>JASDFA010000020.1:11697500-14097500 GCA_035772735.1 Datura wrightii
CTTCAATTTGTTCTAATACTTATTTCAATGAACAAAAAAGGCCATAGAAATAATGTTTGATTGAAAGGTAAAAGAAATATTCGCTTTTACATGAGCACTTAAATACATGCATTATATGTATATATAAATATTAATATTTTCTATATATTTCAAATAAGGAAGAATTTAATACATAAAATTTTATTTTATTTTATTTTAAAATTTAAATATTAGAAAAATAATTAAATAACTACTTTTTTAAATGTGAACTCTATTTTTAAAATGGTAAAAAAGTGAATGATATTTTGCTACAAGCCTTCGTACTTTAAATATTTATTAATAAATTAATTTTAGACTTTCCACTCTACCTTTTATGTGATGAGTTCAGCTCAATTTTTCTCTCTTTTTCTTAATCATGTGTTTAGTCAGATACTTCACATAAATTGAAACGGAAAAAATAGCGTTGATTTAACTAAAGAGAGTGAATAGCAAGAGTACTTGATCAATTGAAACAACTTAAAGTATGTTGTGTTTCTAGAAAAAAAAATTAATTATATAATTTTTTTAAAAGAAGAAGAAGATAAGGGAGGAGGAGGTAGATGAGGAATTCATGTATTAATACATGATAAGATTATACTCTTTTAATTTATTTTTTTTGTATTAAAATTTGTGACAGATAATTAGTTAGTTTAATAAGTAATGGATTGATTTATAAGTTAACAGAAATTTAATTTAAAGTCTTAAATGTCAGGACTTTTAATATAGTTCAAATAAGGAAAGATTTAACAAGCAAAATTTTAGTCAATTTTAAAATACTAAATCTTAGGAGTTTTACTTTTTACAAATTGGTAAAGGTTTATAATAATTAAATAACAACTAATTGAAGAAAATAGTAAATGATAATTTTATTTGTTGTAAAATTTTCGAAGATTGTGTTGTATCTTAAAGCAAAATATAATTGTTTGAAAAAGTATCAGTAGAAAAGTGAATGTTGCATTCCTGAACTATATTGTTGTTATCAAACCCAACAACAAAATACAAAATTAGCATTAACACTATTAATGCGTCCGTTCATGATGTAACAGATCTTGTCTTATTGTAAATATTTTTTTCACTTTTCAATATATAATTATTAAAAAGTGTAGCATGAACTTTTGTGTCCTGCAAAAAATAAAATTTTAATGGTCATAAATAAATAAATAAATAAATAAATATATATATATATAAATTAAAATATATAAAATATATAAAATATAATAAAAATAGATAAGAACTCAAACATACATATATAAAAATATAAAATATAAATATAAAATATAATACGAAAAAGAATTATTATCTCATTGTCAACTAATGTTATAGTCATTCATGTGCCTTCCTTTGTTCCCCTTTTACACTATTTTACTGATCAAACTCTAATTACTAAGACTTTTATTATGCAATGAGAATCATATCGCCTTAATCAATTGACACAATTTTGTCACGAAATTCTTTTCAGATTCCATTACAATATTATCTAAAATAAATTGTGCATGACAGTTATAGTTATAATATTTTATAATTTTATTTAAAAAATTATTTGATGAGATGAAGAGATTATTTTACCTAAATAGATGAAACTCGTCAATGTATGAGTAGATGAAGAATGTCGGTTAACATAGTATCAATATTAAATTCAATTAAAGGAGACAATCTAAGTTAAATTATTTTTGAATACAAACAACTTGAGCTGTCATAACAATTACTATTGCGTTTTTCAAATCCACAACATAAAAAAATTCATAACATAAAAAAGAAGAAGGTAGATTAACACAAAAATATACAAAGTTGAAGATTGAATCAAATGTGTTGGTGCAGAAGACTTGATGAATTAAATTATGCAATTATAAATCTTTTAATAAAAGTGGAAGGAGTTATAATCAAAAGAATTTAAAAGTATGAGAATATTAAGACATTACTATTAAAAAGGGAAAAGGATTTTTCAAAAAGGAAAAAAAAACTTTTCGTAATTATGAAAAATGAATTTTTTCTTTTATAAAAAATGTCTTAGCATCAAAAAAGGAAAAATAAAATAGAGTTTCAAATAAAAAGGAAAAAAAAAAAACCTTTGTGCAAGTGTGTGGGTGTTTTGTTTTATTTTTATTTATTTTAATGTTTACACTATAAAAGAGTTATGCCATAAGTAGAAAATTTAATATAATAAAATAAGGTAAAAAATTTAGTGACTATCAAAAAGAAAAAAAAACTTGATGGATTTTTTTTTTATTTTTAGATTTACACCCCAAATAGAGTTATGTCATAAATTGAAAACCTAATATGATAAAATAAAATGATGAAAATAATTAAAAATAATAATTCTATAAAAGTAGTAAATGACAATTTTGCCTATTGCGATGTCTCTTAATGAAGGACAAAAATTTCAATCAACACTTTTAATATAATATATAGATAGATATAGATAGTATAGTATAAATAATATAGATAGATAAAAAATACAATATAGTGAAAAATGTCAAAAATATCCCTTATTTTTATTTATTAGCTAAGTTTACTCCTAATTATATTATACAGCTAAATATATCCTTCGCCATTATGAAACTTAACATAATTATCCTCAATGGAAAGAAATCCCTCAAATCTACCTAAATTATCCATTTTTCGCATTTAACCCAACCCAAATCCGTTTAATTAATTTAACAAATACAAAATATTCCCCAAAATACGCTCAGCCCAACCCATTTTTCCTTGTCTCATATTTTCTCTCCATGGAGAACAACAGCTTGGGTTTTCAAGGCTACTGCTTGGACCATCTCCGACCAACCACTGCTCTCATTTCCTTTCCCCTTTCAGAAAACATTTTGATTTAACTTTTTTACCTGAGGAATCATTTGCTAAAAGTTGATAGTTAAAAATAGTCTATAAAAATTATGCAGCAAGCAGTACAAAGTGTAGTTGCAACTATAATCTCGAAGGCTAATGAAGTTGCTCCCAATTTCAGACGTTTAAAAAACATAGGCTGCCGACTAAATTTTGAACCTGAATACGACGAAGAAGACAATTTTACCCCTAATTATATCATAAGGCTAAATATGCCTCCATAGCATATCATATTATTATATAAGTGAGAAACCTCAAATTAAAAATTAGATTACCATTTTGCCAATCTAAAATTATTTCAATAATATTTTATGTACTAAAAAGTAAATATACATTGCAATAAATATTAAAATAAATAAGAAATTTATAATTTTTATAATAAAGAATTGATATTTCATTTAATTTATATTATTTAACTTCATTTAAATTTAATTATAATTATTTATCATTATCTTCGTCAGAATGTAAAAAAACTCAAAGTCATAGTATTTCTTTTCATTTAATATTTTCTTTTTTTTTTTTTTTTGTTTTTTTAAAAGATTTATATCTATGTTTTCTACTAAAATATTTTGAAATACTATTTGGTTGAAGGGTAAAAATATCGTTTAATATTTGACGGGTATTTTAATCATTTATTTTTTTTCCGTGAGTTTTCACTTTTATAATTTAATAACTATATGAATATTACAACCCATTATTTAATCAAATATTTTATTATATATATATTACTATTTAATACAAAAAATATTATAAGAGTATTGTTTAAATGTATGACAAAATAATCATTCAATATTTGATTAACTGATATGTGAGACTTTCCACTTTTAGTATAATATGATATGATATGATATGATTCAAATATTATTATTTAATTTAAAAATTTTTCCTCTACTAAATTAAAATTTAATTAATACATAATTAAATATTAATATTTTATCATATCATATCATATTTATATATTTATCATATATCATATATTATTATATAAGTGGGGAGCTTCTAACTTCAAAATTGAATTATGATTTTATTCCTTCTATAAAATAAAATATTATAAAACATCTAGCATCATTTTAATTACACGAATGTAAAATGACTTTTTAACTTCACTGATTTAATTGCTAAACCTTCTATTAAATATATACTTTAAGTTGCATTGAATCGGGTTAGTAAAATTTTCATCTTTGCATTTCTATCAAAAGAATCCTGAGAGATAAATCAATACACACCATGTTCATTTACTTAATAGATCATTTTAAAAATGATTATAGACCTTTAAAATTCTTTAAGAATTAATATAACATAGTATAAGTATCATGCCTTCACTTCAAATGAATAATGCAAATAGAAAAAGTTGAATTACATATAACAGCGAAATAAAAAAAAAAAGAAGTAATTATTCATTTAATATTTAACAAGATAATAACGTTTGTTCCATTATTTAGACAAGATATGTAGTAATCGTATTAATTATTAATTTCCTTCATTTATTTAGAAAAGAAATAATTTATTTATTTTATTTTTCATAAATATATTGTTAGTTACTTCTACTTTTAAGTGTGCTGAGCTACCATATCTCCATAGGTTTTTTTTTTTTTTTTTTTAGATAGATAAATTTTCAGTTTCGGGATTAAAACATTCATAGCATTTTGCTTTTTCTGCGCTCTCTTTCGTTTCCTCTTCTGCTGTGTCTCGAGGCGTACGAAGCACGGAATAATGGCTCCCAGAGGAAGACCGAGAAAGGTTTGAAACTTTTTAACTTTTATTCTTTGCATTGTGCTGTGCTGTTACTGTTGTTTGGTTTTATTTGGCAGCGATTAAGCCGAATGGACGCAGCAACTGATGCCATGACAGCTTTCGGTTTTGATGGACGGCTCGTTCAGAAAACAGTAAAACAACTTCTGAAGGTAAGTGTTCAGAATCTGGGTGCATATCCAGTTGGGTTTCCCTGTTTTGGTTGCTCGTTTCATAGTTAATCCCGAGATTTTCTGGATTATTTCTTTTTGCTCGCACATCCCCGAAACAAGGCACTGTTCTTTTGGGCTTAAAGAAATGGGTTAGGCGAGATTTTGCTTATTTATCGTCACTATTTTTTTAGGAATACGGTGGAGATGATGGATGGGCCTTTATTGAGGAATATGGCTACAAAGAACTCATTGAAGCTATTCTTCGTGATCAAGATGAAGATACTACGAAACAAAAGGTTCAATACTCGGTGACTTGAGTTACTTTTGATGAAATTATGTTTTGGGGAAAGTGTTTTACTAATAATTTCTGTGTTATTTTCCAGCTTTGATTGGATATAAAAGTAAATGATAAATTGCAATTGTAACAGGAGTAGACAGGGTAGGAGTAGTGTGTTCTAATGACAATTTTTCCTATTAAAGATTTGACAACATGTCTAATTGTTGATTAAAACTAGTAATATGGAGCAACAATGTCTATGATGATTGAAGCAAATTATAGGAAGAGTAAGAGTTGGAATATTTGTGCAAGGGAAGGAAGATGTGTTCTATTTTTGTGGAAAATATTTTCCTTTAAGAGAATAATTTTCACGACATAGCCAAATACTAAAAGATAATTCCATCAAGGAATATATGTCTTTTGAAGAAACATTTTTCCCTGTACCAAATGCTCTCAAACCTGCAATTTTGAGTCTTGCTATGAATTGTGCATGGATTAAGAAGCATAAAACTGTAGCTTTTAAACACAGTTCATGAGAAGTCAGATTGTAAGCATGACTTGGAAGTTTCTTTTCTACCTATATCAATTGATAAATTGATCATTGGGACTCATTTTGTTTGACAGCTAAATTCATTCTTGTTATGAATGTTGAAAAGTTTCTCTATTCAGTTTTATCTCCATTCATTCAACATAGCTACCTACCCAAATTACATTACAGTATTTCTTATACAAAGTGGAAATGAAAACCTTTATGTTTACTGCAAATGAAATTAGATGTTCTGTAAACCCCTGTTAAGTAATTTATACTGACCGATGTAAGCATATTGGATAAAATCATCTTACTATATTGGAATCCTTTGTTTTCTTATGTAAGATATTCCAGTAGGGTAGAACTAATTCTGTGCAATGTATATTTACAGATATAATTGAGAGACCACTTGATGATTATTATATTTTTTAGTTTGTTGGACGTGAAACTATTCTAGTAGGGTTTATATCCAAGTAAATAATCCCTTTTCTGAACTGGAACTCCTCTAGAAAAGTGTATCTATTTAAACTGTTAACAAAACTCTAGCAGAAATATATTTATAGGAATTACTAAAAAGTTGGAGATGTTGCTTACAGTTATGTTGTAAAACTTTTCTGCTAATTGGAGTTATGAAGTGGAAATTGCATGTTAATGCTTGATCCATCAAACAAAGGTCACTGTTTGACTTTATTGAAGCATCCTGCAGGATGTGTCCTTGTGTCATTTAACTGTTGGCGAATAACTGTCGTCATGTCAAGTGGAGTCTACTGCTCAATTTTCCTCATTGCTGGTGTTTGGTTGCTTGTGTCTTTCATGAATTATCTGTCGTGTTTATAGTAATCTGCGGTCTATCAAATGTCTCCACTGCTGTTGGATAAAATGGTTCCTCAAATCTGTTTAAAACTACATAAACTATGTCATTGAAGTCCATAAAGGTGGATCATACTAGGGGCCTATCTATAGGTTGGGGAATGGGTTCACGTGAACCCATGATCCACTTCCTAGACTATGTATTAAAATGCTATATTTTTTTAAAACTAGTTTTAGGGTACTCGCTTTGCGTGTGTACTCTATATCAACGAGTACAACTTTTAACAATTACATGAATAGTAGTATTAAACGGTGTGTTGGAGTTCTAAAATTAATGAATATTGATGTCATTTAGCTAGCTATATAAGAAAGAAATCCAACTCCACCAAAGTCCTCAGTCACCTTATTATGTCTATGGACTTCTGTGAGAATATGAAAATTATTATCATTTTTGTAACCTACTAAAAATAAGCAAGTAACACAACAATATTTATATCATGATTCTTCAAAGATTTGTCGAATAACACAAAGTACAAATATGATATGAAAATGTATTATACTCCACGATTTCAGTGTATCTTTTATAATCCTAATGTAAAATTTACTTTTAAATAATAAAAAAGTCGATCAACATTTTTTCTTTTCTTTTTATTTTGAGCATATAATTTCAATTATGTAATGAGTTCATGCTAAGAACCTAAAGGTTGAACCTGTCAAATGTAAATCCTTAATTCACTTCTTCGTAATAGTGCACCCATCTTAAAATCCTGGATATCCTCTGGATCTTACTGCTAACTTAGGTTGCCTAATTGATCAATATGAGGTTATGGGCACCTGCACAAAAATTTAAAAATTTCTGTGGAACTCGATACTATAGCATTTGTCCAGATTCTGTGGCACAAACAAGTAACACCTAGAACTGCTTTTAGCAATGTTGATTCACATATCCTTCAGACTGCACTAATAATGAATGTGTATCTGTGATTAAAATATATCTCATCACAATCCTTCATGAAATCCAAGACTATGGGTTTCCAAAGCTTGGAGTTTCCTCTTGTGCATTGCTTGCACAAGCTGATTGGCACATTCCAAAGGTAGAAAAGTTTATGCTATGCATACATTATATCCATAAGGCGAAAATCTTGCGCTGCATTATTGAGATGGTATTAATCACATCGTAGAGTTACTTCTGGGCATGCCTGTGCTTGTTTGAGTTGAAACAGTACGTACTTTTTGAATCTTGGGGCAATGCAGAGAGATGTTGTCATGTTTGCTATCTTGATTTCCTAATTAAAGAATGAGAAGATGGAATACTTGCTTTGTAGAACCTGTTAGGATAAGTTCTTGTCCTTTATGCTTTTCAGTGACATGTTATTTATCCAAGTTTGTCTGTTATTCTTAATTGGTTAGAGCGTGCTACATGATGCAGTCACCTCTTTCTTCTCTTGTCATATTTATTTGCTCTATTTCTTTACTCGGTGCTTTCTCTTAGTGAAATTCATCCAGCTCATCTCACTTACCTTGGTCTCTTAGAACTAAAGGAAGCATCTTTTGTTCCCAACTTTGTTTGAAATCCTCACCTGGTCTTTAGACTATCGGCTATTAACAATAAGAGCTGCTTCTGGATCAAGCCTAATAGGCAATTAAGTTTTCTTTTTGCTGTAACTGCTAACCTTAAAAGACTTCTACTTACACCATTTTCTTTTATATGTATCTTATTATTCATAAATCAATTCATAGATTGACTTCTGCCTTTTATTATTTGTTAGCACTACAAATTAAAAGGAAACAAGACACATGTTTTATTTTTTTTGAGTCAAACTCCAGGATCTATATTTCACTTTTGAACAAATATATAGCTCTATAACTGCTAGCCTATACTGTTTGGTATCTCCAACTACATGGCTGAGCCACATTTCTCATCTTCCTGGATCAGATATTTTTTGAATCTTGTTCATTCAGGGTACATTAAATGTTATTTCCGGTTATGCTTGTCTTCGGTCCCTTATTTTCTTTTGGCGCAACCATAAAGTGCCTTGTTGTATAGAAGAATGGGCTGACTTTGTAGAGAATCATGTATTTTTGTAGATTCTTTACCTTTTGGTTTCCTCTTGTATATCGTCATATTTTTGACCCTGTTTATGAATGAATTACCTTTACCTGTTAAAAAAAATATAGGGAATCAACTATTTGGTTTATCCTGTGTATTGCATTTAGTGCCAATTACATGAAATGCAGTGATGCTGATGCAAAGTTTTCACCTCTTCTTCAATATTGATATGATTGTTACTTGATGTAATTGCCCCTAGAGTTGTATATGCATATGATAGATTAGCTGAAACCCTTGTATTATAACAGGGTGTCTCCTCACAAGATGAAAGAGCAGAAGACCCTGCTTTACAAAGCATCCTTGATCCCTCAGGCACTCTAGTTGATTCCACATGCAACAAAGCTGGTAATACTGTAGGAGAAACCTCATGCTCCGAGCTAGTAGCACCAACATACATAGAGCTTTGCAGAAACAAACAAGACATTTGCAGTACTGATAAGGAACTGTTAGTCTTTTCTAGTTCTGCTTCTGATTTGTATAAATTTCTCTGTCTATGGAGTAGCAATTTAGCTGCCAAGCAATGGAAAATCAGTTTAACAAAGTAGAAAAACATTTGGTCTAGTGGATGCTTGAGTAACATGCATCCAATCAGATAAACTAATTTAGTACACCAACAGATTAGGGAAGATAATATTGCATTCTTTTCTACTGCAGCATTTTTTTTTCTTGCATAGGTCACTCGTGCTGGAACTTGATATGTAAAAGTCTTGCTTCTTATTTATGAAACAGCAAGAGGTGCCTATATGACTTTGAGGTCCATGTTACTAAAATTTCCCTAACAACCCCGTTTTGCATAAGTATTTTGTCCCCCACCAGTGGTAGGAGATGAAAATAGCTGGAAAGACTTTGCGGAAGACCAAATCTCTACCCAGAAGGAGACAGGTAATGCTATTTGCGGTGATGGGGGAATTCCAGGAATCAAGTGCAACCCGGGAGTAACTCTCATGTTTTTGCTCCACCTCCAACTTCTTCCCTCTGTCCAGTTAATTATCTGAAAATGTGTTCTGCGAGTCAAGTGCAATCCGGGAGTAACTCTCATGTTTCTACTTCACCTCCAACTGCTTCACTATGCCCAGTTAATCATCTCCCTCCCCTCGTTGATCATCACCCTACAACTCTTTCTTCCTCAAAGGTAATCAGGACATGAAAGTTCCCTTTCCTCCTATATCAATTGATATATTCATACTGTTTGATCATGAATGGGTAAAATCTTTCTATTCAGTTTTACCTGAATCCATGCAATTACCTACACAGATCACATTATAGAAAATTGAAAAGAAAACCTTGTGTTTACTGCAGGAAAACAAAGCTTCCTGCAGGCCTATACTTGTGTCATCTAAGTTTATTGATGAATAATTGTCTTTATGTCATCCGGAGTCTACTGCCCATTCTTCCTGATTGTTGTTATTTGGTTGCTAGTTCCTTTCATGTATTATCCCTTGTGTTTACTATAACCTCTGAATAGTCATTAGTCCGTCAAATGGTCTCCTTCGCTGTTAGAGAAAATGGTTCCTCAAATCTGTTAAAAGATACGTAAAGCATCTCTCTGAAATCAATATAAGTGGACCTTACTGCTAATTTAGGCTGCTCTAATTGACGTGTACTAGTATGAGCATCTGCACGGTCATTTATAAGTTTCTTTAACTTGATACTTGAGTATCTGAATGGGAATGATTTTCTGTATCACAAATAATAGATACTTAGAACTGCTTTTAGTGGTGTTGATTCACATATTCTGCAGGTCTGCACTAATAATGAATGTGTATTGGTGAAGTACATCTCGTCACAACCTTTCCTGAAGTCCAAGACTGAATGTTATGGTTTTGCAAAGCCTTTAGTTTCCTATTGCGGAGGCTGATTGGCACATCCCAAAGGCAGGAAATCTTACACTATGTAGAGTTAAGTCCGTATGAGGTGCAAATCTAGCATTACGTTGTTGAGGTGGTATTAGTCATCTAATAAGCTACTTCAGGGCATGTCTTGTGCTTGGTAGACGTGAAACAGTACTTACTTTTTGATCATGTGATGGTGCAGAGAGGGTATCATGTTTCCTACCTGCTTTCCTCCGGTATGAATGAGAAGATGGAAGGCTTGCTTTGTAGAACTTGTTAGTATAAAAGTCCATGACCTTTATTCCGTTCATCAACTTGCTATTTATTCATGTCTATGTTTTTGTTGATTAGAGCATGCTAGATAAATGTTGGACTGAGAAAGACTTAAATGAAGTCACATGACAGTGAGGATTCATATAGCCGACCCAATCTTGAATGAGGCATAACTTTTGCCATTGATTTGAGCATGCTAGATGATGCAGTCACTTCTTTCTTCTCTTATCATGCATATCTTCTTTCCTGCTTTACTCCAATTGCTTTCAATTAGTTGGAGTTTATCCAGCTCGTCACACTTACTTCCCTTGGTCTCTCAGAAATAAAGGAAGCATCTTTGATCCCAGCTTCCTCCAAAACTCTCACCTGGTTCTGAGACTGTCAGCTATTAACAATAAAAGCTGTTTCTGAATCAAGCCCAATAAGCAAATGGGAACCTTAAAAAGATTCCCATTTCCACCCTTGTCCTCTGTGTTCATTCTACAAGTCAATTCATAGATTGTCTTCTGCCTTTTATTATTGGTTAGAACAACAAACCAAAGAAGGAAAGGCACATGTTTTATTACTGAGTCAAACTCCAGGATCTATATTTCAGCGTGGAACACATCCATAGTTCTGAGACTACTAGCCTAAATTGTATGGTATTTTTAACTACACAGGGCTGAGCCACATTTGCTTATCTTTCTTGGATCATATTTTCAGGGGAGTCTCCATTCAGGGTAAATTTAGTTGTTATTTCTGGTTGAGCTTTGTATAAATAGGAAATCAGCTACAGGCTCATATCTCATTGAGTGCCAACTATATGAAATGCAATGACGCTGATGAAAAATTTTCACCTCTCCTTCAAAATTGGTATGCTTGTTACTGATATTCATTGCACCTAGATTAATATATGCATACTGGGATAGCTGAAGACCTTGAATTATGGCAGGGTATTTCCTCACGAGATGAAAGAGCAGAAGACCCTGTTTTAGAAAGCACCACTGGTCCATCAGGCACTCTTGTTGATTCCACATGCAAGGAAGCTGGCTATACTCTAGGAGAAACAACATGCTCTAAGCTTGTCGATATAGTAGGAGAACCAAAACACGAAGAGCTTTGCAGCAACAAACAAGACATTGGCAGTACTGGTAAGGAACTGATCGTCTGTGATAATTCTACTTCTTGATCTGTGTGAATTTCTCCATGGAGTGGCCATTTAGCTGCCAAGCAATGGAAATGAGCTTAACAAAGTAGAAAAACATTTGAGTCCGGCTCCCCGGCCACTCAACAGGGAGATTATGAAATTGCAGAGGCTTAGGTTGATCAAGCCGCTGAGTATTGGAAACAGGCTGTAGCGCTTACGCCCGGTAAATATATTCAAGCGCATACTTGGTTGAAGATCACGAGACGTTTTGAATAAAGAAGGCCCCATTTATTTATTATCCTTTATTTAGAATCTTAGTCTATTATTATTATTTTATTTATTTAGAATTCATATATTTGTTATAATTAATTGTTTGTTGGACCTATGAGATCAGTTAACTAAAAGATGGATCATTTCTTTGCTTTTGGAAGACACAATCACATAATTCCATTATCTCCCTTCTAAGCCTTCTATTTCATTTTTATTCAATCTGCTATCTATCCAAGTCATAAACCAATTTAGTATACCAACAGATTAGAGAAGCTACACTATTGCATTCTTTTCTAGTGTAACTGCAGCAGTTTCATTCATTCCAATAGTTCACTCATGCTGGAACTCGGATCAGGAAATTTCCCTAACAAACCATGCTTTGCAGAAGTATTATGTCTCCCGGCAACTGAAGGAGATGGACATAGGTGTAAAGACATGCGGGAGGACCAAACATCTATCCAGAAGGGGACGGCTAATGCTTTTTGCAGTGATGGTGGAAATTCTGGGAGTCAAGTGCTGCATGCAGGGAGTAACTCTGATGTTACTATACCTCCAACTTCTTCCCCATGCCCAGTTAATAGTGTGCCTCCCCGTGCTGATCATCTTCCAACAACTCTTCCTTGCTCAAAGCGAGTTTGCCTTCAGCCACCAAGAAGGCGCTTTCCTTGTTATGGCTGGATTGAAAGTGAGAGTGAAGAGGATGCTGACGACTTCATACAATTGCCACCAATGAGACGCGTAGAGTTTAGTGAATAAATAGTTGGGTTGTAGAGGCTTATTTGCTACTTGTATCAAGCCAAAAGACTTTTCAATCACCATGCTTGTTGCCTCTTCCATTTAGTTTCTCTTTTCTTTTAGCAAATTCTATGCTATGTGTGCAAATGAACTTGCACATTGAGGCTTAGTATGTCGGAAACTCCTGGTTCACTTTGTGATTGGTTTTGCAATTTAATTTTAGTTTTCTTATACTTTTATGAAAGTAAAATATTTTGTTTCTAGAAACAAGTTTTTATATATTCTGATTACTTTCAAAAGCACGTTTGGAAATAAAGCCAAAATAAAGACAAAACAATCTGTTTTCTGAAATAAACGGTCTATTGTGTCCATCCTTTTCTTTGTCTGTCCTATCTATGGTCAGTGCCATAATTTATTCTCTCTTAAGATATTCAAAATAGATTTAGGGTCTGTTTGGCACGAATTCTAGAAATGTTTTTTTTGAAAAATAGAGGTTTTCTTACTTATTTTCTAGGATTTGATTAGAAAGAGAAATGTTGTCCAAAGAGTATTTAACTAGACTCAGGGTACGTGTGTGGTAGTTATGTAGGACGTTTTGTAAAATAATATAGATTTATTAGATCAAAGTTTTCAATATATAATTATATGTGAAAGAGTAAAAAATACAAGTTTCTATGAAGAATTAACATGGATTGTGGGTGATTTATTCGTCGAGGTCAAACTGATTATATATCCTTTGAATCTATGAAGTTGAATAATCAAACATATAATAAATAGGAAAAACTTAGCATGAAAAAACTCAAATCCAACTGCATTTTTAACATCTTTAAATTATAACCATTTCGCATAATATACCACATTTTAATATATAATATATTATAAAAGTAACACTCCTGAGTTATAGGCCTCATAATGTCCCTATATATTGAGTGGTGGTGGGTGACAATAATACTTGATTGTGAGCAAAATTGTTATTGTAATATTAACTTGAGGACAACACAGGAATTCATAAATTTCAAATACTGAATCTGCTGCTAATTAAGTAGTATGGAATAGTTTTATTATTTTGCAAGATCTTTTAATTCTTTTATCTCAAATGATAGCATAAAACATCAAATACATATATAGAATAAAAAAAATATTAATTGAATTGATTAGTTAAATATAAAAACATGATTTGAAAATATTATTGACACTGGAAAAATAATAACTATTGATATTTCATATATTTCTTTGCATTTTTTTGATGAGTTGCTTTAGACTTGAAAAAAGTTATTGGTTTGTCATGATTATTAGTACAAAATTTTGATTTCTCCATCCCTCACTTAATATCCAGAGATGAATACTTGAAAATAGAATAAATAGACTAGACTAACTCATGGATATTTACTTCTAGTTTTCACCCTTACTCCCACTATCCTCATAATTTGCTCTTATAAATCTGTTTATAACCATAAAAATTTATGTTTTTAGACTACCAGCACACATATGTACTATGGCCTTTAGATCGAACCTGAAGTGTAAAATATTTGATTGAATGACTACAAAGAGTGTACTAATAAGGAAGATGTGGGAACTCGGTCTCATATCAGAAAACTACAAAAATTTAATTTACTATCAGCAGCCACCAATATTGACCAAATTATGATCCAAAATAGAGTCAAATTGCAGCTGCAAAATCAACCAATTGGAGACCCAAACAAATGTCAAGTTTGACCCAAAACTCATGACCCGTTCTGGCCCAAATTAGGTCCAAAAGTGGGTCAAAAAGGATGACCCAGAGCTCCCTTATAAGTTCCAAAAGAGCTCATAAATATCAATATTCATATTTAGCTAAAATTTGAAAAATTCTCCAAGATCTCTCTCTTTCTTCTTGCTCCAAGAACAATCGATCCTTAAAGTGAGTAAAACCTTTATGATTTTGTTGTGAATCTTCTTCACATAATTAGAAAATCATGTGGTAAAAAATTGATGAAATATGGCAGTCCCTTTTCCTAAGTTGAACACCTAAAGTTGGCGTAAATTTTTAAGAAGTTTTCTCTTTTCTTTTTGGTGTATATATTAAGGTACTTAGGTTCTTCAAAACTACAAGAAAAAGAGGATAAAAACATCCCTTCATATGTAGTAGGTACTCTGCCCAAGTTTTTTTTTTAATGAAAGTTTAGGTGGAGAAATCTTGTTGTAGTGTTGTTAAGAACTCACAGGATAATGATCAAAATTCGTGAGTTTAATATATTGTTGTGGTGTTTCTGGTGTAATATTGTGTAGGATCTATTTTGTGTGTTTTTTATGACCGAGGACAATTTATTGGCGCGAGGATATGTTGTGTTGAAATGGGGAGGTGAGTATGCGATACACCATCGAAGATATGCCAATACGTACGATCTATATGGAAATTATTTATCTACTATTTTAGTGAAATTAAGTTGTGTTCAAGGGCTGATATTAGCTTCATTATGCACCTATATTGTAGATTAACTTGATAATTAAAGGAAAGTTCAAGTCGTGCTAGGTATAGTCATTGAAAGAAACAAGATATGTAAAGAGGCTGCCATTTTCTTTGAAATTGAACGAATGTTATGCCGCAAGTTATACTTGATTTGAACTTATTAATCATCTTCATATTGATCCTATTCTTAGAGCTCTTGAGCTAAAATAGATGCCCTGAATAATTGTCCATAATCCTTTAGATAAGAGTCGACATTCTTACTATTGTTAAGCTTATGAATCATATATTAGGTTGACGAATCGAGTAAGTTGAATTGGTATCGATTGGACTTGTCATGGTATTAGAAGTATCTTGAGAGGGTATTGTTGGTTGGATGGTTATATATGTGTGTGTGTGTGTACGACACGAGATGAACATCTGTTTATAATTTAGCTTTAATCTTGTTGTAACCTACTTGTTCACCTTTAGTCTTCACTCCCGTATTTGTTAAGTTACTTATATTATTGAAAATGAATTGTGGAGATTGGAATATGATATTATTGAACTGTTAGTAAAGACCCTATTTAAAGGGAATTGGTAATTTAGCTGCTAAACGACTAAGTTAGATAGACACAAATCCGATAATCTCAATTTCAAAGAGAATTCCATAACTTGATTCTAATCAAGCCAAATATTCTGAGTTATCCATTCTAAACTCTTGAAATCTAATTCCAAAGTTTCATGTGAATTGTCTTCAAGCTTTCAAACTAAGTATCTATAACGTTCCTAAGCTCCGAAGTTGTAAGTCTTATAGTTCAGTTATCAAGTCACAGTCATTCCACGAGTTTCAAAGAATTATATGTTCAGCAAGTTTTCAAATTTTGATGCATTTTCATGGAATAACATATGCATTACTATATATATTATCCGACTCAAGTATCAGAACAACTTATCTCTGGTCCTAGTATCACAATAAATTATATCCCATCCGAGTATCAGAAGGCATACGGGCAATTATATATTATATTATACATGGTTCAGTTATCGAAATACCTCTATATACAGGCAACATATACATTTCATGCATTCATGCATATGGGGTTACAAGTTGCAGAGTTACAGGCCGTCTCTTCCTTACCCTATCTTATTGAGTTAATTTTAGTTATCTTATTGTTATTTCTTATAGTTATTACTTTTTAGCCTTACATACCAGTACATTTTATTCATTCCGACATCCCTTCATCTAAGGACTCCTTCATTCGTGTTGTAGGTGCAGGTAAAGGTTCTGATCGCCTATTACAATAGGAGCTTGAGTTTAGCGATAGTGTTGGTATGCTTCTTTCTTTCTGGAGCAGATATCTAGTTTGCATTTGCATGAGTTTTATGATATAGTTATGGATAGGTGGAGGACTTGTCCCGAACATTCGTATTGTACTTTTTTAAAGGCATTGTGGACTAGTTGTGGGTTGTATTGTGTCATCTATGGTCTTGCCAGCCTCTTACATATGTATATTATCGTGTTGCAGTCTCATCGGCTTGCCTTTCCTATTCTTATTATTTGTTGTTGTTTTGACCTTTTCGGTCCATATTTACTCTATTGTTAAGTTGTGATAGTGGTCTTGATGATCCCAATGTCATGATTTCAGCTAAGTTACAATTGGCTTGCTCGGTCAGGTAGGCTACGGGTACCAGTCTCACCTCTACAGATTTGAAGCATGACAGACCTAGTATCAGAGCAACGTTGAGTCCTAGAGAGTCTACAGGCTGTGTCTAGTAGACTCTTGCTTATGGCTATGTTATGCACCATACTTATAATTAGGAGGCTACATGCCATTTAGGATTGGTTACATTTTCTTCATCTATATATTGTTCAAGTAGAGATGAGTCACAGGAATTTCAATCCCACTCGTGCCTCATAGATATTCACTGTAATGTCTGAAATCATATTGAATATTGCTAAATGATGCAAATGCAGGAGAGAAAGGATTTGTATAGATTGAATGTTGCTACCTGAATTTTGCCTGGTGAAGAAATTGGGCTTGAAGTCTGAATGAGTTATTATATTCGTGGCACATTTGGATAAGGAGCTATAGAATTTAGAAAAGATTCAGGAAATTTCAATCCTTCAAATGTTATCGACTCTCGAGGATAGAAATAGCATGGGATCTAATACTCCCAGGTTCAACTATCTCATTTATTGAAACAGAATAATAGGAATATACTCTAGTTGTTAATTTTAGATGATAGAACTGCAACAACTACAACTAAGGTTTCGCAGTATGCTTTCGGATGGTCAGAATAGTGAAAAGCGAATAGAACAAGGAACATATTTCCGAATGACCATAAACTACAAATTTTTCCAGAAAAACCACTACCCTAATCAATAATGTTTTGCTTTGGTTGCAAAAGTTCGATTTTCATCATTTTGTTCAGCTTAAGTTAACTCAAAATTATGAACACTAAGTTTAAGAAAGATGAGATTGTATTATGTTAAGTATAGTACATCTCGGACCATGTTATTGAGATATGAAAAATATATTATCTGTACAGACTCTCCAACTATATACTAAGGAGACACTGTATGGATAGGGACAATATGATACAACTAATAAAATCAATAGCAGGCCTTATCCACTCCTTAGAAGAAGGTTTATGGACCCCTTTAGGTCAAGGCAAGTGTAGAAAAGGAGGGAACCCTAATTAAAAAAAATTTAAAACTGTATATATGTACTATAACTAGTCAACAGGATTTGAAATTGTTAAATAATATTGGTGCACGTATTCCATTTGTTGTTAATAAGTTAAAGTAATCAGAGATGTTGTTTCAGCTAAATTGCGATATTTACGCTAGTTGACAAGCCAATTACAGTTAGCTGAATCTACCGGATGATGTGGTAACAGTTATTAGCTAAGATTAGATAGGAATAATTTGGATATTATTATAAAATACGAATTAGTTCATTTTATAAGTAAGCTGACCCTAGTATGAAGGAGCAATCTTGTAATGTCCAAGTTTGAATTTATTTTCACTCTAAAGTATATGAGCTAATATTCAGAGAGTGTATCCACTGATTAACTTGAGAAGAAAATGTGGAAATAGGATTAGCGATTTTACACCCAGTACTAACAGTTAATTTTTTTTCAAATGAGCTTCAAGATTTTCCTCCATGTAGGAAATGTCCGTGGTACGAATAATTTTTTTTTATGTAAAGGATGATTGATATATATTCCTATAAGTGGGGCTCCTGTTAAGGACATATTAGTATTATTTATCTAAATGAAGGGCGATTGATCGTAAATGTGTATTAACTACCAGCAGCTAAATAAATGATATGTTTAAAAGTGAGTGTCCATTTTCAAGCAATTCAATATTTGTGAATCGATTGCGCAATGTTGAATGTGACTTGAAGACTGAGGTAAGAAAAAGGTATCAACCGTCACTAGTCAAAAAGGAAGACTTTCCAAGGACATGTTCATAATAAAATATGGTAACTATTGAGTCGTAGTGATATCTATCGGACTTATTTATGCTCTGACAATCTTTATAAGCTTAATTAATTGAGTTTTAAGTTACCTCAAGACTACAAGTTGTAGGCAAAGGAAAATCTATAAAGGAATCTGAATCAATCGAGGTTGATAAATTCCCCAAATATTTACAGTTTCTTGGGTCTAGCAGACTATTGTCAGAAATTCATAGATAACTTTTCCTCTATTTCCACATCATTAACGAGGTTGATCTATGAAACAGTTCAGTCTCAACAGGACAATAGAGTGTTGACAAAGTTTCAGAAAATAAGAGATAGACTTGCAAATCAATGCTTACTCCTATTCTTTCAGAAGAAACGGAAGAGTACGTTTCCACCACAATTTTCACAATATATATTCATGTTAGTATTGAGTTTTTACTGTGATTTTTGTTTTTAATTTAGATACTACATGATATTTTGATATTATAAATATTTTCCATCAAGATTTAGATAACTCAAGGTCCGATTTATCCATACAAAATTTTCACTTATAAAAAATAATTTTGTAATGTTTTATTATACATTGGACTTTTTTTTTTAATAGAAAAACTTGAAAATGAGTTTCAAGTTTGAAAACGTGGAGTTGACCAGTTTTCAAGAAAATTCTTTTTCACTCATAAAATTTTAAATTCTTTTAAAAGTTAAATACATATTCAAATATAATTCGATTAAAATCTTTTTCAATTTGTTTTTTGAATACTACTTTTTTTTAAATATTACATTTTTTATGTCAAAACCTCTATTAAATATACACAAATTAATTTGAACTTTATAATTACTTAAAAAATATATTTACTTAAATTTAGCAACCTTAATTATAAATTAATAATCAATACTTTGTACCAAATTCACTTAAGTAGGTCCGACTCATAAAGAAAGGCTATGTTTAACAGCAGTAATACTCACTTATTTCAAAATAAATGATAAATATTATTCCTTCGTTTCATTTTAATTGTTAGTTACATTAAAAATAATTGTTTCAAAATATTTACTAGTTTTAAAATTTAAGAGATAATTAACTATGTTTTTCTGATTCTACCCTTAGTACTTAAAGCTATTCTAGAATATAAAAAGAATTATTATTATATGATTTCAAAAAATTAATAAAATTATATTAGTCAAATTATCATCTCTATTAATTTTTTTCTTAATGGATATACAAATTTTATTGTAACAATTAAAATGAAATAAAAAATTAATATTTTTTTAATTTTATAAAATACTATTTATTTTAAAATAAAATAAAAATATTAACACATCACTTATTATAAAAATTCTTGAGGCTAGATTATTTCCCATCAGTCAAGACATAGCCAATAAGAAGATGCCACGTTGGATGTAGTTATAAAGACGGAAAGAAAGAGAGAAGAAATATAGTGATGACACATTGCATAATATATGGATTCTTGCCATCGTCGGCTTACCATTGTCTCCATCCAAAAGCCTCACTCTCTTTGCCATTTTCAGTTTCAGGGTTCAAACAAAGAAACTGCTTCTCTGCTACTGACCCCCCCTTAACCCCCCCCCCCCAACCTACTTTTTTCCATTTCCCCCCTTTCCTGATCTGTGTTTCCATCGTCTTGGTTTGCCAGTACTCTTTGATTTGAAGCTCACAAAATGGCTCCCAGAGGAAGAACCAAAAAGGTTCGATTTTTACACGTTTTCTTCTTTTTGTATCTGTCCTTTTTTTATTCCCTCACACTTCGGTTTCCTTTTTTTTTTTTTTTTTTGTTGACAGAGATTAAGCAGAATGGATGCGGCAGTTGATGCTATGGCGCCTTTCGGTTTTGATAAACGCCTCGTTAAGATAACTGTGAAAAAACTTCTCAAGGTTATTTAAGAATCTCCCGAGAAACCGAAAAGACGGTGTTTTGAACCATGAAAATCGTTTCATGTTCTGTCTCTATAGTTAATAATGAATTTCATTTGCTGTTTTGTTTTATGGATTGATCCTCTTCTTAGCTTCTTAACTAGATCTCTGCCCAGTGGGTTACCGCCAGCTTTTTTTTTTTTAAATTAATTTACTTTTAGGAATACGGAGGAGATGAATTGTGGCCGTTTATAGAGGAATACAGCTACAAGGAGCTCATTGAGGCTATTCTTCGTGCTCAAGAGGAAGAGCAAACAGAAACACAAAAGGTAGTACTACTTATGGAGCAAAATGATTTTTTTTATAAAGAATACTTTTTAATTTCTTGGAAATACTTATTGTAGGGAATCATTTGTTGGGTATTGCGTTTGATTGAATAGAAAAAGTACAGATCTTGACATATATATATGTGATAATTGTACAAGTAGCATAGGGCCAGAGACATAATGTTTTCGTGCCATATTAAAAATGTTAAAAAGTGAAATGAAACAACAATATCTTTAACAGAAAAAATGACTTCTAACCATATATTTTGCTAATTATTTTTTCATTCAAGTGGAAATATCTTTGTTGGAGTAAATGGTTTTTCATGGTCAGCCTAAACAAAAGGCTTTAAAATTGATTTCATTAAGATCTTTTCAGTTTCTCTCCTTTTTTATTTTTTTGTTGGTGTCCAAGTGTGTTTCTTGTATCTTTGACTTCTTCCCCACCTTCTTTTGCGGTTGTCTTAAATAAGGGCAGGGCCATATTTTGAGCATGATTTGGAAGTTCCCTTTCCACCTGTATCAACTGATATCTGATACATCCATTTTGTTTGATCATGAATGGAAAGAATCTGTCTATTCAGTTTTACCAGTGACCTACCCCAATTACATTGCTGTATTTCTTATACACAGTGGAAAAGAAAACCTTGGGTCATGTTAGTTTGTTGATGAATACTGTCTTTATGTCATGCAGAATCTACTGCCCATATTTCCTCATTTCTGATGTTCATGTATTAAAAAGGTGTCCTTTGCTGTTGGAGAAAATGTTCCCCAAATCTGTTAAAAAGATGCATAAAGCATCTCATTGAAATCAATATCAGTGAATCTTAATGCCAACTTAAGCTTGCCTTATCTATCATTTTTCAGTATAATCACCAGCACAGTCATTTTAAAATTTCGACAGAACTTGATACTAGAGTATCTCTACGCAAATGATTTTCTGTGGCACAAATAGATGTCGCTTATGCTTCTAGCAGTGTTGATTCACTTATCCTCTAGGACTGCACAAATAATGAATGTGTACATTTCATCACAATCTTTGTTGAAGTCCTAAAGCCTGTAGCTTCCTAATTTGCATTGATTGCAGAGGCTGATGGCACATCGCAAAGGCAAGAAAACTTAAACTATGTAGACCTAAATCCACATGAGGGGCAAATCTAGCACTTCATAGTTGAGTAGGTGGTATGAGTAATGTCATACTGCTACTTCAGGGCATGCCTTGTGCTTGGTAGAGTTGAAACAGTTCTTACTTTTTAATCCCGGGATGGTGCAGAGAGAGCTTATCATGCTTTCTATCCTGATAGGCTATCTTCATAGACCTTGCTAGGATAAAAATTCATGTCCTTTATTCTGTTCACCAACTTGTATCTATTCATGTCTGGCTGTTTTTCTTAACTGATTAGAGCAATTCTAGATCATTATTAGACTGAGACGGACTTAAATGGAGTGACAGGACAGTGAGGATTCATATAGGCTACCAAAAGTTGCCTGAAATTGAAGTGTAGTTTGTTATTGTTATTGATTAGAGCAAGATAGATGATGCAGTCACCTTTTTCTCGCTTTACTCCCAGTGCGCTTTCTCAGTGTGAATTTATCAACTGTCAGACTTGCCTTACTTGGTCTCTCAGAACTAACAGAAGCATCTTTGAGACTGTCAGTGTCAACAGTAAGACCTGCTTCTGAATCAAGCCCATTAAACAATTAACTTTTCATTTTTCTGTCAATGACATCCTAAAAGGGCTTCTATTCCACCCTTTTCCTTTGTATGCATCTTATGATCCATAAATCAAGTCATATATTATCTTCTGCCTTCTAATTATTTGTTAGTACTACAAAATAAAGAAGCAACAAGACGCATGTCTTTTTTTTCTTTTTCTGTTTTTCACTTTGGGGTCAAAATCCAGTTTTAAACACAATTATAGCTCTAAAGCTACTTGCCTAAATTGTATGGTATCTTTGACTGCACAGGGCTGAGTCATATTTGCTCATCTTCTTTGGATCATAGTTTCAGGGAATATCTATTCTGGTTATATTTAATTGTTATTTCTGGTTAAGCTTGCATAACTAGAAATCTGCTTCATGGCTCATTTCTGTGCTGCATTTAGTGCTGAAATGCAATGTGCAATTGATAAAATTGTTACTGATATTAATTGTACCTAGAGTAATATATGCATATGCTGGAATAGCTGAAGACCTTGAATTGTAGCAGGGTGTCTCCTCACAAGATGAAAGAGTAGAAGACCCTGCTCTGGGAAGCACCATTGATCCTTCAGGCACTCTTGTTGATTCCACATGCAATGAGCAAAGCACCTTTTCCGCAGGCACTCTTGTTGATTCAGCATGCAATGAACAAAGCACTCTTGTTGATACCACATGCAATGAACAAAGCGCCATTGGTCCCTCAGGCACTCTTGTTATTTCCACATGCGATGAAGCTGGCAATACTGTAGGAGAAACATATTGCGCTGAGCCTGTGAATGCTGTAGAAGAACCAGCAGACGAAGAGTTTTGCAGTAACAAACAAGACAGTGGCAGTAGCGGTGAGGAACTGATCATCTGTTCTAATTCTGCAAAGATCTGTGTTATTTCTATGTCTATGGACTATGGGGTAGCCATATAGTTGTCAAGCAATGGGAATCAGTTTAAGAAAGTAGAAAAAGCTAATGTGTGAGTAGCATGCATCTAAATCAGATAAAACAATTTAGCATACCAACCGATTCGGGAAGATACATCATTGCATTCTTTTTGGTGTAATGCAGCATTTTCATTCTCTGTGATAGTTTCACCCATCCTGGAAAGTTGGACAGAAAAAATGCTGCTTCTTTTTATTTATGAACAGTAAAATGGTGGCTATCACTTTAAGGTCCATGTTAAAAAATTTCCTAACTACTGCATTTTGCAGAAGAATTTTGTCCCCTGCCAGCTGAAGGAGGTAGAAATAGGTGGAAAGATATAGAGGAGGATCAACCCTCTATGCAGAAGGGGATGGCTAATGCTGCCTGCAGTGATGGTGGAAATTCTGTGAATCAAGTGCAGCCAGGGAGTAAGTCTCATGTTTTTGCTCAACTTCCGACTTCTACCCCGTGCGCAGTTAATCAACTCAAAATGTGTTCTGAGAGTCGAGTGCTGCAAGCAGGGAGCAACTCTCATGTTGCTACTCCACCTTCGACTTCTTCCCCTCGCCCAGTTAATCGTCTGAAAATGTGTTCTGAGAGTCAAGTTCAATCACGGAGAAACTCTCATGTTTCTACTCCACGTTCAACTGCTTCCTCATGCCAAGTTAGTGTTCTAAAAATGTCTTCTGGGACCCAGTCTCACTCACCGAGAAACTCTCATGTTTCTACTCCACCTCCAACGTCTTCTGCATGCCGAGTTAGTAATCTCAAAATGTCTTCTGGGAGCCAAGTGAAATCACCGAGAAACTGTCATGTTTCTGCTCCACCTCCAACTTCTTCTTTATGCCAAGTTAGCAATCTCAAAATGTCTCCTGGGAGCCAAGCGCAATCACGGAGTATCTCTCATGTTTCTACTCCACCCCCAACTTACTCATGCACAGTTAACAATCTCCCTCCCCCTGCTGATCATCGCCCAACAACTCCTCCTTCCTCAAAGCCAGCTAGCACTCAGCCACCAAGAAGGCGCTTTCCTTGTTATGGCTGGATTGAAAATGACGATGAAGAGGATGCTGACGACTTCATGCAACTACAACCAATGAAACCAACTACATCACCGCAGTCACAAAGTTCAAGTGTCGGGAGCACAAAGTGCATGAAACGAAAATCAAGGTGGGATGTTTGAGCCAATGATCCCTGGTATATCCTCTCTCTTGCTCTCTTGTGTCAGTATATAGACATGTGTTGTATTGGCATAGAAGGCATTGTTGCTTGCTGGGCTTTCCTTTTGAAAGTTAGTTTTGAAATCAAGAAACATGGATGATTGTGGAAGAGTATTAAAGATAGATTGTTAGTCTAAGAAGGTTATGCTTCTCTTGCTCTCAAACCTGATTTAGAACTCCCAACTTCAATTTTTGAATACAAATCTATGAATCATGGAGAGCTACATTTGTTTCCTATTACAAGCAGAAGACATGTAGATCTCATAAGTGGCTTTGATAAGCTATTCGCAACAATTAGATTTTCTACGAGGTATAATCAAAGGCTATATTAGGGGCTCAAAGGCGTAAGGCTTGAGGGGAAGAGGACTAGATGAGTGTTTCATAAAAGAACGATGAACATCCATATCATGGCCTAATTGGATTTGTATAAACACAAACAAGTCGCAGGGGCATGTTGATGTACTTTCTTTGTATTACAAAGAGATGTATTGAGATTATTGAGTTATATATACATATATATATAAGGGGAGGAAAAGGAACTACAGGAGTTTAAGAGTTTATTAGAGGAATACCATGGAGGCAATACTCAAGTTTTGCATAACAAATTTCCAACTTGGGCTTGAATTGACTACCTAGAAACATGGGAATTGGATCCCAATAGAGATTGATCTTAATTTTTTCCGTTTACCAATTAAACTTATTTCTGGTCGGACATATGTTCTTTAAAAATTGAAGTTATGCTCGACAAAACTTGTGTGATATTATGATACGTGTTCTGCCTTATTTTTCTTGTGAAAGACGGGTCAAAACATGTGACAACTCTTTTAGGATGTTAAAGGAGAAGAGTTGCCACCTAATGAGTTAAAGGTGCATTTGGACACCAACTACTAATTGCATTTAACTCTGTTTTATTAGTCTACGTCATCAGAAATTGTGTAAAAGCTTAAATTAACTCAAAAGGAAAGTGTTAGACACTATTCGAGGCCCATGAATATAAATCCTCATCGAATTTAAAACTGTGCGGGATTAGGTGATAAAATATGAAATTGTTGATTAATTTAATCTAAAATGATTAAGTGATCAAGCATACAGATTAATTTATAAATTAAGCAGAGTTTAGGAATTTGTAAACGAAGTTACAAATGTTTGCAATCTTTAAGGAAATTGCAAAATCTTAAAATACATAAATCTTAACTACCCTACATATAGGAAAATAAACTAAGGAAACACGTTTCAAAACACTTGTGTTAATATCTAGATTAAAGCAGTAGGTGTTATGCATGCTAAATGATTTTCACATAAGATCGTTTGATATTAAGGTTTGGGGAAAGCTAGTATTAGGAGTGGTTGTTTAACATTGTACAATGTTTCAAAAATAACTTTTATAACCAAAGTGCAATGATTATTCAAGTTATAAATGTATTATGTCGATTAGGAGTGTTCGTGGGTCAGTTTGATTCGGTTATTGGTCAAAATTAAAATCAAATCAAATTAATCGATTTTAAAATTAATAAAATCAAATCAAACTAACATATATATATATATATATATATCCATTTGGTTGTTACCGATTTCGATTCGGTTTGGTTCGGTTATTCATCATACATGAAAATAAAAGAAACGAATAATAAGACTACACGATCAATGAAGAAACTACATTACTAGAATGAATAGATGAAAGAATAACCATAAATAAGTATGTATATGGACTAATTGTTATTTGTACATTGCATGAAGAACCAGCAAAACAACATCAATAATAGGCATAGCACGGTACTTCTTGTGGTTGCTTGTTTTATCCTTTTCATCGCAGAAGACAACAACCCAAAATTTTATATATCTAACACAACTTTAAAGTATTAAATTAAGTAAATATTTTTTCAAAACAGTAACCTTAAATGCAAAGTATTGATTAGTTTTGTTACTTAATTGCAAAACATGAACTCTGCTTCCTCAACTCAACTTTCCAACAAAAAAATAAACAAAACCCATGGAGGCAAAAATAATCATATTCCTCAATTAAACTTCTCGTTAGAGAAACATTGTCGCACCGTAGCACAATCGTGACTCAAAGACCAAATGACCTACTGCGCTTTTTTTTAGGTTTTGGGGAAGCTGAATTAGTTCAACAATGACCTTAATATTGAAACTTTATCTATTATTTTGTTGGGTTTGGACCCACTATGGGTCTTCTTATTTCTCTTTTGGTTGTATCCTTGTAGATCTTTTATTTATTAAATAAAATATGATGAATATAATTAGTAATAAAAAAATAATATATTATGTACACATAATTATAACATATATATATATTTTATCGGTTCAATTCGGTTATTTCTTCAGTTATTTTGAATAAAATCAAAACCAAATCAAATAAAAATCATTTGGTTCGATTTTTAACTAAACCGTGAACATCTTTAATGTCGAACACCTCCTTAATTAATTAAAAGGAAAGAAAAGGGGATCATTTTATAAAATCACCTCATACAACATAAATAATATTTCGCAATCAAGCTAATAATTACTCGTATTATTGAATGAGTATAGACTATCATTTTTCTCTATCCAATTACTCGTTAATTTGTTATTTATTCTTAAAGACATTCAAAAAAAAAAAAAATCCTAAATCGCATTCTAAATATGCCTAACCGCCCAACTGTTAATGTGCGCGAGGCATTGGACTTACTAATTTGAAGGCGAGTCTAGACAAAATAACAAAATAATCAATAAAAACTCAAAAATTAGCACATAATGATTCACATAAGTCTTTAAACCAATTAAGAAAATAAGTTATTACAGCATGCTTCAAATGGATCATTTAACGTAAATTAATCTCTATAGGCATGATCTTTTTAATGATGATTAAAATTATTAATTAAGGCAGATTACATGTCAAAATGGATATATGAAATAAATTCTATACTAAACGGACTTCACGAACACAAACAGCCCCCTTATGACTTTTTCAGGCCTAGCCGATCTCTTCAATAGCCAAACTCATATTCAGGTCCCTCTTAACATGAACATATTAATATAGGTAGCAAATAAGCGGATTGGACTGAATTAAACGGATCAAGATGAGTTGAGTTAAAAAAAGAACCCGCCTAAAAGTTTTTTGGGTTGAAATAGGCTAAAATACGGGTCATAATCCAATCCGCGCAACTCTAATTAAGTTTTATTACTTTATTTGTTCTTTTAGAATCTTTTGATAACTTATAAAATTAATATTTTTCTTTATTATGACTAAATATAACATATAAAATAAAATAAAATATTTTGACAAGATTTCTCATGAATCAATTTGGGTCAGATATCAATTCAAACTTTGATGAACTGAAATGAGTTGCGCTGAAATGGACTGAGCTAATAAATGAGCAGGTCACCCAAACTTTGATGAACTGAAATGAGAAGCTTATGATCTCATGGACTGATTTTGCTACGTCTAAATATATATCAAGTTTTTACGCGGATTGCTCTTTAATTTTTACCCTTTATATTTGTAGTCTTTAGTTTTTGCCATTAATGTTCATTAAATGATAATTTATGGACAATATTACTCTTATCTTCTCATTAATTTTTCTCATCCTTTCCAATTCAGTTCATCACTTCTCAATAAAAAATCTATATCATTTCATATTAACTTACCTACACATTTACATCTTATCTTATATTTGAGGAAAATGATGAAATCTTTCGAGTTCTATAAAACTAATTGTTTTGAAAATTTTGAAAATAAATTCTGAAATTATAGTAATGAACAAGATAAAATAGATTGTTTTCGACAATGATTTTGGAGATGGCCAACATCGTGAGGGTACAATTACATGCCAAAATTAAAGACAAAACATATAATGGGCAAATATTAACTTATGTCATTGAACTTATATATCAAGGCATAATTTTATTTACTTTAAGGCATAATTTGTGTGTTAAAAACTTTTTAAGGCATGACATTCTAATATCAAACTTATGCCTTATAAGACATTACTTGTGTCTTGTGGCAAAATTTCTTTTTGTCTTGTGGTATAATTTATTTCTTGGGCATAAATTCTTTTATCTTGGGGCACAATTTGTGCTACTAAGCTTTGTGCCTTGGGGGCATAACTTATACTTTGGGGCATAACATATGCGTTAAACATAATTTCTTTTGCCTTGGGTCATAACTTATGCCATTAAACTTATGCCTTGGGGCATAACTTGTGTTACTGAACTCATGCCTTGGGACATTGTGCCTTGACACATAATTTCATTTTCCTTGAGGCATAACTTGTGTCATTAAACTTATGCCTTGGGGCATAACTTATGTTGCTAAATTCATGCCTTGGGATATAAGTTGTGCCTTGAGGCATAATTTCTTTTTCCTTGAGGCATAACTTGTGTCACTAAACTTACGTCTTGGGGCATAACTTGTGTTACTAAAATCATGCGTTGGGATATAAGTTGTGCTTTGAGGCATAATCTCTTTTTCCTTGAGGTATACTTGTGTCATTATACTTATGTCTTGGGGCATAACTTGTGTTACTAAACTCATGCCTTGGGACATAAGTTGTGCCTTGAGGCATAACTTCTTTTTTCTTGAGGCATAACTTATGCCATTAAACTTACGTTTTGGGCCATAACTTGTGTCACTCAATTTATTTTTGACAATTGCTTATACAACTGAAGTTATACCTTGAGGCATAGCTTGTGCCTTGAGCATAATTTTTTTTTACATTTTTTTGTGATGAATTTCATTTGGACTTATTGGCTCTTCCACTTACATTTGGAGTTCACGTTTTAATTGTCTATCAAATATATATATATATATATATATATATATACATACTGTACGTACAATTTAATAGTAGTATTCATTTTTGATTTATTACTCATTTTATTTTTTATTAGAAGGCATGGATCATCTATATTAGCGGACTAAGTAGCGACTTTTTTTTTTGTTTTTTATTTTTTGTTGTTAAAGGTATTTTTGATCATTTTTTATTACTTAAAGTGCTGAAGGACAAAAATTAAAAAACACTAATTTGAGGGGAAAAAATTAAAAAATGGTCAAAAAATTTTGTCCTTCAGCACCTTAAGTAATAAAAAATAGTCAAAAATACCCTTATGTACACGAAACTTGAATATATTTATTAAACCTAAACTGATCTTCTGAAGGTTTGTTTTATATTATTATTTGATCATGAATATGACTATGTAGGCCTTCACATACATGTAACTAAACCAGTTTTATCTTCCTATAGGCAAGATGTCTAGATAAAGGTTAAGTACCATTCAGGCAAAAAAAATAAAAATAGGAGGAAGCAAGTCGGAATTTAAGTTGTTCAAGTAAAATAACAATCTCACATTCAATTAGAGAGTCCAGCACCTAAACAAAAAATAAAAGAAGCAGATATATGAAAATGGTATATGAAAAAATAAATGTACCAAAAAGGCAAATTAGCCCAAGATTGAGCGAACTGTATGTCAGTCGTTATTTTTTTAATTAAAAAAATTTATATAGTGGTACTTCACCCAAAAGTGGGCGAACTGCAAGAATTTCATTTCACAGTTCGCCCACTTTTGAGCGAAATATCACAAATTTTTATATTTTTTGTTAATGCTCCAATTTGGTATAGTGTTAAAATTATTATAAAAAAATTGCAGACATAAAATAATGTAGAAGTTCGTCCAAATTTGGGCGAACTATGTGTTATTATTTAAAAAAAATTATTTCTATGTTTTTCACTTATAAATATGGGTGAACTTCGCTCGTAAAAATCATCTTTTCTTCCTAAACTTAGCTAACAACAATCTTTTATCTTGGTAATAAAATCTGGCCAACAACATTTCATTTTGATATAGAAAAAAATGACTGAAACAATTAGAGTTAATTTATATTGGGGTGGTGAATTTTGGTATGAAGCTGGTTGAGTTAGATATAGTCTTCCTCCTGAAATAGTTCAACAATTCTCAATTACTCTCAAATATGATCGTCTTGTACGTGTCTCTAGGAGAAAAATGAATATACGTAATTTCGAGCTTTCGGTTGTTATCACAGGACAATATTCAATGGTTATCCAATTTTTGATGAGACTCAAATTTGGGATGATGACTCTTTATCCATCTTTCTCTATACTCCGGAGATTTTTTGCAATGTTATGCGTTTAACAACGCTAGACATGTATGCAAGAATTCAACGTATTACTTATCAGAATGAAGAACAAACCGATAATGAGTTTGATATTCGAGGCAGTATATCTCTTCAAAGCAGTTTAATTCAACCACAAACAGTGATAGGATTTTCTAGTTACTCAAACTATACTACAAGTAATTTTGGCACACAAAATTACGGTTTGTCTTCACTAAATGAACATAATGTTAATTGGACTTCTCAAAACTGTGAAGTTGGAGGACTGAGCAATCCACAACAGTTCAATTTACATTGTTCCGCTCTGATTGAGTCAATTGATAGGTAAATATAATATGTTTTTATTTTTTTAGGCATCCTACAATTTTAATTGAATTTTAATTATTATTATTATTATTATTCTTGAAATTTTAATGGTGCCACAATTTTGAAGACAACCCTAGTTTGACTCAACTCACAAAAATCGTGAATCAAACTAAGCTAGCTAATGGTCAAAGTGATGATTCGGATAGAGATAGCTTACATGATTATAAGGAGGAAGATGATCAATTGTCTGATGAAGCTGACGATTTAGATGAGGATGATACTCCAATCCACCCCGTGATGATAGTGTTAAATATTACTTAATTGTCAATCCTTATTTGGATCATACAAAAGAAGGGCCTGATGATTTTGCTCGTTTTAGAGATAATGATTTTGTTCAGGCTGCACTGTAGAATCTAAAAATCCTAAATATCTCAAGTCAGGTGAGTAAATACCATGATAATTTTTGTTTATTTTTTATAATCTTGATATCTTAACTATTATTTAATAATAAATAATTATATGTTATTTATTATTTTTATATTTGTACTAGGTATGATATTTCACTCCAAATAACCAATGAAGGATGCAGTAAGACAACATTATATATGACTAGTTCAAAGCAAAATTTTGAAAGGTCATTTGCAGGTTTAATGATTTAGGTTGCAAGTGGATGATCCATTTTAGAGAGCTTCCAAGTGGGATGTGGGTGACCAGCAAAATGATTGAGAAACACACTTGTTTAAAAGATTATTATAAGGAAGATCATTGTAATATAAGTAGCAACCTGATAGCGACTTTGTTGATTCCATCGATTATGACTGCAGCACACTTTAGTATTAAATCAGTGAAATAACTTATAAAACTGAAGTGTAATTTTACTCCTAGTTATAGAAAAGTTCAAAAAGCGCGTAGCAAAACTTTTGCAATGATTTTTGGTGATTATGAAGGTTCTTTCAAAACCGTACCTCGTTACATGACTATCTTACAACATTTCAATCTGGGCACCATTATTGAATGGGAGCATGGGTCAACTATAATGCAAGGCGAACAGATGTTCAAATTTATTTTTGGGCCTTTAAACTAAGTATTGATGATATCAGAAGTTGTAGGCCGGTCATCTCAATAGACGTTACTCATGTGAATGGTAAGTATGAAATTAAATTATTAATTGTTGTTGGAATTGATGCAAATGAAAATATTTTTCCACTTGCATATGTCATTGTTGCGCGTGAGAGCTTTGAGTCATGGACGTGGTTTCTAAAGTTACTGTGAAGGCATGTTGTTTATGATCGTCAAGGTTTTGGACTTATTTCTGACCGTCATCCAGGCATATTGCAATGTGTCAACACATATGAGTGACTATAACCACCTGTTGCCTATCATAGGTTTTGTGTGCATCACTTGAAAAGCAACTTTAACAAAAAGTTTCTTAATAGAGATCTTGAGAACCTAATGTGGTTGGCGGCTACAGAGCATCAGAAGAAGTTCATGCAACAGATGGAACACATGAAAATTATTATCACCTGTTGCCCATGCATGGTTAAGTGAACATCCTATTGAAAAATTAACATTGTACAAGGATTATGATCGTAGGTGGGAGGCTTTGACTATCAATGTGTCTGAGTCATATAATAGTTTATTGAAAAAAGCTTATGGATTGCCCGTTACTGCCATGGCTCGATTGACCTTTAAATATCTTGTTGATCGATTCGTTGAAAGAAGCTCACTTGCAACGCTGTTAATTGCAGATAACAAATCATGGCCACTTAATATTGAAATTCTTTTTTAAAGTATTGAGAGCAGGCTTATATGCACACAGACAGAATGTAGTACAATATTGCGTATTGTACTTTTGAGATTCACATATGCACGTAATGGTAAGGTGAAAATATTCATGTCGTCTCTACTAAAGGCAAAACATGTACTTGTGGGAAGTGGAGAAACTACCATATTCCATGTTCGCATACCATCAAATTTTGTGATATCCGTGACATTATGCTGAAGAACTATGTTAGTAAGTTCTATAGAAGCAAGCTCTACAAACAAATTTATAGTGGTGAATTTTTTCCCTTGGACGATGAAACTTATTAGCCACCTTCTCCATTTGATTTAATTGTCAATACTCAATATGTGCGAAGGAGCGCATAGTTCTAGACAATGTAGGAATGAAATGGACATTGCTCCTACTCCCATTGTACGAAAATGTAGTATATGCAAAGAAACTTGTCATAACAAGAATCATTGCTCTCAGCAAAATTAGTATGTGTTATTTGCTATTTTGTTATATTATATAACATTATACTATATATTAATAAATTTGTTTGCATATATGTTTATGCAAGTTTCAAAAGTTATATTTATTTTTTATTTTTTGGGTCTTAAAAGAAAATTAAAATAATATGATCATAATACCTGCAAATTGACTAGATTGAACTGCGAAAGGTGAAATACAATTTCAAAAAAATTACATAATGATATGACAAAATCTTCCAGAAAATGAATTTCTGCGAAAGGTCACAAGAATCTATAGAAACAAAGAATCTCTGCAAAAAAAATATATTCACATGCAATTAAAAAAAATCTATGCAAACAAGGAAAAAATTCACATGCACTCAAAAAAAGAATCTCTTTTTTAGACAACAAAAAGATTCAAAAGAAGTCACATGCAAGAAAAAGCAATCGGTGGATGTTTTTCTGTGTTATTTGATTGATTTTTTAATTTTTAAATATTTTATGTAATAATTTTTATTAGTAGTGTTCGTATGTTGTAATTTAGACTTGAAGTTATATGTAAGATCTTAAAATATTTTTATTCGAGTTAATAAGATTTTTACTTTTGTAATAATATATTATTTACTATGTTCAACTATCAGTGTGGAAATACAACATAATATTTATGTATATTTAAAAAATTAAATCATAAATTATTATATTTTACATATATTTCCTCTATATATACATTCAACACTCTCTAAGTTTTTCATATTCTTTCAATCAATATTTTCATATCAATTTTCTCTCAACTAACTAAATTACTCATCTCAATTCTCTCTCAACTTACTAACTTACTCATCTCAATTCAAAGGTAAATATATTATTTACTTATAGTTTAATATTAATACCTTTCTTTAATCTCATTATAATCCATAAATCTCTATCATCTAATCCTAATCATCTAGCCCTAATTTTATTTAAACAGTTTGGCCGAACAACTTCAGGCAAATTAATGAAAAAATTATAGTTTGCTTGATATTTGGCGAACTGCAATGTTTTTTTTTCAAAAAAAAGGTAATTCGCTGGAAATTGGGCAGACTACCTTCTTTTTTATTAAAAAAAAACTTCCAGTTCGGTCAATATCAATGGAACTGCCCTAATTATTTTTAATAAAATTGTTTGAGTTAGTCATCAATATATTCTTAATATTAGATGATAATTTTTGCATTTATTATAGATATGAATCCTTCAATGAATGTACATCCTGGTCTGAAAGTGTATGATGTATTACCACTTCAATCAGATCATCGTTCACAGGCAATTTGGGTTGGATATTGACGAGTCAGACAACATGTTTAAAGTCTCGGCATGCTGATTCAGAATTCTAGATTCATGTCAGAAAATATCCTTTACATAATCGTATACTTAATTATTTTGATACTTGTGGATTTAAAGGGGTGTTAACTGTCTAAAAAGTGCAGCGCGATCAGGCAATCGTTACTGCACCTGTTGAGACGCATACATTTCACATGCATATCGGCGAATGCACCATCACATTGCAGGATGTGGAGGTGTTGTTTGGTATGACTGTTGATGTAGATGCCTTATTTCAACAGAGTGCTAGATCACTTACAAAAAATCAGTGGCTTCAGTTGTTGTATAATTTTATAGGTTTTGCATGTACCAGAAGGTGCTGTTAAAGGTAGATATTTTAATGTGATAGCTTTAAAAGCTCACTACAGGAATTGAATGCCATTACAAACGAGACTGAAGAGTGGGTTGTGCCAGAGAGAGTGAGACTATACCTGTTATGGCTGTGTGGTAGAAGTATTTTTCTGGTTTAATTCAGCATGCAGGATAAGTTTAGATTATCTACTAGACATAGGCGATCTTTATACAATGAGTCGACGGGTTTGGGATGCAGTTGCACTCACATTCTTGTACAATTGTTTATACTGGGGATAAATGACTGTTGCCCATGATGTTTGCGGATTTGTCCTACTATTGCATGTTGTCGTATTTTTAAAATATATTACTATGTTTTGATTATAAATCGCATTTGATAATCTTGACCTCTAATATTCCCTATATTTTTTATATAGGTTTGGGCATGGGAAAGGATTATTCCAATGCAATCATATCTTGAATCCAGTATTCCTCATGAACCATATATGACACTTGCGCAAAAGTGGAGACACAGAGAAAATCGTGATAATGAGGCATGTAATATTCTTGTAAATTTGTAGGGATGTTTTGGATTGTCTCAGTGATGACTAGGTATTTATAAAAAAATATGACTTATATTTTTTAAAATGTGTTTTTTGACTTTTAATATTATATTATTATTGAAATTTACAATATTAATTTTTTTGTCTATTTAGTTTGTGTGGGAGCCATATACACAGATGATTATTTTTGGACTACCCGAATGGTGCCGCCGCAGACAAATTGTTTGGAGGGCAAAAGTCCCGCTCATTTGTGGGATTTTTCGAGAATGGAACATGATTAATAGAATTTTTAGACAATTTGGTATGGAACAAGATGTTCCCGAACCTGTTAATTTTCAAATGAAACATTTCAAGATTGACAAACATTTAACAACAACCATAGAAAGGCAGCAGCATTTGAAAAATACGACTGAAATTTGGAGAAATCGACATAATAGTATTTTACATGATCCCCTAATTAATCGAGGATGATGATCAAGTCATGCATATTTTAGGTGGCATACAATTCACTCGCGAGATATTATAGGAAATTCGACCCACAATGCGCTAAGGGGATATCAACATATTGGTGGACGGCAGGAGGCAATGGCTTGTTGCTTAATTATTTGACACGTTATTTTATTTATATTCTCTTTTATACGACTTAAAGTAATTATCTAATTATTTTTATATTTTCTTTTATACGACTTAAAATAATTATTTAATTATTTTAATTATGATTTAGATTCATGGATTTCACCAAACCCACCATCATGCTTGTAATATTCAGCAAGATCCATCAATAACCTAGTATGTTAGGGAAATAATGGAAATATTTGTTTAGAATTCTACAAATGCTTTAAATGCAGTTGCTCAAGGATCTAAATTGAATTTTGATCCGGATTATACTCTGCCAACAGAGTATAATGACCCTCCAGTAGTGCCAGAACAACGTCGATAACGTACCACAGGAGTCAGAGCTAGAGCCACGCGGAGGTGGTGGTAACCGACATGGTAGAAGAGAAGCAAGTCACCACTTAGTTGACGAAGATGAAGTTGGTTTTGACCAACAGAAACAAACATCCGCCTATGATAATATAAGCCTGTATCATTCAGTTATGATATAAGTAATCCACAGTGCGAGACATCAATATCGTCTGGGATTTCATATTATCCATCCATGGATATGGTTACCCCAGTTGCTGCATCTCTTGGATTTGCTGCCTTTAGCAATTCACCGGGTTGGAATCAATTTAGAGGGGCTATAAATAATATCTTTGATTATGAGACGGGCAGCTCAACACAGAATTGGCAGCAATAAGAGAGTAGAAGACTTAGCTTCGTTGATGCATTTGAACCATCCCACAAGAACGCGAGCAGATGATTGCTGAAGCAGAACGACGTTGTTCTTTAAGGGATCTTCATTCTCTTGATTGTGGCACTAGTAGCAGATTGGGACATTAGTAATTGTAATATTTTGCATGTCATTTTTTAGCAAAAAAAAAAATTCATATTATCATCCTTCGACTTTGTATGGAAATTTGAATTGTTTTATAAAATTCTTCTACATTTTTTTATAACTGCAATTTTTTTAAAAAAATTTAACACTGTACAAAAGTGGAGCATTAAAAAAATAAAAATTGTGATATTTCGCCCAAAAGTGAGCGAACTATGGAATGAAATTCTTGTAGTTCACCCACTTTTGGGCGAAGTACCACTATATAACTTTTTTTAAAAAAAAAACAGCTGACACGCAGTTCGCCCGATCTTGAGTGAATTTGCTGTTTTGGTGCATTGATTATTTCATATACCAATTTCGGTACATCTGCTCCTTTTCTTTACTGTTTAGGTGTTGGACTCTTCAATTAGACTTATGATCTCTCTTGTTGTCATGCTTTCAAATAGTAAACTGGATAACTCAATCAGTCTTAATGACATAATATCTAATATATGTATTCAAGCAAGAGTTCAGCAATAATGATATTAGTCTATTGACATAAAAGACTCTTAAAAGTAGAGCTTAAAAACAAAAGCAAGGGTCAAACTGAAAGGACTGACAGACTTAAAAAAGTGAATTCTATAGACATGATCATATTTATGTTCTTAGAAAGAAAATTGAAAAATATAATATAATGATGTCTGGTTTTCATTAAATTTAAACATAGCTCGTTTTTACAATTTGACTTTTAACTGAGGCAAATTTACCCGTGAGAGAGATCATATTCTAACCAAATGCAAATTCAGGATTACTCTTTAGATAAAACTCTTCTATCTACTTCTTATAGACATGATATTTACACACACATATATATATTGATCATAAAGACTAGGTTTCATTAATTCATTAGGACTTAAATGCTAATGGTTATGTATTTATATATAGTATGGGGGCTTCAACATGTTTCAAAACTTCTTAATAAGTAGACAAAATTAAAGCAATATACATATATATATATATATACACACACACGTTTAGATAAAATTCTTATCACTATGATTTTGAACATGGTAAAAATCTATATATCTATATAAAGGAGAGACTTAGGCCCCCCTACGTGTCATACCTTACAGTCTAGGAATCTCATTTATCTTTTTTCTTGTATTTTTTCTTTTTTTTTCCAGTCTATTCATTAAAATTTAAAAAAACCAACAGTCACGTTTATTCATCCTGATAATTGATGTCTCTTCCTCTAATAACTTCTGCCAAAAGTACTCGCTTCCTCCCCCTCTTCCTTTTACTCCCTCTCTGCATCTTCTTTTGCGCTTTTCCCTCTCTCATCTTAAAAAGAGTGAGAGATAAGTTGATATATAAATTCTTGGGGATTGTTGATCAAAAAAAAATTACTTCCAATCCCTTTTACATCAATGGAGGAATATTAGTGTAGTAGAAAGAAGTTGAAACAAACTTGGCCGTAACTTTGAGTTTATTTTAGAGATTACTACCTCAATAGAGGATAAGTGACAAGGATTATTCTTCTCGATTAAGGATTCTGTCCAAATTTACTCCTCGCCACCGAGGTAAATCTTCTCTTTTATCTTTTTGCGATATTTAGCTTTTCTACATGTTTAGTTGATGTTTCATGTGTCTTCTTCCAATTCCTTTTATATCAATGAAGGAATATATAGTGAAGTAGAAAAAAGTTGAAACGAAATTTGGCTGCAATATTGAATTTATTTTAGGAATTACTACCTCAACAAAGGATAAGGGATAAGAATTATTCTTCTCGATTAGGAATTCTGCCCAAATTCACTCCTCGCCACCAAGGTAATCTTCTCTTTTCTCTTTTTATACTTTTTAGTTTTTTTTTAATGTTAGTTGATGTTCCATGTATATTTAAATTTATTTTCTCGAATTCCTAGTTGATTTGGATTTATGACATACTAAAATAATGCATCTTTTGGTTAATTTGTTGCCTATTTATGAGATTAATTTAATCTTTAAAAAATATACAAAAATTACATTCTTACATTTGAATTTTTGTAACACCTCTTATGTTCGAATTTTAGGAAAATAAGACGCAAAGTTTTGACATACAAATATTTCAGGTTCTTCCACCCTTCTGTTTCTGTTAGACTGCGACCACACAATGAGTTGGTGTCCTTTAGGAGTTTGGACAGTCCTAACAATAATTATGTATTTAAGAATAAGAAGGAGTGTTTCTTTTGAGTTTTGTCAAGGTGCTTAGAATTAGAATAATTAGATGCTTAAAACAGTTTCATGATAAGTTCTACACTTTTTTATAAGGATAAGAACATGAGTCTCTCCCTTGAAAATTAATGAGATATTATATAGTGGTCAATACTTACCAACCACTTTCATAATAAATAGAATAATTATTTATTCTCTATCATCGGAAAGACAGTCAAACTTGATTATCAATCTTATTCCATGAAATGAAACTTGGCTGTAACATTAATTTTATTTTAGGAATTATTACCTCAATAGAGGATAAGCTAAGGGACAACGATTATTCTTCTCGATTAGGGATTCTGCCCAAATTTACTCCTCACCATCAAAGTAAATCTTCTCTTTTCTCTTTTTGCGTTTTTAATTTTTTTTGATTAATTTGTTGCCAATTTATGAGATTATTTTAATCATTAACAAAATATACAGAAATTACATTCTTACACTTGAAAGGATTTTAGTAACACCTCTTCTGTTGAAATTTTAGAAAAATAAGACGCAAAGTTTTGACATTCAAATGTTTCAGGTTCTTCCACCCTTCTGTTTCTGCTAGACTGTAACCATACAATGAGTTGGTGTCCTTTAGGAGTTTGGATAGTCCTAATAATAATTATGTATTTAAGAATAAAGGAGTGTTTCTTTTGAGTTTTGTCAAGGTACTTAGATTTAGAATAATTAGATGCTTAAAACAGTTTCATGATAAGTTATACATATTTTTAATAAGGATAAGAACATGAGTCTCTCCCTTGAAAATTAATGAGATATTGTATACTGACCAATGCTTATCAGCCACTTTCAAAATAAATATAATAATTATTTTATTGTCTATCATCGGAAAGACAGTCAAACTTGGTTATCAATCTTATTCTATGAAAAGAAACTTGGCTATAACATTGTTTAATTTAGGAATTATTACCTCAATAGAGGATAAGCTAAGGGACAACGATTATTCTTCTCGATTAGGGATTCTGCCCAAATTTACTCCTCACCACCAACGTAAATCTTCTTTTTTCTCTTTTTGCGATTTTTAGTATTTTTTTAAAATGTTTATTTGATGTTTCATGTATCTTTAAATTTATATTCTCGAATTCCTGCTATATTTAGGTTTATTACATAATTAAAAAAATGCATCTTTTGGTTAATTTACTGCCTATTTATGAGATTTATTTAATCTTTCATGAAATATACAAAAAATACATTCTTACACTTGAAGGATTTTAGTAACACATGTTTTGTTGGAATTTGAGGAAAATAAGACGCGAAGTTTTGACATACAAAAGTTTCAGGTTCTTCCGCCTTCTGTTTCTGCTAGACTAAAAACACACAATAAGTTGGAGCCCTTTAGGTATTTGGACAGTCCTAACAATAATTATGTATTTAAAAATAAGAGTAAGTAATTTTTTTGAGTTTCGTCAACGTACTTAGAATTAGAATAATTAAAGGCTTAAAAAAGTTTGAGGATAAGGTCTACACTTTCTTTTAAGAGCAAAAACATGAGTCTCTCCCTCGAAAACTAATGAGATATTGCATACCTGCCACTACTTACCAATCACTTTCATAATAAATATAATAATTATTTTTATTGTCTATTATTAAAAAGACAGACAGACTTGGTTATCAATCTTATTCCATATAATATTTGTTGGTAATTATATAGCACGTGACCTTTGATTTAACCTTGAAAAGAACAGGCCAGTACATTGAGAACCCGCTATGAGTGTGTTTGGGGGAAGGATCAGATCAAATTGGGTCTCATCTATGCAATATTACTTTATATTATTGCAAGAGGTTGTTTCGTAACTTGAACCTGTAACCTGGTCATACAATGACAACTTTTATAGTTACCCCAAGACTTGCCAAATGTTCGCTTAAATTTGAAAACCAAAATAAAATTTTGAATTTTAAGAACACCAATAATTTATATATAAGCAAATAAAGCTTTTGGTTACAACTTCGAGCCGCCTTTATTTTCAAAAATGAATAAAAAAGAGTAAGAATGGAAAATTTTACTGTTTTGTCCCATTTTGATACATTAATGAGATGATAAAAATTCACAACATTCTTTGCACTTGCATCTCTTCTTTTTCTTGATCAGCTGCACTTTCGTAGCATTGACACATGAAAGACTGGATGAACGGATTCCAATTCTGAAGGCAAATCTAGCTTGTATGCCACCTGGCCTATTCTCCGGAGTATTTGATATGGCCCAATAAACCTTAAGCTGAGTGTTCGGACTTTTGTGGTGACTACACGCAAGTGCACATGGTCGAACAAGTAGTAAAGTGGCTTAAGTAAAGCCAAGTATCGATCCCACAGGGACTAAGCTACGGTAATAATTAACTTAAGTGTTAATGAACTATATCTTTAAGAATGCAGACAACCAAACAACTAATATTTTGAGAATTCGAGTTACTAATTTATAAGAATCTAAGGCAAAATTATAAAGTGTCTGAACAATAGTAATGAGCAAGCTAAAGTTAAAACGAACATGCAGGGAATTAATTTATCAATACAATTCAGTTAATCTTTCCTTCGGTTGCTAGTCAAGAATTGTTGCCTATGGATTGGAACTTTCGACTCCTATCCAACTTAAGAATTATGAGCCTTAATCTACATTTTTGTGATAAAAGAATTTCATATTCTAGTCATACATTTCCGATTCCTTAATTGACTAATAAGACTTTCAAATATATTTCTATTCTGAATGTAAATCATATCCTACCAATTCACATTGTTCTAATTTCTTTCCTTTTCAAAATCAAAATTGGATTTTTTAGATATACATTAACATTGGCCAAACATTAATGCAGTAAGAACAAGAATTGATAGAACAACCATTGAAGAAAAGATGAAAACTGAAATGACTAACAATTACATTCCACTACAATTGTTCTTAACCTCAGCAAGAAGTGAATTTAGCCACTCATTTGAGGACTAAACCTCATCAAATAAGTGTAATTCATACAAACAATTGAGATAAAAGAGAAAGAGATAGAGAAGAACCCTAGAATTTTCGTCCCCTCAACTGCCTGTAACCCACGTTCTTGCTCAACCAAGTCAGAATATTTAAAATAAAACCTAAGTGTGCTATTTATACTATTGAGAATTTTTTCCGGAATAACAAGCAACGTGGCACGGAGTGTATCGCAGAGCACTCCCTCCGTGCCACGGAGGTATCGCGGACCTTCATTGGAAATCGGCCCCCCGGGCAATTTAACCTCAACCTGCCACGGCCTGCATCGCGGAGCCTGGCCAACGTGACACGGTGCTATCGCGCACCTTCACTGGAAATTGCCAAATGTTTTTCCTCTGAGGCAGAGTACCTCCGCGATGGCAACGTGACACGGCTCCATCGCGGAGCCCTTGTTTTTGTTGATCTTCCATGTCCTTTTTCGCTCCTTGTTTCCAAGTCCGTTCCCGATTTTACCAACATGTATCTTAGCTTCCCAAAATTTCATTTTACCTACAAAACAACACTAATCATGTTGGTTAGTATAAATTCACATTTAACTACAAATCACATGAGAATATACACAATAATGATATACAAACAAGTCGAAATGAAGCATTTGAGTATCACTTGGGCATGAAATTCTGCCCAAGATCACTGAGCTTACCCTTTTTGTCAAACCTCATTACGCCCTTCATTGACGAGATTTCTAGAAATACCCAGTCACCTACACTGAACTCCAGGTTTTTATGTCGTACATCAGTATAAGATTTCTAGCGGTTCTGAACTGTCAGCAGACGTTCTCTGATAAGCTTTACTTTCTCTTCTGACTGATGAATTATATTTGGCCCAATTAATTCTGATTCTCCAACCTCGAACCAACCAACTGGGGACCTGCATTTTCGCCCGTATAAAGCCTCATAAGGCGCCATTTGAATTGCTGAATGGTAACTGTTATTGTAGGCAAACTTAATAAGGGGTAAATATTCCTCCCAGTTGCCCGCGAAGTCTAGCACGCATGCCCATAACATATCTTCGAGCGTATGAATTGTACGTTCTGCCTGCCCATCTGTTTGAGGGTGAAATGCCTACTCAGATTAACCTAGGTTCCCAAACCTCTCTAGAAAGACTGCCAGAACCTCGCTGGGAATTGTGCTCCCCTATCAGAAATGATAGATACTGGGACACCATGTAATCTGACTATCTCCCTGATATAAAGCTCGGAATAATCCTCCGTTGAGAAAGTGGTCCTGACTGGCAGAAAATGAGTTGATTTCGTCAACCTGTCAACAATCACCCAGATGGAACAAAATTTATGCCTTGTACGAGGTAACCCTGTCACAAAATCCATATTAATCTCTTCCCATTTCCACATAGGCACTGCTATCTCTTGTGTCAGTCCGCCGCATTTATGATGTTCAGCTTTCACCTATTGGCAATTAGGACATTGAGCTACAAATTCTGCTATCTCCTTTTTCATTCCTGTCCACCAGTAAATCTCTTTTATATCATGATACATTTTTGTTGAACACGAATAAAGAGAGTAACGGGAATAATGCACCTCGCCCATGATTTGTTGGCAAAGTCCTGTCGAGTCTGGAACATAGAAGCGATCCCTACATCTCAAAACTCCGCCTTCAGTTACCTGGAAATCTGTAACTTCTGAACCTTATCTCTTAGCTGAACCAGGTTAGGGTATTCGTACTGTCGTTCTTTCACATCCACAACTAGTGAGGATATTGTCGTGTTCTGAATTACTGCTCCACTGTCTCCTGAATCGACTATACGGAAGGCTAAGATGGCTAACTGATGCAATTTTCAGGTTAGTTCCTATTGTCCTGGCTTCAGGTATACTAAATTTCCCATGGATTTACGGTCGAGGGCATCGTCTAAAACATTGGCTTTCCCTTGGTGGTATAAGATATTTACATCATAGTCTTTCAACAGCTCTAACCAGCGACACTACCATAGATTCAACTTTTTCAGTGTGCAAATGTATTGGAGACTCTTATGATCAGCGAAAATATCTACATGATCGCCATACAAATAGTGCCTCCATATTTTCAAGGCATGAATCACCGCGGCTAATTCCAGGTCATGGGTGGGATAGTTCTTTTCATGTTTCCTCAGCTGTATGGAAGCGTAAGCAATTACTCTACCATGCTGCATCAGAACACATCCTAACCCAATGCCTGAAGCATCGCAGTACACTGCATAACCCTCTGATCCTTCTGTCATGGCTAATACTGGTGTTGAGGTCAGTCTATTTTTCAAATCTTGCAAGCTCTGTTCACATGCTTCAGTCCAGTGAAATTTAACTACTTTCTGAGTTAACTTGGTTAAAGGAGCTGCTAAGGTGGAAAATCCTTCCATGAACCTCTTGTAATACCGGTTAGCCCCCAGGAAACTACGTACCTCGGTCAGAGTGGTAGGTCTAGGCCATGTTTTTACTGCTTCAATTTTTGCGAGTCTACCTGAATGCCAACACCTGACACAATGTGGCCCAAAAAGGCTATTGAATTCAGCCAAAATTCACATTTAGAAAACTTCGCATACAGCTGGTGATTCCTAAGTGTTTGGAGCACTGTTCATAAGTGATCCTGGTGATCTGCCTCTGAGCGGGAATATATCAGAATATCATCAATAAATAATATCACAAACAAGTCCAGTTACGTCCTGAAGATGTTGTTCATCAAGTCCATGAATACTGGTTGAGCATTCGTCAGCCCAAAGGATATGACTAAAAATTCAAAATGGTCATACCTGGTTCTGAAGGCGGTTTTTGAAATATCCCTCTCACGAACTCGAACATGATGGTACCCTGACCTTAAGTCGATTTTTGAGAAATACTTTTCCCCCTGCAACTGGTCAAACAAGTCATCTATTTTGGAAAGCGGATACTTATTCTTGATAATGACTTTATTTAGCTGTCGGTAATCTATACACATACGGAGGGAGCTAACCTTCTTTCTCACAAACAGAACTGATGCTCCCCACGGTGAAGTACTCGGCCTAATGAAGCCCTTATCTAGAAGATCTTTCAACTGTTCCTTCAATTCTCTAAGCTCAGCAGGAACCATTCAGTACGAAGGGATAGATATGGGTTGAGTACCTGGTAATAAATCAATTGCAAAGTCGATTTCCCATTCTGGGGGAATGCCAGGTAGCTCATCTAGGAATACATCTGAAAATTCATTGACTACTGGAATGGACTGAAGAGTCGGAGATTCTTCTTGGACATCCTGAACTCTGACAATATGATAAATACATCCTTTTGCTATCAATTTTCTCGCCCGAAGATAGGAAATAAACCTACATTTTGGCGTGGTTGCACTACCTTTCCACTCCCATACAACCTCCCCTAAAAAATGAAATCGGACAATCTTGGTCCAACATTCAACATTGGCATAGCATGGCGCCATCCAATCCATACCATAATTGCGTCAAAATCAATCATTTCTAGTTTTATCAAGTCTGCTAAAGTATGATGACCAACAACCCCTATTGTGCATCCCCGGTAGACCCTCTTGGCTATGATAGAGTCACCGACGGGTGTAGATATTGAAAAGGTTGTTGAAACAATTCTGGCGTAATACCGAACTATTAGTATATTAACAGAATGAGAGCAAATGTCCAGCATACCCGTCACCACATCCGGCGACGACTCCGACTATTGCCATCCCGGTAAGGCATACGTGCGATCTGGACCGGTACCTGAGCTAGATGCCCCTGATCTACCTCGGCCTCTGTCGGTTGGAGCTGAGGGCCTACGCCCTGCTGGAGATGCTAGGGCACGTGATCCTACTGAAATCTATCCTGTCGGTCCCGATCACTCTGACCCCTGGCTAGATAATCTCTCATCTGATGACCCTCCTGTATACAGGTATAACATTCTGTGGAACCATACCTACATGCCCCGAAGTGACGTCGACTGCAGCAGGGCAAAGTGGCACAGTGAATCTGTTCTGCTCTACTCCTCCTTGCTGCTGTGGACCTACTGATCGTGAGCTCTCGTCGTGTCCTGACTACCCCCGAAAACCAGATCCACTCCCCTGCTGCTGTTGTGGGGGTAGGGGTCTGGGTGGTCTACCTGAAAATCGTGGCTTGGGTCCGCCTTGGGACTCCGCCTGCATGTCACTAGGTCTCGCCCTGTGGCGCTGCTCCTGATTTGCCCTCCTTATCTCTTGTTGCTGTTGTCTGATCCCCTAAATATTCTAAGTAAAACCTGAACGCGGGCAATATCCATGTCTTCTCGCAGAGTGGCCGTAATACAGGTCTCCACATATTCTGGATTCAGCCCCAAAATAAATTGATGTACCCTAGTCGGCATGGTATCTACAAACGGTGGTGCATATCGGGCCAAGGATTCGAACCTCATAGCATACTCCCGGACACTCATCGACCCCTGCTCTAAATGTAGAAACTGATCAACCCGGGCCTGTCAAATTTTCCGTGGTAGGTAGTGATCCAGAAAAGCCTCTGAGAAGCTGGGCCATGTCGAAGGGGAAACACCTCTCCCTCGGGACCTCTCCCAACTCTCGTACCACAGTACTGCGATGTCCCGTAGCTGGAATACCGCTAACTCCACCGACTCCGCAGGTGTAGCATGCATCACCCTGAAAATCCGCTGCATCTAATCCAATAAATCCTGAGGTCCTCCTCTCGGTCTGTCCCTGTGAACTGCGGGGGATTCAATTCGAGAAACTCTTGGACCCTCGAACTACCAGGCCCTCCTGAGGACTCTGCGACTGTGGGTACCACTGGCTGACGCTGTGCAGCCATCATCCGAGCTAGCATAACAACAACACTCCTAACCTCTTGATCCGATGGTACCGGTATAGAGACTGTTGGCTGAGGTGCTGCAGCTCCGAGCGGCTCCCGGCAAAGTGGAGAGTGATGGGGAGACCGAGATGAAGTCCCCCTATCGCTCTCAGATCGGGCTGACTCTGACTGAGACACCCTGCTAGTGCCTTTCCCTACTGTAACATCCAATCTCCTACCAGTCGTGGTGTGTCGCAGGTCTGCCATTTCTCTGTAGATAAAAGAATATGGTGTGCTTAGGGACTCAACCTTATACTATACAGCTCTATAGCACAACTGGATAAAAAAAAGAGTAACCATCCTATCATGCCTCGAAGCCTCCTGCCTATAGAATGTGGTGCACAACACATCCATAGACAAGACTCTACTTAGCACGGCTTGCAGACTCCCTAGGATATGACCTGCTCTGATACCAAGTTTGTCACGCTCCATCTTGGGAGGCATGACTGGCACCTGGTGCCCTACTAGGATCTGAATTGGTTGCGCTTGACTGGGCCTAAGCACTTCTGGTGTAGGGCTAACTCTAACTCTTAAATCAAGAAAACAACGGGCTATATCTCGGCTGTAAATACAACCCCTAGCCGATAAGGCCTTATAGCCACCTGTAAGGAAAACAGCTAACCAGAAATAGACAATAACAGGGAATCCTATGCAGGCCGACAAGACCACCATGATGTCTAGTTATGACTGTAAAGTAAAACTAGTGCTAAGCTAAACTATGGCCGACAAGGCCGCTAATCTATCAGCTAAATAAGGCCCCACACGACCAATATATAAATTAAAACACATATGGGCCTCACACGGCCAATACGTAAACTAAAGCACGTATAGGCCCCACACGACCAATAACAGCTAACCACAGGGAAATAGAAATAATCTGTAAGCCTCTAGGAGTAATATGATGGTCGGGATAGGGCCCCGACCTACCCATGAACTGTACAATCAAAAAGAAGTAAACCTTCTATCTACAAGCCCCGGAATAAAGGAGCTAACTGCTCTGGTGAGGCTGTCTGAAAGCTACGAGGGACCTGCTCCCCGTCCATCCGTACCAGCAGGCAAGTAATGCAGTGCCCCGGAATGGGCGTCAGTATAATATGTATTGAATATGTAAAGCGATAACTGTAAATGACTGAAATAAATAGATAGAACTGAAAATACTGGAATGAAGGGTAGAGATCATAACTGAGTAATAGAACTTCTTGCTATCTAATTTACTAATAACTAAAGCAAACAAAAACCTTACCTGGCTCCCATTAGCCGGAAGGTACAATCAGCACAGAATAACCTACCTAGGGCCCCCATAAGCCCTAGTGAGTACACTTCAGCCTATATACCCCTATCAAGGTCGTACTAGGTCAGCTGGTAGTTGTAGTTGTCCTACCGGCTCTCTAGGTCTGCGACTGAGCCCGCTCGGCCCCTGACTGTAGCTGTGTCTGAGTCCAATGGACTCCTAATATCTGCACCCTGGGCACCAGGCTCAACGAGGGTGTATAGAGCCAACCACGGCATATGAGGACCTAGGACCCCATCTTCGTCCCTGGCGGACGGTATATCGCTCTGTAGAGCGACGTCATCTCGCCCCTGGCTGGCGTCGACACAGCTAATAACCCTGGGGTCGGTCATGAAGGCTATACAGGCATAATCCATCCCAAACTAACATGGAATATGGGTTTCAGCTAATAATAACAACTAATCATAATAGACATGTTTCTGGTACTCTTACAGGGATTCAAACTGAGTTATCATGCGAAGGAAACTAAGTTGCCAAAGGAAACTGCCTTAACATACCTCGTTCGCCAATTACTGATTAATTGGCGAGTTTCAGCTCATATTCAACTGCTCTTCTCAACTGCAATCATATTATTTTATCCTGTGATCATATTGACACTAGTTTGGAGCAATTCCAACAACTTTAGCTCGGCGGAGTTACGATTTGCCGGGCGAATTTCGTGAAAATGACTCTGTAGCGATGCTCCCCGCAGCCTTAAACTATAATACCTGAAGTTAATTTGAATTCGGGCGGCATTCTGCTACGTAAACGGATGAAATGTATTGATTTACCTTCGTTCTATTCCTTGCTGGCCATATGAAACTTAAGGAAATAACATTGAATCAAAGGGGAGGGACTTATATACTTGAGGCGGTGGACAAGGGTCCGTGGCACGAGCCCTGTCGCACTAATTCGCGGGCGTGCCACGCTATCCTTTTGGGCAGCTGGCCCGACCTCCTCCCGCGCGGTCCTGACTCCGTGCTCGTCCGACCTTTTCCCGGGCCCTTTTCGTACGTATTATATTCTAAAACTCTTAACCAACGTATGAATAGGCCGTCTAAATATTAGAAACTTACGGGGTGTATATATAATTAGTTGATTTTTTTTGCAATGATGGCATATACTCCCTTTTATTTCTTATTTTAATAATTTCTCTTAGGCCATTTAAATGGGAGAACATTTAAATGATATATGTAATGCAAAAGGGAGGGGCAGACTTTCTACAAGGAAATATTAAGTTAAGACTAGAATATATATTCACCTTTTTTCCACCTTTCTATTGTTTCTTTTACCAATAATTATTTATTTATTAAAAAAATTTAAAATATTTCACGTTGACATTTATTTCATTCTTCTAAAATTCCAAATATTAACACTTCTAGAAAGCAAAAGGCTAAATAATAAAATAAAATCAAAGATGAATGATTCAATGATGAATGATAATATGTTACTATCATTTTCCTTTTCTCAATTAACGTTTGTTACTATGTAATTTCATATGTAAGGTATATATTATTGTAGTTCTAAAGGCCGATAGATTTTCTTCATATTGTAGATATCGTATTTTTATGGCTTGATACTATAAAAAGAGAAAGTGAATGCTAATTGAAAGAAATAATTTTATATTTGTCATTTATTTAATTTATAAAATTATTTTGCACGCATATTTATTGTTTGATCTATTTGTTTTACTTTAGTTAAATTTATAAAAATATTATTTTATAAAGTCAAGTGGTTACAAATGACTGCGCGAAGCGCGGATACTTTTACTAGTTAAGAAATATAAATAGATTCCAGACATTTGAATACTTCTTAACAACCCAAAATGTAATGCAATGATTCTGATAGCCGGAGTATCTAAAGATCTTTATGGAACTGGCATAACAAGTGCAATACACAGGATCACAGAAGATCAGTTCTGTATTTATTTAGACCAAAGGCCTAACCTCTAAGTCTATTAATAGGAGGGCTTCAACAATTTTCAAATGTTTAGAAAAATTAGCAATAAAGTCAAAATATTAAGTACTTTACATAACTCGATGATTAATAAAAGTAGAAGGAATTAAATGGACATGCTATATGCATGATGATCTAATACAACAAAGAAATTTCAGAACCAAAGTATTTGAACATATACAAGGGTAAGAAAAGTGTATCTGGTGTAGTTCCCCATACTTTTAAACACGTATTAAGTTAATATCGAATAAAAGTATTTAAACTCAAGATGATGGGGTGATATTTGAGCCTAGAGTTTAAAGTGGTCAAATATACATAAATATTAAGTTAAAGTTAGGAGGTTAAGCGTTGTAAAATGAAATAAAAATAAGTGAGGTGCTTGCTTAACTTAATTAAACTAATAAGTGACAAGCAGGTGCATCAACTACTTAAGCTAATTGGACCAAGTTAAGTAGGCCAAGTAGGTGCATCACCTACTTAGATTATTGAACTCATTTATGCCCCAAATATAGTGAAATTGTCACACCCCAAATTCGGAGAGGCGTGACTTGCACCCGATGCCTCACTTGACCGAACGAACCCTGCAGCGAACTAACCACAACCAGCCAGAGCCGATGAGGCTCATCATCACAACAATGCAAATTAACAGAATAATTAACGAAATAGATGAGAACGGGGCTCACATGCCAAACTCTATATACAAATGGCCGACAAGGTCGCACCTGTACAAAGTTATATACAAGAAGACCAACAAGGCCTACAACTACAAACAACCCAACAAGACAAGCCTACGAGCCTCTACAAAGTTAACAACTTGATAAACAATTGGGAGAGGATCCCGATCTACCCAATATATATATAAAATGAAAAGACATCAAAATGGGTAATTCCAAACAAGTTGGAGCTTACCAATCATCAGGAACTCAACTCAGTAATGTGGGTCACGATTTGTCTATCAATCAATACCTCCCGGCATGTAGGTGCCTAGGCTCGGGTATCAATACGAGAATATACTGAGTATGTAAGGTAATACGAGAGTATACTGAGTATGTAAGGTAAAAAGAATGATAAGAGTTAGATTATAATCCACAGGTATACAAAATATCAACATGAAGTGCAAAAGATATCAATAGAAAGGAACTTAGAAATTATGTAAGCAAACAAAATCTACCTGACCCCCATAAGCTTGGCAAGTCCAAAACGACACCCAGTCGATACAACTCACCAGTCACAACCTGCACCACTACAAGATCAACCGATACCATTTTATCTGACCTAACTCAAGGCCCCTGAACGATCACGGCCACCATAACTTCACACATTCAATTCACAGCTAGCAGAATAATATCAACATGCAATACAAGTATATCAATTGATAGTAAGACAACAATCCACAATCCAATATTGCCGGGGAAAATACCTTACAGACTTACAGGTCTAACGGCCCATATAAGCCCAAATACACTGGAGCAAACATCAATAATCATACACTCGCATGTACGGTCCCTAGTGCACAAAAGACATCGACAACTATACACTAGTTACAACACAGGCTGAAATAGATCCAAGCCAATCACAAGCTCGATCATTCCGGAGTAGACTTTGCAGACACTCTGACTAGCTAAACCCCGGGCTTGACACCTGTACTAGAGCAACTCGATAACTGTGGGTACCGCCTGAGCCTTAAGGCATCTAAAGACAATACAATCACAAGCACACAAATCACAATCATATACTCAAATAGCCCACTAGATAATCTTGTGATGACTTGCTGATTGAGTTTTTTGAGGATTACATATAGATATATATCCTGTTGATTGACCATATAAGTTTTGATACTGTGAACCTGACTGTTGGGTGTTACAAATCTTTGAAAACTTAGAGTTGGTTGATTTATTGCCTAATTTAAATATTTCGTGGTTTACTGAGTCCTGATCTATACTTGTTATTATTAAGGTCAGATGCCTACTAGTACATAGTGTTTGTACTGATGCTACTCCTACACTTATTTTTCTGAGTGCAGACTATGATCTAGAAAGTTCATCCCGACCACATCCCTAGCGTGACAGTTGATATTCGATCTGAGGGTGAGCTAACTTCTATCCCGACTATCGCAGATCCTCATTAGCAAATGTCTATTTGTTCCCGAACAATGAATTATGTTTTCTTTATTCTACACTATTCTTAGACCTTTTTTAGTAGAGTCCTTTGTACAATGACTTTCAGATCTTGGGGAATATAATAGATAATTTTCGCATAGTTAATGTTATTATTGTTTAATTAACTCTTCCGCTAAATTATTTTCATGAAAATGGTATTTAATTTGAAATGAATGCTTAAATGGATGGGTTAATTGGGAAATGATAGTTCACCCACCAAGGGTTAGTGTGAGTGTCAATCACGACCATATGGGTCATGACACACTCTAAAATACTAAACATAATAATATTTTTTCTTATTTATAAAATATAACAAATATATTATAAAATATAACATATTTGAAAAACAAAAAAACTATTTTCCTCCTCCTCCTCTTCTATCCCGTACCCACATATATGATATATAATCGGATCTTCTTGTGCAGTGTTGAAACACATATTCTCTTCGGAATGATTATTCTTTTTATTCAATAAGTTTTACCCCTCTATTTTTTTAAAAAAAAATGTTTATTTGATTTTCATATTCTTTAGGGACTTTGATTCAAATTTAATGTGTCTCATGACCGAAAAAAATTTAGGGGGTCATTTTTATTTAGGTCTGTGACGAATAGGTTCAAGAGATGAGAGAATTAAGAATACCCACCAGAAAGACCAATCTAATCTATGAGGATGTACTAGAAAATATAATATTTTTGCTACTTGACCAACTATTAGGAAAAGCAAACACAACAGTATACAACAGTATGCTAATCAATAAGATTAATGAAGTAGCAATTAATGCAAAAATAAACAATTGAAAAGCAAGAGTCATACTTTTAATTCTCCAAGCTACCAATAAATGAACTACATATACCATTTGATCCCTCTATCAACCAAAATATATTAATTATGATAAAATATGTCATCGAAGGATTTTACTTTATCATGAATTCATTGATTATATATGACTTATTATTGTCATGATATCATTGAGGTTTGATTCAATAAGACATTTTTAAGTTTTTTATGATATTCACAGAGTATATATTATATACTGATAGGATGTCACATAAATGAATTAAAAAAGTAATAAAAAAGTCAATATAAAACAAAAAAGGAGATAACAGGAGAAAAATAAAAACAAAAACAAAAAAAGCCAATAAAAAAATTAAGTAAGAAAAAAAAGCACAAAAAGAGAACATGAAACATTTAAAAAAAGAAAAAAATACATAAAATAATAATATAAGACATTTAATTATAGCATATATCAATAGTCTTCTTTATTTACCAAACTATCAGATTATTTATAAAATTGTTGATTTTATATTTAAAAATAATATATGATTTTTTGAATAAATGCCATTAAATTCAGATTAATTGTTAACTTTCTTGTTTTATAGCATAGTTATCAATAAAAAGTAATTATTCTACTTTATCACACTTATCAAAAATATATTTTTCTCTTTATTCAATATTAATTTAATAATCTAACTTTCTTCTTCTCCAGAACTCTTTCTTCCCTAGAACTCATACTTTAAATCTCTACCTTTTCTTTAATACTCTAAATCTCTATCAACTTTTAAACACTTACGTTATACTAACCAAATAATTTAAAAGAAAATGGGATTAGAAATTATCATATTATAAACTAAATATATATCGCTTAAAATCTGAAAGCATATTTGACCATAGATACAATTCATATAATTATTGATTGACAAAGTAATTACATATAAACAAATATTAATAATTTACATACATAATACATATATATTTTCCCATAAACTGATTCATATTCTTTAGACAAGAAAAAAATAAAAAAATAAACTGCAAATATATGCAAACTGATAACGTAAATCTCTACCAAATTTTAAACACTTTTGTTATGCCAACGAGATAATTTTTCTAAAAGGAAATACCATGAGAAAATAATATAATATTTTTAAAAAGGAATACCATATTATATACAAACATATTTTAGTGAATACACTGTGTATAAAATATGATATATCTCATTAAGTCTGAGTATGTTTTTATTTTTGGGGGTCTGAAATTTGTATAGAAACTAATGTATCTTATTTTTCTTTTGTATTTTTTATATGTTAGTATGTAAGAAATTTCTACATATTTTAGTGTATGGATTGTTACATAATTTTTTTATACCAAGTTATATACAAAATGATTTAGTTGAAAAGAAAAAAATATGTATAGAAAAAATACGGCAAGACAAAAGTTTAGGAGAAATTTATGAAATGAATACCAAGACAAGGGAAAAAAAGACATGTATAAGAAAAATAGGGAAAGCAAAAATATAAGATAAATTTATGGAATAGTGAAAGACAAAATGTAGGAGAAATATATGGAATGAATATGAAGAATGGTTTCGAATTATCTGAAAAGAAAAAAAAGATTAGAGTTTAGATAGGAATGGTGTAAATTAGTATCACAAATCGAGGAAGGATAGTTAGACTAACGTAATTTATGGGATAATGATTTTACGTATTTTTTTAATTTACCTAATCTGATAGATTTGTAAATATTTTTTTGCTATTTTTAAAAACTAAAAAATATTGAAATATTTTGTAATTATCTATACTATATTAAAAATGTGATGGCCCTTAAAAATGTTGATTAAACTTTTTGCCCTTTATTAAAAGACTTCGCAATTGACAAATTTGTTATTTACTATTTTTCTTAATTAATATCATCTAATTATTATTCTAATATTTAGAACTTTAAAATTAATTAAAGTTGTAACTATTAAATCTTTACTTATTTTTAAAATATAATAAATACTAATATTTAGTACTTTAAAATTAATTAAAAACTTACTTCTTAAATTTTTCCTTATTGAGAACAAATCGTGTTTTATTGATGTAATTTATAAATCGTGTTTGTTGAATATGATTGTAAATTGCGTGTCGAATGTGTGAAGTGATTTATAAATTGTATTGTCAAAATACAATTTGTAAATCGTGTTTACAGTGTGTGATTTATAAATCATTGATATGGAAGCAATTTATAAATCGTGTTTGGCAAATGTAATTTATAAATCGTGTTTGCGGAATACGATTTAGATTCATTTTTATTATAAACCGTGTTTGTGAAATGTGATTTATATATTGAAAGTCCTATTATTTAACACTTTAAAAATTTTATTAACATTATATGAATTTATTTTTCATTAAACTAACTAATTATTCATTACAATTTTTAACTCATGGTACAAGAAAATAAAATAAAGAGTGTAACTTGATTTTGTATTAATATGTTGAATTCCTTCTTCTTCTTCCTTTTTAAGGTTGTATAATCGAAGAAAGAGAGAAAATATAGAAACACAACATACTTTAAATTGTTTCAATTAATTGAGTGTTCTTGTTATTCACTCTCTTTAATTAAATCTACATAATTACTTACAATTTAAGTGAAGATGTTTGATTAGACACATAGATTAAGAGAAAAAGAAAATCTTTTAAGATGAAGTCATCTCGTAAAAAATAAAATAAAAAGTCTAAAATTAAGCAATTACTAAATATTTAAAGTACGAAACCCCATAGCAAAATGTCGTTCACTTCTTTACCCTTTTAAAAATAGAGTTCACAATTACCAAAATAATTATTTCATTATTTTCTAATATTTAAAATTTTAAAATTGATTAAATTTTATATACTAAATTCTTCCTTATTTGAAATATATAGAAAATTTTATTATTTAGAATTTCAATGTCACGCCCCACCCTGGGAGGCACGACTGGTACCTAATGTCACGACTAGCACCTAATGCCACACTGGAATCTGGGCTGTCATGACTAGGCACAGGCACCTCTGGTGCCTACCAATGACTCAAATTCAAGAAAATAAACTGTTATATCTCGGCTGTAAACACAACCTCGGGCCGACAAGGCTGCGCAACACCTGTAAAAGGAAAACAGCTAACCAACAACAAGCAATAAAGGGATCCTATGCGGGTCGACAAGACCACCATGTTGTCTAGTTATAATAGGAATGAAAACAGGCAGCTATACTAGGCTCCACACGACCAACACGTAAAATAAGACATACATAGGCCGCACACGGCCAACGCCAATCAACTAACTGAAGACTGTAGTCTGCAAGCCTCTAAGAATAGAAAAAAATGACCGGGACAGGGCCCCGGCCTACCCAAATGCTATGCAAATAAAAGACTGTAATCTCTATGACCTGGCAACTTCGAATGAAAGGAGCTGCCGAACTGCTGACTCTGAACAACTGCTAATGGAGGTCCTGAACTCTGTCTGTCTACACCTGCAGGCAAGTATGTAGCGCCCCATAGTTGGGCGTCAGTACAATATGTACCGAATATGTAAAGCAGAAACGGAAAGCTGAATAAACGCTGATAAAGAACTAAAAGTGAAGAACAAGAAGGGGCAGAAGTTAACTTGTAAGCTTTCTTATTCGTAACCTGCACCTAGCAAAACACTACACGTATATGAGCTAAGACTGTAAAATTACATATCCATAAGCTATGACTAGCAGACAGGAATACCAACAAGAACCTAACCTGGCCCCCATAAGCCTGAAAGATATAAGCAATACAGAAATAACCTACCGGGACCCCCATAAGCCCTGGCAAGTACAGTTCAATTTATATATCCCTATCTAGTTTCCTATGACTCTACTGGTGCTATAGCTAACCTACCTGTCCCCTGGGTCTGCAACTGAACCCGCTCGGCTCCTTTAGCTGTATTTGTGTCCGGTGGACTCCTGTAATTGCACCCTAGTCACTAGGATCTACGAGGGTCAATAATGCTGATACGACATAAAAATAATAGTCCAACCATGAAATGGACTGTAATATGGTCCTTGGGCCTCTGCATAGTCCCTTGGGACAATATCTATCTCCTTGAAGCGATCTATATAGCCCCGTAGGCAATGACACAGCTAGTAATCCTGAGGTTGGTCAGTGGAAGGCTATCCTAGGTGGGGTCAATCCCAACCGGTATACTGCACTCCGATCTCAACTAGCCACTCAAAAAGGCTTATCTGGCTCTTAAGGCCTAACGCGACTACTACTCGCCCCTAGAATAGTCTGTATAGCTGCTAACAGGCACACACTATGCGCCTATATCTAATCAGAGGATCCTGATAGTGATCATAATCTCTAACAGTATGGACCGAATAGGGCGAGATCTAGAGTGGCCTAACGATACTATGAATGTAGTGCTAGGACAGTGGTAGCTCATAAGCGGATTGTAAGGTCGCGAACTATCAACTATCTAATTCCTTTTCCTAGGACAACTATAGGGCTGCCACTTGACCGGATATGCTCCTGAGTAGTCAGCCCCTAACCTTTCATAAATAACTTACTATAATTCTTAGCCTGAAAGTAATACTGCACTAATATGGTTCTACTTCGTGAAACTTTAACTTTATCTGTTCAGATTCCCTATGTCTTTGCAAGACAATTCCTAACTGCGTAAGTAAGTCTATCTAGACTCAGTCACTCACGGCAACCTGTACCTGAGTGTCTTATAAGAACAAGCTAGGCGTCGTTCCCGCATTTAAATAATGATAAGGTTCCCTCCGTAGGGTACCCATGGGTCTATCTGACTCGTACAACTGGGATAACCTCTTGGGCAACCTGCATGATAAGCACTAAGTCAACTGAAAATAACTGTTATTGGCAGTAGATAACTAGATGGCAGGCTGTCACTCACTTTACCAGGGAAACCCTGGTGCCGCTGACTCTAGGGTAGGACCATCCTATTCAAACTCTGGCCCTGGAGGCGTGAAGGTTCGCCAACGGCCTCTAAGCGAGCATTACTATCTATACGAGCGTCAAGCTGGAAGTTATATCGCCCGTCTGCCCCCCTATGCTGCCCAACTTACCGAATCATGCCTAATAGCTAACCCTAAGCTTCTAAGGCCTTGACCTGGCAAAAATACATCATAATCCTACTAACATAGTGAACAGAAGGACAGAGGGCTTGCTACAATGCTTCTAGTGTGTCACACCTAACCTGCTCTTTCCCGACGAGGGATACTTTCTAACAGCTAACCACAACATATATAAGCATTACCTACAAGCAGAAGCTAATAAAACACATAGGATTGTTATCTACGTTCGAAAGCATAAGTTATATCATTATACGACGAGAATAACTTGCCGAAGGAAAGGCCTTAACATACCTTGAAAGACGACTTTCATTCATCACCTGAAACCAGTAATTCCACTTAGTTTTCGCCTTTACATTGAGAGAATACAGCTATTTTCAACAATAAAAATGGCCAATAAAAATATCTTTTCAATAGGGTTAACTATAACTTCAACTCCGTTTCATTCGCCCGAAAACTTATAATTTCTCGAGAGTTTAGAAGGAAGAAATGCTTACCTATTGCCTGTGGCCGTTTAAAATCTAATTTGGAGCAATTCCGACAACCTTTACTCGGCGGGGTTACGATGTACCAGGAAAATTTTCAAGAAATAACTCCACAGAGATGTTTTTCATAGGCCTAGAACTCGTTATCCAAGATAAATTTGCGTTTGGACGAAGTTTAGCAGCGTAATTCGACGAAAAACAGAAGGAGACCTACGACCTTTCCACTTCTCTATCGTAGGAATATGTAAAATGACTTAATTCAAGACTTGAGGGGGTCTATATAGTTTTTGAGGCTATGGCAGGGGGGTGCAGCGCGCCGCCCGTAGCGCCAAGAATCGGGCGCGACGCGCCGCTCAAGGCGCTGGTCATCCGGCGTCTGCCTCCTGCTTGCTCGACTCTGTACTTATCCGTTCATTTCTCAAGCCTTTTTATGTGTACATCGTACTCTAAAACTCTCGACATACGTATGAACGCATCGACTAGATTATAAAAACTTATGGGGTGTAACATCATCCCCCCTTAGGAACATTCGTCCTTGAATGTAATCTTAAGCTTAAGAGTCTCAGCTCCTTTAACCATTGCCGGAGAAATTTCGCCAGAGTCTCCCTGTAATATGGACTATTCGAAAACCTAAAAAGCTGGAAAGTCTAAAACAGGCGCCTCACAGGACGCTATTTGCAGCTGAATAACACGGTAGTACTACATATATATAACCAACTGATAACAATAGCAACAAGTAAACTATATAGTATTTGAAACTACCTGGCTTTAACTTGAATTGTCTGAGTCTGTATACCATCATCATAGAGCTCAACTGAAACTATTCAGGCTTCGCATTGTTCATAGTTTTTCAATTCGTTTCTTCTATGTTTTTTCCCCCATGATACTCTAATAAGCTATAGTTTTTGTTCTCAAGATGGCTTCGATAACTATTGGAGTCCCTCCGTGGAACAACTTCTGTACTTTGAGTATGCCCAATTGGATTAGTTTGAGACAAGGTCTTCTACGCTGGTGTAGTGTTGTTAAACAGGTCCTAGCCCTGAAGGCAACTCTACCTCATAGGCCACTTGGCCAATCTTTCGGAGGATCCGGTAAGGCTTAATGAATCTAGGGCTGGGCTTGCCCTTCTTATTAGATTCCATGACGCCCTTCATTGGTAAAGTTTCCAGGAATACCTAATTGCTGCTTCAATCTTTAACTCCCTACGCCATTCGTTAAGGTAGGACTTTCGATAACCCTAGACTGTCGATACATCCTTCTTGAATGGATTAACTTCCTTCGTTTGGCTGATGTATTAGTATGCCCGGTTTATCTATCCTTAATTTATCTGCTTCAGGTCATCATTTAAGGGGCCTCCACTTCCACCTACAATAGATCTCCGGGCGTCTGAATTGTATACTCTGCTTAGCTATTTGTTTGAGGAAGAAAAGTTGTACTTAAGTTTAATATATGCCCCAATCTATTCCAACAACTTCCCAGAACCTAGCTGCAAATTGTCCCTCTCTGTCGGAGTTTATTAACACTGGGGCTCCTCGTATCCGGACTACTTTTAAAACATTTAACTCTGCATAAGCTTTAGCTAAAACATAATTCCATCCGGCGAGACATGAGTTCATCTCATTAGCCTTCCTATATTGGCTTAAATAAGTTAGTTTACATCTGGTACGAGATACCTTATAACTATATTCATGTTGACTACTCTCCACCCCCTTGCAGGGACGACCATCTCCTAAATTGGCCTGTTAGGTTCCTGTTGTCCAGCTTCCCTTAGATGGTCATTGAAGCTCTGTGTCATGACTTAACAAGATCTTCCTCCTTCCCCTGCTATCGGTAGGTCTCTTTTTTATAACCTGATGCGCTTTCTTCCAACTCTGGGTGGAGGGGGATAACAAACATAATATACCTTACTGTAATTTACCAACAGAGTCCTGCCACATTTAGAACACAGAATCAACCTCTAGGTCTCATAACCCCGTACCTTATTACCTCAAAGGCCGATGACTCCCTACTGGTCCTTGTCTCTAGGTTGTGCTAGGTTAGAGTCTTTGTGCCGTCTCTTCTTTACCTCCACAACTGGTAGTAGTCTTGTGGTATTCTAGGTTACAACATCACTATCCCTTAACTGTCAGCCCGGTGCTTAGTTCTCGATATTTAGCGGTGGTCCCATGCTGTGTCAATCTACTTCAACCTGGGGGTGATTCTGTTTCTTTCCTGAGTTATATACTCGTGCCTTCCCCTTTACTTCCATAGGCTGAGATCTGGGGTTCGTAACCCCTGCATCATGTCGACAGGAATGCTACTGACCAAGTCTATCGACCGATTTCGTTCTAACCCACACTCGGGCCAATTTCATTCATATAGTCTTTCTGTCCTTCGACATAACAAACTAGGGCCATAGCCATTATTCTGCAGTATATCCTACCGTCATTAGCACACTGCGGCGGAGTCAGCCTATTTCTGACCTGAGCTTTACTATTGCTGGGGGTTTATCTTTTACGGACTCTCACACGTACTTGAGTGCTACTGGCCATCTTATCTTCCCTCTTGATTACTACTGTGAGGGTTTAGGTAACTTTGTAAATACTAGGGGTCTCAACCACTTTCTAATCTTTCTCGGAATCAACAGTTCTAGCCCTCCTTTACTATTTATTCTGTGCGACATGACATTGATACTTACACTTTTTGCTCATAATTATACAATCCTTTGCATACCTCAGATAGCCCCATATTAACTGTCGCCCCTATCTAATTCCAATTATCTACTAAGTAAGCCAACTCATACATATACTGTACTCCTGACCTCCTACTCTGAGGCTGTAGGGAGAACTAGGGACGGTGTTGGCATATCTATTACCTTATGAGGTTCCTGATGCCCTAGGAGGATACTGGGGAGATTAAAAGACATGCGCCTTCGTCCTCAAGCTGGCTATCCCCCAATTGTGGCATCGGACTAGTACCCTTCTTATAGAATGTGGTGCATAACACATTTATAAGCAAGACTTTACTAGACACGGCTTGCAAATTCCCTAGGATACGACCTGGTCCGATATCAAGTTTGTCACGCCCCACCTTGGGAGGCGCGACTGGCACCTAATGCCACACAAGAATCTGGGCTGACCTAACTGGGCACATGCACCTCTGGTACTTACCAGCGACTCAAATTCAAGAAAACAAACTGCTATATCTCGGCTGTAAACACAACCTCGGGCCGACAAGGTCGCGCAACACCTGTAAAAGGAAAACAACTAACCAACAACAAGGTAATAGAGGGATCATATGCGGGCCGACAAGATCACCATGCTGTCTAGTTATAACAGAAATAAAAATAGGCAGCTATACTAGGCCTCACACGGCCAACATGTAAAATAAGACATACATAGGCCGCACACGGCCAACGACAATCAACTAACTGAAGACTGTAGTCTACAAGCCTCTAAGAATAGAAAAAAATGATCTGGACAGGGCCCCGACCTCCCCAAATGCTATGCAAATAAAAGACTGTAATCTCTACGACCTGGCAACTCCGAATGAAAAGAGCTAGCCGAACTGCTAACTCTGAACAACTGCTAATGGAGGTCCTGAACTCTGTTTGTCTACACCTACAGGCAAGTATGCAATGCCCCATAGTTGGGCGTTAGTACAATATGTACCGAATATGTAAGACAGAAATGAAAAGCTGAATAAACGCAGATAAAGAACTAAAAGTGAAGAACAAGAAGGGGCAGAAGTTAACTTGTAAGCTTTCTTATTCGTAACCTGCACCTAGCAAAACACTACACGTATATGAGCTAAGACTGTAAAATTACATATCCATAAGCTATGACTAAGAGACAGGAATACCAACAAGAACCTAACCTGGCCCCCATAAGCCTAAAAGATATAAGCAACACAGAAATAACCTATCGGGATCCCCATAAGCCCTGACAAGTACAGTTCAATTTATATATCCCTATCCAGGTTCCTATGACTCTACTGGTGCTATAGCCAACCTACCTGTCCTCTAGGTCTGCAACTGAACCCGCTCGGCTCCTGTAGCTATGTCTAAGTCCGGTGAACTCCTGTAACTGCACCCTAGGCACCAGGCTCGACGAGGGTCAGTAATGCCAATACGACATAAAAATAATAGTCCAGCCATGGAATGGACTGTAATATAGCCTTTGGGCCTTTGCGTAGTCCCTTTGGACAACATCTAGCTCCTTGGAGCGATCTATATAGCCTCGTAGGCAATGACACAGCTAGTAACCCTGAGGTTGGTCAATGGAAGGCTATCCTAGGTGGGGTCAATCCCAACCGATATACTGCACTCCGATATCAACTAGCCACTCAAAAAGGCATATCTGGCTCTTAAGGCCTAATGCGACTGCTACTCGCCACTAGAATAGTTTGTATAGCTGCTAACAGGCAAACACACCCTGCGCCTATATCTAATTAGAGGATTCTGATAGTGATCATAATCTCTAACGGTCTGGACCGAATAGGGCGAGATCTAGAGTGGCCTAATGATACTATGAGTGTCATGCTAGGACAGGGGTAGCTCATAAGCGGACCATAAGGTTGCGAACGATCAACTATCTAATTCCTTTTCTTAGGACAACTATAGGGCTACCACTTGACAGGATATGCTCCTGAGTAGTCAACCCCTAACCTTTCACAGACATCTTACTATAATTCTTAGCCTGAAGGTAATACTGCACTAATATGGTTCTACTTCCTGAGACTTTAACTTGATATATTCAGATTCCCTATGTCTTTGCTGGACGATTCCTAACTGCGTAGATAAGTCTATCTAGACTCAGCCACTCACGGAAACCTGTACCTAAGTGTCTTATAAGAACAAGCTGGGCATTAGCCCCGCATTTAAATACTGATAAGGTTTTCTCCGTAGGGTACCCACGGGTCTATCTGACTCGTACAACTGGGATAACCTCCTAGGCAACCTGTATGATATGTAGGGGTGTGCAAATTAATGGTTAAACCAATAACCCGAATCGATAATTGAGTATGGATTAATAATTTGGGTTATTGGTTTAACGGTTTGATTATCGATTTACTATCTCAAGTTATTAGGTTATTGATTCAGTTATCGGTTTGACCACTTTTTTAACGGGTTAACCTATAACCTGATAATAATTTATTAAATTATAATTTTAGCCTTCAATATATGAAGTATCCAAACAAGAAGATGAAATGAGTGTCGATGAAAAGTGAAGGGGATGATATTTTAATTTAAATTAAAAGTTGATTGTTTTAGTTGAGCTAGTTCTATATGCTTTTTTCTCTTTTCACCCACTTTTTTTCTAGCTAAACATACTTATGACTTATGAGATTTTTCATGTGAGATCTTAACGGTTAACCCGATAACCGAATCGATAATAATCGATAACCGATTAACCGATATCTTAATAGTTTAGTATGTCTACAAACCGATAAACGATAAGTAAAATCGATAACTTTCAAAACCGAACCGAACCAGTCGATACATAGCCCTAATGATAAGAACTAAGTCAACTGAAGCTAACCGTCACTGGTGGTATCAAACTAGATGACAGGTTGTTACTCATTTCACCGGGGCAACCCTGGTGCCGCTGATTCTAGGGTAGGACCATCCTATTCAAATTTTGGCCCTGTAGGCGTGAAGGTACGCCAACGGCCTCTGAGCCAGCGTTACTGTCTATACGAGCGTCAAACTGGAAGTTATATCGCCCATATGCCCCCTATGCTGCCCAACTTACCGAATCAGGCCCAATAGCTAACCCTAAGCTTTTAAGGCCTTGACTTGGCAACAACACATCAGAATCCTACTAACACAATGAACACAAGGACAAAGGGCTTGCTACAACGCTTCTAGTGTATCATACCTAACCTGCTCTTTCCCGACGAGAGATACTTTCTAACAGCTAACCACAACCTATATAAGCATTACCTACAAGCAGCAGCTAATACAACACATGGGATTGTTATCTACGTATGAAAGCATAAGTCGTATCATTATATGAAGAGAATAACTTGCCGAAGAAAAGACCTTAACATACCTCGAAAGCCGATTTTCGTTCATTAAACAGTTCTTCACCCGAAACCAATAATTCCACTTAGTTGCCGCCTTTGCACTGAGAGAATACAACTATTTTCAACAATAAAAATGGTCAATAATAATATCTTTTCAATAGGGTTAACTATAACTTCAACTCCATTTTATTCGGCTAAAAACTTACAATTTCTCGAGATTTTAGAAGGAAGAAATGCTTACCTATTGCCTATGGCCATTTAAAATCCAATCTGGAGCAATTCCGACAACCTTTACTCGGCGGGATTCCGATGTACCGAGCGAATTTTCAAGAAATAACTCCGCAGAGATGCTTTTCGTAGGCTTAAAACTTGTTATCCAAGATGAATTTACGTTTGGATGGAGTTTAGCGGCGTAACTCGATGAAAAACGGAAGTAGACCCACGCCCCTTCCACTTCTCTGTCGCAGGAATATGTAAAATGACTTAATTCAAGACTTGAGGGGGTTTATATAGTTTTTGAGGCAGTGGAAGGGGGGGGGGGGGGACGCGCCACCCGTAGCGCCAAGAATCAGGTGTGACATGCTGCTCAAGGCACCGGGCTGGTCGGTGCGACGCGTCGCTCAAGGCGCTGGGCATCCGGCCCCGACCTCCTGCTCGCTCGACTCCGTACTTATCTGTTCATTTTTTTAGCCTTTTTTCGTGTACATCGTACTCCAAAACTCTCGACATATATACGAACGCATCGGTTAGATGATAGGAACTTACGTGATGTAACATTCAAAACGATTAAGATTTTATTTTTAATAAATAATTATACGTTGAATAAACTTATGCTTATAATACAAAGCAATATTATGTTTAAAACTTTTAAAAATATAATTAAAAAAGGACAAGTCGATGCACAAAACATTCCGCGTTAACTGAGTCTGAAAAGGGGTCACACCCCAAAGAGTGTGACATAGGCAACCTACCCTAATTGCACGCACTACTGGTTATTTTCACTAATTTTGATTAGTCTTTTTTAGTTTGGTCGCATAATAATTACTTAATGATCAATTCAAATAAATAATGTGTTTGTGATATGATATCAATTTATTAGAGCCAAAATAAGCCAGTAATAAATTACAATACGATTTCATAAGTGCTAATTATTTAAACAAATAACTTATATTATGTGTTCTAATATACTGTACGACTTTGTATTCAATGCGTCTTCATAATGATAATATTTGTATGAAATGTTAATTCGTTAATAGTGTATAGTAATACAAATTTTGTGATGATATAACGTAACATAATGTGTATGTGTATATATATATATAATGGATGCATTTAAGTGCTCACGTAAAGATGAACAATTTTTTTATTTTTCAATCAAATGTTGATTCTACGACGCTTTTATTTAATGAAACAAATATTAAAACAGACCTAGAGAAGAACAACTGCATTGAGTCAAACTCTTAAATATGATCAATTTAAAATTTAAAAATTTTATTTTTTTAAATTCTTATATTATTATAAAAATATTTTTTATATATTATTTATATTACTTTTTAAAATTTTATTTTTATTTTTATTGATACAAGAGATACACCTCAATTGTTTTTTTTCCCAAAAAAGAAACAGGGAAAGAATGGGGCATGTATTTACCAAACCTAGCTAGATATCCAGTCCATTTCCAAGAGAATCACCACCCTCTAAATTCAAGTATTCAACCCATCTGAACCGTCCAATTTAGGTCACTGATCCTAGAGCACAATATAAATTCTCCATCAGCCTCGTCCAATCAGTCCACAGAGCGAACCAGGCGTAGGGTTTTACTTTCTTCCTGTCCAGCAAACCCAAGATCTGAATCGAAGAGGTTAAAGTGACAGCGCCGTTGCTGTCCGCCTTGGCTGAAAGTCTATAGCAGTCTTGGCCCTCATTTTGTAACCCCTAGATCTCTTCCTTTCACTTTTAGGGTTTTGTTAGTTCTCTGTATATTCAAATAGCTAGTTGTTATTGCATCTCATCTGAAACTCAATGGCGCCCAAAGCAACTAAAGCCGAGAAGAAGATCGCTTATGACCAAAAGATGTGCCAACTACTGGACGAGTACACTCAGGTTCTCGTTGCTGCTGCTGATAACGTTGGATCCAACCAGCTCCAGAGCATTAGGAAGGGTTTGAGAGGTGACTCTGTTGTTCTCATGGGTAAGAATACTATGATGAAGAGGACCATTAGAGTGCACGCTGAAAAAACCGGCAATGAAACCATCCTCAATCTCATTCCTCTCCTTGTTGTAAGTCTTTTTTATCTACTTTGTCTAGTTTTGGTAAACCAATGATATCCTAGTATAAGCATACTGCGTTAGTTTCTATGTTGAACATTCTAATACTCTGTTACCATATTTTGACATTCCAATTCGGTAAAATGTGGAGTAATCCTACCATATTCTCCCTCCTGTCCAAAATCAATTGGAATTTTTGAAGTCCAAAGCGTATCAGTATCACTGACAAATTTTGTTAAATATGTGTCACTCGAAATATTCATTTATTTTGGACTAAGAGCTATTCTACTCATATGTTCAATATATATGTTTAAATCATGTTTTTGTTGTCAATAGTATCGGTAGTACTCAGCTAACTGTATTGAATTTTGTTCAATTTGTATTAGGGTAATGTTGGATTGATCTTCACCAAGGGTGACCTGAAGGAAGTGAGCGAGGAAGTTGCAAAGTACAAGGTGAATTACTAATCCACATGCTCTGTCTTTTTTTATACGGACATCTTTGTGCTTTTATATTTAGTAAAATGGTGAAGCTTGCTTGACTTTATTGACTTTCTATGTGTTAGTTTTAAGTTAGTTAAACATTATGCATGATGTGTTTCTGATCCCATAACTATGCAATTAGCATACATGGACCCATAATTTTTCTAATATAATGGGTTCAATTCTATGTTTCCTTCCAGACTTAATTATTTTGTGTTTTCTGATTGTCTTTCTTAAGTTCTAGACCTCCATTTATGTTATAGGTTGGAGCACCTGCTCGTGTTGGTTTGGTGGCTCCTGTTGATGTTGTTGTTCCTCCTGGCAACACTGGTCTGGATCCCTCTCAGACATCTTTCTTCCAGGTCCTTATCTTATGCCTCAATGAATTTTGGTTTTCACTTGTTTAATTATGAGTTATTTCTTCTTACTTTTATGATTATTCTTGCAGGTGCTCAACATTCCCACTAAGATTAACAAGGGTACTGTTGAAATTATCACTCCTGTGGAGCTCATCAAGAAGGGTGACAAAGTTGGTTCATCTGAAGCTGCCCTGCTTGCCAAACTTGGAATTAGGCCCTTCTCATATGGTCTTGTTGTTCTCTCTGTTTATGATAATGGATCTGTCTTCAGTCCAGAGGTTCTTGACCTGACTGAGGATGATCTCATTGAGAAGTTTGCCATGGGAGTATCTATGGTTACCTCCTTGTCATTGGCCATCTCTTACCCAACTTTGGCTTCTGCACCACACATGTTCACCAATGCCTACAAGAATTTGTTGGCCATTGCAGTTGAAACTGAGTATTCTTTCCCTCTGGCTGACAAAGTGAAGGAATATCTCGCGGTATGTTTTGAATGAATGGTTGTAAGTTATTTATATTTAACAGTTGCCTTGTATTAACTATTCTTGTGCCTGCAGGATCCTAGCAAGTTTGCTGCCGTTGCTGCTGCTCCTGCTGCAGCTGCTGAATCTGGTGCTGCTCCTGCTGCTAAGGAGGAGGAGAAGAAGGATGAGCCTGCTGAGGAGTCGGATGATGACATGGGTTTCAGCTTGTTTGATTAAGTCTGTTGTTTGTGATGTTGTCACTTTATTGATTTCAAAAAAGTTACTTTTCTCCTTGGTGTTTCAAGTATCCGAACAATATTTAAATTCAGTTAGACGTAATTAGTTGGTGGATTTTGGACCATATGGCTTTTTTGATTCTCTTATTACTAGCGTATCTTAATCTTATTGTGTTTGAATAGTTTGTTACTATTTACTGAGTTTTACTATTGAATCGATATTGTTTAATTAAAATTAATGAATGAATTTTAATTTAATCATTACATCATTAAATTGAGTGAAGTGAGCTATGTTGAGCCGGTACGATCGAGTTTGAGCTTTTATAAAGGTTTGATTCAGTCGAGCCGAGTCTCAAGCTTACTCGGTTCTATGCCAAGACCTAATTATGCTTATTGTATCTACTATAAATGAGTTTGCCACCATCACCAACACTTTTTCCTTGACAGAAAATTCTGTAAAAGTTGTAAAAATATTCGGACTTCGTGCATAGTTACAAAATTAGGTAAGATTAAATTTTAAGTTTTATTTTCTGGACTTACTATCCTAATATTAAAATTTAATATTATAACTTTCTCTAATATTTCAGAAGTGTTTTGTCTATTAGGATTAAATGAAAAATTAATATTTTTTTCTTTGTATCTCCCATTTCCATTGAAGTATTCGATTTGTTAAAGAGTTAAATATTTTCATAATTCATAATTTCTGTTTCCCTCAATTTTGCTTGAAGTTTCAGGTAATTACGGTATAGTGAAGTATTTGCTCTATTTAAGTGTTGAAAATATTTGTTTCTTATCTTTTCTTCTTCCCCCACCTTATTTCTTTTGTAAATTTCGCCTTTAAATTTCCTTTATCCTTTCTTTTGCTCTTTTTAAAGAAAAATGACATGATTTGGTCATCAGAAATTTAAATGGTTTAACTTTAGCTTATATACAGCAGGGGTCGTTTGGTTGGAAAATAAGTTATCCCGATGTAACTAATCTCTAGTTTAATTATTTTGGAATTATTATTCCACCTTTAATAAAGAATAAAGAATAAATGTGAATTTATCTCATATTTGATTGAGATAAAATCTCGGGATATTATAGCACTATAATTATCCCCTTTAGGTTCAAAACAATAACTTACAGCTATACTCTAAATAGGCATTTGGACATGCGATTTCATCTCATGATTTGAAATCATGAGATGAAATCAGTGTTTGGACACGCGATATCATCTCATGATTTCAAATTCTAAAAAAAGCTTGATTTGGGATTTCAAATCATCATATGGACTTTTTCAAACACAAAATTTGACCCACAAGTTTATATTTTATAAAAAAAATCCACTATTTTTACCAACCATTTATTTTAGATGTAAATAAAATATGTTGTTGATATTATTATTCTTACAAACTTATGCTAATCATTTATATCGGATATCAGTTTGTCAACTATGTGGGAGGAGTAGTACACTACAACTCATGTTCAGTTTTACTTTTAATTGAATTAAAGTTTTGAAAATTAATATTGTCTTTTTTAGAATGACTTTTTGATACACTGTATTATAATTGTTATGAGCTTTTATTTATTTGGTAAGATTATATAAGAATTAGGGAAATTTGATAGTTTTCGCAACTTATTAGGGTTTTATGTTCATGAAAAAAATCCAACTTAAAAATTTCGTGTTCAAATAAAACTTTAATTTTATCTCATATGATCTCATATCATGATTTCATCTCGCATGATCAAACTGACATTTAAACTGTACTTTTTTCCCTCTTTCAGCCACTCTCTCTCATCTCTCACCTTCTTGCTTTTCTCTCTCTATACCTATATAAGCATGAACGATTAGATCCGTTTCATAAATTGGATAAAAGATAACAATGAACAAATTTACATTATTGTATCACATGATTGACTTGAGGCTATTTCGAGAGATATTTCAGTAATTGCTTATTTTATCTATGGGAAATCTAACAAAAGCATTTATAGGAACTTGGTGGCGTAGTTTTGTGCATATAAAACGTGTACTGATAAAAATATATATAATATGTGTATATTTTGTATGAAAAGTGAATACAAAGAATCTAGTGATAAAAATATAAATAATGAATACTGTATAATATATAAAAAATATAATAAATGTATATTAAGTGTACAATATAAACTCTCTACTTTTATATTTCACATTTTATAAAAAAGAGAGTTTTTTTCAAAATAATAAACAAAAATAAAAAAAAATAATCTTATTGGGACAGAGGGGGCCTGAGGCTACAGAGCAAGAGAGGGGGAAAGAGGCAACAAAGCGAGATGTTTGTGTGAGGGAGGGAGATTTTAAATAAATACATTTTGACTATTAAATGTCAATTAAAATTCTATGATTAGCTCCTTGCAAATGTTTTGACTTAAAAGGTCATTTGTGTGCTTGCCCCATTTTCTTTCCTCTTACAAGTGATGTGTTGGGATTTTGCGATACATTTGTACTTCTTTTCATAGAGTTTTGTATGCCGTTAAGTGCTTATTTTAGTTAATACTAACACTATTTTGTTAAGTTTTAGAAATTTCAATAAATTGAAGAAAGGAGGCATAATTTAGAAATTCTGCTGAAAGCATAGAAAGACAGACCGCATCCAACATGTGGTCCATACTTTCAACCGTGATTCAAATCAGAGAAGGGCAACAATCTGTCAGCACCGCATGGAGTAAAATACGGCTCTCATGTTTAAAATGCGGACCATAAATTGGACCGCAAATCACAAGTTGTCAATCTGGAGAAGCAACCTACGAAGAAAAGTACGGAGCATAAATTCAATATATTGTTCGTAAGTCAAAGTACGATAGCAAATAGATTTAATTGAAGATGCAAGATACACTGCAAAGTATGGACCGTAAGTGCAATGTACGTCTTGTAGTAGGTGATTTTGAAGTCAAATTGAGGATCCAAACTCATTTTCAAGCATGGATTGTGGGTACATCGTGCGTGGTTGTGTTCTAGTGCTGTTTTCTCAGATTTCCAGTGGCGACTTTAAGTTAGCTGACTTGGTAAGCGTCGTTGATTCTTCTATATATCTGTCGACCATTTGTATCTATCATGCTGGCCTGTGAGCCATTTTTTTTTCTATTGTTGTTCCTGATAGCTGCTATTGAGGTATCGAGCCCTATCAACTCTGGCATGTTATTGTGTGTTAGCTATAGGTTTCACTCGGTCAGTACGACATAGGGTGCCGACAACACCTCCTTAGATTTGGGGTGTGATATTATATTTGAACAGATTTTAACTGTTTGGAAGCGTTACAGATTCATGCCAAAAGAGAATAAAGAAGCCTTAATATACCTTATTTTCTTCGATAAACAACTAGCACACATGGACCTTTTCTTTATTAAGTTAATCTACAACTAAGTGCATAATGAAGCAAATATTAGTCCCTAAACACAACGCAACCTTGAAAACAATAGCTAAATTTATTCAAAATAGAATGTGCGCATTGACGTCAATTTTATGGTGTATCACTACACCCTTATTTCCCATTTCAATACGAACACACACAAACCAACCTACTGCCCCGGCCATAAAGAACATATAAAATAGACCATACACAATAGCAACACATTGAACTTACAGATTTCAATCACTGTCCTGTGAGTTCTTAATAATAATATAACAAGATTTCTCCACCTAAATCTCCACAGGGAAAGGGCAAAATGGCAGCAACTCTTACCTTACTTGGTGGCTGTTTTTACTCCATTTTTTCTTATACTTCTTTAAGAGGTTAACTTTTCTTCATATCTAATCCAAAAAAAAAAAGAAACACGGTCTTTAAAAATTGGAGAGAATTGGAGCTATAATTTGGTAGTAATGGACTGCCATATCGGTCCACTTTTACCACATGATTTTCTTACTTTATGTAGAAGAATAGAACTAAAATTACAAGTTTCACTTACCTTGCACATGAAGAAAATTGAAATTTCAAGAACCCTAAAAGAAATAATAGGATAGTTGTTTGAGCTAAGAAAGGAGAGAGGAGAGAGCGTTGAAAATTTATGATTTTATTTAAGTGTTAGAATGAGTATTTGATCACTATTTTGGTTCTTACAAAAGGCCCTTATGACCTCCCTTTTTGAATCTCTTTTGGACCCAAGTTTGGATCATATTGGATCAAGGTTTTCGTGCCAAGTTTATCCTCCATTTTGGGCCTCTAGTTGGACAAATTGGTGGCTGCTTTTGTCCTTTATTTTGGGCCATAAATTGATCAAGTAGGTGATACACCTACTTAGCCTTAATTTATGTCCCTTTTAGGCCCAATTTGTTTTGCGCTTCTTGGGTAGATTTGGGGTTATATTGGAGGGTCAACTTTAAGTTTCATTTGGACCTCCATTAGGTCCATTAATCTATGTAGATGTTGCACCTATTTAGCCTTTTTAACTTGATCTATTTAGTTTAAGTAGGTTATGCACCTAGCTGTTACCTATTAGCTTAAATAAGTTAAACAAACACCTCATTTATTTTATTCAATTCTCAAACTTTCATCCTTATATTTTAACTTAACACTTATACATGTTTGACCATTTTAAACTCTAAGCCCAAATATCACGAATTTAAATACTTTTGTCAATATAACTTAATTGCGTATGTATTTGAAAAGTAGGAGTGTTACAAAATGCATGCAGAGGTACTTGACATATGATTTCCAAAAATCAGCACTAGTAAACCTTTTCTTCTATAGCCACTTGATTAAAAAAAAAAAAAAGAATTAAATGGATATCTCACCAGTGCGGTCCCAAGTCCAACATCTAAGCAATATATAAAAATCTCATCAGAAGCAAAAACATCAATAATGTTATGAAATAATAAAGAAAGAACAAGAATATTGTAGAGAAAGAGAGAAGGAGAGAAGTTCTTATTTCTCTTGATGGGATTAAATACAATGAAGGAGAACCTCTCTATTTATAGGGATAATTTCTCCTAACTTTTCTCCAAAAGATAGACTTTCACAATGATATAAACACATATATCTAGTACAATACAAATACCTTTATAGACATTCACTATAATACAAATATGTTTATAACACTCCCCCTTGAATGTCTATTTGATAGATAATGTGCCTCGTTAAAACCTTACTAGAAAAAACCCAGTGGGAAAAAATCTAGTGAAGAAAAAGAGTACACATATCTAATAATACGCATTTTGGTTGCCTCGTTAAAAATCTTACAAGGAAAACCCAGTGGGACAAAACCTCGCAAGGGAAAAAGAGTACAGCGCGTATTAACTCCCCCTAATGAGAACATCCTTGAATCTTTGCATCCCGATCTTGTGCACCATCTTCTTGAAAGTTACAGTTGGTAGAGATTTGGCGAATAAATCAGCCACATTATCACTTGAACGAATCTGTTGCACATTGATATCACCATTCTTTTGGAGCTCATGTGTGTAGAAAAACTTTGGCGAGATGTGCTTCGTTCTATCTCCTTTAATGAATCCTCCCTTTAGTTGTGCTATGCATGCAGCATTATCTTCATACAAAATTGTGGGTACTTTGTCACAGTTCAAACCACATTTTTCTCTAATGAGATGTATCATGGACCTCAATCACACATTCTCGGCTTGCTTCATGAATAGCTATTATCTCAGCATGATTTGATGAAGTAGCTACGAGAGACTGCTTTGTAGATCTCCAAGATATTGCAGTACCTCCACATATGAACACGTAGCCAGTTTGAGATCGAGCTTTGTGTAGGTCAGATAGATACCCTGCATTAGCATAACCAACAAGATCCGGACTTGCTAACAAATTAATCGAATGTTATGTCTTATAGTATTAGCAAGATATATTTGTGCATCAATCACAATAAGATATGGTACTTCAAGACCAAGGATTTCCTCATATAAGAATTATGAACAAGTTTAAAGAAACTTGTAAATGCTTCAGGCGTTTTGAATCCTTCATGATTTTCATATAAATTTTATCAAGTGATAACATTCATTAATATTTAAATGCGTGAAATCTTCTAGTGTTTGGGCTACAAGTCCAATAAGCTTTATGCTTATCAATACGCATCATTTCACTTGATAATTATTTCTACATCAACATGCTTTAATAGACGTAGTATTCAGATCCTCACAATCTTTTACAATATTGCGCACTATATTGTATCAAAAATATCGTAGACGATCAGTTCCAATGCGACATAACTTATTGAGATCTCTTCATTTTTCATCATTTTTAGGTACCTGAACCTTTGCCAAGGTTTTATGAAGTGTTATGTCGTGGTGCTTTCTCAAAGCACTTGCCTCATCATTATGACCATCTTAATCACTTGCTCCTCTCCTTCTTCAAGAAGTTCTATATTTGGAACCGTTTGGTCTATCACGCTTCAGGCGTCTCATTGACTCTATCCTTCAAGGACTTTCCATTGGAGCATTCGCAACTTTTCTTTTTCCCGAGGATCTAGATAATTCATCTCATACTCAATTTTCAGTTGCTAATCACTTCTCCCCCTAATGTTAGAAAAACTAACATTTACTCCCCAAGCTCATTTGGGGACCCATCTTTGTGCGTTGTGGTGGGGCAATTCAATCATATATCGCACATTCAAATTTTAGATGGAATTATTTGGTCCCTGACCCTGAACCAATTATGATAGGGGAACCTTATTGGCTTGATGCATTCAAGTGTTGCTATATGTTAAATAAACATATCTCATACCAAATTTTATTTGAGAGTTTTATTCTCATAACCAATGATTTAGATATAATTGGAGGCATACAATTTTTGCTAAACCAACATAGATAAGAATCAGCATTATCAACATGATTTTATAATTTGGAACTATGCTCTTAATTTAATAATTCGAGCAACAACCTTACAAAAATCAATTGCAAGTTGATATCGAAACACATGTGACCATACCATAGATGCATCTGTTAGCAAATGGTTCACATGGTAGGTGAATGGGCCCATATTCACCATTTTATAAGTTTCAAAATTTCAGGGAATATAATTCCAATCTTAGCTGATCAAGATCATTCTATGATGAGAACAAGCAACACAAGAGAATTCTTGAAGAATTTTTTATTTCTTCAACATATAACCACGTGAATTCTCAATTATTTTTGCATCACATTTGAACCGGGATGGCCAACCGGTATGCCAACTTATTTCAGTAAACTTCTGGTTTACTTTCGTATGTGATTTCATCATCATACCCATATTTATGTACTACAAATAAAAAAAACCGTCGGGTAATCTTTTACATAAATATTTATAACCCGCTTCAATTGTAGTAGCATGAAGATATTAGATCTTCCCATAATTTATAGTCTCTTTTTTTTTCAATGTCATTGAAACTTATAAGTTTCCTTTTGAGACTTAATACAACAATTTCATTCCTTCAGGTAGTAATAAATTAGCTCTTTCGGAGCTCTCAATTAATTTTGTATACTACCACATATCAATCATATCAAAATAGTTTCTCCACATAGTTTCAACTTTGAAACAATTTTGAATGTTGATGAGCTATACTCATTAACAGACTTATAGTCTTGATGGATCCAATCATATCGTGCCTTTGGGTGGATGACCATCTTCAGGTGGTCATACCTTTCTTTTAGGCTATTCCACAAAACAAGTGAATCCTTGATCGTGAGATATTCAATTTTAAGAATTTCGTCAAGATGATGACGCAAAAATATCATAGCCTTAGCACGATCTTGTTTTGATGCTTTGTTTTCACTTTTAATGGTGTCTCCAAGAACCATTGCATCCATATGGATTTTGATGCTTTGTTTTCACTTTTAATGGTGTCTCCAAGACCCATTGCATCCATATGAATTTTTGATGCTTTGATTTCCCTTCAGGGACTAGATCTGTATTAGATCTATATTTGTAACATTTATCAAAGTTCTCATTCTTCAGGAATGGAACATGATCATCTAAATATGCCTTAACCACATAAGGTATGATAGCTTAAAACCTCTTTTAAGATATTGCTACTTCGGGAGCAAATCGAGGTATGCATAAATGATTTCTCTTACATATTTTCACAATATTGTTCTGTTGGAACAAATATATTTTCACAATATTGTTCTTCTGGAACAAATATATTTTTCACAATATTGTTCTTCTGGAACGAATATATTTTTCACAATATTGTTCTTCTGGAACAATTATATTTTTCACAATATTGTTCTTCTGGAACAAATATATTTTTCACAATATTGTTCTTCTGGAACAATTATGAGGCATGAATTGCCAAGTGAATCAATAAGTCGTTCCTCAAGTTCATATACAAAATTGATATTGTTATTAGTAAGTACATAAATATCAAGAAATACTAACCTTCATCTTTCTAAGAAAACTTTGATTTTTCTTACCTCAAATCTTTCAAAGTGAGTGCTCAAGGCAGAGACTCGTGCTGATAACGTGTTATGAAATAATAAAGAAAGAACAAGAATATTGTAGAGAAAGAGAGAATGAGAGAAGTTCTTATTTCTCTTGATGAGATTAAATGCAATGAAGGAGAACCCCTCTATTTATAGGGATAATTTCTCCTAACTTTTCTCCAAAAGATAGACTTTCACAATGATATAAACACATATATCTAGTACAATACAAATACCTTTATAGACATTCACTATAATACAAATATGTTTATAACAAATAAAAAATATTATTATTATTTTTTAAAAAAGAAGAACATTAATATCTAATTTCTAATTTTAAATATTCCTTATTATAGGCGCACTACAATTGCTCAAAATTCAAAAAGTACTGGCCTTGTGGGGTTTTTTTCTGCGACGTTTTATGGGGAAATCGCTTCCTTCGCCAAACAGAATCCAAGATTTGACCAGAATAATCAGCTCCAACAGAATCCCCCGCCCGACCCAAGTCAAATCCGCATCCAGAATTAGGTCAGTTCCATCCCCGGTGACCGCAAAGTCCAGGGCGGTGGTGGACGGCGAATCATCGGAGCGGCGGCTGAAGCTGAAGAAGAACATGGAAGAAGCAAGCTCTAACTCCAATTCCAATTCCAATACTTCTTCCTCGAACCAGCGGCGGTTACCCCTTGCCGACGTGGTGGCTGACTGTGTCAAGCGGTGGTTCCAGGATACACTCAAGGAGGCTAAAGCCGGTGACTCTAACATGCAGGTCCTTGTTGGTCAGATGTATTTTAGTGGCTATGGTATATCCAGAGATGCACAGAAGGTGTGTGATATTTGCTTCCTATGATCTTCTTCCATTTATTCTTCGTCTTAGTTTACTCATAGTTGTTCATAGTTTGCTAAGAATCTAGAACTTGGTGATTTATAGATAACCTAGTGTAGATATTCATGTTTTCTATTGACAAGATATGAACAGAGAAAACAACCCCCATAAAATGTATTGTTGAAAGAGCACAGTCTGAACTTAGAACTGCTCTTACACTTGAAGTTTTGACACTCTTTTACCCCTTTATCTAATGCTGAATCGACCACCTATTATTCTTCGTAAGAAGAGCTTCTTGGATTTGAAAAAGAAAAAAACAAATTCGTTGAGAATTACATGTTTTTTATTTTGTCAGAGGAGTCCTCAGAATATTTTGGTCTTACATTAGTTTCATTAACAAGGGTGAAAATGGGATAAACGGCCGACAACAAATGTTTATCATTGTCAAGCACACGAAATATCTTCAAGTTGAAATTCTAGCTCCTGTATACGTCTTATAATACTAGAAGAAACCGATAATTAGGAGAATGTGTCCATCATGTGAGGATAACAATCCAATTGAACTTGAACTCTTTAATAATTGAAGAAATGGAGAAGAAAAATTAGTATGTGTCAGCATAATTTAAGTGCTTAGTTTATTCTTAAACAAGATACACATAATTATGAGGATGTACCATCATGTACATGCTTACATATCTTCTCTGTAACACAAGAAGTGGAAAACCATAGTGTGCTCGCTCAACTTCATGTATATATTTACTAAAAGGTGCTCAAAATTTTCAAAGGCAGTCAAAAGAAACTAGCTCCACTTTTTCCTCTACCCAGAAGTAGAGTTTTAAGTTCGTTTGAAACATCAACATTTTTTTTTGTTTTCTATCTCTATTTGCTGTCTGAGGATGTGGGAAATGCTTTTACTGATTGATCATTTTGGGTACAGGGAAGAGCTTGGATTAGCCGAGCTTCAAAGAGTCGGTCATCAGCATGGAAAGTGAGTGATAAACGCCCAGGTATGTTGACTTTCTGTTTACTGATTATTTGGTCTGCTGTTATTGTGTGGTGTTCATCTTTTCTTCTTTTTAGGATATAATGCCAGTGATTCTGATTCTGATGATATTGAGGGGGACGCAAAGCAAAATTGAAGCTCTTTTCATGGGTACAACAAGCTATGGCATAGTAAGCTCCATTGCATTCATTTCAACTATAAAAAGAGGGTCCATTGAATTCTTTTCTTCCACTCTTGTTATGCAATGTCTTGTTCTATTTCTGCTCTAAGTTGTTTGAAAATTGTTGCACTTGCTAGGATATTAAACTTTGGATGTATTAGTGTATGACAATGCCACTCTCTCTAGATTATTTGATATCTTCTTTAGCAGCAAGTGTTACTATGACATTATAAATCTGCTAAGGAACATAGATTTGAGTTGTTTTATCTTTCGTTCAAAATTTTATCTCTGAGATAAGGTGGAAGATAAAAAAGCTATATTTATAATAATAAAGAGAATCTATTAAAATTCATATTCGAAAATGGGATTATCAACTATACTTGTCCGGTCGTTAACTCCTCGCGCCGCTGCCGCCGTTTCTAGGACCGACCGACGCTTTTCTTTCTAGTTGCTATATTCCAGTAGTGATTCGAGAAGGAATTCATGAGTGACTGACCATACTATGGAACTAGTCTACTGTTAAAGGATGTACTCCTCTCTCATTTGCGGCCAATAATATGCCGACTCCAAGAGTGCTCGCGTGCCTTGTTGCCCCCCACTCGGACCAAGACAGAACTTTTACTTGTTCAAATAACATATGACTCGAGAATTTTTACAGCGTACAAGGGGTTGATGTATGTTAGTTTTTGGGGGTGTATATCAAGATGTTTTCTTAATATTGTATTAAGATGGTGTCAAATTACATGCAATTGTAAATACATCAAAACTTTAGTATGGGAATTAACTTTGCACCAAAAGTATAAATGGAGGAGAGAATAACTTTTATCCCTCCTTATGTGCTCTTCCATACCTTCAAAAGTCTGTTGTTTCTTATTTCTTGTGGGATCAACCAAAAATGCAAAAAGTAGCTACATTCCACTCTTTCTTTCTGGGGTTCAACTTTCTTGTCCATCTTGCGACAACTTTTGCCACTGCCGTAGGTTATACCCCTAATGAATTGAATATTGAATAAGTTCCATTGTAGAATTGCAATGTAGCATCTGATGATCCTCCCCTTACTTTTTACATAAGCAACACCGACTACTAAGCAATTTCAACCCCATGAATTTTTTTTTTCATAATGGTAATGTTGTATTCCTCAGCTGGAGACTCCATATTGTTCTAGAAGAACTAAATACAAAAGAGAAGTTACAGTGAACCTAAAAAGATCATTATCTGTTCTACTTCATCAATAGAAACCTCTTTACACCAAAAATATAAGGGTATAATACATTTTCTTTTAATTTTTTGAATGGAATTAAACTTATTCTCGAAACAGCTCCATTCCTCTCTGTCCACCATATACAAGCTAGGACTATTCTCCCCTACTTTTTTTTGACTCTTGCTTCCACCTCTCCTAATCCAACAACTTAGCATATCTTTAACATGCTTTGGCATTGACCATTTGTTTTCGAGACTTAAGAATAGGGACCAAATTTGTGCAGTTATCTTGTTGTTAGAAACAAATGGCTATTAGTTTCTTCTGCTTAATTACATAAGAAGCATCTAGATAGTATTTGGAACCCTCTTCTTCTTGGCCACTAGCCAAGAAGAGAATTTAACCTTAGTTGGTGCCAAACTTTTCCAGATCTGCTCCCATTAGAGCCGTCAATATGGGCTAGGCCCCATGCACCATTCCAGCTCAACCCGTAATTTGATAAGGTTGAGCTGTGATTTTTGAAGCCCATTTAACAACGAGGCTTTTTGGTCCTACTCAAGTAAGCCCGCTGATGCGTGAGGCTTGAGCGGAGTGGATCGGGCGGCCCATGGGCCAATTAAAAAGTAAAATAGAGTTCTAAAAATAACCAAAGGACTTCAAACTTAAAGTCTACTTAAACCATCAGTTTAGTAGGTGGAATATTGTCATTTGTTTTTGCGTTTTATTATGATCTATTGGAACAAAACTAGGTTAATATTTCTATTTAGCTAGTTGTATTGTAACTCATTGATTGTTTAATTTGCTTATAGATCTCCTATTTAATTTGAGCGGTATCATGTTAAAAGTTATTCAGTTTCACAGAAATTTTATGTCTAATAAGATTATTTTCTTGTACGGTTGTACCCAAAATATTTGCATAGAATGGCAGTGATTTCAGATTGAAGTTATATAACCAAATCTTTACTTGAACCCAACTTAATGACTATTAGTAGGATTATTTTGTTGGTGTATTTGAGACTTGATTAGCAATTTTAAATTAGAATTTGAAAATATATATATTCTAAAATGAGCTGGCCTGGTGCGGCCCGCAACTCATGTAGTGATGAGTTGGGCTTGCTTTTTTGATGGGCCAATCCAGATTGGCCCATCAAATTTCAAAGCTTGCGTGCGCTAGCCCGAATGGGTTGGATTAGCCCATATTAACAGCTCTAGCTTTCATGGTCCTATCCCACATTTTGGCTGTTCCCTTGCTTCTTTTTTGTAGTGTGTTCACTGGGAATTTACCAGTATTAGCATGTTTCCATAGGATTGTATCAAGTGGTGGAGTAGGGCATTTGAAGCTGACGATTTCTTGTAAGAGTTGATCCGATCTATCCACTTTCCAATCATATCCAAATATCTACTCAACTATCTACTGAAGTAGATGTTCCATCCATGATTGGACCAATTATCAACCATCATAGCTCCTACAGTGCCAGGATTGATGCAAAAAGAGAATAGTGGTAGAATTGGTAGAGCATGGGAGATATAACAAGAGAAAAGCTTCCCCTATCTCGCATGATAGATCGCCACCTACACAAGCAAATTGTTGATAAAACTCCAAAATGACATTTTCTTTTGGATAGGAGTTCTTCAATTCCATTTGTCCATTCCCTGTATCTTCCCAAAAAAGAATTTTGTTTCTGCCCACCTTATAAGTGACATTCTTTGGGAATCTGGTACACAAGACCCTTATTGGTCTCCAAACTGAGACTCCTTAAGTGTTAGTGACAATATTGGTGTACCCATGGCCTGTTCTGTCCATACTTGTTTTGAATGACCTCTTTCTATAATGTTTGATGTTGTCCCTCATATCTCCATAGCCATTTGATCATCAAGCATTGAATTTTCAGGTTTATTAGACAAAGACCACCTGCTATCTTGTTAAGCTGAGCAACTTTCCGGTATACTAAGTGAAATCCTTATCCTCCTTATTTCCTAGCCATAAGAAGCCCCTTCTCAATTTCTCTCTTCTTCACCACTTTTGATAATATGGGAAATAAGGATATAACATAAGTTGGCAAGGAATCTAACACAACATTTATCAAAATTAGTCTGCCCCCTAGTGACAAATATTGAGCTTCCACTTTTTGAAAATAATATTTGAGCTTCCACTTAGCTAGCTTTTCCGTTGTCTTTTCAACTATCCTATCCCATATTTCTAGATCTTTGTGTTTGTTTCCCGAGGGCATGCCAAGTGAACTGTTTGCAGCTGATCTGCTCTGCATGCCAGGATGCTGGCCAGCCTCAGCGTTTGTGCCACTTCCTTGATCGGGAATAGGCTGCTTTTCCTCCACTTCACACAATCGAGAAACTACCTCAAATGTTACCAGAATCACCCTGATGGAGCTAATTTGTTCTGCTTTGGATTCACAAAAATTACAATAGCAGATGATAGATTTCCAAATCCTCACTTTACCTGCCAAGCTTGAAACCTATCAACCACCTATTTTGAACAACCACCCTCATTATACTATTAAATCCTTCCATGGTTATTAAAGAGGGGGTCACCATGCCTAAGACCCCTTTCAGAAGGAAAAAAAACCAAAAGGTTCTCCCTTCACCAGAATTGAGAACCTAATAGTTTTGATACAAAAACCTATCTATTTCAGCCACTTATATCCAAATTACATTTGCCTGAGTATATTAAGGAGGAATTTCAGCTGATTCAACAATTGATTCAACAACCATTTTCTCTGGGGAACTTTCGTATGAGTTTGTTCTTTCCACTTTACCATTGGTTATTCCCAAATATTGTCACTGCTGTTTCTTCAGGAAAAAAAGTATTCCAGTTAACATGTTTATAGGCCCCCTCTATATCCAACTTGCACATGATGCTGGGAGCTTCTCCTTTCACTTTGGAATCCACACGTTATTGGCTATAAGAGCAACATCCATGGTTTGCCTCCTCTTTATGAATGTCATTTCGTGTTTGTTTACCAATTTGCTCACTACCTTTTTCATTCTTTTAGCTAAAACTGACAATAATTTTGTAAATTCCATTGATAAGACTTATGGGTCTAAAGTCTTCATAATTCCTCTAATACATCCCAAAAAATCAATAGAAACACATTGGTCCATTAGGTCCTGGTGTTTTGTCACTTGCACATAATTTGATACATTCAAGAACTTCTTCATCTTCAAACTATCTTCGTAACCATTTTTGTTTCTCTCTGTCTATACCTTTGATCCCTTGGAGATTAAAGTCTGGCCTCCAAGTCTTGGTTCCCTTGTAAAGAGTGATAATAGTTCTAAATTTTCAGCTTTATAGAATGTGGATCAGAGGTGGTAACCCCATCACCATTTGAAGTGTCAATAGAGTAATTATGTGAAAATATTTGGTATGCCTATCCCCACATTTTAACCAGACCACTGGCTTCATGCTATTTCCTCATTCTTTGATACCTCAAACTCTACAGCCAAATAAGCTTTCTAAAGAAGGTCATCATCAGTGATCTCTACTCCAAGTTGCTTTTTAGACTAGAGAGTTGATTGAGAATGTTCTCTCTTCTGTCTCCAATTCAATTCTTCTTGTTAACACCCCCCCCCCCCCCCCCCCCCCCCCTTTTTTTTTTTTTTTTTTAAATTTCCCTTTGAGCAGCTTCAACTTTGAGGCAAAAATAAAAGCTGGGGTATCAGTGACACAAAGAACCCCACCATTTCTGCACTTTATCCTTTGAATCCCTTTGCACTAATCCACCATTGTTCAAAATTTGATGTAGGATTCTTGAACTCCGAACAAACACATGTTAACGGAATAGGGCTATGACCTGATCCTATTTTTGTGAGAAATGATTGTTTGATCTGATGAAATTGCTCCTACCATTGAGAAAATAAAAGGGAACTGTCAATCCTAGAAACACTTCTATGAATGTAAGTCCTCCTCTATGTGTGTGACCCTCCAAATAAAGGAGGGTCAAAAAGTTATCATTAATCCATTATGAGAATTCAGCCATAGCTTCTGAAATCCTTTGGCACTGTTTCATCATCAGTGTATCGGATAACATTAAAGTCACCACAAATGACCCATGGTCCTTCGCACAAACTTCATGCAGCTGACAACTCCCACCAAAGCTCCCTCCTTTCAGTTTTGGTGCATTCAACATAAATTGCACTCAGATACCAAGTTAAATCTTGGTTAATGCTTACATCACTACTATCCCTCTACTCCTGCTTATGACCTCCAAATGCACCCCCCACTTAGCCATCTATTATGCTACAACTGTTGGAATAATTTTGACTCAGTTTTTGCCAATTTTGTTTCAGCAAGAACACATATATATCAGCCCCTCATTGTAGCCACAAATTTCTGTTAACTCCTTTTGATTCAAACCGTTCACATTCCATGAGAATATTTTGATCTTCATTGATTACAAGTGGGTGTGATCCTCTTTCTGATCCTGGGTCCCCATCTTTGAACTTCATATCAAAAACTAGGATTCTGACCTTGTTGTCTACACTTGTGATCCTAGACTTTTGTCTAGACCTGAAGTCAAGACCCTTTTTTCTGATCTATTTTCAAGAAAAGACCATATGCAATCTTTTCACATCCTCCAAAAGAAGCACTGAATTGTTGGCTTAATTTGTTGACACTAGAGTGCACCCATAAATTATTTGCAATCAAGATAGCACCAAGTTAGCTCCAATATAAAGAAAGCCACTTCCTTAGGTGTCTTAGCCCGTTTTTGTTTGCACTCGACCTTAGGTCTTAATTTTAATCATTTAGATTTTAACTATTAAGTGCGTTCTTTTTAATGTTACAACCACTTAATGGGTCTTAATAGGTTTGAATGATTAAGATCTGTAATAGATTAATATCGATATCTGTTCAAAGATATCTATAGAGATGGTAGTTCACCAATTCCATCCATTCACCGCTACCCGCCACCCCCTATCATTATCAACTACTGCTGTCCCCACGCACCATTATCAACTACCACCACCCACCACCCAACCACCATCCTCAACCACAACAACCACCATCCTCAACCACAACAACCACCACTGCCAATCACTGACACCACCACTAGCCACTATTTACAATCATTATTACCAACCGCTATCGTCACAATAACCACCCATCACTATCAGATAATCATCATCATGAGTCACCACTATGTATCGCTAGCCACTATCATCATTGACTTAGCTATCACTACCATCCCACCACCAATTGTCATTTAATTTTTTTTAAAAATATTTTGTTGATATAATGTTAGATCAATTTTGTAGTTTATTAGATTTTATATTTATTAATTTTTAAATAAAAACAAATTTACACATTCAGATATTGAAAAAACAGTCTTATTATTTAGTATTTAGATTTTAATATAGCATCAATATTCAGACGTCTATTTAGATTCAGACATTTAAATCTTAATGCACATCTTAATAGATGTGCATTCAAATTTGACTTCTTAATCTTAATAAAAACAAATGAGGTTTTTAGTTTTTCAAAACATCCACATGGGCCTCATATCACCTCTGTTATGAAAGCTCTTATACTACAATTTCATTGGAACTTTTTAGATTATGCTTTTTCTCTGATCACTGTGTTTAACTCTCCAAACTGAGAGTGACTTTAAGTGCTCGTTTGTGTGCTTTAATGAGATGTTTTAATACGGCATAAAATCCCTCATTAGCAATACAACATTTGGTTAACTTTTTATTGTTGCATAAATTTCTGCATTATACAATACATTGTTTGGTTGTCATTTTTGTTGCCCTCATAAGTAATAGTTGCATAAGTTATGCAGGAATTAATGTATTATTTTTTGCGGATAGAAAATGGAATAAGAAGGATTAGTATTACATGGATTAATACGATATAATGAGCAAAATAACTTACCCAATGTATTAAACATATTCTTTAAGAGTAAATAAATTATAAAGGCCAAACACATATGCGGCCCCTTAAACTTGTCAAAAATTTTCATTTAGACACTTCAACTAGAAGTGTTACCTATTGAACACCTAATGTTTGTTATGTATCAATTAGACACAAATGACTGACATGGCATGGAGCGTGTACTACACCTCTTTTAAGAGCGTGAAAACCTAAAAGTTTCTTTTCTAAACTTTTTTTCCTCTTCTCTTCATCGTTATTTGCCATCACCACTAGCTCTACCATTTTCAAAGAAGAAAGCTACTGGAAAAGTTCAATTTTTTTTTAAAGTTCAAACATTCACCCAATAATCTTTACAAATGAATTTAGCAACTTCTCATCTTTCTTGTCAAATTTTAGAAGAGATTAGGTATCTTTAATGGTGGAATTTCAAGAAAGAAAAGCTTAGGTGGGTGAAGGGGGTGGGGGTAAGGTGCGAAAGGGTGAGGCTTGGAGGACAGAACAAAGTGATGGATCTTCTAGCTAAATAATGAAAATAGGATACACCGTAATAAGCGTATGGTGGGATTTGAAGGAGAATGCTTGAACCCAAATTTCACTATTAAAGCTATCCAAATCCCACCATTAAAGTAACCTAAGTTTTTCTTCCTTTATTGGTGGGAGAAGCTTTAATAATGGAATTTGAATTTGAAGGGAGTAAAGCTTAGATAGCTTTAATGGTGGGATTTGGATTGGCACTGAGACGGGGTCAAGAAGACAAAGCGGGGTGGGGGAGGGGGGTGGGGGTGGGGGGGGTATGATTTTTTTTTTGTAAAAAATAATTCTTTTTAGTTTGCCACATGTTGCATCATGATTCGCTCTTTTTTTCATGTAATGGTATTTGAAGGTCACGCACTTTATATTTTTGAGGAATTGTCTGTGAAGCGTCTAATAGACACACTTTGAGTGTACATTAGGTGTTCAATAGGTAACACTTCTAGTTGAGGTGTCTAAATGAAAATTTTTGACAAGTTTAAGGGGCCGCATATGTGTTTGGCCAATTATAAATGTTAAATCCTTGCACCATACAATTCATGCATTATTATTCCTTGCGTTGCAATCATCCATTACTAATTCCTAAATTACAATCCTTTCATTACTAATCCCTGCATAACTTGTCTCTAAACCAAACGACCCCTAAGTTTTTTGGAAGAAATCTGTCAATGCCTCCTATTGTGAGTCATGAATAAATCTCTGTATAAGATGTCCCATGATATTTGATGTCCATCTCTTCCTATTAGTCAGCTGGCATGCTTAGTAGTCTTGAAAGAGAATAAAGTGGGAAACTTTTCTATAAGGTCATTCTCCATGCTGAATGTCCAACCAAAAATTCATATAGTTGTTTTTATCCTCCTAAAGCCGAATGAACTTAGAGAACTCTTTCTTTCCTTTTATGATTCCTTTCTACAAGCATTTTCCATGTGTAATATGAGAGCCAGTTGTTATCTACATGCGTACTTTGCCGGAAGTAGAACAACATTCCTCCACATGACATGTTCCTTGCATGCAAATCTCTGTAGCAATTTTCTCATTACAGTTTGGTCTAATGTATGTGCTTTACAAATGCCCATTCTCCTGTTTTAATTGAGGCCATGATCTGATTTCATCCTACAAGTGCTATCTCCAATCTCCATTAGCTCCACTCTAGAAAATGTCGTTTAGTTTTTCAGTCCTCATGCTAATCGATGCTAGAATTGTGGACATTGACCTGAAGAATTTGGGGTTACTTGAAAGTGCCGCCTTTAGAAGAATTATTTGTCGCCCTCAAACAAGGAATGTGTGTTCCATCCTTCCAACCTCATTTTGATACTCTGTATTACTGGTAGTCTTAATTCAGTGTTCTTAAATATTTCCTTCTAGAGATAGGCACATATATATGTAGCAGGAATGTTAGCCAACTTACACCACAAGCTCATGTTAATTCTGGAGTGCTTTTTACTTCTCCAATCAGTAATAATTCTGCATTTTCCATGTTTACATGTAGTCCAGATACAACTTTAAACCACATCATATTCTGCATGAGAATCATACCTGTCTTATCTGTGCTTTGGAAGATGAACACAATGACTGCTATTGACGACTGAAATAGAGATGTCTTTTCGTTCTTCCACTGTTTACCTCACTACCGCTCAAGAAACCTCTAGCCATGGATTGTTCCACCTATCTACCGACGATGACAATAGGTCTAATACATCTACTTAAATCAATTAATAAATCCGTATTTCAGTTGCTAATTAGTTGGAGCCGGCTATGACTCATCTATATACATCTATGTTAATTTCAACTGAATAAGTTGTCTTTAAGGCAGTTTGGGTTCTCTAAAATTAGAATTCTCTGAATCTCACACTTGTCCCTACTCAGACATACAAGATTGAACCAGAATAAAAAGATTCTTGGCAGACATATGGTCGAATGCAAAACTAGAAAATCTCGTTGTGGATATTCAATGATATTCTCGCCTCTTCTATTTTTCTCCAAGTCCTTTCTGAAAAGGATGTATAATCAGAAATTCCAATTCAATGGTCGTAGACCTTTTTGATGTTAATTGGTAATGCTGTTGTATCACATCTCAGCATAGAGCCTGTTGTCTCATTAGCAAGCATACTTGCATCCAGAGTTTCTCTCCTTCACAAAAGAGCATTTGATTACTAGATGTGAGCTTATATCCATCACCTACCTCAATTTACCGACAACACCTTTGCCACAATCTTCTACATCCCTACCAGATTCTAATTTGAATATCTTTAATATACACTGCCCCTCCTCTCCCTGGAATCACGATTATATACGAGTAACTAAAGCTTCTTTCTCACCAAAGGTTCCAGCTTTTGATAGATTCTTTTATGTGGAATAGTACCTTATGAGAGTGTTAGATTCAAGATGAAAAAAGATCTAATCGTCCTCACTCTATCTAATTCGGCGAAGAACTCTGACGATCTCGGGAAAACCACTCCACTATCTTTCAAGGTGAACACACAGAACAACTACAACATAGGTAGCAGAACAATTAAAACAAGAGCATCCTCTCAGTCATTATCTAATGGATCTTTCCATTCTAATACTCTTTCTGAGAGTAAACAATATTTATCAAATCTGTTCTTATCTTATGGAGTGCTATGGTATCAAATGATGAAGATATTGTTGAGAAAAAATGGATCTTTCTGGAGGAATGAAAATAGGATTCATGTCAAAAGATTTCGCATTCCGTAGTTGGAAAGATATGTGGCCATGAAAGAGGGATTAAGGATCCACATTGGTGGAAGTGATCCTTGCATTTCATTGCATCATTGTTTACCTCTTCCCCATCATGTCTGGAAAATGTATAAGCGAGGCCATTTGGTCAAACTGCTTTATCACCCAAGCAACTCCCTACAGCATGTTAGACGTAGTTATCAAAAGTTAAAAGCTTTTTCAAGTTCCTCTTCATGGCTAATACTCTGCAATTCAAGACCACCATTCCTAGCCTCAACACTTCCTTTTCCTTATATAGTGTCTGTAAATATTGTAGAAATTTCCCCCCAACTTGATTATCCTCATGAACACCTGTCCATTTGTTTAAATTTGTATATTTTCAAGGAAGATATATCTTTTATGAGCACTAGGTGTGCGAGAGAAGAACTTGATATTGTTTTTTTCCTTTTTCAACCAATTTACGTTGGAACTTTTTCGAGCAACATCTTTCCTAGGCTGTCTTGATCTCCTTTAGCAGGGTCTTGTCATCATTAGTATTCTCATCATTCTTGTCTTTCATCTTCAGATTGTTTCCATTGAAAAAATTTTCTATGTTCGTCCCTCCTTTGCAAACAACTTTATACAACTTAAACAGATCCGCCCTTAATGCTCTTAGCTTCTTGAAGCTCGCTACTCTTTCAACAGAATAGCTATTTCTTTATTCTTTAACCATCATTTTGAAGTTTTGCTTCTGTAATGATGTATTTTGCAGATCTGAAATATGAAAGGCCTCTGTGTATCTTCATGTTGTTTAATAAATATGGCCAATCTCAGATATTGGTTTAGGCAATTCAAGAAGCTTCCTATTCATCCATGTAGATATACGAATTTCTCATCCCGCTTGGTGGTATCAAAAGTCTTTCTATTTAAGAAACTCTCTTCCCGTGCACCCACCAGACTTTTTTGAACTGGCTATTCACCCACATAAACTTGTAAAGGCATATTAATGATTCTAATAGAAAATTAATCTTAGAAATCGTCGTGACCAGCCTATCTATATACATGTTATATATATATATTTTTTATTTTATTTGTAATTGGCTATATATATATATTTTAATTTTATTTGTATGGCGGTATCCAAGTAAATTTGCTCACGCCTCGACTATTTTACCATGCACCAGCTATCTCCTAATAGCACTAGGTGGCAATGCTCACCAAAGCTTAAATAGATGAGAAGAATTCACTAGTGTTTTCTACTACTTTGGGATTTGATACTTGGTCTCCAATGACTTCCATTCTACATTATTTACTTCTTGGCAACACTCTTAAGTGCCCTCACTACAAATTTTATTTGAGTGCAGTTGTTTGTCACCTAATATAATCACATTAAATTCTGCAATGCCTATTTAATAACAATCATATTAGGGGTTCAAGAATTGAATATAGAAGATTATAGAACATATGGAAGCCAAAACAAGAATTTAAATAACATGAAATAAAGATAGAAAAATATTCAAGAACAAGTTGAAGAATTTCAAGATAAGATCCTAAGAACCCTAAGTCTAACCTAGTAACAACAATTAGTTAATGAAATTTTAATTACTCTTACTAGAGAAACAAATTGAGAACTTAGTTTAGTAAATAACTTTTAGAAACAGATTCTCTGCCTCTGAGGTAGGGGTATGGTTCATGTACACTCTATCCTCCCCAAATCTCATTTTATTGGACTACCCCAGTGTTTTGAGAAGCAAAAAGAAGCGATGAGGGCTCGCTTCAACGAAGCAAAGCGCACACTTTTTTCAACTAAAGCGCAATTTAATATAAAAATAAAAATACTAAATATGCATAGATAAATAATAAAGAACTCAATAGAAATAACACATTAAGCAAATCTTTCAATTCTTAAATTAAAAAGTAAAAATAAATATTAGAACTAGATAGTCAATAATCCTCATTAGTCATTACATATTAACAAATGCAAAACGAAATCACAAAGGGAACAACATCCTATTTTTAAACAAGATCTCCAAATACTTGAAGTGTCATCATGTTATTGTATTGGTCATCATCTTTTTCATCATCGGAGGGTTCATCAATTAGGGTTCTACCACTTGAACTTGTACCTACACTTTCCGTGCTCCTTAAAGTACTCTGCCTAAAACCATAAATGTTCTCCTCAACACCACTTGCCATAGCAACATGACCATAAGTGAGATCTTCTCCTTCATATACTTCTTCATCTTCATGATTTTGGGGGGCTCCAGTCAACCATTCATTTGCATCATCGATGTAATCCAACAAAATTGGATCAGTGGTGTTGCGAGCATTGTAACGATGCACCAAAGTTCTATTATATTTAACGAATTAAGATGTTTTAGCTCAAGCCTATTCCTCTTTTTAGTATGAATCTGCACATAAGTTGTAGAAAGTAATGAATAGGAGTACTTAGGACAATTGAGATACTATTTAATTTAGTAACAATGTACTATAGCTTCTCACATGTTCATACACGCTCAAATTTCTCTCGCAACCGGATGAGCTACAAGTTAAACTTTGAACTCTAACAACAAATTGTTGCAAGTTTGGGACGTTATGATCATATTGCAACCACCATTCAACTGTAGAATAATTATTTTAAAAGTTAATAACTTAAAAAGTTAGCTTTAAACACAATTAAAATTTAAAATGCTCACCTGGTGACCTTAAGGTTCTGGCTCTACGGGCTGATTCCATTCCAAGTAGTCCATCAACTTTCATGTACACACTAAGCTCCTCCCCTATTTTGTCTTGCAAATCTTGATTTGGGATCAACCTCTCAATACATGCATGATACCATGCCCATACTTCTGTATCTAAAGTCTTCATCTCATAAATTTTACAAAAGATTCGGGGTTCAAAATATGTCCCGCTGCATGCAAAGGTTGATGAAGTTGATCCGTCCACCTTGCATCAATGATTTCAAACACTTTTCCATATTTCCTCTCATCATAATTAAATGCCTTTTCAATATTTTCTTTGGCCCTATCCATGGCTTCATAAATATAGTTTGTATCCACCAAACGAAGAACAGTAACTAAAGGACCACCAACTTTAAGTGCTTGAAGAGTGTCCTTCCAAAAATAAGGACCAATAATAGATCTCGCAACTTCTTTCCCAAGAGCTTCCTTTGCATATGTACTCATTCCATTCAGTTGACATGATCAAGGTTCTCAAGTTTTTTTTTTTGCATATAAAAACTATGCAAAGTCAAAAAAGCTGTTGCGAATCTCGTCTTGGCCGGTTTCATCAAATTTCTTTGGTTTGTGTATCTCCTCGTCATGTTCAATAACAAGGCCCTCTGACTAATGTAAGAAGGTGTCTTTACAGCCTTAGCAAAAGATGTAGAAAAAAGGATTGGATAGTTAGAAGTAAAGAAATAACATAAAGGTTTTAAAAAAAACTAGAACCACTTGTTCACCTATAGAAATGGGGCTCCTTGAAAATGTCACTAGACATCAAGTTGATACAATGTGCAGCACATGGAGTCCAAAAAATGTGTGGGAACACTTCCTTCAACATGTCACCCACTCTTTTTTCTCACTTGTGTTATCAGTGACAATTTGTACAACATTTTCTTTCCCAATTTTCAAGATCGTCTTCTCAAACAAGTTGAACATTTCATTGGAATTGGTAGAAGAGTCACTAGCATCATAAACTTCAAGAGACACACTACCTTTTGGAGAATTTACCAAAACATTAATAACCATTTTCCCAATTTTTGCTGTCCATTTATCCATCATGATAGGAAAAAACAATTATCCCTTATGATAGAACATCCATAAGTTTTCCGTTGTACGTTATGATCCTCAACAATCTTGTTTGTCCTCTCCACTTCCCTTTTTAGCTATGTTGCTCGGACTCTCCAAATATGTTATCGCACCCGTGTCGGATCCTCCAAAAATGCACTACTTTTGAAGGATCCGACACACATCCGACAACATGTTTGAAGAGTCCGAGCAACATAGCTTTTTGACCAGGAACTCTTACTTCGTGATAGGTAGGGGGCTTCATTTCTGGGCCATTTGGCCTACTACCTCAATGAATTCACCAAAACTTTTGGTGTAATTAACATAATTGAAAGTAAGCCCTACATCATACATCCACCTAGCAAAAGCATCTACAACATAGTCCCTTAAACTGTTCTTGGAAGAATTTATATCAATAGCTTCGCCTTTTCTCTTTTCATGCGTCTTTTGCGAGAAATAAAAATTAAGAGGGCCTTTCACAGTGCTAGTGATGGATGATCCACTTCCCCTAGTTGAAGACTTTCTTTGAGATTTGGAGGGAGGCCCCGCTGACATATCATTGGCTTCTTCAACATTTTCCTCCTCCATTTAATCATCTTCATCAACAAGATTAACCATGTTACATGGCTCATTTGAGTTTTTAACTCATATTTTTTCGCAACATATTATCTCATTTCTTGCTTAACAAAATCCGAAACTTTTGGACATACAATAATATCTCTATAACCACCAATTAGACGTTTCTTGTGACAATGTATTCCACGGTTGTATGTCTTTTCACAAAAGATACATCGGACTTTTGAGTTACTGCCTATTGCAGTTCCATACGTCTATGCAGGATCTCTTTTTTGGCTTGACGTCACTGAAAATAAAAACAAAATTTACTACAATCACAACCAAAAAAAATTAAGCTAGAGTTTTACTGTTACACAAAAAAAATTAAGCGTGCTATTGCTACACCAAAACAGTGAAAAATCTATCATAATTTCAAAATAGAAAATCTCTCTTTTGTTTCTATTCTTTTTCTAGGTTCCCTCAGCAGCAGAGAAAATAGAGAAGAAAAGAAACAAAGAAGGAAGAAAGAAGCAACAGTTTGAAAGTCCACACTACGGAGAAAAATAGAGAAAGAAGAAGAGAAAAAAAATAGAAAAAGAGAGGAGAAGAAGAAAAGAGAAAAAATAGACAAAGAGGAGAGAGAAGAAGAAGAGGAGAGAAAAAGATAAGAACTTATCTTGAAGAGGAGAGAGGGCGTATGAGCATAGAGGAGAGAGGGTGAGGCTCGCAGCAGTAGTCAGGAAGAAGAGAGAATCGCAGCAGTCCGACAGAAGTGAAGTTGTAATATTTTTATTAAGTTAACCTTAGCAGTGCGTAACTTATTTTAATAAATTTTAAAATTAACCCTAACCTCGCTTAAGAGAGCTTTTGTCGCTTTTATCCCATGCCTCGCTTCTCGCTTCAGTCACAAAAGCACTAGTTTAATCCTCGTCGCCTCGCTTCAGGTCTAAAAAGCAGTAGCTGCACTTCGCGCTTTAAGCATGTGCTTCAACGCTTTTAACAACACTGGACTGCACTGTATGTTGTTAAATAGTAGTTTAGGAAATAACTTAGTTTGATGAATCTTGACTTCGAATTGATAAAATAGAGACAATAATTAGCTTAAGCTAATTACCTTATATGGGTGACTTAATTAAAACCAAAGATATCAACAAGTTGCCACACAAAGCTGTAAAAGTAGAGAACCTTTCAATTTTATTAATAATAGTTTTGAATGAAAAAACAAAAGATGACACCCCTATTTATAGCCTAAAGGGGTGGCCCTCCCAGGTTAAAAGACAAGAAAATAAAAATCTAAGCTATATCTTAAGAAATCATAAAATATGTCACCTAACAAATTGGGAAAGGTTGACACCAACGTTTCCTTTTTGGCGCCTAAAATCAAGGAAAACTCCTTGATTTGTGGTTGAACTTTAGGCACCTCATGTGCTAGCCTGGTCGCCAAGTCGGCCTTTCTTTTGGACTTATTTGGGCCCCTAGTTTAGACCTTTCTTTGCTCCCCCAATCCACCTCATCTTTGATTTCAATTGGATTATTAAATAGTTGTAATATTTAGCCAATTTCTCTCCTTTAGTGATAGTTCAGGTAGGAAACTCACACACCTGATAGTTCAGGTATGTAGCTCAAAAAACCATGATACTTTAGGTGTGTTTTTCACCCTTCACTCTTCTCAGGGCAGTTTGTTCTTTTTTCTTTTCTATCGCGAGCCTTGTTTGCTCATGAACCTTTTTCATTGTCTCAACCTTCTTTCTACCATCAAAACTAGTAATATCATTGATACATAATGGCAATAAATCAAGTAGAGAGTATATTAAATCCATAAACAACTTCAAAAATGAGACATATCAGTAGAAGAATGAGTTTTTCTATTATAAATAAACATAGTCAAGTAGCTTCCCAACAAGTTAATTTATCTTTCAAAACAACCCTTAACATGTTTTATAAAGTTCTATTAACTACTAGAGGTTTATTCCTTGGGCCATGGGTTCTATGTGGTGACTTCAATACAGTGAGATTTCCTTCCAAGAAGAATTGCAAAAGGGTGAATAGATCTATGATGGATATCTTTGAATTCATAGAAGACACAATTGATGGATCTGCCACTTCTGGGGCTAAATATACCTGGAAGAAAGGAGATAGGCAAACCATTGCAGTAAGAATTGACAAATTCATTATCTTTGAGATTGAGATTCTAGGCTTCGAACACATTAACAGAGAATGAAATCTGACTACTCTCCCCGATTCTCTGGGGTTCTACAGAGAGTGATAGTGACATTTGACCACTCTTGTTACTACAATGTGAGAATTGGGAACTAGTGAAATCTTATTTCTTAGTTTGAGAATTGATGGCTACAGACAAATGGCTTTTGGGACAGAATCAAAAGCTGGTGGGACTCTTTTCACTTATAGGCAACCCTAATTTATTCTTGCAAACAAAATGAAGGTGCCTTGAAAGACAAGCTTAAGGAGTTGAGTAAAACCATTCAAGGCAGCCTAGTACTTAAGAAACAGAGCATTCTTAATCAACTAGCATACTTGATGAAATTTAGGACCCCTGAATTTTGATTAAAGAGGAAATTGCCGCAAAAATATCTATTTCATCAAGATGGAAGAGATAGCAAAGCAAGAGGAAGTAGCTTGGAGGCAAAGATCCAGAGCTCTGTGGTTAAAAGAAAGGTACAAAAAAACAGTTTTTCCACAAAACTGGGACAACGCATATAAGGTACAAGATTATTGATCACCTATATATAGAAGGAGAAATGGTAGAGAATACTGAGGAGATCAAGCAGGAGATTGTTTCCTTCTGTAAAACACTTTACTCTGAGATAGAAGACTAAGACCTTAGGGACTGTCCTATGATTTTTGGAGAAGAAAATCAAATGTTGCCAGGCAGTTTTGAAGCACAGGAAATATGGGAGACTACCAAAAGCTGTTCTGGGGATAAAGCCTCTGGCCTAGATGCTTTCTCCACAAATATCCATTGTTTGGAGAGAGTAAGACACGGTGGTGTAAATGATATCCAAATTTTCCATGGTAAGGATATTTTTGAGAGAATCTTGAAGTAGAGTTCCTAAGAAAGTGGGACCTAAAGAGTTGAAAGACTTTAGACCTATCAGCTTGATAAGTAGTGTATATAAGATCATGTCAAAGCTTCTCGTTGAGAGACTCAAAACAGTGATTCATAAATTGATAGGCTCTCAACAAATGATTTTTATCAAGGGAAGGCAAATTATGGATGCCATCCTCATAGCACATGAGGATTAAAGAATCATACATTTGGACATTCAAAAGGCCTTTGATCATCCCAACTGGAACTATCTCTAAAGATCCTACTAAAAATTGCCTTTGAAGCTAGGTGGATTAGATGGATCAGACACTACATCAGTTCAGTCAGATTCTCAGATCTCATGAATGACTTCTATTGGTTTTTTTGCTTCATCTAGTGGGTTGAGACAGGGTGACCCCCTTTCTCTTTTTTTCTCTATTCATTCCAACTATAGAAGGTCTAAATACGACTGCAAAGAGCAATGAATGGATTAGGGGCTTTAAAGTTAACCTTGGCACCGAGGATGGTTGGAAATCTCTCACCTGCAATATGCTGATGATGCTTTAATCCTATGTGATGCAAATAGATCTCAATTCGCAATGTTAATGAACTTGTCCAAAAGTTCTATATTCTCCATCAATGAAGCACCACAAATTCAATCAATGGCAGAGATATTGGGTGGAACAATAGGAGAATTTCCTACAATCTACTTAGGAATGTCGTCGGGAGCAAAGAGCAAATCAATGGGGATTTGGAATGGGGCCTTGGAGAAGTGAAAAGAAACTATCAAACCGGAAAAGTCAATATCTATCTCTTGGTGGGAGAGTGATCCTAATCAATAGTGTTCTTGATGTTTTGCCTACCTACATGATGACACTGTTTTCCATGCTTGTTGAGATTGCCAATAGAATAGATGCCATGAGAGGAAACTTCTTCAAGAAAGGAAATACTGACAAGAAGAAGATTCATTTGGTGAAATGGAATATTTTATTGACCAACAAGAAAGATGGAGGGCTAGGCATCTGCAATCTTAAAGCACAGAACCAGAATCTACTCGGGAAGTAGAATTGGAGAATGGCATCAGGGGAGCCCTATGAAAGGAGGTGATAAAAGGAAAGTATGGGGAGAAAAGCAGTTGGACTACAAAAATTGTGACCAGCCCCTATTGTGTCTGTGTTTGGAGAACCATCTGAATTCTTTGGCTGATCATCCATAGCAGATCAACTTACAAAGTTAGAAATGGAAAGAAAATTTCCTTCTGGAAAGACGGTTGGCTTGAAAAGTCTTTCTCAGATATCTTATGATTATTTTCAGCAACAAGAAGCAACATTGAAGAATTGTGGTCATAGAAAAGATGGTATTTCAATTTTATATGGGAAATTGTGGTCAGAGAAGGACTGAAATTTCTGATTTACAAGACTTAAATGAATGGGAGATTGACAGAATGACAGAATTTTTGAATATTCTAGAGCAATTAGTACTAATGAAGGTTGTATGATGTGGCAAAAGGATAGTAAGGGTTATTTTCAGTCAAGTTAGCCTACAAAGAACTCACCAGATGAACTTTTGGTAGAAGCTTGGCCATGAAAAATTGATATGGGAAGTCAAGATTCCTTACCAAGTGGCTTATTTTGCTTGGTTAGGGGCAAAAACAAAGTTGTTATTCAGGACAATTTAGTCAGTAAGGATTTCCACTTATATTCTTGATGCTTTTTATGTGGAGAACAAGCAAAGATAATCCATCATCTCTCTTTACACTTTAAATGGGCAAGCCAACCACCAACTCTAGAGAACCTTCATCAACCTTAGGGGCATTAGCTGGGTGATGCCATCTGTTTTAGCTGATGTTTTAATTAGTTGGATAGAGAAGGTAGATTATCTTGTCGGAAAGAGAGACGAAGGATTGCGCCAAGATGTATTTGGTGGACTTTATGGAAAGAAAGGAATCAAAGATACTTCGAAGAAAAAAGAAAACTCTATCAGAAGACAAAGGTGATGTTTAGTGCTTTACTACTTTTGGTGTAAACAACAATGACTAGAAAATATAGAATTTATTTTTGATGTCCTAGATTATATTTAGAATACTTTTTGGTCTTCCTACTGTAATCCCTTTTGTGATTTGGGTACAAACACAACTTGTGTAAGTATCCTTTTATATATTTATACTGTTTACCATCAATTTGGGAATTAAAAAAGGTAGAAATTAACAATTTAGTGCCTAATTTACCTCTTAGCATACATGCCAAAAATGGATAAAAAATGTAATCACTAATAGTAGTTCTAGGTATACAATGCAATTTAACTTCTTTCAAACATAAGTCGGTAATGTAGGAAACATCCTTAATTTTTAAAGCATGGAATGAACACATTTTTGAGAACTTATCCGCCACAACAAAAATTCTATCTTTACTATATCTTGTTCTTGGCAAACATAATACAAAGTCCATAGAAATATCAATCCAAGGTAAGGTAGGAACATAAAGTTTCGCGTAAAGTCCAGATAATAACACTTTAGTTTAAGCTTATTTACATTAAACATTGTGCACACTCTTTTTCAATATCTTTTCTTATGCCAGGCCAAAAGAAATCTTCAGCATGTCTAATGTCTTTGGCACTCCAAAGTGACCCTATAAAAGGGCTTGTAAGAAATTACACAAGGAAACATTTCAATGAATTAAACCCATTTAGCATGTATTCTACCTTACTTACTTTAGCTCTTTAAGTACCTCAAAATTCATGATAGTTTTGATTAAAAAACGCTTTTGTCCACAAATAATGGTGCCCTGCAGCTAGAGCTCTCACTAAAACACACAACTCTCTATTGTAAGTTGAAAAGTTCAAAATCGCTCCACTTAACTTTTCACTTAAAAAAAAGCAATATGTTTAGAATCTCGTGTTAGAATAACACATTCCTTTTCTAGAAGCATCACATTTAATCTCAAAAGATTTGGAAATATCAGGCAATTGTGATAAAGAAGGAGAATGCAACTTATGTTTCAGCAAGTTAAACACCTCTGCATCACATTCAATCTCAAAAGATTTGGAAATATTAGGCAATTGTAATAAAGGAGCAAAATGCAACTTATGTTGCAGCAAGTTAAACACCTCTTCCTGCACTTTACCCCATTTAAATTTGTCCTTTTTGTAATAACTCTAGTCAAAAGTGCAACAGTTGTACTGAAGTCTCCTGCAAACCTCCTATAAAAGTTAGCAAGTTCATGGATACTCCTAACATCAGTTATGCTCTTAGGTATAAGTCATTTCTTAGGTGTAAGTCATTCTTTTATTGTTTTTTATTTTATCTTCAAACACTTCAACATATTTAAAATTAACTAAAAACCCTAAGAAAATTACCTTCTTATCAAAAGAGTTAGGCTTTGCAAGATTAGCATACAAATGCTGCCTATCTAAGCACATTAAAGATTTGTTTTAATTGTTCTGCATGTTCTTGCAAAACCTTTAAAAAGTCTGAATATCATCAAATAGACTCACTAATTTCCCATGAAAATCTTTATAGATATGGTTTATTACTCTCATGAAACTAGATGCATTAGTTAAGTCCACATGCATCACTAACCATCATATAAACCATACTTGGCTTTAAAGCAGTTTCCACTCATCACGAGGGTTCATTGTAATTTGATGGTAACTACTCTTCAAATTAATTTTGGAAAAGATTTTAGAATCATGTCATTGATGATTGATCTAACAGATTATCAAGACGAGGAATAGGATGACATATTTTACCATTATTTTATTGATGGCACGACAGTCCACACATACCTCCAAGTTCCGTCCTTTGCATCACTTGGACTAATACATAATATGTACTCATGTTCTCTTTTACCAACTTTTTTCAAAAAGCTCCACAACTTGTCTTTGTAGTTCCTTTGTTTCTTCAGTATTGCTCCTATAGGTAGGCCTATTTGGATTTTGAGATATTGTCATGAAATCAATTTGATGTTCTATTCTTCTTAAAGTTAAAGGTGGTAAATCTTTAGGATTATCTTTAGGAAAGACATTTGCAAAATCCTACAAAAGATTAGACATAGAAGTAGGAAAGAAGAAGTTAGTTCATTAGAATTAAACAAAACTTCTCTACATGTAAAGAATATTTGGACAACCCCTTTTTTCTTGCAGTCAAACACTCTTTGATTTTTATATATAGATACTCATTTTTTTCCTTTGGGCCCAAATCTCTTTTTGTTCTCCTCCCTTCTTGCTGCGTCTCTCTTGGCTTTATTTTTTCTTGGCCCTCTTTCTTTTCTTTTTTCCTTTCATCAATCTCACCTTTTTAACTCTCTGGTTTGCTTTTCTCATTGTTTTCTTCAATCTTTTTGATCTTGACAAACCTGGGATGGAATTAAAGGAGTAGGTGTATATTTCTTTTTAAATTGATGGTTTTAAACAAATTAAAGGACTTTATGTTGATGTTTTCTGTTGTTGTGTTTTTAGAATGTTTAAAACGTCCTTTTGAGAAGTTTAAATTTACAAGATGAGTTTCTCGAAAATGAATTGTGTAACCAATTGCTCATTATGTGAAATGTTTATAAATGAAGCACATTGTGGAGGACTTATGGGTTACTTTGGAGCGCAAAAGACATAATACATGCTTGTTGAAAATTTCTTTTGTCCCGGCATGTGAGTGATGTTTGAAAAAGTGTGTAACATTGTCTAGATGTAAGCATGCTAATTCTTAAGTGTTACCATATTGGCTTTACATGCCACTTCCTCTTCCTACCTCACCTTATTGATATTTCTATGGACTTTTATTAGGTTTGCCAAAACAATGTAGGGTAAAGATATATATATATATATATTTATTTATTTTATTTTATTTTATTTTATTTTATTTTATTTTATTTTATTTTTTGGGGGGGATGTAGATAGGTTCTCAAGTGCCTCATTTCCTTTATGCTTAAAAACTATATATGCTTCCTATGTTGGTAAATTATTTGTAAAAGAAGTTGAATGGCGTGGTACACCTAGAACTATTGTTAGTGATAGGGATGTTAAGTAGTTGGGCATTAAGTAAGTTATCTTTCTTTTTCTTATCACGCACAAAATGAGGTAGTTAATAGAACCTTAGGAAACATATTGGCGGTTTTGAACGGTAAATTAACTTCTTGGGAAGATCTTTTGGCTATGGTTGAATTTGCTTATAATATGAAAATTCATTCTTGTACAGGTATGTATCTATTTCTCCAAGCTAGCATGTGAGGTTCCTAAAAATCAGCCACAAATCAAGGAGCTTTTCTCGACTTTAGATGCCTTTAAGGGACATATTTAATGATTTCCTAGATAGTTAGGATTTATTTCCTTTTCCTTAAGGATGTTGGATTTGTTTTCCAATATTGCTTAGATCTTTATTTTCTTGTTTTCTACCTAGGCTGAGCCACCCCCCCTTTAGGCTATAAACAGGGTCGTCTTATTTTTTTATTTTTTATTTTTCATTCGAGACTATTATTAATAAAATTGAGAGGTTCTTGGATTTGTCTTGCAACCTGGCAAGAACATTCTTTTGGGAGGTAAGATATTTCCTTTAATTTTGATAACTTTGGTTTCAATTAGGTCTCTCACCTAAAGAAGGTAAAACTAATTGTTTTCTCTAATTTCTCAATTCAAAGCCAAGATGACTGTTTCTCTAATTTCTTGATTTGTTTTTCTAGTAAAAATAAGTAATTTCATCAACTAATTGTTGTTACTAGGTTCAAATCTAATTATAATTTGTTTTATGCAGTGTATTTTTGTGCTAGGCCGCCAGTCCCTTGCAGTTTGGTAACAGACATTCAACTGGATCTACTGTTCTAATCTCCATGATCTACTTTTCATTGAAGTACTCCATGTCAATAGATATTGTCTGACTGGACTGTTAGCAAATCACATTATTTATCATTAGTTGATTTTCTCTGTGTCATGGTGGTTTGATGATGTAATTCTGGATTAACTGGGAAGAAAACTGATAAGGTGATTATTCTTTGTTTAGTTCGTCAAGCCACAGCTTCAGTGATTTTGCTTTCCAAGTTGCTTTTGCGTTCTCCAGAGTCGTCCATTTGCGGCAAACACCGGTATATTTTGTAGTTTATCTTGAAAGACGAACCCAACTGTGAAATGACAAGAATAAAAAGAAGGGGAAAACGTTCTTATGGTAATATAGACATAGAAGCACCTGAGAAGCTAATATACATCATATAAAAAACAATCACACTAAATTTTATTTTGCTTCCTTGGTGTTAACTTACTAGGAAATGTGGCTTCTTCATTGCACCTCCCCATCTATATCAACACAACTTGAATATAATGTTACTGTTGGCTTATATGCCTTAACTGAGTTTGAACAATTATTTTTCAAGAAAACTATGAAGTTGTTGCCTATTCATGAACGTTGGTTTTCACGTTTCTGTTTCCTCCACTCCCATGGCATATCAGGATTTCTGGCCGCCCACAAGCCAATTCGTTTTGCTCGAGCTTCTTTCTCCCACTAAAACCATAGAGAAAAATATTTAGAAAAATTGCCTTGGTCAGTTTATAGAAGACATACAAAATGCAGATTACTTTAGGGGTCTGCAAATTAACGGTTAAATTAATAACCCAAATCGATAATTGAGTTATTGAATTAATGATTCGTGTTATTGGTTTAATGGTTTGATTGTCGGTTGACTACGCCAAGTTATTGGGTTATTCGTTCGGTTATCGGTTTGACCATTTTTTTAATGGGTGAACTGATAACCTGATAATAATTTATTAAATTATAATTTTAGCCTTCAATATATAAAATATTCAAACCAGAGGATGAAATGGTTGTTGATGAAAAGTGAATGGGATGGTGTTTTAATCTAAATTAAAGTTGATTGCTTTACTTGAGCTAGTTTTATATGTGTTTTTCTCTTTTTGCCACTATTTTTTTTCTAGCTAAACATATCTATGACTTATGAGATTTTTCATGTGAGATTTTAACGGTTAACCCGATAACCGAATCAATAACAATCAATAATCGGTTAACTAATAACTGAACAACTGATATCTTAACGGTTCTTTAACAGTTTAACATGCCTACAAATCGATAATCGATAAGTAAAACTGATAACTTTCAAAATCGAACCAAACCGACTGATACGCAGTCCTAGATTACCTTTTCTAACTCCGGTCGCTGGTCATATGCCGTATAGTGCCAGGCCAAACCCTTCTTCAACATCACTTCCTACATGAGAAGCCAACTTAGAACTGGAAGAGTCTTAATTGAACAACTGGGAGAAGAAAGTGTTGTATCAGATTTGAATACCTGTGCAAATATGCCATTGCAGTATATATCCCCTACACAGCGGCCATAACGATCCTCGTCAAAAACTAACACCCTTAAACTCTTACCCTGGACAACTTTAGTCAGTTCTTCCTTGGCCTCTTTACCATATGGCATTGCACTTTCTGGTGCATCTATCCCCCTGATTTCTTCTCCATTCGTTATTTACCAATTTTATATATACATAATATATTTTATTAAAAAGTGCTTAATACCTTAATCTGATCCTATATTTTCGAGCAAGAACTTCCTCATGGTTCACTGGTATCACCCTGTGATGGAATCTCAACTCAGAGAAGTAAAAGTAATGAATTGGGTGAATGAAAGTTAAAACAGACAATGCTAGCTATGCTTATGCAACTGACCTGTATCCTGAATCAATGATCTGTTTGTGCAGTTCATCTGCTTTTGCATAATTCTTCTGAGCTCGTGCTTTTGATCTTTGAATTGCCGCAGCTTGCACATCTCTTGGGAGACACGATGACTCTCTAGGATCTGTCGTACTAACATATACAGTTACTGTATCTCCGTCTGCCACAGCCTTTGCATCCACCTAGCACATATATAAATACCAGGAGTATTACACTAATCATTCAAATTTGAAAGATTCAAATTTGTGAGAGTAATATATTCTTACAGGGAGAGTATGCAATTCAAACTTGAGTCCTTGCGGGTGTGATGGAGGAGGGCCATCACTGGTTAGTTCTACTAGGGAGGAAGGAAGGGGAAGACCATAGAAAGCCAGTAACCCCTGATCAAATCAAATATCAAATCTATGAGACATAACAAGAAGCAGTAGGGAAATTTTAGTACAAAAGTTACAACCTCAACATCTGCTTTCTGATGTCTCTTCAAGGTCTGAATGACAAGCCTTGAAGCTTCTTCAGGTGTTTTAGGGGGAGGCTTTGTTTCTCTCCATGCGTCTGAAAGTTTCTTATACCTTCATTTATCACCAAAAAAAAAAAAGTACAATCTTACACATCAAACTAGTAGAACTAACAGCTAATCTTGATAACTGGAGCTAATTCTGTGGGAGAAATAAAGTTTTTACCAGTTAGCTTGAGCCTTCTTGGATGATACAACATGCTCACTCAGTCCTTGAGGAACCTAAGGGAAAAAAACAAAAAAAATTGAACATCCCAGATCTTAAAAATTGCTTGAGAGTTGACATTTTTCATTAAAAAAAAACCTGGGAGGTGATTTCAAAGTTGTAGAGATCGTGTGCTAGAGCTGAAACGCCAGGCGTGACGCCATGATGGCCGATGGAATCCGAGTCTGCTGAAGGTTTGCAGCAATGACCATACAATAATCTTAGAGCGTTTCCCATTTTCCGGATCTAAATTATTCTCTTTCCGTCTCGAACCATAAAAAGATTATTATTATTATTATTATGGGGCTTTTAGGTTAGAAGAAGATGGTAATCCTTTGGGTTAAGATTGGAGCTGAGGAATATTGAAAAGGGAAGATCAAAGTTTAGGCAACGTATTGTGTTTTAATTGGTTCAAGGATACGTAGTATCTACACCTTTTAATCTGATGTGGCCCCCCGACTTGTGGCTGTGGGTCAACGCCTCAACGGCTCCATTCCATCTCCTTACGCGCCTACTTTTTATTAACAAAAAAGTTTAATTCTATACATTATTGTATATCTCTAAGGTCTATTATATAGATTGACGGGTCGAGTTAAAAGTTTGTGGGTTTAAATGGAGGAAAGGGTCATGGGTCAGATAGATTAGGTTGGATGAATAGTTTAATAGGTGGATCTTTTAGTTGACGTAACTCATTAAAATTTTGCTAAGTGTCCAATTTGATTTTCAAAAAACCAGATATTAGGTCTGTTAAAAAATAGATGACCACTTTCAGTAAAGATAGTGGTATAAATGAGTCCAATTTTTAACGGATGACATGGATGATCTTTTCCTACAGTTCGATAGCATATCTGAGTTTTTTTCCAAGAAAATATAATATTCAAATGCTATTCTATATTGACATCGTCAAATTTTTTGAAGACATTATCTATAAAAGAAAATATAATATTCAAATGCTAGTCTAAACTAACATAACGAATAAGAAAAAATATATGTTAAAGTGAAAAGTGAATACATACGAATGCACCACATTGTCTATAAAGCCTCTATTAGAGTCTGAACTACTTCATCTGTCATATGGTCGGCACAGGACCCCAACATACCATATTATATACATATGTATAACAAAAGAGTACTAGACATAGCTTTGCTCCGGGGAGAAGTGCTCACAAATTGCTTAGCTGAAAAAAGACCAAACTCCTGGTAAGAATGTCTGCTACTCTGTGTGTTGGATCCTATATTTGTGAAAAATGCAGTGCCCCTCATAAGTAAGGACTTGAGTACATATACAATATGTATTCATACAAAAGGCAGAGAGAATAATGAATGAAAAATAAAGATGTTCAAATAAACAAAATAATAAATATGCGCAAGTAAAAACACACAACTAGAAATCTCTTATGAAGTCATAAATCATGTCTTACCATTCTTAATACATTAACTGTCTTTAAGTTGTTCCATATATAAATTGAGAAGATTACATTTCATTATCCTTGGAATTCTTATGACTTTTATAAGTTCAAGTGGGCAAGTAAGAAAATGAACAAGAAAGCACTATCTAATTGGAGGAGCATGTAAACAATTGAGGTATATGATCGAATAGACATCTTAAGCTTTCTCAACTTCGTCTTTTTTCACATCACTTAAGTTTTGGACTCTCATTTGAAGGCCAAATTATGCAATTAAATGCTTTGGACACTTCCTCTATTTTAGAATTGACATTGTGCTCCTTCCATTCCATTTTAATTATTAGGTATATTAAATATTGTTGTTTCAAAATACTTGTTAGTTTCAAAATTCAAGAAATAATTGATCATATTTTTTCAATTCTACCCTTAGTACTTAAAGTCATTCTAAAATATGAAAAGAATTATCATTGTATGTTTCTAAAAAATTAGTAGGGTTATATAAGTCAAATTAGCTTCCCTATAAATTTTTTCTTAATGGATATGCAAATCTTATTCTAACAATTAAAATGGAACAGAGGGAGTACTAATTATCCTTAAATGGGCTGATCTTTAATTTTTACTCTTAAGATGAATTGATTTTTAATTTTTATCTTTTAGTAATTGAATTTATATATAGTGAAATATAAGTTCTTTAGAAACTGAAATTATATAAATTCATAGCTTGAAAACTATTATGATACGAAAAGATATGTCTCTATTTTGCAATTTTTAAATTTTTTAGTCACCAAGGACATAAATTAAATTCGAGCACAAGCTAAGAGCATAAGTACCCATGGCCGTATTCTAGAACCTCCATTAGCTTTTGCTTTCTGCAATCCAATTTGGGTGAAACTTTTTCTTGAATTTTAAAATGAATTATTTTGCTATTTTAATATAAGAAAAAATTGCATTTAATAATTTTTCATATATGGTTTCGGAAATTTAAATTTAGGTTTTAAAATGTGATATGTTAATTCCTTTAATTTGATTTAGCCTCTCGAATCAGCAAAAAAGACATCAAATGTATCGAGATCGGGAGTGACAAATGGATGGATCGAATTGGATATGAATAAATTACAAATGAATAATATTTGATCCGCATATATTTAAAATTTAATATGGATAAAAAATAAATTAAATGAAAACGAAATAGTCATGTGAGACACAAGTCAAAAATTAAAATAAGTTTAGTATTTCAAAAAAATAAGAACTCACGAGAATAACAAGCATAAAAATGAATATTGATAATATAAATATCTATATTATTCATCTGAATATCTATTTTTTAGTGGATAAAATTTGTTTTTAAAAAACTTAATAATGCATTTTTAATTTAAGAATGAGTTGTTTTCTTAAGGAATGTGTCCACATTAAAAATACCATTTATTTTGAAACGGATGAAGTATTATACTCCCTCCGTTTCAAAATAAGTGGTGTTTTTAGCTTGAGCACACCCCTTAAGAAAATTACTCAGAAGGTAAAATATATTTTTACCAACTTACCCTTAATAAATACTTGTAACTCTTTAGTATTTTCTTGGTTATGTCAAACCCTCTCTATTTAAATAAAATAAAATTGGAAGAACATCATTAATGCCTTTTTGATGATATAAAATACAACTTATTTTAAAATAAAATTAAAAAATCAAAACATCACTTATTTTGAAACTGATTAAGCAGTTCTTGTACTCATTTCAAGAATGTTAGGCTTAATTGTGAACTTTCACGGCCCTGAATGAACGGAGACTAATGGCCTACGCGTGAGAAGAAAAGGTATTAAAGTAGCTTTTGGCAAAGGGAAATCATCCCCAATCACCTAAAGAAAAGAATCCTATACCCCACCACTTCTCTTTTAAATATTTTCAATTATTCTCAAGACATTCATCATTCACCATCTCTTCATTCTTCTCTAACTAGTATCATTTAGGAAGATTGTTTGGCAACTCTAATGGCCAATGTTAGTATCAAATATTAATATTATCTTTTTTTATATCAAATTACTTTCAATATTTCGTTTGAAATTTACTTTTCATGTGTACATTAGGTTGTGGAGCTTAAAGTCGGTCTGCACTGCGATGAATGCATCAAGAAAATCTTGAAGGCAATCAAGAAAATTGAAGGTATAACAAGTCTCCTTTTACATCTTTAAATTCCTAAAATTTTCTACAATAATGATCTACGTGATTCTGGATTTTTTTTCAAAAAAAAGTTGGATGGATGTGTGGCAGATATTGAAACATATGATGTGGATACACAACTAAACAAGGTAACAGTAACTGGAAATGTGACAACTGAAGAGGTCATCAAAGTTCTTCACAAGATAGGGAAACAAGCATGCAACTGGGATCAACAGTCAAGTTACTAATCAATAACTCACACTATATATCATTCTTGTTAATAGTTGTTCTGTTCTGCTTTGATTTTTATGTATATATTATATTGCTCGTGGAAGTAGTTTTACATTCTAAATCTCGGTAGATCGACCAAAATCTGATGTACTAATTACATTATGTATCTGTTCTATTAACATTTGCTCCATTTTGTATATTTTTCTGTTCTGTTCTGGCATTTATTAGAAAAGAAAGCTACAAAGTGCAAGATATAAAACAAATTTTGATCCTCAAAATGAACCTCAAAAAGATTAAGTGAAGTTAGACAAGCTATTAATGTCATGAACTAAAATCCTATTGAGCCATGAGGGCGGCGAATCTCGTTCTTTTGTTGACCAATTAATAATTTAAATAATAAAAATAAAAATATAAAATAATCAACTAACTCTTATAAGTGCAGAATAAATAAATCTAAAATCAAAACACTCCAACACCTAGTGACATTAGTACAAGAGCATCTACGAGTACCAAAAAAGTCTGAAAACTTAAAGCCATGGTCTGAAAAAAATAAGACGGGAATAAAAATAAGAAGTCTCTAGAATTCAGTACTGCCAAAGAGAGAGCAACCCGCCCTGCACACTAACTGCAATAGTCTCGAACCGCATATCAACTCAAGTACAACTAGTACATGGTATGGTCTCTGCACGTAAAACGTGCAACAAGTATAGATTGAATATAGAAAATATGGGTAGACAACAAGCTTTGATAAGTGACTCTTTCTAGAAGTGATGACGAGATATAAATCCTAACAATTCCTTTTTCAACCGTTATAAATATACAACAATAATAATTCACCACAAAAGAGTTTAAGGATTTAATATCAACACAATAAAGCAAACAAGACATATATTATTTGAAATTAGCTACACCGCTGATGATATCATAATATGCCTCAAATATATCTATCAAATCAATATCACTATCATCTCAACACTTCAACACTTAACTCAATATGCAACGCAATAAAGATGAATGTAGTGCAATACAATGCACTGACCAAGAACCTGTATACACCCGCTTCCTATGTCGGATAGTCAAGACTCATGGAGGATTCGCGAGGTCCATATACCTGCTGGAATCATTTTTCATTAGCAATAATACACGCCGAAACTATTTTCCCTCATAATAACACACGTTGGAACCATTTTCATCGACAATAACAAAGCTGAAACCATTTTTCAGTGGTTATAACACATGTTGGAACCATTTTTCTTGGATCCACACCGCTGCCATCAACAATGACACACGCAGGAACCATTTTCTATCAACATCACAAGAGTATGAATTTTTACAAAATAACTCAATGGACCACTATTAGTCAATAATTATCATGCAATAATAAGAGTGACATAAATATGTATGCATGAATATATAACACAAGTTAATCAATCAACTCTACAACCAAGGATCATCTAGTCACAGTCAAGTATCACATAGTGCATAAGTCTCAGTAAGTCAATCACATCACAAGTCGTGAAATACAATAAATATATCAAAATTCATGTAAATTTACCCATATCATGATACTGGTACCTGTATAAATGCTCGTCATCTTATTTATATGGGACCCCCTTATTATCCATTACCCTTAAATTCATCTAATCTATACAAAACTAACTCCTGAAAGAATCAAGAAATCTCTGCTTGCCTCAACCGAAGCCCAAATGTCAAATTATAAATTTTGTCTTTCTGTAATGCTTATGATCAAAATCTATTCAAATACACAATCTCCATAAGAATATGAATTCAATGACACCCATATTGTTATATATTTTCGACTAAAAAAATTGGATCAAAAAGTCATCCCGAACTCTAGAGCCGAATTTGAAATTTTCTTTTAAATTATGTTAACTCATAATGTAGCAAACATGCACATCAAATTTTAGCTAAAATGGATCGTTATTTGACCCCCAAAATTAAGAATTTTACTGTAAGAATCCTCGGCTCAAAACTCTCTTAATTCCTCATAATTTCTCCACATTTCTGCCAAAAACTTTAACCATAATCACAAAATAAACTCATAAAAAAGATTAAAAACATCCTCTTTTCCTCTCTTTTTCTCCCTTCCTTTTCTTTTCTCTTTATGCGTTTTTCTTTTTTCTACTTCTGCGTTGTTTTTTTGGTTTTCTCACATCTAATTGCTGCTAAGGCCATTTGTAATACCCCGAAAGCCCTAAGATCAAACCCGAGGGATGAAATGGAGGAAACAAAAATTTCTACACTAGGTCACAGAATGAGTCATCTAATGACCCGTGGGGTGCACCACGAGTCGTTAAGTGACTCGTGGGGAAGAGGATGGACTTAGTTGAAATTTTGGGTTTGGGGTTGGCCACGGGTGGGACCACGTCGTGGTCACCACCATGAGCCGTTAGGTGATCCATGGTCAGGGGTTGATTGAAGGATGAAGAATTCAGGTAGTGCATCTACGACTAGTCACCACGAGTCGTCGGGCACACCACGAGTCGTGGTGTCCCTAGTGGTGAACAGTGTTGACAATTTTCAGTGCAGGCAACGAGAAGCAGACCATGAGTCGTGGTCTAGGACACGAGTCGTCCAGTCCCTCATTGGGATTAGTAGTGTGAAATTTCTTGCGAATCTATTAAGGGCTTTTTCATAATTCCTAAGTTCCTAAAGCCTATACTACAACGTTTTTAGCTCAAAATAGTGTGTTTTAAGAGGGGTAAGTTCATTCTAAGCCTATTCACTTCTATGCATGCAAGTCTAAAAGCTCCTAAAGGTAATCAAGCCTAAATTCCTCAAGTTCTTCCCAAATTCCCATTAGCCAATCCAGGAAATTGTGAAATCAGATTTCTATAGGTATGTAAAGCTATGAATGGGTGTATCCATCCACACCCATGCCTAATCCCTCTTTAATTCATGAAATTCTAGTTGATGAATCTATGAGATTTTAACCCAACACGTGAATTCTCTAAGTTTCAATTATAGGTATGATCTAATCATGTTTCTAATGTTGAATTCTAATTAATGGGCGTATTTTTACAACGTTTTCAATTATAAGTTAGTTTTCAAGTTTTATAAATTATGATGCTCATCCATGAAAGTTCATGAAAGTTGAGATCTACAATTTATATATTCAAGCATGATGAAATGCATATGAAGAAAGTATAATGTCGAATTACCCATGTCTATGCTCATGTTTTTGAATCATCAAGTCTATGTCAAGCATGTTTAAGTATTGGGCAAGCCCATATGATCAAGTATGTTTCATGATTTATCTAAACTTCATGTATTAGCTTACCACATGGATTTGGAGTCTAGACTCCCACTATTTTTAGCTTGTGGTATGGTTTAAGCCCAGGGCTCCTCATATTATGATTTCAGATTTATGCATGCATGTTATGAGTCAACTTCATCATTAGACGATGGTTCAGCTTCATTGAAAAATGATGGAGAGCATATACATATTTTTGGGAGTAGTTTCTAGCACCGAGTAGGCTAAGGGTCAGTCAACCCTATGCTTCAGAACTACGTGCCAACATAGGTATGTTCAGATTATTTAGGACCTCCCTTGTGAGCTTTCCCTGTCCCCAAGCGGCCTTCAACTTGATATTGATATCATGATAGCGTCCTTAGCCATGACAAGGTTTTAGACGGCTTTGCCCATTTAAGTGTGATAGTCAGGACCATATAAGCTCTATCATGGTAATGTCAGTTATATGACCAATCTCCCATTGTTCCTCATGATTTCAGTTATGCATGTCCATCAGTCATGACATTATATTTTCAGCAGGTTTGACCCAATGTTCAGTTTTACTTATGATTATCAATTTTTAGCTTTGGGTCATTCTGTTCAGTTATGATATTCAGTTATGCTCATATCATGATTTCAGAAAATAGCATGGAAGCCTTACTCTCAGAATCTTATCTTGATTATGTTTTCATGACATGCATGATTTATGATTTTACTTACTTAGCGGTTTTACTTACCTTACATACTCGGTACATTTCACGTACTGACCACATACTCTATACTGTATCATTTCATGATACAGGCTTAGATATCCAAGCTCAATCCCATCATTAGTCAGATCTATAGTGTTAGCACTTTCCAGCTAGAGTTGGTGAGTCCTCATCTTTCGAGGGACCTTGTTTTCAGCTGTATTTAGCATTTTCAGTTTCAGAATTTAGTGAATTAGTTAGGGTCTTTTCCCATCAACTCGTCAATAGTAGAGTCTTTTCAGACATAGCATGTACTCAGTATTCAGCCTTGTGTTATGTATTCAGATGTTGTGATATTTTCAGATTTTCGCTTTATTATATATGTTAGACTTTCACTTGATTATGTTGAGTTTAGATATTGTATTCATGTCATGGGTCGACTTGGAGCCTCTCGGAATTCTTTGTCCCGTCTCGATCCGGACCTATGTTCGAATCGTGACACCATTAAGCTTTGATAATTAATTAAATTCTCTTTTCTTATAAAAGTTTTGGCCCACCCTTTTTTTTAAAAAAATTCTTATTAATTATTATTATTATTAAGAAAAGAATCCTTTTTTTCTTGGTCAATCACCAAATAACTTCTTATTAAATTCGGATTATTACATCATCTATCATTAAAACACACGTTCGTGCTCGAACAAAAAAATGAGAGAAGTACCTGAACCGCTGAATAACTGAGGATATCTGCTTCGCATGTTAGACTCACCTCCCAAGTGGCTTTCCTCTGCATGACGATGCCTCCACCGCACTTTCACAGATGCTATCTCTTTGGATCTTAGTTTTCTAACCCGCCTATCCCAAATAGTTATATGTTCTTCCTCAAATAGATTTTGATCTAGTAGCAACCGAATCCCATTGAATCACGTGAGATCCATCATCAAGATATTTCTTTTACTTTAAAACATGAAATACCAGATGAACACCTGAGAAATCTGGTGGCATAACCAATTCATTGGCCACCTCACCAATACATCTAAGCATCTCAAATAAACTAATGAACCTAGGGCAGAACTTTCCCTTCTTTCTAAATCTCGTAACACCCTTCATAGGTAATACTTTCAGGAAAACCTTCTCCCCAACTGTGAACTCTAGATCCCGAACCTTCTGGTTACATAACTCTTTTGCCTACTTAGGCTGTGAGAAGGCTATCTTGAATTAGTTTGACCCTGTCTAAGGAATCCCTCAACAAGTTTGTACCCTAAGGCCTGACCTTGAATGTATTAAACCAACACAATAACAACATCTGCTCGATACAAAGCCTCAAACGAGGCCATCTGGATGATGGAATGTTAACTCTTGTTATAGGCAAACTTCGCTAATGCCAAGAATTGGTCCTAGTAACCACCAAAATCAATCACACACTCCCGTAGCATATCCTTCAACACCCAAATAGTCCGTTTGAACTGGCCATCTATTTGTGGATGAAAGCAATATTAAGCTCCACCAAAGTACCCAACTCCTCCATAGACTTCAAGAAGTGGGATGTGAACTGAGTACCTCAGTCTGAAATGATGGAATAGGGCACACCATGGAAAAGCATTATTCCTTGGATGTAAATCCTAGTTAATCTCTTTGAATTATGGGTAGTTTGAATTGGCACAAAATAAGCTGATTTGATCAATCTATCCATGATAACCCTAATAGCATCGGATTTCCTCAAAGTTTGTGGCAGTTCTACCATGAAGTTCATGGCAATCCGCTCCTACTTCCACTCTGGTATGGGCATCCTCTGTGTTGTACCACCTGATTTCTGGTGCGCATACTTCATCTGCTGACAGTTCAAACATCAATAGACATATTCTACAATGTCCCTCTTTATCCTATACCACTAGTAGCTTCAAATTCTGACATATTTTTGTTGCTCCCAGATGAATAGAGTATCTAGAGCTATGAGCCTCTTCCATAATCAACTTGGTCAAATTACCAACTCTAGGAACACAAATGTGACCCTTGATTCTCAAAACATACCTTCCGGATCAAGAATTGCTTCTTTGGCCCCACTTAACATTTTGTCTTGAATCATCTTCAACTTCTCATCTTTGAACTGTCTAACCTTGATTTGATCCATTAAAAGATATTGTGCCTAAAACGAGCAAGAAACCTACTAGGCTCCGAAATGTCAAGTCTCAGAAATCTATTAGCCAAGCACTCAGCATCCATGGCCAATGGATGCTCCTCCACCCATTCGTGCCTGAGGTGAGCATCTGAACAAGCGATTGTAAGATGAGTGGCTCATGTCGAGGTGAGCATCTGGGAGAGAGGTTATGATATGAGTAGCTCATATTCGAGGTGAGCATCTGAACAAGAAGATGAGTGGGAGCGGGTATTACGCTGGTACAATATATGAATTTTTAAAGTCCCCTATAGGTCATGACTGGAAGGAAAGAAATAAGACCCTCTGGCATGTGTGTACATGTATAAAGATTTTTTATAGACGTACATATATACATATGTAATATATGATATACCGATATAACATAGGTATGATACGAGGTGATACAGATATAGTACAGATGTGTATAGAGTGAGACCGATAGAGTATGGATATACACATGTATTCATGTCTCGAGTGTGGACATGATTCCATTGATCTGATTGATTATTTCGTAGTTAACAATTCACTTGTGTTGGCTTGATGGCTGTTTGAGGATTTCATATTAATACATTTGCACATATTCTATGATTGATTATTGTGATCTGACGGTGTATGCATTATTTGATCTATGTTGGTTTTATCACTAATTCAACGTAATAGGTATATGCACTATTAGACTTCGTGTTGGGTTAGTCCTGATTGTGGGAATAGTTCCGATGAAAAGGAATAGAGTTGAGATTTATAATGTGATGACATAGTATATCGATAGTTATGGATGACCAGTGTCATTAATATTATATTGAGTCAATAAATGAACCTTTGGTAAATGAAACAAACTTAGTTAATGGTAATTGGGGTATGAATGAGTAAGGTTTTGTCCTAGGTTTTTCAATGGTGTGTTGGGAAAGAGAAAGTGCCAGTGAAACTGAGCTACTGCCTAGATAGGGCACCACAACAGTGGACCAATTTCTGCTGCTGCGAGACCGCTATGGCGAGCAAGTGACTACTGCAGAGAGATAATAAAACAGAATAGAGGTTAGTGATTGATGGATAGAGTTCAGAGGGAAATCTATATGAATATTGTTGAGTCATATGAATTAATAAATTGATTGATATATTTGATAGAATGGAAATGTATATTGAAATTGTTGTTAGGATTGATTAATCGATTGCATGTTGATTATATACTGTTGCATGAAATAATATTAGTCGACTAATGATGCCTACCAATATGTGTGGTGTGCTGATACTATCTTGCTGCACCTTTTTGGGTATAGGTTTGTGACAGGTGATTACAGTTTCATGATTGACATGGCGATACTCAGTATTAGCTTCTACATTCTCTCTGCATTTGAAACTGTGTCTTTTCTTTTATTGTTAGTATTTCGAGTAGAGCTCTTGTACCTGTCTAAACTAGATCTTAGGAGAGTTATGATTTTGAAAACTTTTCATTATAAAGATTTGTTCAAATGATTAAGGTAATTCGATGTGTATTTTCAAGTATTGATCTTGTAAATACTAATGAGGACTATTTTTAATGTTTGAAAATATTTCTTTTAAAAAGGAGTTCTCCAATCGAACTAAAGTCAATGTAGGTGCTCATAAAATCTACCTATTTGGGTCGTATCAATTTTTCATAATACATTAAGAATATTTCGATGATTGAAACAAATAAACCATTTTGATGTGAACCATAATTATTAATCATAACTCTCAGTTTATATATTGAAATAATCTTATATGTATAAAGTATTAAGAATTTTTAATAACTCCAAATAAATAAACCACTTTTGTAATAACTATTTATTGATCATAAATACTTATTTTATATATTATAATATATTGCGGATAAAAGAAAAAATAATGCTCATATAATTGAAGTTATCCAAAAAAAAATTTCAAAAGCTGGCTTGCTTAAACAAAAACCAATTGGTTTCTTATCATGCAATGGCTCTCCTCTGTTTCCTTTATGCAAGCAAGCCAAGTGGCCCACCAAACTTTCATATGGCCAAGAAATCTAGCAAAGTTGCTAATTCTAGAAGTGCTACCGTTTATCCAGAAACACAAACAAACACTTTTTCTATAATCATGGTGTTCGGACCAACTTTTGCGCATCTCGACTAATTTTACGGGATACCTGCCATCTCTCACCAGCAACAGATACCAAATAACTCTATCTACCAAGCCTAGGACAGATGAAACAAACAAACACCTTTTTGATCGAAATTTATTCTATGAACAAAAGGAAAAATATGATCTTTCTGCTAATCAACGAGGGGAATTATACACACTGTAGCCACTTTTAGTACTCGAATTAATCCAAAGTTACCAGTACCAAATCATTTAAGGTCACTCTATTTTATCGGGATAATGCAAATAAATTCAAGTTACCAAACACAAAAGACCTCCCTCAAAAGCTAACAATGATTGTCACCTTAATAGAGGACATAAATCATATTTAATCACTTTTTTGTCATACGTTAAAATGAAAAAAAAAATCAGATAGATAATCTCACATATGTACAACTTATTTAAGCTATCTATTTAGATGCAAGCATGGTTTTTTAAGTCAATTGTTGAAAAAAGTATGTATAGCAATAGCATTTCAGAAACTTATTGCTTGCGTGATAATAAATAGCACATACATTCATGCTAAAACATATAAATATGCATAAATTTAATTCAAGAAATATCTCTTAAAGTATGAACAAATATCTTTAGCATGTCGGCATCCATTCTACAGTCTTCTGCACTGAAATTCAATTCTCAACTTCTCTACTCTCTAGATAATAAGTCATACATATATTGGTTCGTTTTTCCTTGTCGAAAACCTAGACAAAAATGAGTTTTTTTCTTCTCTACCAACAAAAATGATGTAATATTTGTTTTGTGGCTTGGATTAGGCTATCACTATTACTTGTAATCAATAGGTCATCTACATAGACCAACACCACCACAATTTCAGCACCTCTCTTCTTAGTAAATATGAAATAGTCATATAGATTTTGGGTGTAACCTGCAGATATCAGAGCCCCTAATAGTTTAATGTTTCATTGCCTCGAAGCTTGTTTGAGACAATATAGTGATTCAACAATTTACACACTTTTGTCTCCCCCTGCCTTCGAAAATCCAGTGGTAATTCCATGTATACTTCTTCAATCAAATCTCCTTGCAAAAAGGCATTATAGACATCCATTTGATATAGAGGCCAATCTCTAGAGGCAGCTAGTGCAATAATAGCCCGAACAATGACCATTTTAGTGACTGGATAAAAAGTTTCATGATAGTCAAGACCTTCCTTTTGACTATAACCCTTAGCTACAAGTCTAGCCTTAAACCTCTCTACTTCACCATTTGCCTTGTATTCGACCTTGTATACCCATTTGGACCCTACTGCATTCTTACCTTTGGAAGGTCTATGTTATACCCGGAAGCCCAAAGATTAGACCTGAGAGTTGAAATGGAGAAAATTTAAAATCTGGCATCATGTCACATAACGAGTCGTGATGTGACCCATTGGGAGAAGACCATGAGTCGTGATGTGAGTCGTGTTGAGGATCAGGGTGTTAATTGAAATTTGGGATTTAAGGTCCTCACGGACTTAACCACGAGTCGTGGTCAGACCCCACGACTCGTTGAGTCAGTCGTGGGAAGTGATGGCTGAGAAGGAGAAGATTTAAGGCAGTGTACCCCACCGAAGGTCCCCACAAGCCGTGGTCAGTTACCATGATTCGTGAGATGAGTTGTGGTCAGCTAGAAGAAAATTATTTGGAATTGAGGTAGTGCATGTGACGAGTGGTGACCACGAGTCGTGGTCACCCGTAACGAATCATAAAGTCACTCGTGACAAGTCCAGATGACTTGATAGGCAGCGTACTTGACGAAAGATGCCACGAGCTGTAGCCTGAGGTGACAAGTCATCATGTCCCTCGTGGGGACTGACTGGTAGTTAATTTTTTGCGAATTTAATAAGGGCTTTTCCATAATTTCTATGATCCCAAGGCATAAACTACGTCGTTTTAAGTTATGAATTATGACTTTTAAGAGGGTTAAGTTCATTTTAGGCCATTCTTATTCATGCATGCAAAGATAGATAGTTAGAGGGGGTGATCAAGCTTGTTCTTCTTCAAAGTCTCTTCAAATTCCTCTTGGGCAATCGAAAAAGTGTAAGAATTAGCGATAATCAGGTATGTAGGGTTATGAGTGGGTTAATCCATTCACACCCATGCCCAATCCCTCTCTAATCCATGAATTTACTATATCTAATCTATGTGGTTTTAACCCAATGCATGAATTTTCTAATTCTCTACACGGGTATGACCTAAATATATTTCTACTATTAAATTATGATTCATGGGCAAGTTTTACGTTATTTTCAATGAAAAATCATGTTCTAAGCTTTATAAATCAAAATTCCCAATTATGAAAAGTTCATGAAAGATGAGGTTTGTGATGAATGTATGATTATGATGAGTGTTATGATGAAAAGCATGTTTTTCAAGATACCCATGTTTATGATCATGTTTTAAAGTGAATTATGTATTTTCAAGCATGTAAAAGTATCGGTCCATGCCCATATGTTCAAGTATGATTATGATCTTTACGAATTAAGCTTACCACATGGTTTTGGAGCGAAGAATCCCAATTATGTTCCTCTTGTGGTATGATTTGAGTTAAGGCTCCTCATGTATGATTCAGATTTATGTATTTATGATTATTTAACTTTGTCAATAGACGATGGTCAGCTTCATTGGAAAACGATGGAGAGCTATGCATATTTTTGGGAGTAGTGACTAGCACCGAGTAGGCTAAGTGTCGACCACCCTATGCCTCAGAACTAAGTGCCAACTTAGGTTTATACTTATATATATATTACTTCTCGATCTCCCTCGTGAGCCATCCCCTGCCCTGTTGGGCCATGAGCTTGATATCGATATAATGGTATCATCCCTAGCCCTGGAAAGGCTTTGAATGGCTCTTCCCACTTGAGTGTGATAATTGAGACCACGTAAGCTCTATTGTGGTATGTCGGTTAAAAGACGAGTCTCCCATTGTTCCTCATGATTTCAGTTATGCATATTCATCATTCATGAGATTTATATATATCTATATATGTTCTAAAGAAGGTTTGACTCAATATCTAGTTTTACTCATGAATATCAAATTTCAGCTTTGATTCAATCGATTCAGTTATGATGTTATGTTATATTATATTGAGATCATGATTTCGAAAAGAATGCATGCAAGCTCTATTCTCAGATTCTTATTGTTTATGTTTTACATTAGGCATGTTTTAATTGATTTTACTTTATAAGCGATTTTACTTACCTTGCATATTCGGTACATTCTACGTACTGACCGCATACTCTATGTTGTATCATTTCATGATACAGGACCGGGCACTCAGACTCAGCCCCGTTCTTAACTAGTCTTCAGAGTTAGCATCTTACGCTTGTTGGTGAGTCCTCATCTCCCGAGGACCATGCTTATTCAGACTCCTCTATATATTTTCAGTTTTTCACTTTATCGAGTTAGTTGGGGGTCTTGTCCTATCAACTCATCATGTTTAGAGGCTTTTCATATAAAAGAATGTATTCAGCTTCAGATTGTGTATTATGATGTTATATTTATTTAAGACTTTCGCTAAGTTTATCATGTTAATGCTTCTACTTTATTGATTGAGTTAGATGTATGCTTATGCCATGGTTCGACTTGGGGTCTCTCGAGGATCCTTGTCCCTTGTCTCGATCTGGGCCTCCGCTTGGGTCATGACAGTCTACCACTTCCCAAGTACCATTATCCTCAAGGGCTTTGATCTCTTGTTGCATTGCATCAACCCACCTAGAATCCTTTGAGGCATCTCTAAAACTTTGTGGCTCTGTGATGGCTGAAACACTGGCAATGAAATGTCTGCACTTGGGAGAAAGTATGTGGTAAGACACAGAATTGGATAGAGGATATGGAGTTAAAGTGTTCATGTTTGCCTTTCTTGTATCTATGAGAACATAATCTTCCTGCCAAAGAGGTGCTTTATTGATCCTGATATATCTTCTCATGCATGGTACAACATTAGAAGTAACATTCTGATTTAGCTGAATGGATTCCATGGTTGTGTCAGCAGTCTGTCCAACAACATCTGCTAGAGGGTCAACTGTTGCAATAGCATCCTCATGAACCAAATCTGTATCCAAATCTGTATCAACATTCTCATGCTCATGATGAGTTCCAACCAAACCTGTATCAACACTCTCAGCAACAACAACCTGACTTTGATCATTAGTATGGGCTACTGGTCTGTGAACTGTCACAGGAATTGAACTAGTATGATTAAATGCTCCATATCTGCTTGTATCAGCATTAACATCAAGTAGAGGATCCAAGTCATATTCAGATGGAGATTGGATAAAGGAAAACAAATTTTCTTTGAACACTATATCTCTGCTCACAAAGAATTGCCTCGTATCAAGATCAAGAAGTTTATATCCCTTTTGAGTGACTGCATATCCAAGAAAAACTGCAGCCTTAGCTCTTGCTCCAAATTTGTCATTCTTAACTAGATTAGTGGCATAACATAGGCATCCAAACACCCATAAATGACTAAACAATGGGGGTTTCCCATGTAACAACTCATAGGGGAACTGTCCTTTTAGCACATCACTGAGCAGTCAATTAATCAAATACACAACTCCTTCAACACATTCTCCCAATACTTTGCTGGAACATTTTCTTGAAAAACTTCAAAGCTCTAGCAACATTGAGTATGTGTCTGTGCTTCCTCTCAACTACTCCATTTTGTTGAGGAGTATGGACACAACTGCTTTGATGCATAATACCATTAGAGTCAAATAATGCAGAATAATTCTTGTTAAAAAATTCTGTTCCATTATCTGATCTAATTATCTTTACAACAGATGCAAACTGAGTCTTTATTTGAGCAAAGAAAGTTCTGAGCACTGTCACCACATCACTCTTCAAACTCAGTAGATATGCCTATGTAAATCTGGAATGATCATCAATAATAGTCAAAAAATAGTGTTTGTTATCATGAGTGGCAGTCTTATAAGGGCCCCAAACATTCATGTGTAACAACTCAAATGACTGCAAACTCCTAGTAGCGCTAACAGGAAATGTCAATCTACTTTGCTTAGCTTGTGGACAAACTGGACAATCAATATTGACAAACACATCAAAGACTTTATTTTGCAAGAAACTTAAGTTCTTCATGTTCTTCACAGAGGCATGTCCTAACCTTTTATGCCACAAAATGTTGTTAGTGCATCCTTTCTCTACCACTGCACTGGTAAGATTGTTAGCCACTGCCTCTTCAACAACTTCCTGCTTCAGAATATACAATCCTCCTTGCTCCCTACCAATACCCTCACCCTGCCACTATAAAGATCCTGAAAAACACAAAATTCAGGAAATAAAGTGACAGAGCAGGACAGGCTCTTGGTTAGCTTGGAAACTGACAACAAGTTATACTTGAAATCTGGAACATAGAGTATATTATCGACATGCATTTTCTCAAGAAACTCTGCAATTCCAACATGTGTCACACTTGAATTTCCACTATTAGGTAAGTTTACTAGCTGCGTATCATTTGTTTCGACCTTGCTCTTTAGCATATTTGGATTAGCCGTAATATGGTGTGTAGCACCTGAATCTACAATCCATTCTCGAGGACAAGAATCTACCAATAGAGAGACTATACCTGTTTGATTAGTCTGATGTTCTGCTGTAGGCTTACTAGCATTCTGCATTGCCAAGAACTGCTTACCAGCATTCTGCATCGCCAAGAACTGTTTGTGCTGCTCATTTATGATGTACTGACCACCTATGTGATGACGCACATGAGATCTGTCCTCCTCTGAATGACTTCTCCTATATGTGTTTGAGCTTGCATCAACAACATTGGCTACAAACTTCTTTTTTCCTTTGAAATCTGATGGATACCCAATCAATCGATAACACTTCTCTCGTACATATCCTTTCATACCACAATGATCACATTGTAAAAGGTGATGACAATTCTCCTTTAGATGCCCTTTCAGACCACAGTAATCACATTGTATGAATGGTTTCTTTCCTCTGTAAGGCCTCCCTCGACCAACTTGCATACCTATAGGCTTCCCTCGACCAACTGGCATACCTATAGATTGCCCTCGACCAACTTGCATAATCATAGGTTTGCACCTGCTTCCTGTTGCTCCAGACGAACCAGATCTGTGACCTTCATCCTTAGTAATCATGGCATAAGCTTGATTCAAAGTTGGTTCAAATGTCTTTAACAAGATCTGTCTTCGTGCTTGCTCATATGATTCATTTAGACCAGATAGAAATTGAAGTAACCTTTGTCTCTGCAAATACTTTATGTAATCTTTTGATTTCGCACAATCACATCCCAGTGACGGCACAAGAGCATCGAACTTTGCCCAGAGTTCTCTGAGCTTAGTAAAGTATGTCGCGCCCCATTTTTCCCTCGCGGAAAAGGCGGGATTCGACATTCGACATCTCTTAGGGGTGGAAAAGAAGAGTCGCCACCTAACGAATTAAGGTGCGTTAGGGCACCGTTCTATGCTTATTTTTGTTACCTAAGTTACCAGAGTTCGGGTAAGGGTTTTAGTTACCTCGAAAGGAAGGTGTTAGGCACCTTTCGAGGTCCACAAATGTGGTTCCCGGCCACACTCATTAAATGGGGGATTTATCTAAGTGATCAAATAAAGTCGATGAATTATTAGGCCTAAATAAAATACTAAAACAAGTATTAAATTAACAAATTATAAACCTAAAATTAAGAGTGGGATCAGGTTTTGACAAGGCTGAAAAAGGGCCCAATGCGATATTACTCCCTTCTATTCCATTTTTAAAATCAAGATAGTTTGAAAAGAATAACACACACATATATATATATATATATATATATATAACTTGAGTAAAAAATGTGTAATTTTAGAAAATCATGTATATGTATATATTATATACTCTAACAAAATTTCTTTTTAATGAAAATATATCAATATTTCAAATATAATAAGAGGAATTTTGAAATCTTTGAGAGCTTAAAAAATGATATGAAATTAGAAATGATGGGAGTAATATGTAGCTTTGTATTTACAAAGCAGAATATGCGCTTCATACGTGAAGTCAGCAATAGCCTGTCGTTTCATCATCTCCCGTCTACCCACCTATTTAATTAATTATTATTAAAACTAAGTAGTCTAAATTAAAAAGACTAACGCCCTAATAAGTGCCTACCCGTCCCAATCCTAATGTCCAAGAGGCGATGGACTACTAAATGAGATTTTGGGTTCTAAAATTCTTAGGTTGTATAAAGGTAATTAAAATGAAATACAAACAAGCAACATAAATAAAACATTTAGCATATAAGGTTCCAAATGGGCCTCTTCTAAACCTAAGAGCATGACTTCTAAAACGGGGCAAATGATTTCATAAACATGATGTCTAAAGCGAATATACATAATTCATGTATAGCACCAATTAAATGCAAAATCGTAAATTAAGGAAAACAGAATTTAATGTAAGAGAAATCTAATTTCAAAACAAATTCAGAAATGCAAATTTAATGAAATGAAACTTTAATGTAATCATAACACAAGCCTAAAATGGATGCACAAATGTAGATTAATGAGAACAGAATTTAACATAAAGGTAAAAGTAGTTTAAAAAGAGATAAATATAATGATGTTTAAATAACAAGTATGTTTTAAACAAATCAATATCTTAACCTAGGTACATGATTTCTATGTGTTTTTAAGAGAGAAATTGATTTTAGTCGTGACAAATAACGTTTAAAAAGTTTAAACATAATACATACTTTACAACATTATTTTAAAACTATAGGCATGAATTCTAGTGTCACATGGGTTACATATTAAAATGATTTCCAAGAGCAAGTATTTCGAGGATTCAATTGTAAGACGTTTTCAAGATGCATTTGTTTGGATCTATAGGCATGATTTCTATTGCCGCTTTTATTAAAATCCTAGGAACATGCTTTCTAGGTGAAGCTAATACTTAAGAAAAAATAAATAAATAAAGCATACAAACCCCCACCCCATAGACCCCTTTTCACTATTTTCTCGTCTTTTACAATTATTACAAATCAGAAATATGAAATAACAAATAAATACAAACATTAAAATGAAATAAATGAATAAATAAATCCATAGTACTTTAATCCCGAGCAACCTTTCGCTCCCAACCTGTTAAACAAAATGATTAATTAATGTAAAAAAAAAAAAACAATGATCGTAACCTGAATTCGACACGTCAAGATCACGAGGATCTCTTGGATCCCGAGCAGTGCTCGTGTCGAAAATGGAAGCGAGGTATGAAAAAAAATAGAGTAGTATTTTGAAATCAAGTATGGCAATCCCTCTTGTTTTTTTTTCCACTGTTCGGCCCCCCTTTAAAAGAAAGGGAAGACTTGCTTATATAGTAGATAATTAACTCCATCTAAGAAGTAAAACAAGAAAGAGAATAATTAGTAGAATAATCAAAGGACATCTCTTCCTTAGTTAACGAGACCAAATAAAAAATCACCAAAATAATTAAACTTTTTCACATTAAAACAAGTAATGAATTGGAAATAGAGAACTAAAAATATTTCTAACTATTCACATTAAGGCAAGAATATGAAAGGGATAACCAATTAGTGATTCTTAACTCAATAAAGTCTCAATTAATCATATATATATATATATATATATATATTAAATACTAGGCTGTCACGTAATTAACTAAGTGAAGGAAAAGGAAACGAACGGTCTTGAATATCCGAACTTCCAAAAATACATGAGTGCTAAAGAAAATAAATCACAGTTTACCATAAATATACTAAAATTGTCACAGGTTGAACTAGGTAATAATCTAAAGGTGGCCTTGACAGCATATAAAAATATTTACAAGTCAAATCTTAAGAATGGAAGGAAAGCAATCACTTTACCAAAATTATTAGAAGTTTAATGCAAATAAATACGTAATCACAACTATTTTAACGAATCAAGGGGGAACGATATCAATTAACAGAGAGAAAATGGTAGGTATTACCATAGACAGATAAATACTATAACTTGTCAAGAATCAGTCCATATTTAGCATATATCAAATATAATGAACTAACTTAAAAATGAAAATTAATCAAAATCTAATTCAGAGTGATAACGGGAATCGTAATTAACTTCAGTAGTGGATTACCATGTCCAGAATCAAAATATACAAATATGTATTCCGGAATGCATAATTAGTGAGAAATCAAACAATAAATAATTGGGGCTAGGTCAAAATTTGCAACAATCGGGAGTCACACAAGCCTATGAAAGTCCTAATTAATAAAAGTTTAAACATAATTTAACAGTTAACACACACAAACTTGAATCTAGGTTATGTTATTGAAAGACTTGTGAGTAAGAAATATTAACAGAAATATGTAAAAGAGACCAAAACAAATATGGATTCATAAGAATCGGTCAACGTCTCCGCATTTCGAGTGTTGGTGGATCGTCAGATTTCGGAAATGGAGGGCTGTGCGGTCTGGCCGGTCCTGGAGAAAGGGAAAAACGGAGAAGAGAAAGGGGGAAAATCGGGATTTCTTTTTTGGCGCCGGAGTAGTTAGGGTGTGGGCGACGTTAATGGAGAGGGAGGTCGACTGAACGAGTTTGTGGTGGTGTTTCGGGTGAGAGAAGAGGAAGGCGTGGTGGAGGTTGGGCGGCGGAGGCTGCCGAATTCCGCCGGAAATTACGGAGGTAGGGGGTCCGGCGATGGTGAGGGAGATAGGAGAGAGGGTGGCGGCTTGGAGGGAGAAAGGGAAGGAATGAAAAGAAAAATAGGGTTTGGGGGGTAGAATATTAGAAATAGGAAAATGGGTAGGGTTGATCTCATCCGTAGGATTAAGTTTGATGAACGGATAGGATTAAAAGTTAAAGATGGGTCGGTTATGGGTCAAGCGGGTCGTCCGGATTTGGACAAATGGGTTAGGTATTTATTTAGGCTAAAATTGAATTTAAATAATAGCCAAAATTGATTAAAAGTGGTAAAATTAAAATAAATTGAATAGAAATTGGCCAGATTTGAAATAAATTGGATGAAATTGAATAGGAAATGGCTATAATTTAAATAAATTGAATGAAATTGGATTTAGCTGCTATTAAATTAATAAATATACTACACTTTTAAATAATTTGATAAATAGATAATAAAATAATTTAAATTATACGAAAATCATATAAATACTATTATTAATAAAATAAATTATAAATTTAAGTATACTTATGCAAATATCATATAATTAAATTATTATATTTACGAAAAATTTAATGACTAAAATATAAAATCAAGTTATCAAATATTATAAAAATCATATTATTAACATAAATAATTTATAAATTAGAGTAATATTATTAGTCAAATAAATTTATAAAACTTAGTAAAATTAGGTAAATAATTTATTAAATAAAGAATATATTTCAAAATAAGGGCGCATATTAATACAAAATATATTATATCCGATGTAATTATTTAGTATCAAAATTTAAAATTAATATAAATCATATATATATAACTTGAAATAATTTTCGCAATATTATGATAATAAATTACTTTATAAATACAAAAATAAGCCAAATTTTGCGTTAAATAAATAAAATAAATATATACATATATAAGCAGCATATTAAGGCGCAGGTAGGTCAAAATTGGGTGTCAACAAAGTACACAGCGATAGTATCGGTTCCTTGAGAAATCATAGCAATTTCTCTATGCAACTGGAAAATTCGAACTCAATTGACTTTATCAAAACGCTCCTTAAGATTCTCCCACACTTGATGTGCGTCCGATGCATACACAATTCCACTGAGCAGATCTCTTGACATTATATTCATGATCCAGGATAATATAATCGCGTTGCAGATCTCCCATTCTTCATGCAATTCCGCAGGAAATTTGTCCTTTTTGTAAGTACCGATCACAAAACCAAGTTTTCTCTTAGCTTGTAGAGCAATACACATTGATCTCTGCCACAAACCATAATTTTCTGACCTACCAGCTGCGTCGGAATCAAAATCAAACCTGGAGTATTCGAAGGATGAACAAACAGTGGATGAGTATGCGTAATCTCCTCTTTGCATAACCTCCTCTGTTTCCGTCTCTATAAATTCTTCAATTGAGCAATTTGGTGAATAACCCAGTTATACCTGTTCTGATATCATGTTGAATTTCATGATTGAAATCATAGATAGAGAATATTTTGTATTGAATGAAAACCACATGTTTACAATGGAGCTAGTACACTTATATACATAAAATGTGACTAAACCAGTAACTACCTATTGGATTGACCGCTGTCAACCACTTAACCACTATTATAACCGACTAACTAATTGTAGTGGTACTAACACTAACTAACTTCTTAATCCTTTTAACTCCAATAATTTCCTTAGTCTTTCTTGTGCACTTTTTTTAGTCTATTTAGTCTATCTGAGTGGGCTTGGTTGGGAGGGTTAGGGTCTTTCGCATTCTTATCTTAAAAAGAATAAGAGGGTAGTTCCCTCAATTGTGGCATTGCCTTCATCATCCATTGGACTGGTTGATGAGCTTTTGGACAATCTGATATGAGCGAACTCCAGAAGCATTAGACCGTTTGTAATGGCTCGTCCCTAGTGCCTTTGAACGAACTGAAAGGCCTCTCTTCAACTCCCTTTATCGTCCAATCTACCAGTCATATCGATTCATCTCAGGATCTCACCTTTTAATAAATCAAAATGACAATTAACATATACAACTGATAAAAATTATATCAAGATTGAGAATATAAGTAAATATTTAACCGTTTAAAAAATATATTTTTGCCAATCGGTCTAAAATATCTATCTCTATTCGGTCCCGTTCAATATATACAAGATGCACTAGCACAAGAAGTCGGAACACACTGTTCTATAATCAAGATAAATTATACTTAATTTTATGCTATAATCATATTGATGAATTGTCTATTTTCATCTTAGATTATGAATAAGAATTTTATATTTATAATAACCGATGATTTAATCTTATGTATATAAGCTAAAACTCTATATACTAAATCAACTATTATATAAGTAAACAGACACATAAATTAACATATGATCTATGAAATCTTTACTAAAACTAAAAAAAGCATTGTTCTATACTAAATATTTTATCTAAATACATAATTAATAATATGTATCTCAACAACTTATTTCTCCAATTACTTGTTCACTTATCATTACTTACCGTTTAGTAGATAGAATTCTCACCTCAGACTAGTTTTCTTCTAAAATTAGAGATGAAATAACTACCCACGACAAATCAAGTAAACATGTATTCTTTTAAAACGGTAAATAAATATTACTCACTTTGTTTCGATTTATATGACCCATTTTTTATTTTAGTTCATCCAAAAAGAATGACATACTTTTTTATTTGATAAATATTTAATAACACTGTCAATATTTTATTCATGTTAGGTTTTATTTATTTGGTATAAAGTCCACAAAAGTATTTTTTTTTAATTTAAAATTTATTTATCTTAAAGATAATTTTAAAATATTGCAACATCTTTCTCATATTTGTTAAACTTTATGCTTAGTCATACTTCATCACAATATATTAAACTGTATTCAATTTATAGTACTGTACAAGGGGCAAAACTATGGAGGTTGTACTATACATGGAGCAAAAACTAATTAGCTCTATCTATAGTGATTTCCCATCTTGGATGATCATTAGAGATGGAGGTTCTTGGTGTTGATATCCCATTATTAAGTGTGTTATTCATGTCTTGAGAGGGGCCATCTTGATTGTTAACTACTACTGGTTTCATTGCTCTATTCACTAACTTCCCTCTAACTCTCTGCTGCTGCAACACTAGAACTGAAGCTGTGATGCCAACATCTGGCGAAGCCAAGAAATCTCCCACTACACCAAGTTCAGGACATTCACTCCATTCCCCAAGTCCCACTAGCAAAGGAGAATCTTCATGGTGCTTCCCTACAACAATTAAATCAAATCTATCTTCTAAGCCTCTAAGACAAGCAGATAGCCCAACCCCATCTCTCGTAACACGTTCTTCGTATATGAAATTCTCGTTCGTTGAGTTCTCGTAACGAACTGCTTCAATCAGGCTATTGTCTAGCTTTCTTTCTCTGGCATTGTCATAGCCAAACATAAGGAAACGGATAAGTGTTATGGACACATTTGGGTGTCTCGCCAGTCGGGCACCATAGGCTAGTGATTCTGCATCATCTGGACCTCCAATGTAGACCACGGCAGCATGGAACACACCCTGATTGTTTAGTGTCACCATGGATCCCTTTAGGATTCCACGATCGACTAGTATGCCCACAGAACAAGGTGCTTTCTTGATGACTTTGGAATTGATATTTTGTATGGCACGGCTTGATGTTCCAACGGAACCATCAATTTCCCAATGCTTGTGGAATGGTAGGATCATAAATGTCGCGTTCTGGTCCAGTGCAAGGCGACAAATGTCTTCATGCATTAGTTCAAAATGCGTGATGGTGGTGAACGGTTGAAGGGTGACACAAGTTTCATAGGTAAGCTCGTATTGTCTCAGTGCATTGATGATTTGCAATGATATTGAAGCATCCTGAGGGATGTTTCCCTGGGAATAATTATGAGTGATAAGAAGGGGAGCAGCTCGACCCACGAGCTCAATGAGAACGAGAGCTATGACTCCTATAGGGCTGTGCTCTGTTGCGTTGGATGCTTCAAGTAAGTTGACCATAGTTGGTACACTTTGTAGATCGTGAACACAGAGCAGTATCCTTAGCTCTGAGTCAGGCTTTGAGTGCTGAAGGGTCCTTCTCTTTGTTGGAGTTTGTTGTTCGATTGCACGAAGGAGGAATCTTAATAGCGGTGTGATGATCACTGTAACTAAAATAACTGAGATGATGATTACCACTGCGAAGTGCTCATCTGACAGGGCCTAGCATTGATTAGAAAGAGTTCAAGTCATTTATTTAATCTTGTATGAAAACACTAATTTGGGAAAAAAGAGCAAAAAAGAAAGAAGGGGGTTTGATGAAATGTCACCTCTGAAATTCTCCATAAGTTAAAGAAAACAACATCACAGACGCCTCTAGAATTCAACATCAGACCAACAATAATAGAGTCAATAATGGTCAAGCCGGTGTAGCGAGTTATGATAATCATTACTCCAATCTTGACTAGGACGGAAAAGAGAACTAGAATGGAAATAACCCATAAGGACTTAAAATGAATGGTGAAAATGTCTGTTTTGAGGCCACTGGTGGTGAGGAAAACTGGGTACAAAATCTTGCCAACTGGATAATGAAGTTTCTGGATCAACGCTGCGCCCAGAGGCGGGCCTTCAGGAATGGCCATGCCTAACAAAAGTGCTCCAAACAGGAAGTGTTGCCCAATCGTCTCAGCAGCAAATATGTACGCCAGTACAATTATTAAAATGCAGACAAAGTAGTTCTCCCCAACAGGTTTCCCTTCTGGTCTAAGTCTTAATGTCTTCTTAATTGCAGGCCTAACAAAAAAAACTGTGAATATGACTAAGATCACAGGAGACAGAACTGAACCCATTTTATGCCCAATAGAATGTTCTTTCTCCACCTGCAACTTTATAAAACCTACTGCACCCATGGTAAAGCCAATCACATCACAGAACATAGCTGCAGAAGTGGCCAACCGGCCTTGGTCAGTGTTGAGAACTTGCATTTCTTTGAGAAGGGAACATATGTTGGGAAAACCAACAACGCATTGTGATACTGCAATAATAGGCAGAGATTTTGCTAGATGAGGTTCCAAGCTGATGAAACGTTGCATAAGCAGGGCTAGCGCCATAGTCGATGCAAGTGAAGAAAACAACACAGAGACGCCTATGATAACGGCCTTTTTCCCTGGTCTGAACATCCTTTTCGAGTCGCACTCAACTCCTATAACGAAAAGATAGAAGAAAACACCAAATGTTGCTGCAGTTTCTAATGCCATAACGCCTCGGATGGGGAACATGGTTTCTTTCACTTGTTCTAAATGTCCCAATAGTGATGGTCCAAATACTATACCACCCTGACATATATAATTCATAATTAATTGTCAGCGATATTTCATCAATGCAATTCGCTAACAAATATATGAAAAAGAGACAAGTACAATAGGCATGGATCATTTGATTGCAGATATCATGGTATGGATTTCCAAATTTACTTACAAGAACTTGTGAGACAAGAGTAGGTTGACCCAAAGGCTTGAGGCCAACACCAATGAGCAGAGATGTTAATGAGATAACAGAGAGCTGAAATACCATAAGAGGTGCAGGAAATTTTAAAGGATTACGGGCTTTGTAGCCATTGGAAGTGACGTCTGCTGGGTCATAGCACAGAATATTCTGCGCAATAAATGAGTTGTCGGTCAAATATGCCGATTTCGCCATTCTCCAATTAAACATTAGGCTTCTAAAATTCTTTCTATCTTTGTTTCTTCTTCTTTGTAAGGAGATTATGATGAAGATGGACATGGGAAAAAATGATGCACTAGTGAGATTCATCATCACTCATGATTGGTGGATTAAGTTTGTTTTGGATAAATGGTCTATAAATTTAAGGATGACATTAGGTAGACACGTATCACTATTTTCTCTCCAACTGCATCGCCTTGCCTCAGCTATTTTCCTTTTCTTTTGAAGGTAAAGCTGAAGAAATAACAAAGGAGAAAGGGGATTAGTAGTTTTATCTCTTCCCTATGGTCAGATAATCGGAAAATAGCAAATAACTATATATGTATAACTTAAAAGAAATGAGATGATAAAATACTCCTTTTTACCACTACAAAAATTATCTTAACATTTGTAAGAAAAATAATATAATATTCTTTTTTAAAAATTATATTTGAATATTATTTAGTCGTTGTATTATTATATTTTAATGTTAACAAGTTTTTAAATTTTTCATACCCGCTTTATAGCCATTAATCTTCTTTATTTACCTTTATAACTTATGACACATTATGAGAATTAATTTGTCATTAATATTTTTTGACCAAAAAATTCAGATTATTCTCCCTATATGTTTTGTTTCTTTGAGAGATAAGGGGAAAAAAATACTCATCTTACTATCTAGGATGTTGGGTTTTCTATTAATCTAAAATCATTGTTAGATTCTGGCTCCTAGTTTTATATTATTAGAGCTTGTTGAATCCTGGGGATACACCTACACTCGGTGAAATATCCTTAAGAACAGTGTCATAGGCACGCCTCAAGCTATGAGAATTTTCAAGGGTCGTGATTATAGGTCCTGTATTAGAAGATAATATTGTAGGATTTACATTTAAATAATAATTTTTTTCCGTCATAAGGTATGTCTGTATGTTAATATCTTTATTATTTTTAATATTTGAGAAAAATAATTACTTTAAACCTAAAATCAATAATAAAACCTTTAAAAATAAAAGTTGAAAAAGTTGACAATCCTATTAAGCCAAAAACTAATTCAAATAAAGTAGATGATATTGTTGTTATGGTCATTTTTGAAGTGAATATTATGGTTAGTGTGAGTGACTGAGTGATAGGCTTTGCGTGAATAAAAATAATGTTATGGCTTACCTAAGTCAATGTAGGAGAAAATTTTGTTTATCTTGGTGTATGAAAAACTACTCATATTTTTGAAAAAGAAAAATTCTCAAACTCATATCTAAAAAAACACTGACTTTAACTGAGATTTCATGTTTCAAATATTTGAACCAATTTGGCTGATGCGGAATTATTAGAAAATATTGAAAAAAAATCTTTTGAGAATGTTATGATTGTTTTAATTAAGAATGATATTTTTTTGTTGGCTAAGAATATATTACTATGATTTGGTTATGTTAAATATTTTGAATGAAAATACTAATAACTTGCTTGCTTGATCTCTTTGATTTAAACATGTTAAATGTTAGTAAATTTGTTTATTTTATAGTATGAAAAGTCAATCTTAAATAGGAAATCAATTATATAAAAATATTAGATTAGATAGAGATAGTGAACTTATTTTGCTTAATGATTTTTGTGAAAAGGAATGAACTATTAATGAAGTTACTCCTCTGTACTCACTTGAATCAAATAGAGTAGATAAAAAAAAGATGATTTTTTAAATAGAAATTATGTGAATTGTATGTTTGTTAGCTCTTGTGCACTTGATAATTTTTAAGAGAATCTATTTTATGTGTTTGGAAGATACATTAGTGTATCTTAATACAAAAAACTGTATCAATTTCTTATGATTTGTGAAAAATTTATTCCCTTAGACTGAGATATTTGAAAGTGTGGGGATGACTTGTTAAGATTATACTACCTGATTTCAGAAGAAAAAAAAAGATGCTTCCTCCGTTTTAAAATAAGTGGTGTTTTAATTTCTTTTTGTTTCAAAACAAGTGGTGTTTTACATAATCAAGAAGACATTAATGATGTTCTTTCAATTTTACCTTCATTTAAACGAAGAGAATTTTACATAATTAAGAAAATCTTAAAAGTTACATCTTTTTCAAGATATTTATTAGGGGTTAGTGGGTAAAAATATTTTTTTTCTAGAAATGAGTAGTTTTTTTAAGGGGTGTACCCAAGCTAAAAGCACTACTTATTTTGAAACGGAAGGAGTATAATATTTTTGGCTATATGTTTATTATGTATGCTGCATATAAACTTTGTGTTTAATAATAGTAATGTGATTGGGAACAATAAGCGTTGCATATAAACTTTGTGTTTGTTAATAGTGATGTGATTGAAAGTAATATAATAGTAAAGAAAAAAAATTTGTGAATATATTTCCTTTAAAAGTGATAAAATTTTACGTGATTGTTATACCCCGTAAGATTTCCGGCACCTAGATGGCCTATTCGCACGATGGTTAAGCATATTTGAAAGCCATACGTGCTAGAGAAAGGCCCGGGAAGGGATCGGACAGGTAACCTGTCGAACCATCGCGGAAGGAGCCGAGGCAGAGCCCCTCCGCGATGGCAACGTGTCACGGAGGTGGAGCCTCCGCGTTGGCTCCATGACACGTTGGGCCTGTCCAGGCCCAAGTATATAAAGCCCCACTTCGGTTTAATTTCATTTAAATCAATAAGAATTTCTAGAAAACGCAGAGAAACAGAGAGAGACGAAGAGGGGTAGTATATTATCGTTCAATTACGCTGCCAAACATAGTCTAAACTCAAATTAACCCCAGGTACCGAGGTATTTAGCAGCAGGGAGCATTCCTACGGATTTAGTTTCGCGAAATACGGCCGACAAATCGTCGAGCTACCAGGCTAAGGTAAATGGAATTGCTCCAAACTAGTGTCTATGTGCTTCTAGCCGTAAAGTGAATACTTCTCCCTTTTGGACTTCTGAAAAATAACAAGTTTTCGACTGTCTTTTGATAAGCCTAAGTTTAGGCTATAATTATATCGAAAGTGACGCCGTCCTTCAGAATAATGTTGTATTTAGTACTAATTGACGTGTTTATGAATGCAGCGGGGAGATTTGGCTAGAATACTGACCGAGCATCGTCCGACAGTCGGATAACTCGAGGTTAAGGTACGTGAAGTTGTTCTTCGGCAAGTTAGTAAGTATTAGCTTTGTGAATCATAGTAAACTCCGTATTTGAAACTCTCGGAGTTGAATGTTGAGAATTGAATAAGTTTAGTAAATTCTGGCTTGCGTTGCCGTATCGTATTTTAGTCCGAAAGATAGAAAAGCATGCGCCAAAGGGCGAGTTAGCATTCCAGATTTAGTGTAGCTTATTGTATGATTAGCAAGCATGTTATAGAATAAAAGGAAACAGATTTTCAGAATATAACCTAGTAAAGTAAAATCAGATAGACAAACAGTTTCAGGGCTACAGACTAGCCATTCAAACAGACGAGATATTGGCTACAGATTAGCCATTCAGACAGATAGTACCCTGGCTACAGATTAGCCAACAGTTAAAGAAAGATCTCAAAATCTATATAATCAGTAAAGAATCAGTTAGCACAGAAACAAATCAGAATAAGAAATCAGATTACAGATAGTCTTTTTCAGTTACACATGTTTGCTATTTATGTGTGCTATTTGTTTGTTGAGACTTGATGTGGCGTGAGGGCACCTATTGAGCATCCTCGCCGCCTATGGGTTGGTAATCGTGTCGCCCACTAAGCGGGTGGGTTTTACGTCACTCCAAGGAGTGGCATGCCGTCCCCAGCTTGGATGAAGGTGGGATGCAGCTTTCCCCACAGCAGTCTGATCAGCATTACAGGTGCAGCTCCGGTTTCAGATAGCCCTGTTGAGTTTTGTGTCCAGGGAACCAGACCCTATCTGTTACTGTCTGTACATTCAGTTATTGTAGGTGTAGCTCCGGTTTCAGATAGCCCTGTTGAGTTTTGTGTCCAGGGATCCAGACCCTATCTGTTACTGTCTACACAGGAGTCCTCCAGACCCAGACACGGTTGCTTATATCGGAGGCTATGGCCCGAGCCGGAGACCCAGGGGGCCGGTAGAGGAGCTCCGAAGTGAGTAGATGAATGGAGCAACTTATTTTTGGTTGGTTTTGACCCGGGTAGGGGTATATAGATTGTTTGCTTGCTTGGCGCCATCCGGCTTATGGGGGTTGGTATTGGCTCTTGCTTGCTACTTGTATATCTATTTACGTGTTATATACTAGTTACTAGACAGCAGGCCGTCGCGTTTACAGGTACGCCTCCGCCTTATCAGTACAGAAAGCATGATTCGGTTCTTATCAGTTTCTTCAGATACAGTTGTCTCCTGCCATACAACTTTGCTAGATATGCTATTTATATTCAGTTGTTTCAGTTATATTATTTCAGTTGCTTTGCATACTCAGTACCAGTGGTACTGACGCCCAGTGGGCGCTGCATTACTTACCTGCAGGTACTCATAGATGAGGAGGCGATCCCTCGTGATCCTAGCCAGCGCAGAGTCATCAGCTCCCGTCATCCGGAGCTTGATATTTCAGAGGTTTATATCATTTCATTTTTGTTGTACAGTACGGGTAGGTCGGGGCCCTGTCCCGACCATCTTATCAGTATTCTTAGAGGCTTGCAGTCTGTATATATTCCCTGTGGTCAGTTGAGCCGGTCGTGTGAGGCCATGCAGTTGTTATAGTTGTTTAGCATTTTAGTTTATGTTGGCCGTGTGAGGCCTTAGTTTGACAGTAGTGGTGACCTTGCCGGTCACGTAGTTATTCAGCATTTTACTGTGGGGTTACAGATAACTAGACAGCATGGTGGCTTTGTCGGCCCGCATAGGGTTCCCCCTTGTAAGTATGTTTCTGGTTAGCTGTTATTACAGGTACAGGTGGCTATAGGCCAGTTGGCCGGAGGCTGTGTTTACAGCCTTTATATAGCCCTTTGTTTCCAGAAATCTGAGTCAGGATCAGCCAGGCACCAGATGTGCTTAGGCTCACCAGTTAGCAGTCTAGGTCCTACTAGGGCACCAGGTGCCAGTCATACCCCCCAAGGCGGGGCGTGACAGTGATCTTATTATTTAAAATAATTTTGAAAATGAGGATTTGAGGAGAAGAAAAATTACAAGAATAGAAAAATATTTTGGTGAACATTTTTATACTTGCCTTGTTTATAGTAATCCTAAAATATATTATGATGTTATTTCTTCTCTTTGTGCATTAGTTTCAAAAAAGCCAAATGTTGATAAAGTGCTATAGTGAATTAATATTTATTGTACTAGAGGGGTACAATGATGCTAAGTGGATCTCAAAATTCATATGTGATTATGAGTTTATTCTTGGTGGTGTGTAATAATGTGAAATCAGCCAAATAATTTATAATTGGATCGATTATGAAATTTGAGTTTGTTACTTTGGAGTTGGCTGGTATTGAGGCTAAGGCATCTTAATAAAGTTCTAGGTTTTAAATAAATCTAATGTGTCTATATATTGTGATTAGCAAGTAACATTAGCTGCAACAAAAAAATAAATTTTTCAATGGCAATAAAACATATGTATTTGAGATATAATGTGATAGAATGTTGTTAAGATATTAAATTATATTCATGAATTATGTGAGGTCAGAAGTGAATTTAACTAATCGTCTAATCAAACCTTTGGGAGTTCTTTTTACGGGATATAGCTATATTGTGGTACGAGAGTTGGGAAAGGTCCCGAGGGAGAGATGTTACCCCTCCGACCTGGACCAGCTTCTCGGAGGCCTTCCTAGATCATTATTTGCCACGAGAGATCCGGCAGGCCCGGATGGATCAGTTTTTACATCTGGAGCAGGGGGCGAGGAGCGTACGCTAGTATGCTTTACAATTTGACTCCTTAGCCCGTTATGCTCCAGCATTTGTTGATACTATGCCAGCTAGAGTTCACAGATTTATTATGGGTCTGAATCCGGAATATACTAAGGCATGTATGACGGCGACGTTGCGAGAGGATATGGACATTGCCCGAGTACAGGCTTTTGCTCAGACCATAGAGGGTCTTAGACAGCGGCAGCAGAGTAGTAGACAGACCAGTCAGGAACAGCACCGCAGAGATAGACCAGATGACATAGAAAGGGAAGCTCATAGAGGACCCAGGCCACGACTATCAAGTAGCCCCCTAGACCCCCACCTCCTCCACAGCAGCAACAACAACGAGGTAGATATGTTCATAGAGGGCAGTCAGAGCCCAGTGGCAGTTCCAGAACAGTAGAGTCCCCGCAGCAGAGAAGGGGAGAGCAGAGCAGATTTGCACCCTCATCCTGCCCTAATTGCGACCGACCTCACGCCGGAGCTTGTAGATATGGCTCCACTGGGTGTTATATTTGCGGACAGGAGGGGCATCGGATGAGAGATTGTCCGACCAGAGGTCAGGGGAGTAGAGGTAGTCAGGACAGGGGATCTGCAGGGCTACAAGTTCCAGCACCCTCAGCGGGGCGTAGGCCTTCAGGTTTAGTAGGCAGAGGCCGAGGTAGATCAGGAGCTTCCAGTTCAGGTACGGGTTCAAGTCGTACTTATGCACTACCAGGGAGGCATGATTCAGAGGCGTCTCCAGATATAGTGACAGGTATGCTGACTATCTATTCATGCCCTGCTTATGTATTGATTGATCCAGGATCCACCTTGTCATATATTACCCCATTTGTGGCACGAAAGTTCAATATTGCACCAGAATTATTACAGCAGCCCTTTTCAGTATCCACGCCCGTCGGTGACTCTATTATAGCTAGCAGAATTTACCGAGAGTGTACAGTAGAGGTTGCTGACCGCCAGACTACGGTAGATCTGGTAGAGCTAGAAATGATAGACTTCGATGCCATAATGGGTATGGATTGGCTGGTGCCGTGCTTTGCCAATGTTGAATGTTGGACCAAGACGGTCCGATTCCACTTTCCAGGAGAAGCAGTGCGGGAGTGGAAGGGCAGCACTGCTACGCCAAAAGGTAGGTTTATTTCCTACCTTCAGGCGAGGAAATTGATATATAAGGGATGTATTTACCATCTGGTCAGAGTTCGAGATGTTCGGGCAGAATCTCCGACACTCCAGTCTGTTCCGGTGGTGAACGAGTTCCCTGATGTGTTTCCAGATGAGTTACCTGGTATTCCCCCAGAAAGGGAAATAGATTTTGCTATTGATTTATTACCAGGCACCCAGCCTATATCGATTCCTCCCTATCGTATGGCTCTTGCAGAACTCAAAGAGTTGAAGGAGCAGTTGAAAGATTTACTAGATAAAGGTTTCATCAGGCCTAGTACTTCGCCATGGGGTGCGCCGGTTCTATTTGTGAGGAAGAAGGATGGCTCGCTCCGTATGTGCATAGATTATCGGCAATTGAACAAAGTTACAGTAAAGAACAAGTACCCGCTCCTCAGAATAGATGATTTATTTGATCAGTTACAGGGAGCCAGATACTTCTCTAAGATTGACTTGCGGTCCGGATATCATCAGGTTCGGGTACGTGAAAGAGATATTCCTAAGACAGCGTTCAGGACCCGATATGGACATTTTGAATTTCTAGTCATGTCCTTTGGGTTGACGAATGCCCCGACAATATTCATGGACCTGATGAATAGTATTTTCAGACCTTTCCTGGACTTGTTCGTAATAGTGTTTATTGATGACATTCTGGTGTATTCTCGCTCTGAAGCAGATCACCGGACTCATTTGCGGACAGTGCTCCAGATTCTCAGGGACCGCCAGTTATATGCCAAGTTCTCCAAGTGCGAATTCTGGCTTAACTCAGTAGCCTTTCTGGGGCATATTGTGTCGGATGCTGGTATACAGGTTGACAAGCAGAAAATAGAAGCAGTCAAATCATGGCCTAGGCCTACCACTCCGACTGAAGTCCGTAGCTTTCTGGGATTAGCGGGATATTACAGGAGGTTTGTCGAGGGATTCTCTACTATAGCGGCGCCCCTGACTAAACTGACACAGAAGGCAGTGAAGTTTCAGTGGACAGAGGCATGCGAACAGAGCTTCCAGGAACTGAAAGACAGATTAAACTCCGCCCCAGTGTTAGCATTGCCGGAAGGTACAGAGGGTTATTCAGTGTATTGTGACGCATCAGGCATTGGGTTGGGTTGTGTGTTGATGCAGCATGGTAAAGTGATTGCATATGCTTCCAGACAGCTGAGGAAACACGAAAAGAATTACCCTACCCACGACCTGGAGTTAGCCGCAGTGATCCACGCTTTGAAAATGTGGAGACATTTCACAAGAGCCTACAGTATATCTTCACTCAGAGGGAGTTGAATCTGCGGCAACGTTGCTGGTTGGAGCTGTTAAAGGATTATGACGTGAATATTCTATACCACCCAGGAAAAGCCAATGTTGTAGCAGATGCTCTTAGTCGTAAGTCCATGGGTAGTTTGGCGTATTTGCAGCCCGAGCAGCGGGAATTGGTCAGGGAGATACATCAGTTAGCTAGCCTAGCCGTTCGTGTAGCAGAAGCAGAGGACGGTAGAGCGGTAATTCAGAACACTGCCGTGTCATCATTAGTTGCGGAGGTGAAAGAACGGCAATATGAGGATCCTGACCTAATCCAGCTTAAAGATTATATTCCACAGGGGAAAGCGCCAGATTTTTGAGTAATAGAGGATGGAGTGCTACGTTGTAAGGGTCGTCTGTGTGTTCCAGATGTTTTAGGCCTTCGCCAGCAGATTATGAACGAGGTACATTGCGCCCGCTATTCCCTCCACCCTAGCGCGACAAAAATGTACCATGATATCAAAGAAAACTACTGGTGGCCAGGTATGAAAAGAGAAATTTCTGAATTTGTAGCCCAGTGTCCTAACTGCCAACAGGTGAAAGCAGAACATCAGAAACCAGGCGAGTTGACTCAGGACATAGCTGTGCCTCTCTGGAAATGGGAAGCAGTAAATATGGATTTTGTGGCACGTTTACCCCGTACTAGACATAGACATGACTCTATATGGGTGATAGTGGACAGATTGACCAAATCAGCTCATTTCCTGCCAGTAAGAACTACCTTCTCGGCCGAAGATTATGCTGAGTTGTATATCCGTGAGATAGTCAGATTGTATGGAGTGCCAGTATCCATTATTTCAGACAGAGAAGCACAGTTTATAGCTAGATTCTGGCAGTCGTTTCAGAGAGGTCTGGGTACGCAGATTAAATTGAGCACTACATTCCACCCTCAGACAGATGGGCAGGCTAAACGCACCATTCAGACGCTCGAAGACATGTTACGAGCGTGTGTGTTAGATTTCGGTGGTGGCTGGGATGAACATTTGCCCCTAATTGAGTTTGCTTATAATAATAGCTATCACTCAGCCATTCAGATGGCGCCTTTCGAGGCATTATACCGGCGAAAGTGCAGATCACCGGTTGGTTGGTTTGAAATAGGAGAATCAGCGATGATTGGGCCAGACATCATTCAGCAGTCAGAAGAGAAAGTAAAGCTTATTAGAGAACGCCTATTGACTGCACAGAGTCTCCAGAAATCATATGCAGATGTACGGCACAGTAACCTAGAGTTCGATGTGAATGACTGGGTATTTCTAAAAGTGTCTCCGATGAAAGGGGTGATGAGATTCGGCAAGAAAGGTAAGCTCAGCCCAAGATTTGTCGGGCCATATTAGATTCGTAGAAGAATTGGCCAAGTGGCGTATGAGTTGAACTTGCCGCTAGAATTAGAATCTGTTCATCCAGTCTTTCACGTATCCATGCTAAGGAAATGCTTGGGAGACCCGTCAAGAGCAGTTCCAGTCCAGGATATCCAGGTTACAGAAGATCTGGCCTACGAAGAGGTTCCAGTAGCTATCCTAGACAGACAGATTCGCAGATTGAGAACTAAAGATATTGCGTCTGTCAAATTATTATGGCGTAACAGGAACCGAGAGGAAATGACGTGGGAGGTTGAGGAAGATATGAAAGCTAGATATTCTCACTTATTTCAGGCCTAGTTAGGCGACAGGTATGTCCGTGTTATTACTTATGCAGTACCTTGTGGTTATGTATGTATAAATGAGAAAGATTGATGTTTAGGAACATTATAGTATTGTGTGGAGTACCAGCATTGGACTTTTCTATGTTTCAGGATTTATGGGATAGTCCATATTACAGAGGAAACTCTGCCGAAAATTTTCTAGAAACAAGTCGAATAAGTTGAGAAGTCCTCTAGATAGCAGTTTACATTCGAGGACGAATGTTCCTAAGGGGGGGAGAATGTTATACCCCGTAAGATTTCCGGCACCTAGATGGCCTATTCGCACGATGGTTAAGCATATTTGAAAGCCATACGTGCTAGAGAAAGGCCCGGGAAGGGATCGGACGGGTAACCTATCGAACCATCGCGGAAGGAGCCGAGGCAGAGCCCCTCCGCAATGGCAACGTGCCACGGAGGTGGAGCCTCCGTGTTGGCTCCGTGACACGTTGGGCCTGTCCAGGCCCAAGTATATAAAGCCCCACTTCGGTTTAATTTCATTTAAATCAATAAGAATTTCTAGAAAACGCAGAGAAACAGAGAGAGACGAAGAGGGGTAGTATATTATCGTTCAATTACGCTGCCAAACGTAGTCTAAACTCAAATTAACCCCAGGTACCGAGGTATTTAGCAGCAGGGAGCATTCCTACAGATTTAGTTTCGCGAAATACGGTCGACTAATCGTCGAGCTACCGGGATAAGGTAAGTTGAATTGCTCCAAACTAGTGTCTATGTGCTCCTAGCCGTAAAATGAATACTTCTCCCTTCTGGACTTCTGAAAAATAGCAAGTTTTCGACTGTCTTTCGATAAGCCTAAGTTTAGGCTATAATTATATCGAAAGTGACGTCGTCCTTCAGAATAATGTTGTATTTAGTACTAATTGACGTGTTTATGAATGCAGCGGGGAGATTTGCTAGAATACTGACCGAGCCTCGTCCGACAGTCGGATAACTCGAGGTTAAGGTACGTGAAGTTGTTCTTCGGCAAGTTAGTAAGTCTTAGCTTTGTGAATCATAGTAAACTCCGTATTTGAAACTCTCGGAGTTGAATGTTGAGAATTGAATAAGTTTAGTAAATTCCGGCTTGCGTTGTCGTATCGTATTTTAGTCCGAAAGATAGAAAAGCATGCGACAAAGGGCGAGTTAGCATTCCAGATTTAGTGTAGCTTATTGTATGATTAGCAAGCATGTTATAGAATAAAAGGAAATAGATTTTCAAAATATAACCTAGTAAAGTGAAATCAGATAGACAGACAGTTTTAGGGCTACAGACTAGCCATTCAAACAGACGAGATATTGGCTACAGATTAGCCATTCAGACAGATAGTACCCTAGCAACAGATTAGCCAACAGTTAAAGAAAGATCTCAGAATCTGTATAATTAGTAAAGAATCAGTTAGTACAGAAACAGATCAGAATAAGAAATCAGATTACAGATAGTCTTTTTCAGTTACACATGCTTGCTATTTATGTGTGCTATTTGTTTGTTGAGACTTGATGTGGCGTGAGGGCACCTATTGAGCGTCCTCGCCGCCCCTGGGTTGGTAATCGTGTCGCCCACTGAGCGGGTGGGTTTTACGTCACTCCAAGGAGTGGCATGCCGTCCCCAGCTTGGACGAAGGTGGGATGCAACTTTCCCCACAGCAGTCTGATCAGCATTACAGGTGCAGCTCCGGTTTCAGATAGCCATGTTGAGTTTTGTGTTCAGGGAACCAGACCCTATCTGTTACTGTCTGTACATTCAGTTATTATAGGTGTAGCTCCGGTTTCAGATAGTCCTGTTGAGTTTTGTGTCTAGGGATCCAGACCCTATCTGTTACTGTCTACACAGGAGTCCTCCGGACCCAGACACACTTGCTTATATCAGAGGCTATGGCCCGAGCCGGAGACCCAAGGGCTGGTAGAGGAGCTCCGAAGTGAGTAGATGAGTGGAGCGACTTATTTTTGGTTGGTTTTGACCCGGGTAGGGGTATATAGATTTTTTGCTTGCTTGGCGCCATCCGGCTTATGGGGGTTGGTATTGGCTCTTGCTTGCTACTTGTATATCTATTTACGTGTTATATACTAGTTACTAGACAGCAGACCGTCACGTTTAAAGGTACCCCTCCGCCTTATCAGTACAGAAAGCATGATTCAGTTCTTATAAGTTTCTTCAGATACCGTTGTCTCCTGCCATACAACTTTGCTAGATATGCTATTTATATTCGGTTGTTTCAGTTATATTATTTCAGTTGCTTTGCATACTCAGTACCAGTGGTACTGACGCCCAGTGGGCGCTGCATTACTTGCCTGCAGGTACTCATAGATGAGGAGGCGATCCCTCGTGATCCTAGCCAGCACAGAGTCATCAGCTCCCGTCATCCGGAGCTTGATATTTCATAGGTTTATATCATTTCATTTTTTTTGTACAGTACGGGTAGGTCGGGGCCCTGTCCCGACCATCTTATCAGTATTCTTAGAGGCTTGCAGTCTGTATATATTCCCTGTGGTCAGTTGAGCCGGTCGTTTGAGGCCGTGCAGTTGTTATAGTTGTTTAGCATTTTAGTTTATGTTGGCCGTGTGAGGCCTTAGTTTGACAATAGTGGTGACCTTGCCGGTCACGTAGTTATTCAGCATTTTACTGTGGGGTTACAGATAACTAGACAGCATGGTGGCTTTGTCGGCCCGCATAGGTTTCCCCCTTGTAAGTATGTTTCTGGTTAGCTGTTATTACAGGTACAGGTGGCTATAGGCCAGTTGGCCGGAGGCTATGTTTACAGCCGTTATATAGCCCTTTGTTTCCAGAAATCTGAGTCAGGATCAGCCAGGCACCAGATGTGCTTAGGCTCACCAGTTAGCAGTCCAGGTCCTACTAGGGCACCAGGTGCCAGTCATACCCCCCAAGGCGGGGCGTGACAGTGATCTTATTATTTAAAATAATTTTGAAAATGAGGATTTGCGGAGAAGAAAAATTACAAGAATAGAAAAATATTTTGGTGAACATTTTTATACTTACCTTGTTTATAGTGATCCTAAAATATATTATGATGTTATTTCTTCTCTTGGTGCATTAGTTTCAAAAAAGCCAATTGTTTATAAAGTGCTATAGTGAATTAATATTTATTGTACTAGAGGGGTACAATGATGCTAAGTGGATCTCAAAATTCATATGTGATTATGAGTTTATTCTTGGTGGTGTGTAATAATGTGAAATTAGCCAAATAATTTATAATTGGATCGATTATGAAATTTGAGTTTGTTACTTTGGAGTTGGCTGGTATTGAGGCTAAGGCATCTTAATAAAGTTCTAGGTTTTAAATAAATCTAACGTGTCTAAATATTGTGATTAGCAAGTAACATTAGCTGCAACAAAAAAATAAATTTTTCAATGGCAATAAAACATATGTATTTGAGACATAATATGATAGAATAGTTGTTAAGATATGAAATTATATTCATGAATTATGTGAGGTCAGAAGTGAATTTAACTAATCCTCTAATCAAACCTTTCGGAAGAAAATTTATAAATGACATTTCAATGAGAATGAGGCTTTTGTCAAGTTGTATATCAAACATGATGGTAACCCAACCTATGCAATTGGAGATCTGATGAGTTAGGTTCATGTGGATAATAATAAGTCATTGTTTGATCTTGTGCACTATCAAATTTGTCTCATCTGTGATCTATTATAGTGTGTGTATAGTATAAATCTGCAAGGAAAGTGGGGTTGAGTTGTAAACTCTTAATCTATTATCATATCGTTTTATAAGTACCGTATTGCTCTACAGAATACACATGATGAGGAACCTATATGAATGTGAAGTAGAGCCACTTTATAAAATTGTGATAGATTTCTAGAGCATTCACGAATACCAAGACATGCGTATGGCCTCTCAGCGCAAAACCACAATAATGATAAAGGCTATGCAAGTATAATATGATATAATAAGACCATGAGTTTACAAGAGAATTTATCGTTCATAAAAGTTCTAAACTTCACCAATTGTTATGTAATTTTAATCTTATTTTATTTAGATCTGGTTCATAGTGTTAGGAACGAAATAATCAAGTGTCATGCGGAAGCCAACAAAGCAAACCTCGAAAGATAATAAACAAGAAGACTAACGGAATATATGAAAAGAGACACAATAATTTAACATGGTTCGACCAATCGACCTACATCTACAAGAAGATTAGCAATCCACTGTATAAAAGAGAGTATAAAATATTGAGAAAAATAACCTCACAAAATGAAAAGAGATTCACACAAGTAGCAGTGTAACACTTGCATCTCACAAATTCTCCCCCTAAATAGAACTCTCAAATATTTTAAACTACATTTGAATGCTACGAAGATAGAAAGAAGGAACCTCAATTTATAGAATCCAAAACCTTATCCTACAGGAGAAAGGATTAGTCAAATATGAAAATTTTATTTTCCTTTTAGGAAAAAAATCAATTATGGTAAGAAAGTCAAAGCAAACACCCAATAATTCTCCCTCTTGACCTGAATTTCTGATAAAATAAATTTATTATACCTTCCTCACGTAATCTTCAACACGTTAAATCTCCATCTCCAAAGTTCCGCCGTTAAATTTTTATCTTTATACAGAGTAATACTCTAATAAAATTTCTCAAATAAAAATCTTCACTAGTGTTAAGTGGATTGTGGCTAGAACTAAATCCGGCAAGATGAACACCCGTTTTGAACCTCACTCTGATACCACTTATTATGATGGAAGGAAGCAAACCCGAAAAATAGAGAAAATAACACAAATATTTAACATGAAAAACCCTTCAAATCAAAGGTAACAATATCCGGATCAAAGATGCAGATAGTTTCGATATAACAATAAGAGGATAACAAAAAAATTCTCCAAAATGGCTACATAATACATGTCAAACATGGAGAATCTATAACAACACCAATAAAAATAAATTGAGAGATATCACCGAAAATTGAGCTGTTGTTCAAGATCCGAAATCAGATGCTGCTGACCTTCAAATTCGATCTCCACTGTTTAAATCAAATACTAAGATATTAGTAACGATCAGCCATAATTTTAGCTCGATCCAACGATAAATGAATAAGAAAACTTGATCGAAGGTGGATGGTCGGAGAGTAAAACTGCAGCAAAATAAAATTCTTTTCTTCTCTCTTATCTCTTGGTGGAAGCTTTTTTAAAAATCACTTTTATGTGCTACAGTCTTTCAAAGACAAATATGAATGAGCCTTAAATAATTCTTCAAAGTTTCTCTATTTATAGATAATGTGTGGTGCTTTCTCATAAAGCCAAACTAACTCCAAATAGGAATAAACATTGAAATTCAATTCCAAATATGATTGAAAATTAAAGGAGAATAGGAGTAGGCCATTGGGCCTTTAGCTGAACAAGGGCAATAACTCAACAACCCCCCCCCCCCTCCATCTAAGGGGCCAAATGGATCTTCAAATGGAGAAACTATGAACAAATTTCATGTCTGTCAAAGTTTTACAACACTTATGCTTATTCACAATCACCACTTTTGTTAGCATATCTGAAAGATTGTCATCAATGTGTATCTTCTCAACCTCAACTAATTTATCTTTCACAGCCATTCTAATCCAATTATACTTTTTACTAATATGCTTGGACTTAGAACGAAAAGTGGAGTGCTTAGTGAGATAGATAGCACTCTGATTATCATAAAATAAGATGAACTTTGATTGCTCAAAGTCAATATCTTTTGAAAAATTCTTTCATCCAAAGTAATTGTTTGGCACCTTCAGTAATAGCAATTCTGTGGTGGATAGAGCTATGCACTTCTATAATAAATAGCTCCCCTGCAAAGGAGATCAAATAACCAAAAGTGAATCTTGAATTGTCAAAATTGTCTCCTAATTCGAAGTCTGTGTAGCAAATAAGTTCAGGCTTGCCACTACCAAAGTACAACTCCATCTCTATCAGTACCTTTCAAATATCTTAATATCTATTTTACTGCATATAATGCTCTTTTTTAGAATTAGAAAGAAATCTGCTAATGGTAGCAATGACATATGTAATATCTTGTCTAGTACAAATCATAGCATACATCAAACTACCAACTGCAAAAGAATAGGGAATATAAGACATCTCCTTCTCTTCATCAATGGATGGACTCTAGGTCGTACTCAATTTATAGTATTTAGCAAGAGGAATACTAACCACTTCTACTTCAGTCATGTTAAATATCTTGAGTACCTTCTCAATGTACTGCTTTTTGGATAAGGACAACTCCCTTTTTTCTCTATCTCTATGGATTTTGTTACACCCCGCAAGATGTTAGCGGCTAAGGTGCGCGCGCTTGGGCTTGTGGTGAGCAATGAGAGCTTGACGCATGCAGGAAAAACCTCGGAGGCAGGACGAGCGAGGACATCATCGAGTGGATTAGTAGGGTCGAGCTAAGCCAAGCTGCGAGGCGCCGACCTTGCTTGCGCAGGGCCCCCTAACATTACCCTATGCTTATATATAAGCTTCCTTTATTAAATTCAAATCATTTTCCAAATGTCCCTTCGGCCAGCATAGAGAGGAAACGTGGGTTTTGAGCAATTTTCGTCAAATTACGCTATCAAACTTCATTCAAACGCAAATTAACTTCGGGTAACAAGTTCTAGGCCTACTGAAAGCATCTTTGCGGAGTTATTTCTTGAAAATTCACTCGGTGTATCGGAACCCCCCAAGTAAAGGTTTTCAGAATCATTCCAAATTGAGTCCTAAATGGCCACAGACAATAGGCAAGCATTTATCCCTTCTAAACTCTCGAAAAATTGTGGGTTTTCGACTAAGTTAAATAAAATAGAATTATAATAATTATTATTATTGAAAGATATCATTGTTTGCTGAATTTAGTATTGAAAATAGCCCTATTCTCCCAGCGTAAGGGCTGTAGTTGAGTGGACTCGCCGGTTACAGGTTGAAACTCATCAGTTAATGAGAATCGACATACGAGGTATATTAAGGCTTATCCCTTCAGCAAGTTATTATCATCGTATAATGATACGACCTATGTTCTTGAATAGAGACAATGGTCCTATAGGTTGTAACTAGCTGCTGTCAGTAAATTATGATCATATATGTTGTGATTAGCTGCTGTCCGTAGACTATGATTATATAGGTTATGATGAGCTGCTAGAAAGCGTATTGAGAGTATAATACAATATCCCTCATTGGGAAAGAGTATGTTAAGTGGGACTCACGCTAGGAGCGTCATAGTAACTCCTCTGTTCTTATGTTCACAGTATTAGTGGAATTCTGATGTTTTGCTGTCATCCTAAGGCCTTAGAAGTTTATGGTTAGGTGTTGGGCCTGATTTAAGTTGGATAGCATCGGGCGCAACTGCGTGATATAACTTTCAATTTGACGCATATATTATCAGTAAAAGCTCACCTAGAGGCCATCGGTGTACCTTAATTCCTCTAGGGCCAGAATTTGACTAGGATAGTCTTACCCGAGAGTCAGCGACACCAAGTTTGCCTAGTGAAGTGAGTGATAGCCTTCTATGTAGTTAGCCACTACCAGTGTCTATTAGTTGTAGTCGACTTAGTGCTTGTCATATAGGTTGCCCAAGAAGTCATCCCAGTTATACAAGTTAGATAGACCCGTGGGTACCCTAAGGAGAGAACCCTATTAGTAATTGGATGCGGGGCCAACACTCCATCCTGCTCATATAGATAATTAGGTACAGGTTTCTGCGAATGGTGAGGTCTAGATAAACTTACCTACAAGGTTAGCGATCGCCAAAGAAGATATATGAAATCTGAACAGACCAAGTTAACATCTAAGGAACTAGAACCACAGTAGTACAGTATTACCCTCAAGCTAAGAATTATAGTAAACCTCCTGGGGAAGGTTAGGGGCTAACAACTCAGGAGCATGTTAAATTGAGTAGCAGCTCTACAGATGTACTAAGCGAAGGAACTAAATAGTTGGTCGTCCGCGACCTTACAATTCGCATATGAGCTATCACTGTCCTAGCATGAAATTCAAAGTATCATCTAGGCCACTCCAGATCTCACTCTATCCAGTCTAGACCATTCCAGATTATGATCACTATCAGGATCTTCTTATCAGAAATAGGCACATGGGGTGCGCCTGTTGGTAGCCATACAGGCTATTCTAGGGACAAGTAGCAGTCACGTTAGGCATTAAGAGCCAGATACGCCTTTTGAGTGGCTAGATTGAAACTAAGATATAGTATATCGATTGGGATTGACCCCACCTAGGATAGCCTCTCATCGACCAACTTCAGGGTTGCTAACTGTGTCATCGCCTACGAGGCTATTGATCGCTCAGAGGAGCTATATGATGATATCATCACCTAAGGGGCTATTGATCGCTCCAAGGAGCTATATGTTGTCCCAAGGGACTATATTTAGTCCCAAAGGCCATATTATAGTCCATCCACGAATGGGCTTCTATTTTTATGTCGTACCGGCATCACTGACCCTCCATCAAGCCTTGTGTGCCCAAGGTGCAATTAAAGGAGCCCAATGGGCTCAGACACAGTTAGAGGAGTCCAGCGGGCTCAGATGCGGAACCAGAAGCCAGGTAGGTTGGCTATAGTACCAGTAGGATCATAGGAACCTGGATAGGGGTATATAGATTGGATTATACTTTCTAGGGCTTATGGGGGCCTCGATAGGTTATTTCTATATTGCTTGCACCTTCCAGGATTATGGGGGCCAGGTTAGGTTTTTGTTTGTATACTTGCTTGCTAGCTATAGCCTATGAATGTATAGTTGTACAATTTCAGCTCATATACGTGTAGTGATTTACTGGATGCAGGTTATGAATAAGAAAGTTTACAGGTTATTTTCTGCCCCTTCTTGCTACTTACTTTCAGTCTTTATCAGCTTCTATTCAACATTTTAGTTACTGCCTTACATATTCAGTATATATTATACTAACGCCCAACTATGGTGTGTTGCATACTTGCCTGCAGGTTTAAACAGATAGATTGTAAGATCTCCTAGCAGCTATTCAGAGTCAGCAATTCGACCAGCTCCTTTCATTCGGAGTTGCTAGATTGTAAAGGTTTATCTGTCTTTTATCTGTACAACATTTGGGAAGGCCGGGGCCCTATCCTGACTAATATTTTCACTCGTTGAGACTTGCAAACTACAGTATTTAGTTAGTTGGTTAATTGTTGGCTGTATGGGGCCCGTGTATGTATTATTTTAGGCGCTGGCCATATGGGGCCTAGTATAGCTGCTTATTTTCATTCCTGTAATAACTAGATAGCATGGTGGTCTTGTCGGCCCGCATAGGATCCCTTTTATTATTATGTTGGATGGGTTAACTGTTTTCTTTACAAGTGTTGCGTGGCCTTATTAGCCCGAGGCTGTGTTTACAGTCGAGATATAGTAATTTATTTTCTTGATTTTGAGTCGCTGATAGGCACCAGAGGTGTATAAGCCCAGCCAGGTTAGCCCAGATTTAAGTGTGGCATTAGGTGCCAGTCATGCCTTCCAAGGTGGGGCGTGCCAAACTTGGTATCAGAGTAGGTCGTATCCCAAGGAGTCTGCAAGTCGTGTCTAGTAAAGTCTTGCTTATAAATGTGTTGTGCACCACATCTTATAAGTAGGAGGCTACGAGGCATGGTAGTATAGTTACCCTTCCTTTTTCTCAGATCGTGCTATAGTGCTGAGTTGAATAGGGTTGAGTCCCTAAGCTTTCATTGTCATGTCTGTCTAGAGTAATGTTTGATATAAGATAGACTCCAGCTAGCTGCAAGTTAGCTACAGCAGCAGGAGAAGGTACCGGTGAGGTGCCATAGGTTGGGGACAATCAGTCTGAAGGTGAAAGCAGATGTCCTTTTAATCTCCCTATCATCCTCCCAGGGCACCAGGAACCTCATAAGGTAATAGGTATGCCAACACCGTCCCAGCTCTTTCTATGGTCTTAGAGTAGAAGGTTAGGAGTATAGTATATATGTGAGTTGGCTTACTTAGTAGATATTTAGAATTAGATAGGGGCGGCAGATAATGTTGGGTTATCCAAAATATGCGAAGGATTGTGCAAGGGTTGTACCTCCAGCTTTTAGTGTTTGTTGAATTTCGCGCCTTAGCGCTATTATAGAAATGATTAGTATGAATTTCGCGCCTTAGCGCTATTACAGAAAGCGTAAGTATGAATACCATGTTGCCAAGAATAAATAGTAAAGGAAGGCTAGAACTATTGATTTCGAGAAGGATTAGAAAGTGGTTAAGATCCCTAGTGTTTAAAAAGTTACCTAGACCCTCACGGTAGTAAATTAGGAGGGCGGATAAGATAGCCAGTAGCACCTAAATACGTGTGAGAGTCCATAAGTGATAAACTCCCAGTAATAATAAAGCTCAGGTCAGAAATAGGATGATTCCGCCGTAGTGTACTAATGACGGTAGGATATACCTGCAGAATAATGGCTATGGCCCTAGTTTGTTATGTCGAAGGACAGAGAGATTATATTAGTGAAATTGGCTCGAGTGCGAGTCAAAATGATACAGTTTGGTAGACCTGGCCAGTAATATCCTTGCCAGTATGATGCATGGGGCACGAAAACCAGAACTCAGCCTATAGAAGTAAGATGAAGGCACGAGTATCTAGCTCTAAAGGAAAACAAAATCACCTCCGACTGTAGCAGGTTGACACAGCTGGGAATCGCCGCTGAATATTGGGAAATAAGCATCAGGCTGACATTTAGAGGATAGTGAGGTTGTAACCTAGAATACTGCAATGTTACCACTAGTTATGGAGGCAAAGGAGTGACGGTACGGAGACCCTAGCCTAGTGCATCCAGAGATAAGACCCAGCAGAAGGAGTCACCGGGCTTTGAGATAGTAGGGGACAGAGTCTTGAGACCCAGAGGTCGACTTTATGTTCTAGATGTGGCAAGGCTTCTTCAGTAGGTTGTTGCAAGGCATACCATTTTCGTTACCCCCCCCCCAGGGTTTGACAAAAATGTGTTAGGTTATAAAAGAGATCTACTGCTAGCATAGGAAGAAGAAGGATAGTACCGAGTTGTGGCATAAAGATCCAATGTCTAGCAAAGAGAGGTTGGACATTAGAAACCAGATAGGCTAATTCTGTAGATAGTCGTGCCTGCACAGAAGTGGGAGGTAGACAGTATGAATATAACCACAGGGTTACCTCGTACCAAGTGTAAACATGATCCCACTCGGGTCATTGTTGAAAGGCTAAGGAGATCAACATACCTCTTACTGGTCGGAATTAGGTTTTAGCTAAAGATTACGCTGAATTAAATACTAAAGAAATATTCCAGCTATGTGGTGTCTCAGTATCTATTAAACTTCCGACAAAAGGGCACAACTCACAGCTAGGTTTTGGAAAGGCTTTTAGAACAAATTGGGATGCATGTTAATTTGAGTACGACTTCTCATCCCCAAGACAAGCAGAGCACATAACTCAGATGCCCGGAGATGTGTAACGGGTGGAAGTGCATGCCGCCTATATGATGGCGTAAAGTAGGTAAGTTAAGAATAACTAAACGGGGCATACTATATCGGTCAGGGGAAAAAGTTAAACTCACTAGAAGATATTGACTGGCAGCCCAGGGTCGTCAAAAGTCATATTCTGATGTATGGCGTAGAGAGTTAGGGATGGAAGCAACAACTGGGTATTCCTCAAAGTCTCTCCTATGAAGGGCGTTATGAGAGATGACAAAAAGGGCAAGTCCAGTCCTAGATTCACTAAGTTGTATCGGATCCTCCGGAAGATCAGTCAAGTGGTCTATCAAGTAAAGTTGCTTTCGGGGCTAGGATCTATTCATCAATATTACGGAAGTGCGTAAGAGACTGATCGGGTCACAGAAGGACTGTCCCTCAAGGAGACTCCAATAGTTATACTAGATTGGCAGATCCAAAGGGCTATCTTAAGAACCAAAGTTGTAGCCTAGTATAATCGTATGGAGGAACAAAAGGGTAGAAGAGATGAATTGAGAAGCTGAGGATGGCAAGAGGTCTAGATATCCTCGCTTATTTCATACCTGACCCAGATTGAGTAGTTGAAATGAGATTGTTGTTCAGCTATTGTGTTGTTACGTATAATAACAATATTGTTTAGTTATACGCCTTTATGATATGAAGCTATGTTGTATCATTTCTTGTAGCGTCTTGTGAGATTCCTATGTTGTGCTTTTCTATGTTTCAGGTTTTTGGATAGTCCATAATATAGAGGAGACTGTGCTGAAATATTTCTAGAATTAGTTAAAAGAGTTGAATCTTTTAAGCCTAAAGATTACATTCGAGGACGAATATTCCTAAGGGGGATGATGTTACAACCCGTAAGATGTTAACGGCTAGGGTGTGTGCGTGTGGCCTTGTGGTGAGCAATGAGAGCTTGACGCATGCGAGAAGAGCCTCGGAGAGAGGATGAGCAAGGACATCATCGAGTGGATTAGCAGGGTCGGGGGAGGCCAGGCCGCGGGACCTGCACGAGGCGCCAACCCTGCCTGCGTGTTGGCCAGCGCGAGGCGCCCCCTACCACCACCCTATGCTTATATATAAGCTTCCCTTGTTAAATTCAAATCATTTTCCAAATGTCCCTTCGGCCATCATAGAGAGGAAACGTGGGTTTTGAGAAATATTCATCAAATTACGTTATCAAACTCCGTCCAAACACAAATTAACTTCGGGTAATAAGTTGTAGGCCTACAAAAAGCATATCTGCGAAGTTATTTCTTGAAAATTTACTCGGTATACTAGAACCTCGTCGAGTAAAGTTTGTCGGAATATTCCAAATTGAGTCCTAAACGGCCACAGGCAATAGGTAAGCATTTATTCCTTCTAAACTCTCGAAAAATTGTGGGTTTTCGGCTGAGTTATATAAAGTTGAATTAGTTATTATTATTATTGAAAGATATCATTGTGTGCTGAATTTAGTATTGAAAATATCCCTATTCTCCCAGCGTAAGGGCTTCAGTTGAGTGGACTCGCCGGTTTGTTAAAACTCATCAGTTAAACGAGAATCGACATTCGAGGTATATTAAGGCTTATCCCTTCGGCAAGTTATTCTCATCGTATAATGATACGACCTATGTTCTTGAATGGAGGTAACGCTCCTATAGGTTGTACTAGCTGCTGTCAGTAAATTATGATCATATATATTGTGATTAGCTGCTGTCCGTAGACTATGATTATATAGGTTGTGGTGAGCTGCTAGAAAGCGTATTGAGAGTATACTGTAGTATATTACAGTATCCCTCATCGGGAAAGAGTATGTTAAGTGGGACCCACGCTATGAGCGTCATAGAAACTCCTCCATTCTTATGTTCACAGTATTAGTGGAATTCTGATGTTTTGCTGTCATCCTAAGACCTTAGAAGTTTATGGTTAGGTGTTGGGCCTGATTTAAGTTGGACAACATTTGGCGCAACCGGGTGATATAACTTTCAGTTTGACGCCTGTATTATTAGTAAAAGCTCTCCTATAGGTCGTTGGCATACCTTAACGCCTCTAAAGCCAGAATTTGAATAGGATAGTCTTACCCGAGAGTCAGCGGCACCAAGATTGCCCAGTAAAATGAGTGACAGCCTACCATGTAGTTAGCCACTGCCAGTGTCTATTAGTTGCAGTCGACTTAGTGTTTTTCATATAGGTCGCCCAGGAAGTCATCCTAGTTATACAAGTCAGATAGACCAGTGGGTACCCTATGGAGAGAACCCTATTAGTAGTTGGATGTGTGGCCAACACCCCAGCCTGCTCGTATAGATACGCAGCTATAGGTTGCTGCGAATGGTGAGGTCAGGTAAACTTACCTACAAGGTTAGAAATCGCCAAAGAAGATATATGAAATCTGAATAGACCAAGTAAAGATCTAAGGGACTAGAACCACAGTAGTACAATATTACCCTCAAGCTAAGAATTATAGTAACCGCCTGGGGAAGGTTAGGTGCTGACAGCTCAGGAGCATGTTCGATTGAGTAGCAGCCCTATAGATGTTCTAAGCGAAGGAACTAAATAGTTGGTCATCCGCGACCTTACGATTCGCTTATGAGCTATCACTGTCCTAGCATAACATTCAGAGTATCGTTTAGGCCACTCTAAATCTCGCCCTATCCGATCTAGACCATTAGAGATTATGATCACTATCAGGATCCTCTGATTAGATATAGGCACATGGAGTGCGCCTGTTGGTAACCATACAGGCTATTCTAGGGGCGAGCAGCGGTCGCATTAGGCATTAAGAGCCAGATACGCCTTCTGAGTGGTTAGATTGAGACTAAGATATAGTATATCGATTGGGATTGATCCCACCTAGGATAGCCTTTCGTTGACCAACTTTAGGGTTGCTAATTGTGTCATCGCCTACGGGGCTATTGATCACTCAGAGGAGCTATGTGATGATATCATTGCCTACGGGGTTGTTGATCGCTCCAAGGAGCTATATGTTGTCCCAAGGGACTATATTCAGTCCTAAGGGCCATATTACAGTCCATCCATGAATGGGCTTTTATTTTTATACCATACAGGCATCACTAACTCTCCGTCGAGCCTTGTGTGCCCAGGGTGCAGTTACAGGAGCCCAACAGGCTCAGACATAGTTAGAGGAGTCCAACGGGCTCAGATGCGGAACCAGAAGCCAAGTGGGTTGGCTATAGTACTAGTAGGATCATAGGAACCTGAATAGGGGTATATAGATTGGATTGTACTTTCTAGGGCTTATGGAGTCCTCAATAGGTTATTTCTGTATTGCTTGCACTTTCCAGGCTTATGGCGGAAGTTAGGTTTTTGTTTGTATACTTTCTTACTAGTTATAGCCTATGAATGTATAGTTGTACAGTTTCAGCTCATATACGTGTAGTGATTTATTGGATGCAGGTTATGAATAAGAAAGTTTATAGGTTATTTTCTGCCCTTTCTTGCTACCTACTTTCAGTCTTTATCAGCTTCTATTTAGCTTTTTAGTTACTACCTTACATATTTAGTACATATTGTAATAACGCCCAACTATGGTGTGTTGCATACTTGCCTACAGGTTTAGACAGACAGATTATGAGATCTCCTAGCAGCTATTCAGAGTCAGCAGTTCGGCCAGCTCCTTTCATTCGGAGTTGCCAGGTTGTAAAGGTTTATTTATCTTTTATCTGTACAGCATTTTCACTCCTAGAGGCTTGCAGACTATAGTATTTAGTTAGTTGGTTGTTGTTGGTCATATGGGGCCCATGTATGTCTTATTTTAGGTGTTGGTCATGTGGGGCCTAGTATAGCTGCTTATTTTCATTCCTGTTATAACTAGACAACATGGTGGTCTTGTCGGCGCACATAGAATTCCTTTTATTCTTATGTTAGCTAGGTTAGCTGGTTTTTTTACAGGTGCTGCATGGCCTTATCGGCCCGAGGCTGTGTTTACAGCTGATGTATAGTAATTTATTTTCTTGATTTTGAGTCGCTGGTAGGCACTAGAGGTGCATAAGCCCAGCCAGGTCAACCCAGATTCCAGTGTGGAATTAGGTGCCAATCATGCCTCTCAAGGTGGGGCGTCACAGATTTTATGCCTAAAATTTTCTTTGTTTTCCCTAATTCCTTCATCATAAATGATTTGCTCACCTCCTTCTTAAGGACTGCAATTCTAGATTTATTTCTGCCAACAATCAACAAATCATCCACATAAAGTAATAAGATAAAAAAAATCATCATTAAAGAACTTCTAAAAGAACACATAGTGATCTGAAGAAGTTTTCTTGTATTCCTGATGTTCAATAACATGTTCAAACTTCAAGAACCACTTTATTGAAGCTTGGTTCAAGCCTACAAACTCTTTCTCAATATGCAGACATAATTTTCTCTTTCCTTAACTACAATTGTCATTCCCCACCTTTGGAGGCATGACTGACACCTAGTGCCATATTGGGATCTGACTGACCTGGCTGGGCTTATAGGCCGTATATCCACCAATACAATTAATGGTCGGGACAGGGCCCCGGCCTACTCCAAATACTTGCAAATGAAAGACTATAACCTCTACAACCTGGTAACTCCGAACGAAGGGAGCTGGCCAAACTGCTGTCTCTGAATAGTTGCTACTGAAGAGCTTGAACTCTGTCTGTCTAAACCTACAGGCAAGTAATGCAGCACCCGGGGATGGGCGTCAGTACAATATGTATCGAATATGTAAGACAGTAAATAAGCTATTAAAGACTGAAAGTAAGTAGAGAGAAGGGGCAAAAAAGATTAACCTGTAAGCCGGCTTATTCGTAATCTGCATCTAGCAAAACACTACATGTGAATGAGCTATGACTGTACAATCATATATTCATAAGCTATAGCTAGCAGACAAGAATATAAAAAAGAACCTAACCTGGCCTCTATAAACTTGGAAGGTACAAGCAAAACAAAAATAACCTACCAGGACCCCCATAAGCCCTGGCAAGTACACCTCAATCTACATACCCCTATCCAGGTTTTTATGACTCTACTGGTGCTATAATCAACCTACCTATCCTGCAACTGAACCCACTTGGCTCCTGATCTATAGCTGTGTCTGAGTCCAATGGACTCTTGATAACTGCACCTCGGGCACCAGGCTCGATGAGGGGTGTGATGCCGATACGACATGGAAATAATAGTCCATCCATGGAATGAACTGTATACGACCCTTGGGCCTATGCATCATCTCTGGAGATGGCATATCGCTCCTCGGAGAGACGTCATATAGCCCCTGGTGGGCGATGACACAGCTAGTAACCCTGGGGTGGTCACGAAAGGCTCCTAAGTGAGGGCAACTTCACCCGAGGTACTATATTAAAGTCTCAATCAAGCCACTCAAAAGGCGTACTTGGCCTTCTGGGCCTAACACGACCACTGCTCGCCCCTAGAATAATCTATATGGCAGCTAGAAGGCACACCCCGTGCACCTGTATCTGATCAGAGGATCTTGGTGGTGATCATAATCTCTAACGATCTAGACCGAATAGGGAGAGATCTGGAGTGGCCTAATAATACTTTGAATGTCCGGTTTGGGCAACTATAACTCACAAGCAACTGTAGGGTCGTAGACGACCAATCACTTATTCTCTTTACTTAGAATAGTTGTAGGACAGCTACTGACTGGACATGCTTTTGAGAGGTCGGTCTCTAATCCCCCGCAGGTAGCCTACTGAAATTCTTAGCCTAAGGTTAATACTGTACTAACATGGTTCTAGTCCGTTATACCTTAACTTGGCCTGCTCGGATCTTATATGACTCCTCTGGACGATTCTTAACCTTGAAGTTAAGTTTACACGTACTTAGCCATTCATGGCATCCTGTACCTGAGTATCTCATAGGAGCAGGCTGGGGCGTTGTCCCCGCCTCTAACTACTAATAAGGTCCCCTTCCTTAGTGTACCCATGGGCCTATTTGACTTTGACGACTGGGATGACTTCCTGAGCGACCTGTATAATGAATACTAAGGCAACTGGAACTGACAGTCACTAGTAGTAGCTAACTAGAAGGCAGGCTGTCACTCAGTTCACTAGACAACCCTAGTGCGGCTGACTCTAAAGTATGGCCATCCTACCTAAACTTTTGGCCCTGGGGCGTGATGGTATGTCAAAGGCCTTTGGGCGTGCTTCACTGACAATACAGGTGCCAAACTGGTAGTTATATCACCTAGTTGCGCCTATACTGTTCAACTTACCAACTCAGGCACAATAACTATCCACGAACTTCTAAAGTCTAGGCCTGACAATAAAGCATCTAATTCTACTAACACAATAGACTGAAGAATAGAGGATTTCCTACAATGCTTCTAGCGTGTGTCAAACTTAACATATTCTTTCCCAAAAAGGGATACTATGATATAATCTTTATATGTTTACTAGCAGCTAACCATAACATATGCAACCGTAATCTACTGATAGCAGTTAATCATAACATGTCTGATCCTTATACACTAGCAGCATTTAATTACAACATATAGGATCTTTATCTACATTCAAGACATAGGTCGTATCACTGTACGATGAAAATAACTTGCCGAAGGAATAAGCCTTAACATACCTTGAATGTCGATTCCCGTTTATCTGGCGAGTTCTAACTTGCAATCGGTAGTTCATTCCAACAGTAACCTTTATGCTAAGAGAATAGGACTAATTTCAATACCAAACTCGGAAAATATCAATAAATTTCAATAATAGAATTAACTATAATCCAACTTCAAATAACTTGACCGAAACTCTATAGTTTCCCGAGAGTCCAGAAGGGAGAAATGCTTACCTAAAGCCTAATGGTCGTATAAGAATCAATTAGGAGCAATTCTGACAACTTCTACTCGGTGGAGTTTTGATTTGCTGAGCGTATTTTCAGAAAATAATTCCGTAGTAATGCTCCCTACAGGCTTAGAACTCGATACCTGAAGTTAATTTGAGTTTGGACCGCGTTTGATAGTGTAATCGGGTGAAAAACAATAGAAATCTTCATTGGTTCTTATGTCTAGCCGAGGGAATATGTTAGTGAATCATTAAAATGAAAGGAGGGTGCTTTATATATATATTAGGGCGGTGGCCAAGGGGGTCCGTGACACGGCCCCCATCGCGCCAAAAGTCAGGCGTGCCACGACGCCCATCGCGGAGGAGGGGAGTCCGTGATGCGGCCTGCCTATGGCCCTCTTCCTCCCACGAACTCGATTCCAAACTTAAATGTCCTTTACCCGAGCCCTTTCTCATATGTTTCGTACTTTAAAACTCTCAACATACACACGAATACGCCGACTAAATAATAAAAACTTACGGGGTGTAACATAAATCCTCAGGTTTCTCTATGTAAATCTCTTCGTCTAATTCACCATAAAGAAAGTCAGTCATGATATTCATCTGTCAAAACTCTAAATTTAGACTTACAGTTAAGCCTAGAACCATACAAATAGAAGACATTTTCACAAAAATTGAGGAACTTTTATCAAAGTCAACTCCCTTTCTCTGGACAAATCCTTTGACAACTAACCTCGACTTATACCTTAGCGCAGAGGTATGTTGCTCTTTCTTTACAAAATCCATTTGTTTGTTAATGCTTTCTTATCTTTTGATAATTTCACTAACTCATAGATGTCATTGTCATGGAGTGATTTCATCTCATCTTCCATGACTTTTACCCATGGATCTCTATATCATAACCTTCAAATTCTCCCATCTCAGGTCAAAGTACATACTCATTAGGAGAATAACGCTTTGATTTTTTCTTCTCCCTACTAGTTCTTCTATGAGAGGTTTTCGGAGCATCCGAAATAGTTACCTAAGCAAGAGTTGGTTGTTGGTCAACCACAACATCATTAATAGGAGCATCTATAGGTTCTACACCTTGATGATCATTTTGATTCTGATCACGATCTGGTTATTATCTTAGGTTCCTTCATGTTGCAATAGGTGTATCAGTAATAAAAATTAGATCAACATCGACTAAGCTCGTATTATTCTAAGAAATTATTTTCTCAGTCTTGTTAATATCTTCAATAGTTTGATCTTCAAAGAACACTGCATCATGACTTCTATTAAGATTCTTATTAACTGGATGGGTAAAACGATACCGAAACTCATATTGACTATAAATAATAAAGATGCACTACTTAGTTTTGATATCTAGTTTTGATCTCTCATCTTTGGGAACATGCATACAAGCTTTACATTCAATGACTTTCAAGTGATCAATGAAAACATTTTTAGCAAACCAAAATTTGTCTAGGATATCACCATCCAAAGTAACAGCAGGAGCCAAATTGATAACATAAACGATAGTGTTAAGTGCTTCTGCCCAAAAGAAATTTGAAAGTTTAGCCTCTAAAAGCATGCATTGACTCTCTCAACTAGATTTCTATCCATCTTCTCTGCAAAGCCATTCAACTAAGGCGTCTTGGGCAGAATTTTTTATGATGAATTTCTTGCAATTTACAATACTTATCAAAAGGGCCACAATATTCACCACTATTATTAGTTTATATACATTTTAATTTCTTTCTGGTCGGTCTTTCGAATAAGGTGTGAAGTTTCTTTAAAAAATCAAGTACTTGATCTTTTAAATTTAAAGGATATACTCAGATCTTGAAAGAATGATCGTAAAAGAAAGTCAAAAGTAAACTGCACCACCTTTTGACTTTACTTTAAAAGGATCACAGAAGTTAGAGTGTACTAGCTCCAATAATTTAGGCTTTCTTGAAGGAGGATGACTATGAGAAGAAATTCTTTTCTGTTTTGCGGCAAGCAACGAACACATTTTTTCACTTGTGCTTGTTTCACACCAGCGAGCAAATTCTTCTTAAGCAAACATGTAATCTCTCTCTCTCTCTCATATAGCTTAACCTTTTGTGCCACCATTCTAATAAAGTATCACTTTCCACCATATTTATAGAGTCACTAAGGATAGGTCCTTATGTCACATATAAATTAGAATACTTTCTTCCTTGAGCGACAACTAATGAACATTTAGTGAGCTTCCATTAACAATTAAGAAAGTCATTATGGTAGCCTTCGTCATCTAGTTTTTCTACAAAGATCAAATTTAAATAAATATCGAGAGCATACTTGACATTCTAAAGGATTAACATTGTACTAATATTAGCTTCAAACAAACTTTGCCAACACCAAGCACCTTAACCTCACTGACATTACGTATCTTCACATCAGAGTTAATAGGAGTATAAGATGAAAGAAATATTATCTCAGTGTGATATGAGATGTACCTCTATAATTTACTATCCAGCTAGTATCATGGAATTCAAAATTGATGACATTTTTATCAAAAGTAAAAAGAAGGTCATCCTCGGACTACAACAACAATATTGTTTTCGTTATTTTCTTCTTTCTTTCCTTCTCTAATCTCGTGCTTCAGCTTATTGTAGAACCTTTTAACATGTAATGATTGCATGAATATTCTACCTAGACCTTGATTTGCTTTTGCTTTTACCTCTATCGAACCTCTTAGTTTTCTCTCCCCCGGTCTTTAGTAAACAATACATCTAAATATGAAGATGATCCCTAGAATTTTCTCCTTACATCTTCATTAAACGCACACTCTTGGCATATTCCATGGTCACTTTATCACCAGGAGCTGAATTTGTTAAAAAAATATGAAGAGTTTCCTAAGAGTCTGGTAGAGCATTCAGAAGCCAAAGTGCTTATATTTCATCATCAAAATTGACATTCATTCTAGAAAGTTTATCAAAGACACCTTGAAAATTATTTATATGATCAAGAATAGGACTTCCCTCTTTGTATTTAATATTCATCAATTGCTTTACCAAGAACAACTTGCTATTGCCATTGTTGAAGTGTAAAACGTCTCAAATTTTTCCACAATGATCTAGCATGTGTCTCATGTATAATATGGTTGCAAACATTGTTTTCAACCCATTATCTTATATATCAACATACTTGTTGGCGCTTAAAATTCCAATTTTGATTAGTCATATACTCGGGTTTATAAGCAGGGAAAACGAGAAGATGCATCTTCTTCACAAATAATAGATCTTTTATTTTGATTTTTTATTTATTATAATTACTCCCATTTTATCATATCATCTTGCTCATATTCACCTCCGTAAAAAAATTTGAAAAATAACCCGCCTCTTATACCACTTGTTAGGACCAAAACAATTAGGTGTCATGTGAAAACTAATAAAGTAAACCTCGACAGACGATAAATAAGTATACAAACGAGAAAAATACTAAAAGATACATGATGTGCCAGGATTTAATGGCAACAAAATGGTTCTTTTAACGAAGGATTTTGTAGTGCTTAAGTATGTTTTTATGATATATGATGGTATTTTGTATCTAGTTGCAAGTAAATAGGTTGCACAGGCAAAGTTGGAAATTTGAGCTAAAATGTTACAAGTGGTGCCGTGGATACAAGTGATGGACTGTAGAATGAATTCACTAATCGTCCTGTTTGTCGTTGAAAGATCCATAAAGTCACAAAGTTGTTTCCAGAAGCATGGCTCATTTGACGGCCAGTGAAACCAAAGAACAGACCATCCTGATAGCCGTTGAAGAGATTTAGTAGAGGTGCTACAAGACCACCACTTGTTGAATTAAGTGATGGGCCGTGAAACCATATCATGAATTCGTCCTGTACATCATTGTTCAATGTTCCAAAAGGTTACAAGTATGGGGTTTTCAGACCACTGGCCTGATGACGGCTTGTGAAAATTTCCACGAGCCATCGTAATCTGCAAATTTTAAGCAAATAAAGGCAGTTGATAAAAGATTTCCAACATCCATAAACTATGGTTTTGAATGACGGTTCATGGAGTGCTGACACAGCTAGTTTCCTAGTTTAATTAAGATAGGATTGTGATGTTTTAATATAATTTTCTTAGAGTTTACTTAAATCTATACACACTATTATGAGATTCCTATGTTTTGTATCTTGAAGTTTTGAAAGCAAAGAGACAACTTTTCTCTATTTTTATTGGATTTTAGAAGTTTGACTCTTGGATCACGTATTGAGAATACAAGTTTGAATTCTTTTATTGTCACGCCCTGAGTCTACACCCTGGACGGGACACGGTACTTGAAGTCACAGGTGACCCCAAGTCAACCCCTGGTCTATCATACATTGGTATTCTGAGTTAAATAAATATAGCGGAAGCTTTGAAATAATAGCATAAAAGCATTTAAGAGAATAAAACTGAAATCATAAAGTTTAAGAACATCTGAAGTCTGGAATTAATTCTATGTCTGAAAGCCTTCTAACTGATGAGTTGCTGGGACAAGCCCCCAACTAACTCTAAGTCTAAATAAAACTGTAATCTGACTGCAAAAAAATGAAACAAGGCCCTTGAATGATGAGGACTCACACTTCAACTGTGGTTGAGAAGGATCTGAACCGTAGCGACTAACGTTGATGAGTCTGGGAAGCTGCAACTATATCTTGAGACGATACAACATAAAAGTATGTCTTATGAGTCACTTAACGAGTCGTTGCCACTGATGACGACTAATGGGGGCACTCGTTAGGTACACTGCCTAACAACTCACAAAGACTGATAACGGGGGACATAAAAGAGTCATTGCAGGTGACCACGACTCGTGAGGCCGCCCGTTGGGAACACTATCTCTCTTTTACAAATTCTCAAACCTCCTTCTCATGGTTGACCTAACGAGTCGTTAAGTCACTTAACGAGTCATTAGGTGAGTCGTCCTGTAGCATTTCTGTTGTCACAACCCACCTTGGGGGGGGCATGACTGGCACCTGGTGCCCTACTAAGACCTAACCTGCTAGACTGTTAAGCCTGGGCGCATCTGGCGCCTGGCTGGCTCTAACTCACATTTCTGGAAACAAAGGGCTATATAACGGCTGTAAATACAGCCCCCGGACCATTGGCCTATAGCCTTCTGTACCTGTCTTAGCAGCTAGCCAGAAACATAGTAATTCAGGAAAACCTATACGGGCCGACAAGGCCACCATGCTGTCTAGTTATCTGCAACTTAATCATAAAGTACAAAAAGAAGCTACGTGACCGGCAAGGTCACCACTACTGACAACTATGGCCCCACACGACCATCACAAAAGTAAGAAAGAGTAAAGACAACTATACAACTGCACGGCCCCACACGACCGGCTCATTTGACCACAGGGATTTGATACAGAATGCAAGCCTCTAGGAATAGTAATAGAACTGATCGGGACAGGGCCCCGACCTACCCATGCTATATATAACAAAAGGAACTGAACTACACTTCTGAAATTCAGCCTCCGGATGACTGGAGCTGAATACTCAACCGCTGACAGGGAGTCACGTAGAATCGCCTGCTCATCTAGGAGTACCTGCAGGAAAGTAATGCAGCGCCCCACTGGGCATCAGTACCACTGGTACTGAGTATGTAAAGCAACTGAAATAATATAACTGAAAACAACATCTGAAAGCAATAATATGACTGATGAAGCAGAAGTAGGAGGAATAACTTAACTGTCTGATGAAGTAGATCGTACCTGTTCTTACTGATACCGAAGGAAGTAGGAATCATACCTGGAGGCGTATCATTCTACTACCAACCCACTCGCATCTAATATAACATAGCATAGCATACATAACATAACATAGCACACACAAACCTTACCCGACCCCCATAAGCCGGGAGGTACAATCAACACAGAATCTATGCCCCTACCCCGGTCATCCCATCTCCTATAGTGGTTGTAAGCATCCTGTCGGTCCCTGGGTATGCACTTGGGCTCGCTGAGCCCCTGACTATAACTGTATCTGAGTCCGAAGGACTCTAAATCAACACCCCGGGCGTACCCACTCGACGGGGGTGTATAAGGGCCGACCAAGGCACAATATGGGGAAACTGGCATCCCATCTTCGTCCCCTTGCGGGACGGCATATCACCCCGTAGAACGACGTATCCTCGTCCTCTGGCGAACGAGTCGATACAGCTATTAACCCTGGGCGGTCAGGGATGCTAGGTAATCCAACCCCAATCAATACAATGGTCTCAACTAATCATGTTGTCTGTGTATCTCATAAGCTAAGATTAACAGGTGCAGGGTATCGTATAAATCACATACTGAGCTAATAATAGTAATCTGTAAGTGTCTGATACATGCTGAGACAGGTAAGTATAAATGTAAATATAGCCTCCTGTCAAACTGTACTGGGGTAAAAGTTATACGAGGAGGTGTTTCTGCTGAAAGCTATACTGTTTACTAAGTTTCTGTGTTAACATAATTTCCTATTTCTAACATGCTTTCTAAACCATATACAGTTACTATTCTATATCTGGAATGCTTTACTGATACTGTACTACCTTGCGAGGTTTCAGCTAAACACAACAAAATCTTAACATGGCATATTACATCACATACTGAATATACTGGGCAACCTTAACCACTTAAGCCCGAATCTATATCGTACGGATAGGTATCGTACACATTACAACCCAAAACTTCTCATATTGCACCAATATTCAAAATAACGCGATAATCGATTTCTAAACATGCAACTGGTCTGTAAATTACTATACTACTTCGGGGTTACTCAACTTGCCGAGGAAACTTAACTTTACATACCTTATCTTTGAATATTCGTCCGTCGGACGAGGCTCGGCTGGTACTTCAACTATTTTCTCCCAACTGCATTCATAAATACGTCAATCAATACTAAATACAACGTTATTGTAAAGAGCGACGTTACTTTCGATTTAATTTATAGCCTAAACTTAGGCTTATCGAAAGACGGTCAAAAACTCGCTATTTTTCAGCGGCCCAGAAGGGAGAAATATTTACTTCTCAGCTAGGAACACATAGATATTAATTTAGAGCAATTCTACTTACTTTAGTTCGGCGGCTCGCCGATTTGTCGGCCGTATTTCGCGAAACTAACTCCGTAGAAATGCTCTCTGCTGCTAAATACCTTGGTATCTAGGATTAATTTGGGTTTAGGCAGCGTTTGGCAGCGTAATCGGACGAAAATATTAAATTTTCTTCGTCTTCCCTCTGTTTACTTACGTTTTCTGGAAATTTATTAAGTATATAATGATCTCAAACCGCAGTGGGGGCTTTATATACTTGGGCCTGGACAAGGGCAACGTGTCACGGAGCCATCGCGGAGGCCTCACCTCCGTGACACGCTGCCATCGCGGAGGGGCTCTGCCTCGGCTCCTCCCGCGATGGTTCGACGGGTTTCTCGTCCGATCTTTTTCCCGGGTCTTTCCCTAGCACGTATGGCTTTCAAATATGCTTAACCAACGTGCGAATAGGTCGTCTAAGTGCCGGGAATTCTACGGGGTATAACATTCTCCCCCCCCTAGGAACATTCGTCCTCGAATGTATACTGCTATCTAGAGGACTGCTTACTTTACTTTCTGAAAAAATTTTGGCAGAGTTTCCCCTGTAATATGGACTATCGCAAAGACCTGAAACACAGAAAAAGTCCAACACAGGCACTGCACACAATGTTCTACAATCCACTGGACAACTAAGTATTACTTCTTTCTTTATCATTTACAACATACATATCATAAAGTACTGTATAAGTAATGATACGGACATACCTGTCGTCTGACTAGGCCTGAAATAAATGAGGATATCTGATTTTCATGTCTTCTTCAGCCTCCCACGTCATTTCTTCCCGATTTCTATTACACCACAATACCTTGACAGATGCAACGTCTTTAGTTCTCAGCCTGCGAATCTGTCTGTCTAAAATGGCTACGGGAACCTCTTCATAGGCTAACTCCTCTGTGACCTGAATATCCTGGACTGGAACTACTGTAGAAGGGTCCCCTACAAACTTTCTTAACATGGAAACGTGGAATACTGGGTGAACAGATGCTAATTCTGGAGGCAAGTTTAACTCATATGCTACGCGGCCTATTCTTCGCCGAATTTGATACGGCCCAATGAATCTTGGGCTATGCTTGCCTTTCTTGCCAAACCTCATTACCCCTTTCATCGGGGACACTTTCAGATATACCCAGTCGTTTACCAAAAATTCTAGATTTCTGCGCCGTCTATCTGCATATGACTTTTGACGGCTCTGAGCGGTCAGTAAACGTTCACGGATAAGCTTTATCTTTTCCTCGGACTGCCGAACAATGTCTGGGCCAACTAATGCTAATTCTCCTATCTCAAACCAGCCCACCGACAATCTACATTTCCGCCCGTACAATGCCTCGAAAGGCGCCATCTGAATAGCTGAATGGTAGCTGTTATTATAAGCAAATTCGATTAACGAAAGATGTTCATCCCAGCTACCCCCAAAATCTAACACACACGCTCGTAGCATATCTTCGAGCGTCTGAATTGTACGTTCAGCTTGCCCGTTTGTCTGAGGATGGAATGCTGTGCTCAAATTAATCTGCGTCCCCAGACCTTTCTGAAATGACTGCCAGAACCTAGCTGTAAACTGTGCCCCTCTGTCTGAAATGATAGATGCCGGCACTCCATGTAATCTAACTATTTCTCTGATATACAATTCGGCATAATCCTCAGCTGAGAAGGTAGCCCTTACTGGCAGGAAATGAGCTGATTTTGTCAGCCTATCAACTATTACCCAAATGGAGTCATTTCTGCGTCTGGTACGGGGTAACCCTGTTACAAAATCCATATTTATTGCTTCCCATTTCCACATAGGTATCGATATCTCTTGAGTCAAACCACCCGGTTTCTGGTGCTCTGCTTTCACCTACTGATAATTAGCATATCTGGATACAAATTCGGCTATTTCAGTTTTCATACCTGGCCACCAGTAGATGTCTCTGATGTCGTGGTACATTTTCGTCGCCCCTGGATGAAGGGAATAGCGAGCATAGTGTACCTCGTGCATGATCTGCCCACGAAGTCCTGAGACATTCGGGACACAGAGGCGGCCCTTACAACGTAGCACATCATCCCCAGCTATCTGAAAATCTGGCTCCTTACCTTTCTGAATTCTATCTCTAAGCTGGACTAAATCGGGATCCTCATACTGTCGTTCTTTTACCTCTGCAACTAACGATGATACTGCAGAATTCTGAATTACGGCCCCATTATCTCCTGTTTCCATTACCCGAACGGCTAGCCCAGCTAACTGATAAATTTCTTTAGCTAATTTCTGTCTCTCGGGTCGCAAATACGCCAAGCTCCCCATTGACTTTCGACTCAGAGCATCTGCTACAACATTAGCTTTCCCGGGGTGGTATAGAATATTCACATCATAATCCTTTAACAGCTCTAACCAGCGGTGCTGTCGCAAGTTCAACTCCCTCTGAGTGAAAATGTACTGCAAGCTCTTATGATCTGTATAAATGTCAACATGAACGCCGTACAGGTAATGCCTCCACATCTTCAAGGCATGAATTACTGCGGCCAACTCTAGATCATGGGTGGGGTAATTCTTCTCGTGTTTCCTCAGCTGCCTGGAAGCATATGCAATTACTCTACCATGCTGCATCAACACACAACCCAATCTGACACCTGACGCGTCGCAATAGACTGAATAACCTTCTGTGCCTTCCGGCAGTGCTAGTACTGGGGCGAAGGTTAATCTGTCTTTCAGTTCCTGGAAACTCTGCTCACATGCCTCCGTCCACTGAAACTTTGCTGCTTTCTGTGTCAATTTCGTTAAAGGTGCTGCAATGGTTGAGAACCCTTCAACGAACCTTCTGTAATACCCTGCTAATCCCAGAAAGCTACGAACTTCAGTCGGGGTGGTAGGCCTAGGCCATGACTTAACTGCTTCTATCTTCTGCTTGTCTACCTGTATACCAGCATCTGAAACAATATGCCCTAAAAAGGCCACTGAGTTAAGCCAGAATTCACATTTCGAGAATTTAGCATACAACTGGCGGTCCCTGAGAATCTGGAGCACTGTCCGCAAATGAGTCCGGTGATCAGCCTCAGAGCGAGAATACACCAGAATATCATCAATGAATACTATCACGAACAAGTCCAGGAAAGGTCTGAAAATACTGTTCATCAGGTCCATAAAGACTGCTGGGGCGTTCGTTAACCCGAAGGACATAACTAGAAATTCAAAATGTCCATATCGGGTCCTAAACGCTGTCTTAGGAATATCTCTCTCACGTACTCGGACCTGGTGATATCCGGACCGCAAGTCAATCTTAGAAAAGTATCTGGCTCCCTGCAACTGATCAAATAAGTCATCAATTCTGGGAAGCGGGTACTTGTTCTTTACTGTAACTTTATTGAGCTGCCGATAATCTATATACATCCGGAGCGAGCCATCTTTCTTTCTCACGAACAAGACTGGCGCACCCCACGGGGAAGTACTCGGCCTGATAAAACCTTTATCTAACAAGTCTTTCAACTGCTCCTTTAATTCTCTGAGTTCTGCAGGAGCCATATGATAAGGAGGTATTGATATTGGCTGAGTGCCTGGTAGCAAGTCAATAGCAAAGTCTATTTCCCTTTCTGGGGGAATACCAGGTAACTCATCAGGAAATACATCTGGGAATTCATTTACCACTGGGACAGACTGGAGTGTCGGAGATTCTGCCTGGACATCCTAAACTCTGACAAGATGGTAAATACACCCCTTAGATATTAACTTTCTCGCCTGAAGGTAGGAAATAAACCTATCTTTTGGCGTCGCGGTGCTGCCCTTCCACTCCCGTACTGCCTCCCCCGGGAAGTGGAATCGGACCGTTTTGGTCCAACATTCAACATTAGCAAAACATGGTACTAACCAATCCATACCCATTATGGCATCGAAGTCTATCATTTCTAACTCAACCAGATCTACTGTAGTCTGACGATCAGCAACCTCTACTGTACACCCGCGGTAAATTCGGCTAGCTGTGATAGAGTCACCGATGGGCGTAGATACTAAGAAGGGCTGCTGTAATGATTCTGGTACAATACTAAACTTCCGTGCCACAAATGGAGTAATATAGGACAAAGTAGACCCTGGATCAATTAGCACATAAGCAGGGTGTGAGCAGATAGTTAGCATACCTTTCACAACATCAGGCGATGCTTCTGAATCTTGCCTCCCTGGTAAGGCATATGTGCGGCTTGGACCCGCACCTGTACTGGAGGCCCCTGATCTGCCCCGACCCCTGCCTGCTGAAACTGAGGGCCTGCGCCTAGTCGGGGATGCTATAACTCGCGATCCTGCTGATGCCCTATCCTGTCTGTCCCGGTCCTCACGACCTCTGGCTGGGCAATCTCTCATCAAATGGCCTTCTTGGCCACAAATATAGCATGCGGTGGAACCATACCTGCATGCTCCAGAATGACGTCGACTGCATATAGGGCAAAGTGGTAGGGTATACCTACTCTGCTCCGCCCTTCTCTGTAATGGTGAGTCTGCCGTCTGCGAACCTCTACCAGCCTCTGACTGACCCCTGCGGCTAAATCTGCCTCCCTGTGACTGTGGCGGAGGCGGGGGCCTGGGCGGCCTGTCTGACAATCGTGGCCTGGGTCCTCCCCGGGCCTCTCTCTGTAACTCAGCTGGCCTATCCCGGCGACGCTGCTCTTGATTGACCCTTCTGATCTCCCGATGTCGCTGTCTGATGCCCTCAATATTCTGGGCAAATGCCTGGATTCGGGAAATATCCATGTCCTCTCGCAGTGTGGCCGTGATACAAGTCTCAACATATTCTGGGTTCAACCCCATAATAAAACGGTGCACTCTGGATGCCATGGTATCCACGAAGGCTGGTGCATATCGAGCCAAAGAGTCAAACCGCAAGGAATATTCCCGAACACTCATGGCCCCCTGTTCCAGATGTAGGAACTGGTCTACCCAGGCCTGTCGAATCTCCCGCGGCAAATAGTGATCTGGAAAGGCTCCTGAAAAGCTGGACCAGGTGGGAGGGGGAACATATCTCCCTCGGGACCTCTCCCAGCTTTCATACCATAACACCGCAATATCTCGCAACCGGAATGCGGCCAATTCAACTGACTCAGTAGGTGTAGCATGCATAACCCTGAAGATTCTCTGCATCTGATCCAGAAAATCCTGAGGGTCCTCTGTTCGGTCCGTGCCTGTGAACTGTGGGGGATTCAGGGCTAAGAACTCTCGGACCCTCGAACTACCGGGCCCTCTTGAAGATTCTGCAACTGTAGATGGCATTTGCTGACGCTGAGCAGCCATCATCTGTGCTAACATAACTACAGCACTCCTAACCTCCTGGTCGGAGGGTGTCGGTATAGGGACTGCTGAAGGTACTGTCGCCCCAAATGGCTCCTGACGTGGTGGAGACTGCTGAGGAGGCTGAGATGAAGCCTCTGTAGGGCCCTCTGATCGGGCTGTCTCCAAATGAGGGGGAGGCATCCTGCTGGTGCCCTCCCCTGCTGCAATGTCTAAGCTCCGACCTGTGGTAGGATGTTGCTGGTCTGACATTATCTGTAACCAAAGAATATGGTAAGCTCTTAGGGACTCAACCCTATACTGTACAGCTCTATAGCACGACTGAATCAGAATAAAAGACAACCATCCTATCATGCCTCGCAGCCTCCTATCCATAGTATGTGGTGCACAACACATCCATGGACAGGACTCTACTTAGCACGGCTTGCAGACTCCCTGGAACACGACCTGCTCTGATACCAAGTTTGTCACACCCCACCTTGGGGGGGGCATGACTGACACCTGGTGCCCTACTAAGACCTAACCTGCTAGACTGTTAAGCCTGGGCGCATCTGGCGCCTGGCTGGCTCTAACTCACATTTCTGGAAACAAAGGGCTATATAACGGCTGTAAATACAGCCCCCGGCCCATTGGCCTATAGCCTTCTGTACCTGTCTTAGCAGCTAGCCAGAAACATAGTAATTCAGGGAAACCTATACGGGCCGACAAGGCCACCATGCTATCTAGTTATCTGCAACTTAATCATAAAGTACAAAAAGAAGCTACGTGACCGGAAAGGTCACCACTACTGACAACTATGGCCCCACACGACCATCACAAAAGTAAGAAAGAGTAAAGACAACTATACAACTGCACGGCCCCACACGACCGGCTCATCTGACCACAGGGATTTCATACAGAATGCAAGCCTCTAGGAATAGTAATAGAACTGATCGGGACAGGGCCCCGACCTACCCATGCTATATACAACAAAAGGAACTGAACTACACTTCTGAAATTCAGCCTCCGGATGACTGGAGCTGAATACTCAACGGCTGACAGGGAGTCACGTAGAATCGCCTGCTCGTCTAGGAGTACCTGCAGGCAAGTAATGCAGCGCCCCACTGGGCGTCAGTACCACTGGTACTGAGTATGTAAAGCAACTGAAATAATATAACTGAAAACAACATCTGAAAGCAATAATATGACTGATGAAGCAGAAGTAGGAGGAATAACTTAACTGTCTGATGAAGTAGATCGTACCTGTTCTTACTGATACCGAAGGAAGTAGGAATCATACCTGGAGGCGTATCATTCTACTACCAACCCACTCGCATCTAATATAACATAGCATAACATACATAACATAACATAGCACACACAAACCTTACCCGACCCCCATAAGCCGGGAGGTACAATCAACACAGAATCTATGCCCCTACCCCGGTCATCCCATCTCCTATAGTGGCTGTAAGCATCCTGCTGGTCCCTGGGTATGCACTTGGGCTCGCTGAGCCCCTGACTATAACTGTATCTGAGTCCGAAGGACTCTAAATCAACACCCCGGGCATACCCGCTCGACGGGGGTGTATAAGGGCCGACCAAGGCACAATATGGGGAAACTGTCATCCCATCTTCGTCCCCTTGCGGGACGGCATATCACTCCGTAGAGCGACGTATCCTCGTCCTATGGCGAACGAGTCGATACAGCTATTAACCCTGGGCGGTCAGGGATGCTAGGTAATCCAACCCCAATCAATACAATGGTCTCAACTAATCATGTTGTCTGTGTATCTCATAAGCTAAGATTAACAGGTGCAGGGTATCGTATAAATCACATACTGAGCTAATAATAGTAATCTGTAAGTGTCTGATACATGCTGAGACAGGTAAGTATAAATGTAAATATAGCCTCCTGTCAAACTGTACTGGGGTAAAAGTTATACGAGGAGGTGTTTCTGCTGAAAGCTATACTGTTTACTAAGTTTCTGTGTTAACATAATTTCCTATTTCTAACATGCTTTCTAAACCATATACAGTTACTATTCTATATCTGGAATGCTTTACTGATACTGTACTACCTTGCGAGGTTTCAGCTAAACACAACAATATCTTAACATGGCATATTACATCACATACTGAATATACTGGGCAACCTTAACCACTTACGCCCGAATCTATATCGTACGGATAGGTATTGTACACATTACAACCCAAAACTTCTCATATTGCACCAATATTCAAAATAACGCGATAATCGATTTCTAAACATGCAACTGGTCTGTAAATTACTATACTGCTTCGGGGTTACTCAACTTGCCGAGGAAACTTAACTTTACATACCTTATCTTTGAATATTCGTCCGTCGGACGAGGCTCGGCTGGTACTTCAACTATTTTCTCCCAACTGCATTCATAAATACGTCAATCAATACTAAATACAACGTTATTGTAAAGAGCGACGTTACTTTCGATTTAATTTATAGCCTAAACTTAGGCTTATCGAAAGACGGTCAAAAACTCGCTATTTTTCAGCGGCCCATAAGGGAGAAATATTTACTTCTCAGCTAGGAACACATAGACATTAATTTAGAGCAATTCTACTTACTTTTGTTCGGCGGCTCGCCGATTCGTTGGCCGTATTTCGCGAAACTAACTCCGTAGAAATGCTCTCTGCTGCTAAATAACTTGGTATCTAGGATTTATTTGGGTTTAGGCAGCGTTTGGCAGCGTAATCGGACGAAAATATTAAATTTTCTTCGTCTTCCCTTTGTTTACTTACGTTTTCTAGAAATTTATTAAGTATATAATGATCTCAAACCGCAGTGGGGGCTTTATATACTTGGGCCTGGACAAGGGCAACGTGTCACGGAGCCATCGCGGAGGCCTCACCTCCGTGACACGCTGCCATCGCGGAGGGGCTCTGCCTCGGCTCCTCCCGCGATGGTTCGAAGGGTTTCTCGTCCGATCTTTTTCCCGGGCCTTTCCCAAGCACGTATGGCTTTCAAATATGCTTAACCAACGTGCGAAGAGGTCGTCTAAGTGCCTGGAATTCTACGGGGTATAACATCTGTAGATTTTTCAGATTTTCTGATTTAAGTCCCGGATCTAGATTTTGAGTTTTCGAGGCATTACAATATCTCCCCCTGGAAACATTCATCTTTGAATGTTAGAAAACATAAAGGAAAGCATAGTATAACAATCAAAATTTCAGATACTGCTCATTTAACTTCAAAACTATTGGAACGACTACCTCCGTTTCAAAATATATAATTGAACTGAATTTATCTTTCAAACATACATTCAAAAACAAAAAAGAGACTTGAACACATGAACTGAATCATGAAAGCTACATTGAGTTCAAGGGGAAAAACTAATGTCTCAAGCTGTGATAGAGCCGGTAGAGAACAAATGCGGGTATTTGGCCATCATATCTGCTTCGGCCTCCCACGAAGCTCCCGCAACCTGCTGATTTCTCCATAAGACTTTGACTGAAGTTATTTCCTTGTTCCCCAGCTTATGAACCTGACGGTCAAGGATTTAGACTGGTACTTCCTCATATGAGAGACTATCTTTTATTCCTACACTATCCAATGGCACAATTGAGGTTGGATCTCCGATGCAATTCTTCAAAAGTGACACATGGAAAACTGGGTGTACAGCTGCTAGTTCTGAAGGTAACTCTATCTTATAGGCTACATTGTCCATATGCCTCAAAATTCTATAGGGCCACACATATCTCGGACTGATCTTTCCCTTCTTGCCAAACCTCATCACCCTTTTTATGGGCGAAATTTTTAGGTAAACCTAATCATCAACTGCAAACTCCAACTCTCTTTTCCGCACATAGGCATAGATTTCTGACGGCTCTGAGCTATTTTCAACCTTTCTCGGATGAGATGAACTTTCTGCATTGCCTCGTGAATTGAGTCGGCCCTATCAAGGTAGCTTCACCGACCTCGAACCACCCTATAGGAGATCTACACCTTCTCCCATATAATGCTTCGAATAGGGCTATCTGAATGCTAGAATGGTAGCTATTGTTGTACGCAAACTCAATAAGAGGCAAAAGGTCATCCCAATTACCCTTAAAATCGATCGCGCACTCTCTTAGCATATCTTCTAGGGTCTAAATAGTTTGCTTAGCTTGCCCATCTGTCTGCGGGTGGAAAGTTGTGCTGAGCTTGACCTGAGTGCCTAGTCCATTCTAAAAAGACTTCCAAAAGTGTGAGGAACTGAGTTCCTCTTTCTGAAATGATAGATAAAGGAACCCCATGGAGTCTACTCTCGGATGTAAATTCTAGCATAGTCCTCAGCTGAGTCTATAGTTTTAACTGGAAGGAAATGAGCTGACTTAGTCATCCGATCTACTACTACCCAGATTGAGTCATGCTGCCGGCGAGTCTGAGGTAGACCCGTAATGAAGTCCATGTCTACTTCTTCCAAATTCCATGTGAGTATGCTGATATACTGGGTCATACCTCCTAGTCTCCAGTGTTCTACCTTGACTTGCTGGCAGTTCGGGCACTTAGTTACAAATTCGCAATATCTCTTTTCATGTCGTTCCACCAGTAAACATCCTATAAATCACGGTACATCTTAGTAGCACTAGGGTGAATGGAATATCAAGAACTGTGCGCTTCAGCCAATATCTGTTGTCTTAACTCACCAACATCCGGTACACACAATCTTCCCTGGTAACGGAGCACACCATCTCCCCCTTTGGAGAACACGTCAACCTCCTTCCTAAGAACTGCTTCTTTAAGTTTAAGTAGAACTGGATCTTCATCCTGTCTGGACTTAACTTTAACTACCGGAGATGAGTCCGACCCACTTTGCATTACCACACCACCTTCGGCTGATTCCACCAGCTGCACCTCTAACCGGGCTAGTCCGTGAACATGCATCCTTCGCTAACTCCTTGCCTTCCTCAATGTGAACCACACTCCCCATAGAACATCTTCTTAGGGCGTCATCCACCACATTGGCTTTACCCGGGAGATATAGCACGCTCATATCATAGTCTTTTAGCAACTCCAACCACCTTCTCTGATGCAGGTTTAGTTCTTTCTGACTTAGCACGTACTGAAGACTCTTATGATCTGTGAATACATCTACGTGAGCTCCATATAAGTAATGCCTCCATGTTTTTAGCGCAAACACCACTGCTGCTAACTCCAAGTCATGAGTTGGATAGTTCTTCTCATGAACCTTGAGTTGTCTGGAGGTGTAGGCTATCAGTTTGCACCACTGCATCAGAACGCATTCGAGTCCAACTCTGGAAGCATCACAATAAACAACCAATCCATCTATTCCTTCTGGTAAGGTCAGAACTGGAGCAGTAGTAAGTCGAGTCTTCAACTCCTGAAAACTCTTCTCATACTCATCCGACCACTGAAATTTCACCTTCTTTTGAGTCAAATTAGTTAGAGGAGATGCTATAGAGGAGAAACATTCCACAAACCGTCGGTAATAACCCAGGAAACTCCTAATTTCAGTAGGACAGGTAGGTCTGGTCTAATCTTTCACGGATGCTATCTTTTGAGGGTCTACTTGTATTCCTTCACCTGATACCACATGACCTAAGAAGGTCACGGACTTTAACCAGAATTCGCACTTGTTGAACTTGGCGAACAACTGGTGGTCCCTGAGTGTCTACAATGCTAATCTTAGATGATTTGCATGCTCTTCCTCATATCTGGAGTATACAAGAATGTCGTCAATAAATACAATAACGAACATATCCATATACTTCTTGAAGACTCTATTTATCAAGTCCATGAAGGCTGCTGGGGCGTTTGTTAGCCCGAAGGACATCACCACAAACTTGTAGTGACCATACCGAGTTTTGAATATTATTTTCGGTATGTCACACTCTCTGACCCTTAGCTAATGATACCTTGACCTGAGATCAATTTTTGAGAAACAGCTGGCTCCCTGAAGTTGGTCAAAAAGGTCGTTAATTCTGGGTAGGGGATACTCGTTCTTAATTGTGAACTTGTTCAGTTGATGGTAATCTATGCACATTCTGAGGGTACCGTCCTTCTTATGCACGAATAGTACTGGGGCACCCCAGGGAGAGATGGTGTGTCTGATAAAACCCTTGTCAAGAAGATCTTTTAGTTGCTCCTTCAACTCCTTAAGCTCAACTGAAGCCATTCTGTAAGGAGGGATGGAGATGGGCTGAGTATCTGGGAGGAGGTCTATTTCGAAGCCTATTTCCCGTTCAGGAGGAACTCCGGGAAGATCCTCAAGAAATACATCTAGGAACTCACTGACTACTGGAACTGACTGGATAGTTGGGGTCTCAGAGTTGGAATCCTTGACCAGAACTAGATGATATATACACCCCTTGGAGATGAGTTTCTGGGCCTTAAGGTAGGAAATAAACCTACCTTTAGGTGTTGAACTGCTGCCCGTCCATTCTAACACTGGTTCATTTGGAAACTGAAACTTGACAACTCTAGTTCTGCAGTCAACTGAGACATAGTAGGACTGCAACCAATCCATGTCGAGAATAAGGTTAAATTTGACCATGTCTAACTCTACGGGATCAGCTGGAATGACTTTATTCAGGATTGATACTGGGCAGTTTTTATACACTCGGCTGGCTCTAACTGACTCGCCAACTGGGGTGGAGACTGAGAATGATTCTGAGAGGACCTCTGGACTGATATTGAACTGGACTGATATGTAGGGAGTCACAAATGAAAGAGTGGCTCCTGGATATAGGACGGCATACACATCTAGATGAAAGAGACGTAATATACTCGTGACTACGTTAGGTGAGCTCTCCTGATCCTGACGGGAAGACAGAGCATAAAAATGATTTTAGCGTTGACCGCCATCTGTATCTGATGTGTTGGCCTGCTGAGCTGGTCGGCCTACTGGAGCTGATGATGTGGTAGATTTTGATCTCCCTCGCCCTACTGATAGGCACTCCCTAAGTCGATGCCCAAGCTGTCCACAACCAAAATAGCCCTCTCTACCCTAAGGCACTCTCTCGGGGGTTCCTACCACACTTAGGACAAGCTGGATACTTGTTATTAGTACTGTAGGCCTGAGACTGAGTGCCAGATGACCCACCCCTCTGATCCTAACGGGACCGAAAGGTTGGGGAGCTGGCGGAACTGGGTGTTGGGGCTCTCTGCTGCTGTGGACGGCTACTACCGCTAGACCTCTGATGGCCAAAATCTGAATGACCAGTACTTGCCCGTTTATTCTTCCACTCCATATCCCTCAGCTTTTTTGCCTCAATCTATTCGGCATAGACAATCAAGTTGGAGAAGTCCATATCCTTAATCAACATTCCTATTCTGCACTCCTTAAGGACCAGGTTCGACACCCCGTTCACAAATTTCAATATGCGAGCCCTTGGCTCGGCTACCATCTCTGGAGTGTACTTAGACAGCTTGGTAAACTCCAGAGCATACTCCTCCACTATTTTGTTGCCCTATCTCAAGTTCATAAACTCCGCCATCTTTGCCTCCCTCAGCTCCCGAGGGAAAAACCTATCCAAGAAAGCTGTGTGGAACTCCTTCCACTCTACTGGTCTTGCTCCCGCTGGCTGCCCCTCTTTCCACTATTCATACTAGACCTAAGCTACCCCTTTTAGCTGGTAGGCAGCCAGGTCAGCAATCTAAGAGGATCTAACACCCATAATACGGGTAATCTTCCTGATCTCATCCACAAACTCTTGGGGATCCTCCCCTACTTTGGATCCCTAAAAAGATGGAGGGTTCATATGGGTGAAGTCCCGCACCCTCGCAGCTGCTGCTGACCCGTTGGTGTTCATCGGCACCACCTGCTGGTTCACCTAGTTGGTGACTGTTTGGGCCAACAGTTGAATGGTCGCCCTAAATTCGGCAGTAGATAATGAATCATCTTGAGGGGCTGTCGCGGTTGGAGGGGCAGGTCTGTTGGCGTTACTGACCCTTCTTCCATTCCCGTGTCTAGGAGGCATGGTTCACTGAAACGAAACAGAGCACAAGTTAGAAGAGCGTTTCTGGGATTGAACTTTAACGCACGATAAAAAGTATGAACAAAAGAGAGTTTTTCCTAATAACATCTCGTAGGCTCCTCGTCATAAGTGTGGCGTGCTTCACACCCATGAAAATGACTCTACTTGATGCGGCTTTCATACATTTTGAGGATCCTCTAAATCTAGTGCTCTGATACCAAGTTTGTCACGCCCCGAGTCTACACCGTGGACGGGACACGGTACTTGAAGTCACAAGTGACCCCAAGTCAACCCCTAGTCCATCATACACTGGTATTCTGAGTTAAATAAATATAGTGGAAGCTTTGAAATAATAGCATAAAAGCATTTACGAGAATAAAACAGAAATCATAATGTTTATGAACATCTAAAGTCTGGAATTAATCCTTTGTCTGAAAGCCTTCTAACTGATGAGTTTTTGGAACAAGCCCCAACTAACTCTAAGTCTAAATAAAACTGTAATCTGACTGTAAAAAAATGAAACAAGGCCCTCGAATGATGAGGACTCACATTTCAACTGCGGCTGAGGAGGATCTAACCGTAGCGGCTAACGCTGATGAATCTGGGAACTTGCAATTGTATCATGAAATGATACAACATAAAAGTATGCGTCAGTACTTTAAATGTACTAAGTAAGTGGAAGAAAACATAATTGAATATAATGCCTGAACTGATATGACATGCAATGACCAATAAGTAAATTGAACTGAACTATTGAAGTAAACTAAGGTGGTCAAAATGACCCTGTCTGATGGTCAAGGCATGTTCTAAGTCTGAAAGTACTGAGTCTGAGATACTGAACTGAACTGAGTCAAACTAATAGAACTACAACTGAACAGAACTGGACTGGACTAATTAGTAGGAGAGTCTCTAACCGGCATATAACCACGTGAGCTAGACGTGGAGTCCGATGAATACACCCCATCGGTAGGACCCAATATACCTTGCCAGGGCACAAAGGCATGAACTGGGATCACAAAAAAATCTGGGGCCAATCAGGTTAAGTAATATTATAACCTATGCTGGCAACGTAGTTCTGAGAACCTGGGTGCGTTGAACCCCGGCCCGCTCGGTGCTAAGTCCTACTCTCACTGAAAAACCTATACTGAACTACTAGGCTGATAGCTCGAAACTAGGGTCCAAGACTAGTCAGGGACATATAGCTGAAAGTACCCTGAGAGTCTTATCAGATCAGATTCTAAAATTGGGTTCTAGACTGGTCAGAGCTGCTTATCTGAAAGTGTCGTAACCGTCTAAGAACAATCTATAAACTAAACTGGGGTCCTGGGGCTGGTAAGAGCTATATATCTAAAATGTCATGACCGCCTAATGAACCAATAAACTGGATTCTGAGTGCGATTCTGATAACTGGGAGGCACCACTAACACTTCGGGAAAAGACTGAAGTCAAACTAATTAGTTGACAAGTTCTGAATAGTTCTGAAGAGGTTATATGTTCTAACTGAACTAAACTATTAAGCATCTAATAGAGAACTCAACTCATCCCAACAACATAGGAAGCTCATAATATGGCAAAATTTCAAGAATTTAAGAAATCTCATCCGACAAGGTTAAAATCATTTTTATCAATGAAATATTTGCTCAACATATGAATAATAAGAATCAGTAGGAAATGCAGCCCAAAACATACTTCATTAACTAGATGGAATTTATTACGCAAACAACCTTTATACGAGATTTTAGGGCTTCAATTCACTTTTGTATGAACATTGACAATTTAATTAGGAACTGATAAAGATAATATGAACAATCAACATGGATATTATTTCAGGTGAAATTAACAAAAAATGACGTGAAATTAACAAAAAATGACATGAAATTTATTCGTATGAAATTTATTCGTATTCGAAAGCTCAGGGCTAAAACTGATAGAGAAACTATGGGAGGGTTTTGAGGGACACAAGGAAAGAACAATTTCCCTTGTTGAATTCCCACATACCTGACTAAATTTTTTTCGGAGAAAGAAACTTGAAAGGCTACAAACGGTGAGGAACCCTAGACCTTGCTTGGGAGTTCTTAAGAGAAAACTTACGGAAATCTTTTTGAAAGTCTGAGTGGGAATGAGGGAAAAACCATTTAACCCCTCTAAATCCCTTCAAAATAATCCCAAAACGACGTAGTTTAGTGTCTAGGAGAGTAGAAAATGACTAAATAGCCTTTGAAAAAACGCTGGGAAAAACTGCCAGGTAACCCTAATGGGTCGTGGTGACTGACCACGACTCATGGCCATACCCTTTGGGTACACTACCCAAGTTTCTCCTGTAGGTCACCATGAGGTACCTCATGAGTCGTGGTCACTGACCACAACTCGTGGTCACTAGTTGTGGACCACACTGCCTCTTTTCTGAAGATCCTATACCATACTTGGTAACGAGTCACTTAACGAGTCGTTGCCACTGATGATGACTCGGCGGGGCACTCGTAGGTACAGTACCTAAAAACTCACAAGTATTGATAACGGGGGACATAACGAGTCATTGCAGGTGACCACGACTTGTGAGGTCGCCCTTTGGGAACACTGTCTCCCTTTTACAAATTCTCAAACCTCCTTCTCACAGCTGACCTAACGAGTCGTTAGGTCACTTAACGAGTCGTTAGGTGAGTCCTCCTGTAGCATTTCTGTAGATTTTCCAAATTTTCTGATTTAAGTCCCAGATCTAGATTTTGAGTTTTCGGGGCATTACATTTATTCATATCTCGTAAGTGTATTTTTATGAATTCTTATAGAAAATTTGATAATATGCATGCATACATGAGTAGCTAGATTCCATAACTAGAGTTGCAGGAACTGTGATAGAATAATAAATGCGGATAAAATAAAATAGTGATTCTTGAACGGTGATGATGCATGTATTGTTAAACTCTTAGCTTTGATTGCTTTTTACCATTTGCAAACATTAGAACTTTCCATAAACCTTAAATTGCTTGAACAAAGGAGTCTAGGTTAGGAAAAGAGATTAACACTGGAGATTTAAAGCTACCAAACTTCATGTAATGACTTGAGCTCTAACGAGGAATGTCATTCTAAAATAAATAACGAGGTTAACATGTGAGCACCTAAAGTCTGAGTGTCATTTATCTAATAGGGTCAAAAGAAGTCAGGTAAATCTTAATCGTCAATTTTACATGAATATCACCAGGATAGATCACTAATAAATTAAACCTGCTAAATTATTTTTAAAAATGGGGAACATAGTTCTAGTATCCTCTCAATTATTGAAAACAATCAAAAGATTCTCAAACATAAATCGCTAGTTCTGAAACTCATGAATTATATTATTTTTCTTTATTACAAACCCCCTCTAGAAATATCAACTATTAGTTGAATACTTACTGTTGATGATTTTCTCACCATATTTCTTATGAGATTCGACCTCAATCTAGTTGGATTATGTAGTTGATAATGAGCGCTTTATACTTCTTAAGAGGTGTAATTTAAGCATATTAATTTTGACATCATCGCGGGGAAATCAAGGTACTTGTGTCGTACCACAACGTTAAATCAGGCGCTGCTTGGGAGGCAACATAAGGGGTATCTTGATAAAGTCTAAGTAATCAAGATACTCACATCATGTCAAAATATGAAATCAGGCCTGGTTAGGAGGCAACCCAAGGGGCATCTTGATGAAGTCTGAGCAATCAAGATACCCGCATTGTGTCGCGACATTAAATCAGGCGCTGCTTAGGAGGCAACCCAAAGTATCTTGTATACTGTACTTTGTTTTTGTTCTTAGGGAAATTTTGATCTTTGTTGGAGTGTACAGGATACAGGAACTTGAAGTGGGCAAAATTTGTGCAACCACAAACTAGATGACAGACCGTGAAAAATTCTTGCCGGTTCGGGGTTTGCACCATGAAAAATTGAGGAAATAAAAATATTATGAGATGAGAAGAATGGATGAGTTCACGAACACTCGGACATTCCATGGAGTCTGTGGAGGCCTCAGTCGTTTCGATGTGTCGAGGACCAAACTCTCTGAACTTTTTTGAAGGTCAATAGGATGGTCCATCATCAATAATGACCGCCCATAAAGTCAAAAGTGTGAAACTGGAGCCAAGACTGTGATACTTCACAAATCCACAAAGCAAACAACAACCTATTCTTTATTTGATGGGTCATTAATCGATTAGTTGTCAGTTGAAAAATTAAACCCTAACCTGACTTCTTCTTCTTCTTCTTCTTCTTCTTCCTATGACACTTGCCCGTATCAAAAATAAATTCAAATCTCTATAACTCCCTCTAAACTTCCTCCAATCAAATATCTAAGTTGTCCCACACTCATCTCTATCAAATCCCAAGATTCCACAAAATCTCTCATATCTCTCCAATACCCCACGAGCACCTCCACCATCAAAGCCCCAAAATCCATCATCAAGCCCCTACCACATAAGATTCCTATCTCCATATAAGATCCCACTATTTCGAACAAGCTCCAAAATCAAATCTAGTTGCACTATCAGGCTGTATCGTTGTTATTGTGAAATCAAACATCACCGCTACCTCAGATCGCATCACTGTTGTAGTACATTTCAAGGAGGAAATGACGGTTCATCCTTCAAAGAACGGACAGTCAACATGACCTTGTTTGAAAGATCAGAAGTGCCCAATTGGTAGAATTTTTTAATGGGCAACAAGCGACCCGTGAAGCCAAACAACGGTACGTCGTCTTTCCTGTGAAAACATCACAAACTTACAGATTATTTTTCACGGCCTACTTAACGAGTCTTGAATACCAACAACAACCCATTTTTCTCCTAGTGTAGACCTAGTTCCAACTATAAATCAATACCTTTTCCGAAGCAAGTATGCCTCTTAAATTTCAAACAAGGAGGGGGATAAGCAATTCACCCACCATGAGGCAAAGAATTATTAATACTCATATGCAGGACACTCTTGAGTCTGATGAAAGTGGTAAAGAGACTCACCTAAAGCTTCATCCACTAGGCAGTGAGCACGGAAACAACAAGTGCCTCCTTCCCATTCTGAAGAGAGAGGAGATATATCCCAGACAGTCAGTGCAGGTGAGTTCGATAATGAGGATTTAGTTAGTGACAAAGCTAGTAGTATCGGAGAGGAGAGTTCCTTGGGCAATTGGACAGATGCGTCCGTTGAGGCCTCCTCTTCTTAAAAAAAGAGGTAAAGAAGATCTAGGGCAAGTTTGTGCAATACAAGAAAAACCTTCAGTGGAATATCAAAGGCATATGTGAAATTTATGCTGTCGGGATCGAGACTACAATATGAGGGACTATCAAGAGAAGCATTTTCGAAGAAACTCAATTTTTTTCTAACCTTACTGAGTTGGCCGAGATCAAGAATATGCTTGATCATTTTAAGCTTGAATAGATGAGCGAGCCACCAGGTGACTATAGCCCAACAATGATCCGTGAGGTTTACATAGCATATGCTGCCACTTTGATAAAAATGCAGAAGAAAGGAGATTCTGCAAAGGGACAACCTCCATTGGATATTATGCAGATGAGGGAAAAAATAGTTGATATCTCGAAGCAAATCATTCGGGGCTTCTTGTTTGGTCTTGAATATGAGGTAAGGATTAACAATACATTGTTTGATTACCGGGTACACGCAGTGAGTGAAAGGATAAAGCAAGAGGATTCAACTGAGAGGAAGAGGCAGATTAAGTAGTTTGCCTCAGTGCTTATTAACAGAGAGCCGTCATGACTAAGGGATGAAAAAACTACTATCACAAGAGGTTTCCTAGCCTATCTGCAAAATTTTGGTGCGCAATGGTGCGGCTGTGACTGGTACCTTCTAAGGCAGATAATATATTGACTTTGGACTTGGTCGTGCTTATTGCTAGCCTCATGTTGAGGTTTGAGGTGAACTTCACATGGATAATAGTCGTAGAGATTAGAGAGAGATATAAGATATGTAACTTCCCTTTCATTTCCTTATTTAATAGCTTGCTTATGCCGGGAAGAAAAACTGCCCATATTGCCAGTTGTTGATTAGATAGTGCAGGCCACACATACCCAAGATATTTCAAAGGTTAGAGGTGATCCAAACCCTATTGTTAAGGGTAAGACATAGCCTTCCACATCAGGGGGTACACTTTTCGAGGATTTGCTAGAAGAGAGTGCGCCAGTGGATGCATCTGATCCCATTGGAGAGGGAACTGCTTCACATGCCGAGTCTTCAGCCACAGAAGCTGACACTACTGCAGTTCCCATAGCAGCTAGACCAGTGGCTCTAGTTTTAGCCTTTGTATTCACTCTGAAAAACCTAGTATCACTAGATAGACGCACTGAGCAAAACGAGAAGCTGATTATTTGCTGCAAAATCTATAGCTGCAGCAGTCGCTCCTATACATGAGGCTATATCGATTCTATATGGTTGGATAAACGTTATTGCAGAGTAGGTTAATGAGAGGCTGAGGACAAGTCAGGCGATAAACATAAGCAGGATCTTAGCAAAGCTAGCACAGGCCTGAGCTGACATTGCAACATTACATTCCAACACTATATCGCTATTTGAGGCGCCAACAACCCTAGTATTTGAGGAGCCACATGATGAGTGGCCGTTGTTTAGACCGTTTGAGGAGTAACAGATGTGCGGAAGAGGGTCCATGAAGAAAGTAACAATAAATGTATGGTCGAGAGAGCATGCAAGAGGGAAAAGGAGATGTAGAAATATCTCCAACACTCTCAAGTTGACACTCATATGGTAGGAGCTTAGTGGACCCTAAGAATCTTCGAGTAGGACATCTGAGAATGTTGAGCTTAGTGGAGACCATGACCCTAAAGGTGGCAAGGGAACCGGGTCCGACCCGGTCCTATTCGATTTCGGTAACGGATTCAGTACCTGTAAGACCCGATTTCGGTAGGTTCGGTAGAAACCGGTACAGGGGGTACCTGGTAGGGGAACCAGTGCGGAATGGGAAAATTTACCGGTTGAACTGGTATCGGTAGACCCGATTCTGGTACCGGTTAACGGTCATATTTTAAATATTCTTTTTAGTTTTTTTGGTAGTGACCGTTAGAAGCCGTTTGACAAGGGGCAGTGGGGTCCACCAACAGCTCCTAACAACTATTCCCCCCCCCCCCCAAATACCCCCTACCCCCATAACACCTCTACACTATAAATATATTCCATATTCATCCTTTTTTTTTCATAAAATCTTCAATTCTCTCTATTATTTTCTCAAAGACTCAAACTCACAAATTCTCTCTAGTTTCTACTCTCTAATATTTTCATTTTGTATATTGTGGTATTAGCTAATTGGAGTTAGGAGATTTTTTTGAAGCCATTTGCAAGCTTCAATTGTCATCTCTCAATTCCGACTTTTAACATTTGCATAAAATGCAAACGTTTGGTACATTCTTTCCAACTTTAACATCCTTATTTATTTACTTATAATTTTTTTATTGTTATATTTATATTTCTTGTTAATTTATTTTTTATTTATTTAATATCTCTATTTGCTTATTTTATATTTTAAATATGGATGCCGGTAAATAAAGTAGAGGTAAAAGAATTATGAGTGCTACTAATAGGGGATGTGGAAATAGTTCTAGATCATTACCACCACCGCCACCGCCTAGATTTAGTAATGTAGATGAAACTTATGTTGATGAAACTTACTTACCACGTCAAGAACCTTATGATGTTAATTCTACTACTCAATTATACCATGATACCATTGATAGAATTTATACTAATTTTGAAGAAGACTTAGAGGATTCTTAAGAGGTACAAAAAGAAGAGTTAGAGGAGATCCTTACCCTTACTAGTCCGGTTAATTACCTACATTTACTAGGGCCACTAGGGCCGAACGTCCTAAAAGGTCATTAGTTTGGCAATTGGTTCAAAATACTACTTGTTTAAAATGTAAGAAATTATTAAAACATTTGAATGGGGGATCGAAAGGTGGGATGGGGTTGCTAACTAACTTTAAGATCGTGTAATAAAGAATTTGCTCACCTAGAAGTTGTTGCTAAGGCTAAAAAAAGGGTACACCTTTGCCTGAAGAATCTATAGGAGTAGGAGGGTCTAACATGGTTCAAACTATTTTAAATAGGACTAACCCAGCTGGCCCAAGCACAAACGTCACATATAGTCAGGAAAAAAATCGTCAAGAATTAGCTAAAATGGTAGCTATTTATGGTTTACCTTTCAGTTTTCCTTCACATCCCAGTTTTATTCATTATATTCGGGAGGTTTATAATCCATCTTTTCAAGGTTTTTCTAGAAACACAATTAAAAATGATATTTTTAAATATCAAGCTGAACATTGTCATTATCTTCGTTGTCTCTTTGTATATTTTGATGGTAGAATATCTATTACTTCTGATATGGGTCGTAGTATTAATGGTAATGATTATTTTACTATACCGCTTATTAGATTGATCATGAATAGAATATGTAAAAAAGAATAATAGGATATAAATATGTATAAGAGAGTAAAACTGATTCTTACATAACTTTTACAATAGGAGGTATTTTATAATATTTTAATCTTTGTGATGAAATAATGGGTGTCACTTTAGACAATGCTTCTAATAATTTGAAAGCTGTTGATTTTTTAAAACCTAGACTTTGTCCAATTGATGATGATTCTTTTCATGTTAAATATGTTGCACATATTTTTAATTTAATTGTAAAAGATGGTCTTGATACTTTTGAATTTAGTTGTCAAAAAGTTAGACTTACTTGTGCTTGAATTTTTAAAGCAAAAATAAAGGCTAGACTTGTTGAATATAAAAATTGTTATGTAGAATGTCAACTTGAATATAGAAAAGTTCCAAAAGAAGTGTCTACTAGATGGAATTCTTTATATGAAATGCTTGAAGTAGCTTATGTTTATTGCATGCCTATACAATTAGTTTATAATGCTCATAATGCGGATATTTATTCAAGACTCGTGATGATGATTGGGCTCAAGTTTATGAAATTTTTGAAAATTTTTTATACAGCTACAAATGCAGTATCTGGTCAATATTATTCGACCATTTCTTCAGTGTTAGTAAATATTACTACTATTTCAAGGAAATTTGCAATATTTAAAAAAATTAAAATGTTTAAAGAGCCTATTCAATATATGATTGAAAAATTCAAAAAATGTTTTTTTCCTATTCCTCAAACTATTTTGACTGCTACTTTATTCAACCCTTTTTATAAAGCTCAAGGTGTTGAAGAAATGGTTGAAGCTATTTATACAAATTTAGAAATTCAACTAGTTGAATTGCCAACCCTTGAAATGTGTAAGAGTAGTATAATATTTAAAGCTAGAAACTTATATAATATATATATAACAATTGAATAAAATGTTCCATCGACGTGACATGTTAGTTCTAGGCCTAGGGTAGAAGATGTTGATGACTTGATGGGTGATTATCTTGGTCTCGGATCATTTAACAATAATAACTTTGATTCATATATTTTGTAGACACGAGATAGCATCAAAGATGCAAATGGAGAGCCACAACTTTTGGCGTGGTGGAAGAACCATAGGGAACAATATCCAAGGCTTTCAAGGGTGGTTCGAGATGTCTTAGCCATTCAAGCGTCTTCAGTAACTTCAGAGCAAACTTTCAGCGTTGGAAAATTTATTATTGGAGATCATCGGTATTCTTTGGCAAAAGATAGTTTAGAAATATCGGTGTTATTCAGTTGAATAAATGTTGAATGAAGAAACTTTGGACTGCCAAAGTTATCGACTCAAATTGAAGATGAAATAGATGAAGTATTTGGGGCAAATAATGATGACGGCATGGACGCAATGGAGGAATAGGGAAGAGTACCAATTCCAAAAAATATTACAGAGGACGTGATAAATAAGTTACAAAAACAACATTTTGGATATTATAGATTTTAGTTATTTAGCATAATAATAGAGACCTAATTGAAACAGAACCCTTCCTAGAAGGTGGCTGCGTGGATTAGGTACTCTTTTAGTCTTCTAAATATTATGTAATACATGTACGATTTTATTTATTTGAATAAATTTATAGGCTATTCGCCTTAATTTTTTTAATAATTGTCTTTTATTTAATGCAACTCATTTTATAATTACTTAGTATTATTTACTTAAGATTTAATTTATATTTGATTTGTTAACTTAGTAACTTACCGAGTACTTCATGAATTTATTACTATTTATAATTTTACCAAAACGTTAATAAGCTACAAATTTAATAAGTTTTGATTTTTATAAAAATAATTAGTTAATTTTGTAAAAAAATTCATAAGTATTAACTTTAAAATATTTAATAAGTTATTTAAAATATTTAAAAGTTCATAAGTTATTAAGTTATAAGTTATAACTTTTTTTTTAAAAAAAAATTAAAAATATCCCAAAGAAAAATGGTTAACTTAAATTCTTAATAGACTAATAATTATACTAATGGACTAATAATTAAAAAATTATAAAAGCCTTTTTTAAAAAAAAGAAATGAATATGAAAAAAAATAATTGGACCCGGTTCCGAATTCGGTTCGACCCGGTTCCGCATCGGTAATACACGGATCGGATCGGATAATGTGGAATACCCGATACGGGTAGACCCGATTCCGGTCCGTTTACAGAAAAACCGGTCTGGTGGTTCCGGTTCCTGTTTGTTGCCACCCTTACATGACCCTGAAGGCGAGTCTCAGATTGTGATTAGTGCATCTGGCACCACTCATGCTGTTACTATAAAGGTTGTTCTTGCAGCCCCGATTTTGACACCGAAGACCGGCGCTTAAGCACCATAGGTAAATTCCCCGCTTTCCATGATTTTGTATTTTCTAGTGCTACGGGGACAAATCACAACTGTTTTGGTGGAGGTAGGAGCTTGTGTCTCTGTCCGTCTTTGAATTTTTCTTATTGTGTTATTTTTCCCAAGACGTTTATTTTTTGTTGAACCAACATATTTAGTTTAGTGTTTGTTTTGTATTTATATTTAGGTGGAATAAAAATAGGAATACTTGGGAATCAAAAATATAATAACCGGCACACTAAGCATGAAAATTTGAAATTGTTGAAAATTGATACCCCTCCAAAATTTTGGATTGTGTCATTTTCAATATGGTGACCTCTATGGCTCATTGTTTGACATTACGTGTATTGGTGGTATGGTTGTGACTTAAGCTAGTATACTAACCTAATAATTGGTATTTGATAATGATAACCCAGTGCCATGTATATGTGAGCCTTATTGCTTTGTTCTTACATTATATGTACAATCTAGAACTTGCCCGGTTAGACTTGATAATGTTGTAGGATTAGTCAGGTTAGGAAAGGATCATAGACCATTTCTGTTGAAAGACCACTTAAACCTAAAATACCAACCAAATAAAAGAAATAATTTCTAGATCTCGATTTTGAGTCTTAGCCAATTTGGTTGATTAACCAATTTGTCATTCCATCCTTTATTTGTATAATTCCTATTTTGACCCCGGTCCCTCCTTGGATACTAAGCTTCAACTTAGAAAAATCGCCAAAAGTGAGGGTGACTGAGCTGAGAGAACGAAGTCAAAGTGACGGACATGAAAAGAGAAAGCTAGTTGAAACTTTAAAAAGAGAGAGAGAGAGAGAGAAAGAGAAGATATTCCAGAAAATTGCAACACAAAAAGAAAAGTAGTTTTATTTTATAAATAAAATCACACCAGAATCATGTTGAAATAAAAAAGAGAGGGAAGTAAAGGGCCTAATAGCGAAACGAAAAAAAAGTGTAGTGTTCAAGGATGGTCGAGTCACTTATCCCAAATCTATCATACCCGTCCCTAGAAAAATTGAAGATATTAACTTGCTCTTAGCTTCAATAGAGGAAATACATTGGCTTCTCACTTTTAAATAACGGAAAAGGACTAAAAATGACATGTATTATTCGCTGATAAATATATCTATCCTTGGTTAAAAGTTGAGCAGCAATCTCGCCATTAATAAAAGGGCACACTTATGCCCTTATTTAGAATTTCGGTTAATGAAACTTCAATAAAAAAATACTAAAATTTTTGTCACGTGTCAATGTTACAAAAAATTATAATTTTTTTAAAATTTTTTCAAACAACTCAACTATTAACGGAGGGTAAATGTGCCCCTCGGCAAAAAGTATGACCTCCTATTTCATTTCTTTTATTTATTTTTATTTTTTAACAAATTCCGTTGTTCAAAATTCTATAATTCTTATGAAAATTATTTTTATATTTATATATTTTAAATAACCTTAAAGATATTTATGTCATTTCAATAAATTTTTAATATCAAATAGGGTAATTGCTTATTACAAATTCAACACTTTTTATTTTGAATAAATAATTGATTTCGATATTCAAATGTGGATGATGTTTTTCAACTTTCATTCAGGCAAATACGCTAACGCTAACGTGGATCAACCACGCTTAATAAACGTTGTTTTCAAGAAAAGCCAGCGGATGGCGGAAAAAAGACGATCACTTAAAAATTGTGTGTATCAAGTTGGGCAAATGGTCTGGACGTTTTACTTCAAGGGCCACAAAAATGAGTTGGTTCATTGCAACCACTCGAGTTGTGCATACCCAACAGGTAAGCAAAGCAAGTGACGAACCCCCCCTCTGATATCCATCAGAAATGAAAATAATAAAGAAAACAAAGGCCATCTTATATGAGTCAGAAAAAGACTAAAAAAGGAAAGGATTGGATTGGTCATTTGGTGGGATTGCAGGGGCGCTGACCATGTAGGATTGCCCTACTGAGTTGTTAAAGCCTTCAACTGGAAAATGAAGGCCAACTCTGGCTGTTATATTTCTTTTAGATCACTGTACCTGCATGTACCACCGGAAACTCTACTCCGGGGGAAGTATTTATTCAGAAGAAGACTCAATTTCCCGCGTCGCTTAGTTCACGAGCATAGTCACGTCAGCTCTTCTGTCTGTTGTTATCAGACGCCCGCCGACGGCACCGATAACTCCGACGAAGTAATTCTGAAGCAAAACTTTTCGGCTACAAGGCGTAATGTACTGCTCATGCCTCTTCTTACCGTCGGGGCTTGTGCTCTCCGTTCCGCAATTGCCAGAGCGGACGACAAATTGCCTGAGAGTACGCCGCAATCTTTGTCGACTCCGGTGACTACAGTGGAGGCTCCGCCGCCTGATTCGGTGGCTAAGGCGGGGGAAAATAAGGAGGAAGTGATAAATTCGAGGATTTATGATGCGACGGTAATTGGAGAGCCTTTGGCTTTGGGGAAGGACAAGAAGAAGGTCTGGGAGAAGCTCATGAATGCTCGGGTTGTGTATTTAGGCGAAGCCGAGCAAGTTCCAACTCGAGATGATAAAGAAGTGGAGCTTGAGATTGTGAAGAATTTGAGAAAGAGATGCGCCGAAGCAGAGCGGTCGATTTCGTTGGCTCTAGAAGTATTTCCGTCTAATTTACAAGAACAACTCAATCAGTACATGGCTAGAAGGTCTGAATTCTCTTAGAGTATACCCATAATTTGGTTATCCCAGTATGTCTTCTGAATAAAATTTCATGATGCTAGCGAAAAATGGTTCTACAGGCTTACATTGTGAAAAATGTGATTGGAACTGTCAGTTCCGCTGTGTTAGTTGGGGTAGATTTTCCAGGTTCCCCTGAGGAGATTTATTGATGTTCATGACCTTTTGAATGTCCTTGCTTTATCTTATGTTAAGTCGTGGAATAAATCCTGTTTATAGTAGTATGATCTTGTTATCAAAGAGTTTATCATGATGCACTTGTTGCATCTAATGAAAGAGAGAATTAGTTCCATTGAAATTTTTATATGAGACATATATCTGATGTTATGCACTTGATATTGCAGGATTGATGGAGATAGTTTGAAATCTTATGTAGCACATTGGCCAACTCAATATTGGCAGGAGTATGAGCCCTTATTGACTTATTGTCGTGACAATGGAGTTCGGCTAGTCGCATGTGGTTTGCCTCTCGAGGTACTTATTACCTGTGCCTTCATCTGTTAGTTGACGGGCATGAACTAGAAATATTTTTGAATCCAGAGCAAGAAGTAGCAAACAATATTACCTATTCTCTCTCTTATGCACTATGCTTGCAAGATATTCAGCAGAAAAAACATTGACTCCTTTTATTATCATGGAAGATCTCTTTGTTCTATAAATTCCAATTCTTTTTACTGTCTTATAGTGCTCTGCATTGAATAAGTTTTTCTAGCGTCAGAAGTTAAGGATGAAAATGATATATTTTCTGGTTTTTGTGGACTAGGTCCTCCGAACAGTTCAAGCAGAAGGTATTCGGGGGCTTTCAAAAGCTGATCATAAGAAATATGCTCCTCCAGCTGGTTCAGGTTTCATCTCAGGCTTTACGTCCATGTCACGTAGATCATCCATTGATGTAAATATGCTGAACCAGCCTACTCCATTTGGACCAAGCTCCTATCTCTCTGCACAAGCAAGAGTTGTTGAGGAGTACAACATGTCCCAGATAGTCTTAAAAGCAGTGACGGATGATGGAGCGGGTGGTATGCTTGTAGTTGTCACAGGTGCTACCCATGTCATGTATGGATCAAGAGGGACCGGGCTGCCTGCTAGAATTTCAAGGAAGATACAAAAGAAAAGTCAAATTGTCATACTACTAGACCCCGAAAGACAATGGCTAAGGAAGGAGGGAGAAGTTCCTGTTGCTGATTTCCTGTGGTACTCTGCAGCTAGACCTTGTAGCAGAAATTGTTTTGATCGTGCAGAAATTGCCCGTGTGATGAATGCAGCTGGCAGGAGACGAGATGCCTTACCTCAGGTTAATTATTATGCTTAGACGTGAAAGGCTATTACTAACTCAACGTCTGAACTCATATTTTGGCTGCAGTCGCACATACTTATAGAATCATTAAAACAGATAGTCTCCTGCTAACTGAGTTTGCAGGCTTTAAATGACATGGAGCTTGAAGTTATTAGATTGTTAATAACTAAAACATCAGTTATGCTTGAAGTTATTAGATGGTTAATAACTAAAACATCAGTTATGTGTTACAAGTTCTACCAGTGCCTCCTGCTGCCTGGGTTCTTTAGAATTGGTTTCCATTGAAAATTTAAGAAATGATGAAAGTAAAAAGCTTGCTTCTTTATCCTACAAGCTTGTTAGATGAGAATTAACCGAACCTAATAGAATACAGCACTGTCGGTGGAAAAATATACAAATTGACCAAAACTCTTATAAATGTTACAAAAGTCTTAGTCCAAGACTTCCATACCACATTTGTAGATAATACTCTACCTGGAGATTTGTGAACGAGATAAACAATAAGGCAAATGAGAGCACTTAGACAATTCACTTTGAGTACAAGAAGTATGCTGGCAGGAATTCCTCAAGGTGTATTACAATTTTTTGCTTTTTGAAGAGACTTGTATCTAATGAAGGACCTGAGATCATCTGGCTGTAGGGTCCCGCTCTCAGTTAGTAAACAGATATGGGAATCTTAGATCTACCTTTTCTTGATCTAGTTCAACATAACATTTCCTTCCTATCTCCGGCAATGACTTTGTGTTGTATATTCAGAATGTGAAGGATTTTCTATAATCTCAACCAGTGCTATATTCTATATATGAGGTTCATGTTCATGATTTTGACCAGTTAAGTTCATTCTGGCCATGTCCAATGCTCTCTCCTTGGCTGCTTTATCAAATTCCATAAGACCCAATCTAGCTTGGCTTGTCTCTGGCCCCATATGCATTTAGATGTTTCTCACTTATCAAAATGAATTCCATTTGCAAATGGAGCTTTTAGTACTGTGGAGAAGTTGTTCTCGGATTGAGTTGTTACCCTTCCCAGATATGCAATCATCAGTTTCGACTGAAGCACTATCTAGTTCCTGTCATGTGCATCACATCTACTTTATTTTCTTTTATGACGGTTGTGCTCGGGTCAGCTTGTGCACACCTTAACTATTCCAACAGGTACCTGCTATTTCCCACCAACACGAATAATGGGTAATATGACTCCCAAGACTAGGAAGATAGAAAAAATTAACCTAGTATTTTCTGTTTCTACTAGGATTTGAACCCCGGTTTCCTAGGTTTGCACCACTTCATTGACCACAATGCCACACCATTGGGTGCTCACATATACTTCATTTTAGAACCTTCTTTCAAAAGGAATATATTTCATATTACAAGATCCACTCCTTATATAATCATAGTCCTGCACTGATGGCCTTTATACCATTTATCGCAACCTTGACTCTTGATAAAGGTCCTCAGATGCAATTTCATTTGTTCTATCTGTTGTAGTGAATTGAATTTGATGTTGCGGCATGTTTATTAGTAAGAGCATCTGTCATACTTTCACCTCAAGAGTAAATTAGATTCCAGAATTTTTCGGTGGAAAAGAATTGTTTGAAGTTACTCACCATAAATTTTCTATTCCATTTTGTTGACATGGCTTCCTGAGGATTTATATATGCAGAAAATTTGAGGTGTTCATTGAAAGATCTCTTTCTAGTTCCTACAAATGTATTAAATAATTTCAGAAGTAATGGGTTACAAGTTGCATAACTCATTACCAGATGACCACCGTCCTGAATGCTGATTGCTGTTATTGGACCAATAAAGCGCAGCACCCTGTTACTTTCTTACACTACAATCAAGTTTGAGCATGGATAATAATGTCTGTTTAAAATTCTTTTGGGTCCCAAAAGCATCAGCATCAAGGGGCTTGCCCTTTTAATTTTTTATCAGTAAGTAAGAATGACACAGGTCTTGTCTTCCCAGATGTAAATTATCACATTTCATATTTGTAGATAGTAATTGAGATAAAATTGGAAGTGACAAGGAACTGTTGGATTTATTGATAAGAAACTTCATTCTTAAAACACGTAAATTTTCCATTTGTATCTGAATCAAATTGCACGTTTTTTTTATAACAAAAAACCCTCTGTGCTGCCTTCTCCACTTAAATACGGGACTTGGTTCATTAGTCAGGATCTGAATTTGTGACATGCCCTTACTACACATCTGGCTCTATAATTCTTTTCTATTGAGCCAAGAGCTATAGCATTTTTTGGCAGGGTTTCAGTGAGATTGTAGAGTTACGGATACAATGCTAACATTTATGGACTACATATTCATCTTCCTGTTTTCCTAATGTTCCATCATTTAGGGTTAATTGACACTTCGTAGCAGAAAGTTTGAAGTTATTATTATCTTTGGCTTCAAATTTCAACTAAGATACATTGGTTGCAATTTGAGAGTGTACGATACTGCAAATGTTGGAAAATGATTACGTACTAGTAATTGACTAATTGTGCATATTATATCAAAACTGTACTCTGAGGAACTTGATCTCATTACGTTAACAACTTTATTTTCTCAGGACCTTCAAAATGGACTAGATCTCGGTGTGGTATCCCCGGAAGTGCTGCAGAACTTTTTTGATCTAGAGCAATATCCTTTCATTTCAGAGTTAACAGACCGCTTTCAGGTGTGCTATGAAAGACATCTATTCTTAAACTACCCGGTCACCAACAGAAGGACAAAAGAGAATGAACAAAGAAAGAAAACATAAATAAAAAAGGAAATTCATCTTTTCTACTTTGTTTTTTTGTTTTACGCTTGTACTTGTGTATAAAGAAAATGCTAAGTTGTTTGTAGTTGAAAGAAGCTTGTTTTCTTGTTTTTATGCAGGGTTTTAGAGAGAGATTGTTGGCCGATCCTAAATTTCTACATCGATTAGCTATTGAAGAATCTATATCAATAACAACTACTCTGTTGGCGCAGTATGAGAAGCGTAAAGAGAATTTTTTTGAAGAGCTTGATTATGTTATTACAGACACTGTCAGGGGTATAGTTGTGGATTTTTTCACAGTGTGGCTTCCTGCTCCAACGATTTCTTTCTTGTCAGTTGCTGATGATGTTGATGGGCCTGAGAGCATCGAAGCATTGAAAGGTCTCCTGGGTTCCATCCCAGATAATGCTTTTCAGAAAAGTCTTGTTGGGAAGGACTGGAATGTGAGTCACAGAGTTGCCTCTGTGCTTATTGGTGGCCTTAAATTGGCCGGTGTAGGATTTATTTCTAGCATTGGGGCAGTGGCTTCATCAAATATCTTGTATGCAATCCGCAAAGCATTAAATCCGACTTTTACTACTGTCCAAAAGAACAAGCGATCTCCAATATTGAAAACAGCGCTTGTGTATTCATCATTTCTTGGTACATCTGCAAATCTGCGTTATCAGGTAACATCCACATATACTTGACAGTTTAATCTTTCATATCATTGCTTTCTAATCCAAGATGATGCTTATCTATTTTCATTGGACATCTTGGTTAAACATGGACTGTGCCAGTATATTTTAAAACAATTTTGGGTAATGTAGCTGTTGGTTTTATTGGGGACTGGGTTGCCATCTCCAGCTCCTGCAAATTTTAAGGATTTTTCTGGATGATGTTCCTCCCGATTCTTGTTTCTTTAAGTTAGTTATTCCAGATATCACGTGATAAAAACAAAATATGTCATTAGTAAATCAAGCACGAGCCTTTTTCCAGACTGAATAGCATGTCGGGAATGGACAAAACAAGGGTGTCAATTGGGAACCAATAGATCGCCACACGAGACTTGAGAATTGAACATCAACGTCAACCTTCTCTCACTGTGCTTTGGCATTTGCATCTACCTCACTAGCCTTTGCCTTTTCATCTACCACTGACACGACCCAAAGTGGAGGATCGTGCGGGCACCTACTCGATTCGAGTCTTAGAGGAGAACCCCTTTAAAAACACAATTTTCTCAATAGACTTATCTCTAATAATAAAACATTACAAATAACTGAAACATCACTTTTACATTCAAAAATCCCAAACAACATTTTTCTCAAGAATCTTGTCTAGACATGTACAAGAGCTCTATCAGAGTAAGGGAAAATAAAAAAAAGACACAGCTTCACTTGGGGAAGGAAATGCAGAAGCTGATACTGAGTCCCGCCACTTCAATCATGAAACTTCAATGACCTGCCACAAATCTACACCCCCCAAAAGGTGTAGCAAGAGTAGTATAAGTACACCACACGTACGGATAAGCATCATCGGCCGACTAAGATTAGTTCACGCAACACAGTATAAAATCAACAACCCTAAACAATTCCCGTGCAACAGCTTATGCTACTAAATCATATCCCACATATTACCTCAATAAGCCTTTAACAGGCCAACAATATTCTTACTGCATTTAATAAGTCTCTGGCTATAAATCTTAGACATTCAATCTCACCAACCCCCGCTACGGCAACCCTCCGATCGCTACACCAGTCTCGTTGCAGTGGGACTCTTATCGCTGCAGTGGGACTCTTACCGTTGCAGCGGTGCTATATCAGACAGTAGCTCGACCATATAACTAAGCCCTCTTCCATTTCAACATTACAATACGTAACAACACCAATACTAAATACTTACACCTTAATTACCGTGTCTGTTTCCAGTTACCAACAAGTTACTTATTATCATACATAAATGTTTTGACACTTATTATTCATTTGATGGCACATCTCCACTGACCAGGACTACCCCAACAATATAAGCATAACACACAGTCACAAAACGTTGATTCGGAGTAGATGACAGTGAGGACCAGGGTAAAGGGTGAAGGGTGTATCGGGTGGGGCAAGAAGAAGAGGAAGGCTGATTCGGAGTAGATGAAATTGAAGACCAGGGTGATAGTGGGGCTGGGGTTGGCCCTTCCCGGCCCTTAGGCCCCTTTGAGCGCATTGAGGTGGACATGACTGCCATGAAGGAGCTGTTGAGGGGTTTGCCCAGGCCTCCCCCGGATGGCGCGCCGTCGAGTGATGCTACAGGTGGCACTGAGACATTACAGGATGCCCTTGGTTCCCTGGTCCAGGCCCACATGGAGCTTCGGGCCGATTTGGAGGTAGAGAGAAGTAGAGGTGCGGGACAAACTGCTCGCCAAGATGTGGAAGGGGATGAAGAAGCTCCTGAGGACTCACTCCCCGCTCAAAGCTTCCCAAGGTGTCTAAGGAGGATGCCCAATAGTTCTCCTTCCTCAGCGAGTTCGACGACGAGGAGTCCAGCAGGTCCAGTCACTAGTGCCGGCAGTGACGAAGCGACCAGCTAGGCGTGGCCAGGTGTATCTCTCTCCCGCTATCCCTTAAGTTAGATTATTTTCTTGCCCTTGTAGGGCTGTTTGTTGAACAAATTTCTTTTCTTGTATATCCTAGATAGTTTGTTTTGATTTGGTAATTTTGTTCCTTTATTTTGATGCATGAATGCCCTTTGGTGGCATTCGAAGGACAACGACCCTTGTTTTGGCCTACATTATTTATATCAATTTGCTTTTCTGTAGTTTACAACCTTTACAACTTTTTGGATGAACTTTGAAGTTTTCTTAAAACAGGAGATGGATTTTGTTGTAGCGTCTGTCTGCTGTAGCGGGTATGTTATGGCGACCCATATCTAGCTGTAGCTAACTTCCGCAGCCAGATAGGAGGGCTATAGTGGCCCCCACATCTCTATGGCGAGACAGCTGCAGCGAAACCTCCTCGTTGCAGCGAGGCACCCTAGGCAGAATGGTATACGTAGGGTCGTTCGCTTTATTAACAAGTATATCCCTTGTTCACTAATATTTCACCCACACAATTCATTCGACACCTCAACATGGTCTATTTCGTCAGATACCAATTGAGCCCATAGAAATACCAACCGAAATCTTTTAGATATCAATTGAGCTCAACTCAGGCGAACTATAAATCAGGACGACACGATACGGACGAATAAAAGAGAAAATTTCCTAGATGTCTCATAACCTCCGAGGATTTAATGTGGACGTCGACACATCATTCTGCAGGACTTGACTTGACATTACTCTTGTACTTGTGAGAAAGGTAATCTAGGCTTTGATACCAACTTGACACAACCCAAAGTGGAGGATTGTGCGGGCGCCAATTCGACTCTAGTCCGTTAGGAGAACCCCTTTTAAAACATAATTTTCTCAATAGATATATTTCTAATAATAAAACATTACCAAATAACTAAAACACCATTTTTACATTCAGAAAATCCCAAATAACATTTTTCCCAAGGATCTAGTCTAGACATGTACAAGAGTTCTAATCAGAGTAAGGGCAGATAAAAAAAGACACAACTTCCCCTGGGGAAGGAAATGCAGAAGCTGATACTGAGTACCGCCACTTCAATCATGAAACTTCAATAACCTGCCACAAATCTACACCCCACAAAAGGTGTAGTAAGAGTAATATCAGTACACCACACGTACGGATAAGCATCATCGACCAACTAAGATTAGTTCACACAACACAGTATAAAATCAACAACCTTAAATAAACAATTTCCATGCAACAACTTATGCCCCCTAAATCATATCCCACATATTACCTCAATAAGCCTTTAATAGGCCAACAATATTCTTACCACATTTAAAAAGTCTCTAGCTATAAGCCCTAAACATTGACTATCACCAACCTTTGCTACGACGGCCCTCCGACCGCTACGACGGTCTTGCTGTAGCGGGACTCTCACCGCTGCAGCAGTGCTGCATCAGCCAGTAGCTCGGCCATATAAGTAAGCCCTTTTCCATTTCAACACATTACAATACGTAATAGCACCAATACTAAATACTTACACCTTAATTACTCGTGTCTATTTTCAATTACCGACAATTTACGTATTATCATACATAAATGTTTTGATACTTATTATTCATTTAATGGCACATCTCCATAGACCAGGACCACCCAAGCAATATAAGCATGACACACATAGTCCTAAAATGCTGAAAATTAGATCGTCAATAACAATCAGTAATCAAACCATATCTGGACATAATCATGTAAATCAACATAGAACATATACTCCAACAGATATAAAAGTCATCAGCACAATCAATTGTGAAATTCTATCACATAAAACCATGGATCCATATTCATACCGAATCACTGTTGTATATCCTCCGTATCTCATTAGTGTCTCTTTGTATCAAATCTGATTACATATGTGTCACTCATCTGTATACACATGCCAAAGGGTCTTATATTTGCCAATTCAGTCATGACCTGCAGGGAATTCTAGAAATCCATATATCTACCGGCATTGTACCCGCTCCCACACATCTATTCATCGGATGCTCCTCTCGGACTCGAGCCACTCATATCATATCCGCTCTCCGAATGCTCACCTCAATCACGAGCTACTCATATCATAACCGTTTGTCCAAGTGCTCACCTCGGACGCGGGTCACTCATATCATAACCACTCGTTCGGATGCTCTCTTCGGCACGAGCCTCTCTTATCAGAATAATGGTGGATTATTCAGTCATCATCAAGACACATCTTAGTATGCTCTCCATTCAGTCGTCACACAAGACAACAATCATAAGTACTCAATGATTTCCACAAGTACACATCAAAATTACAAATTATGTTCACAGACTTAAAAAGTTCACAGCATATTCACATGACATTGTCAAGTCGCAATCTCAATCACAAAATATACATATACCCACATTTCTAGTAACATGATGTCAATAGTTTAACAGTTAAATCATATAAGTCTGGTCATATAAGGACTTAACAATTTAGTAATATCATTCAACCTAAGTTCTCACAAAACCCATACCAAAATTATTCTAATCAAAATTCGGCTCTTAATTCATAATTATTGGTGACAGTTCCTTACTAATATTATTACTACTTGCTTCCTTTCGAATCCCCTTTTTTAAATATAAATATATCTTTACTACCAGTTATCTTTTCGTTAAGATTACAATAGTGAGATTACTATCAAGTTTCTACACATCAGTATCACCTACAAAATAGGTGTTCCACCTCCCCTCTTCTTCAAACCTTAGAATATTTTATTCAAGTTCGTAACCAATTTACCACTTAGTAATCCACTCTACTTGTATTAAACCCAATAGAATTATGATCTTATATATATAATTAACCGTCAAGTTTATACGCGTATACATTTCACTAATCAAAGTCTAAACTCAAAGTAAATCGTAACCTACCTGAGCGCCAAGCTGCTGTCATGGAGTCGATGGAGTTTCGTTTATTTCCCTCAATCCAAAGTTCTTGATGGAATATTAGCCGAAAAGATGATGGAGTCTTGTTCCTTGGGAGCTACACCCCTTAATTCTTGGGTAGAATGTCTAAAGTTTTACCCTGGGCATTTCTAAGGGGGAATCCTTTTTAGAATCGGAGTCGGGCCTTAAAAATAAATTGAAACAGGAAATTTTGGTTCGCGTCTTTCAGTACAACGGTCCCCTCTCTGTTGCAGTGGTCTCGCTATAGAGAGGAACTGCCTGCTACAGCGGTTTCGCCTGCCTGGGTGAACTTTACTTTAACTCTGTCTTACTCGATATTTACTTAGCTCATACTTGTTATCCCAAAATTTAAATTGATACCAATAAAATTTTTAAAATTCATACTTCCATGTTGCCAAGATTCTATAACGATTAGACGGGTCGTTATAACCACATCGACCTTTGTCGTTAAGTAAGTTGCACCACAACTCAACTGTAGAAGCCCAAGATAAATAGTTTGAACTTTCCATTAATGGTTGAAGTGATCATAGGGCTTGAACTTCCAATTCCATTGTATTTTTGGAACCAAATATATCAAATCCGAGAGACATGGTTCAATGCTTCAAGAAATTCGACCAAAAAAGAAACACCAAGTTTCTGCCAAGCAACAGTTCAGAAGCTGAACAGAATCTGAAACAGTGCTAGACCTTGTCGGAGAACTCACTGGAAAAATAAAAGGTGATCGGATCTTGAAGAAATGCTATGGGTCAGGAAATAAATTTCTCAAAAGAACTGGCTGAAAATGGTGCAGCAATTGCCAGAAAATTAGATTGATTGCTGGAAATTGGTCGGAATGAGGAAATAATAATATGGGCAGCCTCGGAATGAAGAAGGTGACCCTACTGAAACAAGAAAATGCTGGAAAACTGGCTGGAAAACACCTCAAGTGCCGGCGCATGACTGAAACTCACTGCCGGAGCTGGAATTTTGGACGGTGCGTGAGTGTATTTTTGCTGGAGCCGCTGACTGTGTTTTGATTGGAAGGGACTGATCTTCCTTGTGTTTGTGTTGGAATTTGCGCAACACTACCAGCAAGTAATTTTGATGTGGACAGCTGTGTTGTCACCGGAAAAATCACGTGGTGACTGATTTTCTTTATTCTGAGATGTCGCTGGAATGATGCACAGCGATAATTTTCTCATACACTCTGTTGGACGCGGGGCGGGGTAGACACAAAATATCCCTAGAAACTTGCTGGAATTTGACACATGATGATCTGTCTGAGTGAGTTTTCTTGCCCTAAATTTTTTCACCATCATGTGAAATAAAGGAGAAAAATATTATTGAATTATGTATCTACATTATTATGATTAACCTTATTTATAGACATTATATTACCATCCCTTTCCATGGGTATATATGTAAATCCTATTTATATTCCTATCCCAACAGTCCCTTCATCTTTACTATTATAATATGTTTGACACGAGCTTTCGCTCAAACATTATACTAGCAATTACTTTAGAAACACCTATCTGAAAATGATTTCCTTAACTTTCTATTAAGGTGTTTGAGGTTCTATTGAACTTTGATAATATTCTCGAAATGCAGGTTATTGCAGGATTGGTAGAGCACCGGATTGCTGATCAATTTTATGACCAAACATTACTTGTAAATATGCTATCTTTTGTTGTTCGAACTATCAACTCCTATTGGGGAACCCAGGTAGATACGCTCTAAATTCTTTGAAGTTAAATCTTTTTTTCTTTTTTTTTCCTTTTCCTTTTTACCACTAACCAGTGATAAACTTCTTTCATCAGTATCCCAATAAACAGTCATGTAGGTTAATGATAATGGAATCCAAAAGATTAGTCTTTATGAGGGTCTTCTCAGGGAGATACCTTTTAGTTGTTTTATTCTGTTCCTGAGGGCTAGCTGGTTTTGAAGCTCGGTTGAAATGTGCCTGCCCCTTTACCATTCTCCACTTAAAACCTTTTATTTGGATCTCCTATCCTTTGTCCCATCCGTTTCCAATTAGCCTTCTTTTTGCGAAAAAATTGACTCTTAGAAACATAGTAGGAGATACTGCTTTTCTTTCAAGAGAAGATCCCTCGATCCTCATAGCAGCTCTGAAGTAAAGATGCAACGAACAGCAATATCACCAAGCAAAACCAATTAGATTCAAACCAGGGTAATGTGCCTACTAATCCAAGCAAATCCTCCAATAATGAACTGAACAATTAGTCAAATACAAACACTAATAGGGACAAGGCTGTTGCATCAGATTACACTTAAAAAGAGAAAGAAGGAGAGAGATCGAGAAGAACAGAGAAGGGGGAAGAGTAAAAGGGGATGAGAGGGACCAGAGAATTTCTCAATATCATTACTTACATATTTCCCCCTTACCCAATTATTGCTCACATGGCCGTACCTCGCACATTATTTTCTTACAAACTTGCCCTCCACCATGGTCTCTTGGGTAATTTTATTCACGACATAATAGTTCGATGACCATTCACAATTGAGCTGTTTCTTATTGTAAATGTTTTAGCGTTTTTAAGTTATTCACCTTGTTTTACTTACCACTCATCCACCTATCATCTTATTGTTGATAAGTAATTTTTCTATTCGATAATGATTAGCACTTCTGTATCTCTTTTTCTGCAGCAATGGATCGACCTCGCGCGGCTTACAGGATTGCAGGCTCGGAAGAGTGAGCAAGTTTCTGATCTTGTTTCAGATTCTGCAAATCCTGCTGCAGTTGGTTGCAATACACCAGAAGATACCAATACTGATGAAATCAACAGTCAATAGTAACACTTTCACTTATCTTCTCTACACGCTAGCATAACTTGTAAGCAGCAGTTTGATTCTCTTGCTGTATATCATTCAATCACCTTTTAGCCTGTCAATGTACACAGTTGATAAATTTTGACACACGTCCAATAAATCTGTCATTCAGAGTCTCGATTTTCTTTGCCAAGAATAAAAGCCGACTGAAATTACATTAGAGCACTGTTTAGCTATAATAGAATAAACATTGCACTAGATACTCTTACCAAGTATTTATAAACAGTCAAAATTGGCTCTAGTTTGCACCTTGGATGCCTTTTTAAGTAAAACTTAAAGTTGCGTTTATGCTGAAGATAAAGTGAAATATAGGAACGCATTGCAACAAGTGAGAAACTATTAACAGTGAACGAGGACACAAACTTTGTTTGTCTTTAAGTGGCTAAACGCAAGGTACTTAACTTGCAAAACCTGAGAATCCTGAAAATGGTCAAAGGGGGCATCATTGATTGAGTCCAATCTTTCAAAGTACGTGTATGGGTTAGCATTCAATAATCTGGGCTAGTCAAAAAGGATAAAAACATTTATGCCAAAGATGCGGCCTAGAGTTATCAATATAGGTTAGACCCAGTGGGCTGGCACAACTACACTCATAATTTGATAGGATTAGACTGTGATTTTTGAAATTCATTTAAGAATGAGACCTTTTAGTCCGTGGAGCAATAGATGAGAGATTTTTCTAGGGAAAAAAATTCGGAGCAGAAAGGGTATCTATCGAGTGACATAGTTGCAAATTCTAAAGGCTGTGGAGGGGGTCAAGATGCACTTTATATGACAGTCATGACTCAGAGTGGTAAAGAGCTGAAATCTGGAGTTGACCAGTACTTGGGGAAAAAGTCTCTAAGTAAAAAGAGGAAGTTTATGTAGACATTCCTGACATTAGTGAAACAAAGGTGAGCCCAATAGAGAGCATCAAGGACAAGGCAGAGGAAGAAGTAGTGGAGGTTTCTAAACCACGAACACCAATTCCAAAGCCTGTCCCACCATTCCCATAGAGATTGATGAAGAAAGCTAAGGATGCAAAGTTTGAGAAGTATCTAAATATTTTGAAGCAGCTGTCATTGAGCATTCCATTTAGATGCATTCCAAGGTATGTCTAGTTTTGGCAAATATCTCAGGGACTTGGTTATGAAGAAGAGGTCAATCAAGGTTGAGGTAGTCATTGTCACTAACAAGGTAAGTTCTATTAGTTTAGGTACTTCGGTAGAGAAGAAAGGTGATCTTGGAGCATTCATGATTCCATGCACTACTAGACTTCATGAATTTGAAAAAGCTCTATGTGATAACAGAGTAAGTACCAACCTGATGCTGCTTGCCATTTGCAAATGATCCGGATTTGGGATGTGACTAGTATATAGTTACAAATGGTTGACAGATCTATCAAGAAGCCTGTGGATATCATAGATGATGTATTAGTGTAGGTTGGCAAATTCATGCTTCTAGTAGATTTTTTCTACGGTGGACATTGAGATTTCCATTATTCCGGGATGCCCTTCCCTTGCAATCGGAAGAGCACCTCATGGGCTCAAAAAAGAAATAAATTAAATTCAAAGTGAATGATAAGAAGTTACTTGTGCAGCACGTAAAGGGATGAAGCTACCTAGAGTTATGAAAGCATTTAAGTGATGATGACTTTGATGTAGTTGAAGATGTGATGGAGATGAAGGTGGAAGGAAAAATCATAGGTTAAGTACTGGCAATAATCTTGATGAATTATGATGCAATCGATAATATGGAGGATTATACTGAGACAGTTAATTCACTAAAAAGGTTTGGATTCTATTATTACAGGCCAAAGAAGTTTTCCTTAGATCCCGAGAACAGGACAACTCCTCCAGTGAAATCATGTATCGTGGAGCCACCAAAGCTTGAGCTCAAGCCACTGTCAACTCATGTCAGCTACAAATTCTTGGATTCTGGTGACACTTTGCCAGTGATTATCTCTGCCTTTTTGAGTGACGAAAAGGTACAAAAACTGCTTACAATGTTGAGAACATATAGAAAGTCCATTATTTGGACTATTGTAGACATCCGGGAGATTCCATCAGGTATTTTCGAGCATAAAATTTCACTAGAGGAGGATAGCTTCCCTAGTATAGAGCACTAGAGATGCTTAAATCAAGTTATGCAGAAAGTTATAAAGAAAGAAATTATTAAATAGTTGGATGTTGGGGGTGGTCTATCCATATTTGATGGTAAATGGGCTAGTCCAGTCCAATATGTGCCTAAAAAGGGAGGCATGATGGTGGAAAAATGATAAGAATGAATTAGTGCCTACCAGAATCATTGTAGGTTGGAGAGTCTACATAGATTACTGTAAGTTAAATGCAGTGACCTGTAAAGATCATTTTCCTATGCCTTTTATTGATCAAATCCTAGATCAGCTAGTGGGAAGATTCTATTTTTTTTTGGATGGATGCTCAGGCTATAATCAGATCAATATTATGCTGGAGGACCAAGAGAAGACCATGTTTACTTGCCCTTATGGGATGTTTGCTTTCAGCATAATGCATTTGGGTCGTGTAAGCTCCAACCACATTTCAAAGATGCATGCTATCCATATTTTAGGAGATGGTGGAGGACTTTCTGGAAGTATTTATGGATGATTTCTCAGTTGTGAAAAAAAATTTCGATCAATGTCTTGACCATCTAGGTCATGTACTATGCAGATGTGAAGAGACAAGCCTGGTGCTTAACTGGGAAAAGTGTCACTTTATGATGAAAGAGGGTATCGTACTTGGGCATAAAATTTCATAGGAGGGCATAGAGAATGATTAGGCCAAGATTGAAGTCATTTCTAAACTTCCTCCTATCTCCATAAAATGTGTCCGCAGTTTCTTGGGCTATGCTAGTTTTTACAGAAGATTCATTGAGGATTCTCGAAAATTACTTAACCTATGTGCAAGCTTCTTGAGAAAGAGGCAAAATTTATATTTGATGAGAGATGTATTGCATCATTTGAAGTGTTGTAGCTAACCTCAGTCCCTATTTGTCACGCCCCAAACATAGAGAGGCATGACCGGCACTCGGAGCCTCACTTGATCGAGCTAGCCACTGAAAGTCATATGACTTGTGTAACAATTGGGCTAACAAGGCCGCTATGATAACACTACTACAACATATAGAGAAATAAAACTGACAAGATCACGAAAAGAATATATTTTAAGCAGTTGGCAACACAAAACATGTATATACAAAGCTAACAAGTCTTCCAAGTACCTCAGTTATCCAACGTTAGGTCGATAAGGAAATAGACTAAACAACCACTAAGCAAAAGGCTAGCAAGGCCATAAACGGCATGCAGAAAACTCAAAACAAGTATCTACAAGCCTCTACGAGTAATCTGACTGACATATAGTCGGGATAGGGCCTTGACCTACCCATCTGCTATACACATACTCAAAATAAAGTTGGACCTCTAACTTTTCAGCTCCAGGAAGAATGTAGCTTACCAAAATTGCTGAATTTTGTAGCTCCTACTAGAGAGGTCTATTTAGATCTAGGTCTGATGTCAATACAAAAGAAAGTACCGGTATGTGAAGCCGAAATAGTAATTGAATATATTGCAAATAGTAAATGAGAGCAGGATATAATATAAAACTTGAAAACTAAAACCTCTTTATTCTTTTTAGAACACAACACACACCTTAATTTACTCTGTGTAACTCACGCTGAATCACCATAGCACCTCGGCGCATACTATGCATATAATAATAGCCACAATAGGGGCAATAGCGCCTCAACGCACAAACACACTCTCTCTCTCTCTCTCTCTCTCTTTCTCTCTCTTTATATATATAGCCTTAATACGGTAGTAATTCCTTAGCGCACCCTAACACATGCAACTCGCACATAATTAGCATATTAAGTGGTTAAGTTTCTGAAACATAGTAAAATGGAGTTAGTTTTGACTAAAATTAGTATTTAAAGGCATACAAAATTCCATGAAAAAAAGTACAGATGTGTCGCAAACTCCCAACACATCACTAATGTCAGGGTAAACTGCATGAAGACCCACACAGGCACTTGATGGAATTCGTCGTGCTAAATGAAACTTTTACTATCAGAATGTCTCAGACAAATATGTAAAACTAACATTATGTCTATTCTTGTTGCTTGGAGAAGCTAAGGAGTGGTTGCAGAGTAAACCTGCCAGATTCATCACTTCATGGGGTTGTCTATTAGAGAAATTCCTCAACAAATTCTTCTCATCTAGGAGGTCAAAAGAATCATGAGAAAAAATATCTGGATTTATGCAAAAATATGGGGAATCATTACCTCGAGAATGGGAGAGATATAAAGGCTATCTGAGGTATTTCCCTCATAATCAACATAAAGAGATTGTCAGACACACTTATATAGAAGGGTTGAAGCAGGACCCAAAGGCACTTCTTGTTGTAACTGCTGAAGGGAAAATATTGGCGAAGAGATATGATGAATTTGAGGCCTTAATCAATTTAATATCAATAGGCTATCGAGACTATCAAGAACCAAGATGAGTATTTGTCGCACAGAGTACTGCAGGAGTGTTAGAAGTTAATGGCGCCTCAGCCATACGATCTGATGTTGATTAGTTTTATAGATTGATGAAATAGTGTTTGGCCTCTTAGAATGCGGGCCCAATACAACAGGTTCAATAGGTACAATAGATGCCTATGTCATATAAGATGTGTGGAGAGAGCCATGAATATTTAGGGTGTCCTTTGAATCCTAAATTTATATATTATACGGGGCTGCAAAATCGTGGTCAAGGGTATCAAAGAAACAACTATAATCCAAACTAAAGAAACCACCAAAATTTCTCTTGGAGTGGAAACCAGAATGTTTAGACACTACAATCCAATCAACATCCACCACAAGCTCCACAAGTGAGTAGTTCTCTAGAGGAGACTTTAAAGCATTTATGTTCCAGCAATAGCAACAACAATGTCATGATCTGAACGTACATCTAGATTGTGAAAACGGGACAAGGGACCCCGAGAGACCCAAGTCGACCCATGGCACAAGCATACAACTAATCTCATTTAAATAAGCGGAGTATTAACCATAAAACATAGCGAAAACGTAACCATAGCATAATACCAGAAAATACTAGGCGTACACATAAGCTGAGTACTACATATTGTCTGAAAGCCTCTACTACATACGATGGGTTGATTGGACAGCATCCCCAACTAACCTGAACAATACTGAAACACATGATAACATACCTAACCCTCATAAGCCTGAAAGGTACAAGCAACACAGTAATAACCTACATGGGCCCCCATAAGCCTCGGCAGGTGCCAATCAGTCTATATACCCCTAATACCCTGCAAGTAACTATAACTGTATCTGAACCATCTGGGTTGAATATGAGTCGTCTGGGCTCCTATAGATGTGTCTGAGCCATCTGGGTTGAATAGGAGTCATCTAGGCTCTTGTAGATGTGTCTGAGCCATATGGGCTTCTCTAATCATGTTTGAGCCATCTGGGCTCCTATAATCATGTCTAACCATCTGGGCTCCTGTAATCTTGCCTGAGCCATTGGACTCTTATAACTGAATATGAGTCATCTGGACTCTTGGAACTAAATATGAGCGGTCTGGGCTCCTGTAGCTGTATATGAGCCGTCTGGGCTCCTGTACTGAATGTGAGTCGTCTAGGCCCCTGTAACTAAATATGAGCCATCTGGGCTCCTATAATTGAATGTGAGCTGTCTGAGCTCCTATATTTGTATATGAGCCGTCTGGGCTCCTAATGTTGTATATGAGTCATCTGGGCTCCTATAACTGAATGTGAGCCGTCTAGGCCCCTGTAACTGAATATGAGCCGTCTAGGCTCCTGTAACTGCATATGAGCCATCTGGGCTCCTGTAACTGAATGTGAGTCGTCTGGGCTCCAGTAGTTGTATATGAGTCGTCTGGGCTCCTTAGTCCTAAGCGACCACTACTCTTACTCACCCCTGAACTGGTATATATAGCTGCCAATAGGAACAATCTATGTGCCTACACCTGGCGAGAGGGTCCTGGCAGTAATCACAACCTCTATCGACTTAGACGGAAAAGGTTGAGGTTGGGGTGACCTAAGCGATAGTCTGAAGGTCATGCTGAGGCAAGGATAACTCATAAGCGAACTGTCAGGTCGTAGGTAACCAACTATTTAGTTCCTCCGCTTAGAACAACTCTGGGGCTGCTATTAATCGGGCATGCTCCTAAGCAGTCAGCCCTTCCACAGACAGCTTACTATAATTCTTAGCTTGAAGGTAATACTGTACTAACATGGTTCTAGTCCCTTAGACCTTAACTTGGTCTGTTCAGATTTCATATGTCTTCTCTGGGCGATTCCTAACATCGTAGGTAAGTTTATCTAGACTTAGCCACTCACAGCAATTTGTACCTGAGTATCTTATAAGAGCAGGCTGGGACGTTGGCCTGGCATTCAACTACTAATAAGTCTCCCTCTTTAGGCGTACCCATGGGTCTATCTGACTTGTACAACTGGGATGACTTCCTGGGCAACCTGTATAACAAGCACTAAGTCGACAGAAACTAACAGTCACTGGTAGTAGCTAACTCAATGGTAGGCTGTCACTCAGCTCACTAGGCAACTCCGGTGTCGCTGACTCTAAGGTATGACCATCCTATTCAACTTTCTGGCCCTAGAGGCATTATGGTATGCCAACGGCCCCTGGGCAGGCTTTACTAACAATACAAGCGTCAAACTGAAAATTATGTCGCCTGGCTGCGCCGTATGCTATCCAACTTACCAACTCAGGCCCAACAGCTAACCACAAATTTCTAAGGCCTTGGCATGACAACAAAACAGCATAATTCTACTAATACAGTGAACAGAGGAACAGAGGAGTTTCTATGACGCTACTAGCGTGAGTCACACTTTAACATACCGACAAGGGATACTGTAATATACTCTCAATACATTTTCTAGAAACTAACCAAACATATATAATCATAATTTGTTGACAGCAGCTAATCACAACATATAAGCTCATTATCTACTGGCAGCAGCTAATCACAGTATATAGGATCATTGTCTACTTTCGAAGGCATAGGTCGTATCACTACACGACAAGAATAACTTGCTGAAGAGATAAGCCTTAACATACCTCTATAATACAGGATCAAATTATGCCAAATTCACATCACCAACATACTGCCTCAAGGAATTCCTCAATCATTTCACAAGAAACTACAAGAATCCGACAAGAAACAACACGTACCACACGAATACGGTAAGGTTCCTATAGATCCAATTCTAGAAACTCTGAAATAAGAATCTAACGATATTTATGTATTATTAATTATGATAATAAAATGAATATTAAAAGGACAATATTGCTTACCCAGCTAACCCATTCGAATCAGCCATCAAACATGGAACGACAACTACAACCACAACACGAACTAGTCGATACATTTAACTTTCTAATCGTGAAGCCACATCCGAATAGTTAAATATAGCATAAAGGATATTTTTTTCCCACCAAATCCATCTTCTGATTTTGAACATATATGTTACTACAACTACAACGCCTAATTATTTTGCTAAAGGAAAAGTGAAGTAAGGTGTATATATATATATATATATATATATATATATATATATATATATATATATATATATATATATATAATGAGGCTATGTAAGATGGTGAATAAGATAATAAAATATATTGAACGAATGAGTCCTTTGTTTTATCTACAATTAAATACCCATCTCCTACTAGTAAAAAGCTAAAGACTTTGATCATTATATCAATTAATAATTAATTCTATATCGATCATTACAACTAGATGACTAGTACTGATATACTTACAATGTAATCTCCTCCACTTCCACGTGGGAGTGGAGGTGGCAGCACTTCACTTATAAGTCATTGCATTATATTCGGATTTATTCGAAAATATACCGTCTTAAATTTTTCTAAATGGCAAAATTTAATATTTTCAATAAAATATTAATGAAACATAATAATCTTGCAAAATTTATCACGTACATCAATATACCATAGTTGAAAATAATTTTCATAAATAATGAGGCATAACATATACAATAATTTTTTTTCCAAATTCTAATTTAATCGGACGTCCTCGAACCTGCGAGGTCTTACATTCTTCCCTGCTTAAAAATATTCATCCTCGAATATAATCTTAAGCTCAATAGGCTCAACTCTTTAACTATTGCTAGAAAAATTTTGACAGAGTCTCCTCTATAATAAGGACTATTTGGAACCCTGAAACACGGAAAAGTCCTGCACAGGTGCCTCACAGGACGCTATCTGCAACTGAGTAATATAGTGCCACTACATATATAAGTGACTAACAGCAACAACAATAAGGGCTCTACTCAATACTTGAAAACTATCTTGTTGTTTCTGAATTTGTCTGAATTTGTATGTTGTCATTATAGAGCCTGGAACAACTGAAGATATTTAGATCTTACTTTATCCTTAGCTTCTCACTATGGCGGAATCAGCCTATTTCTGACCTGAGCTTTACTATTGCTGGGGATTTTTTGCTTATGGACTCTCACACGTACTTTGGTGCTACTGGAAATCTTATCTGCCCTCCTGATTTACTACCATGAGGGTCTAGGTAACTTTGTAAACACTAGAGGTCTTACCCACTTTCTAATCCTTCTCGGAATCAACAGTTCTAGCCCTCCTTACTCTTTATTCCGGGCAACATGGCATTGATACTTACACTTTCTGTTGTACTGAAAGAACAAGCTGGGGGGTGGAAAATGACCCTATCATTCATTCTATAACAAGGCTAAGGCACGAAATTTAACAAACTCTAAAAGCTGGAAGTACAAACCTCGCATAATCCTTCGTATATTTCAGGTAATCTAACATTAATTGTTGTCCCTATTTAATTATAGTTGTCTACTAAGTGAGCCAACTCATATATATACTATACTCCTAACCTCTTATTCCTAGGCTGAAGAAGAAATTGGGGACGATGCTGGCATATCTATTACGTTATGAGATTTTTGGTGCCCTGAGAGGATGCTGGGGAGATTAAAATACATCTGCTTTTACCCTTAGGTTGACTGTCCCCCTAACTGTGGCACCTTACTGGTATCCTCTCCTGCTGTTGTAGCTAATTTGAGGCTGACTGAAGTTTGTCCCATATCAAATATTATTCTGGACAGACATAACAAGGAAAGCTTAGAGACTTATCCCTATACAACTCGGCTCTATAGCACGACTAAAGAAGAAAGGAGGGTAACCATGCTATTATGTCTCGTAGCCTCCGGCCTATAGAATGTGGTGCACAACACACTCATAGGTAAGACTCTACTACACACGGCTTGCAGACTCCCTAGGATACGACTTGCTCTGATACCAAATTTGTCACGCCCCACCTTAGGAAGCATGACTGGCACCTAATGCCACACTGGGACCTGGGCTGACCTGGCTGGGCCTATGCACCTTTGGTGCCTACCAGCGACTCAAAATTAAGAAAACAAACTGCTATATCTCGACTGTAAACACAGCCTCGGGCCGACAAGGCCACGTAGCACCTGCAAAATAAAATAGCCAACCCAACCAACATAACAATAAAAGGGATCCTATGCGGTCCGACAGGACCACAATGTTGTCTAGATATAATAGGAATGAAAACAAGCAGCTACACTAGTCCCCACACGGCCAACGCACAAAATAAGACATACATGGGCCTCACACGGCCAACAACAACCAGCAAACTGAATATTGTAGTCTGCAAGCCTCTAAGAGTGAATATATTAGTTGGGACAGGGCCTCAGCTGTCACACCCCACCTTGGGGGGTATGACTGGCACCTGGTGCCCTACTGGAACCTGACCTGCTGAACTGTTAAGCCTGGGCGCATCTGGCGCCTGGCTGGCTCTAACTCACATTTCTGGAAACAAAGGGCTATATAACGGCTGTAAATACAGCCCCCGGCCCATTGGCCTATAGCCTTCTATACCTGTATTAGCAGCTGGCCAGAAACATAGCAATTCAAGGGAACCTATGCGGGCCGACAAGGCCACCATGCTATCTAGTTATCTGCAACTCAAACATAACATACTAAAAAACTACGTGACCAGCAAGGTCACCACTACTGATAAACTATGGCCCCACACGGCAAACATAAGAAAGAAAGAGTAAAGGCAACTATACAACTGCACGGCCCCACACGACCGGCTCATCTGACCACAGGGAATACATACAGACTGCAAGCCTCTAGGAATAGTAATAGAACTGGTCGGGACAGGGCCCCGACCTACCCGTACTATATACAACAAAAGGAACTGAACTACACCTCTGGAATTCAGCCTCCGAACGACTGGAGTTGAATACTTAACCGCTGACAGGAAGTCACGTAGAATCGCCTGCTCGTCTAAGAGTACCTGCAGGCAAGTAATGCAGCGCCCCACCGGGCGTCAGTACCGCTGGTACTGAGTATGTAAATCAATGACTGAAAAAGATATCTGAAATTAATAATATAACTGTCAAAACTGAAATAGGAAGAACTAGATTATCTGTCTGATGATGTAAGTCGTACCTGTTCTCAATCATACTGGGAGGAGTAGATGTCATATCTGGAGGCGTATCATTCTACTACTAATCTACTCACGTCTAATATAACATAGCACAACATACATAACATAACATGGCATACACAACCTTACCCGGCCCCCATAAGCCGGGAGGTACAATCAACACAGAATCTATGCCCCTACCCCGGTTATCCCATCTCCTACAGTGGCTGTAAGCATCCTGCCGATCCCTGGGTATGCACTTGGGCTCGCTGAGCCCCTGACTATAACTGTACCTGAGTTCGAAGGACTCTAAATCAACACCCCGGGCGTACCCGCTCGACGGGGGTGTATAAGGGCCGACCAAGGCACAATATGGGGAAACTGGCATCCCATCTTCGTCCCCTTGCGGGACGGCATATCACTCCATAGAGTGACGTATCCTCGTCCTCTGGCGGACGAGTCGATACAGCTATTAACCCTGGGCGGTCAGGGATGCTAGGTAGTCCAACCCCAATCAATACAACGGTCTCAACTAATCATGTTGTATGTGTATCTCATAAGCTAAGGCTAACAGGTGTAAGGTATCGTATACATCACATACTGAGCTAATAATAGTAATCTGTAAGTGTCTGATACATGCTGAGACAGGTAAGTATAAACATAAATATAGCCTCCTGTCACACTGTACTGGGGCAAAGGTTATACAAGAAGGCGTTTCTGCTGAAAACTATACTGTTTACTGAGTTTCTGTATTAACATGATTTCCTACTTCTAACATGCTTTCTAAACCATATTTAGTTACTATTCTATGTCTGGAATGCTTCACGGATACTGTACTACTTCGCGAGGTTTCAGCTAAACACAACAATATCTTAACATGGCATATTACATCACATACTGAATATACTGGGCAATCTTAACCACTTACGTCCGAATCTATATCATACGGATAGGTATCGTACACGTTACAACCCAAAACTTCTCATATTGCACCAATATTCAAAATAACAGAATAATCGATTTCTGAACATTCTACTGGTCTGTAAATTACTATACTGCTTCAATGTTACTTAACTTGCCGAGGAAACTTAACTTTACATACCTTATCTTCGACTATTCGTCCGTCGGACGAGGCTCGGCCGGTACTTCAACTATTTTCTCCCAACTGCATTCATAAATACGTCAATCAATACTAAATAAAACTTTATTGTAAAGAGCGACGTTATTTTCGATTTAATTTATAGCCTAAACTTAGGCTTATCGAAATACGGTCGAAAACTCGCTATTTTTCAGCGGCCCAGAAGGGAGAAGTATTCACTTCTCAGCTAGGAACATATAGACATTAATTTAGAGCAATTCTACTTACTTTAGTTCGGTGGCTCGCCGATTCGTCGGCCGTATTTCGCGAAACTAATTCCGTAGAAATGCTCTCTGCTGATAAATACTCGGGTATCTGGGATTAATTTGAGTTTGGGCAACGTTTGGCAGCGTAATCGGACGATAATTTATAATTTTCCTTCGTTTTCCCTCTGTTCACTGCGTGTTCTGAAAAGTTTTCAAGTGTAATATGATTTTAAACCGAAGTGGAGGCTTATATACTTGGGCCTGAACCTGGGCAACGTGTCACGGAGCCATCGCGGAGGCCTCACCTCCGTGACACGCTGCCATCGCGGAGGGGCTCTGCCTCGGCTCCTCCCGCGATGGTTCGATGGGTTTCTCGTCTGATCTTTTCCCGGGCCTTTCCCTAGCACGTATGGCCTTCAAATATACTTAACCAACGTGCGAATAGGTCATCTAAGTGTCGGGAATTCTACGGGGTATAACATTCTCCCCCCCTTAGGAACATTCGTCCTCGAATGTACACTGTTATCTAGAGGACTGCTTACTTTACTTTCTAGAAAATTTTTGGCAGAGTTTCCCCTGTAATATGGACTATCGCAAAAACCTGAAACGCAGAAAAGTCCAACACAGGCACTGCACACAATATTCGAAGATTCACTGGACAACTAAATATCACTTCTTCTTTATCATTTACAAACATACAATCGTAAGATACTGTATAAGTAATGATACGGACATACCTGTCGTCTGACTAGGCCTGAAATAGGTGAGGGTATCTGGTTTTCATATCTTCCTCAGCCTCCCACGTCATTTCCTCCCGATTTCTGTTACGCCACAATACTTTGACAGATGCAACATCTTTAGTTCTCAGCCTGCGAATCTGTCTGTCTAAGATAGCTACGGGAACCTCTTCATAGGCTAACTCCTCTGTGACCTGAACATCCTGGACTGGAACTACTGTAGAAGGGTCCCCGACGAACTTTCTTAACATAGAAACATGGAATACTGGGTGAACTAACGCTAACTCTGGAGGCAAATTTAACTCGTATGCTACGCGGCCTATTCTTCGCTGAATCTGATATGGCCCAATGAATCTTGGGCTAAGCTTGCCTTTCTTGCCAAACCTCATTACCCCTTTCATCGGGGACACTTTCAGATATACCCAGTCGTTTACCGAAAATTCTAGATTTCTGCGCCGTCTATCTGCGTATGACTTCTGGCGGCTCTGAGTGGTCAGTAAACGTTCTCGGATAAGCTTTATCTTTTCCTCGGACTGCCGAACAATTTCTGGGCCAACTAATGCTGATTCTCCTATTTCAAACCAGCCCACCGGCGATCTACATTTTCGCCCGTACAATGCCTCGAAAGGCACCATCTGAATAGCTGAATGGTAGCTGTTATTATAAGCAAATTCAATTAACGAGAGATGTTCATCCCAGCTAACCCCAAAATCTAACACACACGCTCGTAGCATATCTTCAAGCGTCTGAATTGTACGTTCAGCCTGCCCGTCTGTCTGAGGATGGAAGGCTGTGCTCAAATTAATCTGCGTCCCCAGACCTTTCTAAAATGACTGCCAGAACCTAGCTGTAAACTGTGCTCCCCTGTCTGAAATGATAGATACCGGTACCCCATGCATTCTAACTATTTCTCTGATATACAATTCGGCATAATCCTCAGCTGAGAAGGTAGCCCTCACTGGCAGGAAATGAGATGATTTTGTCAGCCTGTCAATTATTACCCAAATGGAATCATTTCTGCGTTTAGTACGGGGTAACCCTATTACAAAATCCATGTTTATTGCTTCCCATTTCCACGTGGGTACCGTTATCTCTTGCGTCAAACCACCCGGTTTATGGTGCTCTGCTTTCACCTGCTGACAGTTAGCACACCTAGATACAAATTCGACTATTTCAGTTTTCATACCTGGCCACCAGTAGATGTCTCTGATGTCGTGGTAGATTTTCGTTGCCCCTGGGTGGAGGGAATAGCGAGCGTAGTGTACCTCATGCATGATCTGGCAACGAAGTCCTGAGACATTCGGGACACAAAGGCGGCCCTTACAGCGTAGCACACCATCCTCGGTTATCTGAAAATCTGGCTCCTTACCCTTCTGAACTCTATCTCTGAGCTGGACTAAATCGGGATCCTCGTACTGTCGTTCTTTTGCCTCTGCAACTAATGATGACACTGCAGGATTCTGAATTACTGCCCCATTATTTTCTGTTTCCATTATTCGAACGGCTAGATCAGCTAACTGATAAATTTCTTTAGCTAATTTCTGTTTCTCAGGTCGCAAATACGCCAAACTCCCCATTGACTTACGGCTCAGGGCGTCTGCCACGACATTGGCTTTTCCCGGATGGTATAGGATGTTCACATCAATATCCTTCAACAATTCTAACCAGCGACGTTGCCGCAAATTCAACTCCCTCTAAGTAAAAATGTACTGCAAGCTCTTATGATCTGTGTAAATATCAACATGGACGCCGTACAGGTAATGCCTCCATATCTTCAAGGCATGAATGACTGCGGCCAATTCTAGATCATGGGTGGGGTAATTCTTTTCGTGCTTCTTCAGCTGTCTGGAAGCATATGTAATTACTCTACCATGCTGCATCAACACACAACCCAACCCGATACCAAACGCGTCACAATAAACTGAATACCCTTCTGTGCCTCCCGGCAGTGCTAGTACTGGGGCGGAGGTTAATCTGTCTTTCAGTTCCTGGAAACTCTGCTCGCATGCCTCCGTCCACTGGAACTTTGTTGCCTTCTGTGTCAATTTAGTTAAAGGTGCTGCAATGGTTGAGAATCCCTCAACGAACCTCCGATAGTATCCTGCCAACCCCAGAAAGCTACGAACTTCAGTCGGGGTGGTAGGCCTAGGCCATGACTTAACCGCTTCTATCTTCTGCTTGTCTACTTGTATACCGGTGTCTGAGACAATATGCCCTAAAAAGGCCACTGAGTTAAGCCAGAATTCACACTTCGAAAATTTAGCGTACAACTGGCGGTCCCTGAGAATCTGGAGCACCGTCCGCAAATGAGTCCGGTGATCTGCTTCAGAGCGAGAATACACCAGAATATCATCAATAAATACTATCACAAACAGGTCCAGGAAAGGTCTGAAAATACTGTTCATCAGGTTCATAAAGACTGCTGGGGCATTCGTTAGTCCGAAGGACATAACCAGAAATTCAAAATGCCCATATCGGGTCCTGAATGCTGTCTTAGGAATATCCCTCTCACGTACTCGGACCTGGTGATATCCGGACCGCAAGTCAATCTTAGAAAAGTATCTGGCTCCCTATAGCTGATCAAATAAGTCATCAATTCTGGGAAGCGGATACTTGTTCTTTACTGTAACTTTGTTTAGCTGCCGATAATCTATACACATTCGGAGCGAGCCATCTTTCTTTCTCACAAACAAGACTGGCGCACCCCACGGGGAAGTACTCGGCCTGATAAAACCTTTATCTAACAAGTCTTTCAACTGCTCCTTTAATTCTCTGAGTTCTGTAGGAGCCATACGATAAGGAGGTATTGATATTGGCTGAGTGCCTGGTAGCAAGTCAATAGCAAAGTCTATTTCCCTTTCTGGGGGAATACCAGGTAACTCATCAGGAAATATATCTGGGAATTCATTTACCACTGGGACAGACTGGAGGGTCGGAGATTCTGCTTGGACATCCTGAACTCTGACCAGATGGTAAATGCACCCCTTAGATATCAACTTTCTCGCCCGAAGGTAGGAAATAAACCTACCTTTTGGCGTCGTGGTGCTGCCCTTCCACTCCCGTACTGCCTCCCCCGGGAAGTGGAATCGGACCGTTTTGGTCCAACATTCAACATTAGCAAAACATGGTACTAACCAATCCATACCCATTATGGCATCGAAGTCTATCATTTCTAACTCAACCAGATCTACTGTGGTCTAACGATCAGCAACCTCTACTGTACACTCGCGGTAAATTCGGCTAGCTGTGATAGAGTCACCGACGGGCGTGGATACTAAGAAGGGCTGCTGTAATGATTCTGGTACAATACTAAACTTCCGTGCCACAAATGGAGTAATATAGGGCAAAGTAGACCCTGGATCAATTAGCACATAAGCAGGGTGTGAGCAGATAGTTAGCATACCTGTCACAACATCAAGCGATGCTTCTGAATCTTGCCTCCCTGGTAAGGCATATGTGCGGCTTGGACCCGCACCTGTACCGGAGGCCCCTGATCTGCCCCGACCCCTGCCTGCCGAAATTGAGGGCCTGCGCCCAGTCGAGGATGCTGTAGCTCGTGATCCTATTGATGCCCTATCCTGTCTGTCCAGGTCCTCACGACCTCTGGCCGGGCAATCTCTCATTAAATGGCCTTCTTGGCCACAAATATAGCATGCGGTGGAACCATACCTGCATGCTCCAGAATGGCGTCGGCTGCATATAGGGCAAAGTGGTAGGGTATACCTACTCTGCTCCGCCCTCCTCTGTAATGGTGAGTCTACCGTCTGCGAGCCTCTACCAGCTTCTCACTGCCCTCTACGACTGAATCTACCTCCCTGAGACTGCGGTGGAGGCGGGGGCCTGGGCGGCCTGTCTGACAATCGTGGCCTGGGTCCTCCCCGGGCCTCTCTCTGTAACTCAGCTGGCCTATCCCGGCGACGCTGCTCCTGATTGACCCTTCTGATCTCCCGATGTCGCTGTCTGATGCCCTCAATATTCTGGGCAAATGCCTGGATTCGGGAAATATCCATGTCCTCTCGCAGTGTGGCCGTGATACAGGTCTCAACATATTCTGGGTTCAACCCCATAATAAAACGGTGCACTCTGGATGCCATGGTATCCACGAAGGCCGGTGCATATCGAGCCAAAGAGTCAAACCGCAAGGAATATTCCCGAACACTCATGGCCCCCTGTTCTAGATGTAGGAACTGGTCTACCCGGGCCTGTCGAATCTCCCGCGGCAAATAATGATCCAGAAAGGCTCCTGAAAAGCTAGGCCAGGTGGGAGGGGAGACATCTCTCCCTCGGGACCTCTCCCAGCTTTCATACCATAATACCGCAATATCCCGTAACCGAAATGCGGCCAATTCAACTGACTCAGTAGGCGTAGCATGCATAACCCTGAAGATTCTTTGCATCTGATCCAGAAAATCCTGAGGGTCCTCTGTTCGGTCCGTGCCTGTGAACTGTGGGGGATTCAGGGCTAAGAACTCTCGGACCCTCGAACTACCGGGCCCTCCTGATGCTTCTGCAACTGTGGATGGCATTTACTGACGCTGAGCAGCCATCATCTGTGCTATCATAACTACAGCACTCCTAACCTCTTGGTCGGAAGGTGTCGGTATAGGGACTGCTGAAGATACTGTCGTTCCAAATGGCTCCTGACGTGGTGGAGACTGCTGAGGAGGCTGGGATGAAGTCTCTGTAGGGCCCTCTGATCGGGCTGCCTCCAAATGAGGGGGAGGCATCCTGCTGGTGCTTTCCCCTGCTGCAATGTCTAGGCTCCGACCTGTGGTAGGATGTTGCTGGTCTGACATTATCTGTAACCAAAGAATATGGTAAGCTCTTAGGGACTCGACCCTATACTGTACCGCTCTATAGCAAGACTGAATCAGAATAAAAGACAACCATCCTATCATGCCTTGCAGCCTCCTACCCATAGTATGTGGTGCACAACACATCCATGGACAGGACTCTACTTAGCACGGCTTGCAGACTCCCTGAGATACGACCTGCTCTGATACCAAGTTTGTCACACCCCACCTTGGGGGGTATGACTGGCACCTGGTGCCCTACTGGAACCTGACCTGCTGAACTGTTAAGCCTGGGCGTATCTGGCGCCTGGCTGGCTCTAACTCACATTTCTGGAAATAAAGGGCTATATAACGGCTGTAAATACAGCCCCTGGCCCATTGACCTATAGCCTTCTATACCTGTATTAGCAGTTGACCAGAAACATAGCAATTCAGTGGAACCTATGCGGGCCGACAAGGCCACCATGCTATCTAGTTATCTGCAACTCAAACATAACATACTAAAAAAACTACGTGACCGGCAAGGTCACCACTACTGATAAACTATGGCCCCACACGGCCAACATAAGAAAGAAAGAGTAAAGGCAACTATACAACTGCACGGCCCCACACGACCGGCTCATCTGACCACAGGGAATACATACAGACTGCAAGCCTCTAGGAATAGTAATAGAACTAGTCGGGACAGGGCCCCGACCTACCCGTACTATATACAACAAAAGGAACTGAACTACACCTCTGGAATTCAGCCTCCGAACGACTAGAGCTGAATACTTAACCGTTGACAGGAAGTCACATAGAATCGCCTGCTCGTCTAAGAGTACCTGCAGGCAAGTAATGCAGCGCCCCACCGGGCGTCAGTACCGCTGGTACTGAGTATGTAAAGCAATGACTGAAAAAGATATCTGGAATCAATAATATAACTGTCAAAACTGAAATAGGAAGAACTAAATTATCTGTCTGATGATGTAAGTCGTACCTGTTCTCAATCATACTGGGAGGAGTAGATGTCATATCTGGAGGCGTATCATTCTACTACTAATCTACTCACGTCTAATATAACATAGCACAACATACATAACATAACATGGCATACACAACCTTACCCGGCCCCCATAAGCCGGGAGGTACAATCAACACAGAATCTATGCCCCTACCCCGGTTATCCCATCTCCTACAGTGGCTGTAAGCATCCTGCCGATCCCTGGGTATGCACTTGGGCTCGCTGAGCCCCTGACTATAACTGTACCTGAGTTCGAAGGACTCTAAATCAACACCCCGGGCGTACCCGCTCGACGGGGGTGTATAAGGGCCGACCAAGGCACAATATGGGGAAACTGGCATCCCATCTTCGTCCCCTTGCGGGACGGCATATCACTCCATAGAGTGACGTATCCTCGTCCTCTGGCGGACGAGTCGATACAGCTATTAACCCTGGGCGGTCAGGGATGCTAGGTAGTCCAACCCCAATCAATACAACGGTCTCAACTAATCATGCTGTATGTGTATCTCATAAGTTAAGGCTAACAGGTGTAAGGTATCGTATACATCACATACTGAGCTAATAATAGTAATCTGTAAGTGTCTGATACATGCTGAGACAGGTAAGTATAAATATAAATATAGCCTCCTGTCACACTGTACTGGGGCAAAGGTTATACAAGAAGGCGTTTCTGCTGAAAACTATACTGTTTACTGAGTTTCTGTATTAACATGATTTCCTACTTCTAACATGCTTTCTAAACCATATTTAGTTACTATTCTATGTCTGGAATGCTTCACGGATACTGTACTACTTCGCGAGGTTTCAGCTAAACACAACAATATCTTAACATGGCATATTACATCACATACTGAATATACTGGGCAATCTTAACCACTTACGTCCGAATCTATATCATACGGATAGGTATCGTACACGTTACAACCCAAAACTTCTCATATTGCACCAATATTCAAAATAACACAATAATCGATTTCTGAACATTCTACTGGTCTGTAAATTACTATACTGCTTCAATGTTACTTAACTTGCCGAGGAAACTTAACTTTACATACCTTATCTTCGACTATTCGTCCGTCGGACGAGGCTCGGCCGGTACTTCAACTATTTTCTCCCAACTGCATTCATAAATACATCAATCAATACTAAATACAACTTTATTGTAAAGAGCGACGTTATTTTCGATTTAATTTATAGCCTAAACTTAGGCTTATCGAAATACGGTCGAAAACTCGCTATTTTTCAGCGGCCCAGAAGGGAGAAGTATTCACTTCTCAGCTAGGAACACATAGACATTAATTTAGAGCAATTCTACTTACTTTAGTTCGGTGGTTCGCCGATTCGTCGGCCGTATTTCGCGAAACTAATTCCGTAGAAATGCTCTCTGCTGCTAAATACTCGGGTATCTGGGATTAATTTGAGTTTGGGCAGCGTTTGGCAGCGTAATCGGACGATAATTTATAATTTTCCTTCGTTTTCCCTCTGTTCACTGCGTGTTCTGGAAATTTTTCAAGTGTAATATGATTTTAAACCGAAGTGGAGGCTTATATACTTGGGCCTGAACCTGGGCAACGTGTCACGGAGCCATCGCGGAGGCCTCACCTCCGTGACACGCTGCCATCGCGGAGGGGCTCTGCCTCGGCTCCTCCCGCGATGGTTCGACGGGTTTCTCGTCTGATCTTTTCCCGGGCCTTTCCCTAGCACGTATGGCCTTCAAATATACTTAACCAACGTGCAAATAGGTCATCTAAGTGTCGGGAATTCTACGGGGTATAACATTCAGCCTACCTAAATGTTATTCAAATAAAATACAGGTAACCTCTACAACCTGGCAACCCCGAATGAAAGGAGCTGCTAATTTGTTGACTCTAAACAGCTACTAGGAGATCCCGAAACCTGTCTATCTAAACCTGCAGGCAAGTATGCAGCGCCCCATAGTTGCGCGTCAGTACGATATGTACCGAATATGTAAGGCAGTAACAAAAAGTTGATTAGAGGCTGATGAAGACTGAAAATAAGTAGCATGAAGGGGCAGGAGATAACCTGTAATCTTTCTTATCCATAACCAGCATCTAGTAAATCACTACATGTATATGAGATGAAACTGTACGACTATACATTTATAAGCTTAGAGGTAATAGTCAAGTATACAAACAAGAACCTAACCTGGCCCCCATAAGCCTGGAAGATACAAGCAACACAGTAATAACCTACATGGGCCCCCATAAGCCTCGGCAGGTGCCAATCAGTCTATATACCCCTATAACCCTACAAGTAACTATAACTGTATCTGAGCCATCTGGGTTGAATATGAGTCGTCTGGGCTCCTGTAGATGTGTCTAAGCCATCTGGGCTTCTCTAATCATGTTTGAGCTATCTGGGCTCCTGTAATCATGTCTGACCATCTGGGCTCCTGTAATCTTGCCTGAGTCATCTGGACTCTTATAACTGAATATGAGTCATCTGGACTCTTGGAACTAAATATGAGCGGTCTGGGCTCCTGTAGTTGTATATGAGCCGCCTGGGTTCCTGTAACTGTATGTGAGTCGTCTAGGCCCCTATAACTGAATATGAGCCATCTGGGCTCCTGTAATTGAATGTGAGCTGTCTGAGCTCCTATAGTTGTATATGAGCCGTCTGGGCTCCTGTAACTGAATGTGAGCCGTATGGGCTCCTAATGCTGTATATGAGTCATCTGGGCTCCTGTAACTGAATGTGAGCCGTCTAGGCCCCTGTAACTGAATGTGAGCCGTCTAGGCTCCTGTAACTGCATATGAGTCTATAGTTGTATATGAGTCGTCTGGGCTCCTTGGCCTAAGCGACCACTACTCTTACTCTCCCCTGAACTGGTCTACATAGCTGCCAACAGGCACAGTCTGTATGCCTACACCTGGCTAGAGGGTCCCGGCAGTGATCATAACCTCCATCGACTAAGACAGAAAAGATTGAGGTCCGGGTGACCTAAGCGATAGTCTGAAGGTCATACTGAGGCAAGGACAACTCATAAGCGGATTGTAAGATCGCAGGTGACCAACTATTTAGTTCCTCCACTTAGAACAATTGTGGGGCTGCTACTAACCAGACATGCTCCTAAGCAGTCAACCCTTAATCTTCAACAGACAGCTTACTATAATTCTTAGCCTGAAGGTAATACTGTACTAACATGGTTCTAGTCCCTTAGACCTTAACTTGGTCTGTTCAAATTTCATATGTCTTCTCTGGGCGATTGCTAACCTCGTAGGTAAGTTTATCTAGACTTAGCCACTCAGGACAACTTGAACCTGAGTATTTTATAAGAGCAGGCTGGGGCGTTGGCCCCACATTCAACTACTAATAAAGTTCCCTCCTTAGGGTATCCATGGGTCTATCTAACTTGTATAACTGGGATGACTTCCTGGGAAACCTGTATAACAAGCATTAAGTCGACTGAAACTAACAGTCACTGGCAGTAGCTAACTCAATGGCAGGCTGTCACTCAGCTCACTAGGCAACCCTGGTGTCGCTGACTCTAAGGTATGACCATCCTATTCAACTTTCTGGCCCTAGAGGCATTATGGTACGCCAACGGCCCCTGGGCAGGCTTTACTAACAATACAGGCGTCAAACTGAAAGTTATGTCGCCCGGCTGCGCCCTATGCTGTCCAACTTACCTACTCAGGCCCAACAGCTAACCACAAACTTCTAAGGCCTTGGCATGACAACAAAACAGCATAATTCTACTAATACAGTGAACAGAGGAACAAAAGAGTTTCTATGATGCTACTAGCGTGAGTCACACTTAACAATCCGACAAAGGATACTGTAATATACTCTGAATACATTTTCTAGCAGCTAACCACAACATATATAATCATAATCTGTTGATAGCAGTTAATCACAACATATAAGCTCATTATCTACTAGCAGCAGCTAATCACAGTATACAGGATCATTGTCAACTTTCGAAGGCATAGGTCGTATCACTACCCGATGAGAATAACTTGCTGAAGAGATAAGCCTTAACATACCTCTATAATGCGGGATCAAATTACACTGAATTCACATCACCAACATACTGCCTCAAGGCAGTCCTTAATCATTTCACACGAAACTACAAGAATCCGACAAGAAACAACACGTACCACACGAATACGGTAAGGTTCCTACAAATCCAATTCTAGAAACTCCGAAATAAGAATCTAACGATATTTACGTATTCATAATTATGATAATAAAATGAATATTAAAGGGAGAATATTGCTTACCCAGCTAGCCCGTTCGAATCAGCCATCGAACGTGGAACGACGATTACAACCACAACACTAATTAGTCGATAGATTTGACTTTCTAATCATGAAGCCACATCCGAATAGTTAAATATAGCGTAAAGAATATTTTTTTCCCACCAAGTCCATCTTCTGCTTTTGAACATATATGTTACTACAACTACAACGCCTAATTATTTTGCTAAAGAAAAAGTGAAGTAAGGCGAATATACATATACATATATATATACATATATATATATATATATATATATATATAATGAGGTTATGTAAGACGGTGAATAACATATTAAAATATAATGAACGAATGAGTCCTTTGTTTTATCTACAATTAAATACTCATCTCCTACTAGTTAAAAGCTAAAGACTTTGATCATTATATCAATTAATAATTAACTTTATGATGATCATTACAACTAGATGACTAGTACTGTTATACTTACAATGTAATCTCCTCCACTTCCATGTGGGAGTGGAGGTGGCAGCATTTCCGGGAGTGGAGGTGGCAGCATTTCACTTATAAGTCATTGCATTATATTCGAATTTGTTCAAAAATATACTGTCTTAAATTTTTCTGGCAAAATTTAATATTTTCAATAAAATATTAACAAAACATAATAATCTCGCAAAATTTATGATGTACATCAATATACCATAGTTAAAAATAATTTTCATAAATAATGAGGCATAACATATACAATAAAAAAAAATTCTAATTCTAATTTAATTGGACGTCCTCGAACCTACGAGGTGTTACATTTTTATTATTTTATTTTCATCATTTCAGTTTTTAATTATTTATTAATAATTATCCTTACTTTAGAATTTTTATTTCATTTATTATCATCTTTTTACTATTTATTAATAATTATTTTTAATCTCATAAATTTTTAAATTTTTTTATTAATTCATATCATTGTATACTTTTATAATTGGTAACTTTTTTATATAGTTATTTATATATATACAACACAAATACTATAATTTTTATTTTTTATAATAATACATTTTATTTATTAATTTTTTTAGCAGCAACCATAATTTTATTTAATGTTCATACTTATATTTTATACGTGTATTACTTATATTTTTATGTTGTCCGTCAATTCAAAAAATCAAAGTCATTAGTTAGAAATACAAGATAAAAAATTCAATCAAATCAAAATCCCCACATCTTTCACATTAATTTGACTGGCGGACCCTACTTATCCATCCATTTATTGACTTTTATCCTAAAATGACTCCCTCCCTTATTTTTTTGATCTACCATTTCAATTTCAGCACTTTATTATTAATTGTCCTTATTTTAGAATTGTGCAGTTAAATCATTGTCACATTTTACTTTTTAATTTATTGATAATCATTCTTTTAACTTCATAAACTTTTAGAACTTTTATCAATTTATTGTCATCATATATTTTTTATTATCATTAATTTTTTCATATTTGCCTACACATACACGATATAAATATTAATATTTTATATTTTACGACATAATATATTTTTTATTTAAGCATGAACTATAATTTTATTTATATTTTTACTATAAATTTATTCTTACATTTATATATATATATATATATATATATATATATATATATATATTCTATGTCAGTCTAAAAAAATGGGAACAATTAATCACAAACACGAATTTTTAATAAAAATGACTATTTAGTTACTTATGGACCCCACCCATTTGACCTTTTTGACTTTTCTTTAGTACTTTCTTTCTCTCTCTTCTCTTATTTTGCCCCACACTTCACACCGCTTTTTCTTTTATTATTATTATTATTATTATTATTTTTTTTTTTTTTCTTAAAACACACTCTCTCTCACTTCCTATTTATTTTAGGCATCTACAGATTTTTCTAAATTAAATTTTCTCTCTTTCCCCCATCTTCTCCAAGGCAGTGCTTGATCTCCCCTTCCCCCTTTCTCTCTCCATTTCTGACGAATCTCCACTGCCGGACCACCCACAGCCACATTCATTTTCACTTCTCACCACTGTCAGATCTGGATGGAGGAGTTCGAACTCCGATGACCTTCACTAGTCGACTATTATTCGTTGATTTTTTGTCCTATTTTCTTGTTTTAACACCATTGCTATTTTTTTGTTGATTTCTTTGTGATGTTGGTGTGTCTTGGCTGGAGCTTCGACGGACCTGATTTCTTATTGTCCCATTCACTGATAACTCGTAACTGTTTGACTTCTCTTTGGTTGGATCTTGTTTGTTGCCCCATTTTTTGCTACTATTGCCGTTGATTTTCTCAAACTATTTGATAGTTTCTTTTTTTTATTCTCAATTTTGTTTGGGTTATTTTTTTTATTTATTTATTTACTTTTTTTTTCCCTTCAGAAAAAAAAAATACCATTTCCAGTGAGCTTTATCTTACTCGTTGTTGCTGCGATTTTTGCTATGTTTGTCTATTTTGGCATTTGTTTGTTGTTGCTCAATGCTGTCATGAAATTATGGGATTATTGTGCCGCAGATAATGAATAGATACTACAAACGTGAGCAATTAAAAAAATCTTTTCGTTGAATTTTTGAAGTCTCCTCGTAATAAAAGATGGAGTTTTATTTATAGTTATCAAAAAAATATATTTAAGTTATACATATATACATAAAAAATGAATTTGACCGACGAAGAAATTTTCGTCGATTTTTGAGGTCTTTTCCGTATATAAGACGGATTTTTATTTTTCTTAAATTCATAATATATATTTATTATTATTATTTTGATTTATTTTGAGAAATATTTATTCATTATTAATATTTTTACTATGTGTTTATACAAGTAAGTGAAGTTGCTTTTCGAAAATGACGCTTGAATGAAGCTTGAAGTTCAAGCGAATTTATTATTTGTATTTATTTATTTATTTATTATTGTGTTCTTAAAATTGTAAAAAATATAAAGCATAGTAAAAGTTTACTTTTGGTGTGTCAGCGTTGGAGGTATCTCCTTTTTTATGCTCTATTTAGTTAAAGTTTGCTACACATATTCCTGACGCTAGGCAAATAATAAAATGGTATTTTCTATTAAAGATAAATTTTCATTTTCTCTTCTCTAACTATTTTACTTAGTCTTTACAAATTTGTTAATTCTTTTGTTATATACTTTCTTACGTTAAAATATTTTATAATATAATATACTCTTTATTTTTCTTAAACCAATTTATAATACAAATAACATAATAATTCTTCACATAATGAAAATATAGTTAAATTAATTTTATTCTTTTAAATTCTTTTGGTACTATATATTTTTTAGCACACTAATAGAATTTGTGAGTTGTACATTAAGTTAAAAATATTATTTGAGGGCATTTTTTACAATAGAAAAAATATTTTTTCTATTTTAATGTGATATAAGAAGAAACTTTTCTTTGCATAGAGTAACATTTCTTTTCATATAATTAAAAAAGATATTTTTCTTTTCACGTCAATAAAAATGCTTTCTTTTAATATTATATAAAAAATATTTTTTTTACAAATATATTTTTCCTACGCACACGGACACAAATATTCTTTTGTATATACATTTAACACTATCATTTGTTTTTTATTTTTTTATCTTATTCTCACTTTACATATTTTATACATAAAAATATGATTTTACCTCCTCTTTTGATAAATTAAGTCTAGCAGAAATTATATTTTGTAGATTTTGAAGGATGGCTAACACTCTTTCCTTCAGAATAATTTGAACCCTTACTTAAAATTTAAATTGATTTTTCGCACATTAAAACTTGAGTTATACATAGCAGTAATCAAAAGGTTTTCTGATTTTCCTTAAAAATTAGATGGCGACTCTATACAATAACTAAATTTTTTTGAGTTTATAAATTGTGTTTTATTTAACTTTGGTAAAAATAGGGTATAACACTATTAATTTATAACAATCATTTTTTTATTAAACTAACTAATTATCCATCACAATTTTTTAACTCATTGGATGAGAAAATAAATTAAATAGTGTAATATTATTTGCATTAATATATTGAATTCTCCTGCTCATCCTCCTCCTTCTTCTTATATATATATATATATCATTGCACTCATTTTTAGTGTTAATTGTTATTTTTGGATAATCTATTTCTTTTGTATATATTTTGTACTAATTAATCATGCGACATACACATGCAATACACATATATTAAAATAAAAAACACTTATTTTTTGTCGTATAAATGAATATAATATTATATATATTACAATTTCAATTGCAATATTATATACTTCATTCTTTTTGTATGCAATCTTTTATAATGACCCGACATACACGTGTAATATAAAATTGACATTTACTATTTTTCTTCAACTTTGTATTACAATGTGTTCTCTTAATGCTAATAAATATATTAAATGTTAGTTCGTTAATAGTGTAGCAATACAAACTTTGTAATAGCCATCATGAAATAAATATATAATACATGCATTTAAGTGCTCCTGTAAAAATGAACGACTTTTTTTTCTTTCAATTAGACACTACTTCTATGACGCTTATGTTGGATGAAACAAATATTAGAACAAACTTAAGAAGAATTATTAGATTTGATCAAACTCTTAAATATGAACATTTATCATTTGAAAATTTATAATTTTTCTTTTAAATTCTTATATTTTTACATAAGCATATCTTTTAAAATATTATTTATGTTATTTTTAAAAGTTATTCTTATTAATATGAAGGACATGCGCGTATAGTAAGAAACAAACATGTAAAGCACGTTTCCTGAAACTAGTTATATTAAAAGCATGAAAATTTTTTAAAATATTGATTAAACTTTTTGTTTGTCATGAAAAGACTCTACAATTAAAAAAACTATCATTTACTATTTTATTTATAGTGAAAAGGGTTCAAAACACACTTCAACTATGCTCGAATTTGTTGTTATATATTTTAACTTTGCGGGGATTCTATGAGACCCCTGAACTATTTTAAAATGGAATATATGCACCTTATATGCTGATGTGGCAGAGAAAGTGTAATACACTTTCCTCGAGAGAGTGACGATTTATATTCCTATTTTTTAAAAAGAAAAAGATCTCTTTTTTTTCTTTTCTTTTTTCTTTTTTCTTTAATCTTTCTCTTTCTCCCTCATTACCTAGAACAACTAGCCCAACCCCATTCACTACCACCAAATTCGCCCATTCTCTAACATCTCCTCCATAAATAATGCTCCTTCCTTTCTACAATCTAAATCAGAAGTAAAAAATCCAAACCCAAGGCATCAAGATTTGTTGTCTACAAAGAATTTTATTTTCTTATCAATACCCATTATATTAAAGTTTAATTCTTTCTGAATTATTTTTACCTAATATGTGTATGTGGAGTCATAACTGCTAGATTTGTTGTTCTTGTTCTGGGTTTTTTAAGAGAATTAGAAAGAAAAAGAAAGGGAAGTAAATGGAGAAAGTAAAGCTCACATTGGGTTTGAATTTGTATCTTTATATTTTGAAAATACTTGAAGATTCGCTGCAGCTGGTGGTGGCGGCGGCGACCGGCAGAAAATTTTCCAACGACCTCACCTAGGAACTCCAACTATCATGTTGATATGTCCACCACCCTCACCCTTCCTCCTTTGGTCTTTATTTGCCTAAACATCATAGTTCTCTTTTGAGGTTAGCAACAAAAAAAATTAAAGACAAAAATGAAATAGAAGAAAAAAGAGAAATGAGAGGAAGAAACCTCATTTTAGATCTGGCAGTAACAAAGTTAAAAAAAAGATATAAAAAGAAAGTAAAATATTAAAATGAATAACATAAAAAAATAGATAAAAAAAGAAAATGAATAAAATTAAATAAATAATTTTAAAAAATAGTGAAGTGTCAGCGTGTGCCTTTCACATTCTAGTACAAATCTAGGCGTTACTTTTCAAGGGTGCATATATTCCATCTCAAAATAGTTCAGGGGGTCATAGGACTCTTGCAAAGTCTAAGTATATAATCACAAATTCAGGCATAGTTGAAGTATTGTTTGAACCTTTTTTCCTTATATATATCATTTTTTTCACATGCACCCTAACAAATTTCTCGCAAATATCCCTAAAAAATTTACCTCAAAATCTATTGACTTTCCCTTAAAAAAAATTCATATTATTTTCCTCATATAAAAAGTTTTCCATGTGCAATCTAGAAAAATTTCCTCTTTCCCGAAATATTTTTGCTTTCCCCAAAAAATTGTTCCACGTGAAAAATTTGCGTAAAAAAATTCGCTTTTTCTATATATTAAAGTAGATTTTTTTCTTTTTTATAATGATATTCTAATATTCTTATACTTTAAAACAAATTTAAAATTTATGATACTATTTTTCTAATATTCTTACACTTTCAAATTTGTTTGGGTTTATGAATCCTTCCACTTTTATAAAAAAAAAAATTATAAGTGCATAATTATATTCATCAAAGTTTTTCTCATCAATAACTTTGTCTCAAAGTCTTCTTAATCAAGAGTAGTAACTTTAATTCAATCTACGACTTTGTATATTTTTTAGTTTTCTTCGTCTTAAAATATATCTCTTCTATTTTATGTCGTGGATTTGAAGAACACACTAATCTATCTTTTTTTGTTTCATGTTGTGGATCTGAAGAAGAAAATAGTAGTTGGTCTGCCAGCTTAACTTATTTATGTTCAAAATAATTTAACTTAGATTGTCTCTTTAGTTGAGTCTAATAGTAATATTATGTATTAATCATCGCATAAACAATTCCTACATTACTAATGATCTTCATATTAATAATCTCTGTATTACTATCTTTCTCCTCTCCTCTGGCAGTGCATGTTGATGAACTGCGCCGATGAGTACCATGGCAAGGGGAAAGAGTAAAGCAACGACGAAGGGACAACTTAGAGGACAGGGTAGACCGCGAAAACTTCCATTAGCTATGATTAGAAGTATTTTGGGCTCAAAGAATACTATGGCTGAGACATTGGTAGATGATGCAAATAAAACCCCTATTGGAACTCCGACGGGGATGTCACCAACTGTACTTTCTAGCTCCCATATGCCTTCTGATGCTAGATATATGAAGGATTTGGAAGCAAGCAATAAGGGTAGTAGGCAATCTAATAGAACAATATCGCTACCATAGGAATCTACAGAGCAGGAGGGGCCTAAGGAGAAGGTGTGGACTAATCTGTTTCAGCGAAATAGAGCAGCTAAAAATGGGATGTCACTATATCCCCTCGGAAGTAATTGATGGTAGAGTGGTTATTCAATTGGAGAAAGATGAGGTAGCGCAGGAAGCAAAGAAATGGGAGTGTGCTCTTATAGCTTATGTGGTGGGTGCTAATCTTGGGTATAATGCAATGCATAAATTTGTCTCCCAAAATTGGAACACAGTGAAGATGCTTGAGATCTATATGCATGAGGAAGGGTATTTATTATCCGATGCCACTCAATAGATGATATGCGTGATATTTTGTATTAAGGGCCATACAGTCTGAACTATCGCCCTTAGATATTGAAGCAGTGGATTGCCGACTTCGACTTCTCGAAAGAGTTCCCCAGTGAAGTGCCTTTGTGGGTAAAGTTTCCTAAACTTCCTCTACATTGTTGGGGTTGTAACTCTTTAAGCAGGATATCTAGCTCAATTGGAACTCCTTTGTATGCTGATGAATGCACTGCGAAGCAAACTAGAGTGTCCTAGGCTAGAATGCTTATTGAGGTGAACATAACAAAAAAAGTCGCATGATGAATTAGACCCATATGGCAATACCTTTGCACAAGTGGTAACCTATGATTGGAAGCCTCTATTCTGTGAGAAATGTCAGGCTATTGGGCACATTTGTGATACTAAGAATGATCATATGCCTCCACAAATCCCTCCTAAAAGAAAGCAATAGCGAATTAAGGAGCCTATGCAAGTGCCAATGAATGAAGCTGAACATAAGAAGCGAGAGGAGCTTATAGCTTTGGACCAAGCCTTGTTGGTGAGTAAGGACAATGTCCTGTCTACTAGGGAGCAGATGCAACAACCTTTGCTGAGTTTGGAGGAGTTCCCTGTGTTGAGTGCTAGCAGATTTAAGAGTCTAAGACGTCAAAAACATATGGACCCTCCGGATAGAGGGGGAACATCCAAATGAATTGGTTAGTATGGAATATAAGGGGAGGGGGGTAAATAAGAAGCACAAGCAGAAAGAGTTCAAACAAATGCTTCAAATAAAGAAGATTAAGCTATTTGGGTTGATAGAAATAAGAGTTAAGCAGCATGAGTTAAACAGATACTGAATAATGTCGTTCCTACTTGGGGACAAGTGGACAACTATATGACTGCTCGAAATAGGAGAATATGGCTATGTTGGGATAAGAATTACTACTCTGTGATGAAGATCAAATAAGAAGTCCAGCTAATACACTATCAAGTGAAGGGACTAACTGATGATTTTGAATGCTTCACTTTTGTATATGGTTTTAATACTGTGGAACTGAGGAAATCCATATGGGTATCATTAAGAGACATTGCGCAAGGGATTACTATCCCTTGGATTGTAGGGGGTGATTTCAGTGTTGTGTTATATAGTAAGGATAGAGTGTTGGGTAATCTAGTTCTATATGCTGAGACAAGGGATTTTGCAGCTTGTCTGAATGATCTCCTACTGAATGAGCTTGCTTGGACTAGGGACTATTATACATGGTCAAATAAGCAGCTTGGCAATAATAGAGTCTGTAGAAGGTTAGACAAAATCTTTGGTAATGCAAGGTGGATGATGAAGTGGGGCTATATTAAGGTTGAATATGACCTTCCCCATATATCATATCACTCTCCTATGATGTTGTCATTCCAAGATAACCAAAGAACTGTCAAGGTTCCTTTAAAATTTTTCAATGTCTGGGTTGATCATAAACAGTTTCATGTTAGGATCAAACAAGTGTGGATTATAGACCGAAACAGACACATGTTAAGTTATATTTGATCTAAACTGAAGGCTCTAAAATCAGTGCTCAGGAAGTTCAATGCAGAGTATACTCATACCTCACAGAAGATAGAACAATCTAGACATGACTTGGCTATTTTGCAAAGGCAAATACAGACTCATCCTACTGATCAGTTGCAAGAATAGGAGAAAGTCTTTTTACAAACTTTAGAGAAATGGTCTATGCTGGAGGAGATTATTATAATACAAAAGTCTAGAGCAAGGTGGATCAAATTGGGAAATTCAAACACTAAATATTTTTCAGCTATTTTGAAGGAGAGGACATATAAGAAGACCATACACACATTGCAGTCTATTACAAGGAGACAATTGAAAGACCAAAATGCTATTAGAGCTGAAATTATCACCTTTTATAAGGGACTTATGGGAAGTGCTACACCAGTATTACCAGAGTTAGCTATGAGGAAGGGTCCCAGCTTGCAACAGAACCAGAGACTAGAGCTTATTCCGCCCATGACTGATCAGGAGATCCAAGATTGTCTTAATGCTATTGGAGATGATAAAGCCCTAGGGATAGATGGTTTTAATGTTGTTTTTTTCAAGAAGACATGGGCTATTATTCAGGCTGATGTCAAGGCTGGTATCAAGGTGTTTTTTTCTAAAAGTGAACTGCCTAGGATAATTAATTGCACAACCATCACCTTAGTACTCAAGACCTCCAATCCTATTACTATTAAAGAGTATAGACCTATTGTATGTTGCTCAGTGTTATACAAGCTAATTGCTAAAATACTGGCAAACAGGTTGCAAAAGGTAATGACTAGTGTTATTAGTGAATCACAGGCTGGGTTTATACCTGGAAGAAAGATAGGAGATAATGTCATTTTTGCTCATGAATTGATTAAAGGTTACAAAAGGAAAGCTATATCTCCAAGATGCATGACCAAGATAGATTCACAGAAGGCTTATGATTCCTTAGAATGGCCTTATCTACAGCAGGTTATGGAGGAACTTGGATTCCCTGAGCAGTATGTTAAATGGACTATGTCATGTGTACAAACAGTAAGCTATAACATCATTATCAATGAAGAACCAACTAAGCCTTTTCAAGAAGCCAAGGGTCTAAGGCAGGGGGACCCTATGTGCCCTTTCCTCTTTGCCATTGGGACTGGCTGGATTAAAGGAGGGGAATGGCTTTCACTACCACCCTAGATGTGCTAAACTGAACTTATGCCATCTTTGTTTTGCAAATGAACTATTATTCTTTACTAGAGGTGATGTGCCATCAATATGAGCAGTATAAGTTTGCTTTCAGAAGTTCTCACAGGCATCAGGCTTACAAGATAATCAGACAAACAGTGTTATATACTTTGGAGGTGTGAAGAAGACTGAACAAGAGAAAATCATACAGGTGTTGGGATACACCACTGGCGCTTTACCTTTTAAGTATCTTGGAGTCCCTCTAGCATCAAAAAAATTTCACTCATCCAATGGCAACCATTGGTGAAGAGAATTACTTCTAGAATTACCTCTTGGACTGCCAAGAACTTATCATATGCAGGCAGTGCTCAACTTATACAGTCAATCATATTTGGCATTCAAGCATATTGAGCCCAACTATTTTCTATCCTTGCCAAAGTATTGTCCCTTATTGATGCCCATTGTAGAAGTTACTTAAGGTCAGGCAATGATACAATTACCAGGTAGCATTAGTTGCATGGGAGAAAATATGTCTTCCTGAGAGTGTTGGAGGTCTTAACATCACTAATATATCACTGTGGAATAAAGCTGCATTGGCTAATCCTTTTGAGATATTGCACACAAGGAGGATAAGTTATGGATTAAGTGGATCCGCACCTATTATATAAGAGACCAACAACTAGAAAATATTCAAGTGTCAAAGCAAGCTTGCTGGATGGTTAGAAAGTTGTTTGATTTTAAAGATGAAGTCGAGCAATTCCAAAGAAATAAGAGACATAGTTTAATTCGACAATTCTATTACCAGAATTTGCCTCTAGTTCTTTCTGTTCCATGGAAGAGTATTATGTTTGGGAATGCAGCAAGTCCTAAGGCAAGGTTCACCACATGGTTGTTGATGCTTGGAAGGTTAGCAACTACTGATCGATTACTAAAATGGGGGATGCACGTAGACCTGTACTGTTCTTTATGCAGCAAACATATAGAGTCTAGAGAATATTTATTTATGCATTGTGACTATACCAAGCTGATATGGGATAAGCTTCTGCACTGGATGTTTGGTAAGAATGATAGTCCATGTAACTCGGAAGCTCATCAAACTTGGCTGAATGACTACATCAAAGGAAGATCATCAAAGGCTCAACTGTTCAAATTGCTATATTCAGAACTAATGTATGTCGTTTGGCAAGAAAGGAATCACAGGATATTCGAGAAGAGAAGGAGAGAAGCGATGGTGGTGGCTAAAGAGATTGCCTACATATCCTGTGTTCGAAGTCCTGCAAAGCTGAGAGATCATGTATATAATTTAGTTTTTTAGTTTTGGCATGGATTCAATAGTTTTTCTGTTAGAAGGCCTAGCTGGGAATAGCTTAGCCATGGATTGTAATGCTTACTTTTGGTGATTAATGAAATCCCTGCTAATTACCAAACAAAAAATAGTAATATTATGTTGTCTCCTTTAGTTGAGTCTAATAGTTATGTTGTCTCCTTTAGTTGAGTCTAATATTGATATTATATAATTTAAAATTTTTATTATTTGTAACTAACATATTTTATCTACTCATGAATTCACAAGTTTCATCTATTCACGTAAAATAATCTCCTCATCAAATAAAATAATTTTTAATAAAATTAGTGTGGGCTGCATTCTTGCGACCCCTGCCTAAGTTAATACTATGACATAATTGTCATTTAAATATTTTTTAATATTGTGAAATTTAAAATCAACTATAATTTAGCTTTTAAATCTTTCCTTATTTGAATTAAATAGAAAATTCTAATATTAAGGACTTTAAATTCAATTAAAAATTTATTTTTACTAAATTATTTTCTTCAATATAGATAATGATAAATATTCCATATTACTTTTTCTAACAAATCTATATAAAAAAATTGTTTAAATGTCATACTTGTTATGAAATAATTAAAGAAGAACAAAAATATTATACAGAAAGAGAGAATAATTCCTATTTCTCTTCAGGGATTCTCTTGAGGGATTAAAGTAATGAAATATAATGAATGTAAAACCTCTCTATTTATAGGGATAATTCCTCCTAACTTTTCTCCGAAATATATACCTTCACTATAATACAAATACACACATTCACTAAAATACAAATACCTTTTATAAACATTCACTATAATACAAATACATTTACAACACTCCCCCTTGAATGTCTATTTGATAGATAGTTTGTCTCGTTAAAATCTTACTAGAAAAAATCTAGTGAAGCAAAAAGAGTATACATATCTAATAATACGCATTTTGGCTGCCTCATTAAAAACCTTACAAGGAAAATCCGGCGGGATAAAACCTCGTAAGAAAAAAAGAGTACAACGCATATTAACTCCCCCTAATGAGAATATCCTTGAATTTTTGCATCCCGATCTTGTACACCATCTTCTTGAAAGTTGTAATTGGTAGCGATTTGGTGAATAAATCAGCTACATTATCACTTGAATAAATCTGTTGCACGTTGATATGACCATTCTTTTAGAGCTCATATGTATAGAAAAGTTTTGGCAAGATGTGCTTCTTTCTATCTTATTTTATGAATCCTCCATTTAGTTGTGTTATGCATGCTGCATTATCTTCATATAAAATTGTGGGTACTTTGTCACATTTCAAATCACATTTTTCTCTAATGAGATATATCATGGACCTCAACCACACACATTCTCGGCTTACTTCATGAATAGCTATTATCTCAGCATGATTTGATGAAGTGGCTACGAGAGACTGCTTTGTAGATCTCCAAGATATGAAAGTACCTCTACATATGAACACGTAGCCAGTTTGAGGTCGAACTTTGTGTGAGTCAGATAAATACCGAGCATCAGCATAACTAACAAGATCGGAACTGCAATTGTTAGAATAATATAAGCTCATATCGGTAGTCCCTTTTAGATACCGCATTATATGTTTGATCCCATTCCAATGTCTTCTAGTAGGAGCAGAATTATATCTTGATAACAAATTAACCGAAAAGGCTATATCATGTCTTGTAGTGTTAGCAAGATACATTAGTGCACCAATTGCACTAAGATATGGTACTTTAGGACCAAGAATTTCCTCATTCTTTTAAATCCTTTAATGATTTTCATATATCCTTCAGTTTATCTAGACATGAAAATAATTTCATTATACGCATGTCAAGTTTTCATGTATTGCCAGATTTATAAGCAACCTCAAAATAATTGCATCCACCACAGGAGGACCTCTCCATATAATAATGTCAGGATTTGTAAAAAATCTTTATGCCACAAGAATCCATTTATACCCAATGGCATTATACTTGAATTGTGTATTTTTATTTGGCCAATTATTTATATGTCCACATTTTTTGACAAATTTGAATTCAAGATTCTCGTCAATATTTATAATATTGAGCGTTACATTATATCAAAGGTATCGTCGACGATCATTTTGATATCGATCTAATATAACATAACTTATCAAGATCTCTTCATTTTTCATCATTTCAGGTACCTAAACATTTGTCAAGGTTTTATGAAGTATTATATCGCGGTGCTCCTTTTAAAGCACTTGCCTCATTATTCTGACCATCTTGATTATTTATTATTCTCCTTCTTCAAGGAGTTTTTATTTCTAGAATCGATTGATCTATCACGCTTTAGGCATTTCATAGATTTTTCCTTCAAGTACTCTAATTTTTATTAGAGCATTTGCAGCTGAACTATAAAATAAGGTCAGCAAATACATTTGGCAATTGATTTGTAATATTTTGCAAGTGAATTATTTCTTGAACTTTAAGTTTCACTTTTTTTTGAGCAATCTAGATAATTCATTCTACACTCAATTTTCAGCTGTTAATCACTCTCCCTCTAATGTTAGGAAAACTAACATTTACCCCTCCCCCTCCCCCCTCCTAAGCTCATTTAGAGACCCATTTTTGTGGTGAAACAATTGAATCATATACCGCACACTCAAAATTTTAAATAGAATTATTTGGTTCCTGACCCTGAACTAATTGTAATAGGGGTACCTTGTTGGCTTGATGCATTCAAGTGTTGCTATATGTTAAATAAACATATCTCATACCAAAAATTTATTTGGGGTTTTATTCTCATAATTAATGATTTAGCTATAATTGGAGGCATATTATATAATTCCCGAATTTCAGAAAATATAATTTCAATCTTAGCTGATCAAGATCATTCAATCACGAGAACAAGCAACACAAGAGAATTCTCGAAGAATCTTTTATTTCTTTAACATATAACCATGTGAATTCTCAATTATTTTTTGCATCACATTTGAACTGGGATGACCAACCGATTATGCCAACTTATCTTTATTTCATTAAACTTCTAGTTTACTTTCATATGTGATTTCATCATCATACCTATATTTATGTACTACAAATAAAAGAAAACGATGGGTAATTTTTTACATAAATATTTATAGCTCGCTTTAATTGTGTATTATGAAGATATTAGATCTTTTCATAATTTATAGTCTTAATATTTTTTCCAATGTATTTGAAACTTAAAAGTTTCCTTTTGAGACTTACTACAATAGTAACATATTAGCTCTTCCGGAGCTCTCAATTAATTTTGTGTACTACCACATATTTCATTATATCAACATCATTAATAGTCTCTCCATATAGTTTCAATTAAGAAACAATTCTTAACGTTGAAGAGTTGTACTCATGAACATACTTATAGTCTTGATTGATCCAATCATATTGTGTCTTTGGGTGAATGACCATCTTCAAGTAATCATACCTTTCTTTTAGGCTATTCCACAAAACAAGTGAATCCTTAATCTTGAGATATTCAATTTTCAGAATTTCGTCAATATGATGACGCAAGAATATCATAGCCTTAACACGATTTTGATTTGATGTTTTGTGTTCACTTTTTAATAGTGTCTCTAAGACCCACCCATCCATATAGATTTCAGCATTCCATATCCATGAAAAGTGGTTATTGACCGAACTTTGAAGGGCAACGAAATCAAGTTTCGTAAGATTAGCCATATTAAAAGGAAGAAAAATAATACCTTAGCCTTCCAATTTTGAGATAGTAGAGTCGTAGAGAAATAATATCACCAAAGGAATATCATTCTTATGGTTAAGTAATACATCTTTTGAAAAAAAAATTAATTTTTCTTCCCTCAGATCTTTTCAAAGTGAATGCTAAAAAAATTATGACTAATTGTGTTACAACTCATAGCGGTGCATAATCTTATGACTTAATACATATGATTACTTTTGAATAAAAAAAATAAAAATAAACATGAAATTTAATAATCAACAGGATCACTATTATAAAATAATTAGCACAAAATAGAACTATACAGAATATTTGCTTTTAATTCGAGAGCATAAACTACATAGAGTACTGCTTAGTAGTTCAAAGTTTATGCTTAATTATTCAAACATAACTCTCGGATGTCAAAATTATGTGGAATAGTGTTAAACAAATTTAACCGGAGAATCATAAACATATTTGTGAAATTTGTGCCATAGTCAAACCTTGTATAGTTAGTCAAGTAAGTCTGCTCAAAATATTAGAAGTTATTCCGGCAGCACTCAAATCAAACATATCTTTAATTTGTGAGGCTCATGCAAATAATAAAATAAAAGAAATAATAAAAGAAAATAAAAATATTATAAAATAAAAAAGAATAATTTTTATTTTTTTGAGAGATTAAAGACATAAAAGACAATGAATAAAAATTTCTTTTATTTATTAAAATAATTATTCTTAATTTTTTTAAAGATAAATACATTTATAACAATATTACTTTTGACATCAATTATTACTTTTTAATAATTTTAATTTTTAATATTTTAATAATTTTAATTTTTTATATATTAAATTTAATATATAAATGCAAAATACACGTGTAACGTGGACAAGCTAGTATATATATAAATAAAGGCAAGGCATCGTAATTACTAGCTGCAAGTACAAATTAAATTAGTACTAGCAATAAACGAAGGGATTAGCTAGCTGTTTTTTTTTTGGCACATTGATATTTTTTTATGTCTGAATTATTTATATTACTTCTTTTAGTTAATTTATTAAAAAAAATATTATTTTTAAAATAACTTCTTATTTTTAACGTTTTAACTATTAAGTTTAAGTTCATAAAATTAAAAAATATTTTAATATATTCTATAAATTTTTAATTTAATATTATAAATTCTTTTTAAAAAATTATTTTCTTAAGCTTCTTCGAATCGAAATTAAAAAGAAAAATAATAATAAGAGCATATTTGAATAAATTTATGACTTATAAATTAAAAGTTCTGAGACTTTTAACTTGTAACTTTTTAACTTATTTTTAATTTTTTAATTTAATTAAATATTATAAAAATTTTAAAAACTATTTTAAGTTATAATAAATAGTTAAAATAAGTCAATGTAAACAATGTTAAGCCAACAAAATGACAAATGAAAGAAAGCCTCTTAACAAACCAAGAAGTGCTTTTATTGCAAACCAAACAGGCCTTACCATATAATATATTTAAACACCATAACCAGTACAAGGGTCTTCCATTCATCATGGTCCCTTCTTAAGTTCACCCAACACACTATTTCCTTACTTGTAATTAAACGACACCAAACGGATAAAATAAAAATAAAAATAAAACAACCGAAAGGCAAACGGTGACGGAAACCCCCAAACCAACCGTTAACTTACATCCTCGCGGACCCTAATTTTTCATATAACATAACTTCAGCCCATCAGAAATAATCGGAATCGAATCGAATCAAATTCAGAGAGCCAGGACAAGACCCGGAACCGACTTACCGACCCGATTGGGGAGACTGCTCTCCCAAAGAGAGGGGCAATGCCGTGGGGCCGCGATGGAAGAGAAATCCGAGGACGGGGTATTATTATCGTCGACGAGTCGAGTGACGGTGAGAGAGGTGTTGAAATACTCCCTGACCTGAGTAATTATCCCATCGGTGACAGTCCAAGCGTGAACCCAAGTAATAGAGAGATCAGGATCGCAGCCTTCAACGAGGACGGTGGATCCGAAGGCGTTAATGTTATGAGGAATGAATTGGAAGAGGCGGTGGTCCGAGTTGGCAGTGCCAGTGAGGATGCGCATCAAAAATTGGTGGGAGGGTGGACCATGGAACCACCACTCAAGGTCAGAGGCCAGAAGTTTCTGGACCTTGTCAACGTCACGTGAGCTCAAGGCTTCATATAGGGCGAGCACCACCCCTTTGTTTCTGGTTTCTTCCAGAGTTTCCTGAGAGTTAGCCAGTTCCGGAAAAAGGAGGAGAGAAGAGAATATTTATTAGCACAATAGAGAGAGAAAGATACCAGCAGATTAGATGGAATTGGAGGAGAAGAAGGTAGAAGGATTATATAGGGAGGCTTCAAGGGTAATACCGAAATTATATCACGGTAAGAGGGTGTTTTTGGGAAACTGCAAGGGTAAATACATTTCATGCGCCATTCAGAGCATGAACTTTACGTGTCCATGCATGTATGGCTTAATTTTCGCGTTTTCTTTGCGTGGGGACAGAATTAATTGGGCTCCACCGAGTGACGCAAGTTTTAGTGGATCCCAATATGTATTATTCTGTCTCTACTTCTTTATTTGTTTAATATTTTTAACTTCTACGCATCTTTTAAAAAAATAATTTCATTAATTAATAATAATTATAAAAAATTTTAATATTTGGAACAATATATTAGAAAATAATTATCGTTTAATAATAAAAATTAACTTGTAAATTAGTTTTTTTAATTTTTAAAATTAAATATATTTATAATTATAATGAATAAATAAAATTGAAAGCGTCAAAGGGTTATAGTCTCGGTATATATTGCCAAGGAAAGCCGCCAGGCGCCAACTTAATTCTCAAGTTGTTGGAGAGATTTTCATGGTGCCCTTCCAAGTAATTCAAGGTTATTGAATCATCTTCTTAAATGTAATTAGCAAGTAAATTAATATAAGCCTCGTTTATTTGCACTTGTGAGAAGTGTTATTAGATTTCGTTTGGTTTAGTCGAAAAAAGTGGCTTTTAAATGTAAGTGCGTAAAATATTTTTTAAGTGCGAAAACTTATTTTATAAATAAGCAATTATGTATTTGGATAAAAGTGCTGAAGCTGAAAAAATTATTGATGTATTTGGTACAAAAATGCCGTTAAACACTTATATTGGGTCAAATGACTGAAATGCTCTTAAAGCTGTTAACACTATAAAAAATAAATTACTATGATATTTTTATTTCTAAAATAATTAAAATTAAAATTAGATACATATTTTTATTTATTTTTAATATAAACTAATTAGTTAAGTTATTTTTAATTTTTAAAATATATAATTTAAACAAGATCAGGAAAATCTCACTTTTTACTTTTTTATTAGGAGTATAGTGCTATTTTTTGTTTATAAAATTAAATATAATAATTTAAATGAATTAATACTACCTCAATTAATTTTTTTTTATATTTTTAAACTTTTTTTTCTAATATGCACAAAAAAATAAAATTTTGTCAAAGATTTGAGTGTCTTTCCTTTATTTAAAAAAATTAACAAATTAATTGTATGTTTTCATTTTTAAACTATGAACAAGTGAGTTATAAATAAAGTTCGAGAAGAAGAGAAGAAGCGGAGAGGAAGAGAGATTTTTGGCGCATTGTGAAGAAGTGCAAGATGCGAGCATTCCAAAGAGAAGAAGAGAAAAATTAGGTTTTTTATTTCCTTGAGGGTAATTTTGAAATTAAGAAAATAGTATGATGATAAAAAAGTAAATTTATTGGTCAAACATAATGGCTTATAAGCCAAAAAAGAAAAAGTTGAATTTCATCAATTTTTGTTTTTCAGCTTATTAAAAGCAGTTTTTAATTTTTTTTAAACACTTTTTAATTTAACCAAACACTCTAAGCTTTTTATAAGTTGATTGGTTTGTTCAACTTATAAGCTTACCCAAACGGGCTATTAATATGTTTGATGAAATGAAGTTTTATCAACTTGATTTGATCACTTAAATAAGTAAAAACAAAGATGCTGCCGACTTCCAATAGTTAGATTGTAAAACCCAACTGATTTCGTTTCCTTATTTTGGATTCCACTTTCTCACCATATATGTATGTGTGCGATTTGGGGGCTGTGTGTGTAATTTGCTCCATAAAACTTAAAAACTTAAAGGAGTCTAATCAGATTAATTGCGTGATTGGTTAAGTTTTTAAGTGGTTATAAGTGATTTTTTTATTAAAAAAAATGAAATGTTTAATTAAATTTTGAGAGAAAATAAATATTTGAAAAGATTAGTAGAAATTATTTTTTTAAAATTAAAAAATTAATTTTTTCCAAAAAGTATATATTTGAAAAAAATACACTTAGAAGGACTTTTAAAAAATTTAGCAAAACATTAATTATTGCTCAAATGTGTTTCTTAAATTTATGGATCATACAAACTGTTTCTCACTAAAAATACTTTTTTGAAAAGCACCTTTTAAAAAGACTCTTTTTAGAATAAGTTGATTTTAGAAAATGGACCAAATAGATTATAAGTAATCGAAAAAAAATCTTATGCACATAATGCGAGTCTTTTAGGGTGTTAAACCCCAGAAAAATTTCATCGTTCAATTGATGAATGTATGTATTTGTTAAGGAGTTTGAAGAATATGGAATATGCATTATGTTACAAAAGTGTTGGGGTTTAAGCGTGTTAGAGGACTAGACGGATGAGTTGGTAAGGCGGGAGCGAGGCCAGGTCACAGGGGCTTGCATGATGCGGCACCCTCCAAGAGCAAGGAAGTGCTCGATGCGGCTGCCTCCATGCGCAAGGAGGTGTGCGACACGCCCGTCCCCTCCACCGCCCCACCTATATAAATATGTTATGATATGTGATGTTAAATCATTCTAATACTTTTTCCTAAGGCAACAACATTCTGAACCAACATTCCCTAAAGCAATCCAAACAACTCCAATCAAAAATTTAGTTTGGGCAAGTAATTTTGAAGCTACATGAGGGCATTTCCACGGAGTTGTATCATTGAATTAGTTCAGATTGAAGTGGAACCGACCAATAAAAGTTTGGAAAATCTCTTTCTATCATGGCTAAGGTTATTCTAAGTAAAGGCAAGTGTTTCTACGCTATTGATTCTTGAGAATTCATAGGTTGCTACCGAATTAAATTACTTGTTGTTGTCCTATGTGTTTGCTCGATGTTGCTGGCTAAATTTTGGAATGGAACAACCAAGTTTTCATGAGTTGTGAACTAAGACTTGAGGAATTACAAATTTACATTTGAAGATATTATCAGTTAAGTTGGGTTCGTGGAATTGAGGTATGTAAAGGGCTCCCTCTTTTCCCTTTTTCAAGCACGAATTTATGTTGACGATTAGAACCGGTATACATATGTTCTTAACTTGTAATGAGGTATAGTGTAGAGCCGTTCTTAAGGTTTGGAACACATGATAGAAAGCTATGGCTATAGAAATATTTAAAGGCTTATGAATGCGAGGCAAATGATGCTAAATGTATTACTATTGTCGCAGACATAAACAGAGTCTAGAGACCCCTGATGTGGACACTGTGAGCTGGTCCTATATGTGTTGTATTTGTGAAGTGATATTGTACGTAAGATTTAAGTTTCTTGAAAGTAAGGCAAAAGGTCCAAACACTATCCTTTCTAGTTGATATGTTAAGTTTGGTGATAAACTCAAGTGTGCATTTGTTGATATTTGTATAGAAAGTACTTTGTGGGTAGGTTATACGAAGTTCCTTAGTATTGATGGATCATATAGTAATGAAAATCTACGTACCTCTATTCAAGCTACATGCTAAATCGTCAAGAAATGTCTTTAGAATATCATTTATAAATGCCTACTAGAATTCTTATGTTATCTAAACCTCCTGAAGGCCATTTGAGCCATTGAGTAGGCGTGTCTATATGCTATTTGGAAGCTTTATATTATATATATGTGCATAATTGCCATTTACAAGTCTTGAATGAGGCCTATTTAGGCCGCAGTTTTACAGTCAGCTTGTATATGTGTATGTGAATTAGACAGGCTTAATGTGAGCCTAGTTAGCTTCGTATATGATAATAGGTGCAACCTTATGTTACACCACCGATGGGGTTATATCAGTGGGCAGATATAGTAGCAGCTACAACTATAGTTACAGTACACCACTGATGCTGTCATGTCGATTGGGAAAATATTTCTTCAGATATTACACCTCCAAGACAACCATCTTGGTTGGGCAGTATGATTGGTACAATTAGACCTTTGTGTGGTTCACCGATTAGACAACTATGATATGTATTTACATGATTGTGTTCACTGTGACATTAGGTCATTATCAGATTACAACTCCTAAAATCTTTGGTTGTTTCTATCCCTAACTCTAGTTCAGTATACTCGGTATTACTTATGTTTACAATTTTCAGTCTTACATACCAGTACATTTCATTCGTACTGAGATCCTCCTCCTGGGGACCTGCATTTGTGTTGCAGGTTATAGAGGCTCGTATCACCAGTCATAGTAGGAGTCCCAGATTTAGCTGAGAGTTGGTATGCTCCTTCCTTTTAGGATCCATGTTCTAGTTTCAATTATTTTGAGTTTTTGTATAGTATGGGTAACCCGGGATCTTGTCCTGTGCATTCAGCTTATTTACTCACTAGAGGCTTTTGTGGGCTATTATGTACAATTTAGTACAGTTTTACGGCCTCGTCGGCCTTTCGTTGCTCAGTTTAGTTGTGTTATGGCCTTATCGGCATCAGCTTTCATACACTATTATGTTGTGACCTTGACGATACATGTGTGTGAGTTTCACTTGACTGTTACAAGTGTCCTAGCTAGCCTAATTGCAGTTACAAACGTTGTATAGCTGGCTTCTTGGTCCATTAGGTATCGAGTGTCAGTCGCGTCCTCCCTATGAAATGGGTTTTCCTTGAATACCTTAGGTGTTTGAAGATGGTGATAACATAATCTAGCATGGGATCATGTAAAAACACTTGGTATTTGATTAAAGTAAGCTTACCTTCAGGTAGGAAGACTTGGAGAAGAGAAGAGAACTGGACTAGCACTTGAGAGATGAGAAAAATGGGAGAAATATCATATTTCACGCTTAAATAGTTGTTGTGTTGGGCAACTTATGATCTATCTGAGGTTTAGTTATGAACTGTAGAATTGACTTATGATTCGTATGTTGAACCGTAAGTTACATAACAGAACTCCACAAAATCAAGGCATCACATGCAGTGCCCAGGTAGGCTTATAGATTCAACTTATGGTCCGTAAATTGGACCGTGAGTTCTTATCCAGAACCTTGGGAGTTTGGGCCTCCATTTACGATGGTAATGTACGACTTATATAATGATTATTCGATCCGTAGATCAGATCATACATCATAAACAATAACTTAGAGAATTAGGCCGTGAGTCATAAATAGTCGCTCATGAAGTTGGACCCTCTCCTTCATACATCAATATATGAACTTTAGAATCCATTTACAATCCGTAAGTCATTTGTGGTCGAGAACTAGCTGGGTTTCTTATCCTCTTCATATATCAACATATGTACTATAGATTCCATTTATGGTCTGTAAGTCACTTGCAACATTACCCACTTCCACTTTCCTTTCTTTTGCACATCAACCTACCGACCATAGATTCTACTTACGATCTGTGAGTCGACTTACAACACCTGTGCACATTTTTCTGAGTTTTTTTTATTTCCATTATTTAACCTCCTAAGTAATTTCATGTATGGGTATAGACTAGGCACATCAATTTAGCACCATCAATCACATGAAAGATTCTGTCCCCCTAGTTGGGATTGATTCACTAACGCGCTAAGGTCAAAATTTCATACTAAAAGTACGAGGTGTTACACGCTACACGATTTTTTCTATTTCAATACAACACAGATACATGCCAACCTTATTGATCAATCACATTACACTCGCAAAACAACCCATATGCGATAACAACGCATTGAACTCATAATGCTTTATCACTATTGCGTGAGTTCTTAACAATAATGTAACAAGATTTCTCCAGCCAAACATTTATACAAAAGGGAAAATATGAAGTGTCGATTTTTAATCCTTTCTTCTTATAGTATTGAAGAACTTAAGTACTCTTTACACATACAACAAAAAGAAAAGAAAAAATCTCTTAATTTGACAAGCAAAATTGGGGCGTCCAACTTAGGGCAGGGCTGCCAACCTATCAACTTGTTTACATCATAATTTTCTTACTATATATAGAAGATTAGAACCAACATTCTAAGTATTTTTAATTACCTTACATTTAACAAAAGCTGAAAATTATCAAGAATCCTAGAGAGAAAGTAGGGCGATTGCTTGGTTTTCTTGGAGAGTAGAGAGAACTTGCAATTTTTAGAATTTGTGTGCTAAGTACTATGCTTCAAAGTGATAAATATATAATTTTTGTAAGGGTCCCTTGTCCTTCCTTTTTGACCTTTTCTTGGACCTTAATTTGGATAGGAATAGATCACGAGTCTTGGGTCAAATTTACCTTCAGTTTGGATCACTAATTGGTTGATAGGTGGTTGCAATTTGTCCTTATTTTGGGCCACAAGTTGATTAGTATTAGTAGCTTCCTTTGTACTAATTTTCCGACATATATTGGTCAAGTAGGTGAAATACCTACTTGTCCCTTTAAGTGTTATACCCCGAAAGGTCAAAGATCAGACCCGGAGTTGAAACGGAGAAAATTGTAAAATCTGCACCATAAAACCACGAGTCATGAGGTGACTCGTGGTGAGGTACTGGTCTTGAGTTAAAAGAATTGTTGGGGGGTTCGTCACGGGCATGACCACGATTCATGGTCAAGCTTCACGACTCATCAGGTCAGCCGTGGCCAAGGATATTAAAAAGGGAAAAGGTGAGTGGCATGCACCTGACAGATAGACCCCATGAGTCATGGCCAGACACCACGATTTGTTGGGTGGATCGTGTTCATCAGGTAAATAACGATCTGGGGTTGAGGCAGTAGAGATAATGAGTGATGACCACGAGTCGTGGTCACCGGTCACGACTCGTATGATGGACCATTATGAGTTCCAGGTGAAATTTGAATGTGTACCTAACGACTGATGTGATGGCTCGTGGATTGTGGCAACGACTCATTAGGTCTCTCGTGGGGACTGATGAGCAGTTATTTACTATGAAGTTATTAAGGGTATTCTCGCCATTCTTATGCTCTAAAGTCCTATGCTATGCCGTTTTAAGCCATTTTCAGAGTGTATTAAGATAGGTTAAGTCATTCTAGCCTATTCTAAACCCATGCATGCAAAGTTAGAGAGTTAGAGAGGAGATCAAGCTTAAGTCCTTTCAATTCTTCACAAACTCCTCTTGGGCAATTAAAGAAGTGTAAGAATCAGCTTTAGTCAGGTATATAGGGTTATGAATGAGTGAATCCGTTCACACCCATGCCCAATCTCTCTTTAAAATCATGAAAATTCCTATGTTGATTCTATGGGATTTTAACCCAATGCATGAAATCCTACTTCTCTACATGGATATGATTTAAATATATTTCTACTATTAAATTATGAGTTATGGGAAAGTTTTACGATTGTTTCAATGAAAATCATATTTCAAGTTGTATAAATTAAAATGCCCAATTATGAGAAGTTTATGAAAGTTGAGATTTGTGATGAATGTTCTAGTATGATGAGATAGTTATAATGAAAAGCATGTTTTCAAGTTATCCATGTTTATGATCATATTTTTAAGAAAATTATGTATTTTTTCAAGCATGATAAAGTATTGGGCAATGCCCATATGTCTAAGTATAATTATGATGTTATGAATTTAGCTTACCACATAGTTTGGGAGTGAGACTCCCATTTATGTTCAGCTTGTGGTACGGTTTGAGCCAAGACTCCTCATGTATGAGTCAGATTTATGTAGTCATGATTTATTATCTTCGTCAATAGACAATGGTCAGCTTCATTGAAAAATGATGGAGAGCATATGCATATTTTTGGGAGTAGTGTCTAGCACCGAGTAGGCTATGGGTCAGTCAACCCTATGCCTCAGAACTACGCGCCAACGTAGGTATGATCAGATTATATTGGGACCTCCTATGTGAGCTATCCCCCGCCTGATTGGGCCACGAGCTTGATATCGATATCATAGTATCGTCCTTAGTCCTGGCAAGGATTTGGACGACTCTACCCACTTGAGTGTAATAGTTGGGACCACGTAAGCTCTATTGTGGTATGGCAGTTAAAAGAAAAGTCTCCCATTGTTCCTCATTATTTCAATTATGCATGTTTATCACTCATGTTGTATATATCTACATATGTTTTAAAGCAAGTTTGATCCAATGTTCAGCTTTATTTATGACTATCAGATTTCAGCCTTGGATCAATTGATTCTGTTATGATGTTATGTTATGTTGAGATCATGTTTTCAGAAAGATAGCATGCAGGCCCTACTCTCGGATTCTCATTTTGTTTATGTTTTACATTATGCATGTTTTAAATGATTTTAATTATTAAGCAATTTTACTTATCATGCATACTCGATACATTTTACGTACTGACCGCATACTCTATGTTGTATCGTTTCATGATACAGCCCCAGCACTCAAACTCAGCCCCATCAGTAGCCAGTTCTGGAGTTAGCACCCAACTTAGTGGTGATTCATCATCTCCCAAGGACCATTTGCTTTCAAATATTGATGTACTTTCAGTTTTAGTATTAGAGAGTTAGTTAGGGTCTTGTCCCATCAACTCATCAGACTTTGAGGCTTTTCAGACAATAGAATGTATTCAACTCCAGATCCATGAATTTCTGATGTTATGCTTATTCAGACTTCCTCTAAGATTATCATGTTTATCCTTATGTTCATTTGATTGAGTTATATGTATGTTCATGCCATGAGTCGACTTGGGGTCTCTCGAGGCTCCTTGTCCCGTGTCTCGATCCGGGCCTCCGTTCAGATCGTGACAAACTTGGTATTAAAGCAATAGGTTTGAAGTGTCCTAGGGTGTTTGAAAGTCGTGTTAAGTAGAGTCTTTTTCATGGGTGTGAAGCGTGCCACACTTATGACGAAGAGGCTACGAGACGTTTAGGAAATGTTTCCTTCTTTCACGATCTATGTCGTCCGATGAAATGTCTCCCTATCCTTCTAATTCATGCTATTCACGATTGCAGAATCATGGCTCCCTACAGAGTTAACAGTAGGAGGAATGAGAATGGAAACGGCCACAAGGATGGCGACGAGAACGAGCACCAAGAAGCCCCACTAGTCAAGGAGCACCATGCACTGGAGCTGGTTGCCCATGCTAAATTTAGAGAAACTGTTCAGATGCTAGCGCAGGCCTTGACCGCCCAAGTCAACCAGCAGGCAGTGGCGCATGTCCCGCAAAACAAAAATATGACGACAGCTCAGGTATTTCTTGAGAATGAACCCGCCAGAGTTCCTTAGGTCAAAAGTAGATGAGGACCTGCATGAGTTCATTGATGAGATTGTGAAGATCACCTAGGTCATGGGGGTGAATGGAGTTGAGTGTGTAGAGTTGGACTCATATCAGTTGAAAGGGGTCACAGACATCTGGTTTCCACAATGGAAGGATAGTAGGGTCGTCGGAGCAGGCCCTGTCGCTTGGGAGGAGTTCCATGTTGCGTCCCTAGATCAGTTCTTCCCTCATGAGATGAGGGAGTTGAAGGCAGTCGAGTTCGTGAATCTTAAGAAAGGGAAAATGACGGTGCAGGAGTATGCCCTTGAGTTCACTTGCTTATCAAAGTACGCCCCAGAGTTAGCGGTTGATCAGAGGGCGCGGGTTAGCAGGTTCGTTCATGGCATGGTGGGCTATTTGGACAAGGATTGCAGGACTTCTATGCTCCATCAGGATATGGATTTTCCTCGAATATTCTTGTACGCCCAGAAGATGGAGGTGGTGCATATGAGGGAGAGAGAGACCAAGAGGGCCAGAACTGATATCTACAGATTCTCTCAGCCGAGGTTAGGTGGTGGACCGATAGCAGACCCCCCAAACATCTTCAGCCCCAACGTCTTCAACGTAAAGTGTGCCATCTAGACCTAGGCACGGCTAGAGGGGGCGAGCATCAGGCTCTAGAGGTCAGGGCAGTAGGCCCGCAGATTCTAGTATCCCAGCTTGCGGCAAGTGTGGTCGGGGGCACACGGGCCAGTGCTTGGCAGGTTCAGGTACTTGTTTCGGGTGTGGAAATCCCAGACATATGCTCATAGATTGCCCAACAATAAGACAGGTCCATGATGGGGGTCGAGGCCCAGCTTCCAATTCAGCGGCCCCATTCGCACGCTCAGCACAACAGGGGGCATCTACTAGCACAGGTGGCGGTCAGCGACAGAACAGATTCTATGCATTAACATCCTGCCATGAGCAGGAGGTCTCCCCGGACGTAGTCTCTAGAATGTTACGAGTTTTCCATCTTGATGTATATGCTCTGTTAGATCTAGGGGCTACCTTGTCTTTTGTGACACCTTACGTGGCTAGTGATTTCGGAGTCAGTCCCGAAGTTTTGTCAGAACCCTTCTCAGTCTCTACTCCAATTGGTGATTCAATCGTAGCTAGATGGGTGTATATAGGTTGCCCGATCACAGTCCTCATAAAGTCACCTCAGCAGATCTAGTAGAGTTAGCCATGACCGATTTTGATGTTATCCTCGGCATGGATTAGCTATTTGCATGTTATGCCTCAGTTAATTGTAGAACCCAGGCAGTAGAGTTCAGATTTCCGGGTGAGCCAGTCTTAGAGTGGAGGGGTAGTTCAGTTGTGTCTGTAGGTCATTTCATTTCCTACCTTAAGGCCAGAAAGATGATTTCTAAGGGTTGTGTGTACCATCTAGTTAGTGTTAAGGATGTTGAGTCCGAGACCCCGACTATCCAGTCAGTCCCAATAGTAAATGAGTATCCAGAAGTATTCCTAGATGATTTGTCGGGAATCCCTCCCGAGCGGGAGATTGATTTTGTCATTGACCTTCTTTCGATACGTAGCCTATATCTATTCCTCCCTACAGAATGGCTCCAACCGAGCTAAAAGAGTTGGAGGAACAGTTGAAGGGACTATTAGAAAAGGGTTTCATTCGACCGAGCAATTCCCCATAGGGTGCTCCAGTCCTATTTATCCCAAAGAAGAATGGCTCCCTTCGGATGTGCACTGGCTATCGGCAATTGAACAAGGTCACCATCAAGAATAGGTATCCTCTACACAGGATTGATGATTTGTTTGACCAGCTTTAGGGTGCCAAGTACTTTTCGAAGATATATCTCAGATCCGGGTACCACCAGCTCAGAGTTCGGGAGAGCAACATTCTGAAGACAGCCTTCAGGATGTGGTATGGTCATTATGAGTTTGTAGTAATGTCTTTTGGATTAACAAATGCTCCTGCAACTTTTATGGACATGATGAACAGGATGTTCAATCCATACCTGGATATGTTCGTGATCGTGTTCATTGATGACATCCTAATATACTCTCGGAGCGAGGAGGAGCATTCTGCTCATCTGAGAGTGGTGCTACAGACTCTCAAGGATCGCCAACAATATGCTAAATTCAACATGTGTGAGTTTTTGTTGAACTCAGTGGCATTTTTGGGCCATGTGGTATGTAGTGAGGGCATAAGGGTGGACTCTCAAAAAAAGTAGAAGCGGTGAAGAATTGACCTAGACCGGTTAATCCTTCAGATATCCAAAGCTTATTGGGTTTAGCTGGCTACTATCTAAGATTTGTGGAAAGTTTTTCATCTATTGCAGCACCCTCGATCAAATTGACCCAAAAGAAGGTAAAATTTCAATGGTCGGAGGCTTGTGAGAATAGCTTCCTAGAGTTGAAGACTTGACTTACCTTAGCACCGGCGTTAACCCTATCCAAGGGTACTGATGGGTTCGTGGTGTATTGTAATGCTTATAGGATTGGAATTGGGTGTGTATTGATGCAGCACGGAAAGGTTATAGCATATGCCTCCAGATAGCTGAAAGTCCATGAGAAGAATTACCTGACCCATGATCTTGAATTGGTCGAGGTGGTATTCGCCTTGAAGATATGGAGACACTATTTGTACGGGGTCCACGTGGATGTGTTTACAGATTATAAGAGTCTACAATATGTGTTTATCCCATAAGGATCTCAATCTTTGTCAAAGGAGGTGGTTAGAGCTACTTAAGGATTATGACATGAGTGTTCTTTATCATCCGGGAAAGGCTAATGTGGTAGCAGACACATTTAGTAGACTCTCAATTGGAAGTGTGTCCTATGTATATGTGGGAAGAAAAGAGTTGGTGAAAGTCGTGCATCGACTTGCAAAGTTGGGAGTTCAGTTGGTTGACTCGACCGATGGCGGTGTTATTGTTTAGAACGGGTCAAAATCATCCTTGATGACTGATGTAAAAGCTAGAAAAGACGAGGTCCCGATTCTAGTAAAGATAAAGGAAGTCGTTCAAACTCAGAAGGTAGAGGTTTTCTCCAAAGGAGGAGATGGTGTGCTTTGATACCAGGATTGATTGTGTTCCGGATATTGGTGATTTGAGGAACCAGATGTTGCACGAGGCTCATGGATCCAGGTATTCTATCCATCCAGGTTCCACCAAAATGTACTGTGACTTATGGAAAGTCTATTGGTGGAATGGCATGAAGAAGGATATCGCGGAGTTTGTAGCTAAGCGGCCAAACTGTCAGCAAGTAAAGGTTGAGCATCAGAGATCGGGAGGTGTGCTTCAGGATATCAATATTTCTACTTGGATGTGGGAAGAAATCAATATGTACTTCATCACAGGGTTGCCTCGCACTCGACGACAATATGACTTCATTTGGGTTGTTGTAGACAAGTTGACCAAAATTGCTCATTTTCTACCGGTCAAATCCACGGATTCGGTGTAGGATTATGCTACACTATACAGCCAAGAGCTAGTTCAGTTACATGGAGTGCCCTTGTCCATTAGATCAGACAGAGGTACCCAATTTACCTCTCAATTTTGGAGGTCGTTTCAAAAGGGACTAGGTACTCAGGTTAAGCTCAGCACAACATTTCACCCGCAAACAGATGGTCAAGAGGAGTGGACAATTCAGAATCTCAAGGACATGTTGAGAGCATGCCTGATTGACTTCAAAGGTAGTTAGGATGATCACTTGCCTCTTATCGAGTTTGCATACAATAACAACTATCGTTCCAGTATTCAGATAGCTCCGTTTGAGGCTCTCTATGGGCGGAGATGTAGATCGCCTATACGTTGGACCGAAGTTAGTGAAGCTGCAATGATAGGACCAGATTCATTCCGTGAGGCTATGGAGAAGGTTCAGCTCATACGGGACAGGTTGAAAACAACTCAAAGTCGCCAAAGGTCCTATGCTGATGTGAGAAGGAGAGAACTCGAGTTCGAAGTGGATGACTGGGTGTTTCTGAAGGTGTCTCCCATGAAGAGAGTGATGCGGTTCGAAAAGAAAGAAAAACTCAGTCCTCTTTATGTTGGCCCCTACCGGTTGTGAAACGGGTTGGCAAGGTGGTATATGAATTGGACTTTTCCTCAAAATTAGCTTATGTGCATCCTGTATTACATCTATCGCTCTTAAAGAAGTGTTTGGGTAACCCAGCTCTAGTTGTTCTGGTGGACAGTGTTGGTGTGAAAGACAGCCTTAGTTATGAAGAGGTTCTGGTGGAAATATTGGATCATCGGGTTCGAAGGCTAAGGAATAAGGAAGTAGCTTCAATCAAAGTTTTATGGAGAAATCAACATGTTGAAGGAGCTACATGGGAAGCCGAAGCGGATATGATGGCTAGATACCTACACCTATACCCTTCCGACTCAGTTAGTACTCTATTTAGTTTTCATGTTCAGTTCATGTGATCCAACTTCTTTCATGTTTATGGGTGTATGTATGATTCCTGAATTCAGTTCAGCCATGTAGTTCAACGGAGGTAGTCATTCCGTCAGTTTTCATCTTAAATGATCAGTATTTAAATATGATGATTGCATTTCTCTACTTTTCTGTATGTTTTTTGAACATTCGAGGACGAATGTTCCCAGGGGGGAGATATTATTATAACCCGGAAGGACAAAGATCAGACCCGAAAGTTGAACGGGGAAAATTAAAAAATCTGCACCAAGCCACAGAACGAGTCGTTCTGTGACCCATGGGGAAAACAACGAGTCGTGAGGTGACTCGTGGTGAGATATTGGGCTTGAGTTAAAATAATTGTTGAGGAGGGATCATCACGGGCATGACCACAAGTCGTGGTCAGGCCCCACAACTCGTCAGGTCAGCCGTGGCCAAGGATATTAAAAGGAAAAAGGTGAGTGGCAGTGCACCTAATGGATAGACCCCACGAGTCGTGGTCAGACACCATGATTCGTTGGGTGGATCATGGTCATTAGGTAAATAATGATCTGGGGTTGAGGCAGTGGAGATAACGAGTGGTGACCACGAGTCGTGGTCACCGATAACGACTCGTATGATGGCCTTTTACGAGTTCCAGGTGAAATTTGGATAGTGTACCTAACTACTGATGTGACGGCTCGTGGATGGTGGCAACGACTCGTTAGTTCCCTCGTGGGGACTGACGAGCAGTTATTTTTTGCAAAGTTATTAAGGGTATTCTCGCCATTTCTATGCTCTAAGGTCCTATACTATGTCGTTTTAAGACATTTTCAGAGTGTATTAAAATAGGTTAAGTCATTCTAGCCTTTCTAAGCCTATGTATGCAAAGTTAGAGAGTTAGAAAGGAGATCAAGCATAAGCCCTTCCAATTTTTCTCAAATTCCTCTTGGGCAATTAAGAAAATGTAAGAATCAACTTTAGTCAGTATCTAGGGTTATGATTGGGTGAATCAGTTCACACCCATGCCCAATCTCTCTTTAGAATCGTGAAAATTCCTATGTTGATTCTATGGGGTTTTAACCCAATGCATGAAATCCTAATTCTCCACATGGGTATGATTTAAGTATGTTTCTACTATTAAATTATGAGTTATGGGCAAGTATTACAATATTTTCAATGAAAATCATGTTTCAAGCTGTATAAATTAAAATGCCCAATTATGAGAAGTTCATGAAAGTTGAAATTTGTGATTAATGTTCTAGTATGATGAGATATTTATAATGAAAAGCATGTTTTCAAGTTACACATGTTTATGATCATGTTTCAAGGGAATTATGTATTTTTTCAAGCATGATAAAGTATTGGGCAATGCCCACATGTCTTAAGTATGATTATGATTTTATGAATTTAGCTTACACATGGTTTTGGAGCGAAGACTCCCATTTATGTTCAGCTTGTGGTATGGTCTGAGCTAAGGCTCCTCATGTATGATTCAGATTTATGTAGTCATGATTAATTAGCTTCGTCAATAGACGATGGTCAGCTTTGTTGAAAAATGATGGAGAGCATATGCATGTTTTTAGGAGTAGTGTCTAGCATCAAGTAGGCTATGGGTTAGTCAACCCTATGCCTCAGAACTACATGCCAACGTAGGTATCATATTATATTGGGACCTCCTATGTGAGTTATCCCCTGCCCAATTGGTCCACGAGCTTGATATCGATATCATGGTATCGTCCTTAGCCCTGGAAAGGCTTTGGACGGCTCTACCTACTTGAGTGTGATAATTGGGACCATGTAAGCTCTATCGTGGTTTGTCGGTTAAAAGACGAGTCTCCCATTGTTCCTCATTATTTCAATTATGCATGTTTATCACTCATGTTGTATATATCTACATATGTTCTAAAGCAAGTTTGATCCAATGTTCAACTTTATTTATGACTACCAGATTTCAGCTTTGGGTCAATCGATTCAGTTATGATGTTATGTTATGTTGAGATCATGTTTTCAGAAAGATAGCATGCAAGCTCTACTCTCAGATTCTTATTATGTTTATGTTTTACATTATGAATGTTTTAAATGATTTTACTTATTTAAGCAATTTTACTTATCTTGCATACTCGGTACATTCTACATACTGATTGCATATACTATGTTGTATCATTTCATGATACAAGCCCCGACACTCAAACTCAACCCTGTCAGTAGCTAGTTCTGGAGTTAGCACCCAGCTTAGTGGTGAGTCCTCATCTCCCGAGGACCATGTGCTTTCAGATATTTATGTAATTTTAGTTTCAGTATTAGAGAGTTAGTTGAGGTCTTGTCCCATCAATTCATCAGACTTAGAGACTTGTCAGACAATAAAATGTATTCATCTCCGATCCATGTATTTCTGATGTTATGCTTATTCAGACTTCCGCTAAGATTATCATGTTTATCCTTCTGTTTATTTGATTGAGTTAGATGTATGTTCATGCCATGGATCGACTTGGGGTCTCTCGGGTTGGGTCATGACATTAAGCACCTCAAATATCTCAGTAGGTGATGCATCTACTTGGCCTTAACTTGTATCCCTTTTGGGACAATTTATTTCGGCTATTTTGAGCAGATTTATTGTTAATATGTTGGGCCTACTTTAAGATCCACTTAGGTTAGGTCCATCAATACATGTTGGGTTGCACCTAATTAATCCTCTTAACTTGATCCATTTGCTTAAGCCAGTGATGCACCTACTTGTCACTTATTAACTTAAATAAGTCAAACAATCACCTCACTTATGTTATTTCATTTCTCAAACTTTTATCCTTAGATTTTAACTTAACACTTATACACATTTGGCTATTTCAAACTAAAGGTCCAAATATTACCTCAGCATCCCTAGCTTAAGTACTTCTGTCCATGTTAACTTAGCCACATGTTTAGCTAAAAAGAAAAAAAAAAGATGCTAAAAGAACAAACATTTCTTTTAGTCGTGAATTATGTGGCGATCCGCATGGTTTTTTTGTATGTTAGAACCCATTTTTGAGTTTAACTTTCCTGGCAGCCTTATTATACCGTTTTTAACTTAGAAGGATGCATAACACGGTTTATAAGGTGATCTAGTGCATTTCGTAGAAGAAATTTCACTTTTGAAAATTTAGAAATGGAACTTGAACAAAGTCAATATTTTAAGTTTAAAAAGTTGAAATTGAGTTTTGATAGTTTCACAAGGTTTGGAGGATAATTTATGACCGAGTCAGATATTTTGCATGGGTCTCGAGGGGCTCGAATGCAATTTGAGCAATTATTTTCGTTACTAATTAACTTGAAGACTTTGAGTTAATCATAGTTAAAATTTGATTAAGACAATCTAAAATCAGTGATTTGATGATTTCAATAGATTTAGAAAGTATTTTAGGAGTGATTTGCATATTTGGTTTGTATCTAAGGGATCTCGAATGAGTTTCAAGTGCCAAAATGATGTTAGCCTTGCACCAGATTTTTCTTGTTTTCAGGTAAGTGGTCTTTCTTCACATTTGCGATAGAAGGACCATGTTTACAAAGAAAGAGGGAAGTTAGATTGGGTCTGATTTATTCATATTATCTCCGAGGTGTGTGCCATATTTGCAATGGGTTGGGTCGGGTTGACTAGCTATGTTCGCTAGGCTTGGGCCATGATCACAAAGGGAAATTCATGTCAGGGTAGATTATATTTCATTTTAGAACTCCATTGTTCATAACTTGATTTTGGGAGCTACAGACCTCAAATTTGGAAGATTTTAAGGGTATTCTTCATGATGTAGCTTGAGGATATGATTCTAACCTCGATTTTCGTATTTTCCCATTATCCCATTTATTATTTATTTTTATGATTCTTGTTTGGTCATTTTATTATTTTTCATAACATACTTGTCTGGTTTTATTCATAATATGTCATGTCTTATATCATAACTTTACTTGCTTATTTGATGAGATCTAAGAGTTTGGTTGCTTAAATTGCTAATTTTGTATGAAATTATTGAGAAACATGATTATTTTGTCTCATATACTGCTTGAGTTAACTATATTTATTGTTGACATAATTATTAATAAGTGTGGAGGTAAGTATAGTAAGACTAACCCTTTTCATTTTAGAGCCAGTTAACGATGCTGCTAAATACACATGCTTTCCATACTACTCACTCTATTCTAGATGTAGCTTTTATGTGCAGGTACTGGTCCAAGTTCTAGTAGTAGTTGAGGCATCAAATTTTAAGGCGTTGGTTGGAGTTATCGGGATTGAGCTGCTTGGCTAATTTGGAATACCAGACTCTAGATTTGTCCTTTTATTCTTTTTTTTGTTTCTAAATGTATTTCATATTTCAAACTTGTATTTTTCTACTTAGTTGCTTTTGTACTTATAAAACCAGATTTTTGGAGGTGTAATACTTATTTTCACATATTTATTCTTATGAATACCTATTAATGACTTATATATTGTTCTTATTTTACTTCCACATTATAATTATTTTAAAAATGGATTTAAAATTTCATTTTGTTTTAACGACGGGATTATGATAGGTGTCTTAACGGCTATCTTGATTTTTGGATTGTGGCATTAATTTTTTTATATTTTTATATAGGTACTTAATGTTGGAAATCTTACGGTAACACTTGATATCAAAACTTGTAGGGACTTCTTTGAAGTTTGAGGCATGTCAAAAACACTGTCCTTAAGGATATTTCACCCAGTGTAGGTGTATCCCCCAAGATTCAACAAGCTCTTCTAGTATAAAATTAGGAGTCATAATCTAATAAAGATTTTAAAAGAAAATCCAGCACTACAGTGATGAAGAAGTAGGAATTTGTTTGTTAAGTTTTTCTCTACTTCGTCTCCTGTCAAACAAGAGCAAACAATTTATAGGCTGCTAAAAAGATTTCTCCCAGTCAAAAGATCAAAGCAAGTATATCTTTTCCAAGGATAAACTTCAATGGAGAAAATGCAAAATCAAAGTCATTAAAGGCTATTGATTTGCAATTATTTGGTAGCAAAACTTTAAGGCTAAATCAATGAAAACCCCTTATAGAATTGACCAAATTTTACATAATAAATGTCATGAACGTCATTCAAACTTTGATAGAAAATTTAGATTCTTATCTACTGAAATATAAATGCAGATATATGAAAATATTTTTTTTTGAAATATTAAAACGATTATTTTCCAACAATCCCCCATATATCTCAAAAAAGAATATTGAGGATAGAATGAAATAAAAAGTTTTTGCTGGGTTTTCACAAATGAGAATAATGCATCGAATCTGGTGTCTCATAAATTATGAACTAGACAAGATATAACAAGATTAAACTTACAGAATAATTGGTGAAGTTTAGGACTTCTATGAACCAAGAATTCTTTTGTAAGTTCAGCGTCTTATTCTATCATATTATACTTGCACAATTTTTGTCGTTATCGCAATTTTGCGCTAAGAGGCCATGCGCGTGTCTTGGTATTCATGAGTGCTCTAAAAATCTGTCACAGTTTCATAGAAGTGGCACCATTCCATACTCATATTGGTCCACCCATCAAGTGTATTATGCAGAGCAATAGACCTCCTATAAAGGATATGGTAATGGATTAAGAGTTCAGAACTCAACCTCATTTTCCTTGCAAATTTGCACTATACACATACCATAATAGATCACATATGAGATAAATTTTATAGTGCACAAGATTTAAATAATGACTTGTTATTACCCATATGAACCTAATTCATGGGATTTCCAGTCACATAGGTTGGGTTACCATCATGTTTGATATACAACTTGAACAAAGCCTCATTCCCATTGAAGCTTCATTTATAAATTTTCTTCCCAGAGGTTTAGTCAGAGGATTGGCCAAATTCACTGCTAATATCACATAATTTATGAATATAATTTCATCTTTTAATAATTATTTCACCATATTATGTCTCAAACACATGTGTTTTATTTAAACCTCAGAACTTCACTAAGAATTTCTTAGCCTCAATATCAGCCAACTCCAAAACCCCAAACTTTGATTTCATAATAATCAAATTGTGGTCTATTTAGCTGATTTCATAATATTATACCCCCACCAAGTAATCAGAGATGGATTTTAAGATCCACCTAGCATTATTGTACCTCTCTAGTACAACAAATATTAGTTCACTGTAGCACTTTATCATTTGCTCTTTTCAAATAACATACCAAGAGAAGAAACGGTATAATAATAGATTTTAGGATCACTTAAACAAGATCAACATAAAAATCTTCACCAAAATATTTTTATATCCTTGTAATTTTTTTTCCTCCTCAGATCCTCATTTTCAAAACGAAATATATTCTTAATTTTTTTCACTATAATATTGCTCCCAATCATCAATATTAATAAACACAAAATTAATAAACACAAAGTTTATATATAACACTTATTATTAACATACATAACAAATATACTATCAGAAATATTATACCTTTTTTCTTTCCAAAATCAAGTAGCATAACTTTAACAAGTCACCCCCATAATTTCAAATATTTTAGTCCGAGAGAATAACTTTTTCATAACTCAAAAGAGATTGTATCAATTTCTCATAAGAATTTTCATCTTATATATAACAAGTTAATAATATAAATATTATCATATAGACAATCAAGCATACAATTTGTCATTTATTAAGATCCCAAGTAATTATGTCATCATTAACAAATATTTTAAATAAATAATATTTTTATCAAGAATTGAATAAGAAATGAATAAGTTAAAAAATAATAAGCACAAATAAAAGATTATTACAATACCCACCGCTCAAAAAAAATATTAATTTAATCAATGTAACTTTGTGATACTCAAATAAACATCTTTCCTCTAAATTTTTTTTTTCCTTTAAAAAATAATTTCACAAAAATCAAATTATTTTATCATTAGAACCATAAATCATCCTAGCTAATAACAATAATTTTTTCATAAGTGATTTTAAGAAGAACCTTTTTATTTTAAGAACTTGAATAGTTTTTGAATCACCAATATAAGTAAATCGTTCTTTTTCTTCAACTAGGATGTATATAGGATACAAAAATTAACTTTATTATCACAAATATATTTGATAGCACATAAGTCTAACACTCAATCTCTTACATTAGCCACAAGATTCACTTGAGAAATAACCACAATAATTATATTATCCGCTTAGTCAATTTTTTTTTTTTTTGGTAAGAGGGAAAACCCGCAGCCGCTACAACCTCTGCCACAGCCTCTGCCCTTCGGGTGAGCACTCTGTGGTGAGCACTTTGTGCGCACTGGGTAAAACCCCCCCTGTGCAATCGCCTGCAAACCACACAAGGGATGTGAACCACACTAGGCAAGCCCTGTGCAACAGACTAGATTGAGAAGGCATTAGGGCGGGTTCGAACCCACGACCTCCCACATGGAAGGCCTACCCTCAAACCAACTCAACCACACCCTAAGGTGCTCATTTTTACTAAGCGGGATTATCACTTCTCTAAATCTTTTTTACATTTAGGGATATGGTGTCTTAATTTGCCCCACACAAATTATCAATATTTAACAATCTCATATTAATTTTTCTTTGGTCTAACACATTTAACTCACAAGTTATATATCACACAACTAAGATAATGTACGTGAAAAAGATCATGTGAAGAATATCATGCTCATTTATAACATCACCACCAACAACATGTCTCATGTACTATGTTACATAATATGCTAATTAATATTGAAGATCAAAATCTTGAGCAAAATCATCTAATTAAATTTAAAAGAAACCAATGACATAAATAATATATGCAAAAGTAGATGACGTATCTACAAATATATTTTGTGGAGTAACATATTATTATGTCTTAAGGACCTATCGTGATATTTTCTATTTCTTTGAGATATCACACTAATTATTCAACAACAAATTTTTGCCCCAAAACCTCAATATGATAAAGCTCAAAAATTAGTCCCGACCTAAACTTTAGGCTAAGCTCTTTTTTTTCTTTTCCTTTTCAACTAACAAGTAGATAGTTTATGCAATTTAAATTATTTAACAGTAATACAACTTCTTCAAATGAGTAAGAATTTATTTAATTACCATTTAATTGATTTATCAACGATCTAATGGGAAACTAAACAGCCACGCCAATGTAGATAAATTTAAACGCAGTTAAACTATAAAGATTAAAGCTTGGAACACGTATCTTTATCTCTTTTGTAAAAAGAAAATGTTCCAAAATGATCTTTCATGAATCAAATTGAGCAGTGAAAATTTTATTTTGTCTGACATGTTGATATTGGTTGAATTAATTAATTCTCTATATCATTGAATGAAATTGCAATATTGACGAGACGGCTTCAACAAAATTATTGTAATTGATTTTTAGTAAGAGCAAAGTAGAAAATATTTTTAAGATTGTTGGAAATATTACAGAAAATATTTGATCTCAAAACTTGTAGGTATTTCTTTAAAGCTTGAGGAGTGTTAAAGACACAGTCATTTCACTCGATGTAGGTGTATCCCTCAAAATTCAACAAGCTCTTCTAGTATAAAACTAGGAGCCCGAATCCGAAAAAGATTTTAAAAGAAAACCCAGCACTTAAGAGATGAAGAAGTAGAATTTTGTTTGTTAAGTTTTTCTCTACTCCGTCTCCTGTCAAACAAGAGCAAACAATTTATAGGCTGATAAAAGGATTTCTCCCGACCAAAAGATCAAAGCAAGTATATCCTTTTCAAGGATGAACTCCAACGGACAAAATGCAAAATCAAAGTCATTAAAGGCTATTGATTTACAATTATTTGGTAGCAAAACTTTAAGGTTAAATCAATGAAAAATCATTATAAAATTGACCAAATTTTAGACAATAAATGTCATAAATGTTATTTAAACTTTGATAGAAAAATTTAAATCCTTATCTAATGAAATATAAATACAAATAGTTTTTTTAGATATTAAAATAATTATTTTCCAACGCTTAATTCATTTGTTAAAAGATATGCTTCCTTTTAAAATTTAGTGTTCAATGAAGAAATATAAAATAAGAGCAATCAAACAAGTTCACTGAAAAACGACAAAATTACCATTGCAATGCATGGCAACAATGAATCTGTCAATTTCTCCTTTGTTTTCACTAGCTTTGTTAGTAGTGAAAAGGTTGAAATGCACAAAGGAGGACGGTGGTGTTTTTTCTATATTAATAATTCTGATTTTCTACGGTACACTATTTCTAAGACATTTGAACTTCGACCGTAATTTTCCCTTTAGGGGTTCTTCACTTTTTCCATTATTTCTGACGCCTACGCCACAGATTTTCAAGTCCCAGTTTAATACGTAAAACTTAAAAATAATATTTTAATAATCATAGAGGTATGATTCATTATATATATATATATATATATATATATATATATATATATATATATATATATATATATATATATATATATATATAAATGTTAAAAGTAGTATATGAAAAAGCTTTCCTCTTCTAGTATAGAACCTTTCACTAACCTTAGAAGCCAGTTAATAGATTTATTGGTCTTATAATAAGCTGCTAAGAAGAGGCAATTAATCATCCATGAGACAGAATTACTCAATAAAGTGGGTATAAGACATTCTTCATGCCCTCTTCTAATTAAAGAGCTAAGAAGTTGCAGTATGTCATGAAAAACTAAAGTGTCCTTTTTTTTTTAATACTCATTATGTCTTAATACAACATTAACTTGTGGTTTGTCCATTAGCACCAAAGAGAGAAACATGTAACATTTAGAATCAATAAGATTAATGAATGATGACACACAAAGCAACATGAATTTATCTATTTTTCTATATAATGGAGCAGCTTCGTGTAGTCGTCTACAAAAGTATATATTTTTCGACTATTGTAGTTAATTAATGTAGTTATATATATATACTACACTTATTCACAAAGTAACTGTTTTTATTTAATATTAAGGATTTGATGAAAGAATATCATACTTGTCCAAATTTCAAGATACCCTTTAGGATTGCAATGAGGCATTTTTGGAGCATGACCAGAGGACAACGATAAAGTGCCACTACTAACTTTTTTCACCGCAAATCAATGCGAAATTTGTGTTATAAGACATGATTTTTCCACTCATTTTCCACCGAACTTGCTCACTGAGAAAATGCATGGTAGAAAACAGTTTCCTGAAATAGTAGGAAATTACATAATTTTTTCATGTGAAGACACTATTATTTTTTTTCTTTTCTCACCAATAATAGATAGAAATAGTCACTTAATATTTTTCAGTGGAAAATAGCGGAAAAATAATAATATTTTAGTAGTGTACACTTTTCACATAGGAAAAATAATCTCATACAAATGGTAGAGGCAAAACTCTTCAGTCTACGTACTGAGAATTTCTCCTCCTTCGATTGATAAAAGTATACATACCGGAGACAGAGAGATTTTTATAACAAGCAACAAAACAATACACAAATTAACAGTAGGAAAAAAGGAGGAAAAATGAAAACAATCTTCAAATCTTACCAACCTGGAGAATTTAGAGGGTCTGTTAAGGGTTTAGGTGAACTCAGTAAATTTTTTATTTAAATTATGTATTTATATATTAAAAATCTACTAAAATATTTATAATTTTTTTTAAGTATTACCTTATTTATTTTTATAATATTAACTTAAAATTATTATAGAAACCTATGGATCTTACCGTATATTTAGGAGATAGCCTACCCTAAGCAAAGGAAATAGGTACATTCTGTGCACAAAACACAGCATTAATTAAAACAGATAAATTTGCAGGACAGTTTCTTTAGGGAAGAAACATAGTAATTGACACTGATGTAAACATCATATCAGTTGGCATTTAGTTTTATGAGATAGATAGATTTGCACCTAGTGTGTGGTTTTTTGTCGAGAAATTACCACGAAATGACGTGTTATCACTTATATCCTTGGAAGCCAATTCGTGGTCATTTGCAGCAAGTGATAATGAACCTCCAAGACTTTTTATTTTTTCTAGTCATGTTAGCTTAAAAAACTATACTACTTGATTCAGCAAAAAAGGTGCAGTCTTTTCTTACTTATTTAAGACAATTGTACAACATAAAGAAGCTCCTCCGTCTTCCTCCAACACAATTCACAATCTTCTTTCACCGCCATTTCTTTCCTTTTAACTTTTTCATAATGGTGCTTGCTATGGGAAAACACAAACGTTTAAGGGGAGAAGACCTGCTATATAAGATTTCTAGAATGAATGTTCAATGCAAGTATCTGGATTCGAGGGAAGCTCACATAAATCCTACCGATCTCTGGTGGATATAGTGGTAGAATAGAGTGGATATCAAGGAGGTAAAGGCAAACATAAAGAAGAAAATAATAAGGAAACAAATGGTTAATCTAAGTTCTACATTGCGTCTAGAGGATGTTGTTGGTTGGCTGCTGGAGTACTTTATATATGTGTGTGTGTGCGAGCTTTCTTTGTAGGGATTACTCTTGTTTAGCTGCTGTCATACATTAAAAGTGACATAAGAAGTTTCTCCTATAAATTGTCATCAGTTAGTTGGCTATTGATAGATTATTGCCTGTTGATGCCTTAAAGGTGTTATGATTAGCTGCTTGGGATTTCATGTTGATATTGGCAGCATAGCAATTAATTTGGCGTAGAAACTATGTGATTGTAACGCTTTTAAACTACATAGCTCGCCTACGGATCTTTGGCGTATCTTGATGTCCATAGAGCTAAAGAATTAGAGTTATAGTTTTACCTTTGGGTAAATAGCATCGTGGCTGCCAATTGAGTTATGATGGTGAGCTGCTTGGGTTTCCATCCAGTTATTAGTGATCTTATAGTTGGAAAACACGTACAGAATGTCATGCAGGTCGCTTAGAAAGCCCCCTTGCTTGCTGATAGATTAAAATATTATTTGGTGTCTTTATTAGCTATCTTGTCAGTTGTTAGTGTTGGGGGCCTATCTCTTTAAGCTATACATATACATGTGCCCATTTACAGCTTGCCTAGAAAAGATAATGACAAGCATAACTTGCTTATGGGGTTATACTTTGCTTGTAAGAGCTATAAAATATCTAGAAAGACCATATTGAAGTCTGCTCACTAATGGACTTCCTTTGTGCCTAAGTTGGCATTACTAATCCTAAGTAGAGCCTTGTGTGTCGGGGTGCAGTTATAGGAGCCCAAAAGGCTCAGATACAACTACAGGAGACCAGAAGGCTCAAAATACAAATACAGGAGCCAAGTGTGCTCAAGATACAATTACAACTGGCCTACGGGGCTACAATGTTACGAATAGGGATATATATATTGAGGTGTACTTGTCAGGGATTATAGGGGCTCAGGTAGGTTATTGTTTATTGTTTGTACCTACGAGTCTTATGGGGGCCGGGTTAGGTTCTTATTTGATTATTGCATATTTAGTTTCCTGTATAACATAATAAGATCTTTCAGGTTATTCTTTTATTCTTACAGCTATTTACATTAAGTTCTTCCTATCAATTCAGTTCTAGCTTATTATTATTTTCTTACGTACTCAGTGCATTATTGTACTGACGCCCGAGCCTGGGGGTGTTGCACTCTTGCCTACAGGTTCTAACAGACAGGTTCAGAGACCTCCTCAGTAGCTGTTCAGGCTCAGCATATTGGTTAGCTCCTCTCTTCCAAAGTTGCCATACTTTAGAGGTTTGCTTGTCTCTTGTTGTAAAGTTCTTTTTGGGTAGGTCGGGACCCTGTCCCTACCAAGTATTTACTCTTTAGAGGCTTACAAACTATGAAATTGTATAGGAGTATGTTGTTGGACATGTTGGCTTGTTGTGTTATATCGGCAGTTTAACGATCTTAATGGCCCTTGTTATATGTTTACTTTCATCTTTACCTGATTTAGACAACATGATGATCTTGTCAGCCTGCATAAGGTATTATTATTGTGAACTCTTGGGTCAGCTGAATATCTACACAGGTGTTTATATTGCGGCTAGGGGTGTACATAGGTCGGCTTGGTTTGATTTTTCATTAAAAAATTACTAAACCAATCATGTCGGTTTATTAAATCCATAAATCAAATCAAACCACATAAATTGGTTCTTTCGATTTTAGTTTTAATTGGTTCTTTTGGTTTTTTTTTCGGATTTTTTTAAAACTAAATCAAATAGTTAAAAAATCAAAAACAACTAAATTGGGTCTCTATATTTGTTTTTTCTTAAAACTAAATGAAACATAACTAAAATTAATCAAAAATCAGAAAACTATAAATGACCTTTGAGAAAATAAAAACATGAAGAAATGGAGGCAGTTTAATGGCTTAACTCATAAGAAAAATAGAAACAAGATATACTAACAAATATGCGAAAGTAACCAGCTCCTGATGAATGAGGGGAGGAGGAGAAATCGATCTCTGAAAAATGAAGATGAATACTGAAGGTTTTATTTTATCTTGTTAGGTTTTTAGGTTAATATTGAGTCTTTATATTTAGATTATTTACTTAATAGTTAGTGCCTACTAAACAAATATTACAATTTACAAGTTTATAACTTATAAGCTCAAATATGAATATATATCTAATTTCTAAACATTGAAGTTAATAAAACTAATTTAAAAAATATCTATAAAATAGATTATAATTAATATGTTTATCTATAAAAAGTTAAAATTATATATATATATATTTTGTCAGTTTGGGTTGAGTTCGGTTTGACTTTTTTATGGTTAATACCAAACCAAACCAAGAATGGTCTGTTTTTTTCTCCAACGTCAAACCAATCAAACCAAACCACGTGTCGATTTTTTTTCTCGGTTTGACTTGATTCCTCGATTCGATTTGACTTGACGGTTTGACTTGTACATCCCCTAATTGTGGCCTTTTCGGTCGAGGGCTTCTTTAATATGAGATATACTTGATTATTTTCTTGATTATGTGCTACTAGTATGCACCAGAAGTGCATATGTCTAGCTAAGTCAACTTAAGGTCCAGTTTGGTATCAGGTGCCAGTTACGTCTCCCAAGGAGGGGCATGACATATATCCGCTAAAATGAATATTATATTAAGACGATGGATGAGATGAATCTTCAATATCTTGGTATAACCAAGATTGTCTTTAGCCAGAAGTATGTTATATAAAAAAAAATTACTTTGTCTTCTAACTTATGTTGAAAAAATATTATTGCAAGTGGGTGCATTCTATCGTAAATAAGAAGTTTACTAATTTTAATACTTTTATACTTTGATATAATCGATTGGGACATCTTGGATCTATAACGATGAGATGAATTATTTTAAAAAAATTTAATGAACTCATCCGCTAAAGAACCTAAAATTCTTTCAAATAATAAATTTTCTTATACTTCTTGTGATCAAAACAAGTTAATTGTTAGACCATCACCAATAAAAGTTGGGATTGAGTTAATAAAATTAATTAATTTCGATATTTTTGTAGTTTGATATGATTGATTGGGACATTTAAAATCTATAAAGATGAGATGAATTACAAAATTTCAAATGAGCATCCATTAAGGAGCTTGAAATTCTTTCAAATAATAAATTTTCTTATACTTCTTGTTATTAAGTCAAGTTAATTATTAGACCATCTCCAACAAAAATTGGTATTGAATCCTCTACATTTTTGAAACATATATATGGATGTGTTTATGGTCATATTCACAGACTTAGTGGGTCATTTAGATATTTTTAATAGATGCTCTTTCTTGATGGTGTCATGTTTGACTACTTTCATTCGCTACTTGGAATTTTTAAAATTATTGGCAAAAATAATTCGATTATGTGTACAGTTTTTTGATAATCTAATAAGTCTATTCGCTTTGATAATATTGCAGAATTGTCATCCCATAAATTTAATGGTTATTACTTATTAATTGCACTAAAAATTGGGTATTTGGTAGTTCATATTCACATTCAAAATAGCTTTGTAGAGTCATAAATTAAACGACTATAGTTCATAGCAAGACCAAATATTTATAAAAATAAGGTTGGCTGCTTCTATTTGGGGTCACTTTGTATGCAATAACACTTGTTTATCTCAGACTAATAAATTATCATAAATTTTTTCCTATTGCAATTAGTTTTTGGGTCAAGAACCTATATATCCCATCTAAGAATTTTTGGATGCATTGTATATGTGCTTGTCATACACCATATTGCACTAAGATGGACTCCTAAATAAGGTTAAGAATATACGTTGTATTTGAATCACTCTCCATTATTTGCTACCTTGAACAATTAACGGGAGATTTGTTCATTACTCAATTTACGAATTGTAGATTTGATGAGAACTTTTTCCAAAATTAGGAAAATAAAACAGTAAAATAAAAAGAAAATTTTTGTGGAATGATCCACCATTGTCTTATCTTGATTGAAGTCCTTCTATTTGTGAGTAAGAGACCCAAAAGATTATTTACCTACAGAAAATAACAAATCAAATATCAAATGTATTTACATATTTGAAAAGGATTTTCAAATCACATATCTTTTTAGAGAATGTCTCAATTCATAGTGATGCCCCTGTATAATCATCTACTAGTGTCATAGCTAATGCACGCTTGAAGTATGGTATACCATTGGGTTCTGAGGATTGAAATCCTAACGAAAAAATGTCAAAATGACACTAAAAAGGAATCTCAAAAAGAAATCCAAAATTTAAGCAAATCTTAAAATTGAAGAATAATTGAGCCTTAGACTTAAAAAAAGAGGAACTATCAATAAATTCGATGATGTTTGGACTATTTTGAATCAATTGAAAATAGTGGTAGATTATGTCTTTGCAATAATATTGCAACTAGAATTATAAAAAATAGTGAGGATCTTAAACCTCAATCTATTGAAGTATATCGACAAAAATGTGATTGGCAAAAATGGCAAAAGGCAATTCAATCAGAGTTGAATTCACTTAAAAAACATGAAGTTTTTAGACTTGAAAATAAAACACCTAACGATATTAAATATATTGACTATAAATGGATCTTGATATCCATGAGAGACTTGAGATGAATTTAATAAATGTGTTATAACATATATTTATGGATCAGTTGATACTGCGGTAACATGAAAATTCCTAAAGGAATTGAGATGCATGAAGCATATTATTCAAAGTCTCGAAAAATGTATTCAATCAGATTGTAAAATTCACCATATAACTTTAAGCAATCAGAATGCATGTGTATAGCCGCCTTAGTATTTATTGAAGGAAGGTTATATATATGATGTCATTTTCTCATGTATTTTTATATAAAAAAAATCAAAGTTTGTTGTACTTATTATTTATGTTGACGACATAAGCCTCAATGAAACTCCCATGAAACCTCAAAAGAAAATTGATTATCTAAAAAAAGAATTTGAGATGAAAGATATTTGCAAGATAAAATTGTCTTGGTTTGAAAATTGCATATTTGATAAGTGATATCTTTGTCCATCAATATGATATTACATGAATGAAACACATTCATTATGTGCTCTGATGGTTATATGATTCCTTGATGTGAATAAAAATCTATCCAGACCTCAAGAAAAGAATAAAAAATTCTTGGTCCTAAAGTAGCATATCTTAGTGCTATTGATGCACTAACGTATCTTCTAATACCATAAGTCGGACATGGCATTTTCAGTTAATGTGTTAGAAAGATATAGCTCTACAAGCCGGTGAACTATAAATTATACTCATGAACTATCATGGAACCTTGTTCTAACTACTAAAATTTAGCAGCTCGAGAAATTCACTCCTCCTCAGATAGAAATATCTACATGAATACCTCATCGAACTTAGCCCAAGTAGAGCCTAAGTAATATGGCAAACTCATTCTCCCATGTCTTAAACCAGGCATGAGCTGCATTCTTCAGCTGATAAGTAACAAACTCCACAACTTTATATCCATGAGTGCTCATAGTCTTGAGATCCTTAAAATTCTCATCAATAAAGTACCACGGGCTATCCTCTGTATGCGAACCGTAGAACTTATGGCGATTCAGACTTAGAAAGTGCTTATGCCTTCCTCCACCAACTGCAGACGCAGTTCCAAGACTTATATGTTGATGTTGGACTATTACTAGAGTAGTAAGTATCTGAATAACACTATGCATAAGCCCAATCTTGACAGTAACCCCAACAAGAGCATGTGAAACTTATGGAGGGCACTTGATTTCCAGCACCAGTCCCCATTTCAACATTTGCAGCAGGATTGATAGTTAGAGGTCCTCCCGATGTTGTATCAAAAACATCGGTACAAGCCTTGCTAGCGGTTCCAGCACGTGTCAACATCATTTTCTACGAGTCACAAATAACAAGCGTGTTAAATGACCCTAAAGAGAATTTCAAGCTCTACAATCTCAAATCAAGAAGAATGATAAACACCTATAAATTTCCTAGGAGTCTGTCGGTCGTGCAGGTGATTAGTCTGCAAGAGGAAGATTCCAGTAGACAAAACTCCATAGACACATCTTAGGATACTTCTAAACCTAGTACTCTGATACTACGATTTTCATGTCCCAAATTCGATCCTAACACAACAAACATCTAATGTTGATGAACCGTATCAAAAGAACCTTATCGATATGATAGTCTCCATAGTTGTCTCACCATTACTATTTAATCCAATTATGCATGTATAAATTAAGGAAATAAGAAATAATATAAATAAGGTGATAAATTGTCTACTAGTTAAATATAGCGGTGTCCCATAGTAAGTCAAGTAATGAATTTATATGATAGCCACAATACAATAACTATTAATGGAGCCTCCATAAAAGAATAACTAACTCGAGACGTAGCTCAAAAATCTAATAAAGCAGTAACATTAATTACTGGAGTTCCACAAGAAGGAATGCGACTCACCAAAAATCTGTATGGATAGCAAGTCCCTTATAAGCCATGTGATCTTTTGAAACTTACTCCTCCCCTATAAGTAACCACCATTACAAACAAAAATTGTGTGCCTGAGTAATGGGCACTCAGTGAGTATATTGGAAAAAGAGTTCATACAAATAAAATAATGATAATAATAAGTAAATAAGTAAACCAGTGTAAATAAAATAATTCAATTCCAGCAACAAAGCTGTTCATAGAACTTAGTGAAAATCATCAATGAAAAAAGAACAATTTCAGTTCATTATGTTTGAAACTCATATCAGTCTAATAAAGATACAAATCAGTCAAATAACATCCATACAACACCAAATTAATAGTAAAGAGGGAAACTACACTTTAGGGTCCCTAAACAGCTCAAAGGCATCTCATTGGGGCTACCAACCCACAAAGGCTACTCTTCTTCTCAAATAGCAAGACAAACCTCGTGAGGATCTATAAGACTACTCTTCCTCTCGAATAGAAAAGCCAAACACAAAAAATATAAATCATGGCACAAAGTCAAAACACTTTGTTGTTTAAATTAGCTTCCCATAGTAGGAGTATTCCAAAGTCATAAACTGATTTAAAAACCATGTTTAAATCATTTAACAAATTTCAAGTACAACAACTTGTTTATAGAGCAAAAACATATTTTTAGAGATCAACACTTTCAAAATCAAGTTCAATAATCTAGTTCATAGGGCAAAACACATTATGTACATATATTATAGTACGAAATTGAAATACAAAGACTCGATGCGAGCTTGTCCCATAACGCATAAAGCCCTTAGTTTAAACCACTTGCAAAGTCAAAAATATGTTAAAAAAGAGACATATCTCAAATTCCACTAACAAACTTTATGAAAAAAACTCGATGTTCAATAAATGTATTCTCAAAGTTTTTCTCCAGATTCTCTCCAAAGATATTGAATCAAATCACTTGAATCTACGAATCAAAATAGAGATTCATGTGTTAATTCACATTAAGATTGTTATACCCCGTAGAATTCCCGGTACCTAGATGACCTATTCACACGTTGGTTAAGCATATTTGAAGGTCATACGTGCTAGAGAAAGGCCCGGGAAAAAGACCGGACGAGAAACCCGTCGAACCATCGCGGGAGGAGCCGAGGCAGAGCCCCTCCGCGATGGCAGCGTGTCACGGAGGTGAGGCCTCCACGATGGCTCTGTGACACGTTGCCCAGGTTCAGGCCCAAGTATATAAGCCCCACTTCGGTTGAAATTCATTAATCATTCATATAATTTCCAGAAAGCGCAGCAAAACAGAGGAAGCCGAAGAGGGAATATAAATTATCGTTCGATTACGCTGCCAAACGCTGCCCAAACTCAAATTAACTCCAGATACGGAGGTATTTAGCAGCAGAGAGTATTCCTACGGATTCAGTTTCGTAAAATACGGCCGACGAATCGTCGAGCCACCGAGCTAAGGTAAGTGGAATTGCTCTAAACTAGTGTCTATGTGTTCCTAGTTGTGAAGTAAATATTTCTCCCTTCTGGACCTCTGAAAAATAGCGAGTTTCTGGCCGTCTTTCGATAAGCCTAAGTTTAGGCTATAAACTATATCGAAAGTGACGTTGCCTTTTGAAATAAAGTCGTATTTAGTATTGATTGACATATTTATGAATGCAGTTGGGAGAGAATAGTTAAAGTACCGGCCGAGCCTCGTCCGACAGACGATTAATTCAAGGATAAGGTATGTAAAGCTAGTTCCTTTGGCAAGTTAGTAGTTTTAGCCCTGTATAGTACGATAGACTCCGTAGTAGAATTCCCGGAGTTGAATGTTAAGTATTGTGCAAAGTTCAGTAAACCTAGTTTGCGTTGTTATATCGTATTCAGTCTGAAAGTTAGAAAAGCATGTGCCCAAGGGCAAGTTAGTATTTCAGATTCAGTATAGCCTATTATGTGAATAGCAAGCATATTGTAGGATAAAAAGGGACAGATTTTCATAATAAAAGTCAGTAAAGAAAGATCAGATAGACAGACAGTTATGGCTACAGACTAGCCATTCAGACAGACAGTATCTTGGCTACAGATTAGCCATACAGTTAAACAGAGATTTCAGAATCAGTATAATTAGTAAAGAATCAGTTCAGTATAGAAACAGATCAGAATAAGAAGTTAGATTCCAGATAGTCTTTTCAGTTATACATGCTTGCTATTTCTATGTGCTATTTGTTTGTTGAGACTTGTTGTGGCATGTGGGCACCTTTTTAGCATCCCCACCGCCCCTGGATTATAGTTGTGTCGATACCAGATTCAGATACCGCCACCAGCTGGGCGATGCCGTCCGCCTAGAGGACGATGATGGCCGACCACCATGATAATACGGTCCAAACCACCCTGCTTGCAGGGGTAGTTCAGTTTACTCTGCGCAGAGCCAGTCCACCCTGTTTACAGGGGCAGAACACTCTGTGTGCGCTTGTGGCTGGGGGCAGACTCAGATACAGATTTTTTATAAAATTACCCTGTTGCGTGCTTGCACCCAAGGGCAGTTTTTATTACACACCCCGTGTGCACTTGCGCCCAGAGGCAGGAGTCTTCGGACTCAGACACAGTTTATTGTCAGAGGCCAAGGCCTGAGCTACGTACCCAAGGGGGCCGGTAGGAGGAGCTCACAGTTATCAGATGAGTGGTGTGACTTATTTTTGGTTGGTTTTGACCCGGGTAGGGGTATATAGATTGTTTGCTTGCTTGGCGCCATCCGGCTTATGGGGGTTGGTATTGGCTCTTGTTTGCTACTTGTATATCTATTTATGTGCTCTATATATTATATACTAGCTACTAGACAGCAGGCCATCGCGTCTACAGGTACGCCTCTGCCTTATCAGTACAGAAAGCTTGAGTCAGTTTATATCAGCTTCTTCAGATTCAGCTATCTCCTGCTAAACAGAAATGCTAGTTATGCTATCTATATTCAGTTGTTTTCAGTTGTATTACTTCAGTTGCTTTGCATACTCAGTACCAGTGGTACTGACGCCTAGTGGGGCGCTGCATTACTTGCCTGCAGGTACTCATAGACGAGGAGGCGATCCCTCGTGATTCCAGCCAGCTATTGAGTATTCAGCTCCTGTCATCCGGAGTCTGAATTCCAGAGGTATATTTTGTTTTCTTTTGTTGTACAGTACGGGTAGGTCGGGGCCCTATCCCGATCATTCTATTGCTATTCCTAGAGGCTTACAGTCTGTATATTTCCCTGTGGTCAGTTGAGCCGGTCGTGTGGGGCCGTGTAGTTGTTAGCTGTTAGTACTTTTGCTTCTTTTATGTTGGCCGTGTAGGGCCATAAGTTTGACAGTAGTGGTGACCTTGCCGGTCACGTAGCTTTCTAGTATTTCATTGCAGAGTTGCAGATAACTAGACAGTATGGTGGCCTTGTCGGCCCACATAGGTTTCCCTATAGTTGCATGTTCTGGTCAGCTGTTATTACATGTACAGGAGGCTATAGGCCAATGGGCCGGGGGCTGTGTTTACAGCCGTTATATAGCCCTTTGTGTTCAGAAATATGAGTTAGAGCCAGCCAGGCACCAGATGTGCCCAGGCTCAACAGTTCAGCAGTTCAGGTCCCAGTAGGGCACTAGGTACCAGTCATACCCCCCAAGGTGGGGTGTGACAAACTTGGTATCAGAGCAGGTCGTGTCCCAGGGAGTCTACAAGCCGTGCTAAGTAGAGTCTTATCTATGGATGTGTTGTGCACCACATACTATAGGCAGGAGGCTGCGAGGCATGATGTGATGGTTACCCTTCCTTCTCAGTCAGTAGTGCGTTAGAGCTGTACAGTATAGGGTTGAGTCCCTGAGAACTTACCGTATTCTTTGATTACAGATACAAAGGCAGATCAGCATTACCCTATCACAGGCAGAAGATCAGAGATAGCAACGGAAGAGAGCATTAGTCAGTTACATGATAGCTACAGCAGCAGGAGGAGGTATCAGAGACCTCCCAGCGTGATACCTTTATTGGCACTATTCCCAGTATACGTTGATAACGTTAGAATAGGAAGTCAGAAGTATAATGTACATATGAGTTGATTTACTTATTAGTTATATAAGATCTGATTAAGATTATAGACAAGGTCAGACCACCAGGTAAGTATGAAAAAGAGAGGGAAATGCAGGAATCCCAAATACCTCTTTTCGGATATGGTACAGTCAAATGCTTTTGCTTGTTGCGATAAGAAAAGGGCTATTCCCACCCCTTGGTTTTGATGCCAGTATAGTAAAAGGGCATAAGACTTGAGATGGGGTTGCCAAATCAAGCAGTAAGTAAAGATGGGCTGATTGATCCTAGTAAGTATTAGAAGGTATAAAGAGCCCTTATGATTACGTAGGCTGAGCAGACCCTTATAATAACAAGCCAGTAAAGAAAGTAAGACTGTTAGCCTACCCGAAGTAGGGGTAACAGACCTGCTAGTGATGAATGCCTAATAATAGTCGAGTTTGAGTCAGAAAAGGGCCAAGTCCGCCATATATGCTAACAGATAGCAAGATATACCGGTAAGATTATAGTTATGATCTAGTTGTGACATCGAAAGATATAAAGGTCATGTGAATCAGATGGGCTTGAATATATGCCAGAAGAAGTATAGACCGAGGCTTGATCAGTGATCTCATTAGCAATGAAAGGCAGGTACCTTGAACCCCAGAGTTCAGTTTAAGTAAGATGAGGGGAAGAAGCAGGAATGCCAGATTCGATGGGGAAATCAGGGTTACCCCCCCCCCCCAGATTAATAGAGTATCGTTTTAAGGATTAAGCTTCGGGCTGACAGTAGGATTGCGGTTCAGAATACCGCAGTATGTCCGCTATGGAAAAGTTAAAAAGTTACCGATACAGCAATTCTAATCTAGTGTAGCCTAGAGCTAAGGCCCAGCAGACAGTCATGGGCTCTTAATATATGCCTACGTAAGGCTACAAGATTCAAACGTTGACCCCACATCGCAAGAGTGGCGGAATTTCAAATAGCAGACAATAACTAAGGTGTTTATGTTTAATACTCTTAGAATGGGGTGGCAATACAACGAAATGATAAGTCAGGGCAAGAGATAGTATTAGGCTATAGAAGCGGTGTATCATGTACGGTATGAGACTCAGCAGAACATGTCAGAGATTATGAATTACCGCAGAATTCAGTACATATTGTACGTAGCTAGCGATATATATGTATACAGATAATAGATATGTTGTAAGTGGCTGCCTATAAGGGCTATAATCACAGATGCTGATTAGTAATAGAAAGCATATACAAATTGCATTGCAGGACACCCCCTTGCCAAAAAAATATAAGAAAGAGGGAGAAGGAAGAAAGAAAAGGAGAAGGGAAAGGGCTGAATTATGTATGAAATCATAGAAACTATCTCAGTTCTCAGTTATTAAGTTAATAGATTTATGTGTTGTTGCCAGATCTAGGCCCTAGGAGCTTATCAGAGTTAATGGCCTAAAACAGATGGCTAGATGTTAAGGGCGCAGTTAGACGGTCTACCGACCAGCTGACGCCTGCATTAGTAGGGAGGCGTCCCTGAAGATCGGTAACAGTAGTGTATATGCTAGAACCAGGATTAGAGGCCGAATAGGCAAATTTCAGAGATTAGCAATACCAGAATTGTTCTAGTATGTCAAGTGGTTGTACGCCATTTTCCCAGCTTTGTAGGTGAGAGTCGGCCTTAGCTAACCTAGCAGTCATTATGTGGAATACCCCATAAGTTAGCTGGTCATCCCAGTCAGAACACTCGTGGGTACCCCAAAGAAGGGTCCACATCAGTAGTTAGCGACAGACTAGTACTTCAGCTGGTTCTCGTAAGATATTTAGATACAGAGCCCTAGCAGAAGGCCAGTATTTACAGAATAGTTCATAAGACCGAGAATTCCCCAGAATATTAGTATAAATCCAAGTGGATACACACAAGGCGTAAGAGATTGATAGTACCCTGCTAGCACAGTGTTTACTAAGACCAGGGGATCAGTAGACCCCCCGTGGAGACCCAGAGATTGATCGCCTGGGAGTAAGTTTGATTAAGCCCAGCCTTATAGTGGTTCAAGCGAAATAACAAAGCAATTAGATGTCCACAAGTCTGCAGTCATGCATGAACTCTAAGTATTTAAGTAGAACAGTTAGAGCATTGTTAGACTACTGCCACATCCGGGTCATTCAACCCGACTATTCAGTTACTTAAGGTTATGCAGCCAGATCATTAGAGGTCATGGTCAATATCAGGACCCCCTAATCAGATACGGGCACACGGTGTGCAAATAGCCGTTCAAGGTTACCTTAACAACAAGTAGCCTTAGCATGCGGTCAGAAGGCCAGGTAAAGCTCTAGCTATACCGGTAGATTACTTGTCAGATTCTCCGGCATAATAGACCAGTATGACCGTCAGTTATATGTTAAATTTTGTAAATGTGAATTTTGGTTGAGTTTAGTAGTTTTTTTGGTCACATTATGTCAGAGGCTGGGGTACAGATAGATATACAGAAAATCGAAGTAGAGAAGACATAGTCTAGACCTACCACTCCAATCGAAGTACGCAATCCCTGCAGTTAGCCAGGTATTACAGAGGGTTTGTGGAAGGATTTTCCACCTTAGCAGCACCTCTGACTAAGTTGACACAGAAGGCAGTAAAGTTCCAGCATGTCACACCCCGCCCTGGGGGGTATGACTGGCACCTGGTGCCCTACTAGGACCTGACCTGCTGGACTACTAAGCCTGGGCGCATCTGGCGCCTGGCTGGCTCTAACTCACATTTCTGGAAATAAAGGGCTATATAACGGCTGTAAATACAGCCCCCGGCCCATTGGCCTATAGCCTTCTGTACCTGTACTAACAGCTGACCAGAAACATAGTAATTCAGGGGAACTTATGCGGGCCGACAAGGCCACCATGCTGTCTAGTTATCTGCAATTCAATCGTAACGTATTAAAAAGCTACGTGACCGGCAAGGTCACCACTACTGATAGCTATGGCCCCACACGACCATCACAATAGACAGAAGGAATGCTAACAACTATACAACTGCACGGCCTCTCACGACCGGCTCATCTGACCACAAGGAATATAAACAGACTGCAAGCCTCTAGGAAGGATAATAGAAATGATCGGGACAGGGCCCCGACCTACCCGTACTGTACAACAAAAGAACTGGACTACACCTCTAGAAATTCAGTCTCCGGATGACAGGAGCTGAATACTCAACCGCTGATGGGGATCACGTGGTATCGCCTGCTCGTCTATGGGTACCTGCAGGCAAGTAATGCAGCGCCCCACTGGGCGTCAGTACCGTTGGTACTGAGTATGCAAAGCAAACTGAATACAGCTGAATACAAGTAATATAACTAAAAATTCTGAATAGTAGGAGATAACTGAATCTGTAAGAACTGAAGGGATATCTGCAATCAATAACATAACTGTCAAAACTGAAATAAGAAGGAGTAGATAACTGTCTGATGGTGTAGATCGTACCTGTTCTTAATCATACTGAAGGGAGTAGGAATCATACCTGGAGACGTATCATTCTACTACTAATCTGCTCGTATCTACTATAATATAACATAACATACATAACGTAACATGGCATACACAACCTTACCCGGCCCCCATAAGCCGGGAGGTACAATCAACACAGAATCTATACCCCTACCCCGGTCATCCCATCTCCTATACTGGCTGTAAGCATCCTGCCGGTCCCCTGGGTATGCACTTGGGCTCGCTGAGCCCCTGACTATAACTGCATCTGAGTCCGGAGGACTCCTGAATCTGCACCCGGGCGTATCCGCTTGACTGGGGTGTGTAAGGGCCGATCAAGGCACAAATATGGGGAAAAATTGGCATCCCATCTTCCTCCCCTGGCGGGACGGCATGCCACTCCGTAGAGTGACGTATCCTCATCCTCTGGCGGACGAGTCGATACAGCTATTAACCCTGGGCGGTCATGGATGCTAGGTAATCCAACCCCAAACAATACAACGGTCTCAACTGGTAATACTGTCTGGGTATCTCGCATGCTGAGGCTAATAGGGGTAAAGTATCATATATATTACATGCTGGGCTACTGATAGTAATCTGTACGTATTTAATACGTGCTGAGGCAAGTAAAGATGTATAAATATGAATATAGTCTCCTGCCGGGCTGTACTGGGCAAATGCTATATAAGATAATGTTTCTGCTGAAAACTCTGTTGTTTGCTAAGTTTCTGTATACACTATATGCTGGACTGGTGATAGAAATAAGTACATACTTAATACATGCTGAGGCTGGAAGTACTATATATGTATGTACGAATATAATCTTTCTGCTAAACTACGCTGTATACTGACTTTCTATAGTAACATGATTTACTAATCCTGACATGCTTTCTGAACTTCATTTTAGTATGCTATTCTATTTCTGAAGTGCTTTACGGGTATTGCATTACTGTACGGGGTTTCAACTGAATACAACCATATCCTGACATGGCATATCACATTACATACTGAGTATACTGGCAATCTCTAACACTTGCGTTAAAATCTGTATCATACTGATAGGTTTCATATACATTACGACCCAATGTTTCTCACATCGTACCAATATTCATAATAACGCAATACTCGACTTCTGAACATTCTACTGGTCCGTAATTTATTACACTATACTGATATTACTTAATTTGCCGAAGGAAACTAACTCTACATACCTTATCTTCTACTATTCGTCCGTCGGACGAGGCTCGGCTGGTACTTCAACTATTTTTTCCCAACTGCATTCATAAATATGTCAATCAATACTAAATACAACTTTATTGTAAAGAGCAACATTACTTTTGATATAGTTTATAGCCTAAACTTAGGCTTATCGAAAGACGGTCAAAAACTCGCTATTTTTCAGCGGCCCAGAAGGGAGAAGTATTCACTTCTCAGCTAGGAACACATAGACATTAATTTAGAGCAATTCTACTTACTTTAGTTCGGTGGCTCGCCGATTCGTCGGCCGTATTTCGCGAAACTAATTCCGTAGAAATGCTCTCTGCTGCTACATACCTCCGTATCTGGAGTTAATTTGAGTTTGGGCAGCGTTTGGCAGCGTAATCGAACGATAATTTATATTCCCTCTTCGGCTTCCTCTGTTTACTGCGTGTTCTGGAATTGTTTTCAAGTGGTGAATGATTTTAAACCGAAGTGGGGGCTTATATACTTGGGCCTGAAACTGGGCAACGTGTCACGGAGCCATCGCGGAGGCCTCACCTCCGTGACACGCTGCCATCGCGGAGGGGCTCTGCCTGGCTCCTCCCGCGATGGTTTCGACGGGTTTCTCGTCCGATCTTTTCCCGGGCCTTTCCCTAGCACGTATGGCCTTCAAATATACTTAACCAACGTGCGAATAGGTCATCTAAGTGCCGGGAATTCTACGGGGTGTAACACAGCAGACTGAGGTGTGTGAGCAGAACTTCTAAGAGTTAAAAGCCAGGTTAACGTCAGCTTCAGTGTTAGTATCGCCAGGAGGTACAGAGGGTTGATGCAGCGGGGTAAGGTAATAGCTTATGCTTTCAGGCAGTTGAAGAAATGTGAAGAGAATTATCTTACCCGCGACCTGGAGTTAGCTGCAGTAGCTTATGCCTTAAAGAGCGAAAATTTTGTATCACCCAGGAAGGGCTAATATGGTAGCAGACGCCCTTAGTCGTAAATTTATGGGGAGTTGGCATACTTGCCGCCTGAACAGCGGGAATAGACCCGAGAATTTCACTAGTTAGCCGGTTTAGCCGTTCACATAGCGGAAATAAAGGATAACAGAACGATAATACAGAATGTCGCAGCGTTGTCGTTAACGGTGGAAGTAAAGGAACGACAGTATAGAAACCCTAGCCGGGTTTAATCTGAACATAAGATTCAGCAAGGAGAGGTGACATATTTCCAGATAGCCAGAATGTTGCGATTTAAAGGCCGCATTTGCGCTCCAGATGTTTTGGGGCATTGCCAGCAGCTTATGAGCGAGACGCATTACGCCAGCTATTCTCTCCACCCAGGCGCGACGAAAAGGTGCCATGATATCAAAGAAAACTACGGGTGGCCAGGTATGAAAAGAGAAATTGCTGAATTTGTAGCCCAGTCTCCTAACTGCCAACAGATGAAAGCAGAACATCAGAAACCAGGCGATTTGGCCCAGGACATAACTGTGCCTCTCCGGAAAGGGGAAGCGGTAAATATGAATTTTGTAGCAAGATTACCCCGTACTAAACACAGACATGACTCCACAGGAGTAATAAGTGACAGATCGACAAAATCAACTCATCTCTTATCGGTAAGAACTACATTCTCGGCCGAAGATTATGCTGAGTTGTATATCAGAAAGATAGTCAGATTACATAGAATACCAGTATCTATTATTTCAGACAGATGAGCAGGCTGAGTGCATAACTCGGACGCTCGAAGGCATGTTGCGAGCGTGTGTACTAGATTTCGGTAGTAGCCAAAGTGAGCATTTACCGTTAATTGAATTTGCCTCCAGAATTAGAATCCGTTCGTCCGGTCTTTCATGTATCTATGCTGAAGAAATGCATAGGAGACCCGTCCAGAGCAGTCCCAGTCCAGAATAGGTTACGAAAAAGCTGGCCTATGAAGAGGTTCCGATAACTATCTTAAACAGACAGATTCGCAGATTGAGGACTAAAGATATTACGTCTATCAAAGTATTAGGGCGTAACAAGAACCGAGAGGAGATGACTTGGGGAGCAGAGGAAGATATGAGGACAAGATATCCTCACCTATTCCAGGCCCAGTTAGGCGACAGGTATGCCCGTATTATTACTTATGCAGTACCTTATGGTTGTATGTTTGTGAATGAGAAAGATTGATATTTAGTTATCCAGTGGATCCTAGAATATTATGTGCAGTGCCTGTGTTGGACTTTTCTGCATTTCAGGTTTTTGCTATAGTCCATATTACAGGGGAAACTCTGCCGAAATTTTTCGAAACAAGTAAGCTAAGTAAGTCCTCTAGATGGCAGTATACATTCGAGGACGAATGTTCTTAAGGGGGGGAGAATGTTATACCCCGTAGAATTCCCGGCACCTAGATGACCTATTCGCACGTTGGTTAAGCATATTTGAAGGCCATACGTGCTAGAGAAAGGCCCGGGAAAAAGACCGGACGAGAAACCCGTCGAACCATCGCGGGAGGAGCCGAGGCAGAGCCCCTCCGCGATGGCAGCGTGTCACGGAGGTGAGGCCTCCGCGATGGCTCTGTGACACGTTGCCCAGGTTCAGGCCCAAGTATATAAGCCCCACTTCGGTTGAAATTCATTAATCATTCATATAATTTCCAGAAAGTGCAGCAAAACAGAGGAAGCCGAAGAGGGAATATAAATTATCGTTCGATTACGCTGCCAAACACTGCCCAAACTCAAATTAACTCCAGATACGGAGGTATTTAGCAGCAGAGAGCATTCCTACGGATTCAGTTTCGTAAAATACGGCCGACGAATCATCGAGCCACCGAGCTAAGGTAAGTGGAATTGCTCTAAACTAGTGTCTATGTGTTCCTAGTTGTGAAGTAAATATTTCTCCCTTCTGGACCTCTGAAAAATAGCGAGTTTCTGGCCATCTTTCGATAAGCCTAAGTTTAGGCTATAAACTATATCGAAAGTGACGTTGCCTTTTGAAATAAAGTCGTATTTAGTATTGATTGACATATTTATGAATGCAGTTGGGAGAGAACAGTTAAAGTACCGGCCGAGCCTCGTCCGACAGACAATTAATTCAAGGATAAGGTATGTAAAGCTAGTTCCTTTGGCAAGTTAGTAGTTTTAGCCCTGTATAGTACGATAGACTCCGTAGTAGAATTCCCGGAGTTGAATGTTAAGTATTGTGCAAAGTTCAGTAAACCTAGTTTGCGTTGTTATATCGTATTCAGTCTGAAAGTTAGAAAAGCATGTGCCCAAGGGCAAGTTAGTATTTCAGATTCAGTATAGCCTATTATGTGAATAGCAAGCATATTGTAGGATAAAAAGGGACAGATTTTCATAATAAAAGTCAGTAAAGAAAGATCAGATAGACAGACAGTTATGGCTACAGACTAGCCATTCAGACAGACAGTATCTTGGCTACAGATTAGCCATACAATTAAACAGAGATTTCAGAATCAGTATAATCAGTAAAGAATCAGTTCAGTATAGAAACAGATCAGAATAAGAAGTTAGATTCCAGATAGTCTTTTCAGTTATACATGCTTGCTATTTCTATGTGCTATTTGTTTGTTGAGACTTGTTGTGGCATGTGGGCACCCTTTTAGCATCCCCACCACCCCTGGGTTATAGCTGTGTCGATATCAGATTCAGATACCGCCACCAGCTGGGCGATGCCGTCCGCCTAGAGGACGATGATGGCCGACCACCATGATAATACGGTCCAGACCACCCTGCTTGCAAGGGTAGTTCAGTTTACTCTGCGCAGAGCCAGTCCACCCTGTTTACAGGGGCAGAACACTCTGTGTGTGCTTGTGGCCGGGGGCAGACTCAGATACAGATTTTTTATAAAATTACCCTGTTGCGTGCTTGCACCCAGGGGCAGTTTTTATTACACACCCCGTGTGCACTTGCGCCCAGAGGCAGGAGTCTTTGGACTCAGACACAGTTTATTGTCAGAGGCCAAGGCTTGAGCTACGTACCCAAGGGGGCCGGTAGGAGGAGCTCACAGTTATCAGATGAGTGGTGTGACTTATTTTTGGTTGGTTTTGACCCGGGTAGGGGTATATAGATTGTTTGCTTGCTTGGCGCCATCCGGCTTATGGGGGTTGGTATTGGCTCTTGTTTGCTACTTGTATATCTATTTATGTGCTCTATATATTATATACTAGCTACTAGACAGCAGGCCGTCGCGTCTACAGGTACGCCTCTGCCTTATCAGTACAGAAAGCTTGAGTCAGTTTATATCAGCTTCTTCAGATTCAGCTATCTCCTGCTAAACAGAAATGCTAGTTATGCTATCTATATTCAGTTGTTTTCAGTTGTATTACTTCAGTTGCTTTGCATACTCAGTACCAGTGGTACTGACGCCCAGTGGGGCGCTGCATTACTTGCCTGTAGGTACTCATAGACGAGGAGGCGATCCCTCGTGATTCCAGCCAGCTATTGAGTATTCAGCTCCTGTCATCCGGAGTCTGAATTCCAGAGGTGTATTTTGTTTTCTTTTGTTGTACAGTACGGGTAGGTCGGGGCCCTGTCCCGATCATTCTATTGCTATTCGTAGAGGCTTGCAGTTTGTATATTTTCCTGTGGTCAGTTGAGCCGGTCGTGTGGGGCCGTGCAGTTGTTAGCTGTTAGTACTTTTGCTTCTTTTATATTGGATGTGTGGGGCCATAAGTTTGACAGTAGTGGTGACCTTGCCGGTCACGTAGTTTTCTAGTATTTCATTGCTGAGTTGCAGATAACTAGACAGTATGGTGGCCTTGTGGGCCCACATAGGTTTCCCTATAGTTGCATGTTCTGGTCAGCTGTTATTACAGGTACAGGAGGCTATAGGCCAATGGGCCGGGGGCTGTGTTTACAGCCGTTATATAGCCCTTTGTGTTCAGAAATATGAGTTAGAGCCAGCCAGGCACCAGATGTGCCCAGGCTCAACAGTTCAGCAGTTCAGGTCCCAGTAGGGCACTAGGTGCCAGTCATACCCCCCAAGGTGGGGTGTGACAAAGATCAACTTTAAAAATCATGGAGATTGAGTAGAAGCTCACCTTAGATGTTTGAGAGAAGCCTTGAGTGTTTTCTCTCTCAAAAAGTCATTCAAAATGTAGTGGAATGAAAATCCTGAGCTAAAGTCTTATTTGTAGACAACACTGCCCGAGTTAACCTAGGACAGGACTTGGATGTGCTGCGTTGTCCATCGCTCTGCACTATCCTATGTGTTGAATTTCCTCGTGATGGGCGACACATCGCACTGCACTGTCCAAAGTCTTCCACACTCAGAATATTTTTCCCCAATCCAAACTCATTTGACGCGGTGCGTCTTCTACCTTATTGAATTACAACGCAATGAACGACGTGTCGTGTCCTTATGCTGAACACAGAGAAAAGTTTTAGGTGTTCAATTCTAGTAAAACCTACCTAACTTTTCATACAGGCTCAGATTGAGGAACAATTTGAGGTGTTGGAATCCAGATCTGAATATCTCCATGTAAGGCTTGTAAGTTACCCAACATCTCACAATTTAAATAGTTTGGGACTAAAAATAAATATAAATGAAGTTCAAATCCTAATCTAGTTTTACGGTTTTACATTTACTTAGTGGGAAAATGGATAATTAGAAAAAATGACTAAAATAAAAAGTAAAGAAGAGGAAAAAACCAAAAGATAAAAAATAACAGACATAAAAGCAAAACAATTGCACCGTTGTCTTCCCCTTTCTCGTTGTTCTCCTTCCCCTGTAATGGTCCTCCACTACCATAGTCACTGGTTGCAAACGACTGCACCATCGACCACTACCTGTATCTCTTCCTCCATCTCTTTTCTTCGCTATGAAGCCCAAATTGAAACCACCATAGGAGGCCACGAGAGCTTTTTGGTGACTTGAATGAGTGACTTTTTAAATGGGTAAAATTTGGGTTTAAGCCAATATTCAACTCATAAAATATGGGTATTCATGGGTAAAATATGGGTAAAATATAGGTTAGTTTAATTGGTTAAGCTTCCAACTTTTATTCACTCAAAATTCATGATATCACAAAAATACTATAACTTCGCTTCCTTTTTATGTTTTTTTTTTCTCTTTATAGTTGATCATTTGAAACTTCTTTTTCTCTAAATAATATAAGTATTATTTGGCATTTTTCAAAAAAGTATCTTCTTTTTGTTGTATACTTAAATATCAATTGCAAGAATAATAAATATATAACTATTAAGTTTTGTGTCAGGTTTGGGGTCGAAAGTCGGGTCTCGAATCTCTGATCGATGTAAAGAATTTGGTCTTGAATTGGGGTCTAGAGTCAAATCTCGGGTCGGTTTGGGGATTTAGGGTAGAAAGTCACGGTCGGGGGTAGGGTCAGAATTAAGAGTCTGGTCACGGATCAGTGTTAAGAGTCGCCTCTTTGGTGAGGTCACGAGTTGGTCTTGAGTCGATGTCAGAATTTAGGGTCGAAAGTCGTGATTGGAGGTCGGGATGGGGGTCAGGATCGAGTGCAGAGAGTCAGGGTCAGGTATCGAGAGTCTAATCTTAAGTCGAGGTCGGGTCCTAGGTTGGGGTCAAAAGTCAAGGTCAGGTGTCAGGATTAGTGACGGGGTCGATGTCGAGTTTGAGGTCAAGAGTTGAGGTCTGGGTTGAAGGTCGGGGTTAGGAGTCGAGGTCAGGGCTAGAGGTTGGGGTTCAGGTCGAGAAACGGAGTGGGGTTTGAATATCGAGGCCGAGGTCGGGAGTTGGACTCGAAATTGGGGGTTAGGGAATGGAAATCGGGGTTAGGGGAAGGGTGTCGGCGTCGTGGGTTGAAATTGAGGTTAGAAGTCGTAGTCGAGAGCTGGGGTTGCGGAACAAGATCAAGGTCGGGGGAAGGAGAAAGGGGGAAGGGTGTTGTTGTCGAGGTCGAGAGTTAGGGTTGGAGTCAGGGTCAGGGTTAGTGTCGGGAATTGAAAGGCTCGGGGTTGAGGTCGAAGTCAGGAGTCGAGATCAGGGTCAAAAGTTGGGTATTGCGTCGAGGTCAAGATTTAGGTCCTAAATCGGGGTCAATATCGAGGTTGTCGTAGAGTTGGGAGTCGAGATTGGGGTTAGGAATCGGGTCCCAGGTCGAGGCCGGGACTTGGGTCCTGGGTCGGGGTCGATATATCAGGAGTCGGGACATTTAAAAATATTTTGTTAACTTGATGTAAGAAAGACATTTTTCTTAAATTCGAGAAAAAAAAGTCAATTTGCAAAACAAAAACTCAAAACATTTAAATTAACTAAATATGAGAAAATTGAAAAATATTTTCTTCATACCAAAGACACTCTTATAAGTGATTTATAAATATTTTAAATCATGTATTAGTAATGATATTGATTAAGGTGCATTAAGCACGTTTTACTCCTAAATTAAATCTTTTTATATTTTGAAATCCAGTGATAATATTTTTTTCTCTTGTTATTACATATTTTTTATATTGAAAATTTATAAAAAACACTTTATGACTTTTATGATACAATAAAACTAAATAAAGTATTTTCAATATTTCTCACTTCAAAAAAATTAAAGTATTTTTTCAATATTGAATTTTAAAGTAGAGTACTATTTGCTCATGAAAATATGAATAAATATGACTAATCTGTCTTTTACCTAACTCATTTGTTACCCAACCCATTTTTATTAATATGAAATATGGCTGGATTGAAATATTTTCCATTTTCAACCCGCTCAAATTTAACACAATCTGTCCATTTGCCACCACTAGTTGTACATTGGCTATAATTCTTTTCAAGGTTTTCTTTTTGAGAATTTACAAGATGATGATGATGATGGGAAGATAAAATGGTAATAAAGATGGATTTGTTCTAGCAGTTCTATTGGAGAACTGGTGGTAGAGATAACCATCGGTGTTGGGTTCTTTGGTCGAAGATGGGTCCTATTTTTGAGAAAATAGAAATAAAAATGATTGTTTCATAGAATATTTGAGGTGGACACTGACGTGTTATCCATATCAGGGCATCTAAAGATCACCTGTGCTCAGGAGTGTTTTATAATACTAGTTTGAATAGGTTAAGAATTTTAGATGAAACAACATTAAGTAGAGAGGTCGGGCTGTCAAACGGGGACATGCATGGTCTTCCAGCTATTTCTTCTATTTTTTACTTTATTAATATTTAATTCAAAATTAGGAAGATGAAATTGGAAAACAGATATAAGCTATTTTCAAATTTGAAATCCGACTTCAAATTTAATTTAAAATATTCATCGCTAAATACTAATTTTAAAATAAAATAAAAAAATTATTTTTACAAAACTGAATAATTATTATGATCAAATGGGTCCTTGATTTAAAACTTTGTAATTCGTATTCGCCCAATGTGTTGTTCTCAATTTCGTTAAGGGGATAGAGAAACTAGACAAGCTTTCACTATTCTTTGGCTTCGCAGAATGCGTACAATTGCAGCATGATTGAGCCCTTATATTGTATAGCACTATATTATTTTAATAAATATAAATTTAAATAAATTATGTTATTTTTTATCATTATATAATATCGTACATTGAAAATTTTAAAAAATAAATTTATAAGAAAAATAAGTGGCGAGATATACTATAAAAAATAAGTTAAAGAATAAAATAAAATAATAAAATAATAAAAAAAAATAAAAAAAAAAAATTAACAACTCGATAACACCAGATGAGTGTTACATCACTTTTTATTGCTACGGCAACATCCATCCAAACAAGCTAAAGTCTAAAACCCACCCTCGCTTTTCATATTCCTCAAATTGTGATTATCATCCATTCGCATTTTTCATCTAGCAGTATCTGTTGTTTTCATTTCTTGATGGACTTCTGTAATGATGTTAATGCAGTATCTATGGAGGAAAATGCATATAAATTTACAACCCCAACGCTTTTCTGCTTCCATATTTGGGATAGGTAACAAATATATCTAACCTCGGATTGGTTCTAGGGCTATGCCATAGTTATTTAATATTTCCACTTCTTCAATGAGGGTTATTTCTTAAAAATCTTTTAGATGTTTTTAATCACCAAGATATAGAAATGAGCTCCGGAGTTAAGTAGAGATACCAGCAAAAATATTATGCTTGATTTATTCTGGAAATTGGGAATCTTATTACTTCTTCAGTGTTTCTCTAGCTGTTATTAGTTTTCTTTTTTCTGTTTTGGTTTCAATTTGTACAATGATATTTTGAGGAAACTTGCTATTCCCTCTTGTGGGTTCGTACTACTGGAATGCTTTGAGATTTATTTTGTGTGATTTTCTAGATGAACAGTCAATAGAACAAGAAGAAGAAAAATAGATGGGGGCAGTGGCTCTTAAAATTAATTTTTGCTGGGCCTGCTACAGTTATTGGGTATCAAATTTTCCCATACATGGGATAAGGTCTCATTTCTATGGTTACATGAATCAATTACACCATCTCTGATTTCCTGCCTTGTATGATTTGTCTTTGGCATATTAATGTCTGATTTAAATAGGAGATAGTCAGATGCAGCAGTCTGTCTCACTTCTACAAGTTAAGGATCGCTTATTTAAAAGAATAGTTGCGTCCAGATTAGCTCGCTTTGCTATAGATGGTACGCTTGGGTCATAGTACTTGGAAATTGAGAAGTTATGTATACACAATTCTTTAATGAGTTCAAGTATATGTTGGCTATTAGCTGCGCAATATCAGGAATTTGATTTTATTAGTCATGGGTGCAGATATGTATTTGATTTAAGAGAAGTAAGGAGCTATCACTTTAAGTTTTATGGCTGGTGGAAAGATATAGCAGCAAAGAAAAACTACAGTTGGTATCTGAAAGCCAAAATAACAATTCTGTGAGTTATGCATTCGTTGAACTAGGTTGATCACCCTTTTGTGTTGTTAGGAGCTCATTTAAATTTAATTGATAACCTTAACCTTCACTGCATCCTCTTTATATTAATAATCTACACGCTGGACAACTTTATAGAGGTGAGTCTCTGGCATCTGGATTCTTTCCCATTTTTCGTGATTTGTTTACTGTATAACCTTCCTTTGAAACTTAAAGCTAATGGAACTCCCTACTGATTAATTGTACATAATAAGAAAACTTGTTTCATTGTCCGAATATAAGATGATACTACTCTAGTACCTTAGATTTTAGTATCCTAGTCAACCTGTATTTGATTGTTGCTCCTTTTCCTGGTATTATGATGAGGCAGCTGTATTTCTTAAATAGTATTTTTGGTCTTCAATATCTAAAAGATTATACAACTTAAGAGGATGTACACACTGCTTTATTTCCATATGATATCTTGTATCCGACAATCGACATAGTTTACAGTTTTTGCTCAAAGTGCAACACTTGAAGTTTGTAGTCAAAACATATTTGACAGCTATTTGAACTAATCACGAGATTTTATTAGATTCCTATCACTGAATCTATCTTTAATCCCTGTGCCTTTTTTCTTCCTAGACAAAAGATGGATGAAAATAGTTGAGGTTGGTGGGGCTTAACAGCTATTGAACATGTTAGAGTCTGCCATAGATGATTGCACGAGGAAGTAAGCCTTGAAAGCTCTTTTTGCTATATCAAAATCAGGTAAGGATTATCTGCACTTTGACTCTTTGAGTAATGCTGTACTCATGGATGCTCAAGCTAGTATTTTGTTGGATATGGGAATAAGCTGGTATATGTAGGAATGGTCAAACCGCTATTTTGAAAAGTTTAAGAATAAGCCAGGACTTCATTGGACGATTATCCAAACTTTCCTTCTACAATAATAATACAGAAAGTCATTGATCTGTTTATTTTATTCTTTCTTTGCAAATCCAATAGAAAGAAAGTGAGCTTGATGCCATTATAAAATTGTTACCACTGTTATTTACAACAATTTGTTATCTGTTAGCTTGGTGCTCCAAAGTGATAATTTTTAGCTACTTTGGTGAGAGCATTTACCTCTTCTACCAGGGCTCTTATCTACAAACCCAAGAAATAGCCGACAGATATTGTGGCAAATACATTCTTTATCTTTGAACATAAACTTGGTTCTCCATCTTTGTCAAGTGAAGTTGATGACCAGTAATAGTTACAACTCATTGGTCACCAGGTCTTAGTCCATGGAGGAAGTTTTTGAGTGATATAAAAGATCACTAGGTACAATCTTTTCTTGCCTTTTTATTGGGTTAGTTAAAGGTTTTATTGGACTCGAGAAAAATCTTTTTTTCCTTCGGTATACAAAAGTTAGACAAAAAGTAGAGAATTTTACACAAAAATATGATGCTCTACAAAAAGCACTGAATAGTCTATATTCTCTGGAACTTTGTACATGCTTTAAAATTTAACTAAGAATAATTTGCTTTCTCTCATCTGTACAGAAGTGATTTGCATTGCTTAAAAAGCTCTCCTATTTGTCTCCCTTTAAATGAACCACCTTGGCGCTAGAGGAGCCACATCTCATGCTCTAGTTCTTCTTCTTTTAAAAATATAGCTATTCAGCATGCACTTCACTATGGCTGGCTGCTGGCATCACCCGCTCTATGCTAAATACATCAAGCGCCATCGACCATACTTGACTTACAACTTAACAGTGTTGCAGTAGGTGGTCTACATTCTATCCCAATCTCTCGCACATGAAGCATCAGTTGATATAAGTTATCCCCTTCTTCCTCAAATTGTTTGATGAGAATACCTCTCTCGCTACCAGCCAAATGGAGAGGCATATCTTTTATGGTGCTATAGAGATCCAATTGATAAGCATGAAAACTCGATTTCTCTCTCCACAAAACAAGCTCCTTTTCTCTTTTTGGCCAGCACCAAAACATCCTGTCCACTAGAATGTTTTTGTATAATAGGGCCACTAAAATTTGGAAGTATCTCATCTTTTGTCTTGTAGATTTCTTTTGAACCTTAAATTCCATATCACTCGACCATGTTTTAGTCATAAACAGTTATGCTACTTATTCCGTTTGCGAGTAGGAGATCTAAAATATGGGGGAAAGCATACTCCTCAGGTTCTCATCCCCCACAATCTGTGCTCCAAAAAACTTTAAAACTTATTCTGCCCTCTTGTCACACTTTGAATTGAATGTACGTTGAGATCCTCTCACACTCCCGTTGTGTTCCTCTACTGTCTGCATCTATAGGGAATTGCAATGTTGTTTCGACCACCCTTCTTGCATTTTGTACTTGTCAACTATGATTGTGTTAACAAAACTATAATTGTCCTCAAAAAGTGTCCTGCAAAGGTCCAAAGTTCTTGTTTCTCATTGCCGAACCTCCATAACAATTTACTAGTAATTGTTCCATGTAATATCTCCAAATCCTTCACCCCAACCCATAGTGAGTGTTGGAGATGTGACTACCTTCCCACTAATTAGGTGAAACTTTTTGTCCTCACTATATTCTAGATGAAGTTTCTTTGAATATTCTCTACTTTTGTTATGAGTATTGCAAGAATATGCATAAGAGACATAAAGTACATTGGTAAGCTTGATAGGTTTTCAACCTTATCAAAAAAAAACTTGATAGGTTTTCCTTACTCAACACTTTTTTGCCTTCTTTTGCCAAGTAGCTTGTTTGTCACCCATTAGTCTTTTTCTCACCCTCTCAATTTCCGGATTCCATACTTACAGATCCTTATTTGATGCTCCAAGTGGTAGGCCAAGATAGTTTGTAAGTAATGCTCAAATGCTGTAAGTGAAGACCTAGGCTATTTGCTCAAGTTGTCGTTGCCCATTTCTCCTGCAGAGATGAATTTGCATCGTGTTGTTGATCTTTAAATTGGATGCTATTTGAAACTATAGCAAGACCAAACTCTTTGTACCCATGTTATATCGACATCACAAAATATTAAAGCGTTGTTAGCAAACAGTAAAATTGACAGGTGAGGTAGAGGTAGGCCCAGTGCGGAGGTGTGAGAGGTTGTTGAGGGATGATTTCAAAAGAGGTAGAGGTAGGCCGAAGAAACATTGAGGAGAGGTGATTAGACAGGATGCAGTTTCAACTTACCGAGGATATACCCTAGATAGGAGGTTGTGGAGGACACGAATTAGGGTAGTATGTTAGCAGGGAGTAGAGTGTTGTTTAGAAAATCCGCCCATATTAATAGTTGAAGTATTACTCCTGTAGTATCTTGCTTGTAGAATTATGATATTATCTATTATTTCTTGAACCTTGTGTATCGTATTACTTTTACTTCAAATGATGTTTTGACATGCTTTGAACCGTTCGTTATTTTTTCTTTTGGATTGCTTTGGTTTGTTTATCCTTGAGCCGAGGATCTATCGGAAACATCCTTGTTGCCTTTGAGATAGATATAAGATCTACGTACACTCTACCCTCTGCAAACCCCACATTGTGGGATTATACCGGGTATGTTGTTGTTGTTGTAGCAAACAGTAGATGTGATACCTTGTGCTATTTTGCCCTCTACTTTGACCGTGAATCCCTTTAATTATCCCCCTTCTATGACGTGTTCATTATCTTAGTGCCTTCACGACTAGTATGAACACCATAAGGGTAACTGTAAGTAGGTGCCCCAACCTACGCTTCTGGAGCTAGAAGCTGTAGAGCTTCCTGTTAACCAACACTCGAAATCTCACCAAGCTAACTAAAAATCTAGGGAAGGGTCAAAAATACCCTTGAACTATTGAAGTAGGTCAAATTTATCCTCCATTATACTTTTGGATAGAAATGCCTTTGCTGTTATATTTTTGGCTCAAAAATACCCTCCAACTATCCAAATGGATCAAAAGTACCCTTCTAACAGTTATTCCAAAACAAGGAAAAATGGGCCAATTTTTCCCTTAAACTATTTCAAATGGGATAATTTTGCCATTCATTTAAAGTTTAGGAAAAGTGCTCTTATTTTTAAAAGATTTGGGTAAATAATTATTTTGGAGATTATGAGATTAATTTAACTATTTTAAATGCCAATTTTTTTACAATGCCAAATTTGTGAAATATAAATTTTAATCACCAATATTAAGTTTTCAACAAAACGTTTATTCTATTATTTATTTTCAAAAATTTTATATTGGCTCTCGATAGAAATCTGCGATAATTTAAGTTAAAATAAGTAATAAAGCATATTAAGGTATTGTTGAAATTGATTTCTTTTATCATATCATTCTTAGAATTAGTAAGATTGAGAAAAAGTACATGATATCATGTTCGGAAAAAATAACTTATATCTAATATGTGTGGAACCAGAAGGAAAATAAAGCTATATGCCATTTTTTTTATTTTTTAAAAGTGTTTATACTAATTTTCTTATATTTCTCACATTCAATCCCCCCCCCCCCCCCCTCTCCTCCCAATTTAAAAAAAAGAACAAAGACAAAATTGTCTCATTTCGAATAGTGCAGAGGTAAAATTAGCCCCTTTTCACTTGTTTTGAAACAACCGTTAATAGGAAGGATATTTTCATCCATTTGGATAGTTGGAGGGTGTTTTTGAGCCAAAAATGTATCACTGAGGCATTTTTGACCCAAAACACATAATGAGGGGTAAATGTAGCCTATTTTGAATAGTTCAGGGATATTTTTGACCATTCTTCAAAAATCTAAATTGCACCGTCACATTTATGGCTAGTTCTGTTGTTGTCCGGACTGGAGTATGGGGTAGACAATTGGAACAAAATATGAGTCACAAGAACTGTATCATTTGACCAAACCTCAAGCACCAGTTTCCTTTTATTTCTACTACCTCCGTTGATCTCCTCCACAGTCGTCTTGGTCATCCAAGTCTTGCAAAGCTTAAGAAATTGTCTTCTTTTGAACGTGAGTCATGTCAACTTGGGAAACATACTTGCACTTCTTGTTCTTGTTCTTGTTCTTCTTTTTTTTTGTGAAACTAAACTTGCACTTCTTTTCCCAAAAGAGTCAATAATAGGGCCTTATTTATGTTTGAAATTGTACACTCAGATTACAGAGTGATAATGCCACGGAGTACTTATCATCTCCTTTTGCCAGTTTAATGTCATAAGGAGTCATTAACTAGACTTGTGCATATTCTTTGCAATTAAATGAACTCACGAAAAAATTTTGGCATCTTATTTGAACTACCAATACCTTACTTATACAACATCATGTGCCGCTTCTTTTTTGGGAGATGCCATTCTCATAGCTTGTTATCTAACTAATCATATGTTTTCTATTTGTTATATCCTCATTCAATTCTCTTTCCAAGTCAAAATTATCATCCTCTTCCGTTGTGAGTGTTAGGTTGTATTTGCTTTGTTCTTGATCACAATCCTGGGAAGGATATACTTCAGGCAGATTCGGTTAAATTTATCTTCCTAGGATACTCTTTATCTCCAAAAAAGTTACAAATGTTGTAATTTAACAACAAATAAATATTCTCTCAGTAGTTCTAACCTTCTTTGAGACATCTCTCTTTTTTTAACCAAACACTACAAACAGAAATCTAATTCCATAAGTTCTGCCTGTCCCTATACTTCCCATAACAGAAGTTAGCCCCACCAACTCTAGTACTCTTCAGGTATATACCTGTCGTCCTCATCTTCCTATTAAAACCAATGATAACTCTCCTTATGATATTGGTACAATGTTAGCTCGTGATGACTCATCTCTTGATCCCTCATCACCTGCTACAGTCATCCTTCATTTGATGTAGCAACGCCACCCATTGCCACTTTCAAAGGTATTCACACTACTTGAAATGGACATCCTATCTTGAATTGCTTGAGTTATCATTGACTATCTTCATCATACTATACCTTTGTATCCACTTTGTCTTCTGTTCCTATACCTGAAGACTGTTAGTGAAGCATTCATCCAGGGTGGATAGATATCATGATAGAAGAAATGAATGCTCTAGAGGCTAATAAAACTTTGGAATTGGTTCAGTTACATGAGGGTAAATGCACAGTTGGATATCTTTGGGTCTATACAGTCAAAGTAGGTCTGATGTCAAGATTGATTGAAGGCTCAGCTTGTTGCCAAAAGATATACACAAATTTATGATCTTGATTATGGTGACACATTCTCTCCTGTTGCCAAAATTGCGTCTTTTCAATTACTCAACTCCTTAGCAGCAATACATTATTGGACACTTCATCAACTGGATATCAAAAATGCTTTTTTACATGGAGAGCTAGCTAGGAGGTATATATGGAGCAACCATCAGGAGTCATTGATCAGGGGGAGTCATATTTGGTATGTCGTGTGAGGCAATCACTTTATGGATTAACACAATCTTCAAGAGCATGGTTTGGGAGATTCAGTGTGGTGATCCAATGGTTTGGGATGACTCGTAGTGCAGCAGATCATTCTGTTTTTATTGACATGATGATCTAGATAAATGTATCTACCTAGTAGTATATGTTTATGACATTGTCATAACATGTAATGATCAGGATTGAATTTCTTCAACTAAAGCAACATATGTCTTACATCTTTGAGACGAAGGATTTGGGTAACTTAAAATAACTTTCGGGGATTTAAGTAGCACAATTCAACACGGGCATTGCTATCTCTCCAAGAAAGTATATATTTGGATATATTAGAGAAGACGGGCATGATAGATTGCAAACTTGTTGATGCTGTGGATCAAAATGTCAAACTTGTTCCTGGACAGAGGGAGCTGTTGGAAGATTGCAGCAAATATCGAAGATTGATCGGAAAGTTGAATTATTCACAATCACACGACCAGATATTTCATTTATAGTAAGTGTCATCAATCAGTTTCTCCAAACTTCGTGTAAAGGTCATTGGGATGCAGATGTATCCTCATATACATAAAAGGAGCTCCAGGACAAGGATGAACAATATAAAGATAAGGGTCACCTCAACATTATTGGATATTCTGATGCAGACTAGCCAAGTTCTCCATCAGATAGATATTCCACTTTTAGATATTGTCTCATGACTGGAGGGAACTTGCTCTCTTGGAAAAATAAGAAGCAGGATGTTGTTGCTAGATCTAGTGCTGAAGACGAATATTGAGCTATGACTCTTGCTACTTGTGAGCTTATCTAGTTGAAACAACGTCAAGAATTAAGGTGTGTAGATGTCAAACAGATGAAACTAATATGTGACAATCAAGTTGTTCTTCACATTTCAAATTTTGTTTCACAAGAGAAGGACAAAACATATGGGGGTGAACTGCCATTCCCTTAGACAGAAGATTGAGTTCGGATGCGTAGCCGCCAACTTTGTTAACTTGATAATCAATTAGCTAATGTTTTCACTAAACTCCTCAGAGGACCTCAAATTGAATACATTTTAACAAGCTTGGAGCTTATGATATGTACACACTAGCTTGAGGGGGAGTGTTGAGATACTATATGATCTTTAGTAATTAGGAATAACTTGATTAGGATTCTGATTGTGTAATTGTACATTTACCAAAGTTGTACATACTATAATTACTATATATACCAAAAATCTTTAGGGAAATAATCATTTTTCTCTTTTCTTTCATTATCCCTTCTCTTTCTCTTAGAACGACAAAAGGTGTTCACGGTCTTCGTGGTCTACTACAATCTAGCAATATTAGGAAATGGTCCAACTCTAATCTAAGAAGTGGTGATTTTGACTCATCTCAGGTGATCTCCTCCCACAAAGTGAATAACAAGAATCTCTCAAAACTTAACTTTGACTTTGGCCCCTTCGTTGTGGTCCATGTCTATTATGCACCTATTAAAAGAAGATCAATAATTAATTGGTAATATTTGTCTACTCTGAAGATCTCCTCCATTTCGTCGAGGACTTGCACTCCATGCACCTACCCTCTTCTCTGCGTACCTTATAGCACTAAAATACCCATCCATGTTGTTTGCCGATGTTCCATAAAACTAAAATATTTCAACCTCAAAGACCTCGATCATCCGTTCATGTGCCGCTTCCCTCCACCCCTGAAAACCCATTTTGTGGTGCTCCCTAACTCTATAGATCTAGCTTTAATGGAGAATTGAGACCGTTCATGCACTCTTTCATTTCCAGCTTTCTGTCATCCTATAATAACATACTTTTCGACATTTCCCTTGGTTGGGACGGTTCTATTGCTCGCTCATAGTTCCCTTACAAGGGTCTTAGTATTGCATTAGTGATCTTTATCTTCGTTCTTTGAGGCAGTCCAATCGTGCTCCCATTCATTAAATCCCAGTTTATGTGGGCCATTTATCTTCCTTACATACCATGATATTATTAATTTTCATAAACAATGCTCTTTGCTTTCTTTCTTGCCTTCTCTTCCCTATCTCGCTCTACCCCTAACTTCCCTCCTCCACTAACAAGTTCCTCTAGGCAGTTCCTAGTATCACCTCTCCACTCTCGTATCCCTTTTTTTTTTTTTTGAGAATGGTAACAGTATATATTTATAAGTAGTTCAAAAGGACTCAATAGTACTTTGGGTGTACTATAACCATATTTACAGCAAAAGATTCCATAGAAACTGCAGCTATTCCTTGTTCCTTGATTAGTCCTAGTACATCTAGAATTTCTACAGTTTCTACTGAGTAGGACCGACTGACCCAAAAACAGAATAATAAAATGCGGTTCATTTTAATCTGCTGCACAGAACTGCTCCTATTCTGAAAATATCTAAAGTTTCTTTCTCTCCAAATTGACCACCAAATACATGCTGGAATGATCCTCCAGCTCATCCTGTCTCTAGCTTCAAGTCCTACTCCTTCCCAACTTGCTAATGCCGCTATTATGTCACTTGGCACAGCCCAAGAAATTCCTGAGGGCTAGGAACATTCTCCACACCTGGGTAGTTACTTTGCAGTGAGGCAATAGGTGTCTAACTGTATCTTTTGTTTCCCCACACAGACAACATCTTGGGCATAATATAATCCCTCTTTTCATCAGGTTATCCTGAGTAAGTACAGTATTCCTATCCATCAACCACACAAAGCATTTTACTTTGAAAGGTATCTTGTTCTTCCAAATGTGTCTCCATGGCCATTCTTCAATCTCCTAATTAGTCTGGTTTAAGATTCTGTATGCTGAGTTGACTGTAAATGCTCCTCTGCTGTGCCCATTCCACCATAAACTGTCCACTCCTTCCTTTGGACCCTCCCAGGTGCCCAGTCTAGTGAAGAAAGCTTGTATCCTGCTCATCTCTCAGTCATTTGGTAGCCTTCTAAATGTGATGTCCCACCCTTGAGGTATCCACTGTTCTGCCAGTCTTGTTTTGGTATATCATCAGGCTGAAAATGTCAGGGAACTCTTCTTGTAAGCTTGTTGTCCCCAGCCAAATGTCTTTTCAAAAGTCTGTTTCGCTGCCATCTGCCACTTTTATGGAACATTTGTCTTTCAAGGTTGGCCAGAGTGCTCTAATGGATCTCCATAGACTAATCCCATATGGAGTCGTGATCCCCTTTGATATATCCATCTATCTTTTCTTCATATTTTTCTCTTATTGCCCTCGCCCAAAGCATTTGATCATCTTTTATATATCTCCAAAGCCACTTCATCTTCAAAGCCATACTTTGGAACTTCATGTCTCTGAGACCCAAACCCCCTTTTTTCCTGCTAGCTGAAAGTGCTTTCCATTTGACTAGGTGGAACCCTTTCTTCTTCTATTGCCTTGCCATAAAAAAGACCTCCTGATGGTGTCTATCCTCTTAATCACACTGGTAGGGATAGGAAACAAAGACATCATGTATGTTGGGAGGGCATCCAACACTGAGTTGATTAGTGTGACACTTCCCCCTAGTGAAATGTACTGAGACTTCCAACTTGAAAGTCTTTTCTCACACTTCTCAATTACTCCATTCCATATTTCCTTTGACTTTGATTTTGCTCCAAGGGGTAGACCAAGATAAACAGTAGGTAGGGACCCTACAACACCTCCCAGAATAGCTTCCAGTGACTCCATATTAGGGACTTCATTTATTGGATACAGTGAGCTCTTCCTCCAATTAATATGCAGCCTTGAGACACATTCAAATAGGACCAGTATGACCCTCAGGTACCTTAGTTGATCAGCATTGGCATCACAAAAGATGAGAGTATTATCAGCATACTGCAAATGAGTAATCTCCACATTGTTGTTGTCTGTCCTATCCATATCAAACCCATTGATCCAGCCCATGCTCTTTGCAGTTTTGACCATGTTGTTTAAACCTTCCATAGCCAAAATGAAAAGAAAAAGGGATAGGGGATCTCCTTGTCTGAGCCCTCTCTGAGCTTTGAAGAAACCTGTTGGAGCTCCATTTATTAGGATAGAAGAGCATATTGTGGAAATGCACTGCTTAATCCAGCCAATCCACTTGTCACCAAATCCCATCCTTTTCAGGCTCTCAATTATGAATACCCAGTTGACATGGTCATAGGCCTTCTCTATATCAAGTTTACATGTGGCTGGCTTGTTCTGTTTCATTCTGGAGTCCACTGCTTCATTGGCAATTAGTACTGCATCTATTATTTGCTTCCCCTTAATGAATGCTAATTTCTGTGAGTCCACCAACTTTGTTATCACCTTTTTTAACCTCTCCATCTAAACCTTTGAAAACAACTTGTTGATGCTGCCCGCCAGACTGATTGGCCTGAAATCCCTTAACTCCTTTGCTCCCTTCTTCTTTGGAATAAGAGCTATAAAGGTTGCATTGAAGCTATTTTCAAATTTCTCCTTTTCATGAAAGTTTCTGAATGCTTCCATGATGTCCAACTTCACTATATCCCAGCATTTGAGAAAAAATTCCATGGTAAACCCATCCGGATCAGGTGCTTTGTCCTTGCCACACCATTTCAGACAGTTTAACACTCCTGTTCTTCAAAATTGGCTTGAAGAGAATCCCTTTCTTGTTTTGAGATGGCTCGGCAATTCCTACATGAGTAACCTGGCCTCCATGCCACTGATTTTGTGAATAAATTCTGGTAGAAGGATAATATCCCATCTCTAATTTCAGCGGGATCTTCAGTAAGTACCTCTTGTATCTGCAGTTGATCTATGCCATTGTACCTCCTGTGCACACTAGCCATTTTATGAAAGTACTTGGTGTTGGTATCCCCTTCTTTTAGCCATTGTGTCCTGGACCTTTGTCTCCAATATATTTCTTCATTTTTAATCACTTCCTCATACTTCATAAAGCTTGCATCCTTTGCAACTTTCCCCTCATCACTGAGAGCTCTTTCTTCCAAAATCTTTTCCCATCTTGCTAGCTGCCCAAGTAGGTTGTTCTTTTGGGAAGTGAGGTTTCCTTTATACCCTTTGCTCCATTCCTTGAGTTTGGATTTCAAGTTTCTGAGTTTGCAAGCCAGCCTGTATTCTGGCATACCTACAGGTTGGCATGAGTTCCACCAATCTCTGATTTTTTCTATGAAGCCTTCGGTCTCCAGCCACCACTTTTCAACTTTGAAATATGACTTATTGTGCGTCCATGATCCACATTGCAGTGCTACTGGATTATGGTCTGACACCAATTTCTGCAAACAGACCTGCTTGATATTATTGAATTTAGGATCCCATTCTTCTGAAATGAGGATTCTGTCAATCCTAGATGCTGCAAGTTGATTTTCACCTTTGAACCAAGTTTATTTCCCCCCTTCCAAATTCAGATCTATCAGCTTCATGTCCTCTATGAAATCTGAGAATTCTTCCATGTATCTGGATCTTCTGTGACAATTCCTCTTTTCTGAGGGATATCTTGTTGTTTTGAAGTCACCACACACTGCCCATGCTCCTTCCATCAAGCCTCTGATTGCACTAATTTCCTCCCGCACTATTCTTCTTTCAATACCACATTTAGGAGCATAAACTCCCGTTATATGACAAGAGAATTCCTTGACAGTTGCTACAAATTTGCATGTGATTGTATAGGCCCCTACTTCTAACACTTCCCCATTCCACTGTCTGCTATCTCATAATAGAATAATCCCCCCTCTTGTACTACTAGCCTCCAAGCAGGAATATCTCACCCATCTGCTTCCCCATACTTAGCTAATCACTTCTTTAATATCACCCTCTAGCTTTGTTTCTTGAAGGCATATTATATCAGCTTTCCATTCCATGACTAGACTCTTCACCAATCTCCTTTTGTCTATCCCGTTTAATCCCCTAACGTTCCATGATACCATTCTGAAATTCATGATTCAGTTAGAGACAAAACTCTCCCTCTGTTCCTCTTCCCATTATCTTTGAATATTACGTCAAAAGATGCCAGTACTTTTAGTTCTTGCGCCCCCTTAAATCTCGCTTTCTTTATATCCCGCTCCATCTTTCTTGCTTGCCTGCTGCTGTCAATTTGTCTGAAAAGTTCTAGCGCCTCCTCTTCATGGCCCTGAAAGTCGACCCCAATCTGTTTGCTCAGCTTCAGTAAATTACGGTTCATCCATTTCCTTGTCTAGTGAAGAACTTTGGGGCTATGCTTACGGGCCACCGACTTTGTTAACTTGAATGATCAATTAGCCGATATTTTCACTAAATTCCTCAGAGGACCTCAGATTAAATACATTTGTAATGGAGCTTATGATATGTACACTCCAGCTTGGGGGGGGGGGGGGGGGGGAAGGGGGGTGCTGAGTAATTAGGAATGATTTGATTAGGATTCTGATTGTGTAATTATACAGTTACCAAAGTTTTACATATTGTAATTACCATAAACCCCAACCAAGCTAGAGGGCAATAATCAAGCTTCTCTTTTCTTTCATTATCCTTCTCCTTCTCTTAGAATAGCAAAAGTTATTCACGGTCTTTGTGGTCTACAGTAATCCAGCAACATCCGAAAATGGTCGGATTCTAACCTGAGAAGTGTGATTTGAATCATGTCGGCTTATCTCCTCTCACGAAGTGAATAACAAGAATCTATCAAAACTTAACTTTGACTTTGACCCCTTTACCTTGGTCCGTGCCTATTGTGCACCTGCTAAAGGAAGATCAATAATTAACTGGTAATCTATATCTATAAACTCTGAAGATCCTCTGTTTCTATTGAGAAGGACTTGCACTCTATGCATCCAACCATATCCTGTGCATCTTATAGCATTAAAATACACCCCTAGTTATCCACAGTATTTGCCGGTACTAAAATATTTCATCCTCAAACTCCTCAGTCCCAACCCATGCACACTCCCCCCCCCCCCCCCAACCGGCGCGCGCGCTCCACACCCAAAAAAAAAAAAAAGAAAAAGAAAACCATTCTGTTGTGCTCCCTAATTCTGTAGCTTTAGCTTTGATGGAGAACTGAGACCCTTCATGCGTTCTTTCATTTCCAGCTTTCTATCATCCTATAGTAACATATTTTCGTGAAATTTTCCTTGGTTGAGATGGTTATATTGCTCACTCACAGTGACCCTACAAGGATTTTACTATTGTATCGGTGACCTTTCTTCGAATCTCGAAGGCAGACCAACCATGCTCCCATTTCATAAATTCTACTTTTACCATGGCCTATGGCCTATATGGGTCAGTTATCCTCCTTAATATGGGTCAGTTATCCTCCTTAATACCACTACTTATTAATTTTCATAAATGATGCTCTTTGGTTTTTTCTTTCCCTATCTCCCTCTAGCCCCAGCTCCCCTCTTCTGCCATTAAGTTCCTCAGGCAGTCCCCAATTTCCTCCTCTCCACTCGCATATTCCTTATTTATCTGCTACTCTTCTCAATGTCCCAAAGAAGGTCCAACACCCGCTTCTCAGTTCCCTCATTAGAGACCCTTATGAACTCCTCAAAGCCAAGTATTTTGTCTCCTACCCACTCTGTTTCTTGTTCTTCTTCTATGAACCGCTAGCTCCCTTCTACCAAATTTCCATTTCCTTCTCCATGATGCTCCCTTTGCCCTTACTTTTGGCACAATAATCTCCTTTTTGTTTGCCAGCCCAGCTGCCTACTTCCCCAACTTCAAATCCCCTCCTCTACCCACACCCACTGTTCCATCCCACTCCCTTTCTTTCTCCTTGTATTGTAGTATGAGATCACAGGAACCCTCATTACTGTAGTTTTAAAGTTCGATCATAAGTTGCTCGGACTCTGGTACTGTGTCCAATGCTAGTGCGGATCTAGAGGTCGGATTTTTCATGTTCCAAATTTTAAGATTTGGGGGTATAGATCCAGTATAGATACAGGTGTCGGGATTCAGCTAAAAATAATTCCAATATCTAAAAATAGAGTTATATGTCTAATTATGGGACATTATGTGGAAAATTGACAAGGTATTCTGAGGAGAAAATATTGATCGAGAGGAGAATCCTAGAAGGAGATATAAGGAAAAGAACTGGCATAGAAATTTTTATATACAAGGTATTTCATTTTCTTCAATTTGCGTAGCTTTTGTTTTGATTACGAATCATATTTGTCTTGAATTTCATACCCAAAATTGGTTGATCAAATCCGGTATGGATCCCATATCCACCCACATCGTGTTGATACGGGTGCGACACTGAAAGTAAAGAGTCCGAGCAACTTAGGTTCGATCAAGATTGAAAAAAGGAGACCTCATCAAAATCAGCCTTCCGACCAGCCTTGCTGATTAAAGCCATGAGGATTCCCCCTTGATTCTGCAAACCCAGCTTACTTCCTTCGTCCGAGGCCTGCAGGTCATTTTTCGCCCCTGAATCACTCCTCTGTGGATGCATTTTTCTGGAAAGTGTTGTTTATGTGTTATTTGGACGTATCTCTCTACATGGAGCATTGTTAGGCTATCAGGGAAACCAAATATCACAAAGAGTTCTCCACATTTATGAGAATTTGCACTTTCTTTCTGCTTTGTTTTACATCAATCATTAATTTCTGATACACCATATCAGTATCCCTGCTTCTACTGCTCAACATCATTTGCATTCCTTGAAGCCAAATGCAATATACTGTGCCTGCATGTGTCATGCTTCATTACTAGTTATTGACCTTTTTTTTTATGTGCAGAAAATCCTAATATTCTCTATTGGCCATCTTCTCAAAAAGAACTTTAATATATACCAAGAAACTGCATTGAGAAGTGTTGATTGATTGTTTCATCTTGGTAGTTATTCAAAGAGAAGTACAGGATTTTTACTGGCTTATCATTCCAGTTTCCTGTCTTTTGGATAAAGCTTTTATATTTCCTCTATTTCAATTTGTCTGTTGTACTTTCCTTTTGTGTGTTTAAAAGCCTCTTTCTAATTGGCACCTCTTTAATTTCAACATCCCACATGATGATACGTTTAAGACCATAAGATTAAAATATATTTTGGTGCATTATACATATCTTTTGTTTAAGACCACAGGATTCAAAAGTTTCTTTACTTTTCTTAAATGCCGTACTCAATTGGACTAAGATAAATAAATTGAAACAGAGGGAGTGTAACACAATGAGTGAAGAATACACGTGGACAACTTTCTTTTTATATCATACCACCAGTTAGGTGCTATTTTCCTGAATCTAGACACAGAATTTTAGCAAACAAAAATAATCTAGCTGTCAGAGAATATTACCCTACTTCACATTGTAAAGAATTGTTAATGAGAGGAGTCTGCTTACTGGTTGAACCACTTGGTAGTTCCTCTACCTATTGGCTAGACCCCGAAATTCTGTGATTGAACAATCTATGGGCATTTCCACAATGATACATGCTTCTGTGCTATAGGCTAATTTTATGTTTGATGTGTCCTTGGAAAAAATTCACCCTAAATGCCTTTAATTATACCACCAAAATGTTAAAGCATGAAGTAAATTGGCAAAAAGAAGCAGCTGGACAAGAAGTCTTCTGTAATTTTGTGGACCTGGCAGTTCCTCCTTTATCAGTGAAGCTTTTAGGTTAGACAAATTAGTTCCTACTTTTGTTAGACAAACCTCAGATACTACTAGGATTAATTACATAGTGTCTGTGACTGTTCTGTATTTTGTTATGATGCATAATGATTAGTATTTCTCATCTTCTGAGCAAAAAAAGATGTCACTTTAATTGCATGGTTTGCTAGTAGAAGCCCGGTCAACCTCGGCGCCAGTGCTTAAGAAATCAATCCAGGCTAAGGAATTCTCAGCTTAAACAGTAAATTCTCTGGTGCTTGTGGCCTTCTACACGCGTACTTGCGGTAAAAGAATGCTGTACGACTTGAGTCAGTTCTGTTTAATGTTTAACTTTAGATGTATGAAGACGTCTTATTTTATTTGTACGACCCTTGCTAACTTATCCTATTTTTGCTTATGAAACTAATCTGAGATTAAGACCAATTAGACCAATTGCCTGATGATACTAAATGTAGCTGGCTGATGTTTTGTAGCTACAGGTTAGTGTCAAATTGGCACATTCCATTAGTGTTAGATGTTTAATAGAATACCTTACCGAGGCACTTGTTATCTGTGCTTAAATGGATGTGTTTAGTGCTCGTTCTTATACTGCAGATGAGGCTGCTGTGGTCTTACATCAAGCTGGAGCCATATCCAATCATCAAGTCCACCCTTGAGTCTGCTGAAGTCGGGAAATACAAGTCAAATTTGCTGAGTATATTTTTAAGATTTATCATATGATATTAGATCTTGAGATTATTACTATCAGTTTCTTAGAAGTTGGCCAAGACGTCTTTATACAGATGTTTTATTAGATTGCTGACCTTTTAGAATTCTTTTTCTGAAGAAAGTTGATTTTATTTTACTTATTTTCCAGAAGAAAGTTGAGAGAATCCTTTTACCTTCTTAGAAAATGGAAAGTTGAGAGTAGCTTACATGGTTGTTACATGTCCATTAGAAAGCCATGGTTATGCTAAGTGAAAGCTCCCTTGTTTAATGGGATCTTAATCATTGCTAGCAAGTGAGTCAAGCTATAAAGTTGTAAACTCTCAAGGGGCATCAGAATGGAAAAATAATCCGGATGCCCCATTCAAAGTTGCCATTGGCACACAAGATCCTGTTGTTTTTCCTATGAATTTTCATGGTTCTATGACGTGTGAGGAATAGACAAGCAGAGAAGTTATGGCCATTTGGTTCTTTAGTTCCTCAACGGATTGGTAAATTTTGATTTGTATTTAAGTTATAATCCAGCCCTTGATGACCTGAATTCAGGGCGACCATCTGTCACAATCAATCTATTTTAGAAGATGCACTTGGCAAGACTATGGTTAGCCTTTCTCTTTAATGCCATCGTACACTTGATAGTTTTAGCAAAATATGTGTGATCTTGAGCTAAGCTAGATTTAAGTGGCTAGAATTCTATATCACTGAACATGAAGCAAATGGGGCCAATTTGATTTCCTTTCAAATGTCTGGACTATTGGAATACAGACATGTAGCCAAAGCAACAATTTAGGATTATACTTGCATGTAATATAGACAACACAAAAATAAAGATTTTAATCAAATATAAAATTGATACTTATCTCTTGAAGCGTCACCGTGAATCAATCCTCTTGAAGCTTTTGGACAAATCGTTAAACTCGTTCTCTAGGTCTGTGATCTTTTGCTATAGCCTAAAAAATCTCCGAGTAGGGAATACTTGTGTGGGCAAGTATTACTTCTCAAAAAGGTCAAAGTTTTTCCTCATATTTCATGGAGGAAGAGAATTCTATTTATAATAACGTTTTATGGGTGTAAAATCTGAAATAATCATTTTACGCAAAGTTAAGGATTAAAAAAATGATTTAAGTTTTCATTCTCCTAATTATCCATGAGCACGAGGTATAAAATGTGTGTTTTCTTCTAAGTAAGATACACAAAACCTCTTACAATAAATTGTCCTCTCGATTAATACACCTGAGATTTCAAGATATTATGTTTTCTCCTTTTGGGTGAAAACCTCAATATCTTTTCTCATGAATTAATTAAGTGTTACTATTATCCAAGATAAATCTTCTTTTGGTAGATAAAACTCTATTACTAGCACACACTTATCCATGACAATTTATACATCATACATTAAAAATATTCTAATTTACTCAAATAAATAGACCACCTTAATGGATCCTATTTACTAATCATAACTTTCAACTCATATATGAATATAATCTCACATATATAAAGCTTTAAGAATTTTTAATAGCTTCAAATAAATAAACCACTTTGATCACAAAATTCTTATTCTATACAATATTATATTCATACGAGGAGTTAATAATAATCATGTTTTAGGAAAATAATGTTCATATAATTCAAATTCGTTACTTTTAGAAAAGAACATGAATCACTAATCTGTTTAGAAATTGATTTCTTCTGTGCGTCAAGAACATTAATCAGACAAAAGGCGATTAAATTTAATAAATTGAAGGCAAGCCGATTGTCACCAATTTCTTGTGCATGTGGAAGTAATCATTCACAATTACGTAATAGGTTTGAATTAGTCATTCACTTTGCCAAAGTTAACAACACCCTTTGTGATTAAGGATTTAAAAAAAAAAAAATCCAATTCCAATCACATAACACCAAACAAGTGTTCCCTTTAGTAACACATGGTAGCTGACATTGTTAAAGTTGTAACAGAACAAATCGAATGCAAACAACAATTGCTTTGATATTGACCAAATCATCCCATTCTGTCAATTTAGCAACCACTTTTACCTCTTTTATTTTTAGCAAAAATAAAATAATATATCACAAGCAAGGTTTTAACAAAGAGAGGCTTTGAATCACACTTTGTTTTGCTGCCGCCGCCAACATAATTAAACAAGCAACCGGTTTACTTATGTAGAGCAGCGGGCATCAGTATCATCGCCGAAGAACAGACGATAAACTTTTTTTTTAATTTTATGAATCATATCTCTCTCTCTCTCTCTCTCTCTATATATATATATATATATATATATATATATATATATTTCATCTAGGTTATCTATTTAGATACGAGCATGACTCTTGATGCCAATTGTTGGAATACAAACATATGCAACGAAAGCAACAATTCAAGATCATATTTGCATGTAATTTAGACAACACAAAAACAAAGATTTTAATCAAACATAAAATGATATTTATCTCTTGAAGCGTGACCGCGAATCAATCCTCTTGAAACTTTTGCACAAATCGTCAAACTCGTTCTCTAGGTCTATGATCTTCTGCTATAGCCTCAAAAATCTCCGAGTAAGGAATACTTGTGTGGACAAGTACTGCTTTTCAGAAAGGTCAAAGTTTTCCCTCATGTTTCAGGGAGGAAGAGAATCCTATTTATAACCACAAAACCCTAGTCCCAAAACGTATAAGAATCTTTCTTTCCAAGTAATAGTCAAACTTTCCTTCCAAAAGACCAGTTTATTTTAACCAAAATCTTGTAGGATTTTACATTCTTCTGAAAAACTGATTTCTTCCTTTCCAAGTTCATTATTTAATCAGGCATAACAAGGACCACAAATTTAATTAGTGAGGCTTTCAATTATGGTATTAATTTTCAAAATGAATGAATTAACCTACCATAATAAATTACAGATTATTCCACTAAAAATTCGTAATTGCACTCCTCGGTATAATTTCAAAAGTTCATTAAATCTTATTTAACTCCCCATGTTAAGATCACAGGTACCAATCAATTTAATTAAATTTCTAACTATTTAATTCATTGATTAATTCAATCCTTTATTCAAACGCTTAGCTTATTTCATGTGACGGATACTAAATCCCTCTGCAGGGTTTTCACATGAAAACTTATAAGCAATCATAAAGGGGTATCATCAATCTCAAGGCCGATACATGGATTCCATCAACTAATTATTATTTCACAAATGTCATTTGTCATCATCCAACCTATCGAAAACATTTTACTCACGAAAGATCGGGTTTCACCCTTTGATAGATCAAAACAACAAACAAATTACATTGATCATAATAATTATATCAAGATTAAGAGTATAAGTACATTTAATGATCTAGAGAATTTATTTTATTAAGTCAGATAAAATACTTATCTCTACTTGGTCCGTTCAATACATACAAAATGTACTAGTACAAGAAGTTGGAATTATATCATTTCCATAATCAAGATAAATTATATTTAATCTTGTGCTTCAATCGTACTGATGAATTTGTCCAATTTTCATCTTAGATTGTGAACATATATAAACTTTATACTTATAAGAACTGACGATTTAATCTTCCGTGTATAAGCTAAACTCTATACACTAAATCATCTACTATATAAGTAAAGGACACATCGACTAATATATAATCTATTTGAACCTTTATTAAAATTGAATAAACAATTGTTCTATAATAAATATTATATCTAAACACATGGTTAACAGTACAAACCCATGGTTAATAGTATATATCCCAACATGGACAAGTATCAAAAGGACATGTGTTTTGGATTCTTTGTTCGATCCACGGTCCAGCAATGCAAATGAGTATTTGTCTATAACCATGTTATCCGGTGCTTGATCAATTTGTTCCTTCAGTAAATTTGGCAAGATGTCGTAGGAAGTGGGGTACATGCATATTCCTAATGTATTGTGAAATAATAATTCATGTTCATTTCAAGTTTCAGGATCTTATAATGAACCAAAATATTCCTAGAAGAGGTGATCAAATGTTGTTTGAAACCAAAAAAAAAAAATTAAAAAGTGAAAGAGAAACCACACACACGCACACACATTTGTCCATGGGAGGAAGCAATGGTCATCAGGCTACAGCGTGTGCTATTCAAGATTGCCATGGTTCCTGTGAAGCCAGCAGTTAATTTACCAAACTGTCTAAGAATAGCTATTCTGTTAGTACAAAAAATCAAAGCTGTGGATGCCAAGATTATAAGAGTAAGAGATTTTGCTGGGAGAATGTATTTATTAAGAGGCTATAAGCAATAGGGACACCTGTGCGTTATACTTGAAGGTAGAGACTAGACATAAAACATAACATTTTCTGAAAAATAAAAAGAATAAAACTTGCATCCAACTTAATTTCAATGCTGAGGAAAGGTTGTTAATTAATAACTTAGCTTAAAAGTTCAAAGGCACTCTTTTGTCATTTGGTTGAAATAGGGCCCCCACCATTCCATTCCCGTACATTCTCTCTTTATGACTCAAAACTTTGCAATTTTAAATACAGATTTGCTTTGTTTTTGTCACATTTGCATGTGAATGTACTTTCCCGAAGTGATACTCTCCAACTCACGTGACTGAGAGTCCTACAATTTGTATTACAAGGGGTAAACTTTAATTTTTGGCTGCCTCCTTCAGATTATATGTGAAATTTTTGAAGGAAAGAAAAAGAACACTTGTTGGCTTTGCTGCATACATCCGTAAAGAGGTTCCTATTCAAATTCGTTAAATTTGCTGCCAATCGGGTCAATACCTAAAGCGCGGTATATCAACAGTCCATAATACACGATTTCTAAATTAGCGCAGAGCTGTAGATCATCCAAGTCTCCTTTATATGCAACTCAACCTTGAACGAATTGGATTATGTCTCCGAGGTTTAAAGTAAGGATGAATCTTTTCTCCGTATATACCCCAGGTTGTAGTGGCATGCACATGACTTTGCAAAGGCGAGTACATCAACCAATTGTCACAATTTATTTGGCAAGTAGATTTGGGTTTCCGAGTGTTGTAATTTTTAAGGTATATATATTACTTCTTGTCTCAAATCAATACTTGAAGAGTACAATTTTTACGCCATGTCAGGCTGTTGCCTGTATCCATATTGGTTTTTACTATTTACACACATACTATAAATATATGAGGATAATATGTATTTTGCGAGACCCTTAGAATTAACAAAGTTAAGCTAGTGATGATATGACAAAATTACAGAGAGGAAAGAGAAGAGATATATACATGATTATTAGTTTAAGGAGGTAATAATTAAGAAAAGGGTTATGTTAGAGAGGGAACAAAATAAACAGAGAAATTGGAAGGGAGGGGAGGAAGAGACAAGGTAAATGTATGGAGAGAGTTGTTTTGTAGTAATGATAATTGATAAAGGGGAGGGTGCACATGTGAAGAGGTTGGGTACGTGCATTTGTCTTGGAGGAATGCAGACAATCTTTGAAGCAAGAACCTTATGCAAACTTCCTTATTAATGAACTGTTCCTATTTGCAATACTGATAACATCTCGTGACACCCCACTCTGTTGAGATATTGGATACTAGCTACCTCCTATTTATATATATATTTTTCACATCCAGTTACATCCAAACCAACTTCATGGGTCATTTCTAGAGTGTCGTTGATTCTTGTTGCCACCATGTTTTCAGTTAATTTTGAATTTATGAGGTGTAGTAAGCTTCAATGTCTGAACTTTAATCCGTAAAGAATTAATGTGCTATGCTATTGATCGATTAAGGGAATCATGTTATTATACAACGCATTATGGTTTTTTGGCTTTACTAGAGAAATAATCATACTCGATGTCTAATAACGTATCAGCAAAGACTTTAACCAGAATTAATTTTGCATACTATGTTCCTCGATCATCAATGAAATGTTACTCCTCCTACTCATCCTTCTCCATACTATATATTTTTCTTATTTTCCGAGAGATTTTAATGATAATTGAACTTTTTTCTGTTCATTTTTACTTGTTCATGTTTGAATTGGCATACCTTTAAAATTAATTAATAAAATGATACATTTTATATCGTCCTTTGAATATAATCAATTTACTATTTTGGGAAATGATATAGTTAGCAATAAGGGCAAATGATAAATTATTTCTTAAATTTCTATATTGAACAAGTAAAACCAGACATTTATTTTTTAGTATAGTGGACAAGTAAAAATAGACTGAAAATGTATAATATTTAATTTGTGTTCGAAGAGATTTAATTTTCATATAAAAATCAACATTAAGTTATACAATATCTGATTGCTCTTTTTAATTTTTCATAAATAATATATGCGTAAGTTATGTGAAATTAAAATGTAATAAGAATGGTAAATATTAGTAATACATGTCCCCTAAAATTACTAAGATGACAAATCCAAACTCATAATAGTGAGAAAAATGCCATTTTGCTTAAGAAGTTTCAATTTTATATTGCATACTAGTTTGCAATATATCAAATTAAATAGTCAATAAAAAATAATTTTTATATTATAATTTTTGCATTACTTGTTTATTATTATGAAGTTTTATATTATTAACTTATCACACATTACCAAACGATCCCTAAGTGTGTATATAATATATCTATATGATCACGAGATGTCATGATACTGTTAATAGTAGTGTGTACGGTAGAAAGGTAAAAATCAAATTGATCATGCATTAGGCATATTCAATTATATATATTTCAAATAATGATACATAGATATTTATTTGAAAATTAACCAAAAAAAAAAAAGAAAAAGAAGAAGAAGAAATAGTGATAGAGGAAGAAAGGCACGTGTAGAAAGAGAGAAGTGAGGAGTGAAGACAAAGGTGACGGCTGGAGTAAAGGGGGAACTCCAAATTCCCCGTGAAAACTATTTGGATTCATCCAAAATTCACAAAAATATAAACATCCATCCATTATTTTTTTCCCTCCACTACTTTCCATATTATAAATGCCTCCATATAAACTACACATGCATGGATTATTACCACTTCTAATTATTGAGTAGTGTGTGTGTGTGTGTGTATATATATATATATATATTTATATATATATATATATATATATATATATTATTTTAACCGAGTGGAAATTTTGAGTTTTTACGGGTAAAATAAAATCTAGTTGGTGGTAATTTCATATTTTGACCTTTAGGTTATTAATAATAGCTAGCATTTTGAACTACTTTTTTAATGTATTTAAATTTTATATATAGTGATAGTTTTAAGAGACTTTTATACTATCAACATAGTTTTACTAGTGGCAAGAGTAAAACTATCTATTTGGCATTAAATGAAAACATAAACAATTTGCAGTATCAATAGATATAGTGATAGTCCAAATGTGGGAAAATTAATTAATGATATCACCATGAGAAAAGGTCTTTATATAATGCCTAAAAAGCTAGGCTCCAGGGTTTTGATAAAGGAGGCATCGTAACTAATAGTGCATTGATTATTGCACATCCAACTCCATTCATAAATGACCAAGTAACAATATTCTGTTACTTTTTGACAATCATACACTTTTCTTACTTTTATTTTTAAAAAGTTGGAATGTATTTAATAAAAATTTTTCGTTTCTAACTTAACAATTCTTTAATTTTAATATTTCATATTACGTACTTAAGATCACAAAATTAAAATATTATAAAATGTAATTTGTTTACCGTATATATTATTATTATTATTATCATAGATAAGACTTGATAACTGGCCTTATCCACAGAGTTATTCATTTTATACCCTTAGGTATTAATTGTTTACACTGTACGTTAATGTTTATTTTTGTCGTGAATTATTATAGTTATGTGTTTCTTATCCAAAGGGCATCTTTCCTAGTTGTTGATAATAAGAAATAAAATGGTGATGAGAGAGGCAGCCAGGTGGGAAGCAAACAAGAGGTGATATTGATATGAGAGCTGCTTTCCCCCCCTTTTTAAAGAGAGCTAAGCAAGCAATAGCTGAGAAAGAAAGAAGAGAAAGAAAGAAAAGAAAGAAAGAAAAGAAAAGAAAAGAACAGAATGGTATCGAGGGAGCAGAAAAGAGCGGCAGTACTGCATGAGAAATTGCAACTTCTTCGATCAATCACTAAATCTCATGCTGTAATTCTCTGCTTCATTCATTATATTTCAATGGATTCTACATATTTATTCAACAACAATATTGTCTATATGTCACGTGAAATTAAAGCTAAATGTTTTCTTCTTCTAATTTCAATTCTAATCTTGTTATTTTCCTTAGAAAAAAAATAAATGCCTTCATTCTTCAACATTGATTAGTCTTTTCGTTTCTTCATTCTACTCCCCACCTCAAAGAGAGTAAAAAGGGAATTAAACATGACATATATGACGTTTGTTCAAATTAATATGCATCATGTTCTTCTATCTAGACATTCATTTTCTAATACTTTTTGTTGTAAATAGGATAATGAATGAATGAATATACTCAAGTATAAAACGAACTTAATTAGCTTTGAGGTTTCTAATTTTGATTGTCTTCTTTAATTTGTTGCAATTCCCAAGTGTGACTTAATTTCCGTTTTCATGACGGCATGCAGATTAGCGAAAGCTCAATTATAGTAGATGCGTCAAAGTACATTCAAGAACTGAAACACAAAGTGGAAAGGCTAAATCAAGACATGGCCACCACTGTGCCTCAAATTAATTCAAACAACAAGACTTCATGGCCCGTAAGTATATTAATTCTCCTTTCCTATAGCTTGTTTCTCTACTTATTAGGAGTATTATTATAATTATAACTTTTGCCAACATTCTCTGTTTTTCTTTTTTTCCATTCGCAGCAAATTGAAGTGGAAACCTTAGAAAAAGGTTTCTTGATAAATGTTTATTCAGAAAGAAGTTGTCCTGGCTTGCTTGTTTCCATCTTAGAAGTTCTTGAGGACCTTGGCCTTAACGTGCTCGAAGCTAGGGTTTCTTGCACTGACACGTTTCGTTTACAAGCGTTCGGGGGAGAGGTAATTATCATGTATTTCTACATACAGTATTAAATTTTAGTTTACAACCCCTAGCTAGTTTGCTTCTTCTTTATTAATATTACTATGTAAATATTTCACTAAGTTTTTTAACTAATTAATTAATTAATAATCTTGCATCGGACTAACAAAAATTCGTTCTTGTAGAATGAGGAGAATGAAGAAGCAATTATTAATGCCCAAGTGGTGACAGAGGCAGTTTTTGAAACTATTAAGAACTGGAGTGAAAGCAACGAGCAAGGCTAATTAATCAATGATCAAATGTAGCTTAATTGGCTATTACTATTACTATCATATCTCTTTCGTTTTTCTTTTTAATTTTAACTTTCCCCTCATCTTCCTAGCTAGCTAGCTATGATAGTTAATTATATTACTCAGGAATTATTGGCTAGTCCATTAATTCATCAATATTAATGATCAAAGATCATTCATTTTGCCCAGTCATCAAATGACTCTCGGGGGTTCTGTTTTCACGTAACATGTAAACAATTTCGAAAGAAGAAAAAAGGCTACTCTTTTTATTTGTTCTGTATACTCTAAAGTTTAGCCAAAAGTTTGTTTCTTTGTATTTAAGTTGAATAATTTTAGCTCTACAATGTTTATTCTTTTAAGTAGTACTCCCAATGTCAGTTTATTCATATTTAGTCTCCAGGAAAGTGGGAAAGGTATAGGCCTTGTAGCTACTTATGGGTGTCTAAAAACAAGAAGTTAAGGTAATTTAATTAAATTACTTAAAAGGGCGTGCTTAATTTAAGCAGAGCAAACTTAATAATTGTTTTTATTAGTTTTTAATTAATATTTATGAGTTGAGGTAGGTGATATATATTCTTGTCTGAGGTACAATAGAAGACAATTTGAAGTGTGTGATGCATGTATGTGATTAAGACACTTCCTGGTGTTTCTGTTTGTTATATACAATAATTTAAGATTCTGAGTGAAAAACAGATATTCAAAATAATTAATGCCATCGCAAAAACTGGCCATTTTACCAACTTTCTCCTGACAACATTTGTTTGAGAAGCGCAAAATCAACATTTTGTGAAGTACAGTTGGGCCATTCTTGCCAGCCTAATACCTGTGGTAAATGCCAAAAGGTAATCTCTTTACATTCAGAAAATGGAACCCTAAGTTTAAAAAAAAAAAGAAGATATTTTTTAGTGGAAAGTTTTTGGTTCTATTTTAGTCCTTCAATTATTGATGGTCACAGCTAGCTTTAATTTAAATTTCCTCCTCGTGATACTGGGCAGCAAATAATTACCACGTGTTACAGTAAATTAATCATATGTTTGTATGGTATACATAGCTCCCTATGGAATGTCATATAACTTCCATAGATTGGCTAATTTTCTAAACTTTTATCATATGTTTGACAAAATGGAAATAAAGGGTATCCTAATATTAAAGTACAGTAGACACGTAATAATACTTGTAGTCAGATTTCTCAAAGCCTGTTAATAGATAAATTGGAGCTTGGGGTGGCATTCGGTTGGTTCGGTTCGATTTAATAAAATTCATTCGGTTTTTTCGATTTTCGATTTGTAAAACTAATAATCAAAATTAAACTGAAATAATTTCGATTCGGTTAATTTATTTTCGATTTTTGATTTTATAAACTGGGCACACACAACACACCTAACGATTGGCCGGCAATGCCTCCAGCACAGGCCTCAGCCACACTGCCACAGTGCATCGCAGCAAGCCAGCAACACCAAGCAGGCAAGCAGCGCTGCACTGCAGCAAGCAGCAAGCAGCCAAGCACCACTGCACTAGCAGCTAGCAACAACTTATACATGTGTGTGTCGTGTGCATATAACTATTTCCATATATAGAGACTCATACAAATATAAACACAAACACTTTCACTGCAATGCCCACCCCTAATCGCCAGGCAGCCAGCATTCCAATTTCCAGTAATGCATCCAACCAAGCCAAGCACTATATATGCACACAACCACACCACACTGCCGCAATCCACACCAATATTATATTATATATTACAGGCAGCTACATGCCCACATAACATAGGCCACAGGCCACTGTCCAAACAGTTAATTCAAATACATATTGTCCAAATATCTAATTCAAGTACATAATGCATAAATTCATTCATAATAAAAAGAGTATTCAAATACTTCAGTAATTAAAATCAACTGCATAGTCTAAACTTCAAAATAAAAACATCATAGTAAATCAAAATCACTGTTGCAACATCATTAGCCTTTTGTATTGTTGATCAAGGAACTTGTTAACATGTATCTGTAGATAATAAGTCTCATTTAACTTTGGGTGATAACAGTAATTTCGACCACAATGAATATATTTTATCATGTGCACTCCAATTTTTCCATTTCAAAGTGATCCCAAATAGGTGATCGATATTTTAGTGGCATGATCAAATCTTAACAATAAAATAAAATTATAATGCCCCGGAAACCCTAAGATCAGACCTGAGAGTTGAAACAGAGAAAATAGGATTATCTGCACCAGGTCACAGGAAGAGTCGTCTTGTGACCTGTTGCGTAGGCCACGAATCGTTAAGTGACTCGTGGCGGGGAGCTGAGTTAAGTTGGAAAATTTAAATTTTCGGGTAACCACGGACATGACCACGAGTCGTGGTTAGCACCATGACTTGTTAAGTCAGTCGTGGTCAAAGGTAGTGAAGGATGAAGGGACGACTAGACACCATGAGTCGTGGTCTATGCCACAAACTGTTAGGTGACCCGTGGTCCAGAGTGGTTTGGGGATTGGAGAATTGGGCAGTGTTGGCGAGGGTGGGTTACCATGAGTCGTGGGTACACCACGAGTTGTTGGGTATACCACGAGTCGTTGGGTACACCACGAGTCGTGGTATCCCTCGTGGTGACCAACAGAGGGAATTTGGTAGTGTACTTGACGGATTGTAACCACGAGTCGTGGTCACTGGGCACGACTCGTCTAGTCCCTCGTGGGGACTGGCAGTCAACTTTTACCTGCGAGTTTATTAAGGGCTCTTTCATAATTTCAATGATCCTAAGGCCTATACTACGTCGTTTTAAGCATATTTTTAATGAATTTAGAGGGGTTGAACGGTTTTCATCCCTCATTCATCATTTAGACTCTCAGAAGAACGTTCGTAGAACTCAGGTCATTCCTCTTAAGTAGAAATTAGGGCAGTCAACTTCTCCTCAGATTCTCAAGAGATTTTCTTCGGATTTCTTCATCAGGTATGTGGGAATTCAACAAGGGAATAGTTCTTCCCTTGTGTCCCAAAATCCTTTTCTAATTTTTCTCTATCAGTTCAGCCCTGTGGATTCGAAATGTAGAAACTTATCAGACTAATTTCTTTGAGATTTCAAGTGGTATGTTTCTCATGATTTTTAACTGCTTATTATTCCCTATTTCTAGACATTTATGAGAATTGTATATTGTGGAATAATTTATCCCTATTCCCAGTTCAGTAGAATTTAGGATCTTGCGTGTTGGACTAGTTTCCCTGTAGCTTGATTCTAACATATTTGAAATTCCCATATTATTAGTGTATGTGTAAATTTTAGTCAGATATTTACATGTCCAGTCTCAGTCAGATTATTAGACTCAGTGTTGTCGAAAAATGTCAGCTGATCAATTTGATTACAGTTAATCCTTGAGGTGTCAGTGGTGCCTACCAGTTATCAGTATTAGATATCAGTTATCAGATTTTAGTGGTTCTTTAGATGGTTATGACACTTCCAGATAAGTAGCTCTGATTAGAACCACCAGCTTCAGCCTCAGCTTTTTCTTTAGACGGTTATGACGCTTTCAGATAAGCAGCTCTGACCAGTCCTAGAACACCAGTTTCCAGATCCGGTCCGATAAGACTCTTAGAGTACTTCCAGATAAGTATCCTTAACTTAGTATTGGGCCGCAAATTTGAGCTATCATCTTGGAAGTAGTAGTCATGTTAGGACTATCCAGTAGGAGTAGGACTTAGCACCGAGAGGGCCGGGGTTCCAGCACACCCAGGTTCCTAGAACTACGTTGCCATTGTAGGTTATTTTTGGCCTTATGGCCCTAGACAGTGATCTCACAGTCCATGCCTTTATAGCCTAGCAAGGTATATTAGGTCATACTAATGGGGTGTGTACATCGGACTCCACGTCTAGCTCACGTAGTTATATATCGGTTATAGACTCTCCCACTAGTCAGTTTGGTTCAGTCTCAGATTAGCACAATTAGAACAGTTTCAGACTACTCAGTTCAGATCAATTCAGTATAGTATTTCAGATTAGTATCTCAGGTTTAGGACATGTCTTTGACCATCAGACAGGGTCATTTTGACTATCTCAATATATCACAGTTTATTCAGTTTCAGCGTTTCAGTTGGTTATTGCATGTCTTTACAGTTCAATTGTTTTATTCTCCGTGTTACGGTTTCTCCTACTTACTCAGTACATTCAAAGTATTGATGTATACCTTTTATGCTGTATCGTTTTATGATACAACTACCAGTTCTCTGTCTCAGCACCGTTAGAAGATTTCGCCCAGAAGTTTTTAGCTGTATTAGTGGTGAATCTTCATCTTTTGAGGAAGAGGATTATTTCTTTTTAGTTTGACTTAGAGTTAGCTGGGGGCTTGTCCCAGCAACTCATCAGATAGATGGCTTTCAGACACAGACAAAGATTCAGATTTCAGTTGTATAAAACTTTATGATTTAGTTCTTCTTCATTAATGTTTTATTTTATTATTTTAAAGCTTAAGCTATGTTCTCACTCTGAATGCCAGTGTTATGATAGACCATGGGTTTACTTGGGGTTACTTGTGACTCCAAGTACCGTGTCTCGTCTAGGGTATAGACTCGGGGTGTGACAAACTTTGTATCAGAGCACTAGGTTTAGAGTATCCTAGGATGCTTGAAAGTCGCGTAGAGTAGAGTCTTTTTGATGGGTGTGAAGCGCGCCACCCTTATGACGGGGAGGCTACTAGACATTATTAGGAAAACTCCCTTTTGTTCATACTCCTTATCGTGTGTTGAAGTTCAATTCCAGAAATGTTCTCCCAACTCGCGCTCTATTTCGTTTCAGTGAAATCATGCCTCCACGATGTGGTAATGAAAGAAGGGCCGACAACACTCACCGACCTGCCCACCAGTCCAGCAGCCCCTCAGGATGACCCAGTGTCCTCCGCAGAGTTTAGAGCAGCTATCCAGCTGCTCGCACAAATAGTCACTAATCAAGTGAACCAGCAGTGGTTCCGATCAATACTAATGGGTCCGCAGCAGCTTCCCGAGTTCGAGACTTCACTTGGATGAACCCTCCAGTTTTTCACAGATCTAAGGTGGGAGAGGACCTACAGGAGTTCGTGGATGAGATTAGAAAGATCACACAAATTATGGGTGTTAGATCCTTTGAGAGTGCTGACTTGGCTGCCTACCAGTTGAAAGGGTAGTCTAGATCTAATACGACTAGTGGAAGGAGGGGAGACCAACGGGAGAAGAACCGGTGGAATGGGAGGAGTTCACTACAGCCTTCCTAGATAGATTCTTCCCCCGGGAGCTCAGGGAGGCTAAAGTAGCTGAATTCATGAATCTGAAATAGGAATATCGGACGGTGGAAGAGTATGCACTGGAGTTCACAAGGCTGTCTAAGTATGCTCCATAGATGGTAGCCGAGCCCTTTGTTGAAGTTCATTAATGGAGTATCGAACTTGGTCCTCGAGGTGTGCAGGACTGCAATGCTTATTAAGGATATTGATCTCTCCAACCTTATAGTTTATGCCCAGCAGATCGAGGCAGAAAAATTAAAAGGATTGGTACGGGAGAACAAGCGAGCAAGGACTGACCAGTCGAATTATGGCCACTAGAGATTTGGAGATAGTAGCTGCCCATAACAGCAACAACAGAAATAGCAGCAAAAGGCTCCAACACCCACTTCATCCAGTGCCCCTACTTTTTGGTTCCGCAAAGATCGGAGGGGTGGAGCATCTGGCTCACAGTCTTAGAGTCATAAACCCAGTAACCGCTATAGCTACCTAGCTTTCCCTAAGTATGGAAAGAACCATCCAGGAGAATACCTTTAGGGACGAGAGGGTTGTTTTAGATGTGGACAACTTGGTCATCGGCTCAAGGAATGCCCGTCAGCAGAATGGGGGAGATCACAATCCACCGCTTCAATAGCTCCAGCAGGCCGACCAGCTTAGCAGGACAACACTTCAGGTACGGATGGCGGCCAGCGCCAAAACCATTTTTATGCTTTGTCCTCTCGTTAGGATCAGGATAGTTCACCTGACATGGTCATGGGTATGTTATGCCTTTTTCATCTAGACGTGTATGCCCTACTAGATCCAGGAGCCACACTTTCATTTGTGACTCCTTATGTAGCTATCCAGTTTGATATCAATCCAAAAATCCTCTCAGAACCATTCTCAGTCTCCACCCCAGTTGGCGAGTCAGTTAGAGCCAGCCGGTGTATAGAAACTGCCCAGTCTCAATCTTGAATAAGGTCATTCCAACTAATCTTGTAGAGTTAGACATGGTTGAATTTGACCTCATTCTTGGAATGGATTGGTTACACTTTGGTTATGCCTTAGTCGACTGCAGAACTAGAGTCGTTAGGTTTCAGTTCCCTAATGAGCCAGCTTTAGAGTGGACGGGCAGTAGTTTAGCGCCTAAGAGTCGGTTTATTTCCTACCTTAAGGCCAGAAAGCTTATTTCCAAAATTTGTATTTATCATCTAGTTCGGGTCAAAGATTCCAGCTCTGAGACCCCAACCATCCAGTTAGTTCCAATTGTTAGTAAGTTCCCTGACGTGTTTCCCGAAGATCTTCTCGGAGTCCCTTCTAAGCGGGAAATAGACTTTGGCATAAACCTTCTTCCAGGTGCTACTAAGATGTACCATGATTTACGGGATATTTATTGGTGGAACGGCATGAAGAGAGACATCGCAGAATTTATAGCTAAGTGCCTGAACTGCCAGCAAGTTAAGGTGGAACATCAGAGACCGGGAGGTATGACTCAGGATATCAGCATACCCACATGGAAGTGGGAAGAAGTAAATATGGATTTTATTATAGGTTTACCTCAGATTCATCGGAAACACGACTCAATCTAGGTGATAGTAGACCGAATGACCAAGTCAGCACATTTCCTCCCAGTTAAAACTACAGACTCAGCTGAGGATTATGCTAGGCTTTATATATGGGAGTTGGTCAGACTTCATGGGGTTCCCTTGTCCATTATTTCATATAGAGGTACCCAGTTCACCTCGCATTTCTGGAAGTCTTTTCAGAAGGGACTCGGCTGGTCAAGCTCAACACAACTTTTTACCCGTATACTGATGGACAGGTTGAGCGGACTATACAGATCTTGGAAGATATGCTGAGAGCTTGTGTGGTTGATTTCAAGGGTATTTGGGATGATCACTTGCCTCTCATCGAGTTTGCGTACAACAATAGCTACCACTCCAGTATTTAGATGGCCCCATTTGAGGCATTATATAGTAGGAGGTATAGATCTCCTATAGGGTGGTTTGAGGTTGGTGAAACTACCTTGATAGGGCCAGACACAGTTCATGAAGCTATGCAGAAAGTCCAGCTCATCCGAGAAAGGTTGAAAATAGCTCAGAGCCGATAGAAATCCTATGCTGATGTGAGGAGAAGAGAGTTAGAGTTTGTAGTAGATGATTGGGTTTATCTGAAAATTTCATCCATGAAAGGGGTGATAAAATTTGGGAAGAAAGGAAAACTCAGTCCGAGATATGTAGGACCCTCCAAAATTCTGAGGCGAATTGGCAATGTAGCCTATGAGTTGGAATTACCTTCAGAGTTATCATCTGTGCACCTAGTGTTCCATGTGTCACTATTGAAGAAGTGCATCGGTGATCCAACTTCAGTGGTTCCACTAGACAGTGTGGGAGTTAAAGATAGTCTCTCTTACGAAGAGGTCTCAATACAGATCCTTGACCGTTAGGTTTGTAAGCTGTGAAATAAAGAAGTAGCTTCAATCAAAGTTTTGTGAAAGAATTAACATATTGAGGGAGCTACGTGGGAAGCCAAAGTAGATATGATGGCTAGATACCCACATTTATTCCCTCCCGGCTCAGTTTCCGTTTAAGGTATCAATTTTCAGCTGCATTAGTGGTGAGTCCTCATCTTTCAAGGACGAGGATTATTTCTTTTCAGTTATATTTCTTTCAGTTAGACTTAGAGTTAGCTAGGGGCTTGTCCCAGCAACTCATCAGATAGATGGCTTTCGGACATAGATAGAGATTTAGATTTCAGTTGTATAAAATTTTATGATTTAGTTCTTCTTCATAAATGTTTTATTTTATTATGTTAAAGCTTTCGCTATGTTTTTACTCAGAATACCAGTGTTATTATAGACCTTGGGTTAACTTGGGGTTACTTGTGACTCCAAGTACCATGTCTCCTCGAGGGTATAGACTCGGGGAGTGACAAACTTGGTATCGAAGCACTAGGTTTAGAGTATCCTAGGATGCCTAAAAGACGCATCAAGTAGAGTCCTTTTGATGGGTGTGAAGCATGCCACACTTATGAAGGGGAGGCTACTAGACATTATTAGGAAAACTCCCTTTTGTTCATACTCCTTATCGTGCATTGAAGTTCAATTCCAGAAATGTTCTCCTAACTCGTGCTCTATTTCATTTTACTGAAAGCATGCCTCCACAATGTGGTAACGAATGAAGGGCCCACAACGCTCATCGACCTACCCCACCAGCTCCAGCAGCCCCTCAAGATGACCCAGTCCTCCGCAGAGTTCGGAGCGGCTATCCAGCTGCTCGCACAGACAGTCACTAATCAGGTGAACCAGCAGGTGGTTCGGGTCAATACTAATGGGTCCGCAGTAGCTGCCCGAGTTTGGGACTTCACTCGGATGAATCCTCCAGTTTTCCACGGATCTAAGGTAGGAGAGGACCCACAGGAGTTCGTGGATGAGATTAGAAAGATCACCCGAATTATGGGTGTTAGTTAAAGTTCTACATTCTTGGACCTGGCGCGCCACTTCTGTCAATGCACCAGAGTGTTAGTAAATTTTCCCAAGTCCGGAACCTCTCTGGCGCACCACTCCACTCAATTTGCCAAGGTGTTGATAAAAAATTATTCTGAAGTTTGAGTTCTGGTGTGCCACGCTAGCCATAACACCAACCTTACCACAATTTCTCTGAAGTATAGGCTTTTTCGTGCCACTCCAGCTATCTCAGCAGGCCAAATTTTCCTCGAATTCTTGTTTCTTCACACCTTGCATCATTTTGAGTATTTTTTCATGTGTTACCTGCTAAAATCATCTAAAAATATTTGTTAGCTCATTTCACACACACATTTATGAAATCATGCATTTCATAAGGATAATCATCTCAAAACATGATAAAAGATGGGTAAAAGTATGACAAATTGGCATAAGAATATACCCAACATCACCACCTATACTATAACCAATGTTCATTCTCGAACAATCCTTACTTATATACAACAAAGACTTCTTTTCATACCACTTGTCACCTCTATCAATTCTCACTCAAGCAACTAGAACAGAGCACATGAATGAGTGGTTCATCAATTCATAAACAATCCATAGCACATACACAAAGTTTTTCACATTCAAACTGCATACTTTCTATAACATACTCATCTTTTTCAAAACAGGGCCAACATGATTAAGTATGAAAATGTAGCACATAATGCATCGACTCTGACCATCTTATGCCGTCATTTATTTAGCGATGTTCCTTCCCTCATATTATCAATTCAAAAACTTGGAACATATATCAATCAAGGCGCACTCACTTTCACAAATGATGTTTCATACACGTGCAACATACTATAGGTTTGACTCTCATATACAGTTAGATTACTTATTTACTTCAAATAGAGTAAGATCATAAGGACTTTTCTTGGTTGTAATGTCGGCTAAGGGACGGGTAGGAATAATTTCATTTAATAGTGGCTACCAATCCTAAGCACTTTAAGACATTTTTAATTCATCTTTCTTGTCCACCACTTGTTTTCCTCACTGCTCACCCCTTCTTTCACAAATTCTCTTTTCTTTTCTCATGCCTCTTTTTATACTACATGACTACTAGTTTCTGCTTATAAGATCAACAATAATAATCAACTATTCAAAATCTTTTCTTTATGTTCTAGCAGCAAGTAAACAATATCTTGTGTGGGAACTCCTCTTTCCTATTTTCTCATCTTGCCATCCACATTTTTTTCTTTTCTTTCCCTTAACATTGTTACACTGGTGGAACCTTCATTCTTAAATTTCAAAGTGCCTCAAACTATCTTTGAATCAAAAATTCTAGAGGTCACACAACAAAGGGAATAGGCCTTTTTTGTGGCTAAGAAGAAAGTTAAAGCTTATAGCTTAATGGGGCTAACTAGGGATAATGTTAAAGAAGGTACAACAACAATGGACTAGCATAGTTTTTATAAAGAAATGTCTTAATCACATCTTACCTCTTTGGCAACTAGCTACCATATACACATTTAGGCAAGTTCTAGATATTACACTATGTACAAAACACAATAATTTCAAGCTCACCCCTCATGGCATTATGATCTGAGTCAGTTTCTTATGGTCAATATCCACAAAATCATATTGAATGAACATCCATTTTTAAGCCCTAAGATTTGTTTTCTTGAGTCAAGTTAAAGAACCTATGTGTCTCTCATGGAAATGTACTTCTCATGCATTCATGATGACCACTTCATTGTTTCTCGCTTAACTTCTAAGTGGAATATCAAGAGTACACAAGTGGTAGTATTTTTGACTCCATCCTAGAAAATAAAAAAATTATGACTAATTTTTCCTTAATATAGTCGTCATCCATCCATCATCGGGACCAGCCATGAAATCTAACAGACTCTAAAAAATATTTGACTCTTAATTAAAACAAACACATAGAGACGAACAATAACATGACATAGCATCATTTAGTTTCAACAACCATCCACATGCTATTTATTACAGCCCAAGCTAACTAATCACAGAAGTTTGAAAACTATTGCAACAACCCACTTTAACAATTTTAGCAAAAGATAGACTAAAAAGGAAATCTATTTCCTCCATCCCACACATAAACAGTGCATTATTCCCAATGTACAAACATATCATGTCAAGTAGGGAGAGAAAAAAAATTATTGGGCCTTCAAGCAATGTCATCATCATCATCATCTCCTACATCATCAACCTGCATATATCCAGTGCTGGCTTCATCCTTCTCTTCCTCATCATCGTCTCTGCGAAACAAACAAATATTAGAAAGATGGGTTGCCTCCCACCAAACGCCTTATTTAACATCATGGTACGACACAAGACTAGTCAATCCTTTTTCAAGGAAATCGAAGTCTTCCTTTTATCAAGATCATCCTCATAATAATATTCTTCCCTTTGACCATTAACCAAGAAGGTTCTATCTGATCCCAAGGGTTTCAGCTCTATTGCGTCATTTGCAGTCACATTCACAATCTCAAAGTGACCTGGCCACTTCCACCTCAGTTTCCCCCAAACAATTTCAATGTTGATTTGTACAATAACACCAACTGTTCTGACTAAAACTCACGAGGCTAGATGCGCTTATCATGCAATCTCTTGGTCTGCTCCTTGTATATTTTAGCATTTTCATATCACTGAAATGGAACTCATCAAGATCATAGAGCTTCAACAACCTTTTCTCCCCAGCAGCCTCCATATCCATATTCAACCTTTGGATTTCCTAATACGCTCCGTGCTCTAGCTCAACCAGTAGATAAAATGCTTTCCCAAAAACTAACCTGTATGACGAAGTTCCAATAGGATTCTTGAAGGTAGTCCTACAAGCCCACATCACATCATCCAACTTGCTAGACCAGTCTTTTCTATTTTTGCTTACAGTCTTATCAAGAATTTATTTGATTTCTCGATTTGACACTTCCACCTGTCCACTAGTCTGTTGCCACCTTGTGCTTCACATTTTACTTTTCCAACAGATTATTGAAAATTCGGTTGCAAAAAATGCATACCTTCATCGCTGATGATAGCTCTGAGTGTTTCAAAATGGGTGAAAATATTCTTCTTCAGGAATCTGGTTACTGCCTTCGCATCATTTGTAGGAAGTGCTGTAGCCTCCACCCATTTTGACCCATAATACACAACTACCAAGATGTACCTATAACCATTTGATGGGATGAATGGCCCTATGACGTCAATTACCCAGTATTCAAATACTTCCACCTCCGTAATTCCTCTTTGAGGCATCTCCTGCCCTTTTGATATGTTCCCTGTTCTCTGACAGCTGTCATAAGATTTAGTAAACAAATATGCATCCTTGAACAAGGGCGTTCAATAAAATTCAGCTTGAAGGACCTTTGCAGTGGTTCTATCTTCCATGTGATGTCCTCCGTAAGGTGAAGAATGATAGCTTTCCAGAATTTGGTGCACTTCTCCCTCGAAAATACATCTTTTGACCAGATGATCTGGCCCTACTTTGTACAGAAATGGCTCATCCCATATGTAGAATCTAGTATCATGAAGGAGTCTTCTGTTCCTATCCGGAGTTGTGTCCGGTGGATATACATCACTAACCAGAAAGTACACTATGTCAACATATCAAGGCAGCTAAGGAATGTTCACAACAAATAGTTGTTCATCAGGGAATGTCTCAGTAATTTCTTCTTTGCAATCTATATGCTTTTTGTCCTCCAACCAAGAGAGATGATCTGCTACCTGATTCTCTATGCCTTTCTGGTCTTTGATCTCAATATCAAGTTCTTGAAGTAGTAGTATCCACTGAATAAGCTTTGGTTTAGCATCTTTCTTTGCAAACAAGTATCTGATTGCAGCATGGTCAGTGTACACTTGTTACACCCGTAAATTCTTGACATTTAGATGGCCTATTCGCATGTTGGTTAAGAGTTTTAGAATGCCATACATGCTAGAAAAAGGCCCGGGGAAAGACCGGACAAGCGCCACGTCGAACTATCGCAAGAGGAGGCTGGGCAGACCCCCTCCGCGATGGCCAACGTGTCACGAAGGGCTCACCTCCACGTTTGGCGGCGTGTCACGGAGGTGAGGTCCAACCCCAAGTATATAAGCCCCCACTTCGGTTTTTAAGTGATAATTATCATATTTCCAGTGAGTAAACCAGAGAACAGTAGAGAAACAGAGAGGTCGAAGGTTTCCATTAAAATTCCTTCCATTTACGCTGTTAAACACGGTCCAAACTCGAAATAACTTCGAGTAGCGAGGTATTGAGCTGCAGGGAGCATTCCTACAGAGTTAGTTTCGTGAAATTCGGCCGGCGAATCGCCGTCTCACTGAGCTAAGGTAAGTGGAATTTCTCCAAATTAATGTCAATATACTCCTAGCCCTAAAGTGAGTATTTCTCCCTTCTGGACTTCCGAGAAATAGCAAGTTTTCGGCTGTTTTTCGATAAGTCAAGGTTTGAGCTATATATATATATATTCAAAGTAATGTTTTCTTCCAGAATATTGATGAATTTAGTTCTAATTGCTATAAATATGAAAGTAGTTGGAAGAAATAGCTGGATATTGGCCGAGCTACACCAGTTAGCCAAGAAGTCAGTAACTGAGGTAGGTAAAACTAGTTTCTTCGGCAAGTTAGTAATTCTAGCATAGTAAAATAGAGTAAATTCCAGAAGAAAGTTTCAAAAGCCGAGTATTATGCCCAGTGTGAATTCAGTAAGCATGTCTAAGTTATTATACCATATGCAGAATAAAAGTCAGTAAATTAGTATCGGACATCGAGATATTATTTCATACTCAGTATAACTCAGTAGTAGATTCAGTTTAATTCAACAAGAGATTCAAAATAGAATATCAAATCGTGGACAGTATTATCAGATTTATTATACTTGTTATATGTGATTATTATTGCTTGTAGAGACCTGATTGTTTTATGTGGGCACCCTGAGAGCTTCCTTGTCGCCCCAGGGTTAATAGCTGTGTCGACTCGCCCGCCAAGAGGGTGAGGATACTTCACTCTAAGGAGTGGCATGCCATCCGATAGAGGAAGAAGATGGGATGCAGCATTCCCCATAGCAGGTTGATCAACATTATAGTATACCCCTGTCGAGCGCTTGCGCCCAGGGCACAGATTACAGATTACAGATCACAAATCTCAGATTTACAGTTTACAGGAGTCCTCCAGACTCAGATACAGTTATAGTCAGGGGACCAGAGAGCCCAAGTTGCATACCCAGGGGGCCGGCAGGTTGCTCATAGTTACTGGATGAGTGGAGTGAATTGTTATTTTTGGATGGCGACCCGGGTAGGGGTATATAGAATGCATGTTGATTGGTACTTCCGGCTTATAGGGGCTGGTATAGGTTCTTGTATGCTATATGTGTTATTTATTAAATTGATAGATAGCAGGACACTGCATTGACAGGTATGATTCTCACCTTCTCTCCAGTACAGTTAAGCTTGGTTTAGATTCTGCCATCCCAGACAGTCTTAGCCATCTTCTGTTATTCAGTAACTATCAGTATTACTGTCTATTTTTAGTTATGTTTAGTTATTGCTTTGCATACTCGATACCAGTGGTACTGACGCCCGTTTAAGGGCGCTGCATTACTTGCCTGCAGGTACTCATAGACGAGGAGCCGATCCCTCGTAATTCCAGCCAGCACACAGAGTCATCAGCTCCTGTCATCCGGAGCTTGACAGCTAGAGGTTTATTTCTTTTCTTTTGTTGTACAATACGGGTAGGCTGGGGCCCTGTCCCGACCATATTATCAGTATTCTTAGAGGCTTGCAGATTGTATATTCCCTGTGGTTAGTTGTACTGATCGTGGGAGGCTGTGTGTATGTTTTAGTTTGTTTATGATGGCCGTGTGGGGCCTTGTATAGTAGATAGTTGGTGACCTTGTCGGTCACAGAGCAGTTTAGCATTTAGTTCAGCTTTCTAGTGAAACTAGTCAGCATGGTGGCCTTGTCGGCCTGCATAGATTCCTTTATACTACTGTTGTTCTGGATAGCTGTTGTTGTCTTACAGGTGGCTATAGGCTTAGTCGGCCGAAGGCTGTATTTACAGCCGTTATATAGCCCGTTGGTTCCATAAACCCAGAGTTAGAGCCAGCCTGGCACCAGAAGTGCTTAGGCTCAGTAGTCTAGCAGTCCCGGTCTTAGTAAGGCACCAGGTGCCAGTCATACTCCCAAGGCGGGGCGTGACAACACTACCACCTTTGTCCCCACTTGGTAAGACCAAAACTTACCAAAAGCATACACCACAACCAACAACACCTTTTTAGTCACGGTGTAGTTTTCCTAAGCTGCAACTAATGATTTGCTTGCATAAAAGATGGGCTAAAATCTCTTTTCTCTGTTCTACCCCAAAACAACTCCTATAACAAAATCACTGGCATCACACATTATAATGAATGGTAATGACCAGTATGGAGCAATGATAATTGGAGCTTCTAGCAGATTTTCCTTCAGAGTATTGAAAGCCAACACACACTCTCTATTGAAATCAAACTTCACATCCTTTTCCAAAAGTTTGCACATCGGGCTAGCTATATTGGAAAAGTCCCGAATTAATCTCCTATAGAAACAAACGTGTCCTATAAAACTGCATACCCTTTTTACAGAGACAGGGGGTGGTAGCTTCTCAATAGCCTCAATCTTAGCCTGATCGACCTTAATAATAACTTTTTTGAAATTTTATGACCCAAGACTATCCCTTATGGTACCATAAAATGACACTTTTTCCAATTCAGCACAAGATTGGTCTCCTCACACTGGGCTAACACTGCATCCAGATGATTCAAGCACTCATCAAAATCACTTTCATAAGCTGATAAATCATCCATGAACACTTTAATAAATTTCTCCACCATGTCTGTGAAAATGGCTAGCATGCACTTATGGAATGTTCCTGGGGCATTATATAGTCCAAACGACATCCTTCGAAATGCAAAGGTGCCGAAAGGACAAGTGAAAGCAGTATTCTCCTAGTACTCCTATGTGATCATGATTTGATTGCATCTAGTGTACCCATCTAGAAAACAATAGTAGTCATGCTCAGCTAACCTGTCCAACATCTGATCCAAGAAGGGCTATGGAAAGTGATCCTTCCTAGTGGCAGTATTAAGCTTGCGGTAGTTAATGCAGATCCTCCACCCTGTGAGTATTCTTTGAGGTATAAATTCATCTCTGTCATTTTATACCACTATAATTCCACCTTTTTTTGAGATTCACTGAATTAGGCTCACCCAATGACTATTCGAAATAGGAAAAATGGCGCCTGCATCTAACCAGTTTGTTATTTTCTTTTTTTACCACTTCCTTCATGATTGGGTTTAGTCTCCACTGGTGTTCAACACTAGGTGTGGCACCCTCTTCTAATAGCAGTTTATGTATGTAAATGGAATTGGTTATCCCTTTTATAATAGCTTTGGTCCAACCAATCGCTGTCACATGATGCCGTAGCACTTTTAGCAACCTGTCAACCTACTCATTAGACTAAAAAGCAGATATTATCATAGGCAATGTATTATCACTGCCTAAATAAACATATTTCAAATGAGCAAGTAAGGGTTTTAATTCAAGAACTGACACCTTTTTAGTAGAAGGCTTTAGCTTCTCCCAAGTCAAAGATTTGTCGAGCATCTCCAAAGGAGCCTCTCTCCTAATGTAGGAGTTGGTAGCATCCAAGACTACTAAACATTTGGTCACCTCTGAACTATTCACCTGTTCTTTCCCATATACCAATGATCTCCCAAGTGGATCTTCCTATGATAAATACTGCTCTAAGGCCTTAGTAGACATTTCAGGCTCTAACATTATGATAGTCTTAAACTCCTCATAGTGGGATGGAATTCTTGATGCCCTGAATACATCGATAACCGCTTCTTGACTATTCGTAATCATTGATATCTTTCCTGACCTCACCCTTATAACTGCATCAACAGTAGCCAAGAATCCTCTTCCTAAAATAATGGGAACTACTTCATCAGCCTCATAATCCAGGATGATAAATCCACACGCAAGATGAACGGTCCCACTTTAATCAACAAATCTTCAATAATGTCGTCGGGATAAGTGATGGACCTATCAGCAAACTGCAATGTCACTATGGTGGGACGTGGTTCTCCTAACCCAACATTCAAAATAATGATGTAGGCATACGATTGATGCTTGCACCCAGATATTATAGCTTCTTCAAAATCTTGTTTTGCATCTGAGAACTGCACTCCTCTGTCAGAGCTATAGTCTCAAACTCTATGAGCCTTGTTTTATTTGCCACAATATCCTTAAGATATCTGCCATACTTTGGAACCTCTTGCAACAGCTTTACCAATGGTAGATTCTTCAACATATAAAGAAACTTCTTACAAGCTGTGTCCTCTTTTTGCTTTCTGAATCTATGTGGAAATGGAGGAAGTTATTGATGTGCTGTGAGTTTACAACACTTTCGATGCTTAAAACTGGAAAACTAGCATGGACTTAGGTGTGTTTATATGTATATGAGGCACTTTTACTTTATTTTCAGGGAAAATAGATGTTGGACCTGAATTGTGCAAAAGATGGAGAAAAATAACTTAGTATGAATCTCAGTACAAGCTGTACCATCCTGGTGTGAGTTGTATTGAGAATCGTGGAAAGGCCCAGGAGCAAAGTGTAAGGCAAGGATAAGTTACAGCTCATGGTACAAGCCATACCATCCTAGTATGAGCCATACCATGGAAATCGTGGAAAGGTCCAGAAGGAATTTCACAGGCCAAATGTCTTGGTACGGGTGGCAATTACGAGTCATGAGACCTACTTAAGACCTGTACCAAGGAACTGTATTACCCCAGAAGTTCCTAAGACTAAACTCGATATTTGAAATGGGAGTAGCAGAAAAATCTGAGATTTTGACTTAGGAAGACTGATGGTATGAGTCGTAGGAAGGACCTACGACCCATAGGAACTACCCATGGTTAGCATTTATGTGGGAAGAAGTTGATAACAACGGGCCTTGTAATGACTCGTTGGTTTAAGGTATGACTCGTAGGTAGGAGTCATGGTTTGGTTCTGAAATGGTCAAGAGGGAAGGTATGACTCGTGGTATGGCCCGTGGTAGGGAACCACAGATCGTTACTCCCACTCGTAGGAAGGAGTAGGGGATTTCTCCCAGCTATGGTAACGAATGGATTCCACTACTTATTAGATAAAGGAACGAGTTATGGTGTGACTTGTGGAAAAGTTCAGAACCCAGCATTTCATCAGAGGTTGTAACGAGAGGGAACCACGACCTGTAGGATCGAGGTATGGTCCGTAGGACGAGTTGTGGTACCTGATATTGTGTAATTTTCCTGCGTTTTAATTAGGGAAAATTTGTAATTCCTAAGATTTCAAGCCCTAAACTACGTCACTTTAAGCTCAGAATAGGGGAGTTTTAAGGGGGCTTAATCTATTCTAACCCATTCCCTCCGCATGCATGCAAACTAGAGGATTTCGTAAGGAACATCAAGCTTAGAACTCCCCAATTTCTTCTCCAATTCCTTTGGGATTTCAAGGGAGAGTGTAAGATCAGATTTTCCAGGTATGTAGGGTTGTGAATGAGAGTCCCTCTTCACTCTCATTCCCCAATTTCCCTCTATGTTCATGAATTCAAGTATTAAAGTACATTTGATGATCTTATGGGGTTTTTAAGCCTAAATTTATGGAATTCTCTTTGATTTGATTATGCGTCAATCCCCTCTATGTTCTAAATATTATTTTATGATCTATAGACAGATTTTATATTCAAATTAATTATAATTTTTATGATTTAAAATCTTAGTCAATCTATGCCCAATTATGCAAAGTTTCATAAAAAGTCTAGTTATGATTCTATTATGATTTTGATTTTTCTAAGCCTAAAATATGATTTATGATTTATGATATGATATCTCTTCAAGTACTCTTCATAGATTTATGAATTTCAAGTATATGAATTTTCACAAGTATGCATGTTCTTCATAATTTATGAATTTTATGACATTTGGCCGACTCACAGGCCCTTATTCATGGTTAATCATATATTTCAAGTATGGTCAAGTATGTTATGATTTATTTGGCCATGAACTTCATGAATGATTTCACTATTACGATATGAGCCTCATGTGCATGTTTTTGGGAGCAGTGTCTAGCACCGAGTAGACCCGACGTTCAGTAAAGCCCATGATCTCAAAACTACATGCCACCATAGGTATATGTATTCATGGATTCCCCCTTGTGATATCACATCATGAACGTCCCTTTCCTAGCAAGCCTGTGATGGCCCTGCCCACTTGAGCGAGATAGTTGGGGCATCATGTAAGCTCTATTATGATGGTGTCGGTTAAGACGAGTTCTCCCATTGTTCCTCATGATTTATGCTTTTTCATGTTTATGTTACTTTGGTTCAAGTTATGTTTTTATAAGGTATCTCTTATGAATATGATTATGACTAGATTATGAATGGTTTGAAAACCTTGAGCCCTCATGTTTATATTATGATATTTACTTCATGTTCATGCTGTCCTACTCTTACTCTTATTTATTTTAACTGTACGTTTTACTTATCTCGCATACTCAGTGCATTCCATGTACTGACCGTACACACTATGCTGTATCATTTCATGATATAGGTCCAAGGGATCAGTCTCAGCCACATCATTAGTCCTGCTTTCCTCTTAGACCTATTTTAGCCAGCATTGGTGAGTCCTCATCCTTTGAGAACATTCAGTTATCCATTTTTATGTTATTTCCATTACAGACTTTGTCGAGCTAGTTGGGAATGCTGTCCCATCAGCTCATCTGTTATGTTAGAGGCTCTTCAGATGACATGTTGAAAATTCAGCTTGTCAGTGTTGACATTGTTTTAGATCGATATGTATGCAGACTTACGCTTAAGCATGTTTCAATATATCAGTTTTCGCTTGTTGTATGCTCTTAGCCACTATGTTCATGCCATTGGGTCAACTTGGAGCCTCTCAGGGTTACTTGTCCCGTGTCTCTATCCGGGCCTATGTTCGGGTTGTGACAAACTTGGTATCAGAGCATTAAGTTTTGAAGTGTCCTCGGGTGTTTAAAAGTCGCGTTAAGTAGAGTCTTTTTCATGGGTGTGAAGCACGCCACACTTATGACAAAGAGGCTACGAAATGTTTGAGGAAATTTCCCTTCTTTCATAATCTATGTCATGCGATGAAATGTCTCTCTATCCTTCTAACTGGTGCTATATGTGTTTGTAGAATCATGCCTCCTCGCCAAGTTAATGGAAGAAGAAATGGAAATAGAAATAGCCATGAGAATGGCAATGGAGATGGGCACTGATCTTGGGCAAATTTATATGCCCAAGTGATACTCAAAAGTACCATTTTAACCTTGTTTATCTATCAATGTGTATACATTCTCATGTAATTGATAATAAAATGTGAATTTATACTAACCAACATGATTAGCATTGTTTTGTAGGTAAAATGTGATTTTGGGAAGCTTAAATGCATGTTGGATGATATCGGAGTTGGACTTGGATGCGAGCAAGGGAAAAGACATTGGACAACATGAAATAAAGGGGCTCCGCGATGGAGCCGTGTCACGCTGCCATCGCGGAGGCATTCTGCCTGGATAGGGAAAATTCGCCCAAATTCCAGAGAGGGTCCGCGTCCGCTCCGTGGCACGGTGGCCTGGCTCCGCATTGCACGCCGTGCCACGTTGAGCCTTAATTCCTGGACCCCCAATTCCAGTGAGGGTCCGCGTCCGTAGCGTGTCACGGAGGCAGTGCTCCGCGATGAACTCCGTGACACGTTGCTCGTTATTCCGGGAAAAATTTCCAGCAGTATAAATAGAACACTTAGGTTCATTTTTCAAGATTCTGACTTGGTGAAGCAAGGACGTGGGTTACAGGCAGTTGAGGGACGAAAATATCAGGGTTTTTTCTCTCTTTCTTTCTTCTTTTATTCAATTGCTTGTATGATTAACACTCATTTTAAGATGTTTAATCCACAAATGAGTGGCTAATTCCTCTCCTTGCTGAGGTTATGAACAATTGTGATGAAATTTGATAATTGATTCTTTGGTTTTTCATCTTTTCTTCCATGTTGTTCTATTAATTCTTGTTCTTACTGCATTAATGTGTGGCCTATGTTAATGTACATCTAAAATGTCCGGTTTCACTCGAGAGAGCAAGAAATTGGAAAGTTGTGAATTAATAGGATATGTTCTTTACTTGGTTTGGGAAAATTGAGTTTTGATTTGCTTTCAGGATAGAAATATACCTAAAAGTCGTATTAGTCAATTTAGGAACCGAATTTGTATGGCTAGGACATGAATTGCATTTGATCACAGAAATGTAGACGGATGGTTCATGATTCTTAAGTGAGATTAAATACGAGAGTTTTAATCTCTTGGCAAATGTTCTTGGCTAGCAACTGGAGGAAAAGATTAACCAAAGTATGATGATAATTAATTTCATTACATGTTCGTTTAACCTCAGCATGCTCTCATTCATAGTTCAGATTCAAAGTAGATAGTTGTTTTAGCTTTAGTAGAAAAATTATAAAACAAACTATCAAACCTTTTTGTTACTATGTTGTCTGCATTTTTAGAAGTAAAATCTAGTACACTTGAGCAGATTGCACTTCATCCAAGTCTCTGTGGGATCGATACTTGGCTTACTAAAGCCACTTACTACTTGTTCGACCACGTGCACTTGCGTGTCGTTTTATACCCCACAAATCATGCGAACAGGCACCAACATGCCCCACCAGCCCCCGAGGATCTTGTGCCCGAGCAGGTTGCCCATATAGAGTTTAGGGCAGCCATCCAGATGTTGTCTCAGGCATTGACCGCCCAGGTCAACCAACGGGCAGTCGCATATGTTCCCCAGAATGGGAATGCGAAAACGTCAAGAGTCATGTCACGACCCGAACATAAGTCCGGATCGAGACACAGGACAAGAAACCCTGAAAGGCTCCAAGTCGACCCATGGAATGAACATAACTTCTAACTCAATCAATAAAAGCAGAAGATCAATCATAATAAATATAGAGGAAGTCTAAACATAACATAACATAAGAATACAAATGCGAATCTGGAGCTGATTACAATCTATGTCTGAAAAGCCTCTATTTCTGATGAGTTGATGGGATAAGACCCCAACTAACTCTCTATGTCTGAAACTGAAAATACAAAGATAACTGCTAAGAAATGGTCCTCGGGAGATGAGACTCACCAACTGAGATTGGATGCTAACTCTGGAGAACTGGCTAGTGACGGGGCTGACTCTGGATATTGGAGCCTGTGTATTATGAAATGATACAACATAGAGTATGCGGTCAGTACGTGGAGTGTACCAAGTATGAAAGATAAGTAGAACCGCTAAGTAAAATTATTAAATCATGCATAATATAATACATAATCAAGATTAGATTCTAAGAGTAGGCCTTGCATGCAATTTTCTGAAATCATGATATGAACATAACTGAACATCCTAACTGGATCGAATGACCCAAAGTTGAAAAAATAATCATAAGTAAAAATGAACATGGGGTCAAACCTGCTGAAAACATAATATCATGACTGATGTACATGCATAACTAAAATCATGAGGAACAATGGGAGACTTGTCATATAACCGACATTACCACGATAGAGCTTTCGTGGTCCCGACTATCACACTCAAGTGGGCAGAGCCGTCCAAAGCCTTGCCAGGCTTAAGGGCGCTACCATGATATCGATATCAAGCTCAAGGCCCCTTGGGGAAGGGGAAAACTCCAAGAGAGGTCCTAAAATATAAAAGTAAACCTATGTTGGCGCGTAGTTCTGAGGCACAGGGTTGAATGACCCTTAGCCTACTCGTTGCTAGACATTACTCCCAAAAACTTGCGTATGCTCTCCATTATTTTTCAATGAAACTGACCATCATCTAGTGATGAAGCTGAATAATAATGTACACGCATAATCAAAAATCATAACATAAGGAGCCTTGGCTCAAACCATACCACAAGGAAACTAATGGGAGTCTTGACTCCAAAACTATGTGGTAAGCGAATTCATGAAATCATAAAACATACTTGATCATATGGGCTTGCCAATACTTTAACATTCTTGAAATCAACTTGATTCACTTAAAACATGAACATGAATATGGGTATATCAAAATCATACATTATTCATAAACATCTCATCATACTTGAACTCATAACTCACAGATCTCAATTTTTATGAACATTCATAGATGGGCATCATAATTTAGTAAACTTAAAAACATAATTTATAATTTAAAACATTGTAAAATCTGTCCATTCATCATTTAAAACATGCTTAGATCATACCCATGAATAAAACTTAAGAATTCATGCATTGGGTAAGAATCCCATGGAATCATCAATTAGAGCATCATGAATTGAGAGGGAATCGGGGATGGGTATGGACAATTTCACCTATTCAGAGCCTTACATACCTGAAGGAATCTAATTCTCACACTTCCTTGATAGCCCAAGGAGAATTGAGGAAGAACTTGTAGAAAACTAGACTTAATCACCTCTCAAAACCCCCAAGATTGCATGCATGAATTAGGATAGGTTTAGAATCACATAACCCCTCTTAAAACTCTCTATTTCGAGCTTAAAACAACGTAGTTTAGGACCCTAGGGCTTAGGAATGACAAAAATACCCTTAATGAATTTCCTGAAATACTGCTCTGCCAGTGACAACGGGCGTCACCACGGAGTGTTACTGACTCCAACGGTCCTTTACACCCCTCGTTGTTTCATCCTCGATTCAAGTCTCGAATCTCCTACCACGACTGGACAGAATGAGTCGTTACAAGCTCCAATGACTCGTTGCTGCCAGTCATTGTCACCACTATCTATCTATTGGGATTCCTCGCAACGGGCACTAACAACGACTCATTGCTCCCAACGACGAGTCGTCACTTGATTCGTTACTTCCTCCCTGAAAGAGACCCACCTCACAATATACCACAAACCCACCAGTACCTTAGGGTAGGGTTAACATTGGTACTGAGGTGAGTCGAGTCTTCAACTCTTGGAAGCTCCTCCCACAAGCATCCGACCATTGGAACTTTACCTTCTTTTGGGTCAATTTGGTCAATGGCGCTACAATATATGAAAACCTCTCAACGAACCTTCGATAATAACCCGTTAAGCCCAAGAAATTCCTGATATCCGAAGGATTCACTTGTCTAGGCAACTCTTCACCTTTTCCATCTTCTGAGAGTCCACCTTTATACCTTCATTTGAGACCACATGGCCCCAAAATGCCACTGAGTTCAACCAAAATTCACACTTGCTGAGTTTAACATATAATTGGTGGTCCTTGAGAGTCTGTAGCACCACCCTCAAATGAGCGGCATGCTCCTCCTCGCCCCGAGAGTGTATAAGGATGTCATCTATGAACATAATCACAAAAATATCCAAGTATGGCTTGAATACCTTGTTCATCAAATCCATAGAGGCTGCAGGAGCATTTGTTAGTCCAAAATACATAACTACAAACTCATAATGACCATACTGAGTCCTGAAGGCTGTCTTCTGGATGTCACTCTCCCGAACCTTGAGCTGATGGTATCCGGATCTGATATCTATCTTCGAAAAACAGTTAGCACCCTGAAGCTGGTTAAACAAATCATCAATTTTGGGGAGTGGATACCTGTTCTTGATGGTGACCTTGTTCAATTACTGATAATCAATACACATACGAAGAGAAATTTTATACCCTAGAAACCCAAGGATCAGACCTTAGAGTCAAAATGGAGAAAAACTAAAAATTCACACCAGATCTCAGGACGACTTGTGAGGTAAGTCGTGAGGAGTGACCACGAGTCGTAAGGTTACTCGTGGTCAGCAAGGTTGGCAGGTTCAGGTTGTGGAGGTCACGGGCATGACCATGAGTTATGGTCAGACCTCATGGCTCGTAAGGTCCCCCGTGGTTTTCCTTGGAGGTTTGTAAAGGTTGGGAAGGGTAGTGAGGGCCATGAATGGTGACCACGAGTCATGGTTTGACCTCACACTCTTGAGGTCACCCGTGGGTTGGAGTATATGGTTGGTTAAGGTTTTGGGCAATGGGAATCACGGGTGGTAACCACGAGTCGTGGTCAGCCACCACGATTTGTGAGGTACCTCATGGGGTCCCCTGAGTATTTTGGGCAGTGAGCATGACGGATCCCAGCCATGAATCGTGCCCCTTGGCAACGACTCATGAGGTCCCTCGTGGGGACTGGAAACCAAAAATTTCTGCGTTTTTAGTAAGGGTATTTTCATAATTTCTAAACTCCTAAGGCCTAAACTACATCGTTTTAAGATCTGAATGGGCTCCTTTATGGGGGTTAACTTCATGTTAAGCCTCATTCATGCATGAAAGAGTATAAAGAGGAGATTAGAAGGTGATTCAAGGTGTTCTTCCTCAATTCCTCTAAATTCCATCTTGGGCTAGCAAAGGAAGTTAAGAATCCGATAATCCCAGGTATGTAAGGTCATCAATGGGTGAATTCTTCCGCACCCATGCTCCTACTCTATGATTTTACTTAAAATTTATTAAAAACTGATGGGGTTTTGTATTTGATTTATATAAAATCTAATGATTTAATTATGGGTTTTGTGATTTTGAATTATTATCATAATCTATGGATTTTGATCATCTTTTGAGATTTAAATTGATTATAATATTGTTAATTTGATTTCTAAGTAATTAAGGTTAATTATGCATGCCCCATGATGAATCGAATTATGATCTATTTTTCCATTAATGTTCTTTAAAAGCCCAGTGTTCGAGTTTTTCTGCTTTGGGTATAAAGCTACACGCAAGTGCACGTGGTCGAACAAGTAGTAAAGTGGCTTAAGTAAGCCAAGTATCGTTCCCAAGGTAACAATCTACTCAAGTGTACTATATTTTAACTCTAACAATGAAGACAACAGTGCAAAGAAGAGTTTGATATTTTGATTTCTAATTTTTATGCTAAGTCTAAAACGGATATCTAACGTGAGTCTGAACTATGAATGTGAGCATACTGAGGTTAAATGAACATGTAAAGAAATAAATTATCAATATAATATGGTTAATCTTTCCTCCGGTTGTTAAGAATCATGAACCGTCCACCTACATTTCTGTGATTCAACGAAATTCATGTTCTAGCCATACAAAACCGGTTCCTTAATTGACTAATACGACTTTCAGGTATATTTCTATCCTGAAGGTAAATCAATTCTCAATTTTCCCAAACTAAGAAAAGATCATATCGTATTGATTCACAACTTTCCAATTTCTTGCTCTCTCGAGTGAAACCCGACTTTTTAGATATACATTAACATAGGCCACACATTAATGCAGTAAGAACAAGAATCAATAGAACAACCATGGAAGAAAAGATGAAAAACCAACTTAATCAACAATCACATTTCAATACCATTGTTCTAAACCTCAGCAAGAAGAGGAATTAGCCACTCATTCGTGGATTAAACATCGTTAAATGAGTGTTAAACATACAAGCAATTGAATTAAAGAAGAAGGAGATAGAGAAAAACCCTGAGATTTTCGTCCCCTCAACTGCCTGTAACCCACGTTCTTGCTCCACCAAGTCAGAATAATTAAAAATGAACCTAAGTATTCTATTTATACCAGTGGGAATTTTTCCCGGAATAACAAGCAACGTGTCACAGAGTGCATCGTGGAGCACTGCCTCCGTGACACGCCACTGACGCGGACCCTTACTAGAATTTGGCCAAAAATTCCCTATCCAGGCAGAAGGCCTCCGCGATGGCTGCGTGACATGGCTCCATCGCGGAGCCCCTTTAATTTGTGCCTTCCAATGCTTTGTCCTTTGCTAACATCCGAGTCCAACCCCGATCTCTCCCAATACGCATTTTAGCTTTCCAAAATTATATTTCACCCGCGAAACAACACTAATCATGTTGGTTAGTATAAATTCACATTTTATTATCAATCACATGAGAATGTATAAACATTGATAGATAAACAAGGCTAAAATGACACATTTAAGTATTACTTGGGCATATAAATTTGCCCAAGATCACTTACCCCACACTTAAATCCTTGTTCGTCCCCGAACAACAATCTTACACCTCATGCAATTTACACCCCAACCTGGCTACTTTGGTTCGACAATTCAGGATACGGTCATACCGATTATTCAATACAACAAATCATCAAGAAAACACGCATGGTCCTATCAATGCAATGACCTTCAACACATCAAGACCTCCTAGACTTAAGAATCGACTCTCGATATTGGCAAACTCATGCGAATCAGCTGATCAAGATATCCAACACAAAACTTAATCTCTCATCAAGCATGTGCCCTCACAACGCAAGAGAATTTTCCCCTTTTTAATCACATGAACTCAAACGATTACATGCAGGGGCATATAGACACAATTTCACTCTCTCTCCCAAAAGAATTCACATGCATCATGTCACGAACCATAAGCTTGCCTTTAGTGTATTACTCCACTAATATAAAGAAGTGTGATGTAAGATCACATAGGACTTTAACGGGTTGTGATATAAGCTACGGAACTAGTAAATATTGGGCTAGCCAATAATAGCCACTAGCATCCTTAAGCGCCTTTTCAATACATCCCATCAAACTCATGGGCATTGTTTCTTCCTTCATCCTCCCATTCTTGAAGTCTGTCTTTAGTTTGGCCCATCTTATTAAGCACACTTGACTCAATAACAAAGATTATTCATAAACCTTCATTATATTTTATTTATAACAAGTGCACCTTCAACCTTTTCTTTCCTTTCATCACTCTACTTTTCTTTTCTTTTCACCATTCTCACTCTTTGAAACTTTGGGAAAATTATTTTCTCTTCTTAAGCGGTTAAGAGTTTTGGATCAAATTTACGGCTAATGAAAAGAAGGGATTAAGCTCGGTTTACAACTTTTTGACAAAAGAAAAAAATAATAGGCTAAAGGCTCAACAGGCTGACTAGGGTATACAATCAAGGTGGGTACGATAATGAAAAAGAGAAACTTTCGGTTAAAAACAAAGAAATGCCTACATCCTTTCCTACAATACACCTCCTTCATTTCGTTTCATACACACACCAGGCGAGTTCTAGACACTTCACAATAGCGTGGAATAACAAAACCTCACTTCACACTTATTGCACATGCTCAATTAAAGACGTATTCACAGACTCTTCAATCATCTAATTACAAGAATTCAAACATTAAGCCTCAATCACACTGAATCGACTCCATGGCCTAGGTATCTCAACATATTTACAAAGTTGCATGCTTTCATCCGAATCACCTTTGCATTTCAAATATCATGTACAACACGCAACCAGGATTCCACAATCATAAAGTAACTACAGGTTTTGGGATGCAACCCACAAAAGAAAACAACTGAAAAATAAATAAAAAAATCTACTCCTAACGACTACATTTCCCTTAAGACGGTCGTCATCCATCCATCATAGGGAACGGTCACTAACTAAGACTTCGGTTCAATGGGACCATTCTCGGTAAAAGAACCGAAAACAAACGTCGAGAAACCCAAGAATTGAATTTTTTTTAAAAAAATATCGATCATTTTGATGAAACAAAAATATGTACAAAATCAGCTAGCAACATTCAGCAACACACAACAGTTTCACATTTAATTACAATACAGAACAAAAACTTCACAATCACAAATCACAGGGTCACAAAATTTTTCCACAGGCACAACAACAGAACAGAACATACACAACAACACAACCAGCACCTAACTACTCCCACCCCACACTTATCTCGAACACTGTCCTCAGTGTTCACAGAAATTAAAATAGCACAAAAAATTGGGTGGCGGAACTCCCTGATCAATCAAAATACTCCACTTCTTCATCAGGTGCTGCTGCCTCGTCTCCCATGTCTGAATTGCCCCCATCGTCATCATCGGACTCCACATCGGAGTCCTCACGACGTGTCTCCTCATTTGTGGGGACATCATCATCCGTGGGCTCTACAAAAGCTGGCCCCACTCGGCATAGAGCCCTGGCATTTTCTCCAAAAGGGTAGTCTAGCTCGAGCTGCCATAGCTCCTCTTCTGTTGCCGGCCTCCCGCCTATCTGCAGCTGGAGCATCTGCATCCCGTACATGCGAGTCATGTACTGATCATCTCGAGCATGTCGCTCGGCAAGTGTAAGAAAGGGCCCGTGGGTGGTGTCGGGTGCCTTAGTTTTGGTGACATCTAAGGCCCGCCGCTCCATCTGTGGGATGTAGTCAAGGGCCTCTTCCTCAATATCCAGGCCCCTCAGGAATGTGGTGAGTAATCCACCAAATCCGTATCTGTGCCCCTGATGCAACCGGGCTCTCTTCATGGCGGAGATAATCACCGCCCCCACATTGATCTCCAGCCCTTTCATCAGGGCGTACACCAAGCATACACAATCTCGGGTTATATCCGTCATATGCACCCCCGGGATTAGGTAGGAAAACACGATCTTAAGCCATATCCTGGCTTCCCTGTTCATCTGTGAGTAGGGCAAAGTCTGATGGTAGCCCAAGTGCAAGTTGCATTCTTTGGGCTCTTCAAAGATGAAGTTCAGCCCAGCTGCCTCGATCCTATGGACAATCCTAGGGAACTCCTGTACCAACGGTTCCCTTGCTATGTGTTCCTCGGGGAAGTATTTGCTCTCCTTGTGCTTCGCATACCATTTCTTCCCCTCTTCTGTCACCCACCTGGTTCCGTACTGACGGCGTTGGCCGCGTGGAACCGCTGGTGCTGCTGGGACCGCTGTGCCCAGTCTGATTTTTTTTCTGCCGGCGCTAGATGTTGATGCGCCTTTTCCCTTGTCTTGCCTGCTTGCCATTGTTCCTGTCAAACCAAACAGACAAGTTCAATGTTAAGCCAATGAACATTAGCTTCGACTAAGGGTGGGTTAAGCTAGGCTACCCCACACTTAGTCCTTAGCTAAAATTACAACATTTCGACAAGATAGTACTTATTTACACAAACAAACAACAAAACATAACCACTATGCTTAATGCATTTGGATAATTCGACAGTATATATTCTATGTACTACTCAGACTTCGTAACAACTAACCACAATCCTTACCATCGCTAACATTTTATCCCATAGCACTTAGCAAGGAGAAACAAAAGAAAAATTTAACTACATGATCCTCTACAATTCACCCAATTCTTGCAAATTCCAATATTTCCTTCTCCCGAGAATCCGTCGGTCTTTTAGCATAGTAACAGTTAGCACATCGACTCATCTCACTCAACATGTACAACCCAGTATGAATTTCACTAGTTCAACTAAATTTTTCCATTTCAAACTCAAAGGCAAGCCCTAGCTATGATTTTATCAAAAATTTGACTAAACTATGTAATTAACTAGTTCAAGCAATCACAATGATACTCCGAACATCAATCAACAATAATTCAATTGAATTTAAGCTTCATTTCTACTTAGGGCAAGTTTAGCTCATATCACATGTTCAATATCGAAAACAATTCGACACGAATTGAAATAGAGTTGAAGACATACCTTGAATTCGAAGAATTGATGAAAACTCGATGAAATTCTTGGCCTAAGTCCGTGTCACGTTGAGGGGGGAGGGGTTTTTGGGAGGTTGGTCGCGGAGGGTATGAGAAATGAGGAAAATTGAGGGGGAATCGGGGTTAAAAAGTGGGAAATTCGCGCGGGTCACCCGGCGACCCGGTGTGACCCGTCGCGATATACACTTCAACGTGTCACGGAGGGTAACGCGAAGCATGGCCTCCGTGACACGGAGCTTTCGCATGGGTGTTCTGGAATTTTAAAAATTCCAGATTTACACCTCAACGTGTCACGGAGGGTAACGCGGAGGCCCTCCTCCGTGACACGGAGCCATCGCCCTAGCTCACTGTTTTGCCACTTTTTATTATTTTTCATACCTTGAATTTGCCTTTGCGATCCTTTGCACATTTATCCTCCTTTCAACCTGAAATTTATCTCACAGCAAGAAATTGGTTAGAATTATAGGTTTCACTCATAATAAAAATAAAAACAAAAATAAAAACTAAAAATTTTGTTGTTAATCAAGAAAAAAAAGAAAAAAGAAATCTATTTACAATTTACAAAGAAACATTTCACGGGTTGCCTCCCGTGCAGCGCCTGGTTTACCGTCGCGGCTCGACGTCATTCAGCTCAGTCATCTTCTAGGGTGACAGACGTTTTCTCTCAACCACCATCCTCACCCCAGTAGTGCTTACATCGCTCTGGTGGTTTTCCCAATAACTCTTGTGATTCAACTATTCGTGCATCATCAGCTCGATCAATCACGTTGATCACCGAGAGTTCCTCGTACACAGTCGGGAGCTTGGTGGCCTTGTATACATCGAACACTTCCACCTTGTCGTGTGCTCGCATGGTTAGCTGCCCTGCAGCTACATCAATCAGCGCTTTCCCAGTCGCCAAGAAAGGACGTCCCAAAATAAATGGGACTTCCGCGTCTGGCTCAAAATCCAGCACAATGAATCTACCGGGAAGATAAGGGAGCCCACTAGCACCAGCACATCCTCCACAATGCCATCAGGTCTGGCTAAGGACCGATCCGCTAGTTGCAAGATCACTGTTGTTGGTCTAGGACTCCCTAGACCCAACTTCTTGAATACCGATGACGGCATCAAATTAATGCTCGCTCCCAAATCACATAATCCGCGAGCTCGGATACTCTGCCCAATTGTAATTTGTATAGTAAAGCTCCTAGGATCTTTGAGCTTTGTGGGCAGTCGGTTTTGTATTCGGGAAGTGCACTCCTCCATGAGAGCTACCGTAGCATACTCAGTCAACCGACTTTTGTTCGCCACGATGTCCTTTATGTACTTTGCATACTTTGGCACTCCCTACAAAACATCAACAAGAGGTAAGTTAATATGTACCTGTTTCAGCACCTCCATGAATTTCTTGAAACACGCCTCCTCCTTGTGTTTCTTTAATCTTTGAGGGAACGAGGGTGGTGGTCTTTCTGATTCAGCTTCCTTTTTCTTCCCCCTCTCATCACTTTCCTCCCTCTCAACTTCTGCTGCTCCCGATTGTTGAGGTGGTCTTTATGGTTCCACCTTTTTAAGCTACAAACCACTCCTTGTGGTCGCCACATTCACCTGCTTGGGGTACGGATCTGTGTCGCTCGGAAGTCCTCCTCTAGGCCTGGTGTTTTGGGCTCCTGCAAATTGCCCAAATTGATATTCAAGTGCCTTAGTAGCTAACTGGTTGTTCTTCACCTCGGCTGCCAATTTCATATAGTCAGCCTGCAATCGAGCTTGGTTAGCTATCATCGTCTTGAACAACTCCTCAATGCTGGGTGATGGTGGTGGAGGAGGTGCATTGTTGTTTCTATATTGTGCCTGATAGTTCTGCTTGCCTCCTTGATTCCTCTGCCCCCCCGACTCGAACTTTGCCCTTGATGGTTATTGCTACCCCAAGAGAAATTCGGATGATTCCTCCAGTTGGAATTGTAGCTGTTGCCATACTGTTGGTGGTTGTTCCTCTGTACATTTCCCACAAAGTTCACCGAGTCAGGATTTGCTCCACAACACTCAGCTGAGTGCTCACTACTCCCGCACACTTCACACCAAATCTGCTGCACTGCATTCACTGGGGCTTGAGTCTGGTTCATTGTCATGTTACTGAAGTGGGTGTTGAGTTGATTTTGTAAAGCAGTTATCTGTGCAGCAATAGCTGTAAAACCATCCACTTCTAGAACTCCTGCTGCTTTCCTTGTTCCTCCTCTTGACGAATCAACATTCCACTCCGGATTGCCCTGCAAAATACGGTTTAACAAGGTATACAACTCCTCATAAGTTTTCTCCAATGCTTGTCCCCCAGCTGCTGAGTTTAGCAAGATTTTTGTGTGGGGTTCCAAACCCTCTATAAAGGTGTGCACCAGCACATCATTGGATTGATGATGATGAGGACAATCCCGTAACATGGACTTGAATCTCTCCCAAGCCTGATATAGATTCTCTCCCTCTCTCTGTTTAAAACTTAGAATTTGACTTCTTAGTCTTGCTGTTTTATCGGATGGAAAAAATCGTATCAAGAATTTCCTTGCAAGATCATCCCACGTAGTAATAGAATTAGGTGGCTCAGCTTTCAACCACCTCTTGGCTTCTCCCAATAGTGAAAATGGGAACAATGTAAGCCTGACATAATCCGATGACACTACAGCGGGGATGTAAGTGTCACTTATCTCCAAAAAATTTTGGAGATACTGCTGTGGATCCTCATGAGGGAGACCTGTGAACTGCCCGCTGGTGTGCAGCAATTGCACCATGTTTTGTTTGAGCTCGAACCTCCCTCCTGGCTCAGGTTTGCGGATGCTAGATGTGACATTGTTAGCATGTGGGATTGCCACCTCGGGAACCGGCCTAGCTGCTACTTCCTCGGGCACTAACATTGCCCGTACTACTGGTGGATTCTGTTGTTGCTCCATGATTGTTTGTCTGAGCAACTGCAGCTTTCTCTCTAGAGCTTCTCTTCGCTGATGATGAAATAGTCTTTCAGGCTCTAAATATGAGTTCACCAGCTCCTTGTCTCTTTCCAGTGTTCAACAGAGATTATATCTAGAAAATACAGGCTAAGACCAAGTTGTCAACACTAAGAAAAAAAAATATAGTAAGTTAACACTTAAGAAAAATTCACCAATTGCCAGTCCCCGGCAACAGCGCCAAAAACTTGTTTGGGTTTTTCTGCTTGGGGTATAAAGCTACACGCAAGTGCACGTGGTCGAATAAGTGTTGCGCGTGTATCGCTGCTCGGTATATATTAAAAACCGACACGCAAGTGTACGTGGTCAAACAAGTAATAAAGTGGCTAAGTAGCCAAGTATCGATCCAAGGAGGCTGCTCTAGATATGCAAAACTGCCTAGTTTACTATATCTCTATTCTATTTCTAACTATGTTAACAACAATCCAACCAAGATTTGAGTGAGTTTTGTTTCTAAACTAATTATATACTAAAATTAATAACTACTATTTACGTTGACTTTAGACAATGGATATGCACATGCCAAGGTTAAGAACGAGTAATGAACTTGATAATCATGATAATTTGGTCATCCTCTTCTTCATATTGCTAGCCAAGAACATTTTCCTAGAAATTAAAACTTCCGTATTTAATTTCACTTTAGAATCATAAACCATCCGTCTACATTTCTGTGATCAAATGCAATTTATGACCTAACACTCTAATTCCGGTTCCTAAATTGACTAATACGGCTTTCAAGTATATTTCTATCAAGAAAGCACATCAAAACCCAATTTTCCCAAATCAAGTTAAGAACAATACCCTATTAATTCACAACTTTCCAATTTCATGCTCTCTCGAGTGAAATTGGACTTTTTAGATATACATTAATGGTGGCCAATCAATAATGTAATAAACACAAGAATTAATAGAACAACATGCAAGAAGAAGAAGAAACCATATCAATTATTACCAACATTCATTACACAAGTTCAAAACCTCAGCAAGAAAGGAATCAGCCACTCATTCTTGGATTAATCATCCTAGAATGAGTGTTAATCATGCATACAATTGAAGGAAAGAAGAAGGGAAGAGAAGAAAACTCTTATCTTTTCTATTCTTCAACTGCCACAAAACCACGTTCCTGCTCTCCACTTCTGAACTCAGGCTCCAAAAACTAAAACTAAAAAACTCCCTTTTAAAAATAACCTAAGTGTGCTATTTATACTAGTGAGAAATTTTTTCCGGAATAACAAGCAACGTGTCACGGAGGCCAACGCGGAGCACTGCCTCCGTGACATGGCATGGACGCGGACCCTCTCTGGAAATTGCAGGGTCCGGATAATTGGCCTCAACGTGGCACGGAGGCCATCGCGGAGGCCTATCTCCGTGCCACGGAGCTGACGCGCAGGCACACTGGAAATTGCCAATTTTATTTCTGCCCAGGCAGTGTGCTACCGCGATGGCAGCGTGGCACGGCTCCATCGCGGAGCCACTGTAAAATGTGCCATCCAAGGCCTTTTCCACGCTCGCATCCCAGTCCAACTCCGACATAGTTCCAACACGCATTTTAGCTCCTAAAAATCACATTATCCTGCAAAACAAATGCTAATCATGTTGGTTAGTATAAATTCGCATTTTATTACCAAATACATGATATTATATACACATTGCACAACAAACAAGGTAAAAATGATACGTTTGAGTATCACTTGGGCATATAAATCTGCCCAAGATCAATAAGTAGTAAAGTGGCTTAAGTAAGCCAAGTATCGATCCCACAGGGACTGGGACAAGGTAACAATCTACTCAAGTGTACTATATTTTAACTCTAACAATGAAGACAACAGTGCAAAGAAGAATTTGATATTTTGATTTCTAATTTTTATGCTAAGTCTAAAACGAATATCTAACGTGAGTCTGAACTATGAATGTGAGCATGCTGAGGTTAAATGAACATGTAAAGAAATAAATTATCAATATAATGTGGTTAATCTTTCCTCCGGGTTCTAAGAATCATGAACCGTCCACCTACATTTCTGTGATTAAACGAAATTCATGTTCTAGCCATACAAAACCGGTTCCTTAATTGACTAATACGACTTTCAGGTATATTTATATCCAGAAGGTAAATCAATTCTCAATTTTCCCAAACTAAGAAAAGATCATATCATATTGATTCACAACTTTCCAATTTCTTGCTCTCTCGAGTGAAACCCGACTTTTTAGATATACATTAACATAGGCCACACATTAATGCAGTAAGAACAAGAATCAATAGAACAACCATGGAAGAAAAGATGAAAAACCAACTTAATCAACAATCACATTTCAATACCATTGTTCTTAACCTCAGCAAGAAGAGGAATTTGCCACTCATTCGTGGATTAAACATCGTTAAATGAGTGTTAAACATACAAGCAATTGAATTAAAGAAGAAGGAGATAGAGAAGAACCCTGAGATTTACGTCCCCTCAACTGCCTGTAACCCACGTTCTTGCTCCACCAAGTCAGAATAATTAAAAATGAACCTAAGTGTTCTATTTATACTAGTGGAAATTTTTCCCAGAATAACAAGCAACATGTCACGGAGTGCATCGCGGAGCACTGCCTCCGTGAAACGCCACTGACGCGGACCTTACTGGAATTTGAGTGTCCAGGTAATAAGGCCCAACGTGGCACGACGTGCAACGCGGGGCTAGGCCAACGTGCCACGGCCCCAACGCGCACCTTCACTGGAATTTGTCCAAAAATTCCCTATCCAGGCAGAAGGCCTCTGTGATGGCAGCGTGACACGGCTCCATCGCGGAGCCCCTTTAATTTGTGCCTTCCAATGCTTTGTCCTTTGCTAACATCCGAGTCCAACCCCGATCTCTCCCAACACGCATTTTAGCTTCCCAAAATTATATTTCACCTGCGAAACAACGCTAATCATGTTGGTTAGTATAAATTCACATTTTATTATCAATCACATGAGAATGTATAAACATTGATAGATAAACAAGGCTAAAATGACACATTTAAGTATCACTTGGGCATATAAATTTGCCCAAGATCACCCAGCCTGAATTATGTTTTAAATTATAAATTTATTATGTTACCCGTTATGATTTTAAGAAATTCAAGCTATATACATGATCTGCAAGTATGTATGAATCCTATTATTCATGAATTATGTTTTTGGCCGACTTACCTGCCTCATGTCATGGCTAGATCACATATGTTCAAGCATATTTACGATTATCATGATATAACCAGCCCATGAACTCATGTATGTATTATTATGAGCACTATATATATTTTGAGAGTAGTATTGAACACCAAGTAGGTTTGGGGCTTAGGTTAAGCCCCAGATCTCATGAACTACGTGCCACTGTTGGTATGTCGGAACCCTTTCATGTTAGTCCCTGGACTAAATGGCCCTTTTCATGGTGATACCACACTTTCATGGTTCTACCTTTGGCAAGGTATGAGCACCCTCCCGACTAGGGTTACAAGTCAGGCTTCATGTGTGCTCATCTGGGGTATGTCAGTTAAGAGAATCTCCCACTGTTCCTCATGATTTATGCATGTTATGATTATGTATGTTGGCTCAAGTCGTGTTAAGTAATTCTCTTCTATTATGATTATGATTATGTTATGTTACGAATGTTTTGAAAACCTTGAGCCATATGATATGTTATTATGATTTACAATATGAGCATGACGTCCTACTCTTTTCATCATTTATGAATTTCATATATGTTTTAAATGTCCATTTTTACTTACCTTGAATATTCAGTACATTCCACGTACTGACCGCATGCTTTCTATGCTGTATCATTTCACAATACAGGTCCTAGTTCTCAAGATCATCCTCACCCATAGATAGTTTCAGATTTGCTCTCAGTGCTCTTGGTGAGTCCTCATGTTTTGAGGGTTGTATGTTCATACTCTATGTTGTTCTTTCAGTTTCTGGAAGTTTGATAGTTGGGGAGTTGTCCCATCAATCAGTCCTTCATGTTTAGAGGCTTATCAGACTACAAGGTGTATTCAGCCGTATTGTATAAGTCTTGTATTGGTATTTCCCTTTGAATATGTTATGATTAAATTCTTGTATGTTAAGTCTTCGGCTCATGTGATTGGATTAGATGTATTCTCACGCCATGGGTTGACATGGGGTCTCTTGGGGCTCCTTGCCCCGTGTCTACGATCCGGGTGTACGTTTAGGTCGTGACAAGAACTATCTTTCTTTCGGACAAAGAGAACTGGTGACCTCATGGGGATTTGCTCGGTCTGATGAATCCCTTGTCTAAAAGGTCTTTCAACTACTCCTTCAACTCAGCTGGGGCCATTCTATAAGGAGGAATAGATATAGGCTGAGTATCGGGAAAAAGGTCAATCCTAAAATCAATCTCCCGTTCGGTAGGGATTCTCGGTAATTCATCTGGGAAGACCTCTGGATACTCACATACTACCGGAACTAACTGGATAGTTGGGGTCTCGGGTGTAGCATCCTTAACCCTAACTAGATGGTACATGAAACCCTTTAAAATCATCTTTCTGGCCTTAAGGTAGGAAATAAAATGACCTATAGGCACAACTGAATAACCCTTCCTTTCTAAGTCTGGCTCACCCGGAAATCAGAACTCTATCGCATGGGTTCTTCAATTAACTGAGGAATAACATACAAAATAGCCAATCCATGCTGAGGATAACATCAAAGTCGGTCATAGCTAACTCTACTAGATCTGCTGAGGTGACTTTCTAAAGAACTGCGACAGGGCAATTTCTATACACCCATCTAGCTATAACTGAATCACCAACTGGGGTAGAGAATGAGAAGGGTTTTGATAACATTTTGGGACTGACTCCAAAACTACTAGCGACATAGGGCATCACAAAAGACAAAGCAGCCCTTGGATCTAACAAAGCATATATGACAAGGTGGAAAACTCGTAACATACTAGTGACTACGTCTGGGGAGACTTCCTGCTCCTGGCGAGATGCTAGGACATAGAATCTATTTTGGCGCCGCCCGCCACCTACACTTGTGGATGAGCCCTACTGAGCTGGGGGTGCTAGTGGAGCTGCTGAACTGGAAGCTGGGCCTCAACCCCTATCAAGGCCCTGTCTAGCTGTTGGGAAATCTTTAAGCGTATGTTTGGGCTTCCCACACCCGAAGCAAGCACCTGTACTTGCCAAACACTGACCCCTGTGTCTCCGGCCACACCTGTAGCAAACTGGGATACTAAAATCTGTGGGCCTGCTGCTCTGGCCTCTAAGGCCTGATGCTTGTCCTCTTTGGTCATGCCTAGATCTAGATGGCACACTCATAGCTGATGATGCTGGGGGTGATGATCTCTGGTCAGACTGCTAATGGTGTCCACCACTTGGTCTCTGCTGAGAGAACCATAATTGTCTGTCCTAGCCCTTTTGACATCTCTCTCTCTCACATGCACCGCTTCCATCTGCTGGGCGTATAAGACTATCCGAGGAAAATCCATATCCTGATGAAGCATGGTAGTCCTGCAATCCTTGTCCACTTAGTCCGCCACTCCATGTACAAACCTGCTCTCTCAAGCTCTCTGATAAACCACTAACTCTGGTGCATACTTGGATGGACAAGTGAACTCTAAGGTATACTCCTTCACTGTCATCTTTCGTTGCTTTAGATTCACAAACTCGGCCGCTTTCATCTCCCTCATCTCACGAGGAAAGAACCGATCTAGAAAAGCGGAATGAAACTTATCCCAAATGATAGGGCCTGCTCCAATTACCTTACTATCCTTCCATTGTTTAAACCAAATGTGCCCGATCCGCTTTAACTGATATGAGGTCAATTCGGCACACTCCTCCCTAGTCACCCCCATAACCTGGGTGATCATTAGAATCTCATCGATAAACTCATGTGTATCCTCGTCCACCTTTGACACAAGAAACTCTGGAGGGTTCATCCTTAGAAAATCTCTGACTCGTGTTGCCAACGCATTCCCTTTCTGAGGGACATACGCTACTGCCTGCTGATCGACCTGGGAGGTCAAGGCCTATGCTAGCATCTGTATGGCTGCCCTGAATTTAGTGTGGGCAACTGGCTCTGATGCATGGTTCTCATGGGCTGGTGGGGCCTGTTGATGCCCGTCTCCATTGCCATCTTCGTGGCCATTTCCATTTCCATTCTCCTTCCATAAACTCTGTAGGGAGGCGTGATTCTACAAATGCGTATAGCATGAGTTAGAAGGATAGAGAGACAATTCACTGCACGACATAGATCATGAAAGAAGGCAACATTTCCTAAATGTCTCATAGCCTCTTCGTCATAAGTGTGGCGCGTTTCACACCCATGAAAAAGATTCTACTTAATGTGGCTTTTTAGACACCCTAGGACACTTCAAAACCTATTTCTCTGATACCAAGTTTTTCATGGCTTGAACATAGGTCCGGATCGAGACAAAGGACAAAGAACCCCGAGAGGCTCCAAGTCGACCCATGGCATGAACATACTTCTAACTCAATCAATAAACGCGGAAGATCAATCATAATAAACATAGCTGAAGTCTAAACATAACATAACATCAAAATACAAACGCGAATCTGAAGCTTCTTACAATTTATATATGAAAAGCCTTTATTTCTGTTGAGTTGATGGGACAAGACCCCAACTAACTCTCTATGTCTGAATATAAAAATACAAAGATAACTGCTAATAAATGGTCCTCTAGATATGAGGACTAACCAACTGAGACTGGATGCTAACTCCGGAGAACTGGCTGGTGACGGGGCTGAGTCTGGATATCGGAGCTTGTATCATGAAATGATACATCATAGAGTATGTGTTCAGTACGTGAAATTTACTGAGTATGCAAGGTAAGTAAAACTGCTAAGTAAAATCATTAAATCATGTATAATATAAAACATAATCAAGATAAGATTCTGAGAGTAGGGCTTGCATTCTATTTTCTAAAATCATGATCTAAACATAACTGAATATCATAACTGGATCGAATGACCCAAAGCTGAAAACAGATAATCATAAGTAAAACTGAAGATTGGGTCAAACTTTTCGAAAACATAATATCATGACTGATATACATGAATAACTGAAATCATGAGGAACAATGGGAGACTCATCATATAACCGACATTACCACGATAGAGCTTACGTGGTCCTGACTATCACACTCAAGTGGGCAGAGCCGTCCAAAGCCTTGCCAGGGCTAAGGGCGCTACCATGATAATCCCAATTTCTTCAATTTCATTCTTGGGATTTTAAGAAGGGTTAAAAGTTGAAAATCCTAGGTACGTAAGGTTTTCAATGGGTGGATTCTTCCACACCCATGTTCCTACTCAATGATTTCACTCAAATTTATTTAAAAACTCATGGGGTTTTATATTTGATTTGTATAAAATTTGATGATTTAATTATGGATTTTGTGATTTTTAAATATTATCATAAACTACTGATTTTGATCATCTTTTGAGTTTTAAATTGATATTAATATTGTCGATTTTTAATTTCCAAACAATTAAGTATGATTATGCATGCCCCATGATGAATCGATTTTGATGTTTCGATAAGCCCAACATGAAGTATTGATTTAAGTTATGAATTTATCATGTTATCTATTATGCTCTTATGCAATTCAATCTATATGTATGATCTACAAGCATGTATGAATTTTATAACTCATGAATTGTGTTTTGGCCGACTCACGGGCCTCAAGTCATGGCTAGTTCACGTATGTTCAAGCATGTTTACTATTATCATGATTTAACTAGCGCATGAATTCATGTATGTATTATTATGAACACTATATATATTTTAGGAGTAGTATCGAACACCGAGTAGGTTCGAGGCTCACGATTAAGCCCCGGATCTCATGAACTACGTGCCACCGTAGGTATGTTGGGATCCCTATCATGTTTTTCCTCGGCCCAAATGGCCCTTTTCATGGTGATATCACACTTTCATGGTTCCTACCCTTGGCAAGGTAAGAAAACTCTTCCGATTAGGGTTATAAGTCGGGCTTCATGTGTTCTCATACAAGGTATGTCGGTTAAGAGAATCTCTCACTGATCCTCATGATTTATGCATGATATGATTGTTCGCGTGATTTGTGGGGTATATAAAACTACACGCAAGTGCACGTGGTCGAACAAGTAGTAAAGTGGCTTAAGTAAGCCAAGTATCGATCCCACAGGGACTGGGATGAAGTGCAATATGCTCAAGTGTACTATATTTTAATTCTAAAAATGCAGACAACAGTGTAACCAAGAAGTTGATATTTTGTTTTATAATTTTTATGCTAAAGCTAAAACAACTATCTAATTTGAGTCTGAACTGTGAATGAGAGCATGCTGAGGTTAAACGAACATGTAATGAAATTAATTATCGATGTAAATTGGTTAATCTTTTCCTCCGGTTGCTAGCCAAGAACATTTTCCAAGAGATTAAAACTCTCGTATTTAACCTCACTTAAGAATCATGAACCATCCACCTACATTTCTGTGATTAAATGCAATTCATGTTCTAGCCATACAAACCCGGTTCCTAAATTGACTAATACGACTTTCAGGTATATTTCTATCCTGAAAGTAAATCAATTCTCAATTTTCCCAAACCAAGTAAAGATCATATCCTATTAATTCACAACTTTCCAATTTCTTGCTCTTTCGAGTGAAACCAAACTTTTTAGATGTACATTAACGTAGGCCACACATTAATGCAGTAAGAACAAGAATTAATAGAACAACCATGGAAGAAAAGATGAAAAACCAAAGAATCAACGATCATATTTCATCACACTTGTTCATAACCTCAACAAGAAGAGGAATTAGCCACTCATTTGTGGATTAAAAATCTTTAAATGAGTGTTAAACATACAAGCAATTGAATACAAGGAGAAGGAAAGAGAGAAAAACCCTGATAATTTCGTCCCCTCAACTGCCTGTAACCCACGTTCTTGCTCCACCAAGTCAGAATATTAAAAAATGAACCTAAGTGTTCTATTTATGCTGGTGGGAATTTTTCCCGGAATAACAAGCAACGTGTCACGGAGTGCATCGCGGAGCACTGCCTCCGTGACACGCTACGGACGCGGACCTTCACTGGAACTGGGGGTCCAGGAAATAAAGCCCAACGTGGCACGGCGTGCAATGCGGAGCCAAGCCCCCGTGCCACGGACCCATAGCGTACCCTCTCTGGAATTTGGGCGAAATTTCCCTATCCAGGCAGAAGGCCTCCGCGATGGCAGTGTGACATGACTCCATCGCGGAGCCCCTTTATTTTATGCTGTCCAATGCCTTGTCCCTTGCTCGCATCCAAGTCCAACCCCGATATCTTCCAACATGCATTTAAGCTTCCCAAAATTACATTTTACCTGCAAAACAATGCTAATCATGTTGGTTAGTATAAATCCATATTTTATTACCAATTACATGAGAATGTATACACATTGATAGATAAACAAGGCGAAAATGGTACTTTTGAGTATCACTTGGGCATATAAGTTTGCCCAAGATCACTTACCCCACACTTAAATCCTTGTTCATCCTCGAACAACAATTCTACACCTCATGCAATTTACATCCCAACCTCGCTACTTTGGTTCGACAATTTAGGCTACGGTCATACCGATTATTCAATACAGCAAATCATCAAGAAAACATGCATGGTCCTATCAATGCAATGACCTTCAATACATCAAGACCTCCTAGCCTTAAGAATCGACCCTCGATATTGGCAAACTCTTGCAAATCAGCTGATCAAGATATCCGATATGAAAATTAATCTCTCATCAAGCATGTGCCCTCACAACACAAGAGAGTTTTCCCCTTTTTGCTCATATGAACTCACAAAAATTCAAGCAGGGGCATGTAAACACAATTTCGCTCTCTCTCCCAAAAGAATTCACATGCATCATGTCATGACCCATAAGCTTGCCCTTAGTGTATTACTCCACTAATATAAAGAAGTGCGATGTAAGATCACGTAGGACTTTAACTGGTTGTAATGGAAGCTACGGAACTAGTAAATATTGGGTTAGCCAATAATAGCCACTAGCATCCTTAAGCGCCTTTTCAACAGATCCCATCTACTCATGGACATTGTTTCTTTTTTCATCCTCCCATTCTTGATGTTTTTCTTTAGTTTGGCCCATCTTATTAAGCACACTTGACACAACAACAAAGAGTATTCATGCACCTTCATTATAGTTTATTTATAACAAGTGCATCTTCAACCTTTTCTTTTCTTCCATCACTCTGCTTTTCTTTTCTATTCACCATTCTCACTCTTTGACACTTTGGGAAAATGATTTTCTCTTCTTAAGCGCTTAAGAGTTTTGTATAGACTTTATGGCTAATGAAAAGAAGGGATTAAGCTCGGTTTACACTTTTTTTTTGACAAAAGAAAAAAATAATAGGCTAAAGGCTCAACGGGCTGACTAGGGTAGACAATCAAGGTGGGTACGACAATGAAAAATAGAAACTTTCGGTTAAAACAAAGAAATGCCTACATCCTTTCCTACTATACACCTCCTTCATTTCGTTTTGTACACACACCAGGCAAGTTCTAGACATTTCACAACAGCATGGAATAACAACACCTCACTTCACACTTATTGCACATGCTCAATTCAAGATGTATTCACAGACTTTTCAATCAGCTAATTACAGGAATTCAAACATTAAGCCTCAATCACACTGAATCGACTCTAAGGCCTAGGTATCTCAAGATATTTACAAAGTTGCATGCTTTCATACGAATCACCTTTGCATTTTAACTATCATGTACAACACGCAACTAGAATTTCGCAACCATAAAGTAGCTACAGGTTTTGGGATGCAACCCACCAAAGAAAAAAACTGAAAAATAATTGAAAAACTACTCCTAACGACTACATTTCCCTTAAGACGGTCGTCATCCATCCATCATAGGGAACGGTCACTAACTAAGATTTCGGTTCAATAGGACCATTCTCGGTAAAAGAACCGAAAACAAACACCGAGAAACCCAAGAAATAAACAAATAAAATAAAAAATAAAAAAATTTGAAAATATCGATCATTTCGATAGACAAAAATATGTACAAAATCAGCTAGCAACATTCAGCAACACATGTCAATTTCACATAAATTTACAATACAGAACAACAATATTAACAATTCATAAATCACAGGGAACAACCAAATTTCACATGCACGACAACAGATTAGAGCATACATACATAACAGCACAGCCCAGCACCTAACTACTCCCACCCCACACTTAGCTTGAACACTGTCCCCAGTGTTCACAAAAATTAAAATAGCACAAAATCGGGTGGTGGAACTCCCTGATCAATCAAAGTACTCCACTTCTTCATCAGGTGTTGCTGCTTCATCTCCCATGTCTGAATCACCCCCGTCGTCATCATCGGACTCCACATCGGAGTCCTCCCGACGTGTCTCCTCGTCTATGGGGACATCATCATCCGTGGGCTCTACAAATGCTGGACCCACTTGGTATAGAGCCCCGGCATTCTCGCCGAAAGGGTAGTCTAGCTCGAGCTGCCATAGCTCCTCCTCTGTCGCCGGCCTCCCGCCTATCCTCAGGTGGAGCATCTGCATCCCATACATGCGAGCCATATACTGATCATCACGAGCATGTCGCTCGCCAAGTGTAAGAACCGGCCCGTGGGTGGTGTCGGGTGCCTTAGTTTTAGTCACATCTAAGGCCCGCCGCTCCATCTGCGGGGTGTAGTCAAGGGCCTCTTCCTCGACATCTAGGCCCCTGAGGAAGGTGGTGAGTAGTCCACCAAAGTCGTACCTGTGCCCCTGATGCAACCGGGCTCTCTTCATGGCGGATATAATCACCGCCCCCACGTTGATCTCCAGCCCTTTCATCAGGGCGTACACCAGGCATACACGATCTCGGGTTACATCTATCATATGTACCCCCGAGATTAGGCAGGAACAGACTATCTTCAGCCAGATTCTGGCTTCCCTGTTCATCTGTGAATACGGCAAAGTCTGATGGTTGCCCCTCTCCTTGTGTCTGCTCCATCTAGCTGTCGATCGGGTCCCATACAATATGCGTCTGATGTCCACATACGGTGGGGTAATGTTCAGCTGTCGGACCACGTGGGCGTCTGTGTCCCGCGCCCCTATGATAGCATTGAGGTGGTGGGGCTCAAGTGTGACTATTTGCCCTCTGATTTTGATGGTGTCACTTCTGATAGTCGGGTTCCAGTTGGCATAAAATTCCCGAATCAGGTGCAAGTTACATTCCTTGGGCTCTTCAAAGATGAAGTTGAGCCCAGCTGCCTCGATCCGGTGGACAATCCTAGCGAACTCCTGTGCTAATGGTTCCCGTGTTATATGCTCCTCGGGGAAGTATTTGTTTTCTTTGTGCTTTGCGTACCACTTCTTCCCTTCCTCCGTCACCCATCTTGTTCCATATTGGCGGCGTTGGCCGCGTGGAACTGCTGGTGCTTCTGGGACTGCTATGCCCAGTCTGATTCGCTTCCTTCCGGCGCCAGATGTTGATGCGCCTTTCCCTTTTTCTTGCCTGCTCGCCATTTTACCTGTCAACCCAAGTAGACAAGATCAATGTTAAGCCAATGGATATCAACTTCAGCTAAAGTTGGGTAAGCTAGGCTACCCCACACTTAGTCAGTAGCTACAGTTACAACATACCGGCAAGATCATGGTTATTTGCATAAATAAACAACCAACTATACAAACATGCTTAGTGCATACGAAGAATTTGACGGTATATATGCTACGTACTACTCAGACTTCATACAGCTAATTACAATCATTACCATCGATAACCTTTTAATCCATCGCACTTAGCAAGGAAAAACAAAGAAACGAAAACAACAACAAAAATTTATCTACACGAAACTATACAACCAACCCAATTCTTGCAAATTTCAATATTCCCCTAACCCAAGAATTTGTCGTTCTATCAACATCCTAACAATTAGTACATCGACTCATCTCATTCAACATGTACATCCCGACATGAATTTCACAAGTTCACTATATTTTTCACTTCAAATTCAAAAACAAACCCTAGAAATGATGATATCAAGAAAATTCGATTGAATTATGCAATTAACGAGTTCAAGCAATCATAATGACATTTCGAACATTCATCAACAACAATTCAATTGAATTCATGATTAATTTCTACTTAGGGCAAACTTAGCTCACCTCACATGCTCAATATCGAAGAAAATCGACAAGAATTGAGGTGGAATCGAAGAACATACCTTGAAGTTGAATAATTGAAGCAAACTTGATGATTTTCTTGGCCTACTCCGTGTCAAGTTGAAGGGGGATGGGTTTTGGGGAGTTTGGTCGCAGAGTGATTGAAAAATAAGGGAAAGGAAGGGGTTTTCGGGGTTAAAAAGTAGAAAAATCGCGCGGGTCACCCGGCGACCCGGTGTGACCTGTCGCGATATACACGGCAACGTGTCACGGAGTGCATCGCGGTGCACTGCCTCCGTGACACGGAGCCGTCGCGAGCCTGTTCTGGAAATTTTAAAAAAATCTGAATTATACCTCAACATGTCACGGAGGGTAACGCGGAGGTCCCCCTCCGTGACACGGAGCTATCGCCCTAGCTCACTGTTTTGCCACTTTTTATTAATTTTCATACCTCAACTTTTCCTTTGCGATTACGTGCATATTTTCCTCCGTTTGACCTGAAATTCATCTCACTATAAAAAATTGGTTAGAATTATAGGTTTCACTCTAACTAAAAAAATAAAAACAAAAACTAAAACGAAAAATTTTGTTGTTAATTAAGAAAAAGAAAAAGAAAAAAAATCTATTCACAATTTACAAAGAGAAATTTTTTTTTCACGGGTTGCCTCCCGTGCAGCGCCTGGTTTACCGTCGCGGCTCGACGTCATTAAGCTCAGTTGTCCTCTAGGGTGATGGACGATTTCTCTCGATCACCGTCCTCCCCCCAGTAGTTCTTACACCATTCAGGTGGCTTTCCCATTAACTCTCGTGAATCCTTACTCTGCTCATTATCGCCTTGATCAATCACATTGATCACCGAGAGTTCTTCGTGCACCATCGGGAGCTTGGGTGCCTTGTACACATTGAACACCTCCATCTTGTCGTGTGCTCGCATTTTTAGCTGCCCCAGAGCTACGTCAATTAGTGCTTTCCCGGTTGCTAAGAAAGGACGTCCCAAAATAAATGGGACTTCCGCGTCTGGTTCAAAATCCAACACGACAAAATCTACCGGGAAAATCAGGGAGCCAACTTGCACCAGAACGTCCTCCACAATGCCATCAGGTCTGGCTAAGGACCGAGCCGCCAATTGCAAGATCACAGTTGTGGGTCTAGGACTCCCTAGGCCCAACTTTTTGAATACCAAAGACGGCATCAAATTTATGCTCGCTCCCAAATCACACAATCCACGAGCTCGGATGCTCTGCCCAATAGTAATCTGTATAGTAAAGCTCCCAGGGTCTTTGAGCTTTGTGGGCAGTCGGTTTTGAATCCGGGAAGTGCACTCCTCCGTTAGAGACACCGTAGCATACTCAGTCAACCGACTTTTATTTGCCACAATGTCCTTTATATACTTGGCATATTTCGGCACTCCCTGCAAAACATCAACAAGAGGTAAGTTAATATGTACCTGTTTCAGCACCTCCATGAATTTCTTGAAACACGCCTCCTCCTTGTGTTTCTTTAATCGTTGAGGGAACGGGGGTGGTGGTCTTTCTGATTCAGCTTCCTTAGTCTTCCCCCTCTTAGTACTTTGCTCCCTCTCAACTTCTGCTTCTCTCGATTGCTGAGGTGGTCTTTCTGGTTCCACCTCTTTCAGCTGCAAACCACTCCTTGTGGTCACTGCATTCACCTGCTTAGGATTGGGATCCCTGTCGCTGGGCAGTCCTCCTCTAGGCCTTGTGTTTTGGGCTCCAGCAAATTGCCCAAATTGATATTCAAGTGCCTTGGTAGCTAACTGGTTGTTTTTCACTTCGGCTGCCAATTTCACATAGTCAGCCTGCAATTGAGCTTGGTTAGCTATCATGGTCTTGAACATCTCCTCAATGCTGGGTGATGGTGGTGGAGGAGGTGCATTGTTGTTTCTGAATTGTGCTTGATAATTCTGCTGCCCTCCTTGGTTCCTTTGCACACCCTGACCCGAACTTTGCCCCTGATGGTTGTTGCTACCCCATGAGAAATTCGGGTGATTCCTCCAATTGGAATTGTAGCTATTACCATACTGTTGGTGGTTCCTTTGCACATTTCCCACAAAGTTTACCGAGTCAGGATTTGCTCGAAAACACTCAGCTGAGTGTTCACTGCTTCCACACACTTCACACCACATCTGCTGCACAGCATTCACTGGGGCTTGAGGCTGGTTCATTGTCATGTTGCTGAAGTGGGTGTTAAGTTGATTTTGCAATGCAGCTATCTGTGCAGCAATAGCTGTAAACCCATCCACTTCTAGCACTCCTGCTGCTTTCCTTGTCCCTCCTCTTGATGAATCAGCATTCCATTCTGGATTGCCCTGCGAAATGCGGTTCAACAAGGTATACAGCTCCTCATAAGTTTTCTCCAGCGCTTGTCCTCGAGCTGCTGAGTCTAGCAATATTTTTGTGTGGGGTTCCAAACCCTCTATAAAAGTGTGCACCAGCACATCATTGGACTGATGATGATGAGGACAATCCCGCAACATGGACTTGAATCTCTCCCAGGCCTGATATAGATTCTCTCCCTACCTCTGTTTGAAACTTAGAATTTGACTTCTAAGTCTTGCTGTTTTACCGGAGGGAAAAAACCGTATCAAAAATTTCCTTGCAAGATCATCCCACGTAGAAATAGAATTCGGTGGCTCAGCTTTCAACCACCTCTTGGCTTCTCCCAATAGAGAAAATAGGAACAATGTAAGCCGGACATAATCTGATGACACTCCAGCGGGGATATAAGTTTCACTTATCTCCAAAAAATTTTGGAGATGCTGCTGTGGATCTTTATGAGGGAGATCGGTAAACTGCCCGCTAGTGTGCAGCAATTGCACCATATTCTGCTTAAGTTCAAACCTCCCTCCTAGCTAAGGTTTGCGGATGCTAGATGTGACATTATTAGCATGTGGGATTGCCACCTCGCGAACTGGCCGAGCTGCTACTTCTTCGGGCACTAACACTGCCCGTACTACCGGTGGATTCTGTTGTTGCTCCATGATCGTCTGTCTGAGCAACTGCAGCTTTCTTTCTAGAGCTTCTCGCCGCTTACTATGAAATATTCTTTCTGGCTCTAAATACGAGTCCACCAGCTCCTTGTCTCTTGCCAGTGTTCAACAGAAATTAAATCTGCAAAATACAGGCTAAGACCAAGTTGTCAACACTAAGAAAATAAAAATACAGTAAATTAACACTTAAAACAAATTCACCAATTGCCAGTCCCCGGCAACGGCGCCAAAAACTTGTTCGCGTGATTTGTGGGGTATATAAAACTACACGCAAGTGCACGTGGTCGAACAAGTAGTAAAGTGGCTTAAGTAAGCCAAGTATCGATCCCACAGGGACTGGGATGAAGTGCAATCTGCTCAAGTGTACTATATTTTAATTCTAAAAATACAGACAACAGTGTAACCAAGAAGTTGATATTTTGTTTTATAATTTTTATGCTAAAGCTAAAACAACTATCTAATTTGAGTCTGAACTATGAATGAGAGAATGCTGAGGTTAAACGAACATGTAATGAAATTAATTATCGATGTAAATTGGTTAATCTTTTCCTCCGGTTGCTAGCCAAGAACATTTACCAAGAGATTAAAACTCTCGTATTTAACCTCACTTAAGAATCATGAACCATCCACCTACATTTCTGTGATTAAATGCAATTCATGTTCTAGCCATACAAACCCGGTTCCTAAATTGACTAATATGACTTTCAGGTATATTTCTATCCTGAAAGTAAATCAATTCTCAATTTTCCCAAACCAAGTAAAGATCATATCCTATTAATTCACAACTTTCCAATTTCTTGCTCTCTTGAGTGAAACCGGACTTTTTAGATGTACATTAACGTAGGCCACACATTAATGCAGTAAGAACAAGAATTAATAGAACAACCATGGAAGAAAAGATGAAAAACCAAAGAATCAATGATCACATTTCATCACAATTGTTCATAACCTCAGCAAGAAGAGGAATTAGCCACTCATTTGTGGATTAAACATCTTTAAATGAGTGTTAAACATACAAGCAATTGAATACAAGGAGAAGGAAAGAGAGAAAAACCCTGATAATTTCGTCCCCTCAACTGCCTGTAACTCACGTTCTTGCTCCACCAAGTCAGAATATTGAAAAATGAACCTAAGTGTTCTATTTATACTGGTGGGAATATTTCCCGGAATAACAAGCAACGTGTCACGGAGTGCATCGTGGAGCACTGCCTCCGTGACACGCTACAGACGCGGACCTTCACTGGAACTGGGGGTCCAGGAAATAAAGCCCAACGTGGCACGACGTGCAACGCGGAGCCAAGCCACCGTGCCACGGACCCATCGCGTACCCTCTCTGGAATTTGGGCGAAATTTCCCTATCCAGGCAGAAGGCCTCCGCGATGGCAGCGTGACACGACTCCATCGCGGAGCCCCTTTAATTTATGCTGTCCAATGCCTTGTCCCTTGCTCGCATCCAAGTCCACCCCCGATATCTTCCAACATGCATTTAAGCTTCCCAAAATTACATTTTACCTGCAAAACAATGCTAATCATGTTGGTTAGTATAAATCCACATTTTATTACCAATTACATGAGAATGTATACACATTGATAGATAAACAAGGCGAAAATGGTACTTTTGAGTATCACTTGGGCATATAAATTTGCCCAAGATCAATGATTATGTAGGTTGGCTCAAGTTATGTTAAGCAAGGTTCCTTTATTATGATTATGTCTATGTTTATGTTATGAATGTTTTGAAACCTTGAGCCGTATGATATGTTATAACGATTCATGATACGAGCATGTTGTTCTAAACACTGCTCCTAAAAACATGCACATGAGGCTCATAATCATGAAATCATTTATGAAGTTCATGACCAAATAAATCACAATATACTTGATCATACTTGAAATACATGATTAGCCGTGAATAAGGGCCTGCGAATTAGCCAAAAGTCATAAATCATGAAGAACATGCATACTTATGAAAATTCATATACTTGATATTCATAAATCCATGAAGAGTACTTGAAGAGAAATCATAACGTGAATCATAGATATTAATATAGGCTTAGGGAGATCAAAATCATAATAGAATCATAACTTGACTTTTTATGAAACTTTGCATAATTGGGCATAGATTGCTTGGATCTGAAACCATAAAGATTATAATCAATTTAAATATAAAATTTTCCCATAGATCTTAAAGAAAATTTAGAACATAAAGGGGATTGACCCATAATGAAATCAAAGAGAATTCCATGAATTTGGGGTTAAAACCCTATAAGATCATGAAATTTACTTTAATACTTGAATTCATAAACATAGAAAGGAATTGGGGCATGAGTGTAATACCCCGGAAGTTCTTAATACTAGACTTGGGATTTAAAATGAAAAGTATAGAAAATCTGAGGTTTTTTCTCAAAACGACTCGTTGTACGGGTCGTTGGTCGGTCTAACGATCCATTCGAGGTGCTTGTGGTGAGAATCTACAGGAATGAACTTGGAAGTAACGGGTCTCAAAATGATCCGTTGGTCGATGTAATGGGTCATTGTATGGGGGTTGTTGGAATGATGGTCTTGGTCAAGAGGACCGACACAAGTCATAGGATGACTCAGGTTCGATAGGATGGGTCGTTGTACTGTTCCGTTGGAAGGGTTTCCAGACGGTGAGCAGTGATGACAACAGATAGTTACCATGAGTCATGTGAGCTAGGTACAATTCATGGTACCTGTTGGGGTAGCAGGTCTGGGTCTAGAATATGGGATGAACCAACGAGGGAAGTAACGACCCGTTAGAGCATGGGACGACTTGTTGTTTCGCTCGTTGTCTCTAGCAGTGCTGAAACTTTAGGTTTTTCATTAAGGGTATTTTCATCATTCCTAAGCCCTAAGGTCCTAAAATATGTTATTTTAAGCTCAATTAGTAGGTTTTAAGGGTGTTAAATATATCCTAAGCATCTCCATTCTATGCATGCAACTTAGAGCCTTTCCTTGAAGATCAAGTATGAAGAATCTCTCTATATGCTCTTCTATCTCCTTTAGGATTTCAAGAGGGAGTGTTGATCAGATTTACCAGGTATGTGAGGCTATGAGTGAGAGCTCCTTTCACTCTCATGCCCTAAATTCTTCTTAATTCCATGAATTTCAATTCTAGAATCTAGCTTCATGATCTTATGGGGTTTATCCAAATTCTTGTGAAATTCTCTGTGATCTATCTATGGGTCAATACTCTTCATGTATCAATTTTATGATTTATGGGAAGATTTTATAATTATTTTGATTATTAATTTATAGTTTCAAATTTTAATTAAACTATGCCCAATTATGTATGCTTCATGAAAAGTCAAATTATAATCCCATTATTATCTTGATCTTCTTAAGCGCTAGATTATGATTTATGATTTATGATATGATTTATCTCTAGTGATCATCATGGATTTATGAATATCAAGTATATACATGTTTTACAAGTATGCATGGATTTCATGATTTATGGATTTATGACTCTTGGCCAACTTATGGGCCCTTATTCATTTCAAAATCATGTATTTCAAGTGGGATCTATAATGTTATTATTTATTTGGCCATGAATTTCATGATTAATTTTATGATTACTATATGAGCCCTCATGTGCATATTTTTAGGAGTAGTGTCTTTATTATTGGATCCCTATGATATCACCACGCACGCACGTCCTCCTACTTGGCAAGCGGGGGACAGTCCTGACCACTTGGGCAAAATACTGGGGCATTATGTAAGGCTCTATTATGATGGTGTTGATTAAGACGAGTCCTCCCATTGCTCCTCATGGTTTATGCATAGTTATGTTATGTTACCTGTGCTCAAGTTATGTTTAATAAAGTTCTCTCTTATGATTATGATCGGTTTATGAATGTTTTGAAAACCTTGAGCCCTCATTTTTATATTATGATATTTACTTCATGTTCATGCTGTCCTACTCTTATGTATTTTAATTGTCTGTTTTACTTACGTTGCATACTCAGTACATTTCAAGTACTGGACGCATACTATATGATGTGTCGTTTCATGATACAGGCTTTGACATCCAGGTTCAGCCCCGCCATTAGCCGATTCTCAGAGTTTGCATCCCTCAGTCAGTGTTGGTGAGTCCTCATCCTTCGAGGATATTCAGTTATCTGTAGTTATATTCTTTCAGTTACAGACTTTTGTCAAGCTAGTTGGGGATGTTGTCGCATTAGTCATCAGTTATGTTAGAGGCTATTCGGACATTTTGTAGAAATCGGATTGTTAATTTTGATTTGGTATTAGCTTGATTTGTATGCAGACTTTCGTTATTATGTATGTTATACTTTCGCTTATTTATGTTGAGTTTTAGATATCATGTTCATGTCATGAGTCGACTTGAGGCCTCTCGGGGTTCTCTGTCCCATGTCTTAATCCGAGCCTATGTTCGGGTCATGACAATGAGAGTGAAGAGGGACACTCATTCACAACCCTACATACCTGGGTAATTTGATTTTACACTCTCCCTTGAAAGTCCAAAGGAATTGGAGAAGAAACTGAGGAGTTCTAGGCTTGATCTTCCCTTAGAAATCCTCTAGTTTGCATGTACAGGGAGGGAATGGGTTAGAATAAGTTAAGCACCCTTAAAACCCTCCTAACTGAGCTTAAAATGACGTAGTTTAGGCTAAGGAGATTAGGAATTATAAAAATGCCCTTAATGAAAAATATGAAAATTGAACACTGCTAGTGACCATGACTCATACCACGAGTCATATCTCACTCCCACAACTCGTGGTTACCATTCGTAACTTCTTTCCCAAAATTTTCTCAGTTCTCAAACCTTCGAACGACAACTCGAAAAGTAGAGTCGTTACTGGATACAACGACCCGTCGTGTCCTCTCGTCATCACCACTGACTCCATAAGTACAGTTTCTAAAACTCCCACCACGAGTCAACCAACGAATCGTACCTCCAAACCACGGGTTGTTGGACCCATCCGTTGCCTCTGTGCTAATTTTCTCTACAGCTCCTCACCGGTGCTTACCACGACTGTTGTTCCTTACAAGGTGTCGTACCAAGACTCGTACCATCCAACCCTGGTACCTCAAAGACAAACGACAACCTCAAACCACGACCTGTTACATCACCCAACATGTTGTCCCTGGACTCGTTACTATTGAGCCTCCTGTTGCAGAGTCTGACTACGAGCGGTTCCTACAGGTCATTACTCCTTCCCACGACTTATCCCACGAGTCGTTCTGTGTCATAATCTCAGATTTTTTTGTTGTTCCCATTTCAAATCCCGAGTCTAGTCTTAGGATCTTCCAGCGTATTACAATATCTCCCCCTTGGGAACATTCATCCTAGAATATGGGGTAAACATACTGAATCACTGAGGAAAAACCTGTCATCGCATATACTAAACATCTAAAGATGAAAACTGACGGAGTGACTGACTCCGGACTGAAACACATGACGAAACTAAATTCATGAATCACACATACATACATTGACATGAAAGAAACTGGAACACATGAATTGAACATGAAACTGAATAGAGTACTAAGGAGGAAGCTGATACCTCAAGCTGGAATTGAACTGGGGGAATAAATGTGGGTATTTAGCCATCATATCTGCTTTGACTTCCCACGTAGCTCCCTCAACATGCTGATTTCTCCACAAAACCTTTACTGAGGCTACTTCCCTATTTCTTAGCTCCCGAACCTGATGATCAAGTATTTCAACCGGAACCTCTTCGTAGCTAAGGCTATCCTTCAAACCTACGCTCTCCACCGGAACAACCAAAGTCGGATCAACCATGCACTTCTTTAAAAGTGATACATGGAAAAGTGGATGAACTAAAGACAATTCTGAGGGAAATTCCAACTCATAAGACACTTCGCCAACACGTCTCACAATATGGTATGGGCCAACATACCGAGAACTAAGTTTCCCCTTGTTTCTGAACCTTATCACTCCCTTCATGGGAGAAACCTTCAAAAACACCCAATCATCAACTTCGAACTCAAGTTCTCTCCTCCTCACATCCGCATAGGAATTTTGGCAACTCTGAGTTGTTTTCAACCTTTCCCATATAAACTGAAGTTTCCCCTATCCTCGTGAACTGAATCTGGTCCTATCAAAGTAGTTTCACCGACTTTGAACCAACCAATAGGTGATCTACACCTTCGCGCATAAAGAGCCTCAAACGGAGCCATCTAGCTAGAATGGTAACTGTTGTTAAATGCAAATTCAATGAGAGGTAATTGATCATCCCAACTACCCTTGAAATCAATCACACACGCTCTCAACATATCCTCAAGAGTCTGAATGGTCCGTTCATCCTGACCGTCTGTTTGCGGGTGAAAAGCCATACTAAGCTTGACCTGAATACCAGGTCCCTTCTGAAACAATCTCAAAAATTGAGAGGTAAACAGAGTACCTCTATCTGATATGATGGATAATAACTCCATGCAACCAAATTAGCTCCCAAATATACAACTTATCGTAATCCACTACTGAATCGGTAGTTTTGATCGATAGAAAATGAGCTGCTTTAGTCAACTTGTCTACAACAACCCAAATAGAACTATATAGTCGACGAGTATGAGACAACCCTATAATAAAGTCCATATTTATTTCCTCCCACTTCCAAGTAGGGATACTAATGTCTTGAAGCATAGCTCTAGGTCTTTGATGCTCAACTTTCACCTGTTGACAATTAGGACACCTTGCCACAAACTCTGCTATGTCCTTCTTCATGCCATTCCACTAATAAACTTTATGTAGGTCACAGTATATCTTGGTGGAACCTGGATGTATGGAATATCTGGAACCATGAGCCTCATGCAACATCCGCTCCCTCAAGCCATCAACACTCGGTACACACAAAGGATCCTGATATCGTAGTACACCATCTCCCCTTGAAAGAAAACCTCCATCTTCTGATTCTGAACAGCTTCCTTCTACTTTACCAAAATAGGATCCTCGTCTTGACTAGCCTTGACTTTGTTTATCAAGGAAGATTCTGATCTATTCTGAACAATGACACCACCATATGTCGAGTCAACAAGACGAACTCCTAGTCGTATCAAGCTATCCATGGAAGTTAACAGAGGATGCCGACAATTGCAAGTTCAAGCCACAGGAAGATTGTATGACTCATAGGATCTTGGTACGAGTTGTACCAGAAGTCAACACTTAGCCAGATTCAGCAGAATCCATCCAATGTATGAGTCAAGGTACGACCCGTACAATCCTGTTACAGGTCATATATGAAGGCGGAGACAGTTTTTGGTAGTTTCCCTGTTTACTTAGGAGAACGTTCCAAATATTTGTACAAATACTTTTTAGGTTATTTTTATTAAGGAGGAACAATTAGACACGACGAGAGTCAAGAATTGAGTTTTTCTCACATTGTTAACAATTAATTCAAATCTTGGAGATTTTCTTGTTTGGGGATTTCTTCATTGTTCTTGAGTTTTACTTCATACATTCATGCAATAATCAAAGTGGGTTTTCTTTTCAATCATCTTTGTATGTATTCAATTATGTGTTTGTCTATGAATTTTAATAACAATCTTACAATCATGAGGGGCTAAAACCTTCACAACTAGGGTTGTGGGAACCGTGGTGAATTAATGAACTAGGGTTGCACAAAGTGATTCGGAACCGATACTAAAACACTTGTATTGTATTCTCTTCATCTTAATATTTCTTAACGAAGTGCAACGTTAAGACTTGCCCCAATTCTTTACTTGCTTGAACCTAGTGAAGTAGAGATAAGGAAAAGAGAATTATAACAAGGCCTTGATCTTTATGGGTCATTGTATGACTTGAGCTGCGGTCGTAGGATAGTTAATTTGGAACAAATTGATAACGGTTGAATTGAAATTTCTCATGAGACCTAACCTGGTGATTGAGTATAGTCATTCAATAGGGATGGACCAGTCATTTGCATAAACCTAGTTATCAGTTCTACAAGTAAGAATTGGGATATATCACGAGTGTAATCATGAAGTAGTTATGAATCCATGGGGAATACTTGCCCTAGTTAATTGTAAATCTTAATAAACAACAACCAAGTTTCAATCTTGTTTTATAACTATTTTTATAAACCCTCTTTTTTGGAGATAAGATACCTAAAGGCTTATATACCTGCATAAGTCTTTATCTTGACCATATTCCCTATGGGTTCGACCCCAATTTTTATTGGGTTCTTTATTGACAACGTCCGCTTCATGATTTATCAGGAGTGTGAGTTTGAGCGTTATCAAAAAGTGACGCCGTTGCTAGATAATATGACTTAACATTAGTTTGATTGCTTGTATTTGACTTTTAGTTGTTATTTCCTTGTTTACATTTTCTTTTTCTTCTATGCTTCATTCAGGATACAACAGGGATGCCTCACCTCAAGAACAACCTGTGTGAATGCCCAGATGGAAGACAAGGGGCTGCTAATGTCCATAGGAGAGATGATGAATATTGATCAAAGGATAAAGATTTATATGTGAGACACCGAAGAGATAAGAGGGATTTAGTCGGTGTACCTTGATAACTCCTGAATGATTAAGAAAGATACATCGTGCCACGATATGAAATCAGGCGCTTCATGGGAGGCAACCCATGAAAGGTGAAGTCTAAGTAGCCATAGGTATGTCCCTATGTAATGCCCCGGAAACCCTAAGATCAGACCCCGGAGTTAAAATGGAGAAAATAGGATTTTCTACACCATGTCATAGAACGAGTCATCTTGTGACCGGTGGGGTAGGCCACGAGTCGTGGAGTGACTTGTGGGAAGGGTACGAGATTGGTTGAAAATTTGGGAAATTTAGCGGCCACGGGTGTGTCCATGAGTCGTGGTCAACACCACGAGTCGTCATATAAGTCGTGGTCAAGGTTTGACTGAAAGTTGGGAAATTCGGGCAGTGTACTTAACGGGTCCTCACCATGACTCGTCTGGGACACCACGAGTCATGGTGTATCCTGTGGTGACCCCCAGGTGGTTTTCGGCAGTGAGAGCGACGGGAGGTGACCATGAGTTATGGTCACCGGTAACGGGTCGTCGAGTATCCCGTGGTGACTCCTGAAGAGGAATCTTGGTTCAGTGGCAACGAGAGATGTCATGAGTCGTTAGTTCTCCTGATGACTGGTGAAGTTAGTCGTTGGTAGGCTATTGAATTTGAATAAAAATTTCCAATGCACCTCATGACTGGGCGCACGAGTCATCCCAGACCTTACGACTCGTGGAGTGCCTCGTGGGGACTGGCTGGGTCCTTTTTCCTGTGAATTTTTTAGAGTGTTTTACGTAATTTTCTAAACTTCTAGACTCTAAACTACATTGTTTTGGGTTTTAGTCAGGGGATTTAGAGGGGTAATCGACAGTTTTACTTCATTCCTCGCATCCCCTCAAAAGTTAGAACGTAGAATTCTCTCAAAAAGACTCAGAGAAGAAGCTAGGGCAATCGAATTCTCCTCAAATTTTCAAGAGATTCTCTCAGGGATTTCCATCACCAGGTATGTGGAAATTCAACAAGGGAATAGTTCTTCCCTTGTGTCCCCAAATTTTTCACTATTCTCCTCTTTCAATTTAGCCCTGTGGATTCGAAATGTAGAAGATTATTAGACTTTTATCTTTATAATTTCAAGTAGTATCTTCCTCATTATTTTTATTGCATTATTATTCCCTATTCCTAGAATGTTGTGAAAATTTTATCTATTAGAATCATTTAGCCCTAGTTCCCAGCTCAGTAGAAATTACAATTTGCGGGTTGAACTAGTCTCCCTATAGCTTGATTCTGACATATTGAAATCCCCGTATTATTAGTGTATGTAGAAATTTTAGTCAGAAACTTACATGTCAAGTCTCAGTCATATTATTAGACTCAATGTTGTCCAGAAAATGCCAGCTGATCAGTTTGACAACAATTAATTCTTGAGGTGTCCGTGATGCCTCCCAATTATCAGTATTAGACTCAATATCAAATTTTTAGTGGTTCTTTAGGCGGTTATGACACTTATAGATAAGTAGTTCTTACCAGCCTTGGGACCCTAGCTTCAGATTACAATTTGTTCTTTAGAAGATTATGACACTTCTAGATAAGCAGCTCTAGCCAATCTTAGAATACCAATCACAGAGTCCGGTCCGATTAGACTCTCAGGGTACTTCCAGATAGGTATTCCTGACTTAGTCTTGGGCCCCAATTTTGAGCTATCATCTTAGTAGTCAGTCTAGGACTATCTAGTGGAAGTAGGACTTAGCACCGAGCGGATCGGAGTTCCAGCACACTAGGTTCCTAGAAATACCTTGCCACCGTAGGCTATATTTTTGTTGGCCTCATGGCCCCAGACCAGTGATCACTCAATTCATGCCTTTATACCCTGGAAAGGTATATTGGGTCCTACTAATGGGGTGTATACATCGGAATCCACGTCTAGCTCACGTGGTTATATGTTGGTTATAGACTCTCCCACTAGTCAATTCAGTTCAGTCTCAAATTAGCTCAATTAGAACAGTTTCATACTACTCAGTTCAGATCAGTTCAATACAGTATTTTAGATTAGTATCTCAGATTTAGGGCATGACTTTGACCATCAGACAGGGTCATTTTGACCATCTCAATATAATTCTTTTTATTCAGTTTCAACATTTCAGTTGGTCATTGCATGTCTTTCTAGTTCGGTTATTTTATTTTCCGTGTTATGGTTTCTCCTACTTACTCAGTACATTCAAAGTATTGACACATATCTTTTATGTTGCATCATTTTATGATACAGCTGTAGGTTCTTAGACTCAACACCGTTACCAGATCTCGCTTACAAGTTTTAGCTGTATCATTGGTGAGTCCTCATCTTTTGAGGACGAGGATTATTTCTTTTCAGTTATATTTCTTTCAGTTAGACATAGAGTTAGATGGGGGCTTGTCCCAGTAACTCATCAGATAAATGGCTTTTAGACAAACATAGATTCAGATTTTTCAGCTTTGTTTCAGTTGTTTTAAACTTTATGATTTAGTTCTTCTTCATAAATGTTTTATTTTATTATTTTAATGCTTCCTCTATGTTTTTACTTAGAATGTCAGTGTTATGATAGACCACGGGTTGACTTGGGATTAATTGTGACTCCAAGTACCGTGTCTCGTTTAAGGTATAGACTCGGGGCCTGACAAACTTGGTATCAGAGCACTAAGTATAGAGTATCCTAGGATGTCTGAAAGTCATGTAGAGTAGACTCATTTTAATGGGTGTGAAGCGTGCCATACTTATGATGGGGATGCTACGAGACGTTATTAGGAAAACTCTCTTTTGTTCTTACTCTTTATTGTGTGTTGAAGTTCAATTCCAGAAATGCTCTCCTAACTCGTGCTCTATTTCGTTCAATGAAATTGTGCCTCCATGACTTAGTAACGAAAGAAGGGCCGACAACGCTCACCGACCTACCCCACCAGCTCCAGCAGCCCCTCAGGATGACTAAGTGTCCTCTGTAGAGTTCAGAGCGTCTATCAAGCTGTCGCACAAACAGTCACTAATGAGGTGAACCAACAGGTGGTTCCAGTCAATAATAATGGGTCTGCAGTAGCAGCCTGAGTTCGAAAGTTCACCCGGATGATTCCTCCAGTTTTCCATGGATCTAAGGTGGGAAAGGGCCCACAAGAGTTAGAGATGAGATTAGAAAGATCACCCAAATTATGGGTGTTGGCTCCTCTAAGAGTGCCGACCTATCTACCTACTAGCAGAAAGGGGTAGCCTAGATCTAGTACGAACAGTGGAAGGAGGGGAGACCAGCGAGAGTAGAACAGGTAGAATAGGAGGAGTTCACTACAGCCTTCCTGGACAAATTCTTCCTCCGGGAGCTCAGGGAGGCTAAAGTGGCTGAATTCATGAATCTAAAATAGGGAAATCGGATGGTGGAAAAGTATTCATTGGAGTTTATAAGGTTGTCTAAATATGCTCCAGAGATGGTAGCCGAGCCAAGGGCTCGCATGCTAAAGTTCATTAATGGAGTATCGAACTTAGTCCTCAAGGAGTGCAAGACTGTCATGCTTCTTAAGGATATCGATCTCTCTAGCCTCATAGTTCATGCCCAGCAGATTGAGGCGGAAAAACTAAAAGACTTGGAGCGGGAGAACAAGCGGGCAAGGACCGGCCAATCAGATTATGCCCGCCAGATATCTGGCGGTAGTAGCTGCCCATAGCAGCAGCAGCAGAAGGCTCCAGCACCCGCTTCAGCTAGTGTCCTTACCTTCCAATCCCGCAAGGATCAGAGGGGTGGAGCATCTGGATCATAGTCCCAAAGTCATAATGCCAGCAACCACTACAACTACCCACTTGCCCTAAGTGTGGAAAGAATCATCCAGGAGAATGCCTTTAGGGCCGAGAGGGTTGTTTTGGGTGTGGACAACTTTGTCATCAGCTAAAAGAATGCCTATTAGCAGGACGGGGGAGATCACAATCCACTGCTTCAGTAGCTCCAGCAGGCTGACACTTCAGGTACGGATGGCGGCCAACTCCAAAATCATTTTTATGCTTTGTCCTCTCATCAGGATCAGGAGAGGTCACCTAACGTGGTCATGGGTATGTTACGCCTTTTCCATCTAGACGTGTATTCCCTACTAGATCCAGGATCCACACTTTCGTTCCCGACTCCCTATGTAGCTATCCAGTTTGATATCAGTCTAGAGGTCCTCTCAGAACCATTCTCAGTTTCCACCCTAGTTGGCGAGTCAGTTAGAGCCAGCCGGGTGTATAGGAACTGCCCAATCTCAATCATGAATAAGGTCATTCCAGCTGATCTTGAAGAGTTAGACATGGCTGACTTTGACCTCATTCTTTGCATGGATTGGTTACACTACGGTTATGCCTCAGTAGATTGCAGAACTAGGGTTTTCAGGTTTCAGTTCGCAAATGAGCCAACTTTAGAGTGGACCTGCAGTAGTTCAGCAACTAATGTCAGTTTATTTCCTACTTTAAGGACAAAAAGATTATTTACAAAGGGTGTATATATCATCTAGTTTGGGTCAAAGATTCCTTCTCTGAGACCCCGACTATTCAGTATGTTCTAATTGTCAGCGAGTTCCTTGATGTGTTTCCCGAAGATCTTCCTGGAGTCCCTCTTGAGCGGGAAATAGACTTCGGCATAGACCTTCTAGAAACTCAACTCATCTCCATCCCTCCTTATAGAATGGCTCCAGTAGAACTTAAGGAGTTGAAGGAGCAGTTAAAGGACCTTCTTGATAAAGGTTTTATCAGACGCAACATCTCTCCCTGGAGTGCTTAGTACTATTTGTTCGAAAGAAAGACGCACCCTCAGAATGTGCATCGATTACGGTCAGTTGAACAAGGTCACAGTCAAGAAAAGGTATCCCCTACCTAGGATTGACGACTTGTTCGATCAGCTTCAAGGAGCCAGTCGTTTCTCTAAGATAGATCTCAGGTTGGGGTATCATCAGCTAAGAGTAAGAGAATGTGACATACCGAAAACAACTTTCAGAACTCGGTATGGTCACTATGAATTCGTGGTTATGTCCTTCGGACTGACTAATGCCCCCGCAACTTTCATGGACCTGATGAATAGAGTCTTCAGGAAGTATCTAGATATGTTCGTCATTTTATTTATCGACGACATCCTGGTATACTCCAGAAATGAGAAAGAACATGCTAATCACCTGAGTATAGTGCTTCAGACGCTCAGAGACCGCCAGTTGTTCGCAAAATTCAATGAATGCAAATTCTGGTTGAAGTCTGTGACTTTCATTGGTGACGTAGTCTCCGGTGAGGGTATTTAGGTAGATCCTCAAAATATAGCAGTGGTGAAAGACTGGCCAAGACCTACTTCCCCAACCAAATAAGAAGTTTCTTGGGTCTAGTCGGTTATTACCGACGCTTTATGGAAGGTTTGTCCTCCTCTATTGCATCGCCTCTGACTAGGTTGACTCAGAAAAATGTGAAATTTTAGTGGTCAGATGCATGTGAGAAGAGTTTCTAGGAGTTAAAGATTTGACTCACTACTGCTCCAGTGTTGACCTTAGTTGAAGTAACAAATGGGTTTGTAGTGTATTGCAACGCTTCCAGAGTTGGACTCGGTTGCGTTCTGATGCAATGGGGTAAGTCGATAACTTACGCCTCCAGAAAACCCAAGTTTCATGAGAAGAAATATTTGACTCATGACTTGGAGTTCGTAGCGGTGGTGTTTGTGTTGAAAATATGGAGGCACTACCTTTACAGGGCTCACATGGATGTTTTCATCGATCAGAAGAGCCTTCAGTATGTGTACAGTTAGAAAGATCCAAATGTTTGTCAGAGAAGATGGTAGGAGCTACTGAAGGACTATGACATGAGTGTGCTGTATCACCTGGGAAAAGCCAATGTGCTGGCTGATTCCCTAATCAGGATGTTTGTGGGGAGCGTGGCTCATGTTGAAGAGGGAAAAAGGGAACTAGCAAAAGATATCCACAGGTTAGCTCGGCTGGAGTGCAGTTGATTGATACAACTGAGGGCGGAGTAGTTGTGCAGAGTGGATCAGATTCCTCATTGGTAGTAGAAGTTAAGTCAAGGCAGGATGAAGATCCCATATTGGTTAAGCTGAAGGAGGCGGTTCTCAAAAAAGAAGTGGAGGATTTCTCCAAAGGGGGAGATGGTGTGCTCCGTTACCAGGGCAGATTATGCATACTGGATGTGGATGATTTGAGACAGTAGATACTGGCTAAAACACATAGTTTGAGATATTCCATCCACCCAGGTGATACTAAGATGTACCATGATTTACGGGATATTTATTGGTGGAACGGAATGAACAGAGACATCGCAGAATTTGTATCTAAGTGCCCGAACTACCAGCAAGTTAAGGTGGAACACTAGAGACCGGGAGGTATGACTCAGGATATTAGCATACCCACATGGAAGTTGGAAGAAGTAAATATGGATTTTATTACAGGTCCACCTCGGACTCATCGACATCACGACTCAATCTAGGTGATAGTCGACCGGATGACCAAATAAGCACATTTCCTCCCAGTTAAAACTACAGACTCAGCTGAGGACTATGCTAGGCTTTTTATCCAAAAGTTGGTCAAACTTCATGGGGTGCCCATGTCCATTATTTTAGAAAGAGGCACCCAGTTCACCTCGCATTTCTGGAAGTCTTTTTAGAAGGGACTCGGTACCTAGGTCAAGCTCAGCACAACTTTTCACCCGCAAATAGATGGACAAGCTGAGTGGACTATTCAGACCTTCAAAGATATGCTGAGAGCTTGTGTGATCGATTTCATGGGCAGTTGGGATGATCACTTACCTCTCATCGAGTTTGCGTACAATAACAACTACCTCTCCAATATTCATATAGCCCCATTTGAGGCTTTATATGGTAGGAGGTGTAGATCTCTTATAGGGTGGTTTGAGATTGGTGAAGCTACTTGATAGGGATAGACTCCATTCATGAAGATATGCAAAAAGTACATCTCATTCGAGGAAGATTGAAAATAGCTCAGAGCCGTTAGAAATCTTATGCTGATGTGAGAGAAGAGAGTTAGAGTTTGTAGTGGATGATTGGGTTTATCTAAAAATTTTACCCATGAAAGGGGTGATGAGATTTGGGAAGAAAGGATAACTCAGCCCGAGATATGTGGGACCCTATAGAATTCTGAGGCGAATAGGCAATGTAGCATATAAGCTAGAATTACCTTCAGAGTTGGCATCTGTTCACCCAGTATTCCATGTTTCACTATTGAAGAAGTGCATCGGTGATCCAACTTATGTTGTGCCACTAGACAGTGTGGGAGTGAAACATAGTCTCTCATGCGAAAGGTCCCAGTTCAGATCCTTGACCGTTAGGTTCGTAAGCTGAGGAATAAAGAAGTAGCTTCAGTCAAAGTCTTGTGGAGGAATCAACATGTTGAAGGAGCTACGTGGGAAGCCAAAGCAGATATGATGGCTAGATACCCACTTTTGTTCCCTTCCAGCTTAGTTTCAGTTTAAGGTATCAATTTTCTCCCTAAAACTCTATTCAGTTACATGTTCAGTACATGTGTCCCAGTTTTATTCATGTTAATGAATGTGTGTATGATTCCTGAATTTAGTTCAGTCATGTAGTCCAGTTCGGAGGTAGTCCTTCCGTTAGTTTACAACTTTCATGTTACACCCCGTAAGATTTTAGCGGCTAGTGTGCGTGCGCGTGGGCTTGCAACGAGTAAAGAGGGAGTTGTTGGGCAAGTCTAGGCCGTGAAGGGCCAGCGCGATGCACCAGTCCGCCTATGCATTGGGAGGTGCAGCGCGCCAGGCACAACAACGCCTTGGGAGGTGAGGCGCGACAGGGCCCATTGCGCGATGGCCAATGTGGGGGGCTGGCCTCTTGGAGCGTTGGCCGGCGCAAGGCGCCCCCCTATCCACCGCCCAATGCATATATAAACCCCCTTTGTTTAATTTTACTTCATACCTTACATACTCCCTCGGTCAGAGAAGTGGGAAAACGTAACTTTCATCATATTTTCGTCAAATTACGCTACCAAACACCGTCCAAATGCAAATTAACTCTAGGTAACAAGTCCTAGGGCTACGAGAAGCATTTCTACGGAGTTATTTATCGAAAATTCACTCGGCGTACTGGAACTCCACCAAGTAAAGGTTGTCGGAATTACTCCAAATTGAATTTTAAATGGCCAAAGGCAATAGGTAAGCATTTCTCCCTTCTGAACTCTCCAGAAATTATGGGTTTCCGGTCGAGTTAAGAAGAGTTGAATTATAGTTATTATTATTATCGAAAGATATCATTGTTTCTTGAATTAAGTATTGAAAATGGCCCTATTCTCTCAGTGTAAGGGCTGCAGTTGAGTGGAACCGCCGGTTGAAACTCTTCAGTTAAGCAAGAATTAGCATTCGAGGTATGTTAAGGCTTATTCCTTCGGCAAGTTGTTCGCATCGTATAATGATATGATCTATATTTTTGAATGTAGATTTCGATCCTACATGTTCTAATTTGCTGTCGCTAGTATTTAAGGATCATGCATGTCACGATTAGCTGCTATCAATAGATTATGATTACATATGTTGTGGATAGCTGCTAGAAATCATATTAAGAGCATATTGCAGTGTCCCTTGTCAGGAAAGAAGATGTTAAGTGTGACTCACGCCAGAAGCATCATAGAGACTTCTCTATCCTCCTGTTCATGGTGGTAGTAGAATTGATGTTTCACTGTCATTCCTTGGCTTTAGAAGTTTGTGATTAGTTGTTGGGCCTGAGTTAGTAAATTGAACAGCATAGGCGCAGCCGGGCGATATAACTATCAGTTTGGGGCCTGTATGGTCAGCAAAGCTCGCCCAGAGGCTGTTGGCGTACCTGGAAGCCTCCAGGTCCAGAATTATATTAGCATGGTCTTACCCTAGAGTTAGTGGCATAAGAGTTGCCCAGTGAGTTGGGGGTCAGTCTGCCATATAGTGGCTACCGCTAGTGACAGTTAGTTTCAGTCGACACGGTGCCTATCGTACAGGTTACTCAGGGCACCATCCCATTCATTACCAGTCTGATAGAGCAGTGGATACCCTAAGGAGGAGGCTTTGTTAGTAGCTAGATACGAGGCTAACGCCCTAGCCTATTTTTATAAGATATTTAGGTACAGGTCACCGAGAATAGCTAACCCCAGATAAAACTTACCAACGAGCTTAGGAATCGCCTAGAGAAGGCATATGATATCTGAACTGACTAAGTTAGTGTCTAAGGGAATAGAACCACAATATTATAGTATTACCTTTAGACTAAGAGTTATAATAAGCTTCCTACAAAACATTAGGGCTGACTCTTCAGGAGCATACCCGAATAGTAGAAGCCCCATAGTTGTTCTATGCAGAGGACAAGTATTCCAAAGTAAGCCTATTATGGTCAGCTGCTACAAGTAACATTGAGTCGACAACAACGACATAATGAACTTTTCAGAGTTACTCTAGTTAGTTTGGTCTCTACATAGGATGTTTGGGTTGTTGGATGTTGTTGCATATAGGGCCATGCTTGCATGGGCAGCATGATGTCCGAAAGGACCAGACTGAGGCCGTGAGGGCCGTATTGAGTTACATCAGATTGTGGCTGTGAGGGCCGTATTGTGGTATAGTTACCTCTAGAGCTTACATTATGAACCATAGTCAAGCCAGTCCAGTTACAACAAATACATTATGACCCATAGTTGAGCCAAGGCTCGGGTCAAGTTACAGTAGATACATTATGATCCATAGTTGAGCCAAGGATCGGGTCCAGCTACAGCAGATACATTATGAACCATAGTCGAGCCAAGGCTCGGTGTCCAGTTACAGCAGATATATTATGACCCATAGTAGAGCCAAGGATTGGGGTCCAGTTATAGAAGATACATTATGATCCTCAGTTGAGCCAAGGCTTGGGATCCAGTTACAACAATTACGTTATGACCCATAGTTGGGCCAAGGCTCGGGGTCCAGATACAACTACAGGAGCTCAGATGACTGAGATACAGCTACAGGAGCCTAGACAACTCAAATACAGTTACAGGAGCCCAGATGGCTCAAATATAGTTACAGTTACTTGCAGAGTCTACGAGGTACCAATAGGGGTATATAGACTAATTGGCACCTTTCGGGGCTTTTGAGAGCCCGGGTAGGTTATTTCTGTGTTGGTTTTACCTTCCTGGCTTATGGGGGCCAGGTTAGGTTCTTGTCTGTATATCTACCAGCTATAGCTTATGAATGAATAGACGTACAATTTCAGCTCATATATGTGTAGTGTTTTACTAGATGCAGGTTATGTATAAGAAAGCTTACAGGTTAACTTCTGGCTCTTACTACTGTTCACTTTCAGTCTTTATCAGTTTTAATCAGCTCCTGTTACTGCCTTATATATTCAGTACATATTATACTGATGCCCAACTATGGGGCACTGCATACTTGCCTGCTGGTTTAGACAGACAGAGTTTAGGACCTCCATTAGCAATTGTTCAGGGTCAGCATTTCGGCTAGCTCCTTTTATTCAAAGCTGTTAGACTGCAGAGATTACTGTCTTTTATTTGAAATAACATTTGGGTAGGCTGTGGCCCTCTCCCGACCAATATTTTTTAGTCTTAGAGGCTTACAGACTACAGTCTTTAGTTAGTTAGTTGTTGTTGGTCGTGTGGGGCCCATGTATCTCTTAGTTTACGTGTTGGCCGTGTGGGGCCAATATAGTTGCTTGTTTTCATTCTTGTTATAACTAGACAACATGGTAGTCTTGTCGGCCTGCATAGGATCCTTTTTAGTACTGTATTGGCTGGGCTAGCTGTTTTCTTTTACAGGTGCTGTGTGGCCTTGTCGGCCTGAGGCTGTGTTTACAGCCAAGAATATAAGTTTGATTTCTTGATTATGAGTCGCTGGTAGGCACCAGCATTCCATACGGCCAGTCGGGTCAGCCCAGATCCAGTGTGGCATTAGGTGCCAGTCACGCCTCCCAAGGTAGGGCGTGACAAACTTGGTATCAAAGAAGGTCGTATCCTAGGGATTCTACAAGACGTGTCTAGTAGAGTCTTGTTTATGAATTTGTTGTGCACCACATTTTATAAGAATGAGGCTACGATGCATGATAGTATGGTTACCACTCCTTCTTTTCAGATCATGCTATAGAGCCGAGTTGTATAGGGATGAGTCTCTAAGTTTCTTTGTTATGTCTGTCCAAAATGACGTTTGATATGGGACAGACTTCAGTCAGCCGCAAGTTAGCTACAACATTAGGAGAGGGTACCAGTAAGGTGCCATGGTTGGGGGACAGTCAGCCTAAGGGCAAAAGAAGATGTCTTTCAATTTCCCAAGCATCCTTCTAGGGCACCAGGAATCTCATAAGGTAATAGATATGCCAGTACCGCCCCTATTTCTTTTTATAGCCTCAGATTAAGAGGTCAGTAATATGGTATATGTATGAGCTGGTTTACTTAGCAGATATTTAGAATTAGATGGAAACAATAATTAATGGTAGGTTACCTAAAAGAAATGCGAAGGATTGTGCGAAATGTGCACCTCCAGCCATTAGAGTTTGCTGAATTTCATGTCTTAGCCCTATTATAGAATGATAGGGTCATTTTCCACCTCCCAGCTTGTACTTTCAGTACAACATAAAGTGTGAGTATTAATTCTATGTTGCCCTGAATAAAGAGCAAAGGAGGGCTAGAATTGTTGATTCCGAGAAAGATTAGAAGGTGGTCAAGATCCCTAGTGTTTACAAAGTTACCTAGACCCTCATGGCAGTAAATTAGGAGGGTAAATAATATTTCCATTAGCACCTAAGTACGCGTAATAGCCCACAAGCAATAAACCCCTAACAGTAGTATAGCCCAGGTCAGAAATAGGCTGATTCCACAGTAGTATGCTAGCAACAGTAGTGAGTATCTGAAGAATAATGGCTATGACCATAGTTTGTTATGTCAAAGGACAGAGAGATTATATATATAAAATTGGCCCGAGTGCGGTTCAGAACGATATGGGTTAGTAGTCTTCGCCAGTTATATCCCTGCTAGTAAGGTGCGTAGAGAACGAACCCCGATTTTCAGCTTATAGAAGTAAGAGCAAGGCCTAAGCGTCGAACTTGAGGGAAATATAGAATCACCTCCAGGAGGTACCAGGCTAATAGAGCTTGGAATTGCCCCTGAATGTTGAGACATAAGCAGCAAGCTGACACTTAAAGGATAGTGAGGTTGTAACCTAGAATACTGCAATGTCCCCACTAATTGTGGAGGCAAAGGAGTGATAGTACGGAGACTCTATCCTAGTGCAGCCGGAGATAAGGCCCAGCAGAAGGATTCATCGGGCTTTGAGACCTAGAGGTCGACTTTATGTTCTAAATATGGTCGGGCTTTGTCAGTAGATAGTGGCAAGGCATACCATGTTCGTTATTCCCCCTACCCGGGTTTGATGAAAATATGTTAGGTTATAAAAGAGATCTATTGCTAGCCTAGGAAGAAGAAGGATATTACTGAGTTGTGGCATAAAGCTCCATTGGCCAGCAAAGAGAGGTTGGACATTAGAAACCGGGCAGGCTAATTCAGGAAATAGCCATGCCTATTTGGAAGTGGGAAACAAACAGTATGAATATAGCTGCAGAATTAACCCATACTAGGGAAAAATTCGATCCTATTCGAGTCAGTATCGAAAGACTAATGAGATTAATTCATTTCTTGCCGGTCAGGATAATGTTTCAGTTAAAGATTACGCTGGATTGAATATTAAAGAAATATGCCGGTGATATGAAGTCTCAGTATTTATTAAATTCTGACAAAGACCGCAACTTACAGCTAGGCTTTGGAGAAGCTATCAGAACAAATTGGAATGCAAGTTAATTTGAGTACCGCTTCCTGTCCCTAGATAGTGACTAAGTAGACTACACGGCTTAGACACCTGGGGAGGTGTTAAGGGTGGAAATGTAGCTTCCCTATATAACGGCCTGAAGCAGGTACATTAGGGATAATTGAACCGAGCACATTGCATTAGTCGGAGGGAAATAGTTAAACTAATTCAAAGATATGTACCGGCATCCCAAGGTCGCCGAGAGCCTTACTTTAGCATACGGAGAAGTTAGGAATTGAAGCAACGATGGGATGTCCCTAAAAAAACGTCTCCACTGAAGGGAGTTATGAGATCTGACAAGTAGGGCAAGTCCAGCCCTAGATTCATTTAGCTACATCGGGTCCTCAGGGAGATTGGCCAAGTGGACTATAAGATGGAGTTACCTTCAGGGCTAGGATCTATTTATGCCACAGGAGAGCCATCCCATGCAGAGGCTCCAACAGTTATATTAGGTCACTGGGTTCGTAAGGGGCTACCAAAGAGACTTAGAGAGGAACAGGAATATAGCAGGGATGTATTGAGAAGCTAAGAATAAAGTATAGATCTAGATATCTTCAGTTGTTCCAGGCTCTATAGTGAAAACCTGCAGATCTAGACAAAATCAGAAACGGCAAAATAGTTTTCAAGTATTGAGTGGTGCCCTATTTGTCATTGTTATCAGTTGTTTATATATGAAATGATACTATATTATTTAGTTGCTTATAGAATCCTGTGAGCCGCCTGTGTTGGACTTTTCTGCGTTTCAGGTTTTCGAATAGTCCATAATACAGAGGAGACTCTGCCAAAATTTTCCTAAGTAGTAGTTAGAAGAGTTAACTCCTTTAATCCTGGAGATTACATTTGAGGATGAATGTTCCTAAAGGGGGGAGGATGTTACACCCCTTAAGATGTTAGCTACTAGTGTGTGTGCGTGTGGGCTTGCGACGAGTAGAAAGGGAGTTTGATGTGTAAGGGGAAATGCCTCAGAAGTAGGGTTGGGCGAGGCCAAGCCGCGAGGGGCCAGCGCGACGCGCCATCCCACCTATGTGTTGGGAGGCGCGGCGTGCTAGGTATATCAGCACCCTGGGAGTCGCGGTGTGGAAGGGCCCTTGGTGCAATGGCCAGCGCCGGGTGCCGGCCTCTTGGCGCGTTGACCGGGGTGTGGCCCCCCCGTCCACTGCCCTATTCCTATATAAACCCCCTTTGATTAATTTTACTTCATTCCTTGCATACTCCCTTGGTTAGAGAAGTGGGAAAACACAACTTTCATCATATTTTCATCAAATTATGCTACCAAATGACTTCCAAATGAAAATTAACTTCAGGTAACAAGTCCTAGGCCTACAGGAAACATTTCTACGGAGTTATTTCTCGATAATTCGCTCGGCATACTAGAACCTTGCCGGGTAAAGGTTGTCGGAATTACTCCAAATTGGATTCTAGACGACACAGGCAACCGGTAAGCATTTCTCCCATCTGAATTCTTGAGAAATGGTGGGTTTTCTGCTAAGTTAAGCAGAGTTGAATTATAGTTATTATTATTATCGAAAGATATCATTGTTTGCCGAATTTAGTATTGAAAATGGCCCTATTCTCTTAGAAGTGCCGCAATTTAGTGGAATGACCGGTTACAGGTTCAAGCTTTTAGTTAAACAAGAATTGGCATTCGAGGTATGTTAAGGCTTATTCTTTCAGAAGGTTATTCTCGTCGTATAATGATACAACCTGTGTTTTTGAATGTGGATAATGATCCTACATGTTCTAATTAGCTGTCGTTAGTATTTAAGGATTATGTATATCACGATTAGCTGCTATCAGTATATTATGATTACGTATGTTGTGGCTAGCTGCTAGAAAGCATATTAAGAGTATATTGCAGTGTCCCTTGTCGGGAAAGAGGATGTTAAGTGTAACTCACGCTAGAAGCGTCATAGAGACTTCTTCGTCCTCCTATTCACGATGGTAGTAGAATTGATGTTTCGCTGTCATGCCTACGCTTTAGAAGTTTGTGGATAGTTGTTAGGCCTGAGTTAGTAAATTGAACAGTATACGCGCAGCTGGGGGATATAACTATCAGTTTGGCACCTGTATTGATAGCAAAGCTCGCCCAGAGGCCGTTTGCGTACCTTGACACCTCTATGGATAGAATTATGTTAATATGGTCTTACCTAAGAGTCAGTGGCATCAGAGTGGCCCAGTAAGTTCAGGGTCAGTCTGCCATATAGTGGCTACCGCCAGTGACAGTTAGCTTCAGTCAACGTGGCGTACAGGTTATTTAAGGCACCATCCCAGTCGTTACCAATCTAATAGAGCAGTAGATACCCTAAGGAGGAGGCTTTGTTAGTATCTAGATACGGGGCTAACTCCCCAGCCTATTCTTATAAGATATTCAGGTACAGGTCACCGAGAATGGCTAAGCCTAGATAAAACTTACCAATGACCTTTGGAATTGCCTAGAGAAGACATATGATATCAGAACCGATCAAGTTAGTGTCTAAGGGACTAGAACCACAGTATTAGAGTATTACCTTTAGACTAAGAGTTATAATAAGCTTCCTACAGAAAGGGCTAACTGCTCAGGAGCATATCCAAATAGTAGCAGCCCCACAATTATTCTACAAAGAGGACAAGTATTCAAGAGTAAGCCTATTATGGTGAGCTGTGAATTGAGTCGACAACGACGACATAATGACCCTCGTCAGATTTACTCTAGTTAGTTTGGTCTCTATATACGACGTTTGGGTTATTGGAAGTTGTTGCCTGTAGGACCATGCTCGCAGGGGCAGTATGATGTCTGAAAGGACCAGACTGAGGCCGTGAGGGCCATATTAAGTTACACTAGATTGAGGCCGTGAGGGCCGTATTGAGGTATAGTTACCTCCAGAGCTTACATTATGACCCATAGTCGAGCCAAGGCTCGGAGTCCAGTTACAGTAGATACATTACGACCCAAAGTCAAGCCAAGGCTTGAGATCCAGTTACAACGGATACATTATGACCCATAGTCGAGCCAAGGCTTGGGGTCCAGTTATAGCAGATACATTATGACCCATAGTAGAGCCAAGGATTGGGGTCCAGTTACAGCAGATATATTATGATCCTCAGTCGAGCCAAGGCTCAGGATCCAGTTATAGTAGTTACATTATGACCCATAGTCGGGCTAAGGCTAGGGGTCCAGATACATCTACAGGAGCCCAGATGACTGCGATACAGCTTCAGGAGCCTAGACGGCTCAAATACAGCTACAGGAGCCCAGATGGCTCAAATATAGTTATAGTTACTTGCTGAGTCTACGGGGTACCAATCGGGGTATATAGACTAATTGACACCTGTCGAGGCTTATGGGGGCTCAGGTAGGTTATTTCTGTGTTGGTTGTACCTTATCGGCTTATGGGGGCTAGGTTAGGTTCTTGTCTGTATATTTGTCTTCCAGCTATAGCTTATGAATGAATAGATGTACAATTTTAACTCATATACGTGTAGTGTTTTACTATATGCGGGTTATGGATAAGAAAGCTTACAGGTTAACTTCTGGCCCTTACTAGTGTGCACTTTCACTTCTTTATCAATTTTAATCAGCTTCTGCTACTACCTTTGTCACGCCCTGCCTTGGGAGGCATGACTGGCACCTGGTGCCCTATTAGGACCTGGACTACTGAACTAACTGAGCCTAAGCACTTCTGGTGCAAGGCAGGCTCTAACTCTGAAATCACAAAACCGACGGGCTATATAGTGGCTGTAAATACAGCCCCCGGCCGTCAAGGCCTATAGCCACGTGCTAAAAGTAACAGCTAACCAGAAACAACTGAATATAAGGAGTCCTATGCGGGCTGACAAGGTCACCATGATATCTAGTTATAGCTGAGAAACGAAATCAGGTACTAAACTGATCTGTGACCGACAAGGTCACCAACTAACAGCTGAAAAAGGCCCCACACGGCCGATACTTCTAACCACAGGAAACATAATACAATCTGCAAGCCTCTAAGAATAATACGATGGTCGGGATAGGTCCCCGGCCTACCCATACTGTACAATCAAAAGGAGAGTAAACCTCTGTCTTTCAAGCTTCGAATGAAAGGAGCTGAAGGCTCTATATTGCCGACTAGAACTACGAGGGATCTGCTCCTCGTCTATGTACACCTGCAGGCAAGTAATGCAGCGCCCCAAATGGGCGTCAGTACCACAGGTACCGAGTATGTAAAGCAATAATTGGAAACAACTGAAAGTAAGTAATAAAGCTGACAGTAACTGAAGTAATAGGAAACAGACTGAGATAGTGGAATCAGGACTAAATATAACTATACTGAGAAGAGTAGGAGTCATACCTGATTACATGGCGTTCTACTGTCTATCTATCAATAACTAAAACAGCATAACATAACATAAACCCTACCTGGCCCCCATAAGGTGGAAGGTGAAATCATCACAATCTATTTACCCCAACCCAGGTCATACAACATCACCTAGTAGCTATAAGCATCCTACCGATCCCTTAGGTATGTAGCTTGGGCCCGCTGGGCCCCTGACTATAGCTGTACCTGAGTTCGGAGGACTCCTAAAATCAACACCCCGGGTGCAAGCGCTCAACGGGGGTGTATAAAAGCCGACCAAGGCAAAATATGGGGAAACTGGCATCCCATCTTCATCCCTAGAGGACGACATTCCACTCTGTAGAGTGACATATCCTCGCCCTCTGGCGGATGAGTCGATACAACTATTAACCCTGGGGCGGTCATGGAAGCTAAGTAATCCAGCCCAAAATAATACAATCAAGTTTCAACTGATAGCAATGACTGCATATAATACATACTAAATCTGATAATAATAATATAATCTCTGACATGCTCTACTGAGAGTCATCCTGGATTACTATGCTGGAGAAACTAACAGATAAATCTATCTGTATAGTGAGAGCGTATCTGGCCTTCTGGGCCTCATACTGATGCTACTCGCTTATGGCATAATTTGTATGACTGTTTGCACACTATGTGCACGTATTTGATCAGAGGATTCTGAATAATCTGGGCTGAATAGAGTGAGGCCTGAAGTAGTCTAACAATGCTCTGAATGTTATACTCGGACATTTGTTGCTCAAGCATAACTGTGGGGTTACGGACAGCTAACTACTTTATTCTTCTAATTACACAACTATAGAGCTAGGCTTGGTCGAACTTGCTTCTAGGCGATTGGTCCCTGGTCTCCATAGGGAGCTTACCGATCTCCTTAACTAGGTAAACACTGTACTAGCAGAGTACTACTGACTCCTTAGGCCTTGTCTGAATCCTCTCGGATCTATATTGCTGTTTTGGGAAATACTCAAGTCTTATGGACAATTCTATAAGGACTAGTCCTCTCCACGGACTCTGTACCTGAATACCTTAGGAGAACCGGCTAGGGTACTAACCCATCACTGGCTACTGATGTGGACCCCTCCTTGGGGTACCCACGGGTTAATCTGACTGGGAAGACAGGGCTGGCTTGCTGGGTGTCCTACATGATAACTGTTAGGTCGACTAAAACTGGCAATCACCGATAAGGCTGAAAGGATGATGTACGATCACTCAACACACTGGAGAACTCTGGTGTTGCTAACTCTTGAATATTCTTATTCTGACTCTATTTCTGGTTCTAGAACGTGCGATAACATTACTGGCCTCTAGGGATGCTTTCCTGCCAATACAGGCGCCAATTGGTCGTTAGACCACCTCACTGTGCGTATACCGTCTAACCATCTGATTCAGACTACTAACTCTTATGAGCTCTAAAGTATAGGTCTAGAAACAATATATAAGTCTACCATCACAATAAACTGAGAACTAAAAGAGTTTGTATAGCGTCATACGTGAATCACATTTAACATGCTCTCTTTTAGCGAGGGGTCCTGCAGTACGATCTGTATACACTTCCTAGCAGCCAAACAGAATCTGTGTAACTGTAATCCCTATTAGCAGTCACTCGCAATATATATAATATTTCTATATGTATATCAATAACTACATGTGATACATACTGAATATGATACTAATTTCTGACATGCTTTACTGAGCTTCATACTGAACGTGATATAATATTTCTGAAATACTTTACTGAGATTTACACTGTTTTACTATACTAGAGAAGCTAACTTGTCGAAAGAGACTGGCTTTACATACCTTGATAGCTGTTTACCAATTATCTGGCGAGTTTCGGCTCGTGTTTAACTGCCCTTCTCAATTGAAATCATGTTATTGGAAAGATAGGATTAGTTTTATCACTAAATTCGGCAAAAAGGAAAAATTTATATATAAATATTAACTATATTTCTAATTAAACAGAACACGGTCAAAACCTCGTTATTTCTCGAAGAGGTAAAAGGGAGAAATACTAACTTTAAGCCTGGGAGTATATTAACACTAGTTTGGAGCAATTCCAATCACTTTGACTAGGTGGGATGACGATTCGCCGGACGAATTTCATGAAACTAACTTCATAGGAATGCTCCCTACAACTTTATACTTCGATGCTCGAAGTTAATTTAACTTTGAACAGCGTTTGATGGCGTAATCGGACGGAAATTTATAAGAACCCTTCGTTCCCTCTGTTTTCTAGTCATGTACTTGATGAAATGATATGAAAATGAAGAGTGAGGCCTTTATATACTTGAAGCCCGAACCATGGCAACGTGGCACGCTGGCCATCACGCCAATTTGGCTCCGTGCCATGTTGGTCATCGCAGAGGAGGTGCCTCCGTGCCACGTTTCCCCTCTGGGCAGCGCGGTTTGGCCTCCTCTTGCAAAAATCCGACTTTGCACTCATTCAGCCTTTCCCCGGGCCCTTTCCTCGCACGTATGGCATTCTAAAACTCTCAACCAACATGCGAATAGGCCAACTAAGTGCTAGAAACTTACAGGGTGTAACATTCTCCCCCCTTAAGAACATTCGTCCTCGAATGTTAACTTCTTCTTGCAAGAATCTTAACTTGCCATTACTTACTCTGGAAAAATTTTGGCAGAGTCTCCCCTGTAATATGGACTATCCGAAAATCTTGAAATGCATAAAAGTACAATACAGGTACTCCACATGATACTATGGCATTCAACTTCATAATAAACTGGGTCAACTACCTCACATATACATGAATATAAAGCAACTCATGAAACACAATAACAACATACCTCTGGCTGTATAATCGGACTAGGTCTGGAATAACTGAGGATATCTGGTTTTCATATCATCTTCTGCTTCCCAAGTCATCTCCTCTCGGTTCTTATTACGCAATAATACCTTGACAGAAGCAACATCTTTAATTCTTAATCTACGGATCTGACGGTCTAGTATGGCTACTGGAACTTCTTCATAAGCTAACTCTTCTTTGATTTGAACATCTTGAACTGGGACAATTCGGGAGGGATCTCCTATGCACTTTCTCAGCATTGATACGTGGAAAACTGGGTGAACAGATTCTAACTCTGGAGGTAAATCGAATTCATATGCCACCGGGCCTATTCTTTGGCGAATCTGATAAAACCCAATAAACCTTGGGCTGAGCTTGCCTTTCTTATCCAATCTTGTCACCGTCCATTCCAACATCCCTGCTTAAAATTTAGTCGTAGATTGCGCTCCTCTATCAGAGTTTTATCAAACACTGAGGCTCCATGCACCCCATATACTTCTGAGGTATTTAACCTGACATAAGTCTTAATGGCAACATAATTTCCTCTGGCGAGGCCCTAATTGACCTCATTGGTCTTATTATATTGACTCAAATAAGGTCAGGCTACACTTGGTGTGAGATAACCCTGTAACTGTATTCATATTAACTACTTTTCACTCCCTTGCAGACGCGATCATCTCTTATACTGGATAACTCGGTTCCTGCTATTCCACCCCTTCTGGCCTATCGCTGGGGCTCTGCTTCGATGATTTAATGATATCTCCTGTCCTCTCATACCATCTTATTACCCTTTTCGTTAAATTCTGGGGCAACGAACACATGTACCTTAGCTACGATCTGCTAGCTGAAATTTCATCACCCTTGGAACGTGAGGTTAACATCCGGACCTTATGACCTTTCTTGTTATTATACTGAAGGCCCGTAACTGTCCACTGGGCCTAATTTCCAAGCTCCACTAGATTAGAGTCTCCGTGTCGGCACTCTCTTACCTCCCCCTTAGGCAGACGTACCACAACATTCTAGACTACAACCTTACTGTCTCTTAACTATCATCCCGAGGCTTAGTCCTCAATATACGATATTCTATCGACTTGGAGGTGATTCTAATTTCCCCCCAAAATCTGGTATTCCTGTTTTTCCCCTATCTTCCTTAGATCAAGCTCTGGGGTTCTTGTACCTACCTTACATTGTCAATAAGGTTACTGGTCAAGTCTCGGCCTATACTTCTTCTGGCTTGCAGTCGGACCCATTTTTATTCATATAACCTCCCTGTCTTTCAATGTCACAACTAAGATCATAACTATTATCTTGCAGGGGTATCGTGCCGTCATTAGCATGCTACAGTGGATTCAGCCTTTTTCTCTGACTTGAACTTGACTATTACTGAGAGTTTATCACTGATGGATTTCTTACGCATACTTTGAGTAAGTTGCTAGTCTTACCCGTTCTTCTAACTTATTACTGTGAATGTCTGGTCAACTTACATAAACATTGGGGCTCTCTACCTTTTCCGAACACCTTCTGGAGCTGACAAATCCAACCTTCTCTTACTATTTATTCCGGCCAACATCGCCTCAATTCTTATGCCCTTTACTATTCTGGAAATAAAACTATAAGGTAGGAATAGCCTGTTCTTACCGCAATGAAATGGGAATATGGAACTGTACAACATTCGAAAGGATGAACATGGGAATCTCGCATTTCCCTCTCTTTCTCACATCCCTCAGGTAATCTAATATTAACTGTCGTCTTGATCATTTCTTGTATATCCAATAGGTAAGTTAACTCATATATAAGCTATACTCCTAACTTCCTACTCTGAGGTTATAAAAATGAACTGGGGACGGTGCTGATAGATGTACCATAGTGTGAGGTTCCTGGTATCTCGAGAGAGTATTAGGGAGATCAAGGGTGTCCGCTCCCATCCTTAGGCTAATTATCTCCCAACTGTGACGTCTTAATGATACCTCTTGCTGCTGCTGTAGTTAGCTTGCAACTGGCTGGTGTCTGTCTTATATTAATCGTTACCCTAGACAGACATAACAAAGAAAACATAGCGACTTAACCCTATACAACTTTGCTCTATAGAACGATCTTAGAGGAACAAAGGGTAACCATCCTATCATACCTTGTAGCATCCTGCCTATAGTATGTGGTGCACAACACATCCACAGAAAAGACTCTACTCAGCACGGCTTGCAGACTTCCTAGGATACGACCTGCTCTGATACCATGTTTGTCACGCCTCGCCTTCGGAGGCATGACTGGCACCTGGTGCCCTACTAGGACCTGGACTGCTGAACTAACTTAGCCTAAGCACTTCTGGTGCAAGGCAGGCTCTAACTCTGAAATCACAAAACCGACGGGCTATATGGTGGCTGTAAATATAGCCCCCGGCCGACAAGGCCTATAGCCACCTGCTAAAAGTAACAGCTAACCAGAAACAACTGAATATAAGGAGTCCTATGCGGGCTGACAAGGCTACCATGATATCTAGTTATAACTGGGAAACGAAATCAGGTACTAAACTGATCTGTGACCGACAAGGTCACCAACTAACAGCTGAACAAGGCCCCACACGGCCGATACTTCTAACCACAGGAAACATAATACAATCTGCAAGCCTCTAAGAATAATAAGATGGTCGGGATAGGTCCCCGGCCTACCCATACTGTACAATCAAAAGGAGAGTAAACCTCTATCTTTCAAGCTTCGAATGAAAGGAGCTGAAGGCTCTATATCGCCGACTAGAACTATGAGGGATTTGCTCCTCGTCTATGTACACCTGCAGACAAGTAATGCAGCGCCCCAAATGGGCGTCAGTACCATAGGTACCGAGTATGTAAAGAAATAACTGGAAACAACTGAAAGTATGTAATAAAGCTGACAGTAACTGAAGTAATGGGAAATGAACTGAGATTGTGGAATCAGGACTAAATTAACTATACTGAGAAGGGTAGGAGTCATACCTGATAACATGGCATTCTACTGTCTATCTATCAATAACTATAATAGCATAACATAACATAAACTTTACCTGGCCCCCATAAGCCGGAAGGTGAAATCATCACAATCTATTTACCCCTACCCAGGTCATACCACATCACCTAGTAGATATAAGCATCCTGCCGGTCCTCTAGGTATACAGCTTGGGCCCGCTGGGCCCCTAACTATAGTTGTACCTGAGTCCGGAGGACTCCTGAAATCAACACCCCGGGTGCAAGCGCTCGACGGGGGTGTATAAAAGCCGACCAAGGCAAAATATGGGGAAATTGGCATCCCATCTTTGTACCTAGCGGACGACATGCCACTCCATAGAGCGACGTATCCTCGCCCTCTGGCAGACGAGTCGATACAACTATTAACCCTGGGGCGGTCATGGAAGCTAGGTAATCCATCCCAAAACAATACAATCAAGTCTCAACTGATAGCAGTGACTGCATATAATACATACTGAATCTGATAATAATAATATAATCTCTGACATGCTCTACTGAGAGTCATCCTGGATTACTATGCTAGAGAAACTGACAAATAAATCTATCTGTATAGCGAGAGCGTATCTGGCCTTCTGGGCCTCATACTGATGCTACTAGCTTCTGGAATAATCTGTATGACTGTTTGCACACCATGTGCACGTATTTGATCAGAGGATCCTGATAGTGATCATGATCTCTAATAATCTGGGATGAATAGAGTGAGGCCTGAAGTAGTCTAACAATGCTCTGAATGTCCTACTCGGACATCTGTAGCTCAAGCATAACTGTGGGGTTACGGACAGCTAACTACTTTATTCTTCTAATTAAAAAACTATAGGGTTGGGCTTGGTCGAACTTGCTTCTAGGCGATCGGTCCCTGGTCTCCATAGGGAGCTTACCGATTTCCTTAACTAGGTAAACACTGTACTAGCAGAGTACTACTGACTCCTTAGGCCTTGTCTGAATCCTCTCGGATCTATATTGCTGTTTTGGGAAATTCTCAGTCTTATGGCCAATTCTATAAGGACTGGTCCTCTCCACGGACTCTGTACCTGAATACCTTACGAGAACCGGCTAGGGTACTAACCTGTCACTGGCTACTGATGTGGACCCCTCCTTGGGGTACCCACGGGTTTATCTAACTGGGACGACAGCGCTGGCTTGGTGGTTGTCCTACATGATAACTGTTAGGTCGACTACAATCACTGATAAGGCTGAAAGGACGATGTATGATCACTCAACACACTGGAGAACTCTGGTGTTGCTAACTCTGGAATATTCTTATTCTGTCTCTATTTCTTTTTCTAGAACGTGCAATAACGTTACTGGCCTCTAGGGATGCTTTCTTGCCAATACAGGCGCCAACTGGTCGTTAGACCACCTCACTGCGCCCATGTCGTCTAACCATCTGATTCAGACTACTAACTCTTACGAGCTCTGAAGTCTAGGTATGGCAACAACATACAAGTCTACCATCACAATAAACTGAGAACTAAAAGAGTTTGTATAGCGTCATACATGAATCACATTTAACCTGCTCCCTTTTAGCGAGGGGTCCTGCAGTACGATCTGTATACACTTCCTAGCAGCTAACCAGAATCTGTGTAATTGTAATCCCTATTAGCAGTCACTCGCAATATATATAATATTTCTGTATGTATATCAATAACTACATGTGATACATACTGAATATGATAGTAATTTCTGACATGCTTTACTGAGCTTCATACTGAACGTGATATAATATTTCTGAAATACTTTACTGAGATTTACGTCGTTTCACTATACTGGAGAAGCTAACTTGCCGAAAGAGACTGGCTTTACATACCTTGATTGTTGCTTACCGATTAGCTGGCGAGTTTCGACTCGTGTTCAACTGCCCTTCTCAACTGAAATCATGTTACTGGAAAGATAGGATTAGTTTTATCACTAAATTAAAAAAAAAGGAAAACTTTAATATATAAATATTAACTATATTTCTAATTAAACAGAACACGGTCGAAACCTCGTTATTTCTCGAAGATCTAGAAGGGAGAAATACTCACTTTAAGCCTGGGAGTATATTAACACTAGTTTGGAGCAATTCCAATCATTTTGACTCGGCGGGACGACGATTCGCTGAGCGAATTTCGCGAAACTAACTCCGTAGGAATGCTCCCTACATCTTTATACTTCGATACCCGAAGTTAATTTAACTTTGGACAGCATTTGAGGGCATAATCGGACGGAAATTTATAAGAACCCTTCGTTCCCTCTGTTTTCTGGTCGTGTACTTGATGAAATGATATGAAAATGAAGAGTGAGGCCTTTATATACTTGGAGCCCGAACCATGGCAACATGGCACGCTGGCCATCGCGCCAATTTGGCTTTGTGCCATGTTGGCAATCGCGGAGGAGGTGACTCCGTGCCACGTTGCCCCTCTGGGCAGTGCGGTTCGGCCTCCTCTTGAGAAAATCCGACTTGGCACCCGTTCAGCCTTTCCCCGGGCCCTTTCCTCGCATGTATGACATTCTAAAACTCTCAACCAACATGCGAATAGGCCAACTAAGTGTTAGAAACTTACGGGGTGTAACAACCTTACATATTCGGTACATATTGTACTGACGCCCAACTATGGGGCGCTGCATACTTGCCTATAGGTTTAGACTGGCAGAGTTTAGGACCTCCATTAATCGCTATTCAGGGTTAGTAGTTCGGCTAGCTCCTTTCATCTGGAGCTGCCCACGGTCTTTTATTTGAATAGCATTTGGGTAGGTCAGGGCCCTATCCCGGCCAATATTTTTCAGTCTTAGAGGCTTGCAGACTACAGTATTTAATTAGTTGGTTGTTGTTGACCGTGTGGGGCCCATGTATGCCTGATTTTTTGTGTTGGCCATGTGGGGCCAATATAGCTGCTTGTTTTCATTCTTGCTATAACTAGACAGCATGATGGTCTTATCGGCCCGCATAGGATCCCTTTTTGTACTGTATTAGCTGGGCTAGCTGCTTTTTTTACAGGTGTTGTGTGGCCTTGTCGGCTAGAGGCTGTGTTTACAGCCGAGATATAGTAGTTTGATTTCTTGATTATGAGTCGCTGGTAGGTACCAGTGGTGCGTACGGCTAGTCGGGTCAGCCCAGATCCTAGTGTAGCATTAGGTTCCAGTCATGCCCCCCAAGGTGGGGTGTGACATTTCTTGATCAGTTTTGAGTTTAATGATTGCAATTCTCTATTTTCAGTATGTTTTCCAAAATTTGAGGATGAATATTCCCAAGGGGGAGATATTGTAATGCCCCGAAAATTCTAAGATCAGACCCGGGAGTTGACACAGAAAAAAATAGTATTTTCTGCACCAGGTCACATAACGAGTCGTCCTGTGACCTGTTGGGTAGGCCACGAGTCATGGAGTTACTCATGGGAAGGGTCCGGGTTGTCTGGGGGGTATGTCCGTATCATTATTTATACAGTACCTTATGGTTGTATGTTGTAAATGATAAAGAAAGAAGTGATATTTAATTGTTCAGTGGATCTTAGAATATTATATGCAGTGCCTGTGTTGGGCTTTTCTGCATTTCAGGTTTTTGCGATAGTCCATATTACAGAGGAAACTCTGCCGAAATTTTTCTAGAAAGTAAAGTAAGCAGTCCTTTAGATAACAGTGTACATTCGAGGACGAATATTCTTAAGGGGGGGAGAATGTTACACCCCGTAGAATTCCCGGCACTTAGATGACCTATTCGCACGTTGGTTAAGTATATTTGAAGGCCATACGTGCTAGGGAAAGGTCCGGGAAAATATCGGACGAGAAACCCGTCGAAACCATCGCGGGAGGAGCTGAGGCAGAGCCCCTCCGCGATGGCAGCGTGTCACGGAGGTGAGGCCTCCGCGATGGCTCCGTGACACGTTGCCCAGGTTCAGCCCCAAGTATATAAGCCCCCACTTCGGTTTAAAATCATATTACACTTATAAATTTCCATAGAAACGCAGTGAAGCCGAGGAAGACGAAGAAAATTAAATATTTTCGTCCGATTACGCTGCCAAACGCTGCCCAAACTCAAATTAATCCCAGATACCCGAGTATTTAGCAACAGAGAGCATTTCTACGAAATTAGTTTTGCGAAATACGGCCGACGAATCGGCGAGCCACTGAACTAAAGTAAGTAGAATTGCTCTAAATTAATGTCTATGTGTTCCTAGCTGAGAAGTGAATACTTCTCCCTTCTGGGCCGCTGAAAAATAGCGAGTTTTCGACCGTCTTTCTATAAGCCTAAGTTTAGGCTATAAACTATATCGAAAGTAACGTTGCTCTTTACAATACAACTATATTTAGTATTAATTGACGTATTTATGAATGCAGTTGGGAGAAAATAGTTGAAGTACCGGCCGAGCCCCGTCCGACGGACGAATAATTCAAAGACAAGGTATGTAAAGTTAGTTTCCTTCGGCAAGTTAAGTAATATCAGTGTAGTGTAACAAATTACGGACCAGTAGAATGTTCAGAAGTCAAATGTTGCGTTATTATGAATGTTGGTACGATGTGAGAAACATTGGGTTGTAATGTGTGTGAAACCTATCAGTATGATACCGATTCTAACGCAAGTGTTAGAGATTGCCCAGTATACTCAGTATGTAATGTGATATGCCATGTTGAGATATGGTTATATTGAGTTGAAACCCCGTATAGCAATGCAATACCCGTAAAGCGCTTCAGAAATAGAATAGCAGACTAAAATGAAGTTTAGAAAGCATGTCAGGAATAGTAAATCATGTTACTATAGAAAATCAGTATACAGCATAGTTCAGCAGAAAGACTATATTCCTACATACATATATAGTACTTCCAGCCTCAGTATGTATTAAGTATGTACATATTTCTATCACTAGTCCAGCATATAGTGTATGCAGAAACTTAGTAAACAACAGAGTTTTAGTAGAAACATTATCTTATATAGCATTTGCCCAGTACAGCCCGGCAGGAGACTATATTCATATTTATACATCTTTACTTGCCTCAGCACGTATTAAATACGTACAGATTACTATCAGTAGCCCAGGATGTAATATATATGATACTTTACCCCTATTAGCCTCAGCATGTGAGATACCCAGACAATATTACCAGTTGAGACCGTTGTATTGTTTGGGGTTGGATTACCTAGCATCCATGACCGCCCAGGGTTAATAGCTGTATCAACTCATCCGCCAGAGGACGAGGAAACGTCACTCTACGGAGTGGCATGCCGTCCCGCCAGGGGACGAAGATGGGATGCCAGTTTTTCCCCATACTTGTGCCTTGATCGGCCCTTACACACCCCAGTCGAGCGGATACGCCCGGGTGCAGATTCAGGAGTCCTCCGGACTCAGATGCAGTTATAGTCAGGGGCTCAGCGAGCCCAAGTGCATACCCTGGGACCGGTAGGATGCTTACAACCACTATAGGAGATGGGATGACCGGGGTAGGGGTATAGATTCTGTGCTGGTTGTACCTCCCGGCTTATAGGGGCCGGGTAAGGTTTGTGTGTGCTATGTTATGTTATTTCATGTTATGTCATGTTATGTTAGCTACAAGTAGATCAATAGTAGCACGATACGTTCCAGGTACGACTCTTATCCCTTCCAGCAAAGATTGAGAGGAGGTAGGGTTTACATTATCAGATAGTTAAGTTATTCCTTCTACTTCAGCTGCATCAGTCATATTATTGCTTCTAGGTGTTGTTTTCAGTTATGTTATTTCAGTTGCTTTACATACTCAGTCCAGCGGTACTGACACCCAGTGGGGCGCTGCATTACTTGCCTGCAGGTACCCATAGACGCGCAGGCGATACCACGTGATCCCCATCAGCGGTCGAATATTCAGCTCCTGTCATCCGGAGACTGAATTTCTAGAGGTGTAGTTCAGTTCCTTTTGTTATACAGTACGGGTAGGTCGGGGCCCTGTCCCGATCATTTCTATTATTCTTCTTAGAGGCTTGCAATCTGTATGTATTCCCTGTGGTCAGATGAGCCGGTCGTGTGAGGTCGTGCAGTTGTATAGTTGCCTTTACTCTTTCTTTCTTTTGTAATGGCCGTGTGGGGCCATAGTTGCCAGTAGTGGTGACCTTGCCGGTCACGTAGCTTTTCAGTATGTTATGTTTGAGTTACAGATAACTAGACAGCATGGTGGCCTTGTCGGCCCGCATAGATTCCCCTGAATTGACATATTTCTGGTCAGCTGTTAGTACAGGTACAAGAGGCTATAGGCCAATAGGCCGGGGGCTGTGTTTACAGCCGTTATATAGCCCTTTGTTTCCAGAAATATGAGTTAGAGCCAGCCAGGCACCAGATGTGCCCAGGCTTAGCGGTCCAGCAAGTTAGGTCCTAGTAGGGCACCAGGTGCCAGTCGTACCCCCCAAGGTGGGGTGTGACAAACTTGGTATCAGAGCAGGTCGTATCTCAAGGAGTCTGCAAGCCGTGCTAAGTAGAGTCCTGTCCATGGATGTGTTGTGCACCACATACTATGGATAGGAGGCTGCAAGGCATGATAGGATGGTTGTCTTTTATTCTTATTCAGTCGTGCTGTAGAGCGGTACAGTATAGGGTTGATTCCCTAAAATCTTACCATATTCTTTGGTTACAGATAATGTCAGACCAGCGCCATCCTATTACAGGTCGAAACTTAGACATTGCAGCAGGAGAAGGCACCAGCAGGATGCCTCCCCCTCATTTGGAGACAGCCCGATCAGAGGGCACTACAGAGGCATCATCCCAGCCTCCTCAGCAGTCTCCACCACGTCAGGAGCCACTTGGGGCGACATTACCTTCAGCAGCCCCTATATTGACTCCTTCTAATCAGGAGGTTAGGAGTGTTGTAGTTCTGTTAGCACAGATGATGGCTGCTCAGCGTCAGCCAATGCCATCTACAGTTGCAGAATCATCAGGAGGGCCCGGTAGTTCGAGGGTCCGAGAGTTTTTAGCCCTGAATCCCCCACAGTTCACAGGCACGGACCGAACAGAGGACCCCCAGGATTTTCTGGATCAGATGCAGAGAATCTTCAGGGTTATGCACGCCACGTCTACCGAGTCAGTCGAGTTGGCCGCATTCGGGTTACGGGATATTGCGGTGTTATGGTATGAAAGCTGGGAGAGGTCCCGAGGGAGAGATGTTTCCCCTCCCACCTGGTCCAGCTTTTTAGGAGCCTTTCTGGATCATTATTTGCCGCGGGAGATTCGACAGGCCCGGGTAGACCAGTTCCTACATCTAGAACAGGGGGCCATGAGTGTTCGGGAATATTCTTTGCAGTTTGATTCCTTAGCCCGATATGCACCGGCCTTTGTTGATACTATGGCATCCAGAGTGCATCGCTTCATTACGGGATTGAATCCAGAATATGTTGAGATTTGCACTACAGCCACACTGCGAGAGGACATGGATATTGCTCGCATTCAGGCATTTGCTCAGAATATTGAGGGCATCAGACAGCGGCAACGAGAGGTCAGAAAGGTTAATCAGGAACAGCGTCGCCGGGACAGGCCAGTTGAATTACCGGGAGGGGCCCGGGGAGGACCCAGGCCCCGATTGTCAGACAGGCCGCCCAGGCCCCTGCCTCCGTCACAGTCACAGGGGGTAGATTCAGCCGCAGGGGGCAGTCAGGGACTGGTAGAGGCTTGCAGATGGCAGATTCACTATCACAGAGGAGGGCAGAGCAGAGTAGGTATACCTTACCACTTTGCCCTATATGCAATCGACGCCATTCTGGAGCATGCAGATATGGCTCCACCGCATGTTATATTTGTGGCCAAGAAGGCCATTTGATGAAAGATTGCCCAGCCAGAGGTCAAGAGGGCCGCGATAGACAGGATAGGACATCAGCAGGGTCACGAGCCACAACATCCTCGACTGGGCGCAGGCCCTCAGTTTCAGCAGGCAGGGGTCAGGGCAGATCAGGGGCCTCCAGTACAGGTGCGGGTCCAAGCCGCACATATGCTTTACCAGGGAGACAAGATTCAGAAGCATCGCCTGATGTCGTGACAGGTATGCTAACTATCTGCACACACCCTACTTATGTGCTAATTGACCCAGGGTCTACTTTGTCCTATATTACTCCATTTGTGGCACGGAAGTTTAGTATTGTACCAGAATTACTACAACAGCCTTTCTTAGTATCTACGCCCGTCGGTGACTCTATCACAGCTAGCCGAATCTACCGCGGGTGTACAGTAGAGATTGTTGACCGTCAGACCACAGTAGATTTGGTCGAGTTAGAAATGATAGACTTCGATGCCATAATGGGTATGGACTGGTTAGTGCCATGCTTTGCCAATGTTGAATATTGGACCAAAACGGTCCGATTCCACTTCCCGGGGGAAGCAGTACGGGAGTGGAAGGGCAGCACCGTGACGCCAAAAGGTAGGTTTATCTCCTACCTTCAGGCGAGAAAGTTGATATCTAAGGGGTGTATTTACCATCTTGTCAGAGTTCAGGATGTCCAAGCAGAATCTCCGACACTCCAGTCTGTCCCAGTGGTAAATGAATTCACAGATGTATTTCCTGATGAGTTACCTGGTATTCCCCCAGAAAGGGAAATAGACTTTGCTATTGACTTGCTACCAGGCACTCAGCCAATATCAATACCTCCTTATCGTATGGCTCCTGCAGAACTCAGAGAATTAAAGGAGCAGTTGAAAGACTTGTTAGATAAAGGTTTTATCAGGCCGAGTACTTCCCCATGGGGTGCGCCAGTCTTGTTTGTGAGAAAGAAAGATGGCTCGCTCCGAATGTGCATAGATTATCGGCAGCTAAACAAAGTTACAGTAAAGAACAAGTATCTGCTCCCCAGAATTGATGACTTATTTGATCAGTTGCAGGGAGCCAGATACTTTTCTAAGATTGACTTGTAGTCCGGATACCACCAGGTCCGAGTACGTGAAAGAGATATTCCTAAGACAGCATTCAGGACCCGATATGGGCATTTTGAATTTCTGGTTATGTCCTTCGGGCTAACGAACGCCCCAGCAGTTTTTATGGACCTGATGAACAGTATTTTCAGACCTTTCCTGGACTTGTTCGTGATAGTATTCATTGATGACATTCTGGTGTATTCTCGCTCTGAAGCAGATCACCGGACTCATTTGCGGACAGTGCTCCAGATTCTCAGGGACCGCCAGTTGTATTCTAAGTTTTCGAAGTGTGAATTCTGGCTTAACTCAGTGGCCTTTTTAGGGCATATTGTCTCAGACACCGGTATACAGGTAGATAAGCAGAAGATAGAAGCAGTTAAGTCATGGCCTAGGCCTACCACCCCGACTGAAGTTCGTAGCTTTCTGGGGTTAGCAGGGTATTATCGGAGATTCGTTGAGGGATTCTCAACCATTGCAGCACCTTTAACTAAATTGACACAGAAAGCAGCAAAGTTTCAGTGGACAGAGGCATGCGAGCAGAGTTTCCAGGAATTGAAAGACAGGTTAACCTCCGCCCCAGTATTAGCATTGCCAGAAGGCACAGAAGGTTATTCAGTTTATTGCGACGCGTCAGGTGTCAGATTGGGTCGTATGTTTGATGCAGCATGGTAGAGTAATTGCATATGCCTCCAGACAGCTGAGAAAACACGAAAAGAATTACCCTACCCATGACCTGGAATTGGCCGCAGTAATTCATGCCTTGAAGATGTGGAGGCATTATCTGTACGGCGTCCATGTTGACATTTATACAGATCATAAGAGCTTACAGTACATTTTCACCCAGAGGGAGTTGAATCTGCGGCAACGCCGCTGGTTAGAGTTGTTGAAAGACTATGATGTGAATATTCTATACCACCCCGGAAAAGCTAATGTTGTAGCAGATGCCCTGAGCCGTAAGTTGATGGGGAGTTTGGCGTATTTACGGCCTGAGAAACGGAAGTTAATCAAGGAAATTCATCAGTTAGCTGATCTAGTCGTTTGAGTAATAGAAATAGAAAATAATGAAGCAGTAATTCAGAATTCTGCAGTGTCATCGTTAGTTACAGAGGTAAAAGAACGGCAGTATGAGGATCCCGATTTAGTCCAGCTCAGAGATAGAGTTCAGAAAGGTAAGGAGCCAGATTTTCAGATAACCGAGGATGATGTGCTACATTGTAAGGGCCGCCTTTGTGTCCCGAATGTCGCAGGACTTCTTGGGTAGATCATGCATGAGGTACACTACGCTCGCTATTCCCTTCACCCAGGGGCGACGAAAATGTACCACGATATCAGAGACATCTATTGGTGGCCAAGTATGAAAACTGAGATAGCTGAATTTGTATCTAGATGTGCTAATTGTCAGCAAGTGAAAGCAGAGCACCAGAAACCGGGTGGTTTGACTCAAGAGATAATGATACCTATGTGGAAATGGGAAGTAATAAACATGGATTTTGTAACGGGATTACCCCGTACTAGACGCAGAAAATGATTCCATTTGGGTAATAGTTGACAGGCTGACAAAATCAGCTCATTTCCTACCAGTAAGGGCTACCTTCTCAGCTGAGGATTATGCCGAATTATATATCAGAGAAATAGTTAGATTGCATGGGGTGCCGGTATCTATCATTTTAGACAGGGGAGCACAGTTTACAGCTAGATTCTGGCAGTCGTTTCAGAAAGGTTTGGGGACGCAGATTAATTTGAGCACAGCATTTCATCCTCAGACAGACGGGCAGGCTGAACGTACGATTCAGACGCTCGAAGATATGCTGCGAGCGTGTGTGTTAGATTTTGGGGGTAGCTGGGATGAACATCTCTCGTTAATTGAATTTGCTTATAATAACAGCTACCATTCAGTTATTCAGATGGCGCCTTTCGAGGCATTGTACGGACAAAAATGTAGATCGCCGGTGGGCTGGTTTGAGATAGGAGAATCAGCATTAGTTGGCCAGACATTTTTCGGCAGTCCGAGGAAAAGATAAAGCTTATCCGAGAACGTTTACTGGCCGCTCAGAGCCGCCAGAAGTCATACGCAGATAGGCGGCGCAGAAATCTAGAATTTTCGGTAAACGATTGGGTATATCTAAAAGTGTCCCCGATGAAAGGGGTAATGAGGTTTGGCAAGAAGGGCAAGCTTAGCCCAAGATTCATTGGGCCGTATCAGATTCGGTGAAGAATAGGCCGCGTGGCATACGAGTTGAACTTGCCTCCAGAGTTAGCGTCGGTTCACCCAGTATTCCATGTTTCTATGTTAAGGAAGTTCGTAGGGGACCCTTCTACAGTAGTTCCAGTTCAGAATGTCCAGGTCACAGAAGAGTTAGCATATGAAGAGGTTCCTGTAGCCATTTTAGACAGACAGATTCGCAGGCTAAGAACTAAAGATGTTGCATCTGTCAAAGTATTGTGGCGTAACAGAAATCGGGAGGAAATGACGTGGGAGGCTGAAGAAGATATGAAAAGCAGATACCCTCACCTATTTCAGGCCTAGTCAGACGACAGGTATGTCCGTATCATTATTTATACAGTACCTTATGGTTATATGTTGTAAATGATAAAGAAAGAAGTGATATTTAGTTGTTCAGTGGATCTTAGAATATTATATGCAGTGCCTGTGTTGGGCTTTTCTGCATTTCAGGTTTTTGCGATAGTCCATATTACAGAGGAAACTCTGCTGAAATTTTTCTAGAAAGTAAAGTAAGCAGTCCTTTAGATACAGTGTACATTCGAGGACGAATGTTCTTAAGGGGGGGAGAATGTTACACCCCGTAGAATTCCCGGCACTTAGATGACCTATTCGCACGTTGGTTAAGTATATTTGAAGGCCATACGTGCTAGGGAAAGGTCCGAGAAAAGATCGGACGAGAAACCCATCGAAACTATCGCGGGAGGAGCCGAGGCAGAGCCCCTCCGCGATAGCAGCGTGTCACGGAGGTGAGGCCTCCGCGATGGCTCCGTGACATGTTGCCTAGGTTCAGCCCCAAGTATATAAGCCCCCACTTCGGTTTAAAATCATATTACACTTATAAATTTCCAGAGAAACGCAGTGAAGCCGAGGAAGACGAAGAAAATTAAATATTTTCGTCCGATTACGCTGCCAAACGCTGCCCAAACTCAAATTAATCCCAGATACCCGAGTATTTAGCAGCAGAGATCATTTCTACGGAATTAGTTTCGCGAAATACGGCCGACGAATCGACGAGCCACCGAACTAAAGTAAGTAGAATTGCTCTAAATTAATGTCTATGTGTTCCTAGCTGAGAAGTGAATACTTCTCCCTTCTGGGCCGCTGAAAAATAGCGAGTTTTCGACCGTCTTTCGATAAGCCTAAGTTTAGGCTATAAACTATATCGAAAGTAACGTTGCTCTTTACAATACAACTGTATTTAGTATTAATTGACGTATTTATGAATGCAGTTGGGAGAAAATAGTTGAAGTACCGGCCGATCCCCGTCCGACGGACGAATAATTCAAAGACAAGGTATGTAAAGTTAGTTTCCTTCGGCAAGTTAAGTAATATCAGTGTAGTGTAACAAATTACGGACCAGTAGAATGTTCAGAAGTCAAATGTTGCGTTATTATGAATGTTGGTACGATGTGAGAAACATTGGGTTGTAATGTGTATGAAACCTATCAGTATGATACCGATTCTAACGCAAGTGTTAGAGATTGCCCAGTATACTCAGTATGTAATGTGATATGCCATGTTGAGATATGGTTATATTGAGTTGAAACCCCGTATAGCAATGCAATACCCGTAAAGCGCTTCAGAAATAGAATAGCAGACTAAAATGAAGTTTAGAAAGCATGTCAGGAATAGTAAATCATGTTACTATAGAAAATCAGTATACAACATAGTTCAGCAGAAAGACTATATTCGTACATACATATATAGTACTTCCAGCCTCAGTATGTATTAAGTATGTACATATTTCTATCACTAGTCCAGCATATAGTGTATGCAGAAACTTAGTAAACAGTAGAGTTTTAGCAGAAACATTATCTTATATAGCATTTGCCCAGTACAGCCCGGCAGGAGACTATATTCATATTTATACATCTTTACTTGCCTCAGCACGTATTAAATACGTACAGATTACTATCAGTAGCCCAGGATGTAATATATATGATACTTTACCCCTATTAGCCTCAGCATGTGAGATACCTAGACAGTATTACCAGTTGAGACCGTTGTATTGTTTGGGGTTGGATCACCTAGCATCCATGACCACCCAGGGTTAATAGCTGTATCGACTCGTCCGCCAGAGGACGAGGATACGTCACTCTACGGAGTGGCATGCCATCCCACCAGGGGACGAAGATGGGATGCCAGTTTTTCCCCATACTTGTGCCTTGATCGGCCCTTACACACCCCAGTCGAGCGGATACGCTCGGGTGCAGATTCAGGAGTCCTCCGGACTCAGATGCAGTTATAGTCAGGGGCTCAGCGAGCCCAAGTGCATACCCTGGGACCGGCAGGATGCTTACAGCCACTATAGGAGATGGGATGACCGGGGTAGGGGTATAGATTCTGTGCTGGTTGTACCTCCCGGCTTATGGGGGCCGGGTAAGGTTTGTGTGTGCTATGTTATGTTATTTCATGTTATGTCATGTTATGTTAGCTACAAGTAGATCAGCAGTAGCACGATACCTTCCAGGTACGACTCTTATCCCTTCTAGCAAAGATTGAGAGGAGGTAGGGTTTACATTATCAGATAGTTAAGTTATTCCTTCTACTTCAGCTGCATCAGTCATATTATTGCTTCTAGGTGTTGTTTTCAGTTATGTTATTTCAGTTGCTTTACATACTCAGTACCAGCGGTACTGACGCCCAGTGGGGCGCTGCATTACTTGCCTGCAGGTACCCATAGACGCGCAGGCGATACCACGTGATCCCCATCAGCGGTCGAATATTCAGCTCCTGTCATCCGGAGACTGAATTTCTAGAGGTGTAGTTCAGTTCCTTTTGTTATACAGTACGGGTAGGTCGGGGCCCTGTCCCGATCATTTCTATTATTCTTCTTAGAGGCTTGCAATCTGTATGTATTCCCTGTGGTCAGATGAGCCGGTCGTGTGAGGCCGTGCAGTTGTATAGTTGCCTTTACTCTTTCTTTCTTTTGTAATGGCCGTGTGGGGCCATAGTTGCCAGTAGTGGTGACCTTGCCGGTCACGTAGCTTTTCAGTATGTTATGTTTGAGTTACAAATAACTAGACAACATGGTGGCCTTGTCGGCCCGCATAGATTCCCCTGAATTGACATGTTTCTGGTCAGCTGTTAGTACAGGTACAGGAGGCTATAGGCCAATAGGCCGGGGGCTGTGTTTACAGCCGTTATATAGCCCTTTGGTTACAGAAATATGAGTTAGAGCCAGCCAGGCACCAGATGTGCCCAGGCTTAGTGGTCTAGCAAGTCAGGTCCTAGTAGGGCACCAGGTGCCAGTCGTACCCCCCAAGGTACTGTATAAAATTTGGGAAATTTAGTGGCCACAAGTGTGACCACGAGTAATGGTCAAAACCATGAGTCGTCATATAAGTCGTGGTCAAGGGTTGACTGAAAGTTGGGAAATTGGGGAAGTGCACTTAACGGGTCCTCACCACGACTTGTCTGGGATAACACAAGTCGTTGTGTAGCTTGTGGTGATCCCCAGGTGGTTTTCCGAAGTGAGGGCTATGGGAGGTGACCACGAGTCGTGGTGACCGATATTGGGTCATCGAGTAGCCCATGGTGACCCCTGAAGAGTAATCTTGGTTCAGTGGCAACGGGAGACGTCATGAGTCGTTAGGTCTCCTGACCACTCGTGAAGTTAGTTGTTGGTAGGCTGTTGAATTCTAAGAAAAATTTCCAGTGCACCTCACGACTGGGCAACATGAATCGTCCCTTACCTCATGACTCGTGGAGTTCCTCGTGGGGACTAGCAGGGTCCTTTTTCCTATGAATTTTCTAGGGTGTTTTACGTAATTTTCTAAACTCCTAGACTCTAAACTACGTCATTTTGGATTTTAATCAGGGGATTTTGGAGGGGTAACCGACAGTTTTACTTCATTCATCACATCCCTTCAAAGGTTAGAACATCGAATTCTCTCAGAAAGACTCAAAGCAGAAGCTAGGGCAATCGAATTCTCCTCAGATTTTCAAGGGATTCTCTCAGGGATTTCTATCACCAGGTATGTGGGAATTCAACAAGGGAATAATTCTTCCCTTGTGTCCCCAAATTCTTCACTATTCTCCTCTTTCAGTTTAGCCTTGTGGATTCAATATGTAGAAGATTATTAGACTTATATCTTTAAAATTTCGAGTAGTATCTTCCTCATGATTTTAATTACTTTATTATTTCCTATTTATAGAAAGTTGTGAAAATTGTATCTAGTAGAATCATTTAGCCCTAGTTTCCAACACAGCAGAAATTAAAATCTTGCGGGTTGAACTAGTCTCCCTATAGCTTTATTCTAACTGACTGAAATCCCATTATTAGTGTATGAGGAAATTTTAGTTAGAAACTTGTCCAATCTCAGTCAGATTATTAGACTCAGTGTTGTCCAGAAAATGTCAGTTGATCAGTTTGACTACAGTTAATTCTTGAGGTGTCCATGATGCCTCCCAGTTATCAGTATTAGACTCAGTATCAAATTTTTAGTGGTTCGTTAGGCGGTCATGACACTTTCAGATAAGCAGTTCTGACCAGCCTTAGGACCCCAGCTTCAGATTACAGTTTGTTCTTTAAACACTTACGATGCTTCTAGATAAGCAGCTCTAGCCAGTCTTAGAACACCAGTCACATAATTCAATCTAATAAGACTCTTAAGGTACTTCTAGATAGGTATTCCTGACTTAGTCTTAGGCCCCAGTTTCGAGCTATCAGCTTAGTAGTTAGTCTAGGACTATCCAATGGGGGTAGTACTTAGCACCGAGCGGACCGAGGTTCCAGCTATCACGACCCGAACATAGACCCAGATTGTAACACGAGACAAGGAGCCCCGAGAGACCCAAGTTGACCCATGGCATAAGCATACATCTAACTTGGTAAAGAAATGAATAACCATCGATACCATCATAGCGGAAGTCTAACTTAAATATAACATACAAATATAAAATCTGAATCTAAATACATAGTATGTCTGAATAGCCTCTAAACATGACGAGTTGATAGGACAAGACCCCAACTAACTCAACAAGATAAAACTGAAATATATAAAGAAAAGACAGATAGTCTGGTCCTCGGAATATGAGGATTCACCAACAAGCAGATGTTAACTCCGATAAGTTGACTAAGAGTGGGGCTGAACCTGAGAGCTGGGTCCTATATCATAAAACGATACAACATAGAAAGTATGCGGTCAGTACGTGGAATGTACCGAGTATGCTAGGTAAATAAAACTGCTAAAGTAAGTAAAATCACTTTAAGACAATGCAGTAGTTAAAACATAAACATCATTAACTAAGAGTAGGGCTTACATGCATTCTTTCTGAAATCATGAACTTTTCATAACATGACAATACATACTTTATAGCACCAAACTGACTCGAATGACTCAAAGCTGAAATATAACATTTATAGAAAAGCTAAACATAGAGTCAAACCCTGCTTTTAGATCATGCATGTATAAAATAATAACCATGAGTAATACATATGCAAATCTGAATCATATAGACAATGGGAGACTCGTCACTTAATAGACATTAGAGCTTACATGGTCCCGACTATTACACTCAAGTGGGCAGAGCCGTCCAAAATTTTTTCATGGATAAGGATGCTACATTATATCGATATCAAGCTCATGGGCCATTAGGGCCGGGGATAGCTCACAAGGGAGATCCCAATAATATAATAGTATCAACCTACATTGGCGCGTAGTTCTAGGGCATATGGTGATCGACCCTTAGCCCGCTCGGTACTAGACTCTTCTCTCAAAAACATACAATGCTCTACATCGTATATAACAAAGCTCAATATCGTCTATTGACGAAGCTCAATGATCAATACATCTCAAATACAAATCATGCATATGAGAAGCTTTAGTTTAAAACATACCACGAGCTGAAAACATACATGGGAGCCCTTGCTCCAAATCCATGCGGTAAGCTATGTATAGTAAGACTTAACTCAAAACATACCACAAGCTAGAATGTAAAATTTGGGAGTCTTCGCTCCAAGACAATATGGTAAGCTTAGATCAGGAAAATCATCATTTAAACTTAACATGTGGACATTGCCCAAAGCTTTATCATACTTAGAAATACTCAATTATCATCGAAAACATAATTATAGACATGGGTAGCTTCAAATCATGCTTTTCATCATAATATCTCATCATTTTCACATATACTTCGTAAATCTCACTTTTCATGATCATCTCATCCATGGGCTTCAACATTCATAAGACTAGAAACATAATTTTAAATTGAAATCATTATAAAATCAGCCCATGCTTCACAATTAAATAATAAAATCATAATCAATTCATACCCATGTAAGGAAATTGATGAATCGCATTTGGGTAAAAAACCCATACTTGATCATAGGAATTTCTCATATTTAGATAAAACTTGGGCATGGGTGTGAAAGGAAACACCCACTCATAATCCTACATACCTGGAAGAGATTGATTCTACTACTTCTCTGATTGCCCAAGAAAGATTTGAATAAAAACCTTGAAGAATTGCTCTAGATCACCTCTTCAACCTCACAAGCTTGCATGCATGGAAGGAATAACTTAGAATATGTTTTCCCCCTCTTAAAACCCACTAAAACAAGCCTTAAACGACGTAGTATAGGACCTTAGGATGTGGAAATGACAAAAATACCCTTACTGATTACGTCGAAAATTCTTCACTGGACAAACCAACGGACGCTCCAATGGGTCGTTGGAGGATACCACAACCCGTGGTGATGATCCGTGCTATACACTGTCCAGGCTTGGTCTTCGCTCAAACCACGACTAGAAACGACGGGTCGTTATTACTTGCAACGGGTTGTCCTGTTGGCTGTTGTTTCCTCCTTCAACATTGACACCTCCTCAAGCAATGAGCCTCACCATGACTCGTTACACCCACCAATGAGTCGTGGTCCACTTCCATCGAATACACAGGACTTTTCACCATTCAATAACGGCTGCTAATCACGATTCATGGTAACTCACGATGGGTTTTGGGTTGACCTGTGACTTCCCAAAACTTAAGTCCATATCCTACTACAACTTCAAATGATGACTCGTTGTTTCCCACAATGAGTCATCACATCGATTGTTGCTTCCACTGCTCCCAACCCAGACACTTTCCATGACTCGTCCCAACGGGTCGTTGGTTGACCAACGATCCATAGGGTCACCTGTTTTGCAACATTTTCCAGTTTCAGCAGTTTTCAACTTTTAACTCCCGGGTCTATTCCTAGGCACTTCCAAGGTATTACAATATCTGCCCCTTGGGAACATTCGTCCTCGAATGTAGGAAACAAGCAGAAAACAAAAACATGCAATTATCATATTTCGATACTAATCATTTAACCCAAAAACTAACGGAATGACTACCTCCGATTCAAAATATACAACTGATTGAATTCGCAAATCACATACACACTCATATACATAAAAGAAACTTGCGTGCATGAACTGAACATGAAACTAAATAGAGTCATAGAGAAAAACTGATACCTCAAGCTGACATCGAGCCGGTAGAGAATAAGTGTGGGTATTTAGCCATCATATCACTTCGGCTTCCCACGTTGCTCCTTCAACATGCTGATTCCTCCATAATAGTTTAACTGAAGCTACTTCTTTGTTCCTTAACCTTCAAACCTGTCAATATAGTATTTTCACCGAAACCTCCTCATAGCTAAGGCTATCCTTTACACCAATGCTGTCCACCGGAACTACTAAAGCTGGATCTCCCAAACATTTCTTCAACAGCAATACATGTAACACAGGATAAATGGAAGATAACTCTGAGGGAAAGTCCAACTCATATGCCACCTTACCAACTCTTCTCGTAATCCGATAGGGACTAACATAACAGGAACTGAGTTTTCCTTTCTTCCCAAACCGCATGACTCCTTTCATAGAAGATACCTTCAGAAATACCCAAGTTGTCCCCTATCAACTGAAACTTCACCATAGCCTCATGAACCGAATCTGGCCCCATCATAACTGCCTCACCAACCTCAAACCATCCAATGGGCGATCTATATCTCCGCCCATAGAGAGGCTCGAACGGTGCCATTTTGGATACTGGAGTGACAGTTGTTATTGTAAGCAAACTCAATCAAGGGCAAGTGATCATCCCAACTACCTTTGAAGTCTATCACGCAGGCTCTCAACATGTCTTCAAGATTTTGAATCGTCTGCTTCACCTGGCCATCCATTTGCAGATGAAATATTGTGTTGAGTTTAACCTGAGTCCCAAGCCCCTTTTGAAAAGACCACAAAAACGGAGAGGTAAATTGAGTATCTCGGTCTAAAATAATAGACAAGGCACTCCATTTAGTCGAAAAAAACTCCCGGATATATAGTTTGGCATAATCATCCACTGAATTTGTGGTTTTGTGCAGTCTTGGTCAACCTGTCTACCACCACCCAAATAGAATCGTAGTGTCGGCGAGTACGAGGTAGGCCTATAATGAAATCCATGTTAATATCTTCCCACTTCCAAGTGGGAATGCTAATATCCTGAAGTACTACTCCTGACCTTTGATGCTCGACTTTTACTTGCTGACAGTTCGAGCATTTGGCTACGAATTCTGCAACATCTTTGTAATACCCCAGAAGTGCCTAAGATTAGACCCGGAAGTTACAAATTTCAAACTTTTGAAATTGGGGAAATTGTTGCAGAACGAGAAGTACTACAGATCATTGGTTCAACCAATGACCCGTTAGAGTAAGCCGTGGAAGGTGTTTGGTTTTGGGGCAGTGGAGACAACGGCCGGCTTAACGACTCATTGTGGGAAACAATGAACTGTTATTCATAGCCATGGTGAGATGTGGACTTGAGATTCATGTATGGAACAGGCCACCCAACAACCCGTCATGAGGTACCACGGATCGTGGTGATCAGTCGTTGTTAGGATGGTGAGATGGCCAGTGTATGTGACGGAACGAGACCATGACTCATGGGTTCTAGTAAGTAGTCATGGTAAGGCTCGTGGTTTGAGGAAGAATAAAGTTAGCAGAAGAAAACCATGGTCGAATGAATGACCCGTTAAAGATAAGAATGAATCATTGATCCAGTTGTTGGTTGAGCCAAGGTCTAAGCCTGGACAGTGCATAGCACGATTAGATACCACGGGTCGTGGTACCCTCCAATGACCCATTAGGCCGTCCGTTGTTTGGCCCAGTGAGCAGTTTTTCTGCGTGATCAGTAAGGGTGTTTCCATCATTCTTACATTCTAAGGCCCTATATTACGTTGTTTAAGTCTCCTTTTAGTGGGTTTAAGGAGGGGGACAACCTATTCTAAGTTATTTCATTCCATGCATGTAAGCTTGAGAGGTTAAAGAGGTGATCTAGAGAAATTCTTCAAGGTTTTCATTCAAATTCTTCTTGAGAAATCATAGAAGCGGTAAAATCAATCCCTTCCAGGTAAGTAGGGTTATGAATGGGTGTTTCCTTCCACACCCATGTCCAACCTCTATCTAAGTATGAGAAATTCCTATGATCAAGTTATGGGGTTTTCACCCAATTGCACAATTCTTCAATTTCTATACATGGGTATGATTAAATTATGTGTCTATTGATGAATTATGAAGCATGGGCAGATTTTAAATTTGTTTTCAATCAAAATTGTTTTTTCTAGTTTTATGAAATTAAAGGCCCACCGGATGAGAAGTTCATGAAAGAAGAGGATGATGATGAATGTATGATGATGATGAGATTTGGTGATGAAAAGCATGTTTCTAAAGCTACCCATGATTATGATATTGTTTTCAAAATGAATTGAGTAGATCCAAGCATGATAAAATTTTGGGCAAAGCCCTTATATCGAGTATGATGATGTGGTATCTCTAAAGTAAGCTTGCCACATGGTTTTGGAGTAAAGGTTCCCACTTGTCTCTGAGCTTGTGGTATGTTTCGAAATAAAGCTTCTCATATGCATGAATTCACAATTGAGATGTATGTTATTATTGAGCTTCATTTTCATACAATGTCGGGTCTATGCATGATTTCATTATTGAGCTTTGTCAATAGACAATGTTGAGCTTCATTTTTATACGATGTTGAGTTTAAGCATGATTTCATTACTGAGCTTTGTCAATTGATAATGTTGAGCTTCGTTCTCATACAATGTTTAGTTTATGCATGATTTCATTGCTGAGCTTCGTCAGTAGACGATGTTGAGCTTCATTATATACGATGTAGAGCATTGCATGATTTTGGAGAAAAGTCTAGCACCGAGTGGGCTAAGGATCAATCACCCTATGCCCCAGAACTATGCGCCAACGTAGGTTGATACTATTGTATTAATTGGACTCCCCTTGTGAGCTATCCCCAGCCCTAATGGCCCATGATCTTGATATCGATATCATGGTAGCGTACGTAGCCCTAACAAGGTTTTGGACGGCTCTTCCCACTTCAATGTAATAGTCGAGATCACGTAAGCTCTATCGTGGTATGTCGGTTAAGTGACGAGTCTCCCATTGTCTATATGATTCAGATTTTTATATTCATTACTCATGGTTATTATTTTATACATGCATGTTCTAAAAGCAAGGTTTGACTCTATGTTCAGCTTTTCTATAAATGTCATATTTTAGTTTTGAGTCATTTAAGTCAGTTTGATGTTATAAAGTATGTATTATCACGTTATGAAAAGATCATGATTTCAGAAAGAATTCATGCAAGCCCTACTCTCAGTTAATGATGTTTATATTTTGGCTATTGTATTATCTTAAAGTGATTTTACTTACCTTGCATACTCGGTACATTTCACGTACTGACCACATACTTTCTATGTTGTATCGTTTCATGATACAGGACCCGACTCTTAGGTTCAGCCCCACTCTTAGACAGTTCATCGGAGTTAGAGTTTATTTACTAGTTTGTCCCCATCTTCCGAGGACCAGTCTATCTATCTTTTCCTAACGTATTTCAGTTTTCATCTTGTTGAGTTAGTTGGGGTCTTGTCCCATCAACTCATCATGTTTAGAGGATATTCAAACATATGTATGTATTCATCTTCAGATTTTATATTCATATGTTATATTTAAGTTAGACTTCCGCTATGATGGTATTGATGGTTATTAAGAGTTGCCCTCCTACCAGTTGAAGGGGGTTGCACATATCTATTTTCACCAATGGAAGGATAGGAGGGTCGTAGGAGCAGGTCCGATCACGTGGCAGGAGTTTCATGTTGCATTCCTAGATCGGTTCTTCCCTCGAGAGATGAGGGAGCTGAAGGCAGCTGAGTTTGTAAACCTGAAGTAGGGAAGAAGAACAGTGCAAGAGTATTTCCTTGAGTTCACTCACCTATCAAAATATGCCCCGGAGTTAGTGGTTGACCAGAGGACGCGACTGAGTAGATTTGTGCATGGTATAGCAGGGTATTTGGACAAGGAGTGTTGGATTGATATGCTTCACCAGGATATGGACTTCCCTCGCATAGTGTTGTACACCCAGCAGATAGAGGCGACATATTTGAGAGAGAGGGAGGCCAAGAGGGCCAGGACCGAGGACCACAGATTCTCTAAGTAGAGGTCCGGTGGTGGGCATCGATAGTAGACTTACCAGAGTCATCAACACCTACATCTTCGGCATTGAGTGCGTAATCCAGGCCTAGACATGACCAGAGAGGGTGAGCATCAGGCTCGAGGGGTCAGAGCAGCAGACGTGCAGATTATAGCATCCTAGCTTGCCGCAGATATGGTTGGGGGCACATAAGCCAGTGCTCTGAAGGTTCAGGTGCTTGTTTCGGGTGTGGGCAGCCCGAAATGCTTAGAGATTGTCCAACTGCGAGGCAGGATCAGGTTGGGGGCCGAGGCCCAGCTTCTAGATCAGCAGCCCCTCCCACACGCTTAGCACATCATGGAGCATCTACTAGCACAGTTGTCGGTCAGCGCCAGAACAGATTCTATGCTTTAGCATTCCGTCAGGAGCAGGAGGTCTCTCCAGATGTGGTCACTAGTATGTTGTGAGTTTTCCATATTGATGTATATGCTTTCCTAGATCCAGGGTCTACCATGTCTTTTGTGACACCATATGTGGCCAGTAGCTTCGGAGTCAGTCCCGATGTCTTGTCAAAACCCTTCTCAGTTTCCACTCCAGTAGGTGATTCAGTTATAGCTAGACAGGTGTATAGAGGTTGCCCAGTCTCAGTCCTTCATAAGGTCACCTCAGCAGATTTGATAGAGTTATCCATGACCGATTTTGATGTTATTCTCGTCACGGATTAGCTATTTGCATGCTATGCTTCAGTTAATTGTAGAACCCGAGTAGTAGAGTTCAAATTTTCGGGTGAGCCAATCTTAGAATGGAAGGGTAGTTCAGCTATGCCTGTAGGTCGATTCGTTTCCTACCTTAAGGCCAGGAAGATGATTTGTAAGGGATGCATGTACTATTTAGTTAGGGTTAAGGATGTCGAGTCTGAAACCCCGAGTATCCAGTTAGTTCCAATAGTACGTGAGTATCCATAGGTCTTTCCTGATGATTTACCAGGTGTTCCTCCCGAACGGGAGATTGATTTCGGTATTGACCTTCTTCCCGACACGCAGCCTATATTTATTTCTCCCTACAGGATGGCTCCAGCCGAGCTAAAAGAGTTGCAGGATTAGTTGAAGGACCTGTTAGATAAGGGATTTATTAGGCCCAGTAAGTCTCCATGGGGTGCACTAGTGTTGTTTGTCCGGAAGAAGGATGGTTCGCTTCGGAAGTGCATTAACTATCGATAGTTAAACAAGGTCACCATTAAGAACATGTATAGTTTACCCAGGATTGATGATTTGTTTTACCAGCTTCAAGGTGCCAAGTGTTTATCCAAGATTGATCTCAGATCTGGATATCACCAGCTCAGGGTTCGGGAGAGTGACATCCCAAAAACCTCTTTCAGGACTCAGTATGGTCACTACAAATTTGTTGTTATGTCTTTTGTACTAACCAATGCCCCTGCAGCTTTTATGGATCTAATGAACAGGGTGTTCGAGCAATATTTGGACATGTTCGTGATTGTGTTCATTGATGAAATCCTTATATACTCTCGGAGAGAGGAAGAGCATGTCGCTCACTTGAGAGTAGTGCTTCAGACCCTTAAGGATTGTCAGTTGTATGGAACGTTCAGCAAGTGTGAGTTTTGGTTGGACTCTGTGGCATTTTTGGGCCATGTGGTATCGAGTGAGGGCATAAAGGTAAATTCTCAGAAAATTAAGACGGTGAAAAATTGGCCTAGACCGGTGAATCCTTCTGATATTCAGAATTTCTTGGTTTAGCTGGCTACTACCGGAGGTTTGTTGAGGGCTTCTCATCTATTGCAGCACCTTTGACCAAGTTGTCTCAGAAGAAGGTAAAGTTCCAATGGTCGGAAGCTTGTGAGAAAAGCTTCCAAGAGTTGAAGACTCGACTCACTTCAGCACCAGTGTTGACCTTACCCAGGGGTACCAATGGTATTGTGGTGTATTGTGATGCTTTGAGAATCGGACTTGGGTGTGTGTTGATGCAGCATGGGAAAGTGATAGCATATGCCTCAAGATAGTTGAAAGTCCATGAGAAGAATTACCCGACCCATGATCTTGAGTTGGTCGCGGTGGTGTTCATATTGAATATATGGCGGCATTACCTGTATGGGGTCCACGTGGATATATTCAAAGATCACAAGAGCTTGCAATATGTGTTTACGCAAAAAAATCTCAATCTTCGGCAAAGGAGGTGGTTGGAGCAACTCAAGGAGTATGATATGAGTGTTCTTTACCATCTAGGGAAGGCTAATGTGGTAACGGATGCACTTAGTAGGCTCTCTGTGGAGAGTATGTTCCATGTGGATGAGGGAAAGAACAAACTGGTGAGATATGTCCATCGACTTGCAAGGTTGGGAGTTAGATTGGTCGACTCGACCGGTGGCAGTGTTGTGCAAAACGGATCAGCAATCGTCCTTGGTGACAGATGTGAAAGCTAGGCAATATGAGGATCCGATTGTGGTAAAGCTGAAAGAAGTCGTTCGAAGTCAGAAGGTAGAGGTCTCCTCCCAAGGGGGAGATGGTGTGCTGCGGTACCAGGATCGCCTATGTGTTCCAGATGTCGATGATTTAAGGAGTCGTTTGCTGCATGAGCCTCATGGATCGAGGTACTCTATTCATCTAGGTTCCACCAAGATGTATCATGACTTGCCAAAAATATACTGGTGGAATGGCATGAAGAAGGATATTGTAGAATTCGTACGCAAATGCTCGAATTGTCAGCAAGTGCAGGTCGAGCATCAAAGGACGGGAGGCGTACTTCAGGATATTAGCATTCCCACTTAGAAGTGGGAAGAGATTAATATGGATTTCATTACAGGCCTACCTCGTACTCACTGACACTATGATTCTATTTGTGTGGTGGTAGACAGGTTGACCAAGGCTACACACTTTCTACCAGTCAAAACCATAGATTCAGCGGATAATTATGCCAAACTGTATATCCGGGAGTTGGTACGATTACATTGAGCGCCCTTGTCTATTATCTCAGACCGAGATACTCAGTTTACCTCTCAGTTTTGGTAATCTTTTCAAAAAGGGCTTGGAACTTAGGTTAAACATAGCATAGCATTTCATCCGCAAACGGATGGCCAGGCGGAGTGGACGATTCAAACTCTCGAGGACATGTTGAGAGCATGTGTGATGGACTTCAAAGGTAGTTGGGATGATCACTTGCCCCTAATCGAGTTTGCTTATAATAACAGCTATCACTCTAGTATCCAAATGGCACCATTCGAGGCTCTCTATGGGCGGAGATGTAGATTACCCATTGGATAGTTTGAGGTTGGCAAGGCAGCTATGATGGGGACAGATTCGGTTCATGAGGCTATGGTGAAGGTTCAATTGATAAGGGATAGGCTAAAAACCTCTCAGAGTCGTTAAAAGTCATATGCTGATGTGAGGAGGAGAGAGTTGGAGTTCGAGGAGGATGATCGGGTATTTCTGAAGGTATCTCCCATGAAAGGAGTCATGCAATTCGGAAAGAAAGAAAAACTCAGTCCCTGCTATGTTGGTCCCTACCGGATTATGAGGAGAGTTGGTAAGGTAGCGTATGAGTTGGACTTGCCCTCAGAGTTATCTTCCGTGCATCCTGTGTGTCATGTTCGCTTTTGAAGAAATGTTTGGGAGATACAACTCTAGTAGTCCTAGTGGACAGCGTTGGAGTAAAGGATAGCCTCAACTATGAGGAGGTTCCAGTCGAAATATTGGATCGTTAGGTTCGGAGGCTAAGGAACAAAGAAGTAGCCTCAGTTAAAGTATTATGGAGGAATTAGCATGTTGAAGGAGCTACATGGGAAGCCGAAGCGGATATGATGGCTAAATACCCACACTTATTCTCTACCGGCTCAGTTCCGACTTGAGGTATCATTTTTTCTCTATGACTCTATTTAGTTTCATGTTCAGTTCAGGCACGCAAGTTTCTTTTATGTATATGAGTGTGTATGTGATTTGCAAATTCAGTTTAGCTGTATATTTTGAATCGGAGGTAGTCATTTCGTTAGTTTTTGGGTTAAATGATCAGTATCGAAATATGATAATTGCATGTTTCCGTTTTCTACTTGTTTCCAACATTCAAGGACGAATGTTCCCAAGGGGGAGATATTTTAATACCCTGAAAGTGCCTAAGATTAGACCTGAGAGTTAAAAATTTAAAACTGCTGAAACTGGGGAAATTGTTGTAGAACGAAAGGTCCTATGGATCGTTGGTTCAACCAACGACCCTTTGGAGTAAGCCGTGGAAGGTGTCTGGTTTTGGGGCAGTGGAGACAATGACCGACATAACGACTCATTGTGGGAAACAACGAGCCATTGTTGGTAGCCGTGGTGAGATGTGGACTTGAGATTCAGGGATGTAACGGGCCACCCAACGACCCGTCATGAGGTACCACGGATTGTGGTGAGCAGTCGTTGTTAGGATGGTGAGATGGCCAGTGTATGTGACGGAACGAAACCACAACTCATGGTTTCTAGTAACGAGTCATGGTAAGGCTCGTGGTTTGAGGAAGTATAAAGTTGGCAAAAGGAAACCACGGTGGAATGAATGACCCGTTGAAGGTAAGAATGAATCGTTGATCCAGTCGTTGTTTGAGCCAAGGTCTAAGCCTAGATAGTGCATAGTGCGGACAGTTACAACGGGTCGTGGTACCCTCCAACGACCCATTGGGTCGTCCGTTGTTTGGCCTAGTGAGCAGTTTTTCTGCATGATTAGTAAGGGTATTTCCATCATTCTTATGTTTTAAGGCCCTATACTATATCATTTAAGGCTCGTTTTAGTGGGTTTAAGGAGAGGAAAAACCTATTCTAACTTATTTCATTCCATGCATGCAAGCTTGAGAGGTTGAAGAGGTAATCTAGAGAAATTCTTCAAGGTTTTCATTCAAATTCTTCTTGGGCAATCAGAGAAGTGGTAGAATCAATCCCTTCCAGGTATGTTGGGTTATGAGTGGGTGTTTCCTTCCACACCCATGCCCAAACTCTATCTAAGTATGAGAAATTCCTATGATCAAGTTTTGGGTTTTCACCCAATTGCATAATTCTTCAATTTCTATACATGGGTATGATTAGATTATGTTTCTATTGAAGTGAAGCACGGGAAGATTTTAATTTTTTTCTCAATCAAAATTGTGTTTTCTAGTTTTATGAAATTAAAGGGCCATGGATGAGAAGTTCATGAAAGAAGAGGATGATGATGAATGTATGATGATGATGAGATTTGGTGATGAAAAGCATGTTTCTAAAGCTACCCATGATTATGATATTATTTTCAAAATGAATTGAGTAGATCCAAGCATGATAAAGTTTTTTACAAAGCCCTTATATCAACTTTGATGATGTAGTATCTCTAAAGTAAGCTTACCACATGGTTTTGGAGTAAAGGCTCCCACTTATCTTTGAGCTTTTGGTATGTTTCGAAATAAAGCTTCTCATATGCATGAATTCACAATTGAGATGTATGTTATTATTTAGCTTCATTTTCATACAATGTCGGGTCTATGCATGATTTCATTATTGAGCTTTGTCAATAGACAATGTTGAGCTTCGTTTGCATACGATGTTGAGTTTAAGTATGATTTCATTATCGAGCTTCGTCAATAGACAATGTTGAGCTTCATTTTCATATGATCTTGAGTTTATACATGATTTCATTGTTGAGCTTCATCAATAGATGATGTTGAGCTTCATTATATATGATGTAGGGCACTGCATGTTTTGGGAGAAGAGTCTAGCACCGAGCGGGCTAAGGATCGATCACCCTATGCTCCAGAATTACGCGCCAACGTAGGTTGATATTATTATATTATTGGGATCTCCCTTGTGAGATATCCCCGTCCCTAATGTCCCATGAGCTTGATATCGATATCATGGTAGCATCCTTAGCCCTGACAAGGTTTTGGACGGCTCTACCCACTTGAGTGTAATAGTCTGGACCACGTAAACTCTATCGTGGTATGTCGGTTAAGTGACGAGTCTCCCATTGTCTATATGATTCAGATTTGCGTATTCATTACTCATGGTTATTATTTTATACATGCATGTTCTAAAAGCAAGGTTTGACTCAAAGTTCAACTTTTCTATAAATGTCATATTTCAGCTTCGAGTCATTCGAGTCAGTTTGATGTTATAAAGTATGTATTACCATGTTATAAAAAGATCATGATTTCAAAAAGAATGCATGCAAGCCCTACTCTCAGTTAATGATGTTTATGTTTCGACTATTGCATTGTCTTAAAGTGATTTTACTTACTTTAGCATTTTTACTTACCTTGCATACTTGGTACATTCCACGTACTGATTGCATACTTTCTATGCTATATCGTTTCATGATACAGGACCCGGCTCTCAGGTTCAGCCCTTCTCTTAGATAGTTCGTCGGAGTTAGCGTTTGCTTATTGGTGAGTCCTCATCTTTCAAGGACCAGAATATCTATCTTTTCCTTATGTATTTCGGTTTTTAGCTTGTTGAGTTAGTTGGGGTCTTGTCCCATCAACTCGTCATGTTTAGAGGCTATTAATACATATGTATGTATTCAGCTTTGGATTTTATATTCATATGTTATATTTAAGTTAGACTTCCGATATGATGGTATTGATTGTTATTCAGCTTGATTGAGTTAGATGTACGCTTATGCCATGGGTCGACTTGGGGTCTCTCCGGGCTCCTTGTCCCGTGTTACAATTCGAGCCTCCATTCGGATCGTGACAATCCTTCATCATGCCATTTCACCAGTATATTTCCCGCAAGTCATGATATATCTTGGTGGCACCTGGATGGATAGAATACCTGGATCCATTTGCCTTACGTTCGGTTCGCGTTATATGGGTATATAACTACACGCAAGTGCACGTGGTCGAACAAGTAGTAAAGTGGCTTAAGTAAGCCAAGTATCGATCCCACAGGGACTGGGATGAAGTGCAATCGGCTCAAGTGTACTATATTTCAATTCTAACAATGCAGACAACAGTGTAACCAAGAGTTTGATATTTTTGATTTCTAATAATTATGCTAAGTCTAAACAATTATCTAATGTGAGTCTGACTATGAAGGTGAGCATGCTGAGGTTAACGAACATGTAATGAAACTGATTATCGATATAAGTTGGTTAGCCTTTTCCTCCGGTTGCTAGTCAAGAATTATTGTCAAGGGATTAAAACTCTCGTATTTAACCCCACTTAAGAATCATGAACCATCCACCTACATTTCTGTGATTAAATGCAATTCATGTTCTAGCCATACAAAACTTATTCCTAAATTGACTAATATGACTTTCAGGTATATTTCTATCCTGAAAGTAAATCAATTCCCAATTTTCCCAAACCAAGAAAGGATCATATCCTATTAATTCACAACTTTCCAATTTCTTGCTCTTTCGAGTGAAACCGGACTTTTTAGATGTACACTAACGTAGGCCACACATTAATGCAGTAAGAACAAGAATCAATAGAACAACCATGGAAGAAAAGATGAAAAACCAAAGAATCAATGATCACATTTCATTACAAGTGTTCTTAACCTCAGCAAGAAGAGGAATTAGCCACTCATTTGTGGATTAAACATCGTTAAATGAGTGTTAAACATACAAGCAATTGAATACAAGGAGAAGGAAAGAGAGAAAAACCCTGATAATTTCGTCCCCTCAACTGCTTGTAACCCACGTTCTTGCTCCACCAATTCAGAATATTGAAAAATGAACCTAAGTGTTCTATTTATACTAGTGGGAATTTTTCCCGGAATAACAAGCAACGTGTCACGGAGTGCATCGCGGAGCACTGCCTCCGTGACACGTTACCGACGCGGACCTTCACTGGAAACTGAGGGTCCAGGGAATAAGGCCCAACGTGGCACGGCGTGCAACGCGGAGCCTGCCACCGTGCCACGGACCCATCGCGAACCCTCTCTGGAAATTGGGCGAAAATTCCCTATCCAGGCAGAAGGCCTCCGCGATGGCAGCGTGACACGGCTCCATCACGGAGCCCCTTTATTTTATGCTTTCCAATGCCTTGTCCCTTGCTCACATCCGAGTCCAACCCCGATATCTTCCAACATGCATTTTAGCTTCCCGAAATTACATTTTTCCTGCAAAACAATGCTAATCATGTTGGTTAGTATAAATTCACATTTTATTACCAATTACATGAGAATGTATAAACATTGATAGATAAACAAGGCTAAAATGACACCTTTGAGTATCACTTGGGCATATAAATTTGCCCAAGATCACTTACCCCACACTTAAATCCTTGTTCGTCCTCGAACAACAATCTTACACCTCATGCAATTTACATCCCAACCTCGCTACTTTGGTTCGATAATTTAGGTTACGGTCATACCGATTATTCAATACAGTAAATCATCAAGAAAACATGCATGGTCCTATCAATGCAATGACCTTCAATACATCAAGACCTCCTAGACTTAAGAATCGACTCTCGATATTGGCAAACTCCTGCAAATCAGCTGATCAAGACATCCGACACGAAAGTTAATCTCTCATCAAGCATGTGCCCTCACAACACCAGAGAATTTTCCCCTTTTTGATTATCTGAACTCACAAAATTTCAAGCAGGGGCATATAAACACAATTTCGCTCTCTCTCCCAAAAGAATTCACATGCATCATGTCATGACCCATAAGCTTGCCTTTAGTGTACTACTCCACTAATATAAAGAAGTGTGATGTAAGATCACGTAGGACTTTAACGGGTTGTAATGGAAGCTACAGAACTAGTAAGTATTGGGCTAAACAATAATAGTCACTAGCATCCTTAAGCGCTTTTTCAACACATCCCATCAAACTCATGAACATTGTTTCTTTCTTCATCCTCCCATTCTTGAAGTATTTCTTTAGTTTGGCCCATCTTATTAAGCACACTTGACACAACAACAACGATTATTCATGCACCTTCATTATAGTTTAATTATAACAAGTGCACCTTCAACCTTTTCTTTTCCTCCATCACTTGGCTTTTCTTTTCTTTTGACCATTCTCACTCTTTGACACTTTGGGAAAATGATTTTCTCTTCTTAAGCGCTTAAGAATTTTGGATCAAACTTACGGCTAATGAAAAGAAGGGATTAAGCTCAGTTTACACTTTTTGACGAAAGAAAAAAATTAATAGGCTAAAGGCTCAACGGGCTGACTAGGGTACACAATCCAGGCGGGTACGATAATGAAAAATAGAAACTTTCGGTTAAAAACAAAGAAATGCCTACATCCTTTCCTACAATACACCTCCTTCATTTCATTTAGTACACACACCAGGCAAGTTCTAGACACTTCACAATAGCATGGAATAACAAAACCTCACTTCACACTTATTGCACATGCTCAATTCAAGATGTATTCACAGACCCTTCAATCAGCTAATTACAGGAATTCAAACATTAAGCCTCAATCACACTGAATCGAACTCTATGGCCTAGGTATCTCAACATATTTACAAATTTGCATGCTTTCATACGAATCACCTTTGCATTTCAAATATTATGTATGATACGCAACCATAATTCCGCAACCATAAAGTAACTACAGGTTTTGGGATACAACCCACAAAAGAAAAACAACTGAAAAATAATTAAAAAAGCTACTCCTAACGACTACATTTCCCTTAAGACGGTCGTCATCCATCCATCATAGGAAATGGTCACTAACTAAGACTTCAGTTCAATGGGACCATTCTCGGTAAAAGAACCGAAAATAAACGCCGAGAAACCCAAGAATTGAAAAAAATTTAAAAATATCGATCATTTCGATTAACAAAAATATCGATCAATTCGATAACAAAAATATGTACAAACTCAGCTAGCACATTCAGCAACACACAACAGTTTCACATACATTTACAATACAGAACAACAACTTACAATCACAAATCACAGGTCAAAAAAATTTGTTCACAGGCACAACAACAATTAGGACATACAAAACAGCACAACCAGCACCTAACTACTCCCACCCCACACTTAGCTCGAACATTGTCCCCAGTGTTCACAAAAATTAAAATAGCACAAAAATCGGGTGGTGGAACTCCCTAATCAATCAAAGTACTCCACTTCTTCATCAGGTGCTGCTGCTTCATCTCCCATGTCTGAATCACCCCCGTCGTCATCATCGGACACCACATCGGAGTCCTCCCGACGTGTTTCCTCGTCTGTGGGGACATCATCATCCGTGGGCTCTACAAATGCTGGCCCCACTCGGCATAGAGCCCTGGCGTTTTTGCCAAAAGGGTAGTCTAGCTCGAGCTGCCATAGTTCCTCCTCTGTTGCCGGCCTCCCACCTATCCTCAGCTGGAGCATTTGCATCCCATACATGCGAGCCATATACTGATCATCACGAGCATGTCGCTCGCCAAGTGTAAGCACTGGCCCGTGGGTGGTGTCGGGTGCCTTAGTTTTAGTGACATCTAAGGCCCGCCTCTCCATCTGCGGGATATAGTTAAGGGCCTCTTCCTCAACATCTAGGCCCCTCAGGAATGTGGTGAGTAGCCCACCGAATCCGTATCTGTGCCCCTGATGCAACCAGGCTCTCTTCATGGTGGAGATAATCACCGCCCCCACATTGATCTCCAGCCCTTTCATCAGGGCGTACACCAGGCATACACGATCCTGGGTTACATCTGTCATATGTACCCCTGGGATTAGGCAAGAACATACAATCTTAAGCCATATTTTGGCTTCCCTGTTCATCTGTGAATAGGGAAAAGTCTGATGGTAGCCCCTCTCTTTGTGTCTGCTCCATCTAGCAGTCGATCGGGTCCTACACAATGTGCGTCTGATGTCCGCATACGGTGGAGTGATGTTTAACTGTCGAAGCATGTGGGCGTCTGTGTCCCGCGCCCCTATGATAGCATTGAGGTGGTGGGGCTCAAATGTGACTATTTGCCCTCTGATTTTTATGGTGTGACTTCTTAGAGTCGGGTTCCAATTGGCATAGAATTCCCGAATCAGGTGCAAGTTGCATTCCTTAGGCTCTTCAAAGATGAAGTTGAGCCCAGCTACCTCGATCCGGTGGACAATCCTAGGGAACTCATGTGCCAATGGTTCCCATGCGATGTGTTCCTCGGGGAAGTACTTGTTTTCCTTGTGCTTTGCGTACCACTTCTTCCCCTCATCTGTCACCCATCTGGTTCCGTATTGGCGGCGTTGGCCGCGTGGAACAGCTGGTGCTGCTGGGACTACTGTGCCCAGTCTGATTCGCTTTCTTCCGGGGCTAGATGTTGATGCGCCTTTCCCTTTTTCTTGCCTGCTTGCCATCTTACCTGTCAACCCAAGTAGATAAGATCAATGTTAAGCCAATGAATATTAACTTCGACTAAGGTTGGGTTAAGCTAGGCTACCCCACACTTAGTCCTTAGCCAAATTTACAACATTCCGGCAAGATCATCTTTATTTACACAAATAAACAACCAACTATACAAACATGCTTAGTGCATACGAAGAATTCGACGGTATATATTCTATGTACTACGCAGACTTCGTACAGCTAACCACCGTCATTACCATCAATCACTTTTTATCCCATCGCACTTAGCAAGGAAAAAAAAAGAAATAAAAACAACAAGAATTTATCTACACGAACCTATACAATTCACCCAATTCTTGCAAATTTCACTATTCCCCTAACCCGAGAATCCATCATTCTTTTAACACCATAACAATTAGCACATCGACTCATCTCACTCAACATGTACAACCCGGCATGAATTTCACAAGTTCATTACATTTTTCCACTTCAAGTTCAAAAACAAGCCCTAAATATGATTGTATCAACAAAAATCGCTTAAATTATGCAATTAATGAGTTCAAGCAATCACAATGATCTTCCGAACATCCATCAACACTAATTCAATTGATTTTACATTTAATTTCTACTTAGGGCGAACTTAGCTCACATCACATGCTCAATATCGAAGAAAATCGATAAGAAATGAGATGGAATCGATGAACATATCTTGAGATTGAAGAAGTGAAGGAAACGCAATGAATTTCTTGACCTATTCCGTGTCACGTTGATGGGGGAGGAGTTTCAGGGGGTTTGGTCACGGAGTGTGTGAGAAATAAGGAAAAATTGAGGGGGATTCGGGGTTTAAAAGTGGAAAAATCACGCGGGTCACCCGGCGACCCGGTGTGACCCGTCGCGATATACACACAACGTGTCACGGAGTGCATCGTGGAGCACTGCCTCCATGACATGGAGCTGTCGCGAGGGCGTTCTGGAATTTTTTTAAAATTTCGGATTTATACCTCAACGTGTCACGGAGGGTAATGCGGAGGTCCTCCTCCGTGACATGGAGCTATTGCCCTAGCTCACTGTTTTGCCACTTTTTATTGATTTTCATACCTCGAATTTTACTTTGCGATTCCTTGCATAATTTCCCTCCGTTCGACCTGAAATTCATTATACTACAAGAAATTGGTTAGAATTATAGGTTTCACTCAAAATAAAAATAAAAACAAAAACTAAAAATTTTGTTGTTAAACAAGAAAAAGAAAAAAAAAGAAAAATCTATTCACAATTTACAAAGAAAATTTTTTCACGGGTTGCCTCCCGTGCAGCACCTGGTTTACCGTCGCGGCTCGACGTCATTCAGCTCAATTGTCCTCTAGGGTGATGGACATTTTCTCTCGAAAATCGTCCTCCCCCCAGTGTGCTTACACCATTCCGGTGGTTTTCCCAATAACTCTCGTGAATCCTTAATCTGCTCATTATCGACTTGATCAATCACATTGATCACTCAGAGTTCTTCGTACACAGTCGGGAGCTTGGGTGCCTTGTACACATCGAATACTTCCACCTTGTCGTGTGCTCGCATTGTTAGCTGCCCCGCAGCTACATCAATCAGCGCTTTCCCGATCGCCAAGAAAGGACGTCCCAAAATAAATGGGACTTCCGCGTCTGGTTCAAAATCCAGCACAACGAAATCTATCGGGAAGATCAGGGAGCCAACTTGCACCAGAACTTCCTCCACAATGCCATCAGGTCTGGCTAAGGATCGATCTGCCAATTGCAAGATCATTGTTGTGGGTCTAGGACTCCCTAGACCCAGCTTTCTGAATATCGATGACGGCATCAAATTAATGCTCGCTCCCAGATCACATAACCCACGAGCTCGGATACTCTGCCCAATAGTGATTTGTATAGTAAAACTCCCAGGATCTTTGAGCTTTGTGGGCAGTCTGTTTTGTATCCGGGAAGTGCACTCCTCCGTAAGAGCCACCGTAGCATACTTAGTCAATCAACTTTTGTTTGCCACGATGTCCTTTATATACTTGGCATACTTCGGCACTCCCCGCAAAACATCAACAAGAGGTAAGTTAATATGTACCTGTTTCAGCACCTCCATGAATTTCTTGAAACACGCCTCCTCCTTGTGTTTCTTTAATCGTTGAGGGAACGGGGGGGTGGTCTTTCTGATTCTACTTCCTTAGTCTTCCCCCTCTCATCACTTTTCTCCCTCTCGACTGCTGCTGCTCCCGATTGTTGAGGTGGTCTTACTGGTTCCACCTCTTTCAGCTGCAAACCACTCCTTGTGGTCACTGCATTCACCTGCTTGGGGTTGGGATCTGTGTCGCTCGGAAGTCCTCCTCTAGGTCTGGTGTTTTGGGCTCCAGCAAATTGCCCAAATTGATATTTAAGTGCCTTGGTAGCTAACTGGTTGTTTTTCACCTCGGCTGCCAATTTCACATAGTCAGCCTGCAATTGAGCTTGATTAGCTATCATAGTCTTGAACATCTCCTCAATGCTGGGTGATGGTGGTGGAGGAGGTGCATTGTTGTTTCTGAATTGTGCTTGATAATTCTGCTGCCCTCCTTGATTCCTTTGCACACCCTGACTTGAACTCTGCCCCTGATGGTTGTTGCTACCCCAGGAGAAATTCGGGTGATTCCTCCAATTGGAATTGTAACTGTTGCCATACTGTTGGTGGTTGTTCCTTTGTACATTTCCCACAAAGTTTACCGAGTCAGGATTTGCTCCACAACACTCAGCTGAGTGCTCACTGCTTTCGCACACTTCACACCAAATCTGCTGCACTGCATTAACTGGGGCTTGAGGCTGGTTCATTGTCATGTTACTGAAGTGGGTGTTGAGTTGATTCTGTAAAGCAGCTATTTGTGCAGCAATAGCTGTAAACCCATCCACTTCTAGAACTCCTGCTGCCTTCCTTGTCCCGCCTCTTAACGAATCAGCATTCCATTCCGGATTGCCCTGCGAAATACGGTTCAACAAGGTATACAACTCCTCATAAGTTTTCTCCAGCGCTTGTCCCCCTGCTGCTGAGTCTAGCAATATTTTTGTATGGGGTTTCAAACCCTCTATAAAAGTGTGCACCAACACATCATTGGATTGATGATGATGAGGACAATCCCGCAACATGGACTTGAATCTCTCCCAAGCCTGATATAGATTCTCTCCCTCTCTCTGTTTGAAACTTAGAATTTGACTTCTAAGTCTTGCTGTTTTACCAGAGGGAAAAAATCGTATCAAGAACTTCCTTGCAAAATCATCCCACGTCAAAATAGAATTAGGTGGCTCAGCTTTCAACTACCTCTTGGCTTCTCCCAATAGTGAGAATGGGAACAATGTAAGTCGGACATAATCTGATGACACTCCAGCGGGAATATAAGTGTCACTTATCTCCAAAAAATTTTGGAGATGCTGCTGTGGATCTTCATGAGGGAGAGCTGTAAACTGCCCGCTCGTGTGCAGCAATTGCACCGTGTTCTGCTTAAGTTCAAACCTCCCTCCTGGCTCAGGTTTGCGGATGCTAGATGTGACATTATTAGCATGTGGGATTTCCACCTCGCGAACCGGCCGAGCTGCTACTTCTTCGGGCACTAACATTACCCGTACTACCGGTGGATTCTGTTGTTGCTCCATGATTGTCTGTCTGAGAAACTGCAACTTTCTTTCTAGAGCTTCTCTCCGCTATCGATGAAATAATCTTTCTGGCTCCAAATACGTGTCCACCAGCTCCTTGTCTCTTGCCAGTGTTCAACAGAAATTAAATCTGCAAAATACAGGCTAAGACCAAGTTGTCAACACTAAAAAAATAAAAATATAGTAAATCAACACTTAAAACAATTTCACCAATTGCCAGTCCCCGGCAACGGCGCCAAAAAAACTTGTTCAGTTTGCGTTATATGGGTATATAACTACACGCAAGTGCACGTGGTCGAACAAGTAGTAAAGTAGCTTAAGTAAGCCAAGTATCGATCCCATAGGGACTGGGATGAAGTGCAATCTGCTCAAGTGTACTATATTTCAATTCTAACAAAGCAAACAACAGTGTAACCAAGAGTTTGATATTTTTGATTTCTAATAATTATGCTAAGTCTAAACAATTATCTAATGTGAGTCTGACTATGAAGGTGAGCATGCTGAGGTTAACGAACATGTAATGAAACTGATTATCGATATAAGTTGGTTAGCCTTTTCCTCCGGTTGCTAGTCAAGAATTATTGCCAAGGGATTAAAACTCTCGTATTTAACCCCAGTTAAGAATCATGAACCATCCACCTACATTTCTGTGATTAAATGCAATTCATGTTCTAGCCATACAAAACCGATTCCTAAATTGACTAATATGACTTTCAGGTATATTTCTATCCTGAAAGTAAATCAATTCCCAATTTTCCCAAACCAAGAAAGGATCATATCCTATTAATTCACAACTTTCCAATTTCTTGCTCTTTCGAGTGAAACCGGACTTTTTAGATGTACACTAACGTAGGCCACACATTAATGCAGTAAGAACAAGAATCAATAGAACAACCATGGAAGAAAAGATGAAAAACCAAAGAATCAATGATCACATTTCATTACAAGTGTTCTTAACCTCAGCAAGAAGAGGAATTAGCCACTCATTTGTGGATTAAACATCGTTAAATGAGTGTTAAACATACAAGCAATTGAATACAAGGAGAAGGAAAGAGAGAAAAACCCTGATAATTTCGTCCCCTCAACTGCCTGTAACCCACGTTCTTGCTCCACCAAGTCAGAATATTGAAAAATGAACCTAAGTGTTCTATTTATACTAGTGGGAATTTTTCCCGGAATAACAAGCAACGTGTCACGGAGTGCATCGCGGAGCACTGCCTCCGTGACACATTACCGACGCGGACCTTCACTGGAAACTGAGGGTCCAGGGAATAAGGCCCAACGTGGCACGGCGTGCAACGCGGAGCCTGCCACCGTGCCACGGACCCATCGCGAACCCTCTCTGGAAATTGGGTGAAAATTCCCTATCCAGGCAGAAGGCCTCCGCGATGGCAGCGTGACATGGCTCCATCACGGAGCCCCTTTATTTTATGCTTTCCAATGCCTTGTCCCTTGCTCACATCCGAGTCCAACCCCGATATCTTCCAACATGCATTTTAGCTTCCCGAAATTACATTTTTCCTGCAAAACAATGCTAATCATGTTGGTTAGTATAAATTCACATTTTATTACCAATTACATGAGAATGTATAAACATTGATAGATAAACAAGGCTAAAATGACACCTTTGAGTATCACTTGGGCATATAAATTTGCCCAAGATCACCTTATACAATATCCGGCCCCTCAAATTATCAACATCTGGAACACATAGACGACCCTGGTACCGCAGCACACCATCTCCCTCTTGGGAGAAGACCTCCACCTTCTGACTCCGAATGACTACTTTCAGCTTTACCAAAATCGGATCCTCATCTTGTCTAGATTTCACATCAGTCATGAAGGATGATTCTGATCCATTTTGCACAACAACGCCGCCATCGGTCGACTCGACTAATCTAACTCCCAACCTTGCAAGTCGATGGACATCTTTCACCAACTCCTTCTTTCCCTCATCCACGTGGGACACACTCTCCATAGAGAGCCTATTAAGTGCGTCCGCTACCACATTAGCCTTACTCGGGTGGTAAAGAACACTCATGTCGTAGTCCTTTAGTAGATCCAACCACCTCCTTTGCCGATGATTGAGATCTTTCTGTGTGAACACGTATTGCAAGCCTTGTGGTCCGTTAACACATCCATGTGGACCCCATACAAGTAATGCCGTCATATCTTCAATGCAAACACCACCGCGGCCAACTCAAGATCATGGGTCGGGTAATTCTTCTCATGGACTTTCAACTTTCTTGAGGCATATGCTATCACCTTCCCACGCTACATCAATATGCACCCGACTCCTATTCTCGAAGCATCACAATACACCACAAAACCATCGGTACCCTCGAGTAGGGTCAACACTGGTGCTGAAGTGAGTCGAGTCTCCAACTCTTGGAAGTTTTTCTCACAAGCCTCCGACCATTGGAACTTTACCTTTTTCTGAGTCAACTTGGTCAAAGGTGCTACAATAGATGAGAAGCCCTCAACAAACCTTCGGTAGTAGCCAGCTAAACCTAAGAAACTCCGAATATCCGAAGGATTCACCGGTCTAGGCCAATTTTTCACCTCCTCGATTTTCTAAGATTCTACTTTTTATGCCCTCACTCGATACCACATGGTGCAAAAATGTCATGGAGTCCAACCAAAACTGACTCTTTCTAAACTTTCCATACAACTGACGATCCTTGAGGGTCTGAAGCACTACTCTCAAGTGACCGGCATGCTCCTCCTCGCTCTGAGAGTACATAAGGATGTCATCAATGAACACAATCACGAACATGTCCAAATATGCCTTGAACACCCTATTCATTAGATCCATAAAAGCTCCAGGGGCATTGGTTAGTCTAAAAGAAATAACAACAAATTCGTAGTGACCATACCGAGTCCTGAAAGCGGTTTTCGGGATGTCACTCTCCCAAACTCTAAGCTGATGATAATCGGACCAGAGATTAATCTTGGAGAAACACTTGGCACACTAAAGTTGATCAAACAAGTCATCGATCTTGGATAAAGGATACCTGTTCTTAACGGTGAGCTTGTTTAACTATCAATAGTCAATGCACATCGGAAGTGAACCATCCTTCTTCCGGACAAATAACACTGGTGCACCCCATGGAGACTTACTCGGCCTAATAAAGCCCTTATCTAATAGGTCCTTCAATTGATCCTTCAACTCTTTTAGCTCATCTGGAGCCATCCTGTAGGGCAGAACAAATATAGGCTGTGTGTCGGGAAGAAGGTCAATACCGAAATCAATCTCCCGCTTGGGAGGAACACCTGCCAAATCATCAGGAAAGGCCTTTGGATACTCATGTAGTACTGGAAATGACTAGATAGTCAGGGTTTCAGAATCGACATCCTTAACCCTAACTAGAAGGTACATGAAACCCTTAGAAATTATTCCAGCCTTAAGGTAGGAAATGAATCGACCTATAGGCACAGCTAAACTACCCTTCCATTTTAAGACTGGCTCACCCGGAAATCTGAACTCTACTGTTCGGATTCTGCAATTAACTGAAGCATAGCATGCAAATACAATCCATGCCGAGAATAACATCGAAACCGGTCATGGATAACTCTATCAAATCTGTTGAGGTGACCTTATGAAGGACTGAGACTGGGAAACCTCTATACACCCGTCTCACTATAATTGAGTCACCTACTGGAGTGGAAACTAAGAAGGGTTCTGACAAGACATTGGAACTGACTTTGAAGCTACTGGCCACATAAGGTGTCACAAAAGACAAGGTAGCCCCCGGATCTAGCAAAGCATATACATCAATATGGAAAACTCGCAACATACTAATGACCACATCCGGGGAGGCCTCCTGCTCTTGACGGGAAGCTAAAGCATAGAATCTGTTCTGGCGCTGACCGCCAGCTATGCTAGTAGATGCCCCTTGATGTGCTGAGCGTGTGGGAGGGGCTGCTAAACTAGAAGATGGGCCTCGGCCAGCAACCTGATCCTGTCTCGCTGCTGGGCAATCTCTAAGCATGTGCCCAGGCTACCCACACCCGTAACAAGCACCTGAACCTGCCAAGCACTGGCCTGTCTTCCCTCGACCATACCTGCGACAAACTGAGATGCTAGAATCTGCAGGTACATTGCTCTAACCCTTCGAGCTTGATGCTCGCCCTATCTGATCATGCCTAGGTCGGGATGGCACACTCAATGCTAATGAAGCCAGGGTGGATGATATCTGGTGAGTCTGCTGTCTATGCCTACCACCAGAACTCTTTTGAGAGAATCTGTGGTCCTCGGTCATGGACCTCTTGGCCTCCGTCTCTCTAGAATGTGCCACCTCCATATGCTGGGCGTACAACACTATCCGAGAAAATTCCATATCCTGGTGAAGCATGGCAGTCCTGCAATCATTGTCCAAATAACCCGCGACTCCATAGACGAATCAACTCGCTCGCATCCTCTGATCGATACCAACTCTGGGCATACTTCGACAGGAGAGTAAACTTAAAGGGAATACTCTTGAACAGTCATTCTCCCTTGTTTCAAATTCAAGAACTCCAATGTTTTCAACTCCCTCATCTCCCGAGGGAAGAATCGGTCTAGAAATGCAACCTAGAACTCTTCCCAAGTGATCGGACCTGCTCCTGCGACCCTGCTATCCTTCCATTGATGAAACTAGATATGCGCGACCCTTTTTAACTGATAAGAGGCTAACTCGGCGCACTCAACCCTATTCACCCCCATAACCTGGGTGATTTTGACAATTTCATCAACAAACTTATGTGGGTCCTCATCTACCTTAGACCATAGGAACTCCGGCGGGTTCATCCTCAAGAAGTCTCTGACTCGAGCCGCCACCGCATTGCCATTTTGCGGAACATGCGCAATGGCTTGCTGATTGACCTAAGTGGTCAAAGCTTGCGTAAGCATCTGAATAGAGGCCCAGAACTTAGCATGGGTTGCTGGCTCTGGTTCTTGGGGCTCTTGAAATGGTGGGGCTGGCGGATGCCCATATCCATTTTCATACTCATGGCCTTGACCACCTCCATTCTTCCTTCCGTTCATTCTTCGAGGAGCCATGATTCTGCAATTGCGAATAGCATGAATTAGAAGGATAGAAAGACTTTTCATCGTACGACATAGATCATGAAAGAAGGTAATATTTCCTAAATGTCTCGTAGCCTTTTTGTCAAAAGTGTGGTGCGCTTCACACCCATGAAAAAGACTCTACTTAACGTGGCTTTCAGACACCCTAGGACACTTCAAACCTATGGCTCTGATACCAAGTTTGTCATGACCCAAACATAGACCCGGATCGTAACACAGGACAAGGAGTCCCGAGAGACCCCAAGTCGACCCATGGCATAAGCATACATCTAACTGTGCCAAGAACTGAATAACCATCAATACCATCATAGTGGAAGTCTAACTTAAATATAACATACAAATATAAAATCCGAAGCTGAATACATACATATGTCTAAATAGCCTCTAAACATGACGAGTTGATGGGACAAGACCCCAACTAACTCAACAAGCTTAAACTGAAATACATAAAGAAAAGATAGATAGTCTGGTCTTTAGAAGATGAGGACTCACCAAAAAGCAGATGTTAACTCTGATAAGATAACTAAGAGCGGGGCTAAACCTGAGAGCTGGATCCTATATCATGAAATGATACAGAATAAAAAGTATGTGGTCAGTACGTGGAATATACCAAGTATGCAAGGTAAGTAAAACCGCTGAAGTAAGTAAAATCACTTTAAGAAAATGCAGTAGTTAAAACATAAACATCATTAACTGAGAGTAGGGCTTGCATGCATTCATTCTGAAATCATGATCTTTTCATAACATGACAATACATATTTTATAGCATCAAGCTGACTCGAATGACTCAGAGCTAAAATATGACATTTACAGAAAAGCTGAACATTGAGTCAAACCTTGCTTTTAGATCATGCATATATAAAATAATAACCATAAGTAATGAATATGCAAATCTAAATCATATAGACAATGGGAGACTCGTCACTTGACCGACATACCACGATAGAGCTTACGTGATCCCGACTATTACACTAAAGTGGACAAAGCTGTCAAAAACCTTTCCAGGGCTAAGGACACTACCATGATATTGATATCAAGCTCATGGGCAATTAGGGCCAGGGATAGCTCACAATGGAGGTCCCAATAATATAATAGTATCAACCTACATTGGCACGTAGTTCTAGGGTATAGGGTGATCAACCCTTAGCGCGCTCGGTGCTAGACTCTTCTCCCAAAAACATGCAATGCTCTACATCGTATATAATGAAGCTCAACATTGTCTATTGACGAAACTCAATGATCAATACATCTCAAATAAAAAATCATGCATATGAGAAGCTTTAGTTCAAAATATACCACAAGCTAAACACATACTTGGTAGCCCTTGCTCCAAATCCATGTGGTAAGCTATGCATAGTAACACTTAACTCAAAACATACCACAAGCTAGAATGTAAGATTTAGGAGTCTTCACTCCAAAACAATGTGGTAAGCTTAGATAGGGAAAATCATCATTTAAACTTAACATGTGGACATTGCCCAAAGCTTTATCATACTTAGAAATACTCAATTCTCATCGAAAACATAATTATAGACATGGATAGCTTCAAATCATGCTTTTCATCATAATATCTCATCATTTTCACATATACTTCATAAATCTCACTTTTCATGATCATCTCATCCATGGGCTTCAACATTCATAAGACTAGAAACATAATTTTAAATTGAAATCATTATAAAATTAGCCCATGCTTCACAATTAAATAATAAAATCATAATCAATTCATACCCATGTATAGAAATTGAAGAATTATGCAATTGGGTGAAAACCCCAAAAGTTGATCATAGGAATTTCTCATACTTAGATAGAGTTTCGGCATGGGTGTGGAAGGAAACACCCACTCATAACCCAACATACCTGGAAGAGATTGATTCTACTACTTCTCTAATTGCCCAAGAGAGATTTGAATGAAAACCTTGAAGAATTGCTCTAGATCACCTCTTCAACCTCTCAAGCTTGCATGCATGGAAGAAATAACTTAGAATAGGTTTTTCGCCTCTTAAAACCCACTAAAATGAGCCTTAAACGACGTAGTATAGGGCCTTAGGATGTAGAAATGACAAAAATACCCTTACTGATTACGTAGAAATTTCATCACTGGACGAACCAACGGACGTTCCAATGGGTCGTTGGAGGATACCATGACCCATGGTGATGATCCGTGCTATACACTATCCAGGATTGGTCTTGGCTCAAACCACAACTAGAAACGACGGGGCGTTATTACTTACAATGGGTTTTCTTGTTGACCGTTGTTTCCTCCTGCAACTTTGACACCTCCTCAAACAACGAGTCTCACCTTGACTCGTTATACCCACCAGCGAGTCGTGGTCCACTTCCATCGAATACACTGGACTTTTCACCATCCAAACAATGGCTGCTAACGACGGTTTGTGGTAACTCATAATGGGTCGTGGTTGGCCCGTGATGTCCCAGAACTTAAGTCCATCTCCTACTACGACTTCAAACGATGACTCGTTGTTTCCCACAATGAGTCGTTATATCGATCGTTGCTTCCATTGCTTCCAACCCAGAAACTTTCCACGACTCATCCCAATGGGTCATTGGTTGGACCAATGATCCGTAGGGTCACCCATTCTGCAACATTTTTCCCAATTTTAGTAGTTTTCAACTTTTAACTCCCAGGTCTACTCCTAGGCACTTCTGGGGTATTACACCAGCACACCCAGGTTTTCAGAACTACGTTGCCACTGTAGGTTATATTTTTATGGGCCTCATGGTCCCAGACCAGTGATCACTCAGTTCATGCCTTTATACCCTAGAAAGGTATATTGGGTCCTACCGATAGGGTATATACATCAGACTCTATGTATAGCTGACGTGGTTATATGTCGGTTATAGACTCTCTCACTAGTCAGTTCAGTTCAGTCTCAAATTAGCTCAGTTGGAATAGTTTCAGACAACTCAGTTCAAATCAATTCAGTACAGTATTTCAGATTAGTATCTCAGATTTAGGGCATGACTTTGACCATTAGACAAGGTCATTTTGACCATCTCAGTATAATTTATTTTATTCAGTTTCAGCATTTCAGTTGGTCATTGCATGTCTTTCCAGTTCATTTATTTTATTCTTCATGTTATGGTTTCTCCTACTTACTTAGTACATTCAAAGTACTGACGTATACCTTTTATGTTGTATTGTTTTATGATACAGCTGTAAGTTTTCAGACTCAGCACCATTAGAAGATCTCACTTAGAAGTTTCAGCTATATCATTGGTGAGTCCTCATCTTTCGAGGATGAGGATTATTTCTTTCCAGTTATATTTTTTTCAGTTAGACTTAGAGTTAGCTGGGGGCTTATCCCAGCAACTCATCAGATAGATGGCTTTCAGACATAGACATAGATTCAGATTTTTCATCTTTGTTTTAATTATTTTAAATGTTATGATTTAGTTCTTCTTCATAACTATTTTATTTTATTATTTTAAAACTTCCACTATGTTTTTACTCAGAATGTCAGTGTTATGATAGACCATGGATTGACTTGGGGTTACTTGTGACTCCAAGTACCGTGTCCCGTCTGGGCTACAGACTCGGGGCGTGACACCCTTTCCCTTGTTCTTACATATTTTATGCTTTGGGGCGAAGCATGTTTTTCAGAGGGGGGTGTACTTGTATTTTTGGAATTTTTTTATTCATCCTAGGGTTTTTCTTATCGTGTTTATTTTTCCTCAGGCATGCTATCTAGTAGAATCGGCATGTTTAGATTATTTTTGTTTAATTAGAAGTAGCTTAGAATCACTTTGCATCCAATAAATGCACTAGTTTGATGTTTTTTAAAAAAATTGACCTTGTTTGAAACTTTTGTTTTGATGTTAGCTGTGTTGAAAATTTTGTTTTGATGTTAGCTGTGTAGTTGATCACAATTGTATGAATTCTGTGGATCTTTTTATGGAATTTTAATTATGAGCACGAGTATTTGTGGCTTAGCTATGCATGAACTGGATAGATAGATTCAATGCAAACCTCTACCATGTGTGAGTGAGGTGGTATACCTAGTTCAACACTGCATTAAGGATCTCGAACTTGCCCGATTGGTCTTTGCATAGGCTTTATGATAGTTGGTTAGGAGTAGATCATAGGTTGTTATTGATTTGAGCCACTTTAGCTAAAATTACCCTACCAAATGATGATGAATCCCTTGATCCCGATTTTGAGCCTTATATTAACCATTTTTCTTTGATTAACGTATCAACCTTACAACTGTTTATAATTGTAACACTCCAAAAGTTCCCAAGTTTAAAATCAGGATTTGGAATGTGCTCAGCAGAAAAATATACAATATTTCCTCAGTACGACTCAACCTATGAGTCGTAGGTTGGTAGTACGGGTCGTAGGAAGACCCGAGGTCCAGATCAGAGTAGTTGTTTCTCGACCACGAGTCCTCACTATGAGTCATTTGTATGTGGAAACAAGTCTTTAGATTTATTAGGTGAATGATTATACGAGTAATTGTACGACTCGTGGGATAGAGTTATGGGTCGTGGTACGAGCCATGGAAATATTCAGAGAGTTGGGGAAAAGGGGATCATTAGTCATGGGAGGAAACCATGAGTCATAGGTTTGTGGTACGACTTGTGGTACGAGTTGTAATATGATGATATGAATCATTGTTTCAGTCGTGGGTGGAGATATTATAATGCCTCAGACTTTGATGCTAAGTTCGAAACCCTTCTAGGTATGTGGATAGACTCAAACCCAAAGAATTTATGGAAAAAAGGTGTTAAGATCAATTATTAAGGGTAAAAAGTGCATTATATACAAATTAAGATCATAAGGGACCTCTAGCACAAAGTTGAGTTGAGAGCCTTCTTAACGATTGGGTTTTTGTATCATGTCTTGCAAGGGTCGATTTCAAACAACTATAGCTCTATTTTTACAAAGTGCTTTTGGTTTATTTAACATTTCAAATAGAATCACTTTGAGTCTTTTTTCCAATGATCCGACCTTGCATCAATCGAAATTCAGAGTAAAAAGTTATGAGTAGTTTAGTGAAGTACCACCAAGAATTGTACGAACCTCAGTACGAGTCGTACAATCAAACTACGACCCATACTCTTGGTCGTAGTAACTGCCAGTTGCAAGTTATAATTCAATTTTTGGGGGCATTTTAGTAAATTTCTATGCTTCTAACTCCTAAATGGCGTCGAAGCCCAGGCTACCTTAAGGTCAGTTTAAAGGGATTAACCTAGCCTAGATCCTCACCCTCTCCAAAAAGATTGATGTTGGATTTGCTCTCAAGAAAGGAGCTAGGGTTATTCTTCAAACCTCTTGAAATCTTATTGGAATCTTCAAGTCAAGTCAAGGGATCACCAACCCAGGTATGTGGGACTTCAACAAGGATCTCCTTTCATCCTTGTGTCCCGAATTTATGTTAAAACCCTAATTTCTTGAATTCTAGAAAAATATGTTTTAGGGTTTCAATCTATGCATGCTTTCTTACATGTCTTCTATGGATTTCAAGACCCTCATGATAAGTAGCCATGTATTTTTATGAAATTACTTTCAAATTCATGAATTATGTCTATGATGTGATAATAGCATGATTTCTAGAATTCCACCATGAATTAGCATTATTTTTGAGATATGGCCTTTATGAAATATCTACATGATTTCACCATGATTCTTGGTATATATGTTGAAGTATGATTAGAATCTATGAGTTTTCATGAATATAAAACACTTGAATTATACTATGTTTTGGGCCTATGATGTTATGAATTTCGATAATAAATCATGATCATGATTCTTCAGACTTTTGGGCCTCTTGATAGTAGAGAATAGCCCTGATTAAACTCTCATGAATTTAGTATATTATGATTAGTTGAACTCTCAGGTCTATGATTAGCTATAGTAGCCTAGACTAGATGAAATATGTCAGTTTTGTGTGTTCCGTGTTAGTATAATTAGGATCAGCCATAGTAGAGAGTGTTTCCCTTAGCTCAGCCAAGGATCCTCCATAGTAGTACACTCCCTTAGCTCAGTCAGGGATCCGCCATAGTAGAGAGTGTTTCCCTCAGCTCAGCCAGGGATCCTCCATAGTAGAGAGTGTTTCTATCGGTCCAGTTAGGGGTCCTACTTAGGAGAGAGTGTTTCCCTTAGTTTATGATTTCGGTTATAGACTTCAGTTCAGCTCAGTTATAGTAGAGTTAAGTTTCAGTTTTCAGTAGTTAGTCAATATAGTGTATGATATCAGTTATAGTTAATTCTCAATGCATGTACATGACCCTTATGCATCATCTTTACTTGTATTTTATTTAAAATGTTTTCAAATAAGTGCATCTCATCAGTATTTATACATTTCAGATAGGGTCATTGTACTTCTGCTCAGTTATATGTTCAGTTACGTAGTCATCTTACTTTCTCTCAGTATATTTGCATGTTTTAGTTCATTTACTTTTCCCATATACTCAGTACATTCCAAGTACTGACCGCATGCTTTTGTGCTACATCATTTTATGATCTAGATCTAGGTTTCCAAACTCAGCCTTGTGGTTAGACACGCTCTATTCACACCTCAGCTATCAGTGATGAGTCCTCATCTACCGAGGATAAGATTTGTGATTTTTCTATTTTAGTTTATTTCAGTTTCAGACTTTACGAGTTAGCTGGGGACTAGTCCCAGCAGCTCATCAATTTAGTAAAGGCTTTTAGACATGTATAGATAGATTTAGCTTATGATTTAGTGTTTTAATAGACTATGTTCTTATGGTAGTGATTAGACTCTTTAAGTTAGCTTCCGCTCAGTTATGATTCTTTTAGTTGTTATTATGTTACTATCATGCTATGATTTTTCCATGGGTCGACTTGGGGCCATTCTTAGTTCTAGATCCCGCGTTACGGCTAGGGTGTAAACTCAGGTCGTGACAATAATGAACTTGTTTTGGCCCTGGTCCCTCCTTGAATATTGTGAATCTCAACTTAGGAAAAATGCGTAAGTTGAGGGTGGCTATAGTAGGGGTGCATAGATTGTGGGGAGGTGAAAAAGGGAAATAAAGGAAAAAAAGTTAAAGATGAGGTGTGGTGTGACAAGAAAAGAAAGAAAAAAGAGCTGAAAAAGAAAAATGAAATGAGAATACAAGATAAAAAGGAATAAAAAAAAATGAGAAAAACACACTACACCCATATATTGCATGTAAATAGAGAAAAGGGAGGAAAAAGTTGAAAAAGTGAAAAATAAGATAAAAAATGTAAAGTGGAGCCACAAGTATGTAGTGCCAAGGAGAGTGTAGTCACTTAACTCTATATTTACTATACCCAGCCCGAAGCCAACATTACAAGACGGACAAAGTCCTATAGTGATCTTGGTTTAGCTGTCCGAAGAGCAGAAGTAGAGAAAATAAGGGCAAGCTTATGGTATCCAATATGCAATATTTAAAACTTCTTTGGGAGAGTGAGAGTCCCATTTATTTAGTCTTAAGTTCATCATATTATATATCTATGAGTGTTGGAGACTTCATTTTCTGTGAGGGTATGTGGTTTGTGTTGTATTTTACCAATTATCTGTGTGAATAGCATTGGTGATAGCTCAATTCTCTGCTGATAGTTGGATGCCATATCTTGATCCCTATATGACATTGATTGTGGTTAAGTGTGTGCATAGCTGAATTAGTTTGAACGAAAAAGGGGTCATTAGCTGATTATGGTTCATAGTGCAAATTTTGTTGTGTTGGTAGTAGGTATTCTAGGTTTACTTTCTAGTTAAGCGTCATTTTTAGTTTCTATTTCCTTTTCCTGAGGACATGCAAACGTTTTTAGTTAAGGATGTTGATGTGTTGTGAGTTTACAGCACTTTCGACGCTTAAAACTGGTAAACTATCATGGACTTAGGTGTGTTTATATGGTATGAGGCACTTTTACTTTATTTTTAGGAAAAATAGATGTTGGAGCTGAATTTTGCAAACGATGGACAAAACTGCAAAGGTGGCTTAGTATGAAATCTCAATATGAGCCGTACCATCCTAGTATGAGTCATACTGAGAATCGTGGAAAGGCCCAGGACCAAAGTGTAAGGAAAATGGCTCATGGTACGAATCGTACCATAGCAATTGTGGAAAGGTATAGAAGTTATTGCACAGGCCACGTGTCTTGGTACGGGTTGCAATCACGAGTTGTGTGACCTACCTAAGACCCGTACCAAGGAAATGTGAAAAAGATTAGAAGAATAGAAGACTGGCAGAACTCAAGGTACAATAAGAAGTCACGGATCGTAGAACAAAGGTACGATTCATACCAAGCTATCCGTGGAAGTTAACAGAGGATGCCAGCAACTGCAAGTTGAAGCCACAGGAAGATTGTACGACTTGTTGGTTCTTGGTACGAGTCATACCAGAAGTCAACACTTAGCCAGATTCAGTAGAAGCTAGCCAAAGTACGAGTCAAGGTACGACCCGTACAATTCTATTACGGGTCGTATGCGAAGGCGGCGACAGTTTTTGGTAGTTTCCTTGTTTACTTAGGAGAAGGTTTCAATTATTCGTATAAATACTTTTTGGGTTAGTTTCAGTAGGGAAGGCGTGATTAGACACGACGAGAGTCAAGAATTGAGTTTTTCTCATGTTGTTAACAATTAATTCAAGTCTTGGAGATTTTCTTATTTAGGAATTTCTTCATTGTTTTTGAGTTTTACTTCATATATTCTTGCAGTAATCAAAGCAGGTTTTCTTTTCAATCATCTTTGTAAGTATTCAATTATGTGTTTGTCTATAAATGTTAATAACAATCTTATAATCATGAGAGGCTAAAACCTCTACAACTAGGGTTGTGGGTACCATGGTAAATTAATGAACTAGGGTTACACAAAGTGATTCAAAACCAATGCTAAACACTTGTATTGTATTCTCTTCATCTTTAATGTTTCTTAACTAAGTGTAACGTTGAGACTTGCCCGAATTCTTTACTTGCTTGAACCTAGAGAAGCAGAGATTTGGAAAAGAGAATTACAGCAAAGTCTTGATCTTTATGGGTTATTATATGAATTGAACTGCGGTCACAGGATAGTTAATTTGAAACAAATTGATAATGGTTGAATTTAATCGCTCATGAGACCTAACCTGGTGATTGAGTATAGTCATCCAATAGGGACGAACCAGTCATTTGGATGAACCCTAGTTATCAGTTCTACAAGTAAGCATTGGGATAGATCACGAGTGTAAACCCAATGTAGTTATGAATCCATGGGGAACACTTACCCTAGTTAATTGCAAGTCTTAATAAACAACACCCAATTTTCAATCTTATTTTATAACTATTTTTATAAACCTCCTTTTTTGGAGATAACATACCTAAAAGCTTAAATTCCTGCGTTAGTCTATATCTTGACCATATTCCCTGTGGGTTCGACCCAACCTTTGTTGAGTTCTTTATTGACAACATATTTCCATGCTTTATCAGGAGTGTGAGTTTGAGCTTTATCGTTGGTCTAACTTCAGCTGCTTTTGGTTATGAATGAATTGACTCACCAACCTTCTACTTTGACTTTGCAACTTGTTCTATCTCTTCCTGGATATCTCTAGGTATCATTTCACCCAGCTCTTTTCCACTGTGAAAAGCGATTGCGCTAACATTCTCCTTGGGGTTCTTCTCTATGTTACTTAGAAGTGCCCCTTGAGGTTTATTTGTTTGTTGAAAGGCTAATTGGCCCATTTTCCTCTCCAACTTGTGGATTGATTTCTGCATCTCATTAACAACCTGAGACTGCTGAACTATCCACTGCTTTATGATATCCTCTAAAGAACTGCTATGTTACTGGCCCTGAGGTCTGTTGAAGTTGTTTGGGGGTCTCTGAAAGTTCTAATTTCCTCTCCACAGGGGATTAGTTGCATTCTTGTAGCCCTGATTGTAACTGTTCCCTGCAAAATATCCACTACGACCTTGTTGACCCGCAAAATAGATAGATTCTGGGTTTAGTGGACAACTTGAATAAGTATGAATTCTACACATTCCTCACATGATGGCAGTGGAGTTTGAACTTGTTGAATCTGATGAAGTTGACTTACTGCTGGTGTGGTCACTAACTTGCCGATCACATTCACCAACTGACTAATATCTGCCTGAATTGTCATTATACCATCAGCCTCAAGTTTCCTTGGAACTGTAGTTGTTGTAAAACCTCTGTCTGAATCCTAATAATCTTGGCTCTTAGCTGACATGAGATTCAACAGATTTGTCGTTGTGCAGTAGCGTCAAGCAGAATCTTAGACTAGGCTTCAGCCCCTCTATGAAGTTGTGCCTAATGATCTCCTTTGGCTACATATGGTACGGACAATCTCGCAAGTATCCCTTGTATCTCTCCCAAGCTTAAGACAAGGTCTAACCATCCTTCTAAATGAATCCTGAGATCTTTCCTCTTAACTCCTTTGTTCTCCTTGAAGAGAAAAACCTCTTTATGAACTTGTTGGAAAGATCTTCCCAAGTAGTGATGGACCCTCATTCCGAAGCACTCCTTCACTTCTCCAATCAATGAAAATGGGAACAAAGTGAGCTTAACATACTCATCAGAAATATTTTGGTAATGGAAGTTCTTACTTAGTTCCACAAATGTCATCAACTGCCTGTGGAGATCCTCATGCAGCTTGCCCTGATATTAACAAGTATTCTAACCAACCGCACGGTTCCCTCTTTCAACTCAAATTTCTAGTGATTGACGGCTTGATGATTGCTTTAGAAGCATTCTCCAAGTTTGCCCAAGCACAGTTGAGCATTAGAATCGTTTCTTGGTTGTTTCCTTGTGCTTGCTCATTGTTCTCTGCCATTGCTAACCAACGAAAAGTTCTTTCAATTTCCAGATCAAAGTGAGACAAGGGTTTTCCCTGACTTCTGGTTGCTAGCATAACCTGACAAACACCACCTGAAATTTTCAACAACCAATAACCAACATAAATTTCAGAACACTGTAATAAAAATCCCAACCACAAATAATTAATCAATATTCAAGTCTCCGGCAATGATGCCAAAAACTTGATGTCGGCAAGCGTACATGGTCGTCAAGTAATATAGGACAGTGAAGTCCTGATATCATAACCATCGTGACTTGTCAGACTAATTGCTTAAGTTTAACCTTTATTCACTGTTCAAGAAAGTAAAACGGAAAAATGATTTTGAGATTATACTACTAAACTTGGAATGTAAATTAACTTAAGAAACTAAATTAGTTTGCAAAAGAGTTTATAATTCAAGTGATGATTAAAATCTAAGGTCTTGGCACTTTTACTTTCAGGTTGAATTTTAGGATTCAAATATGCTAGACAAAGTCCTTCTAAGATTGCTAGTTGCAGGTTATGAACTCTTTTCTCAACTATTCTCTTGAATAGCCAAAAACTATCTCATGAACCTTAACACCTATATCCCTATGGTTGCAGGAGAAACATGAGACGACGGTTGAAGTTACTTGACTCAACTGAGTAGGATTGTAGGATATATTCCTATCCTCAACAATGAAATCAGCTCTTGAATTGTTGAACAAGATAATTGAAACCAACTCTACGCTTCCTTTTAACCCTCATTAGTTCCCTTTCCCGAGTTTAACTAACGAGCCAACAAATAATATTCGAAAGATGACCAGTCTAACAAATAAGCATGAAATCAAGTAAGCATAAACAATCTTGAAAAAAAATTAAACATCTAGCATAAACGAATATTCAATTACAACCATCAAACCATGGCAAAAGCCCCAGAAAAGGAGTTTAGCCACTCATATTAAGTGCAAAACTAAAGAACTCATCATTTGAATTATCAAAGATAAAAGTAAAAAAGAAAAACCTAAGAAGAAGATGGACTTCTTGTCTCTCCCTCAAAAAACTGCGTACAATAATTGGTCTAATTGAAAGATTTCCTAACAAATGCCCTAAACAAATTATTTATAAGCATGGTAACAAATGACTTTTTTCCCTTAAGTAATTCAGTTTTGGACTTAGAAAAATCCATCCCGAACAGGCCCTGGTGCGTCACTCCATTCATCTCGCCAGACTTGGCTTGAACTTCCTCTGAAGTTTAGCTTCTGGCGTGCCACTTCTCCTATCTCGCCAAGGTGTTAGTCAAAATTCTACATTTTTGGACCTGGCGCGCCATTTCTGTCAATACACAAGAGTGTTAGAAAAGTTTTCCAAGTCTGGAACCTCTCCGGTGCACCACTCCACTCAATTCGTTAAGGTGTTGATAAGAAATTCTTCTAAAGTTTGAGGTCTGATGCGCCACGCTAGCCATAGAACCGGCCTGAGCACAATTATTCTAAAGTATAGGCTCTGGCGCACCACTCCAGCTATTTCACCAGGCCAAATTTTTCTTGAGTTCTTGTTTCCTCACACCTTGCACCATTTTTGAGTATTTTTTCATGTGTTACCTGCTAAAATTACCTAAAAATATTTGTTATCTCATTTCACACACACATCCATGAAACCATTCATTTCATAAGGATAATCATCTCAAAATATAATAAAATATGGGTATAAGAATTTGCCCAACATCATGCACATTGAAAGTGACATAATTTGAACTAGAGACCTTCAAAGTAAGTTGATAAAAAGTTTCAAGAAGCTTTATCAATGTCCTCACATTATCCCAATCAACACTGGTGAGGACACCTACATGAGTTTCATCTTTATAAAGACAAGTACGAAGATAATCCAAGAATCCATTATCACAAAAACTATATCTTTCAAACGCAAGCTCAAAATGATGTGTTGTTTCTAGCATCAAGTATGTAGAGTTGTACCGAGTAGAAACATCTAAACATAAAGATTTCTTACAAGTTATCAACTAAGATTTGCAACATTCTTTAAACTTTTAATTTTCACAGGAAATTGTCTATTGTATCTCAAACTTGTCTCACTCGCTTGATAGAATCACTAATTTCCTTCAATCCATCTTGCACAATAAGATTAAGGATATGCGCAATACACCTCACATGAAGGCGTTTACCCTCCATTATGTTAGTTCCCCAATTACTCAATTGTTTAGACATTTATTCACTGTAACATCATTGGAACTAGCATTATCAACTGTATAGCAAACACATTATCCAAACCCCATTCAAGCAAATAGTTAGTAATGCAAGCAGCCATATCACCACTCTTATGACTAGAAATAGGACAAAAGTTTATTATTTTTTATGCAAAGTCCAACTTTTATTAATAAAGGGAGTGGTTAGACACATATAGTTGATGCTCTGTATGGATATCCAAGTATCTGTCGTAAGAAAATTTTTTGTATGCTCTTTTTGGAAACCTTTCTCAAAAGTTGTCTTTGTTCATTATAGAGTCCAGAACAATCTCTTATCAAGGTTCTATAAGAAAGAATCTGAAATTATGGCATAGTGACTCTTATGAAATTCTTAAAACCTTTCTTCTCAACAAAACTAAATGGAAACTCATCAACAATTACCATTTGGGATAACGCCCTCCTACTTAGTGCTTGATCAAATTTCCAAGTACTAATCACCCCTTCTTTTTCTCCCGTCGAAGATGGTAGAAAACTTATTAGTGTTTGACTATCATCTTCATTATAGGAAAGTTTAGAACACTTCAACACATGGTTATTCATTGACTAAGTACCATTACCTTTTGTAGTACTGCATAGCTTCTTCCACCATACTTACCTTTTGCTTTAGAAGTTCCACTTTCGTCAATGAACTTCTCAAAATACCTCCAACAACTAGCCCTAGGTTCCATAACTTTTTTTTCTTTGAAGCTTCAGCTTCAACTTCATTTGAAGATAAAGTGTTAGGTATTCTTTTATTGTTTTCATTTGAAGCTCCACCTTCATTCACTTTGCATTCATTTTCTGCTATCTATGAAAATTGAAAAGTGAAAACAAACAAATAAGAAAAAACTGTTTAAGGAGAAACTTGAATTTTCTAAACTCTCTGATCCTTTTAACTTTTCAAGGAGAAACTGAAATTTTCAGTAGAGTTCATCATTTTGGAATAGCTACTTATGTCAATCCTAATTCCTAAGGCAGATTTGAAACTTTAACAAATTTTAATGAACGAAAAATCGTAAGGCAGAATCTAAATAGCATTTGAAAAATCCTAAGGCATGTACAAACTACAATGCCTATTTAGATTGATTAGAGTATTAGACGTGTATTTCCAGTAAAATAGTTCCATTGGCCCAAAAAAAAAGATCCTAGAGGCTACAGTTTACAGGTCATTGAATTAGCAATATCTCATTAGAAGGTCAAAGCAACTTAGCAAATCTATACTGCCTAAGGTTGACTTCATAGACATCTTGCTTAATATGCTATTTAGATACATACAACAGAATCTACATACAGTAAATAGTAGAGAGAACAAAAAATTTAAAAAAAAAATTACTTGACAGAGAGAGGAAGACGAAGTGAGTAACTAAGATCCGAAGGTGAACCACTTGAGTGAGGAGTGTTGTGGCACCAAGGGGCTTGCAACCTTCAGCCTGGATGTGCTTCTACTTCAGTTCTTCTTCTTCAATTTGTTGTGGTTTAGCTTTTAGGAAATTAGGACTCTTGTACGATGTACTTGTAGTGTAGGCTGTAGTGAATAGACAGGAAATTAGGGTATTACTGATTATTCATTAGTTTAGTAAGGACCAGCTGGGCATAGGTAGTAGTGGGTTGGGGCCTGGGATATATCTTAAATGTTTGGGCTTGGGACGCTGGGTAGTATACTAGTATTAGTGGATAGTGGCCTGGGTATATTTCAGTTATTTTGATTAACCGAAGTTAATTAATTAAAAACCACAATCGAAATCAAATATCTAATATTATTAAATCTAAAATCGAAACTAATGAATAGATCAAAAGACTAAAATCGAAATTTAAAAAATTTCAGTTTGGTCGATTTTTATGCCCAGGCCTAATTGGAGCTACACAAGTTGGCTACAAGTGAAAGTTAGATATGTTTAATCAAATAAGTATCATGATGATAGATTAAAATTTAGACCAAAATGCTTGGCATGCTTGAAATTAAGATAGAAGATTAAAAGGAGATATTTTATTTATTTCTTTTAAATGTTTGGTATTGTCATGACCAAGGTTAAGATGTCATGTGCTAAATATTATGCGACAGTACTTTGAGCTCTGGAGTAATGTAAAAGCTTTATTTAAAATTAAATTGAGTTTAACTTATATACATTTTTAACATCCCAAAAGTCCGTAAGACTAGCCCCTAGATTTAAAACTCGATCATGCAGAAAACTAGGGAAAAAATCCTCTGTACAAGTCACAGTACGGATTGTAGGACCCTGGTACAAGCCGTACTAGGACTCATAGCAGGAGGACCATAGAAGTAGCAAGTTCCATTAGGAGACCACGACTGCATGTCATGATTCATACCACCATGGTACGGATCGTACTAACTAGTTGTGAGATGAGTTTCAGAGAAGTGTTCAGGAATTTTGGGAAATCACGAGCCATGGTACGACCCGTGGTATGAATGTACAGATCATGGTAGATCCTGTGGGATGAACTTCAGAGAATGGTTTAGGGAAGGGTCCCTAACCATGAATGACAGTATGGATCGTATGATCCTGGTACGACTCGTAGGTTGGGTGATATCACTGGACAGGTAGATTTTTGAAACAGTTACCCAGGGGCATTGTTGTAAAATTTTAAGCTTCTAACTCCTAAATTATGTTGTATTGGAATATTTTAGAGGGGAATTAAGAGGTATTATTTGACATTCTCCTCTCATTCTCTCCAAAACTCTCAAAAAACAGTATATAAGAACTCAGACAGACCTCTCAAGCCAATAACTAGCACTTTTTGCTTCTTCTCAAAATTTCAAGACTTCTCCTTAAGAAATCTTCTCCAGGTATGTGGGACTTCAACAAGGGTTTCCTTTCTCCCTTATGTCCCAAGATTTTCAGTAAACCCTGGCTTTGAAATTTCTAGAAATCATGACCTAGGGTTCTTTCTAATTATTGAATTTCCCTATCTTCTCAATGTTTTAAAGCTTCCATGACTATAAATATCCAAAATTCATGCCTTGGTTTCATTTCTACAGTATGCTTTCCTAGCCCTGTTCTATGGCATGATTTTGGAATAAAACTTGCATGATTTAGAATCGATTAGAAATGTTGTATTATCATGATTCTATCACTTGAGTATGAATTTTAGAATAAATGCTTTAAATAAAAGTCAATTTGTTCAGATTATAAGTATACTCAGTATCTTCAGAAATATTGCTTTTTAGCTTATCAGTATTTCAGCTTATCGGTATTTCAGCTATCAGTTTATCAAGTTCCTTAGACTCTCAGGATACTTCCAGATAAGCAGTTCTAACTTAGTCTTAGGACACCAGTCTTGAGATAATCAGTATAGTGTATACAATATATATATATAGATATTATTTCTTCAGCTGGAAGTAGTACTTAGCACCAAGCCGGCCGGAATTTTGATGCACACAGGTTACCTGAACTACGTGCCACCATAGGTTTTATCCCGAATAGATTTTTTAGTTAATGATCACACAATCCAGTTACTATACCCTAGAAAGTTACGGTGGGCCCTATCGACGAGGAGTAAACATCAAACTTCACGTTTAGCTCACATGGTTACATGTTGGTTAACAGACACTCCCACAGTACATTTACAGTCTTTAGTTTAGTCTCAGTTCTGAGTATTCAGTATAGGTGCATGACCCTTAAAACAGTTTTACTAGAATTTACAGTTTTTCTAGGCTTCCATGCTACCTTCGGTATTTATGCATTTAGGCGGGGTCATTGTATCTCAGTTCATTCATATTGTCAGATTTTATTTGCATGCATATTATTTTAGATACATATCTCACATGCGCAGTACATTCAAAGTACTGACCGTATATTTTCTTTATGCTATATCATTTTGTGATATAGGCTCAAGTACCCAGACTCAGCAGCACGGTTAGTCTCCATCCGGCGATAGCAGACCAACAGTGTGAGTCCTCATCTTCCGAGGGATAGAGTCTCTTTACTTCAGTTATTGTCATTTTCAATGTTCAAACTTTAGAGTTAGCTGGGAGCTTATCCCAGCATCTCATCGGTTTTAGAAGGCTTTCAGACAGAGGGTATTCGTTTCATCTTTAATTCTCAATTTTGTTTGAAATTTCAGTATCTTATCAGATTTCATCCTTACTTATAACAAAATGATTTTTTTATTTTTAAATAGCTCCTCTGAAGCTTTCTTATAAATTGCAGTATGTTAGAAATATGTTATGCCATGGATTAACTTGGAGTCACTTGTGGCCCTAGCCACCGTGTCACATTTAGGGCGTAGACTCGGATCGTGATAATATTATTAGAGTCAATAACTTTTTTTATGTTATTAGATTGTTGAAAGAAATGGATAAGCCTTCTTAAATATTGAATTTATAATCTTGAAAATGAAATAAATCTTGTTAGGTTGCAACAACATATAATAATAACCTAATCATATAATTTTTTAATATTATATTAATGATGTACAAAATTTAAACTCAAATCAAATTTGAACTTATTAATTATTAGACATCAATTTTGTGGGTCTAAAAAGAATAAAAATGAAAGTATGGATGGAGAGTGATAGTGTAACACCCCAAAAGTCCCTAAGATTAGACCTTAGACTTGAAGTAGAAATCAATAAGAAAACAGGAAATTTTCCTCAGTAAGAGTCTCAATACTCGTAGTACCACTCATGAGATGAAGTTCAGAGGAGAAACTAGAAATAGTCCCCGTAATCACGAGAGGAGCCTATGGATCATATTATGTTGGTATGAATGGTACTAAGGGGCCGTGAGAAGAGGTGTAGAGAATGAACAACATGGCTCTAGTGACCACGAAGGGTCACCACGATTCATGGCACAGGATAGATAGATTTTTAATGCGAGGGTCACCACGATTCATAGCATAGGATAGCCATATTTTTAATGCGAGTCTCCATCGGTATGTTTGTAACTTCCTATACTTTTAACTCCTAAATCTGGTCATTTTGGGTTTCCTGGGAAGGGGGGCATTTAAGGATTATACTTAGCCTAAACTCCTATTCTACTCTCCAAACACCATAGATTGAAATCAAGCTTTCAAGGAATTCTCAAGGAAGTTAGGATTCATCTTCTCAATTTCTCTTGGGTCTCAAATCTAGTCAAGAATTCATCAAAGAGCAGGTACATGAGATCATGAATGGGAGATTTTTTCTACCCTCATGCCGAATATCAAGTCTAATTTCATGAATTCAATTCTCCTATATCTCCAATTATGATTTTCATGAATTTCTACAGTTAGACCTCTTTTAGATGCAAAACTCTATGATCTCTTGTGAAATTGATTCTCTCATGGTTCTACTTATGTTTTATAATTATGATTACATGATTTTTATGAAAAACTCTCATGATTCTATATTTTCAAGTTAGCATGATTTTCTCAAGTATGTACGATTCTCATGGATATCAAGCTTATGTATCATGGCTGAATCTTCAATATTGTTTTCATGGCTAGTTCATGTATGTCAAGCATTTTATGAATCTACATGTTATTTTTAACTATCCTATGCAAAACATTATCATGTTTCAAGTATCATTATGAGTACTATGTATGTTTTAGAAGTAGTATTTAACACTGAATAGGCTGGAGTTCAACACACCTAGGTCTCATAACTATGTGCCACCATAGGATAAGGGGTCTTCGCCAGTAGAGAGTGTTTTCCTTGCCCCTGACTAAGGGGTTCTCTCCAGTTGAAAGTGTCTCCCTTACGCTACTGGACTCATCAAGTAATATCACGCTTTCATGGTTCTTACCCTTGGCAAGGTATGGGCACTCTCCTAACCAGGGGTACATGTTGGTCTCCATGATGCTCACCTGTAATATGTCGATTATGAGAATCTCCCATTTTTTCACATGTTTCACGCTTTAACATGTTCTTATTTTATGATACCACGACTTATAGTATTTTTGACTTATTGATCAGCTTATGAGTTTTACTTATGATTTCAAATGTGTTCAACCTTATGATTTTTTTTCAAAATCTTGGGTCATTGTACTTCAGATTATGATGAAAGGCTCATGTTTTATGACAATAACACGCTCATGATTTATAGAATGTTATCCTTAATCTCATGTTTTATTTATCCTCCATACTCAGTATATTCAAAAGTACTGATCGCATACTTTTTATGCTATAGCATCTCATGATATAGGTTCAAGTTTTCAGTCTCAGTCTCAGCCCTTCTGCTAGATTCGCTCTTATCCCAGACTCATCTCAGTTGTCGGACGGTGAGTCCTCATCATCCGAGAATGTCAGTCTTATGGTTACTTTCAGTCATTTTAGTTATAGACTTAGTAGAGCTAGTTGGGGGCGTGTCCCTTCAGCTCATCTTATGTTAGAGGCTTTCCAGACTATGATGCATAGATATCTAGTATCTTGACTTGTTATCCCAGTTTATACGTTTTATGAAATTTGTACACATTCATAATTTATTCCCTTTCTCCGGTACTACGACTTTGTTAGCTAGCTATTCTAGGTAGTTCACCTCTCGAATAGATACTATGCTAAGAAATTTGTTTACCTCTTCTTTTACAAACTTGTTTTTGCGGTCTGACATCTGTTGTCTTTTTTTTGTCACCAACGTGAATTTTGGATCCAAACTCAACTTGTGAGTAATGATCTCTGGTGGTATTCTATCATGTCTAGGGGGACCACACAAACTACTTTTTTTTTAGTTTTAAGAAAATTTATGAATTTTTTCCTAAGTTTCATAGTTAATTCGGCACCCTGGTATACCCTTCTTTTCGGCTCATAGTCAAATAAACCAATTTGTTCGAGCTCCTCTATTGTAGATTTGGTGGCATCGAACTCTTCTGATCGAATGACCTTGAGACTTGAGGATCTTCTTTAGTTTGCTCTTCATCCATATATCTTTCTTCTGAGATATCAATTTTTTGCTCGATTTCTATTTTTCTCTATTTCCTCTAATCATGAAGCCATCCCAAGCTCCTTTAATTATTATTTTACCTTCAATTCATCTACAGTAAATATTTTCCTTGTTGTTGGTTGTTCCCTCCCTGATTTTCTTGATTCCATATGGCGTTGGAAATTTTATCAGCAAATATAGTATTAATGGTACTTCTTTCATGTCATGAATCCACGATCTTCCGAATGGCGCAATGTATCTCACGTCGGCATCTATGAAATGCAATTTGGTACTTTAGTTAGTCCTAAGATGTCCATCAGTAGGGTAAATCCCCCCGAAAAGTCTCGCTTTCCATGTTGAATCCAGTTAAGACTCTCTTGGTTGGGACTAGTTTTTCTGTTAAGCCCATTTGCTCTAATACCTTCCATCGAATTATATTGGCCAAGACAAGTATATCAATCAAAACATTTTTATATGGTAGTAATCAATATTAACAGTAATTAGTAGTGCATCATTGTGAGGCCGCATAGTGCCTTCCAAGTCTTCATCACATAAACTAATGGCTTTTCCATGTTCTAGTTCTTCTTGAAATCTCTCCCCTCTGGTTAATGTTCTATCTTATTCTTGGTTGTAGTAAATATGAGTCTATCAATGTTTGGACCACCCACAATAATGTTAATTACATGGTAAGGTGTTGTTGGTTTGCCTGGTGCTTCTGCATCTCTACTTCTTTTGTAGTTTCTTTTAGCCCAGTCACTCAAAAATTCTCTTAATAACCTTTCTTAAATAATCTTTTCACCTCTTCTTGTAGATGGCAGTAGTCCTGAAACCTACGCCCGTACATTCCATGAAATTCTTGCACGTCAGATTAGGATCCATTTGGATTGGACCAGACCTGGTGGGTTTTGGCCACTTCATGTCTTTGGTGTGTTTGATAGTTGCTACTAGTTTGATCAGATTTAACTAAAGTAGCATTTGGACAGCCTCGTGGCTCCTTATATTAATCACATTCAATGCCGAGGAGTAATGGAATCTCTATTCAATATACTTTTTTCTAGTTTGACTTGATCATCACATCTATCTAACCTCGATCTTTCTACTGATTGAAAATACTGCTTGTTTTGCCCTCGTTCTATCTAGTCTCGATTTTATTCCATTGGAATGTAAGGATGGTACCTTTCTCTTGATGGTCTCATGTCATGATTAAAGTTCTTCCTTGAGAACTTTAATTCTATTGATCTAGATGATGCCCATGGTGCTGATTGATCTTCTTCTACTCAATTTTTTTTACTCACACCTGTTGTGTACATCTGCGTAAGTAGTGGCTGAGAATTCCAATAGATTTTCCTTTAGCTTAAGGGATGCGTCGAACTTCTTAGGTTGAGTCCCTTGGTGAAAGTTTCGACTACCCACTCATTGGTACTGGTGGTAATAACATCCTTTCCTTCTGAAATCGCACCACAAATTCCCCCAACAACTTTGAGTTGCCCTGGGCTATTTTTAAGATGTCTGCCTTTCTCGATTGCACCTTTTTTTCTCTAGAGTGTTCTTTCATGAATGCATCTTTAAACATTTCAAAAGATTTAGTAAAATGCTCAGGTAATAAAGAATACCATGTCGTTTCCCCACTGGACAATGTTTCACTGAGTTTCTTCAATATTACTTATTAGATTTCATTTGGCTACATGTCACTTTCCTTTACTGCGCATATATATGCATTTATATGCACATGTGGATCGATAGTTCCATCTTACTTTGGCATATCCAGCATCTTAAATCTTTTTAGGGTCAGCTTCAGAGACACACTAGGTGGAAACAGGAGTTGTACATACTTCCTCGAGTTCAGTCCCTTTAGAACTGGCGGTGCTCCAAGAATCTAGTATATTCAGGCATTGGATTCATTCTCATTTTGGTCTAGCGACTAGTTAGGGCATTGAGGCACTTCATTAGCTCCGTTGAGTCATTGCTTTCTGTTTTGTTCCCATTATTTTCCCCATGAGTTTTCATTTGGTCTTATTGGATAATTCTTCTCGCAATGGCCCTGGCTCTTGCGCCGTTCTCTCTTTACCATGTAATTCCAGTATCTTCTTTCACTGGTTCTCCATCATCAAGAAAATTTTTGCCAAATCTGCTCCAACTATTCTTACTGTGTCCAGATTACCAACACAATCATTCTGAGTCTCGAAGTGGTGGGAAGTCTACGGAGAATATTGTCCGGGGTGTTATCAGCCACCATATTTGTTTCCATGTTGGTGGGGGCATTCAAAAGCATGTCATTATTAGCATTCAACAGTTCGATATTTTCGGTTTCAGTCATTGCCCCATAGTCCCAAGGTGGGCGCCAATTGCCAAACTTGAAAATCTTTACAAAGTGTTAAGTTTGTTAGTAGTAAACAAAACCAAAATAACCTCAATTATCCTTAGTCCCATTTGGGGCGTCAAACTATTTACCCTTAAAGATAAGATACAATTGAATTTATAGAGAGTATATAAGGATATGAGGTTGATTTTAGTTAATTAGATGAAATAAATTATAAATTGAACAAATGAAATAACAATAATTAAAGAATTCACATGATGACTTGAGCTTTGATGATATCCTTTGCGTAATGAAAGCTTGCTTGCTTGATCATAATAACAAGAATGAGAAAAATGAATGCTTTGAACTTAGTAGTAAAAACAGTAAGTATATTCTCTTTTGTGTTTCTCAGTTGTCTTTTGCAGTACAAATATAGTCCTTTTACTTGTTGCATATAGAGTTGTAGGAGCCGCTTGGTTGCTGGTTAGAGTTATGCATGATATATGAATTAATTATGTTGGTATTAGTTATACATAAATAAGTTATGGGAGGATTAGTTATACAGAGATTACAATACATGGATGATTTCTTATTAAATGTTCAATTTATTCTATTTGAAAATTAATATACATTGTATTATTTTTAAATATTAAATATTGTTATAATTATAATTTTAACCGTCTTTAGTTAAATTTTCTTTTTAACTTGTCTTAACCCATTGCATTTATTTGGATTAAATAAAGTTCTAGGAAGAAATAAAGTTAAACACCATTAAAATGAATTAATAGGGGTAAACATGTCTTTTTTATTTTAATTCATGTATAATTAATCTTCCCCGCATAACTTATTCCACCTTCTCCCGCACATAAAATTATACATGAATTTTAAGTTATGTGGTTATTAGTTATGTAGAATTGCTAAAACACAACCAAACACCATACTAGTTATGCAAAATTTTATATCTAGCAACCAAACAATGTATGTGATTAACACTAGAAGCCAAATAATATATAAAATTAATACATGACTAACTTATTCCTAACCAGAAACCAAACGATCCCGTAATACATGACAATCATTGCATATTAAATCGTCTTATATGAGAAATAAATTGCATTGAATTATGGTGGCGTAACAGATGGCGTCGACTCCGGAGTGACCATTTGTCATATGCCTTATCTTTACTTCTCTTTCCTCCGGATGCTTTGTTTATATCCAGATCTCCTCCTCCGTTGACCTTCTATTTCCTCCGACATGCTGCCTGTGCTTTGTTTTTTGTTCTTAAATATTTGTGAAATATGCTTATCTTATGAGACACATATCTTTATCTTAGCTTGTGCACGTGATAAGCCTATTTTTACCTTATACAACTTTGATATGAGCATATACCACCAACAGGTAAACAAGTCCAAAAAAGAATCATCAAGGTAAAAAAAGTGTAACCATTACATAGAGTGGATATTGAGGTTCCATATTACCTTAGAGGAGCTCTCGATTGACAAGAACAACATAGAAAATACAGAGATGTGGACACCTACATCTGCCCCCGTTTATGAACAACCCATAGAAGTCTTTTAATTGCTGATGAGACACTAAAAGCCCCTACTGGTATCTATTTTGTTCCCATGGAAACTTCAATATACTACAAACACACGGTCAACTATGTTTACAGTTCCTCATACTCTGAAAAGAATACTAGTTAGTTAAATCCCTCAAGTGGTATTAGATAGACAATATGATACTTCGACCAAAAGCCCAGAAACAAACGCCCTAGCCTTTCAGATGATTCCAAGATATTAATGAATAATAAGCCACCAAACTTGATAAGAGTGCACAAGGTTCGAAATTATCACAAGCTTCTAAATATCCTACTGCATCAATTCCTAGTAAAAGTAGACCAAATAAAGTTTGATGATTGTGTGATGATACACGCCCTTTGAAGCTTTGTATATGAAATGCTTGAGAGCCATCAATAGAACAAAGAACATCTATCTCCTATACACAAAAGAGGTGAAAAAATCAAGTACCACACGACTGCATTGACACCTCTCTTTTTCGACTCACATTCACCCTTTAACATGCACCTTTTTTTACAAACGCAATATGCTTGCATAGATAGGGAGTTCACCACAGAATACTTGAATTTAGAACTGATCCGACAGTTCCATCTTCTAATCAACATACTAGTGCTTCCGTTTTGTACTATACATCTGTTGTTCCAAATCTCTGTTTACTTAAACAGTTCTTCCAAGTTAATGCAAATTTGTAATAAACTAATAAAACCAACACATAAACTATTAGTTAGAGTATATGCGAAAAGATAAAATGTTTATGATAAAACAATCTAAGGCACGTGAACCCTTGTTGGCTTATTCTTGTTTACCATCACCTACCACATTAACTTAAACCTTACCGCTGTAAATCTGTTACCACATTTCCTCCTGAACCTTCCACCTTTATATACTGCCAAACTACTAAAAAATAAATTAATAATAACAACAACAACAACAACAACAATAATAATAACAATAATAAAAGACACAAAGCTTGCTTTAATAGCACTCATTGCCAAAAAAAGTATAAAGGTAGGGCACCTCCTACAACTACGTCTACTTTGATCAAGAAAGGCACCCATTTCATGGCTGTCCAAATGTGAGTTTGTGTCGTGAAAGTGATACTTGCTCTGTAGTAAAAACTTTCTTACCCCTTCAGACAACAAATGCACAAAACATTTACAAGAACTATAGAGAGTAATCGTTGATAACTATGTTAGTCAGTTACATCAGCACGTTTATGAAGTATATGGGCATTACTATACAAAGGGGGTCAATTGGTCAGACTAGATTTGCTTCCTGCCAAGCACTATTCCTCTCCTTTCTAGTCCAAATCACTATATGATACTTCCTCTTCTGGTAATTCAAACTCATCAATCTCTTTAAAATGCTCTCGCCAGTAGTTGACAAAATCTTGTGGCAAGGACTCCTTAGAGGTAGGTTTCTGCTCTGTGCACCTCCTCTGCAGAGGCATTTTAGTTATTAGCCACCAAAATGGTAGATCATGATATAAGAGAGATTACACAGTATTCATTCCACAAGCAGATATCAGCAATATTAGAAAAGAAAAATACTACTAGATTTAAACATCAACCACAGTTTTAGGTATCTCGCTCAGTAATATTTTAGTTACATATTTCTCTATTATTAGGTTTACATGGTTGGTGAAGGGAAATCAGGCCAGTGGGTCAGCCATGTAAGCTTAAAACAAATGTTTCAGAATGTTAACTGAACACCATATCATGAATGTCCATCACATGTAACCAAATATATTTCACAAGCTAATTGTGCAAAGATATGAATGAAACAAAATTTAGCACATTTATCTCCCCTAACTCTGAAACTGAACCTACAAACAGAACTTAGAACAGGGTCAATACCCATTGAAAGTCCTTGAGATCTTAACAACAATGAGAAAGATATTCTTGTCATTAGAGATCAGTAGAAAAAGAGATGATTGATGACAAACCTTCTTACGCTTTCCATTAGGATCCGTCCATGATCCACCCCGTTTAACATCACCAGCTCCACTGAGTTCAGTCCTACATAGAAGAAACAAGAATCAAGAGAGCATCAGCATCAGCATTGACTAGTTAGGCTGACACGTTCCACATTTATAATGTCTTTATTGCATGTTAAACATAAACGCCCCAATTTTAGATATGCCGCAGGAAAGAAAAGGGGAGTAGAGGAAGTTGTTGTCAATGTCATGCTGCAGAACTATCTCACATATTACCCACCTGTGGAGCCTTTGAAATGCCCAATTTATTAAAGATTATGCCACTTCAGGTAGATAAAGAAATAAATATGAGGTTGAATGCATTGCCAAGACAGAAATTTTCAGCCAGACCCAAGATGGAAAAAGGATAGACAGTCATGAAGAAGTACCAGTGACAATTTTTCAAGGTGAAGACTAGAGGTATAACTAATTGATCAATCTTGCATGCTCCATGTTAGCAGCATGAAAAGTTGAAATCAACGAACAAACTATACTTGGTATAGGATATCAGCAAATTACACCATCACCACAAGCTTCATATCTCATGTGACTAGCCTCAGAAAAAAGGAAAAAAACTGATACTGTAGAAGAAGGGGATAAACCACTCCCTCAAGGTGCATGTAGAGGAAGACATGAATAGAAAAGCAGTGAAAGAGAGAAAAATACCTATTGGTTCTCGTCTTTGGCAAGGTGGGGCAACTAAAAACTGAAGCATCTGCCATCCCTTTTCCCCTTGTTTTCTTTAAAGATGAGCAACTCCTAGACAAAACACCACATTTTGCTTCTGCTGCTTTTTCATCTGAAGGGAAGTGCTCGTGAGAAATTGCCTGAACTTTGGCTTTTACCTTCATCTTCTTCTTTCCTGAAACTGGGGTAGACAGAACAACTACTCCTTTCCCCTTATCTTCCTTAGTCTCAGGAGATAAGCTACTGAAAGGCTCAGCAATTGCTTTCCCTTTATCCTTCATAAGCGTAAGAGGCAGGGAAAGGAAAGGCTCATCAATCTCCTTCCTTTTGTCTTTTCCGTTTTCATGACTGGAAGTGAAGGACAGAGCAGTAGCTTCTAAATTAGACCTCTTTTCAATCTGCCTTCGATTGTTAACTACAGCTTTATTTCCTGAAACTGGGGCAGATAGAACAGCTACTCCTTTCCCCTTATCTTCCTTAATCTCAGGAGACAAGCTACTGAGAGGCTCAGCAATTGCTTTCCCTTTATCCTTCATAACAGTAGAAGGCAGCGAAAGGAAAGGCGCGTCAATCTCCTTCCTTTTGTCTTTTTTCTTTTCATGACTGGAAGTGAAGGGCAGACCAGTAGCATCTAAATTGGACTTCTTTGTATTGTCCCTTCGATTATGCACTACAGCTTCATTACCCCTGCCAGCTTGAGTAACAAACAAGAGACAAATTAGAAAGGTTTGCCTTAGGCATGCCAACAAATAGGCATTGAAAGGTCAGCAAAATCACACATAGTAGCACATTCACTGAATTTAGCATTTAAATACTGGAGAGATAATTTTCACGTTACCAAATGAGAAGCCAAGCTTATAGAGAAAATGTGGAAAATCAATGTTAACTATTACCTAGATTGCTTCTGTTCAAATGGAAGGAACATGTTTGCAATTCGCTTTCCAATATGAAACTCAATTTACAGGGAGTCGGCATCTTCAGATCATGTTTCAAATGTACAAAGCTTCCTTAATAAATCACACTATGAGTGTTATTAGGCTTGTGTCTAATCTAACACAACCTCCTCCTTTAAGTAGACTTCGGACTGACTATATGAATCTTCACATGCTCATAGTTATAAGTTATCATGATTACTTTATCAATAGTAATGATTTTTTTAAACTAAGGACTTTAAAAGGTTCTCAGCAGTTAATTTTTTAAGAAAAGATTGCTGAAACCCGGGTTTAGTTATCATGATTACTTTATCAATAGTAATGAGATGATTTTTTAATACTAAGGACTTTAAAAGGTTCTCAGCAGTTAAATTTTTAAGAAAAGATTGCTAAAACCCGTGTTCCGCAAGTTCGATTGGATTTAAGACAACTATTGCAACTAAAGTTTTAAACAAGAAAAAGTTAATAATTTGGTTCATAACTTTTGGCGTTCAGAATCCTCATTGTAGTTTTCCCAGAATGGCGGAATTAGTTATTCTATAAGGTATTATTATTGAGCTGTGGTAATTCTAAAAAGGATGGAGCTAAAAGCCTACAAAAATCAATTTCTTTTCCATAATCAATTTCATCATTGCGGATATATAATTTAACATTATCCATTATAATCCTCATAAAACATAAAACAGAACCCATGAAAACAACGAGTCAAGAAGATCAGATAGAGCCGAATGTTCAGTTGCTGATTGTAAGCAATAAATTTACTCCCTAATGTCAAAGAGGGTAAAATAAACCGAAATGACAAAACCCAAAAAGCAAAATGCAAATAAACTGGAATATGCAAATATCTCTACAGAGATATAGAGGAGGGAAAGAAAATCATACTAGAGCTAGTCGACGAATTCCCAGGTAGAAGAGCGACACCGCTAACAGTAGAAACATGGGCAGGGTTAGTGTTTTGAACAGAGTTGAAATTGGAAGAAGCGACGCTAGTTTCAGAGTTTGCCTCCGTGTAATTGTTGTCGGGTTTTGAGGTATTCGAAACAGATCCGGAAACAGGAATTGGGGGTTTTCGAATAACATTTTGAGGTTTCGAAGAAGAAGCGGAGGATGAGGAGCAAAGCTTGCGGAGAGTGGAAGTGGGTATAAGACTGAAATTGGAGATGTCCGATAATGGTTGTCTTTTCTTGTTCGTGGATTTGGAGATGTTTGCGTTATTCCTTTGATCAGCCATGGATGTAGAGCTGTTTGGGTTATTCCTTTGAGTAGCCATGGATTCAAATTATCAACTTCTCATTTTATCAATCTTCTGTTGTTAACTGTAAGTAGATTGTTGAAGAAGCTTATTGTAGTAACAATCAGTTGGCTGGCGGGAAAAAGTATGGAAGATTTTTGAAAAATATCAATGGATTATTGGGTTCAGGAGGAGATATATGTTGAGTTTGCTAGAGATGTCTTTTGAACTCTCGATTGGTTAGATTTGGAATCCTCCAGACAACCCTAGTCCGTCCTCACTTGTTCAACCTTTTGGGTCGGTTGGCTGGTTCAGAATCAAGAAATTAATTATATTTTTATAAATAATTATCACTAATAACAATAATTTACATAATTATAATTTATAATAAATATTTTGAAATTTATTACATCAAATATTCTGTTTGTTTGAAAATTCCTGTTTTATTATTTTTATATTTTTCTAAAATTCATGTTGTATCATTGACTTCGCATTGTGTATTAATAATATAATAATTTCACTATATATATAACAATTCATTATTTTTTTCACTCAATTTAGCTGAATATATTGTATCTATTTGTGCAGTATAATTATATTAATATTTTTTCAATTTGTTGAATATATAAATATAATTCAAAAATATTTTCAGATACACCATTACTATTAATTAAGATCTAGATTTTAGATACAAATAAAAAACACCCAGATATGACTAGCTATAACTTCGAAAATTGCTAGATTTATAACTCAAAAATATTTTCAGATATAACATTTATTTGGGGAATTAACAAAGAAATATGTGTGTATGAATGTATCTATTACTTTTATTTTGTGAGATAAATTTATATCATCACAAAAAAAATTATAATCAAAATTTATAATAAATTGATTGGAGAATTAACAAGAAAGAAAGGTCAGAGGCAAGCAAGAAAGGGAGAAAGAGGAGAGATAGACTAATTTGCTATAAGAATGATAACTATTATTATATTTAGTAATATTTTAAATCTATATATTATAAATATATCAGCTATATTTACTTATATGTAATTTTTCCAAATTAATAACTGAGGGATTAACAATGCAAATTAATAATACTAATATTAATTTTTTATCAATTATTTAGTCTATTTTGAAGTATAAAAAATGACATATACATGGTACACGTTAAATTCTGTGTTTTCTTTTAAGATTAAATAAAATGAATTATTATGGTTCTACCCTTTGTTCTTTGATTTAGTTAATTTAGTGTATTCCTTTGCAAGGTATCATTTGAGGTTAAGTTGCTTCGTACCATCTGAAAGTTCTGCATATTTCATGGAACCCCACGACCTGCAGTATCATACCCGTAACTCTCTTAATTTATAAGATGAATTTTATTTTTTTAAGTGAGTTTCCAAAAAATAATATATTATTATATTTAATAATTTTAAAATATTTAAAATATTTTAAAATATTTATTTTTATTTTTAATGGAATAATTTATAGTCACACAAATATCTACAATTTATTTTAGATCACAAGTTTCAAAAGTTTTTTCATATTTCTCAAATTTTGTATCAGTCAAATTAATATCACATAAATTCGGACGAAGAAATTACTAATTTCTACATTTTTATTATGTTTTTGAGCCTTAAAATATGCGGGCTTGTCACGCCTCACCTTGGGAGACATGACTGGCACATAATGACATGACTGGCATATGCACCTCCGGTGCTTACCAGCGACTCAAAATCAAGGAAACAAACTACTATATCTCGGCTGTAAACATAGCCTCGACCGATAAGGCCACATAGCAACCTGTAAAAGAAAATAGCTAACCCAGCAGCACAATAATAAAGGGATCCTATGCGGGCTGACAAGACCACCATGTTGTCTAGTTATAATTGAATGAAAACAGGCAGTCATATTCATACTATAGCCGACAAGGCTGCTAACAGGAAACTATAATAGGCCTCATACGGCCAACATGAACCACTAACTGAAGACTATAGTCTGCGAGCCTCTAAGAGTGAAAATATTGGTCGGGACAGGGCCCCCGCCTACCCAAATGCTATACAAATGAAAGATAGGTAAACCTCAACAACCTAGCAACTCCAAATGAAAGGAGCTGGCCAATCTGCTGACTCTGAATAGCTGCTAGGAGGTCTTGAAACCTTTCTGTCTAAACCTGCAGGCAAGTATGCAGTGTCCCATAGTTGGGGGTCAGTACAATATGTACCGAATATATAAGACAATAATAAAAGCTGAAATGAAAGTTGATAAGGAACTGAAAGTAATCGGCGACAAGGGCAGAAGTTAACCTATAAGCTTTCTTATCCATGACCTGCATCTAATAAACCACTACACGAATAAGAGCTGGAACTATACGACTATACATTCATAAGCTATATCTAGCAAGCAAGTATACAAACAAGAACCTAACCTAGCCCCCATAAGCTTGGAAGGTACAATTAATGCAGAGATAACCTACCTGGGCCCCCATAAGCCTTAGTAGGCGCCAATCAGTCTAGATACCCCTATTAATACCCCTGAAGTTGTGCAAGTAACTGTAACTGAACATACCTAGTCTCTTGAGACTGTACCGGAACCTTCTGAACTTCTGTAACTGATTTCGGGCCATTTCGCTCCTGTGACTGTACCCTGAGCACACGAGGCTATACAAAGGGTTTGTAATACCGCTACAACGTAGAAGGAGTCCATAAGTGAATAGACTATAATATGGCCCTGTAGGCTCTACTTTTGTCCTTACAGAAAATATATGGCCCCATAGGCAATTCAGTAGCTCTGTAAGTAATATAGCATCATAGCTCCGTAAGTAATCTATAGCTCTATAAGCATTAGCAGCATCGTAGCTCCATAAGCAGTTTATAGCTCCAAAAGCAGTTCGTTTAACTAGCAGCCTCTTAGTTATTCAAGCTAAGAGGCAGTACGAAACACGCTCTACCCCAACTAGGGACACTATGTTATAATCTACAAACCTAGTCATTCAAAAGGCGTATCTGGCCCCTTAGGCCTAATTGCGACCGCTACTCTTACTCGTCCCTAGACTGATCTATATAGCTGCCAACAGGCATAGTCTGTGTGCCTACACCTGACCAGAGGGTCCTGGAAGTGATCACACCCTCCATTGACTTAGACGGAAAAGGATAAGATCCGGGTGACCTAAGGGATAGTGTAAAGGTCATACTAGGACAGTGATAGCTCGTAAATGAATAGTGAGGTTTCATGCGACCAACCATTTAGTTCCTTCGCTTAGAATGGTGGTAGGGCTGCTACTAATCAGACATACTCCTAAGCAGTCAGCCCTAAACTCCCACAGGAAGTTTACCATAACCCTTATCCTGAAGGTAACATTGTGATACTATGGTTCTAGTCCCTTAGACACTAACTTGGTCTGTCCAGATTTCGAATGGCTCCCCTGGGCGGTTGATAGCCTAATAGGCCGGTACATCTGGACCTAGCCCCTCGTGGCAACACATACATGGGCATCTATAAGAGTGGCATGGAGTGTTGGCCCCACATCTAACTACTGACAAGGTTTCCTCCGTAAGGTGTCAACTAGACTATCAGACTTGTAACAACTGAGATGTTTTCCTGAGTGACCTATGTGACAAGCATTGAATCGATTGAAGCTAACGGTTACTGACAGTAGCCAAACGTATGGCAAGTCGTCGCTCAGTTCGTTAGGCAACTTTGGTGCCACTTACTTGAAGGTAAGACCACTCTAACAAGATTCTGGCCCTGGAGGCGTCGAGGTACGCCAACATCCTGCAAGCGAGCTATATTGTCTATATAGGCGTCAACCAGAAAGTTATATCGCCCTGTTACGCCCTATTTTGTCCAGCTTTACCAAGTTAGGCCCAACAACTATCCACAAGCTTCTAAGGACTTGGTACGACCGTAAGGCATCAATATCCGACCAATATTATGAACAAAAGAACATAGGAGTCTCTATGACGCTTCTAGTATTAGTCACACTTAACATTCTCTTTCCCGATAGAGGATACTATAATATAATCTCAAAACGTCTCGTAGAAGCTAACCACAACACATATGATCATTATTTACTTTCAAAAGCATAGGTCGTATCACTGTAGGACCGGAATAACTTGCCAAAAAGATTAGTCTTAACATACCTCGAATGCCGGCTTTCATTCACCCAAACAGTTCTCAACCTGAAGGCAGCAATTCCACTCACTTACAACTTTTACGCTGAGAGAGTAAGGCTATTTCAATAGTAGGAATGGGCAAACAATGATATCTTTCAAAGGACACTGACTACAATTCAACTTCTTTCAATTAGGTCGAAAACTCACAAATTCCCGAGAGTTAGAAGGTAGAAATGCTTACCCGTCACTTGTAGTCTCTTAGGACTTGATTAGAAGTGATTCTGACAACTTTTACTCGATGGGGTTCTGGTACTTTGAGCAAATTTCCAAGAAATAACTCTGCAAAGATGTTCCTTGTAGGCCTAAAACTCGTTATCTAAGATGAATTTGCATTTGGACAGAGTTTAACGGCATAATTTGATGAAAAACCAAGAAAAGTTGAGAGAACTTCACCATAGGGTCGTGGGTCTGTTTGTTGAAATGTTTACAATAAAATGAATTCACACTTAAAACATATATATATATATATGAGGCAGTGGAGGGGAGGCGCGACGCACCACCTATTGTGCTGACCTAGGGGGGAGACACGCCGCTCATTGCGCCGGGGTAGGGGCGCGATGCGCTGCTCATTGCACCGGGGCAGGGGCGTTACGCGCCGCTCATTGCGCCGGGGCAGGGGCACGACGCGCCGCTCATTGTGCCCGGGCAGGGGCGCAACGTGCTGCTCCTTGTGCCCTGCCTCGAGCCTCGGCCTCCTTCTCTCTCGATACCATGCTCGTGTATTCACTCCCTGAGCCCTTTTCCATATGCATCGTACTCCAAAACCCTAAACATACGTACGCACACATCGGTTAAACGATAGGAACTTACAGGATGTATAGGGCTACACTATTATTAACCCTATAAGTAACTTATATTTCACTACAATTTTATGACTTTCTCATTATAGTTCTTGAACTTTGAAACGATGTACATTGTTGCTGCCATCTACATAGAAGAGTCAGATTGTCACGCTATCCAGACGCGTTAGTTGAATATTATATATAGATATAACAATGGAGCATCAGGTGCCACTAAAGGGCAAAATATTTGGACTTGACCAGATATAGACCCAGGTGGAAGGTAGGGTGAACATGCATTTGTTGACTTCAGAAAAAAAAATATATATATATATATATATATGAAAGGTGCCCATGTGCATGCCCGACATTTCTGATTTTAGAGCAGAACAAATTAAAAGATACAACACCCATATGAAAGTCCGTATTACAAATCAACCTACTATAATTTTATTTTTGTATGAGAACATAGATAATAGGTTCATACGAATAAAAGATTCACTTAATAAGGTAGTAGCCACTTCCATAAATGAAAACACAACTTACACCAACTGTTTATAGAGCTTATCTAACTGAATGTTTCGTACTATGGGAATTTCTTTAGCAACATTAACTAATGTTGCACCAATAATTGTTTATTCTTTCTCGAAAACGACTCCAATGGTACACCTATCAAAACCTACACAAATAACATGTGAAATACTAAACTTTCACCATTGAATAAGCATTATGTAGTATTTAAGGTCACCACATCTAGATGCATATAAAGCACATTTATTTTAGTGGTTAGAATATAAAGACAAACTAAAGATGTCAAATATGGGGTAAGTGCATTAATAAATCTCTTTAGAGAGTTTGAAATGTTCTTTCATCTTGCAACTTATTCCACCTTTCATCTTGCTCAAATTTGACAGAGCTGCCGCATCTTTGCATACACATAGTAAGGATGATAAGTCTCCCTAAGAAGGAGGAGACGACAAATAAGTTGAGATTCCCTTTGCTAGGAGAAACTATAAAAAATTGAAGCCATGGACCAAGAATTTTTGGTGACCAAATCCATGAAATGTTCATTAAGAAAAATTGAGTTATTATGTAGGAGATTTGATGAGTTAAAATTGATAATTTTGACATGGAATTAGCCACAAACAATTAGTAGCAACATGTATCATATTAAAAAAAACTACCTCAAGTCCTTCAAATGAAATTAATCAGTCTAGTTCTTATTTTTTACCAATAATCTGTAGTCATAAACAAAGTATCCAAGTGTTCTCGCAAAACTTTGTTTCCTTCATTCTATACACCTAGTTTGATTGTTTATGCAGGAAGTGTGGGGCTGAAATATAACAGAATGTCATTGCTAATCTCACTCCTACAAAGTTGAAAATTATAAACTTGGAGCAGTAAGAATAGTGGTAGATTAATATTGAAAGATATCTACCTCTACTCCAACAAACATCATGAAACTTAATTGCTAACTGTACAGTCAAAGCAACAACAGAAAGACTGAAAAATTTTGCCGCACATTTTACTTTTCGGCTGTCAGTATGATTCAATGATATACAGTAACCAAAATATTTAGTATAGTGCAAGAAAGCAATATTGAGAAAGCTAATAGCTATACCATTTATATTCTAAGATTTACACTGAAGTTTGTTAACAGTACCAATTGCAATATTGCCTTAGGAAAGAAAATTTAGTGTGCCACTTAAAAGTTGATACATACCCCGACGATTAGCAAATTCTATAATAATCGTAATCTAAAAAAATGATATAGAAAATATACACAAAATTAGAAAAAACTTGATGAGGTTCGGTATAGAGATTATTCATGGAGTTCTCAAGTCTCAATTTCTTATGGTCTCGACTGAATAATTGGCACCACTTTGGGGAATAACTCTTAAACTCTAACTCTCTAGAAAGTTCTTATGTTTATCAAGTATCATAGATTATGGCTCTGTACCATTTGAAAAGCTGGTCAGTCTAGTTCAAATCACTAATTTCTTGGGGGGAAAATTCTGAACAAAATTTTAAACGTGCATAACAATATTTTTAACTGAAACACTCTAGAGAAACATGGATTGAGACCAAAAAAAAGTGCAAAATAAAAGTCAACTATAACTTGAAAATGAACAATAGTTTATTGATAGGCTTGCTGAAATTTATCATTAAGATTATTGAAGGAATAAAAAACAATTAGCATCACATATATTGTGACCCCAGAAGACCAAATATCTACTATCTTCACATCTAAATATAATAACATATATATCTTGAAGTTTAAATGAACATATTATGCATTAGTTTAAGTCGTCTTCCAAAGGTTATTATCATACTTTTTCATCATACTTTTTTCTTGATAAGACTTCTTCTGCACTATAGGTCGGAGTTCCTATTGCAGCTTCGAGTAGATGCAAAGCTATGAATAAACACTAAAATATACCTGTTAAAAACTTAACTAAAAAAGAAATCAATGTCAATATAGATCATAGTTCTGGTTCATTGCCTTTTCTTTTTGATAAGTTAAGTTATTTTATTATTTATGAAAAAGATCCCGTATACACGAGGTATACCAAAAAGTATAGAATCCACATCAAGACATGATTCTCTATGAAAGAGAGTTGTTTATCTACACTAATATTAATTCCAAGGGTGCAACAAAGAGTTGGTTCATTGTCTTAAAATCAAAAAATCGCATATATTTAGAAATGATGTAGAGATTGCATCTAACAATGTATTCCAAAAGTAAGATCACTACTGATTTATTATAGAAGAAAGTGATTGACAAATCAATTCATGCAAAACATAATCAGTGACACATGTAATGGGCATTCTGTGCCAATACAACAAAAGAGGGAAAAAGTCGATGGTCACTCATTGGAGAAGGCAAGAATGCTAGATTCCCGATCGGATGGTGCCTTCTGGTGGTTTACAACAGTAGAGGGTCAGAGCTTCAGACAAATCTATTATGTTTAGTCGCCACAATTCTTTAATGGAAAAAACTTTGAGACGAACATGAAAGAAACTATATCTTATTTTTTCTCCTCAAAGAAACAGATGCACTTTGAGATTAAAGGTGGAAAAAGTAAGCACGGAGAACAAAAATGCATATCCAAAAATTACAATAAGAAAGACAACGAAACAGAAAAAAGAGAAAGAAACAGTGGTAGCCAGTTGTCAAGCTTGTTAAAACATGTTTCATCTAAAAGAGCCAAATGGAGGGTTGTAGTCAGGAGAAGTAACAGTCATTGCCTTCAGATGACTCAGCTTCCCATAGATGATAGTTGGCTTTACAAATTGAGATCCATAACATTGAATCCTTCCATTAGCAGCAAACGTAAATCAGGGAGTTGATTTCTGAAGTACTCAACAATACCTTTCCTCTCTATAGATCAAAAATAAAGTTACTAATACGTAATCAATGTGTGCACATGTATGTATAATATGGAAAAATCGAAAACATGCATGTGATAGAGAAATGAATAGCAATTTAAGTGCTTACCTACAACATGTAATAGAGAAATGAATAGCAAGTTAAGTGCTTACCTTCAAGTAATTAACTCCTTACTGTATAGTAGTTCAATTGCCTTCTTAGAGACAAGATATAAGCCCTCAGAACAATTCTTTTCGACTTTGGTGATGATTTTGAGTTATGGCTCCTCCTTTGTTATAAATTCTTTCACGGAGAGCCTGTAACAAGAATATGACTACTAATAACATAGTCAAAAGGATTATAAATAGGCAAATTTCTATTTTCAAAATTAAATGCATATGGTAAATATATTTCTCAAAAAAGAATATGGCATCCTTCAATTAGGCTCAGGTATAATGCATGATAATATAGTTTCATAAAGTGTCTGTATATTCGTTCAATTATTCGGCATAACCAAGCAATCAAGAAAGTAATACAACAAAATGGAAAAAGTAAAATAATTATGAATAAGTGAAAAACTTAAAGCTAACAACTTAGAAAAATCAACCACATATTTGAGATAAACACTTGATTGGAAATAAAATGGAATTTAAGGATTCTAATTTCTACTTACTGATTTGTCTCTATTAACTTAAGATATAGTCTCTAACGCAACTAATATTAGATGTTATCTCATTTCTTAATTATATAATAAAAATAATTACATTGATTCTTTTAAAATAGATACATTACAGTACATTAAGCACATGACTTTGGATCATAATTGTACACATGATTGTGGCGATTCATCTGGATGTAGAAGAAATTTACTCATCTCTAGCCAAATTGAATTCAAAATTATCTTACTAATAGAACTTGTTTATTCCAATCATAGCAACAGACTTATTGCACACTAATAAAATACAGTGATAAATTTTTTTGGTAAAACAAATTGTATATATTTCACTTACTTCCTTGCTACTCTCTTATAATATTACTTATTTTCCTAGACAGATTTTATGCCACCCAAAATAAAAGGAATTACAAATTAGAATAAAGATGAAAAGAAAACAGAAGAGCTCCTAAAGACAAAACTTGTTACACCCCGTAAATTTTAAATGAATAAATATCCTAATGGCATGTTGGTTAAGGGATTTAGAAGGCAAGCAAAAAAAAAATAAAGAGAAAAAGAGAAAGTCGGTTTTTATCAATAAAAACCAACAAAAAACAGAGGGTATAGCCATATAAGGCAAAACCCACGACAAATATATATAATTTCCTTCCGATTACGCTACGAAACGCGGTCTAAACTCCATTCTGGCTTAGATACAGAGGTATAAAGCTGCAGAGAGCAATCCTACGGAGTTGATTTCGTGAAATTTGGCCGGCGAAACGTCGTGCTACCGAGGTAAAGTAAATAGAATTGCTTTAAATTAGTACCAATGTGTTCCTAGCCTTGCAGTGAGCATTTATCCCTTCTGGACTATCGAGAAATAACGAGTTTTCAACCGTTTTCTGAAAGATTGAAGTTTGGGATAAATATATATCAAAAGTGATAATTTCTCCTGGATATTAATGTATTTAGTTCTAATTAATATGTATATGAATGTAGTTGAGAGAAACAGCAGAAGTGCCGACTGAAATCACATCGGTCAGTCGGGTACTCAGAAACAAGGTATGTAAAGTTATTCTTTCGGCAAGCCAGGAAGCACAGTCTAGAAAATAAATAGAATAAAGGCTATTGGCAGATACCCAGCATACAGGAACGATTTTAGTACAATTTCCAGCAAGCATGCTAGTATATCATTACGTATCATGCGATAATCATAATAACGGATAGTCAGATGATTTCAGATAGTAATGTGGTATCCGCTAGTAGTTCAACATGTTCTTACGTAATACCCAGAATGGAAGTTGTAAAAGTAGTATAATGAGTTAGCAAGATTACAGACAGTATGTATTACGTTCGTTGAGACTGTATCCGGTAACAGATGACACATCTTATGTTATTGAGCTATATCCAGTTATAGATGGCATATTCTATGTTATTGAGTTATATCCAGATGTAATCAAATCAGTAATCAGATATAGAAATAGCTCCAGATACAGATGTAGCTCCAGAAACAAATATGGCTCTAGAAACGGATATAGCTTCAGATCGCAGATAACAATAATCAGATAAACAAATAAAGGCCAGGTAGCAGTTAGCCCAGTAATTAGAAACAGTGTAAAACAGAATATAGCATCAGTTGTTTAATACGGACTGGCCTTGAAATAAAAGAAGAGAATATGATTAGTATTTTTCATTTGAGCATGCTTGCTGTGTATGTGTTTTGCATGTTGAGACTTGTTATGGCATGTGGGTGTCCTTTAACATCCCCACCGCCCCTGGGTTATAGCTGTGTCGATACCAGATTCAGATATCACCACCAGCTGGGCGATGCCGTCCGCCTAGAGGACGATGATGGCCGACCACCATGATAATACGGTCCAGATTACCCTGTTTACAAGGGCAGATTACTCTGTGTGCGCTTGTGGCCGGGGGCAGTTTCAGATACAGATTTTTATAAAATTACCCCTGTTGCGTGCTTGCACCCAGGGGAAGTTTCAGTCACAGATACAGTAGCAGATTACCCCGTGAGCGCTTGCCTCCAGAGGCAGGAGTCTTCGGACTCAGACACAGTTTATTGTCAGAGGCTAAGGCCTGAGCTACGTACCCAAGGGGGCCGGTAGGAGGAGCTCACAGTTATGAGATGAGTGGAGTGACTTATTTTTGGTTGGTTTAGACCTGGGTAGGGGTAAATAGATTGTTTTGTTGGTTGGCACCTTCCGACTTATGGGGGTCGGTCAGGTATTGTGTGTATTTATATGTATATCTATATGTGCTATTAGATACTGATAGACAGTAGGACGACACGTCGTTAGGTACGCCCCGTTTAGTTACAGAATAGGTAAACTCTCCCCAGTTATCCTCAGCTAGATAGACTCAGCTACTTCCTGCTTGTATGTCATGTTATTGTTGTTACCCATTTCAGTTGTATATTTCAGTTTGCTTTACATGCTCGGTACCTGTGGTACTGACGCCCGTAGGGGCGCTGCATTGCTTGCCTGCAAGTACTCACAGACGAGGAGCCGATCCCCTCGTGATCCTAGCCAGCGCAGAGTTATCAACTCCTGTCATCCGGAGCTTGATATTCAGAGGTGTATTTCATTTTCTTTTGTTGTATAGTACGGGTAGGTCGGGGCCCTGTCCCGACCATTCTATTATTACTTCCTAGAGGCTTGCAGTCTGATGTTTTCTGTGGTGGTGGAGTCGGTCGTGTGGGGCCGTGCACGTATATATGTGTTCAGTTGTTGATGTTGGCCGTGTGGGGCCTTCTTCTGGTTATAGTTAGTGACCTTGTCGGTCACAAATGTGAATAGTAGTTTCTTCAGATTATAGTGTCATTGTTCTGGTTAGCTGTTGTGCTTTGCAGGTGGCTATAGGCCTAATCGGCCGGGGGCTTTATTTAGAGCCACTATATAGCCGGTTCGTTTCTTGAAATAGAGCCAGAGTCTAGTAGGCACCAGGTGCCCGTCATACCCCCCAAGGTGGGGTGTGACAAAACTATCCTGCATAGGTATAACAACCCTCCCAAATAAAAATAAATAGTGCGAAAATAAAAGAAATTCTACTGTGATAATTAGAGAAACATCAAATCTAGTGATTCTTTGCCACCCGACCATTTCCTTTGCCTCTAAAATTCGTTAAGTATCGTGTACCACATCACCTTTTGGCAAATGCAAATTTCCACACCTACAGAGATATAATTTGGCTCCCCACTATTGGACAGACGATTGATTGTAACGTGGTTATAGAGGACATATAATCAATCTTTATCAAGAAATAAGACAAATGGAGCATTTCAATTTGGATAAATAATCATCCAAGATACAGAGAAGGAGTCACAAAAAGCATTGATAATGGCCAGATATAATCAGTAAGTCACACTGTACTTAAGAGTCCAACAAATGTGCATAAAAATGTCAATTTAGGTAAGGTCTACCGAAAATTCAGTAAAAATATTTTTCTCATTTCTTTCAGTTTCTTTTCTAGGCTAATGTACTGTGAACTGTAATGATTACTCATTGAAAAATAAATTGGGTAACTTGATTTAAGAACATCAATTCACTCTTAATATGCATCATGAAGGACCTATTTTTCATACTCAAAATACCACACTACTAAATCAAAGTGAGAAAAAAAAGACATGCACCTAACTATTGATATAAAATATAGGTGCAAAACTCACACATGTATATATAAAATCAAGTAAGCAGTAATGTGCAAATGAGATGACATGCAACAACAACTTACCCAGTATAATCCACAAAGTGGGGTCTGGGAAGGGTAGAGTGTACGCAGACCTTACCTCTACCTCAGGGGCAAATGAGATTATATATATGTAAAAAATCGAGGCAAAAACAAACTGAAAGAATAATTAAACTAAAACTTACCCTTCAAATTCCAATAACCTTGAAACTAAATGGTTAATTTTGAAAAGGGAAAAAAACCTAGAATCAGAGGTGCCAAAAATAGGAGCAGTGAAAACATAATTCATAGTATGAGCGAGAAAGAAGAATAAGAGTGCTTAACTTGGAATGTGACCAGCAACCAACATCTCAACAATATTTCTAATTCTTGTTTTGTTCATGGTCCATCTTCAGTCCACCTGAACCACAAAAGATGAAAGGAGATCGAAGTAAGAAGAAATTAAAAAAACTGAGCAAAAAGGAGAAAGTAAGAAATAGATCCCCAACTAATCTGAGAAGGAGAGAGCGGAAAGAAAATCTGAGGAAGTTGCTCTCAGTGCCAACAAAGAAGCAAGAGGATGGGCCTAAACAAAACACGTGTGGGGTTTACAATTGGACACGTAAGAGACATTTAAGAATGAGTTAGTGTGTGAATTGTAGAACTACCGTTTGTCATCCAAGGGTACTCACGCTTCTAAAATAGTTATATATATGTGTGTGTGTGTACCTTGACAAAAACTAATAATTGTGCATCATAACCAATGTTTTTAAAGGCATTTTCGTGGTGAGTTCTGGCAGGGTATACTAAAAACACTTCAAGGTGTAAATAAAAAGCATAGATCCATAAAGTGTAAGCCTTATAGTTTAGGGCATAAGTCGCAAACATAAAAACGTAAGTGCCACATATAAAAGCATACATCCTAGGAATTAAGTTTAATTTTTATTATTTCAAAAGTATTTTGCTATAAATTTTTTTTATTTGAGTACTGATATCTATACTTTATTGTCACACCCCACCTTGGGGGGTATGACTGGCACCTGGTGCCCTACTAAGCCCTGACCTGCTGAACTGTTAAGCCTGGACGCATCTGGCGCCTGGCTGGCTCTAACTCAAATTTCTGGAAACAAAGGACTATATAGCGGTTGTAAATACAGCCCCCGACCCATTGACCTATAGCCTTCTGTACCTGTATTACAGCTGACCAGAAACAAGGTAATTCAGGGGAACCTATGCGGGCCGACAAGGCCACCATGCTGTCTAGTTATCTGCAACTCAAGCATAACATACTGAAAAGCTACGTGACCGGCAAGGTCACCACTACTGGCAAGCTATGGCCCCACACGGCCAAGGTAAAAGAAAGCAAGAATACTGGCAACTAAACAACTGCACGGCCTCACACGACCGGCTCATCTGACCACAGGGAATATATAGACTGCAAGCCTCTAAGAATAGCAATAGAAATGATCGGGACAGGGCCCCAACCTACCCATACTGTACAATAAAAAGAACTGGACTACACCTCTAGAAATTCAGTCTCCGGATGACAGGAGCTGAATACTCAACCGCTGATGGGGATCACGTAGTATCGCCTGCTCGTCTATGGGTACCTGCAGGCAAGTAATGCAGCGCCCCACTGGGCGTCAGTACCGCTGGTACTGAGTATATAAAGCAATTGAAATAATATAACTGAAAACAACATCTGAAAGCAATAATATGACTGATGAAGCTGAAGTAGAAGGAATAACTTAACTGTCTGATAATGTAAACCTTACCTTCTCACAATCTTTACTGGAAGGGATAAGAGTCATACCTGGAACGTATCGTGCTACTGCTGATCTACTTGTATCTAACATAACATGGCATAACATGAAATAACATAACATAGCACACACAAACCTTACCCGGCCCCCATAAGCCGGGAGGTACAACCAGCACAGAATCTATACCCCTACCCTGGTCATCCCATCTCCTATAGTGGCTGTAAGCATCCTGCCGGTCCCAGGGTATGCACTTGGGCTCGCTGAGCCCCTGACTATAACTGCATCTGAGTCCGAAGGACTCCTGAATCTGCACCCGGGCGTATCCGCTCGACTGGGGTGTGTAAGGGCCGATCAAGGCACAAATATGGGGAAAAACTGACATCCCATCTTCGTCCCCTGGCGGGACGGCATGCCACTCCGTAGAGTGACGTATCCTCGTCCTCTGACGGACGAGTCGATACAGCTATTAACCCTGTGCGGTCATGGATGCTAGGTAATCCAACCCCAAACAATACAACGGTCTCAACTTGTAATACTATTTGTGTATCTCACATGCTGAGGCTACTAGGGGTAAAGTATCATATATATTACATGCTGGGCTAATGATAGTAATCTGTACGTATTTAATACGTGCTGAGGCAGGTAAAGATATATAAATATGAATATAGTCTCCTGCCGGGCTGTACTGGGCAAAGGCTATATAAGATAATGTTTCTGCTGAAAATTCTGCTGTTTACTAAGTTTCTGTATACACTATATGCTGGACTAGTGATAGAAATAAGTACATACTTAATACATGCCGAGGCTGGAAGTACTATATGTGTATGTACGAATATAGTCTTCTGCCCGACTATACTGAGGCTAATGCTGAACATGATATAGACTTCCTGCTGAAACTATGCTGTATACTGATTTTCTATAGTAACATGAGTTACTATTCCTGACATACTTTCTAAACTTTGTTTTAGTCTACTATTCTATGTCTGTAATGCTTTACGGATACTATACTATTCCGTGGGGTTTCAGCTGAACACAACAATATCTTAACGTAGCATATTACATCACATACTGATAGGTCTCGTACACGTTACAGCCCAATGCTTCTCATGTTGTACCAATGTTCATAATAACGCAATACTGAACTATACTGTATCTGAGATATTATCTGACTGTCTGCCTATACTGTAACTGAGATATCATCTGACTATCTGATGTTGCTTTACTAACTTTGATTCTGAGTATAAGTATATCATAATATCATAAAAACATGCTTACTAAATTCAAACTGGACTTAGTGCTTGACTTATAAGTTCTTTTTTTCTGTACATCACGCTATCTATCGTACTGGATTACTAACTTGCCGAAGGAATTAGCTTTACATACCTTATCCTTGAATTATTCGTCTGTCGGACGAGGCTCGGCCGGTACTTCAACTGTTTTCTCCCAACTGCATTCATAAACATATCAATTAACACTAAATACAACTTTATTTCAAAAGGCAACGTCACTTTCGATATAGTCTATAGCCTAAACTTAGGCTTATCGAAAGATAGCCAGAAACTCGCTATTTTTCAGCGGCCCAGAAGGGAGAAATATTCACTTCACAGCTAGGAACACATAGACACTGATTTAGAGCAATTCCACTTACCTTGGCTCGGTGGCTCGACGATTCGTCGGCCGTATTTCGTGAAACAAAATCCGTAGGAATGCTCTCTGCTGCTAAATACTTCGGTATCTGGGATTAATTTGAGTTTGGGCAGCGTTTGGCAGCGTAATCGGACGGAAATTAATTAATTTCCTTCGTCCCTCTCTGCTCTCTACGTTTTCTGGAAATTTTTATAAGTTTCTATCATTTAAAACCGAAGTGGGGCTTATATACTTGGGCCTAGACAAGGTCAACGTGTCACGGAGCCAACACAGAGGCTCCTCCTCCGTGACACGCCGCCATCGCGGAGGGGCTCTGCCTCGGCTCCTTCCGCGATGGTTCGACAGGCTTCTCATCCGATCTTTTCCCGGGCCTTTCTCCAACACGTATGGCCTTCAAATATGCTTAACCAACGTGGAAATAGGTCATCTAAGTGCCGGGAATTCTACGGGGTGTAACATTTATGCTAGCATATTTTCATATCATTTATACGACTTGGGATGATGTAAATAACCGGTGAGTCAAAAATTCAGTTAGAAGATATTTGTTGCCGATCATATAACCAGATGACGAAGGTGTAAGAATCAGACCTAAAACCAATACAGAGCCGATTTTCACCTTATCTGTCTAGTGCAAGACAAAGCTCGAGTCGACATGATCGAAAACCCAAGGAAAGATTGTGATTTGATAAATAGAGCGACAAAGTCAATAGACATAAGGGCTGCAAAGTAAAGAGGCAATGAGGGCCCCCTAACCCGATCTACGCAGTGAAGGAGGTTACGAGACTCTCAGAGCATAACTTCAAAATTAGTCCAGTACTGTTGGTTGCAACTATAAGGGACATAAAGGAGGCTCATTTCTCCAAACACATAAAGTTTGCCTGTAGAACTAGAGATTGGAATCCGTAGTGTGATTATCACGAGACACATAGACACAACACTATGGACTGTTGACACCTTTGAGAGGAATAAGAAATATTACTAAAAAACACTCATTCTAAGAATTTTTGAGGGGTCAACCCAAGGAAAACCATTAGAAAGGGATAGAAGTCGCAAGATTTAACCCTGAGCCATCTCCAACATATGATTAACATGATAATAGAAAAAGGTGAATTCAATGGGGTAGCATTTTCAGAATCTCAAAAGTCCTTCATACCGACCAGTTGCAAAAAGAGGAATTTGCAAAATTTGGATCTAAAATCAATTTCATTTAATAATGAAGACCTGCACAGTTTGGAGTTTTCGAACAATAGTGTACTGGTAATTTCCCTCAACATATATAATTTTTGATTAAACATGTGTTCATTTATCAAGGTAGTTCAACCAACATCATCCATATTAGAGTCTTCCGGTAAATGACGTTGGTGGATGAAGTAATCCTGGCAATAAAGCTTTTGGCCGGATTGAACATGTCTAGTGAAATAACCTAGGAGAAATCGCGTTTAAAAAATGTTGAAAGGGTGGTAAACTGCACTTAAATTGATATAATGGATGGTGAAATGAGAAACAACATAATCCTTCTTAGGCCAGGGATTCACACCATGAGGACATTACTGTTACACCCCGTAAGTTCTTGACACTTAGTTGGCCTATTCGTATGTTGGTTAAGAGTTTTAGAATGCCATACGTGCGAGAAAAGGGCCCGGGGAGAGACCGGACAAGCGCCAAATCGGAGCGTCGCAAGGCAAATGCGACTTATAAATCGCATTCGACAAATATGACTTAAAGAGGAGGGGTTCGGGCCCAAGTATATAACCCTCCCACTTTGTTTTTAAGTTATATTTTCATTTTATTTCCAGTGAACAACCAAAGAACAGAGGAGGATGAAGGTTCAACATAAATTTCCTTCCGTTTACGCCGTTAAACGCAGCCCAAACTCAAATTAACTTTGAATAGCAAAGTATAAAGCTGCAGGGAGCATTCCTACGGACTTAGTTTCATGAAATTCGGCCGACGAATCATCTTCTAACCGAGCCAAGTTAACTGGAATTGCTCCAAACTAGTGTTAATATACTCCCAACATTAAAGTGAGTATTTCTCCCTTCTAGACTTTCGAGAAATTATGAGTTTTCGGCCGTTCTTCGATAAGTCGAAGAATAGGCAGTAGGTATATCCATAAGTATGGTTTCTTTCTAAATAATAGTAGAATTAATTCTATTCTTTTGTGAATATGAATACTGTTGGGAGAAATAGCTGAATACTAGCCGAGCTACGCCAGTTAATTAAAAAGTCGACAGTTGAGGTATGTAAAGCCAGTTTCTTTCGGCAAGCTAGTAGTTCCAGTATAGCAAAATAGTACGAACTCCAGTAGAACATTTCAGAAGCCGTATACTATGTCCATTACGAATTTAGTAAGCATGTTAGAATTATTATACAATGTTCAGCATGAGAATCAGTAAAATAATATCAGTCCCAGCAGAATATTCCAGAAATATTATTTCAGACTCAGTATATCCCAGTATCAGATTCAGTATATTTCAGTATGAGATTCAGAACAGAATACTAGAATATAAATATTATTATCAGATTCAGTATATATATTACATGCGGTTATTGCTATCTGTGGAGACATGATTGTTCTGTGTTGGGCACCCTTAGAGCTTCCTTGACCGCCGTAGGGTTAATAGCTGTGTCGACTCACCCGCCAGAGGGTAAGGATACGTCGCTCTACGGAGTGGCATGCCGTCTACAAGCGGACGAAGATGTGATGCAGATTCCCCATAGCAGGCTGATCAACACTATACCACACCCCCTGTCGAGCGCTTCCGCCCGGGGTGCAGATTACAATTTTCAAATTACAGATTTCATATTTCAGATTTCAGGAATCCTCCGGACTCAGATAAAGCTATAGTCAGGGGCCCAGCGAGCCCAAGTTGCATACCCGGGGGGCCGGCTGGATGCTCATAGTTACTAGGTGGATGGTAAGACCTGGGTAGGGGTATATAGATTGTGTGCTGGTTGGTACCTTACAGATTATGGGGGCTGGTAAGATTCTTGTATGCTATGTTGTGTTAGTTATTAACAGATAGAAAGTAGTCTGCCATGTAATCAGGTATGAATCTCACTCTCTTCAGTAAAGTCACGCTCTTTTCAGCCAGTCTCAGCCCGTATAATATTACTTCAGTATCTATCAGTATTGTTGTTTGCTGTCAGTTATTTTCAGTTATTGCTTTGCATACTCAGTACCAGTGGTACTGACGCCCATTTTGAGGCGCTGCATTACTTGCCTGCAGGTACTCATAGACGAGGAGCAGATCCCTCGTAGTTCCAGCTAGCGTACAGAGTCTTCAGCTCCTGTCATCCGGAGCTTGACAACTAAAGGTTTACTTCCCTTTTTATTTGTACAGTATGGGTAGGCCGGGCCCTGTCCCGACCATCTTATTATTCTTAAAGGCTTGCAGATTATATATTCCCTGTGGTTAGTTGTACCGTTCGTGTGGGGCCGTATGTATGTTTCAGTTTGCATGTGTTGGCCGTGTGGGGCCTTGTTCAGTTGTTAGTTGGTGACCTTGTCGGTCATAGATCAGTTCAGCACTTGATTATACTTTTCTGTGATAACTAGTCAGCATGGTGGCCTTGTCGGCCCATATAGGTTCCCTTATGCTCAATTGTTCTGGTTAGCTGTTATATTCCTACAGGTGGCTATAGGCCTAGTCGGTCGGAGGCTGTATTTACAGCCGTTATATAGCCCGTTGTTTTCATAAATCCAGAATTAGAGCCAGCCTGGCACCAGAAGTGCTTAGGCTCAGTAGTCCAGCAGTCCAGTTCCTAGTAGGGCACCAGGTGCCAGTCATGCCTCCCAAGGTGGGGCGTGACAAACTTGGTATCGGAGCAGGTCGTATCCAAGGGAGTCTGCAAGCCGTTCTAAGTAGAGTCTTGTCTATGGATGTGTTGTGCACCACATACCATAGGCAGGAGGCTACAAGGCATGATAGGATGGTTACTCTTTCTTCATATTCAGTCGTGCCATAGAGTAGTACAGTATAGGGTTGAGTCCCTAAAGCTTATCATACTCTTTGTTGACAGATAAAATGTCAGACCAGCGACATCCTATCACAGGCAGAAGATTAGACATAGCAGCAGGAGAGGGCACCAGCAGGATGCCTCAGCCTCGTTTAGAATCAGCCCGATCTGAGAGCGATACAGAGGCATCGTCCCGACCTTCTCAACAGTATCCACCCTATCAGGAGCCACTCGGGACGACACCACCTCCGGCAGTCCCTATACCTACACCATCCGACCAAGAGGTCCAAAGTGCAGTAGTTATGTTAGTGTAAATGATGGCTACTCAGCGCCAGTCAATGCCACCTACAGCGGCAGAATCATCAGGCGGGCCTGGTAGTTCGAGGGTCTGAGAATTTCTAGCATTAGGTCCCCCACAGTTTACCGGGATAGATCGAACAGAGGACCCCCAGGACTTCCTGGATCAGATGCAGAGGATTTTTCGGGTAATGCATGTTACATCTACAGAGTCGGTCGAATTGGCGGTATTCCGACTGCGGGATATTGCTGTGTTGTGATATGAGAGTTGGAAAAGTCTCGAGGGAGAGATGTTGCCCCTCCGACCTGGTCCAGCTTTTCAGAGGCCTTCCTGGACCATTATCTACCATGAGAGATCCGACGGGCTCGGATGGACCAGTTTTTACACCTGGAGCAGGGGGCGATGAGTGTTTGAGAATACGCCCTGCAGTTCGATTCTTTGGCCCGCTATGCTCCGGCCTTTGTAGACACCATGCCATCCAGAGTCCACCGGTTTATTATGGGGATGAACCTAGAGTATATTGAGACCTGTATGACAGCTACTTTGCGGGAAGTTATGGATATTGCTCGAGTGCAGGATTTTGCTCAGGCTATTGAGGGCCTCAAACAACAGCAATAGGATAGCAGACGAACAAGTCAGGAACAGCGCCGCAGGGACAGGTCATATGAGTTACAAGGGGAGATTCGGGGAGGGCCTAGGCCACGGTTGTCAGATAGGCCACCTAGACCCCCGACTCCATCACAACAGCAGAGGAGTAGATTCAGTCGCCGAGGACAGTCAGAGTCCGACGGAAGTTCTCGAACAGTAGATTCACCCCAGTAGAGGAGGGCAGAACAGAGCAGGTATACACCACCACTTTTCCTTATTTGCAGCCGATGCCACTCTGGAGCTTGCAGATATGGCTCAACAGGGTGTTATATATGCAGACAGGAGGGTCATGTGATGAGAGATTGTCTAGCCAGGGGTCAGGCTGACCAGGATAGATAGGACAGGGCATCAGCAGGGTCGCGAGCTCCAGCAGCCCCGGCAGGGCGTAGGCCCTCAGTTTCAGCAGGCATAGGTGAAGGCAGATCAGGGGCCTGTAGTTCAGGTATAGGCCCAAGCCGTACCTATGCATTACCAGGGAGACAGGATTCAGAGGCTGCTCCAGATGTTGTGATAGGTATGATGACTATTTGCTCTCACCTTGCTTATGTATTAATCGATCTGGGTTCTACCTTGTCCTATGTTACCCCATTAGTGGCTCGAAAGTTCAGTATTATACCAGAATTGCTCTGGCAACCCTTTTCAGTATCTACACCCGTCAGTGACTCTATTATAGCCAGAAGGGTTTATCGAGGGTGTACAGTAGAGGTTGCTAACCATCAAACCACAGCAGATTTGATAGAGTTAGAAATGGTTGATTTTGATGCTATTATGCGTATGGATTGGTTAGCTCCATGCTATGCCAATGTAGAATGCTGGACCAAGACGGTCCGATTCCACTTTCCAGGGGAGGTAGTACGAGAGTGGAAGGGCAGTACAGCTACACCAAAAGGTAGGTTTATTTTCTATCTTCGGGTGAGAAAGTTGATAGCCAAGGGGTGCATTTACCATATTTTCAAAGTTCAGGATGTTCGGGTAGAGTCTCCGACTCTCCAGTCTGTTCCAGTGGTTAATGAATTTCCCGATGTATTCCCAGATGAGCTACCTGGTATTCCCCCAGAACGGGAAATAAACTTTGCAATTGATTTATTACCAGGCACTCAGCCCATGTCAATTCCCCCTTATCGCATGGCTCCTGTTGAACTTAGAGAACTAAAGGAGCAGTTGAAAGATTTGTTAGACAAGGCTTTATCAGGCCGAGTACTTCACCTTGGGGTGCGCCAGTTCTGTTTGTAAGAAAGAAGGATGGTTCCCTCCACATGTGTATAGACAATCGACAACTGAATAAAGTTACTGTCAAGAATAAGTATCCGCTTCCTAGGATAGATGATCTGTTTGATCAGTTACAGGGAGCTAGATATTTATCCAAAATTGACTTAAGGTCCAGATATCATCAGGTTTGGGTTCGTGAAAGGGACATTCCAAAGACTGCCTTCAGGACCAGATACGACCATTTTGAATTCTTAGTCATGTCCTTTGGGCTGACGAATGCTTCATCCGTGTTTATGGACCTGATGAACAACATTTTTAGACCATACCTGGACCTGTTCGTGATAGTGTTATGTCACGCCCCGCCTTGGGGGGTATGACTGGCACCTGGTGCCCTAGTAGGATCTAGACTGCTATCTGGTGAGCCTAAGCACACCTGGTGCCTGGCTGGCTCTAACTCAAATTTTTGGAAACAAAGGGCTATATAACGGCTGTAAACACAGCCTCCAGCCAATTGGCCTATAGACACTTGTACCTGTAATAACAGCTAACCAGAAACATACTACTATAGGGGAACCTATGCGGGCCGACAAGGCCACCATGCTGTCTAGTTCTCTGCAACTTAACAATAGCACGCTAAATATTTACGTGACCGGTAAAGTCACCACTACTGACTGGTTATGACCACACACGGCCAACAGGAAAAGAAATAACAAATAACTATAACAAGCTGCACGGCCTCACACGATCGGCTCGACTGACCACAGGAAAATATATACAGACTGCAAGCCTCTAGGAATAACAATAGAAATGATCGGGACAGGGCACCGACCTACCCGTACTATACAACAAAAGAAAATGAAATACACCTCTGAATATCAGGCTCCAGATGACAGGAACTGAATACTCAATAACTGACTGGAATCACGAGGGATCGCCTCCTCGTCGATGAGTACTTGCAGGCAAGTAATGCAGCGCCCCACTAGGCGTCAGTATCACTGATACTGAGTATGTAAAGCAACTGAAATAATACAACTGAAAACAACTGAATAAAGATAGCATAACTAGCATTTCTGTATAGCAGGAGATAACTGAATCTGAAGAAGCTGACATAAACTGGATCGGGCTTTCTGTACTGATAAGGCAGAGGCATACCTGTAGACGCAACGGCCTGCTGTCTAGTAGCTAGTATACAATATATATAGCACATAAATAGATATACAAGTAGCAAGCAAGAGCCAATACCAACCCCCATAAGCCGGATGGCGCCAAGCAAGCAAACAATCTATATAACCCTAGCCGGGTCAAAACCAACCAAAAATAAGTCACTCCACTCATCTACTCACTTCGGAGCTCCTCTACCGGCTCCCTGGGTCTCCAGCTCGGGCCATAGCCTCCGATATAAGCAACCGTGTCTGGGTCCGGAGGACTCCTACGTAGACAGTAATAGATAGGGTCTGGATCCCCGGACACACTCAACGGGGCTACCTGAAACCGGAGCTACACCTGTAATAACTGAATGTACAGACAGTAACAGATAGGGTCTGATTCCCTGGACACACTCAACAGGGCTATCTGATACCGGAGCTGCACCTGTAATCCTGATCAGACTGCTGTGGGGAAAGCTACATCCCACCTTCGTCCAAGCTGGGGACGGCATGCCACTCCTTGGAGTGACGTAAAACCCACCCGCTCAGTGGGCGACACGATTACCAAACCAGGGGCGGCGAGGATGCTCAATAAGGTGCCCTCAAACCACAACAAGTCTCAATAAACAAATAGCACATATAAATAGCAAGCATGTATAACTGAACAGACTATCTGAAATTTCTTGTTCTGATCTATTTCTATACTGAACTGATTCTTTTATTGATTATACTGATTCTGAAATCTCTGTTAACTGTATGGCTAATCTGTAGCCAAGATACTATCTGTCTGGATGGCTAATCTGTAGCCATAACTGTCTGTCTATCTGATCTTTCTTTACTGACTTTTATTATGAAAATCTGTTTCTTTTTATTCTTACAACATGCTTGCTAATCACATAATAGACTATACTGGATCTGAACTACTAACTTGCCCTTGGGCGCATGCTTTTCTAACTTTCAGACTAGATACGATATAACAACGCAAACTAGGTTTACTGAACTTGCACAATACTTAACATTCGACTCCGGGAATTCTATTACGGAGTCTATTGTACTATACAGGGCTAAAACTACTAACTTGCCTAAGGAACTAGCTTTACATACTTTAACCTCGAGTTATCCAACTGTCGGACGAGGCTCGGTCAGTACTCCAGCTATTTCTCCCAACTACATTCATATGCACGTCAATTAGTACTAAATACAACACTATTCTGAAGGACGACGTCACTTTCGATATAATTATAGCCTAAACTTAGGCTTATCAAAAGACGGTTGAAAACTTGCTATTTTTCAGAGGTCCAGAAGGGAGAAGTATTTACTTTACGGCTAGGAGCACATAGACACTAGTTTGGAGCAATTCTACTTACCTTAGCTCGGTAGCTCGATGATTCGTCGGCCGTATTTCGCGAAACAAAATCCGTAGGAATGCTCCCTGCTGCTAAATACCTCGGTACCTGAGGTTAATTTGAATTTGGACCGCGTTTGGCAGCGTAATCGAGCGACAATTTATCCATATCCTTCGCCCCCTCTGTTTTCTCTCACGTTTCTGGAAAATATAATGAACATACTAAATTAAAACCGAAGTGGGGGCATAAATATAATTGGCACTATAAATCGCATTCATGGAATGCGATTTATAAGTCGCATTTTGCCTTGCGATTTATAAGTCGCATTTTGCCTTGCGACGCGCCGACTTGGCGCTTGTCCGATCTTTCCCCGGGCCTTTTTCTAGCATGTATGGCTTCCAAATATGCTCGACCAACGCACAAATAGGCCATCTAGGTGCCGGGAATCCTACAAATATGACTTAAAGAGGAGGGGTTCGGGCCCAAGTATATAAGCCTCCCACTTCATTTTTAAGTTATATTTTCATTTTATTTCCAGTGACCAACTAGAGAATAGAGGAGGACGAAGGTTTAATATAAAGTTCCTTCCGTTTACGCCGTCAAACGCAGCCCAAACTCAAATTAACTTCGGGTAGCGAAGTATAAAGCTGCAGGGAGCATTCCTACGGAGTTAGCTTCGTGAAATTCGGTCGATGAATCGTCGTCTCACCGAGCCAAGGTAAGTGGAATTGCTCCAAACTAGTGTTAATATACCCCCAGCATTAAAGTGAGTATTTCTCCCTTCTAGACTTTCGAGAAATTACGAGTTTTCGGTCGTTCTTCGATAAGTCGAAGAATAGGCAGTAGGTATATCCATAAGTATGGTTTCTTTCCAAAATAATAGTAGAATTAATTCTATTCTTTCGTGAATATGAATACAGTTGGGAGAAATAGCTAAATACTAGCCGAGCTCCGCCAGTTAATTAGAAAGTCGGCAGTTGAGGTGTCTAAAGCCAGTTTCTTTCGGCAAGCTAGTAGTTCCAGTATAGAAAAATAGTACGAACTCTAGTAGAACATTTTAGAAGCCGTATACTATGTCCAGTACGAATTTAGTAAGCATGTTAGAATTATTATACAGTGTTCAACAGGAGAATCAATAAAATAATATCAATCCCAGCAGAATATTCCAAAAATATTATTTCAGACTCAGTATATCCCAGTATCAGATTCAATATATTTCAGTATGAGATTTAGAACAGAATATTAGAATATAAATATTATTATCAGATTCAGTATATATATTACATGCGATTATTACTATCTGTGGAGACATGATTGTTCTGTGTTGGGCACCCTTAGAGCATCCTTGACCGCCCCAGGGTTAATAGCTGTGTCGACTCGCCCGCCAGAGGGTGAGGATACGTCGCTCTACGGAGTGGCATGCCGTCTGCCAGAGGACGAAGATGGGATGCAGATTCCCCATAGCAGGCTGATCAACACTATACCACACCCCCTGTCGAGCGCTTCCGCCCGGGGTGCAGATTACAATTTTTAGATTACAGATTTCATATTTCAGATTTCAGGAATCCTCCGGACTCAGATAAAGCTATAGTCAGGGGCCCAGCAAGCCCAAGTTGTATACCCAGGGGGCCAGCTGGATGCTCATAGTTACTAGGTGGATGGAAAGACCTGGGTAGGGGTATATAGATTGTGTGCTGGTTGGTACCTTACAGATTATGGGGGCTCGTAAGATTCTTGTATGCTATGTTGTGTTAGTTATTAACAGATAGAAAGTAGTCCGCCATGTAATCAGGTATGAATCTCACTCTCTTCAGTAAAGTTATGCTCTTTTCAGCCAGTCTCAGCCCGTATACTATTACTTCAGTATCTATCAGTATTGTTGTTTGCTGTCAGTTATTTTCAGTTATTGCTTTGCATACTCAGTACCAGTGGTACTGACGCCCATTTTGAGGCGCTGCATTACTTGCCTGCAGGTACTCATAGACGAGGAGCAGATCCCTCGTAGTTCCAGCCAGCGTACAGAGTCTTCAGCTCCTGTCATCCGGAGCTTGACAGCTAAAGGTTTACTTCCCTTTTTATTTGTACAGTATGGGTAGGCCGGGCCCTGTCCCGACCATCTTATTATTCTTAAAGGCTTGCAGATTGTATATTCCCTGTGGTTAGTTGTACCGTTCATGTGGGGCCGTATGTATGTTTCAGTTTGCATGTGATGGCCGTGTGGGGCCTTGTTCAGTTGTCAGTTGGTGACCTTGTCGGTCACAGATCAGTTCAGCACTTGATTATACTTTTCTGTGATAACTAGTCAGCATGGTGGCCTTGTCGGCCCACATAGGTTCCCTTATGCTCAGTTGTTCTGGTTAGATGTTATATTCCTACAGGTGGCTATAGGCCTAGTCGGTCGGAGGCTGTATTTACAGCCGTTATATAGCCCGTTGTTTTCATAAATCCAGAATTAGAGCCAGCTTGACACCAGAAGTGCTTAGGCTTAGTAGTCCAGTAGTCCAGGTCCTAGTAGGGCACCAAGTGCCAGTCATGCCTCCCAAGGAAGGGCGTGACAATTGCCTTCCATATACCACTAGGTTTTAATATTTCCAATTCCAGAGGGGATCAAGCTAATCAAAGGAGATCTCCACACAACAAGAGAGATGTTTTCAGTAAATTTGTCCAAGGGACAAACCATAAGTGATCAGAAGAAAACCAAATAGCATACATAGAAGTCGGATCCGAACTTGAGAACTGTCAATTAATTCCAAGATCTAGAAGAAACAAACCATATCTGATATCATGTGCCAAGATCTTTTCAAGTTTTCAATGATAGGGATGTTCCTAAATATACAACAAAAGAGCTCGAGCAAGTGATTCTATTCATTGATTTCCCAAAAAGGAAGATATATATGGGCACGGGGTAAAATATGGAGCTCAGAACTAAACTCATTAAATTTTTAAAAGCTTACGTTGATTGTTTTTCTTAGTCCCACCTAGATATGATAGGGATTCCCCCTAGCATAGAGGTTCATAATATTAGAGTGGATCCTAGTTTGCCTCCTTTAAGGCAAAAGACATACCATATACGAAAACAAAAATAGGTTTGTCAAAAAAGAGGTATACCGGCTACTCAACATTGGTTTCATTCCAAAGGTACATACCCTAAATGGTTAACCAATGTGGTGGTTATGCTGAATAAACTTTACAAACTTAGGATGTGTGTTGATTTCAAGGACGTAAACAAGGCTTTCCTTAAGAATTCATTCCAGAGCCAAACATTGATCAAACGATCGATACCATGGTAGGACATAAGATAATGAGTTTTCTTGATACATATTCTAGATACAGCCAAATACAGATGAATCTGGAAGACCAAGAGAAGACATCATTTATCACTAGTTTTGACACGTATTATTACAGTGTAATGCCTTTTGGTTTTAAAAATGGCAGGTGTCACCTAGAAAGGACTTACGAATAAGATGTTTGAGGAACTGATTGGTAAAACCATGGAAGTCTATATGAATGATATGCTTGCTAAGTCTTTGGATGTCGGGGATCACTTATGACATTTGCAGAAGGCCTTCGATATCTAAAGGAAGCACAACATGAAACTTAACCTAGAAAAATGTGCCTTTGGTTTTAGATCTGACAAGTTCCTTAGATCACTTGTACGAAAAAAAGGCATTAAAATAAATTTAGCTAAAATAAAAGCCATAAAAGAGATACAGATATCCTCGAGGACGTGAAGGTAGTACCAAGTGTAGAACCTCGTATTATAAAGAGATTTACCAGTAAGACAAAAGCATAAGAGTCAAGTTTTACTAATATATTATATGTCAATGAAAAGTTGGGAGTTAATGTCGCGTATATAAAAGGAAAAATGCCTAGAAGTTGGGCAAAAGGCTTGCCATGATACACCCCGTGTCGCAAAGGTGGCTATGGTGGCAGTGTTATATGTAACACCTCGTAACCTTGGAAAGGATGACAGACCTTAGTACATGAACCTTACATGAGTAATGGGGTGTATATGGTGTATGATGTCTTAAACCAAGTATAGGAGTGCTCGGGAGTTGAGATAATATAAATATAGAGCTACAGAAATTTTCTTATGCAAGTGTCACAAGTGACCTATTGTCACGCCTCGAGACTACCCCCTGGACATAACACGGTACTTGAAGTCATAAGTGACCCCAAGTCAACCCCTGGTCTATCATACACAGGTATTCTGAGACAATATATATATAGCGGAAGCTTTGAAATAACAGTATAAGAACATTTGAGAAAATAAACTAGAAGAAAACATTAAAATTTAAAACATTTGAGGTCTGAAATTAACTCTGTGTCTGAAAGCCTTCTAAATGATGAGTTGCTGGGACAATCCCCCAACTAACTCTAAGTCTAACTAAAAATAATAATTTAACTGAAAGAAAGTAAAGCAAGGCTCTCGAATGATGAGGACTCACACTTTGGCTGCAGCGGAGGAGGATCGGAATCGCAACGGCTAATGATTTTGAGTTCGGGAACCTACTGCTGTATCATGAAATGATACAGCATAAAAGTATGCGTCAGTACTTTGAATGTATTGAGTAGGTGGGAGAAAACTTATCTGAATATAAAGTCTAAATTGAAATGACATGCAATGACCAACAGGTAAGCTGAACTGAACTACTAATGTAAACTGAGATGGTCAAGAAGACCCTGTCTGATGGTCAAAGACATGCCCTAAGTCTGAATTACCGAGTCAGAGAGACCACACTAAATTGATCTGAACTGAACTGAACTGTTAAAAACTAAGATTGAACTAAACTAACTAGTAGGAGAGTCTCTAACCGACATATAACCACGTGAGCTAGATGTGGAGTCCAATATATACACCCCACCGGTAGGATCTAATATACATTTCCAGGGTATAAAGGCATGAACTGGGTGATCACAAAAGTCTGGGGCCAATCAGGCCAAGTAATACTGTAACCTATGCTGGCAATGTAGTTCTGGGAACCTAGGTGCGCTGGAACCCCGGCCCGCTCGGTGCTAAGTCTACTCCCACTAGAAAATCTAAACTGAACTACTAGGCTGATAGCTCGAAGCTGGGGTCCAAGAATAGTCATGGACATATAATTGAAAGTATCCTGAGAGCCTTACTGGACCAGATCCTGAAACTAAGTTCTACACTGGTCGGAGCTGCTTATCTGGAAGTGTCGTAACCGTCTAATAACATCTGTAAACTGAACTGGGGTCCTGGGACTGGTCAGAGCTATATATCTAAAATGTCATGACCGCCTAATGGACCAAAATACTAGATTCTAAGTCTGATTCTGATAATTGAGAGGCACCACTGACACCTCGGAAAAAGACTGAAGTCAAACTGATTAGTTGACACTTTCTGAATAATGCTGAAGAGGTTCTGCGTTCTAACTGAACTAACTACAACAACACAGAAATTTCGTAATATGACGAAATTTCAAGAATTTAAAGGGATCTCATCCAACAAGGGTAAATCATTCTTCCCAATGGAATACTTACACACACACACACACACACACACACACACACATATATATATATAATAAGAATTTATAGGATATTCATCCCAAAACATACTTTGCAAAACAGGCGGAATTTAATACGCAATAATCTTTACTCGAAAATTTAGGGCAGAAAATCATCTTGGCAAGAGCAACAACAATTTACTTATGAATTGATGAAGATCGTATGAATAATGAACATGGATAATAACCCAATTGAAATTAATGAAAACCAACATGAAAATTTCTTCATATTCGAAAATCTCAGGGCTAAACTAATAGAGAAATTATGGGAGAATATTGGGGGACACAAGGGAAGGACAATTCCCTTGTTGAATTCCCACATACCTAGCAAAGAATTCCTTGAAGAAGAAGGCCTGAACTATAGTGATGAAGGAAGAACCCTAAGCTTGGTGAAGGATTCTTGAGAGGAGAACTTGCGGTGATTTTCTGAGAGTGGTAATGAGGAATGAATCGTTTTTCCCCACTAAAAGGTCTAAAATTATTACTAAAACGATGTAGTTTTAATCTTGGGAGAGTAGAAAATTACTAAATAGCCCTTAGAAATTCACTGGGAAAAACTGTCAGGTACACCTAACGGGTCGTGGTAGCTTACCCATGACTCGTGGTCCCTCTCGTCAGGTGCACTAGCTAAAAACTCAATAAGGCTAGTAACAGGGGACATAACGAGTCGTTACTGAGGACCACGACTCGTTGCCCCCACCCGTCAAGTACACTGGTCAACAAAATATATTCCTAACTCAGGCCTGACCACGAGTAACCTAACGGGTCATGGTCAGTGACCACGACTCGTGAAGTCCCTTGTTGGGTACATTGCCTCCCTTCTCCAAGATCTCAAACCTCCTTCTTATAGCTCATCTAATGAGTCGTGGGGTCACTTAACGAGTCGTTAGGTAGGTTGTCTTGTAGCTTTTCTGCAGCTTTTCCAGATTTCCAGATTTAAGTCCCGAAATTAGATTTTGTGTTTTCGGGGCATTACACCTATGGGCCGTAGATTAGATCTAAAAGTCACGAATCCCATCGTATGTGAAAGCCTGATTTCTACGTCACTAGATTGATCTATAAAACAACATGCAAACTGTAGAACCAACATACTAATCGTGCTTTTTCCCTGTAGATGAAACTTCAAAGACTATGTAAGTACAAGACCAATAGACAAAATAGCCTATGGTCAGTAAAATGATTCTACGGATCATACTTGGTCATCGTAAATGGAAATTCAAAAATGTTGAGCTACTGGATAAGGGATACATAATAATCTACAGACCACACATTTATCTTATGATTCTGTCACGGCCCAAGCGTAGGCCCAGATAGAGACACGGGACAGGGAACCCCCAGAACCTCCAAGTTGGCCCATGGCATGAACATAACAATAAAGAGCATATTATAAGCACATACTAACATAACAATCATGCTTAAGCTGAATTGTGCATACATTTCATCGAAAAGAAAGATTCAACAATGACAAGTTGATTACTACATCATGTCTGAATAGCCTCTAACAATACTGACGAGCTGATGGGACAACACCCCTAAATAGCTCAACAAAGTCCGAAACTAAAACACAACCATAGATAACAGAATGTCCTCGAAGGATGAGGACTCACCAACAATTCGCTAAATAGGTTTGAGGAATAAGCAAGACTAGAGATGTGGCTGACACTGAATCCTTGAACCTGTATCATGAGATGATACAACATAAAGTATGCGGTCAGTACTTGGAATGTACTTAGTACGCAAGATAAGTAAAATAGACAATTAAAATACATAAGAGTGCATAAGAATAGGACAACATGAACGGAAAGTAAATATCGTAACTTAACATGAGGGCTCAAGGTAAATCATTCATAACTCATTCGTAATCATAATCATAGGAAAACTTTATAGAAACTTAACTTGAGCCAAAGTAACATAACATGGCAATGCATAAAACATGCGAAACAATGGGAGGACTCGCCATAACTGACACCATCATGATAGAGCTTACATGATACCCCAACTATCTCACTTAGTGGGCAGAGCCGTCCCAGGCCTTCCAGGAAAGGGATGTGCTAAATGTGATATCAAGAAAAAGGGATCCATTAATATTTGGATATATATAAACCTATGGTGGCATGTAGTTTTGAGACACCGACATAGTCCTTTGAATGCTGGGCTACTCGATGCTAGACACTGCTCTAAAAAACATGCACATTAGGACTCGTATAGTAACCGTAAAATTATTCATGAAGTTCATCGCCAAATAAATCATAACACCCTTGATCCTCATTTAAAATACATGATTAGCCATGAACAAGAGCCCATGAATTGGCCAAGAGTCATAAATCCATCAATCATGAAATCCATGCATTCTTGTAAAACATGTATAAGTTGACATTTCATAAATCCATTATAAGTACTTGAGAGAAATCATATCATAAGGCATAAATCATAATTGGTCTAATTAAGATCAAGATCATAATGAACTCACAACTTGACTTTCCATAAAAACATACATATTTGGGCATAATTGGATTTCATTCAAATCTATAAATTTATATATAAAATAGTCATAAAATCTGCCCATAGATCATAAAACATGATTTAATACATGAAAGAAATTTACCCATAAATGGATCATAGGGAATTTCACAAGAATTGAAATAAACCTTATAGATCATGAAACTTGAGTCTAGAATTGAAACCCATGGAATTGAGAAGAATTTAGGGCATGAGAATGAAAGGAACTCTCATTCATGGCCTCACATACCTGGATAAATCTGATCAACACTCCCTCTTGAAAGCCCAAAAGAAATTGAAGAGGATATAGAGAGATTCTTCAAACTTGATCTCCAAGGAAAGACTCTAAGTTGCATGCATGGAAATGATGAGGCTCAGAATAGGTTTAACACCCTTAAATCCGTACTAACTGAGCTTAAAATGACGTAGTATAGGATCTTATGTCTTAAGAATGACGAAAATACCCTTAAAAAACCTAAAAAAAATTGCATTGCCAGTGACAACGACCCCCACCACGGGTCGTTACTGGCTCCAACGAGTCATTACATCCCTCGTTGCTTCACCCCAGTTTTTAGTCTTAGGTCTGCTACCATGAATGGTACCATGAGTCGTACCTATGTTATACCTCGGGAATTCAAGAATTGGACCCGGAAGCGAATCAGGAGAAAACTGGAAAAAATATTGCAGCAGTTGCAGAACGGGTCACCCAACGACTCGTGAAGAGGCCAAACGAGTCGTCAAGTGACTCGTGGGGAAGGCCTGAGATGTTGTAGGACTCGAGGTCCTCACGGTGGATGTAACGACTCATGGTCAGTCACCAGGAGTCGTCAAGCCAATCGTTGGTTGGTCCCAGGGAAAGTTAGCAAGGCTTATCCAGTGAACCTGACGGGTGGCACCCGACGAGTTGCCTTCAGTCCTAACGACCCGTTAGGTTAGCCGTTACCAAGCCAGTGGAAATTTCTTGAATAATGAGGAAGTGTACTTGACGGGTGATCAAACGGATCGTGAGCCTTAGTAACGAGTCGTCAGGTCGTCCGTTAGGACCCCCTGACAATTATTTTCAGCGATTTTAGTAAGGGCTTTTATGTAATTCCTAAGTTCTAAGGGCCTATACTATGTCGTTTCGAGCTCGTAATAGAGGGTTTTAATCTGAGATGAACCCATCTAGGCCATTTTTCTTCATGCATTCAAGGGTGAGAGCTTGAAGGGGAGAAAGTGAGGAGAAATTCAAGGATTTCAAGGGAAATCTCAGTTGGGTAATTAGGAAGAGATAAGATTCTTCAATCTTAGGTATATAAGGCTACGAGTGGGTGCTTTCTTCCACACCCATGCCCATTCCCTATCAAAATTTTGATTAATTTGTGATAATCAAGTATGGATTTTCATTCAATTGCATGACTCTTACACTTCTACTCATGGGTATGATTAATTGAGTTGATATTGATGATTTATTGAGCTTGGGTGGATTCTAACTTAATTACTTTTACAAAATTATTTTCTAAAGAATTGAATCTAAAACGCCCATGTGTGGGAAGTTCCTAATAGAATGTGATGGTGATGGAATAGATGATGAAAAGCATGTTTTCACTCTTACCCATGATATTGATGATGTTTTCAAAGAAGGTTAAATTGACTCATGTATGATGAAGCTTTGGGTAGTGCCTAATGTTGAGTATAAATGATGATTTTCATGAATTGACTCTATTGCTTGTTTCAGAGTGATTATAATATTTTCAAATAAATTGTATGAGTCCTAAGTATAATAAGGTTTTGGGCAAGGCCCTTATGTTGTTGATGATGAAGAGATATTTCTAAAGTAGCCTTACCACATGATTTTGGAGTAAAGCCTCCCACTATTCTTGAGCTTCTGGTATATGTCGTAATTAAGCTTCTCATATGCATGACTTCATAATTGAGATGTATGTTGTCATTAAGCTTCATTTCACATGATGTTGAGCCCTAGTACGATTCTATTCTGAGCTTTGTCGAGATGACATTGTTGAGCTTCATATTTATATGATGTCTAATGCATGCATGATTTTATAGTGAGCTTTTTCAATAGACAATGTTGAGCTTCATTTCATATGAAATCGAGTTTATGCATGATTTCATGTTGAGCTTCGTCATTAAACGATATTGAGCTTCGCATTTATACGATATAGAGCATTGCATGTTTTGGGAGAAGAGTCTACAACCGAGCGGTCTAAGAGTCGATAACGCTATGCCCCAGAATACGCGCCAACGTAGGTTTATTCTATTAAATTGTTGGGACATCCTTTGTGAGTTATCCCCGGCCCTATTGGCCCTTTCAGCTTGATATCGAAGTCATGATAGCGTCCCTAGACCTGGCAAGGTTTTGGACGGCTCTGCTCACTTGAGTGTAATAGTCGGGACATGTAAGCTCTATCGTGGTATATCGGTTAAGTGATGAATCTCCCATTGTCTATATCATTTGAGTTTGCATATCGATTACTCATGATGATTATCTTATGCATGCATGTTGGGAAAGCAAGGTTTGACTCATTGTTCAGCTTTTGATATAAATGTTATGATCTAGCTTCATTCGAGTCAGCCATGATTTTCTAAATCCATGCATGAGCACGTTATGATAAAGTTTGATTTCAGAATTTATGCATGTGTTCTTCTACATACTCTCAAAGTTTATTATATATATGTATGACTGGATTTAGCTGATTTTATTATTAAAGTGGTTTTACTTACCTTGCATACTCGGTACATTCCACGTACTGACCGCATACCTTCTATGCTGCATCGTTTCATGATGCAGGATCAGGTTCTCAGGTTCAGCCCCGTCCGTAGCCGCCTATCAGAGTTAGCATTTGTTGCTTGGTGAGTCCTCTTCCTCTAAGGACTAGACTTTTAGTTATTTTGAGCATACTTTCTGTTTTAGTATTTCTAAGCTATTTGGGGGTGTTGTCCCATCAGCTTGTCCAGATTAGAGGTTATTCAGACTTAGACATGTATTCAGCTCAGATGTTTATTCTGTTGTTATGCTAGTTAGACTTCCGCTGAGTTATATTTATGTTTCCTTCATGTTTATTGAATGAGATAGTGAATGCTTATGCCATGGGTTGACTTGGGGTCTCTCGGGTTCCCTTGTCACGTGTCTACGATCCGGGTCCCCTCTCGGGTCGTGACAACCTAGTTCCCACGACTCGTGAAAGCCATCCATTCACACCACTGCCTACCTTTTGGAAATCCTTCCAACAGCACCATACAACAACTCGTCCTCCGGAACAGCGAGTCGTCCTATGACTCGTGCCAACCCTTTTTGACCAGGACCATCCTCCCAACGACCCCCTTACAGTGATCCGTTACATCGACTAATGGGTCGTTATGAGACCCGTTACTTCTAAGTTCATTCTGCAGATTCTCAACATGAGCACCTCCAAGGGTCGTTAGACCCACCAGCAACCCATACAATGATTCGTTCTGAGAAGAATCTCAGATTTTCTACTACTTTCCATTTACAATTCTGAGTCTAGTCTTAGGCACTTTCAGGATATTACAATATCTCCCCCTTGGGAATATTCATCCTCGAATGTGGGTACAGATATTGAAAAGTTGAGAAACGCAACTACCATGCCGAATACTGAATATTTAAGCTGAAAACTGGCGAGATGACTGACTATGGACTAGGATACATAGCCGAATTAAATTCATGAAACACTTATACATGCGTTGACCTAAAAGAAATTGGGACACATAAACTGAACATGAAACTGAATAGAATACTAAGGAGGAAAATTGATACCTCAAGCTGAAACTAAGCCGGTAGGGAATAAATACGGGTATCTTGCCATCATATCTGCTTCAGCTTCCCATGTAGCTCCTTCAACATGCTGATTCCTCCACAAAACCTTGACTGAGGCCACTTCTTTGTTTCTTAGCTTTTGAACCTGACGATTAAGTATTTCCACTGGAACTTCCTCATAGCTAAGGCTATCCTTCACACCTATACTCTCCATCGGAACGACCAAAGCCGATCACCCAAGAACTTCTTTAAGAGCGATACATGGAACAAGGATGCACTGAAGCGAATTCTGAGGGAAACTCGAACTCAAAAGCCACTTTACCAACACGCCTCACAATCTGGTATGGGACAACATAATAGGGACTAAGCTTCCTCTTTTTTCTGAATCTCATCACTCCCTTCATGGGAGATACCTTAAGAAACACCCAATCATCAACCTCAAACTCAAGTTCCTTCCTCCTCACATCTACATAGGTTTTTTGAAGACTTTGAGTTGCTCTCAACCTTCCCCTTATAAGCTGAACCTTCTCCATAGATTCGTGAACTGAATATGGTCCTATCAACACGACTTCACTGACTTTGAACCATCCAATAGGTGATCTACATCTCCGCCTGTAAAGAGCCTCAAACGCAGCCATCTGAATACTAGAATGGTAGCTGTTGTTATATGCAAACTCAATGAGAGGCAAATGATCATACCAGCTACCCCTGAAATCAATCACACACGCTCTCAACATATCCTTAAGAGTTTGAATGGTCTACTCCACCTAGCCGTTTGCTTGCGGGTGAAATGCTGTGTTAAGCTTCACCTGAGTACCAAGTCCCTTCTGGAACGACCTCCAAAACTGGGAGGTAAGCTGAGTACCTCTATCTGATATGATGTACAAGGGAACTCCATGCAACCGAACTAACTCCCGAATGTATAACTTAGTATAACCTTCTGTTGAATCAGTAGTTTTGACCGGTAGGAAATAGGCTGCCTTAGTCAACCTATCACTAACCACCCAAATAGAGTCATACTCTCAGCGTGTACGAGGAAACCCTGTAATGAAGTCCATATTGGTTTCCTCCCATTTCCAAGTAGGGATACCAATGTATTGAAGCACACCTCCTGTTCTCTGATGCTTATCCTTCACCTGTTGACAATTCAGATACTTGGCCACAAACTCTGCTATGTCCTTCTTCATACCACTCCATCAGTTGATTTCCTGTAGGTCACGGTATATCGTGTCGGCACCTTGATGGATAGAATATCTGAAACCATGAGCTTCTTGCAACATCCGCTCCCTCAAGTCACCAGCATCTGGTACACACAAACGTCCCTAATATCAGAGTACACAATCTTCCCCCTTGGGAGAAAACCTCCACCTTCTGATTCCGAACAGCTTCCTTTAACTTTACCAAAATAGGATCCTCGTCTTTCCAAGCCTTAACATCGGTCACTAAAGATGATTCTGATCCATTTTGAACAATGACACCACCATCCATCGAGTCAACAAGACGAACTCCTAGTCACATAAGTAGATGCATATTCTTCACTAACTCTTTTCTTTCCTCATCTACATGAGATACACTCTCCATAGAAAGCCTACTAAGATTGTCTGCCACCACATTGGCCTTGCTCGGATGATAAAGGACACTTATTTCATAATCCTTAAGAAGTTCCAACAACCTACTCTGATGTAGGTTTAGATCCTTATGGGTGAACACGTACTGTAGGCTTTTGTGGTCTGTAACACATCTACATGGACCCCATACAAATAGTGTCTCCAAATCTTCAAGGAAAATACTACCACCGCCAACTCGAGGTCATGAGTCGGGTAGTTCTTTTCATGGACCTGCAGCTGCCTGGAAGCATAGGCTATAACCTTACCGTGTTGCACTAGTAAAAAACCAAGGCTGATCCTCGAAGCATCACAATATACTATAAGCCCATCGATACCCTCAGGTAGGGTCAACACTGGTGCTGAGGTGAGTCGAGTCTTTAACTTTTGGAAGCTCTTTCCACAGGCCTCTGACCATTGAAATTTCACCTTCTTCTAGGTCAGTTTAGTCAATGGTGCTGCAATGGATGAAAACCCTCCAACAAACCTCTGATAGTAACCAGCTAAACCCAAAAGACTCCTAATATCTGAAGGACTAACTAGTCTAGGCCAATTATTCACCACTTCTATCTTTTGAGAGTCCACCTACACACCCTCACTTGATACCACATGACCCAAAAATGCCACTGAGTGTAGCCAAAACTCGCACTTGCTGAACTTAGCATACAATTAACAATCCTTCAAGGTTTGTAACACCACCCTCAAATGAGCGGCATACTCCTGCTCGCTCTGAGAGTATATAAGGATCTCATCTATTAACACGATCACAAACATATCCAAGTATGACTTGAACACCTTGTTCATCAAATCCATAAAAGCTGTAGGAGAATTTGTTAGTCCAAAAGACATAACTACAAACTCATTGTGACCATACCAAGTTCTGAAGGCTGACTTCGGGATGTCACTCTCCCGAACCCTAAGCTGATGATATCCAGATCTAAGGTCTATCTTTGAAAGAACTTAGCACCCTGAAGCTGGTCAAACAAGTCATCAATCCTGGGGAGAGGATATCTGTTCTTGATGGTAACTTTGTTCAATTGTCAATATCAAGGTACATCTGAAGGAAACCATCTTTCTTTTAGATAACTAACACTGGTTCACCCTGCGGGGATTTGCAAGGTCTGATGAAACCCTTGTTTAGAAGGTCCTTCAACTACTCTTTCAACTCCTTTAGCTCGGCTGGAGCCATTATGTAGGGAGGAATAGATATAGGCTGCATATAGATAAGAAGGTCAACACCAAAATCGATTTCCCACTCGAGAGAAATACCCGGTAAATCATCTGGAAACACTTCCAGATACTCATGCACTACGGGCACTGACTAGATAGTCTGGGTCTCGGATGTAGCATCCTTAACTCTAACCAGATGGTACACACAACACTTAAAAATAATCATTTTGGCCTTAAGGTATAAAATGAAATGACCTACAGGCACAATTGAACTACCCTTCCACTCTAGCATTGGCTCGCCTGGAAATCTGAACTGTACTGCACGGGTTCTACAATTGACTGAGGCATAACATTCGTGCATCCAATCCATGCCGAAGATAACATCAAAATCTGTCATGGCTAGCTCTACTAAATATGCTGAGATGACCTTTTGAAGGACTATGACAAGGCAATTTCTGTATATCCGACGAGCTATAACTGAATCACCGACTGGAGTAGTGTCACGCCCTGAGTCTACACCCTGGACGGAATATGGTACTTGGAGTACAAATAACCCTATGTCAACCCCTGGTCTATCATACACTGGCATTCTGAGTAAACATACATATAACGGAAGCTTTAAAGTAAAGTATAAAATGTATATGAGAATAAAGCTGAATCATATAGTTTAAAATATCAAGACAAAATCAAAAGTGTGAACCCAAGTCTGTATCTGAGAGCCAACTACAACTGATAAGTTGTTGGGACAAGCCCCCAGCTACCTCCAAATCTAAATAAAAAGAAAGAGAAATATAACTGAATTAAAATAATCTCTGTCCTCGAAGAATGAGGACTCACCAACTAGAAAAGCTGAAGTCTTCGATGAGTGATCGGCTAGCAAGGCTGAGACTGAGATCCTGCAGCTATATCATAAAACGATACAGCATAAAAGTACGCGTTAGTACTTTCAATGTACTAAGTAAGTGAGAGAGACCATGCATAAGAAATAAAAGTATTGAACTGAAAAGACATGTATTGACCAACTGGAGCTACTGAACTGAATAACTGAAATAACTGAGATAGTCTGAAAGACCCTATCTGATGGTCAAAGACATGCTCTGAATTTGAGATACTGGTCTATAAGACTATACTGAACTCATAACTGAACTGAGTGGTCTAAAACTATTCTGAACAGAGCTAAGCTAAGGCTGAGCTGAGCTAGACTAACTGATACTGAATTGGCTAGCGAAAGAGCCTATAACTGACATATAACCACGTGAGCTAGACGTGAAGTTTGATGTATACACTCCATCGGTAGGACCCAATATACCTTGCCAGGGTATAAAGGCATGAACTGGGTGATGACAAATGTCTGGGGCCATGAGGCCAAAATAAAACTATAACCTATGGTAGCAATGTAGTTTTCAGAATCTGGGTGCGCTGGAACCTCAGCCCGCTCGGTGCTAAGTCCTACCCCCACTGGATAGCCCTAGACTGAATACCAAGATGATAGCTCAAAACTGGGGCCCAAGACTAGTCAGGGATACATATATGAGAACACCCTGAGAGTCTTATCGGACGAGATTTTAGAACTGGGTTCTAAGACTGGTCAGATCTGCTTATCTGAAAGCGTCGTAACCGTCTAAAGAACAAACTGTAATCTGAAGCTAGGGTTCTAAGTATCACGCCCCGCCTTGGGGGGTATGACTGGCACCTGGTGCCCTATTAGGACCTAAACTACTGGACTACTAAGCCTAGACACATCTGGTACCTGGCTGGCTCTGATTCACATTTATGGAAACAAAGGGCTATATAACGGCTGTAAACACAGCCCCCGGCCTATTGGCCTATAGCCTCCTGTACCTGTACTAACAGTTGATCAGAAACATGTCAATTCAGGGGAACCTATGCGGGCCGACAAGGCCACCATGCTGTCTAGTTATCTGTAACTCAAACATAACATACTGAAAAGCTACGTGACTGGTAAGGCCACCACTACTGGCAAACTATGGCCCCACACGGCCAAAGTAAAAGAAAGCAAGAATACTGACAACCAAACAACTGCACGGCCTCGCACGACCGGCTCATCTGACCACAGGGAATATATAGACTGCAAGCCTCTAGGAATAGCAATAGAAATGATCGGGATAGGGCCCCGACCTACCCATACTATATAACAACAGAAACTGAAGTACACCTCTGGAATTCAGTCTCCGGATGACAGGAGCTGAATACTCAACGCTGACAGGAATCACGTGGTGTCACCTGCTCGTCTATGAGTACCTGCAGGTAAGTAATGCAGCGCCCCACCGGGTGTCAGTACCGCTGGTACTGAGTATGTAAAGCAATAACTGAAAACAAAATATGAAAGCAATAATGTAACTAATAAAACTGAAGTAGAAGGAATAACTTAACTGTCTGATAATGTAAACCTTACCTTCTCTCAATCTCTACTGGAAGGGATGAGAGTCATACCTGGAAACGTATCGTGCTACTGCTGATCTACTTGTATCTAACATAACATGGCATAATATGAAATAACATAACATAGCACACACAAACCTTACCCGGCCCCCATAAGCCGGGAGGTACAACCAGCACAGAATCTATACCCCTACCCTGGTCATCCCATCTCCTATAGTGGCTGTAAGCATCCTGCCGGTCCCAGGGTATGCACTTGGGCTCGCTGAGCCCCTAACTATAACTGCATCTGAGTCCGAAGGACTCCTGAATCTGCACCCGGGCATATCCGCTCGACTGGGGTGTGTAAGGGCCGATCAAGGCACAAATATGGGGAAAAACTGGCATCCCATCTTTGTCCCCTGGCGGGACGGCATGCCACTCCGTAGAGTGACGTATCCTCATCCTCTGGCGGACGAGTCGACACAGCTATTAACCCTGGGCGGTCATGGATGATAGGTAATCCAACCCCAAACAACACAACGGTCTCAACTGGTAATACTGTCTGGGTATCTCACATGCTGAGGCTAATAGGGGTGAAGTATCATATATATTACATGCTGAGCTGATGATAGTAATCTGTACATATTTAATACGTGCTGAGGCAAGTAAAGACGTATAAATATGAGTATAGCCTCCTGCCGGGCTGTACTGGAGCAAATGCTATATAAGACAATGTTTCTGCTGAAAACTCTGTTGTTTACTAAGTTTCTGTATACACTATATGCTGGACTAGTGATAGGAATAAGTACATACTTAATACATGCTGAGGCTGGAAGTACTATATATGTATGTACGAATATAATCTTTCTGCTAAACTACGCTGTATACTGACTTTCTATAGTAATATGATTTACTAATCCTGACATGCTTTCTGAACTTCACTTTAGTCTGCTATTCTATTTCTGAAGTGCTTTACGGGTATTGCATTACTATATGGGGTTTCAACTGAATACAACCATATCCTGACATGGCATGTCACATTACATACTGAGTATACTGGGCAATCTCTAACACTTGCGTTAAAATCTGTATCATACTGATAGGTTTCATATACATCACAACCCAATGTTTCTCACATCGTACCAATATTCATAATAACGCAATACTCGACTTCTGAACATTCTACTGGTCCGTAATTTATTACACTATACTGATATTACTTAACTTGCCGAAGGAACTAACTTTACATACCTTATCCTTGAACTATTCGTCTGTCGGACGAAGCTCGGCCGGCACTTTAACTGTTTTCTCCAAACTGCATTCATAAACATATCAATTAACACTAAATACAACTTTATTTCAAAAGGCAACGTCACTTTCGATATAGTTTATATCCTAAACTTAGGCTTATCGAAAGACGGCCAGAAACTCGCTATTTTTCAGAGGTCCAGAAGGGAGAAATATTCACTTCACAGCTAGGGACACATAGATACTAATTTAGAGCAATTCCACTTACCTTGGCTCGGTGGCTCGACGATTCGCCGGCCGTTTTTCGCGAAACTGAATCCGTAGGAAGGCTCTCTGTCGCTAAATATCCCCGTATCTGGAGTTAATTTGAGTTTGGGCAGCGTTTAGCAGCGTAATCGAGCGATAATATATATTCCCTCTTCGTCCTCCTTTGTTTTGCTGTGTTCTCTGGAAATTTTATAAAGTTTTTATCATTTAAAACCGAAGTGAGGCTTTATATACTTGGACCTGGACAAGGCCAATGTGTCACGGAGCCATCGCGGAGGCCTCTCCTCCGTGACACGCAGCCATCGCGGAGGGGCTCTGCCTCGGCTCCTTCCGCGATGGTTTGATGGGCTTCTCGTCCGATCTTTTCCCGGGCCTTTCTCCAACACGTATGGCCTTCAAATATGCTTAACCAACGTGGGAATAGGTCATCTGAGTGCCGGGAATTCTACGGGGTGTAACATTCTCCCCGCCTTAAGAACATTCGTCCTCGAATGTATACTGTTATCTAGAGTACTGATTACTATTACTTTCTGGAAGAATTTCGGCAGAGTTTCCCCTGTAATATGGACTATCGCCAAACCTGAAATGCAGAAAAGTCCAACACAGGCACTGCACACAATATTCTAAGATCCACTGGATGACTAGATATCAATTTTCCTTTATCATTTACAGACATACAACCATAAGATACTGCATAAGTAATAATACGGACATACCTGTCGCCTGACTAGGCCTGAAATAGGGTGAGGATATCTGGTCCTTATATCTTCCTCCGTTTCTCAAGTCATCTCCTCTCGGTTCCTATTACGTCTCAATACCTTGATAGACGCAATATCTTTAGTCCTCAATCTGCGAATCTGTCTGTTTAAGATAGTTATTGGAGCCTCTTCATAGGCCAGCTTTTTGTAACCTGAATATTCTGGACTGGGACTGTTCTGAACGGGTCTCCTATGCATTTCCTCAGCATCGTTACATAGAAGACTGGATGAATGGATTCTAATTCTGGAGGCAAATTCGATTAATGGTAAATGCTCATTTTGGCTATTACTGAAATCTAGCACACACGTTCGCAACATGTCTTCGAGCGTCTGAATTGTGCGCCCAGCCTACTCATCTGTCTGAGGATAGAACGCTGCGCTTAAATTAATCTGCGCTCCCAAACTCTTCTGAAATGACTGCCAGAATCTAGCTGTGAAGTGTGCTCCTCTGTCTGAAATAATGGATACTGGTATTCCATGTAATCTGACTATCTTTCTGATATGCAACTCAGCATAATCTTCGGCCGAGAAAGTAGTTCTTACTGGCAAGAAATGAGCTGATTTTTGTCAAGCTGTCATTTATCACTCATATAGAGTCATGTCTGTGTTTAGTACGGGGTAATCTTGCTACAAAATTCATCTTCACTGCTTCTCATTTCCAAAGAGGTACAACTATGTTCTAAATTAACCTGCCTGATTTCTGATATTCTGCCTTCAACTGTTGGCAATTAGGACAGTGGGCTACCAATAGTTTTCTTTAATGTCATGGTACCTCTTTGTCATATCGGGATGAAGAGAATAACAGGCGTAATGCGCCTCGCTCATAAACTGCTGACGATGCCCCAAAATCTCTGGAGCGCAATGCGGCCTTTATATCGCCACATTTCATCCCCGGTTATCTGAAAATATGTCACCTCTCCTTACTGAACCTTGTGTTCAAGTTAAACCTGGCTAGGGTTTCTATACTGCCGTTCCTTTACTTCCACCACTAACGACAATACTGCGATATTCTGTATTATCGTTCTGTTATCTTTTATTTCTGCTATGTGAACGGCTAAACTAGCTAACTAGTGAAATTCTTGGGTCCATTTCTGCTGTTCAGGATGCAAGTATGCCAACTCCCCATAGATCTACGGCTAAGGGCATCTACTACCGTATTAGCCCTTCCCGGGTGACACAAAATTCTTGCTTTTTCCGGCATAAGCTACTGCAGCTAACTAGGTGATACCCAAGTCGTGGGTAAGATAATTCTTCTCACGTTTCTTCGATTGCCTGAAAGCATAAACTGTTACTTTTACCATGCTGCACCAACCCTCTGTACTTTCTGGCGATACTAACACTGGGGCGGAGGTTAACCTGGCTGTTAACTCCTGGAAGTTCTGCTTACACTCCTCCGTCTACTGAACTTCGCTGCCTTCTGTGCCAACTTAGTCAGAGGTGCTGCTAAGGTGGAAAATCCTTCCACGGACCCTTTGCAGTACCCGGCTAACCGCAGGGACTGCGTACTTTGATCGGAGTGGTAGGTCCAGGCTAGATCTTCATTACTTCGATTTTTCTGTGTATCGATCTGTACACCAGCCTCCGCCACCATGTGACCAAAAAGGCTACTGGACTCAACCAAAATTCACATTTACGATTTGGCATATAACTGACGGTCATACTGGTTTATTATACCGGAGAATCTGACAAGTAATCTACCGGTATAGCTAGAGCTTTATCTGGACTTCTAACCGCATGCTAAGGCTGCTTGTTGCTAAGGTAACCTGAACGACTGTCTATGCACCTTGTGCCTTTATCTGATCAGAGGGTCCTAATACTGACCATGATCTCTAATGATCTGGCTACATAACCTTAAATGACTAAATAGTCGGGTTGAATGACCCGAATGTGGCAGTAGTCTAATCAATACTCTAACTGTTCTACTTGAATGCTTATAATCGTGCATAACCGCAGACTTGTGGGCATCTAATTGCTCTATTATTTTACTTAAGTCACTGTAAGGCTGGACTTATTCAACTTACTCCCAGGCGATCAATCTCTGGATCATCACGGGGAGTCTACTGATCCCCTGGTCTTAATAAACACTGTACTAGCAGGGTACTATCAATTTCTTATGCCTTGTGTGTATCCACTTGGATTTATACTGCTATTATGGGGAATTCTCGGTCTTATGAGCTATTCTGTAAATACTGGCCCTCTGCTAGGGCTCTGTATCTAAATACCTTATGAAAACCAGCTGAAATACTAGTCTATCGCTGACTGCTGATGTGGACCCTTCCTTGGGGTACCCACGGGTATTCTGACTGGGACGACCGGCTGACTTATGAGGTGTTCTAGATAACAACTGCTAGGTTGGCTAAGGCCGACTGTCGCCCACGAGGCTGGGAAAACGACGTATGACCACTTAGCATGCTAGAACAATTCTGGTATTGCTAATCTCTGAAATTTGCCTATTCGGTCTCTAATCCTGGTTCCGGCAAATGCACTACTGTTACCGATCTTCAGAGATGCCTCCCTGCTGATGCAGGCGCCAGCTGGTCGGTAGACCGTCTAACTGCGCCCTTATCATCTGGCCATCTGTCTTAGGCCAATAACTCTGGTAAGCTCCTAGAGCCTAGATCTGACAACAACACATAAATCTGTTAATCTAATAACTGAGAACTGAGATAGTTTCTATGACTTCATACGTAACTCATACTTAATCCGCCCTTTCTCTTCTTCTTTTCTTTCTTTCTTCTCCCTCTTTCTTCTCTCTTTTTTTTTGTCCCGCAATGCAATTTGTATAGGCTTTCTATTACTAATCCGCATTTGTGATTGTAGCCCTTATAGGCAGCCACTCACAACCTATCTATTATCTGTATATCTATATATCGCTGGCTACGTACAATATGTACTGATTCCTGCGGTAATTCATAACCTCTGACATGTTCTGCTGAGTCTCACATCGTACATGATACATTTCTTCTACGGCCTAATAATATCTCCTGCCCTGACTTATCATTTCATTGCATTGTCACCCCATTCTGAAGGTAACAACATAAACATTCTAGTTATTGTCTGCTATTCGAAATTCCGCCACTCCTACGATGTGGGGTCGACGTTCGAATCTTGTAGCCTTACTAGGCATATATTGAGAGCCCATGACTGTCTGCTGGGCCTTATCTCCAGGCTACACTGAATTAGAATTGCTGTATCGGTAACTTCTTAACTTTTCCATGGCGGACATACTGCGGTATTCTGAACCGCAATCTTACTGTCAGCACGAAGCTTAATCCTTAATAGGATACTTTATCAATCCGGGGTAGTTCTAATTTCCCCATAAGATCTGACATTCCTGCTTCTCCCTCTCACCTTGCTTAGACTGAACTCTGGGGTTCAAGGTACCTGCCTTTCATTGCTAATGAGATTACTGATCAAGCCAATCAAGCCTCGGCCTATACTTCTTCTGGCGTATATGGCGGACTTGGCCCTTTTTTTTTTCTCAAACTTGACTATTATTAGACATTCATCACTAGCAGGTCTATTACCCCTACTTCGGGTAAGCTAACAGTCTTACTTTCTTTACTGGCTTGTTATCATAAGGGTCTGCACAACTTACGTAATCATGAGGGCTCTTTATACTTTCTAATACTTACTAGGATCAATCAGCCCATCTTTACTTACCGCTGGATTCGGCAACCCCATCTCAAGTCTTATGCCCCTTTACTATACTGGCATCAATAATAAGAGGTGGGAATAGCCTTTTTTTTATTGCAACAAATAAAAGCACTTAACTGTACCATATCCAAAAAGATATATTTGGAATTCCTGCATTTTTCTCTCTTTCTTATACTTACCTGATGGTCTGACCTTATCTGTAATCATAATCAGATCTTATGTAACTAATAAGCAAATCAACTCATATGTACATTATACCTCTGACTTCCTATTCCGACGTTGTCATCGTATACTAGGAATAATGCCAATAAAGGTATCACGCTGGGAGGTCTCTGATACCCCCTCCTGCCGCTCTAGTTATCCTGTAACTGACTGAGGTTCTCTTCTGTTGCTATTTCTGATCTTCTCCCTGTGATAGGGTAATGTTGATCTGCCTTTGTATCTGTAATCAAAGAATACGGTAAGTTCTCAGGGACTCAACCCTATACTGTACCGCTCTAAAGCACGACTGACTGAGAAAGAAGGGTAACCATCATATCATGCCTCGCAGCCTCCTGTCTATAGTATGTGGTGCACAACACATCCATAGACAAGACTCTACTTAGCACGGCTTGCAGACTCCCTGGGATACGACCTGCTCTGATACCAAGTTTGTCACGCCCCGCCTTGGGGGGTATGACTGGCACCTGGTGCCCTACTAGGACCTGAACTACTAGACTGCTAAGCCTAGGCACATCTGGTACCTGGCTGGCTCTGATTCACATTTCTGGAAACAAAGGGCTATATAACGGCTGTAAACACAGCCCCCGGCCTATTGGCCTATAGCCTCCTGTACCTGTACTAACAACTGACCAGAAACATGTCAATTCAGGGGAACCTATGCGGGCCGACAAGGCCACCATGCTGTCTAGTTATCTGTAACTCAAACATAACATACTGAAAAGCTACGTGACCGGCAAGGCCACCACTACTGGCAAACTATGGCCCCACACGACCAAAGTAAAAGAAAGCAAGAATACTGACAACCAAACAACTGCGCGGCCTCTTACGACCGGCTCATCTGACCACAGGGAATATATAGACTGCAAGCCTCTAGGAATAGCAATAGAAATGATCGGGACAGGGCCCCGACCTACCCATACTATATAACAACAGAAACTGAAGTACACCTCTGGAATTCAGTCTCCGGATGACAGGAGCTGAATACTCAACGCTGACAGGAATCACGTGGTGTCACCTGCTCGTCTATGAGTACCTGCAGGCAAGTAATGCAGCGCCCCACCGGGCGTCAGTACCGCTGGTACTGAGTATGTAAAGCAATAACTGAAAACAAAATCTGAAAGCAATAATGTAACTAATAAAACTGAAGTAGAAGGAATAACTTAACTGTCTGATAATGTAAACCTTACCTTCTCTCAATCTCTACTGGAAGGGATGAGAGTCATACCTGGAAACGTATCGTGCTACTGCTGATCTACTTGTATCTAACATAACATGGCATAATATGAAATACCATAACATAGCACACACAAACCTTACCCGGCCCCCATAAGCCGGGAGGTACAACCAGCACAGAATCTATACCCCTACCCTGGTCATCCCATCTCTTATAGTGGCTGTAAGCATCCTGCCGGTCCCAGGGTATGCACTTGGGCTCACTGAGCCCCTAACTATAACTGCATCTGAGTCCGAAGGACTCCTGAATCTGCACCCGGGCGTATCCGCTCGACTGGGGTGTGTAAGGGCCGATCAAGGCACAAATATGGGGAAAAACTGGCATCCCATCTTCGTCCCCTGGCGGGATGGCATGCCACTCCGTAGAGTGACGTATCCTCATCCTCTGGCGGACGAGTCGACACAGCTATTAACCCTGGGCGGTCATGGATGCTAGGTAATCCAACCCCAAACAACACAACGGTCTCAACTGGTAATACTGTCTGGGTATCTCACATGCTGAGGCTAATAGGGGTGAAGTATCATATATATTACATGCTGAGCTGATGATAGTAATCTGTATGTATTTAATACGTGCTGAGGCAGGTAAAGACGTATAAATATGAGTATAGCCTCCTGCCGGGCTGTACTGGAGCAAATGCTATATAAGACAATGTTTCTGCTGAAAACTCTGTTGTTTACTAAGTTTCTGTATACACTATATGCTGGACTAGTGATAGGAATAAGTACATACTTAATACATGCTGAGGCTGGAAGTACTATATATGTATGTACGAATATAATCTTTCTGCTAAACTACGCTGTATACTGACTTTCTATAGTAATATGATTTACTAATCCTGACATGCTTTCTGAACTTCATTTTAGTCTGCTATTCTATTTCTGAAGTGCTTTACGGGTATTGCATTACTATACGGGGTTTCAACTGAATACAACCATATCCTGACATGGCATGTCACATTACATACTGAGTATACTGGGCAATCTCTAACACTTGCGTTAAAATCTGTATCATACTGATAGGTTTCATATACATCACAACCCAATGTTTCTCACATCGTACCAATATTCATAATAACGCAATACTCGACTTCTGAACATTCTACTGGTCCGTAATTTATTACACTATACTGATATTACTTAACTTGCCGAAGGAACTAACTTTACATACCTTATCCTTGAACTATTCGTCTGTCGGATGAAGCTCGGCCGGCACTTTAACTGTTTTCTCCCAACTGCATTCATAAACATATCAATTAACACTAAATACAACTTTATTTCAAAAGGCAACGTCACTTTCGATATAGTTTATATCCTAAACTTAGGCTTATCGAAAGACGGCCAGAAACTCGCTATTTTTCAGAGGTCCAGAAGGGAGAAATATTCACTTCACAGCTAGGGACACATAGACACTAATTTAGAGCAATTCCACTTACCTTGGCTCGGTGGCTCGACGATTCGCCGGCCGTTTTTCGCGAAACTGAATCCGTAGGAATGCTCTCTTTCACTAAATACCCCCGTATCTGGAGTTAATTTGAGTTTGGGCAGCGTTTAGCAGCGTAATCGAGCGATAATGTATATTCCCTCTTCGTCCTCCTCTGTTTTGCTGCGTTCTCTGGAAATTTTATAAAGTTTTTATCATTTAAAACCGAAGTGAGGCTTTATATACTTGGGCCTGGACAAGGCCAACGTGTCACGGAGCCATCGCGGAGGCCTCTCCTCCGTGACACGCTGCCATCGCGGAGGGGCTCTGCCTCGGCTCCTTCCGCGATGGTTTGATGGGCTTCTCGTCCGATCTTTTCCCGGGCCTTTCTCCAACACGTATGGCCTTCAAATATGCTTAACCAACGTGGGAATAGGTCATCTGAGTGCCGGGAATTCTACGGGGTGTAACACTAAGGCTAGTTAGATCTGCCTATCTAACGTGTCATGACCGCCTAGTGGGCCACTAAAAAACTGAGTTCTGAATCTGATTCTGATAATCGGGAAGTACTACTGACACCTCGAGAATTTCTGTAGTCAAACTTATTAGCTGACACTTTCTGACTAACACTGAGAGTTCCAACATTCTTACTAAAACTGAACTAACAATAATATAATTTAGTTTCAATGCTACCAAAAACATGGGAGTGCACAACACTGATAAATCCAAGAAGGATTTCGATATTCAAGCATTAAAGCAAATTTCAAGATTTTTCTAGTTCAAGAAATAGGGCTAAATTTCACTTCACAATATTTAACATCATTTCAGTCATGAACTGATGGAATACATATATAATTAACATGGTATAATATTCTATATGATTTAGATGTAGTATGACTAGCAATTTCTTGACATTCAACAGTTTTAGGGCTATAACCGATAGAAAGAAATACGGAGGAATTTGGAGACACAAGAGAAGAACTATTTCCTTGTTGAATTCCCACATACCTTGAAAAGAAGCCCGAAGAATTTCCTTGAGAAATCGAGGAGAAAAGGCTGCCCTAGCTCTTGCTCTGAATAGCTCTGAGAGGAGTTTTACAATGATTTTTGATAGTCTGAATGGGGAGAATGAGGAAAGAAACCATTTAACCCCTCTAATAAAACTGAAAATATATTTAAAACGTTTAGAGTCTAGAAGGGTAGGAAATTACTGAAAGAACCTTGAAATCTCGCAGGGGAAAATTGATCGTTAGTCCTTACGAGTGACCCAATGGGTCGTGGTCAGTGACCAACGATTCGTGGTCACACTCGTGAGGTACACTGCCTGGAACCCCCCGTTGGTCACCACGAGGGACCTAACGAGTCGTGGTTGGTGACCATGACTCGTGGTCACCTCTGGTGGACTACATTACCCATATTTACCCTGGAGTCCCACAGGCGACACCACGACTCGTGGTGTCCCAAACGAGTCGTGGTGAGGATCCGTTGACTACACTGCCTAACATTTTCCTGGCCTAACATTGTTCTTGACCATAGGTCATTTCACGACTCGTGGGGTTGGCCACGACTCATGGTCACACCCATGGTCACCCATTCTCCAAATTTCTCACTAAGTCCACATGCCTCACTATGAGTCACTTAACGACTCGTGGTCAGCCCCCACGGGTCGCAGAACGACTTATTTTGTAACCTGAAGTAGATTTTCCAATTTTCTCTATTTTGAGTCCCGGGTCTAGTCTTTGAGTTTCTGGGGCATTAAAATATCTCCTCTTGGAAACATTTGTCCTCAAAGGTTGGAAAATACACGGGAAAGTAGAGAATAGCAACTTTTATACGTTAATACTGATCACGAGAGCTGAAACTAGCGGAATGACTACCTCTGAACTCAATCACAAGTCTGAACTAATTTACTAATCATGCACATATTTATTTACATGAAAGAAACTGAAACACATGAACTAATAGCAGTTTTGCGGAGGAAATTTATATCTTAAACTAAAAAAGTGTTGGAAGGGAACATATGGGGGTATCTAGCAATCTTATCCACTTCAGCCTCCCACATAGCTCCCTCAACCTGCTAATTCCTCCATAAGACTTTAACCGAAGCTACTTCCTTGTTCCTCAGTTGACGAACCTGACGGTCAAGGATCTGGACTGGGACCTTCTCATACGAGAGACTATCTTTCACTTCCATGCTATCCAATGGCACAATTGAAGTTGGATCACCGATGTACTTATTCAATAGTGACACATGGAATACTGGGTGCACAAATGCCAATTCTGAAGGCAACTCCAGCTCATAAGCTACCTTGCCAATTCACCTTAGAATTCTGTAGGGTCCCACATCCTAGGACTGAGCTTTCCCTTCTTCCCAAACCTCATCACCCCTTTCATGGATGAAATTTTAGATAGACCCAGTCATCCACAACAAACTCCAATTCTTTTCTCCTCACATTAGCATAAGATTTCTGATGGCTCTGAGCTGTTTTCAGTCTTTCCCTGATGAGTTGTACCTTCTGCATAGCTTCATGAACCATGTCTAGCCCGATTATAGCAGCTTCACCAACCTCAAACCACCAAATAAGAGACCTGCATCTCTTACCATACAATGCCTAAAATGGGGCCATCTGGATATTGGAGTGGTAGTTGTTGTTGTACGCAAACTTGATAAGAGGCAAATGTTCATCCAAACTTCCCTTGAAATCGATCGCACACGCTCTCAACATATCTTCTAGGGTCTGAATGGTCCACTCAGCTTGCCCAACTATCTGCGGGTGAACAACTGTGCTGAGCTTGACCTAGGTACCAAGTCCCTTCTAAAAGGACTTCCAGAAATACGAGGTGAACTGGGTACCTCTATATGAAATAATGGATAATGGAAGCCTTTGAAGTCTGACCAACTCCCGGATATAAATCCTAGCATAGTCCTCGACTGAATCTGTAGTTTTAACTGGGAGGAAATGTGCTGACTTAGTCATCCAGTCTAATACTACCCAAATAGAATCATGTTGCTGATGAGTTCTAGGTAGACCCGAAATAAAGTCCATATTCACTTCTTCCCAATTTCACGTGGGTATGCTGATATCCTGGGTCAAACATCTCGATCTTTGGTCCTCTACCTTGACTTGATGGTAGTTCGGGCACTTAGCCACGAATTTGGCTATGTCTCTCTTCATGCCATTCCACTAGTAAATATCCTGAAAATCGCAGTACATTTTAGTAGCACCAAGGTCGATTGAGTATTTTGAGCTGTGTGCTTCATCCAATATCTACTGTCTCAAATCACCGACGTCCGGTACACATAATCTGCGCTGGTAACGGAGCACACCATCTCCCCCTTTGGATAAAGCCTCAACCTCTTTCCTGAGAACCACTTCCTTAAAATTTAAGTAAAATGGGATCTTCATCCTGTTTGGAATTAACTTCAACAACCAAAGAGGAATCTGACCCACTTTGCATCACCACTCCATCCTCAGTTGAATCAACCAATTGCACCCCTAATCGAGCTAGTCTATGCCGATTCCTTTTTGCCTTCCTCAACATGAGTCACGCTTCCCATAGACACTCTGAACAGGGCATCAACCAGCACATTGGCTTTGCCCGGGTTATATAGCACACTCATGTCATAGTCCTTCAGTATCTCTAACCACCTTATTTGGCGAAGATTTAGATCTTTCTAACTGAATACATACTGAAGGCTCTTGTGATCGGTGAAAGCATCTACGCGAGCCCCATACAGATAGTGTCTCCATATTTTCAATGCAAGCACCACCGCTGCCAAATTCAAGTCATGATTTGGATAATTCTTCTCATAAACTTTGAGTTGTCTGGAGGCGTAGGCTATCACCTTGCCCCGCTGCATCAGAACGTAACCGAGCCCAACTGTAGAAGCATTGCAGTATACTATAAATCCATTTGATCCTTCTGGTAGGGTCACACTAGAGCGGTAGTGAGTCAAGATTTTAACTCCTGAAAACTCTTCTCACATGCATCTGACCACTAGAATTTCACCTTCTTCTGAGTTAGCCTAGTTAGACGAGATGCTATAGAAGAAAAGCCTTCCATAAAATGTCGGTAATAACCGACCAAACTTAAGAAACTTCTAATTTCAGTTGGGGAGGTAGGTCTGGGCCAGTCTTTCACGGTTGCTATATTTTGAGGATCATCCTGAATACCCTTACCTGAGACCACATGACCTAGGAAAGTCACAGACTTCAACCAGAACTTGCACTTGCTGAACTTGGAGAGTAGCTGGCAGTCTATAAGGGTCTGAAGCACTATCCTCAGGTGATTAGCATGCTTTTCCTCATTTATGGAGTATACCAGAATGTCGTCGATAAATACAATGACGAACATATCTCGATGTTGCTTGAAGATTCTGTTCATCAGGTCCATAAAGGCTGCAGGGGCATTAGTTAGTCCAAAGGACATAACCACAACTTCGTAGCGACCATATTGAGTCCTGAAAGTTGTCTTTGGTATGTCACACTCTTTGACTCTTAGTTGGTGATACCTGGACCTGAGAACTATTTTGGAGAAATAATTGGCTCCCTGAAGTTTGTCGAACAGGTCATTAATTCTGGGTAGGGGATACCTATTCTTGACTGTGACCTTATTCAACTGTTGGTAATGCACATTCTGAGGGTACCATCTTTCTTTCGCACGAATAGCACTAGAGCACCCCAGGAAGAGATGTTGGGTCTGATAAAACCCTAATCAAGAAGATCTTTTAGCTGCTCCTTCAACTCCTTAAGTTCAGCCAGAGCCATTCTATAAGGAGGGATGGAGATGGGATGAGTATCTGGAATAAGGTCTATACCGAAGTCGATTTCCCATTCAGGAGGAACTTCGGGAAGATCTTTGGGGAACACAGCTAGAAATTTGCTGACAACAGGGACTGACTGTATAGTTGGGGTCTCAGAGTCGGCATCTTTGACCCAAACTAGATGATAGATACATCCATTATAAATAAGCTTTTGGGCCTTAAGGTAGGAAATAAATCGAACCTCAGGCGCTATACTACTGCCCGTCCAGTCTAACACCAGCTCATTCAGAAACTGAAATTTGACAATTCTAGTTCTGCAATCGATTGAGGCATAATCGGAGTGTAACTAATCCATGCCAAGAATGAGGTCAAAATTCACCATGTCTAATTCTACAAGATCAGCTGGAATGACCTTATTGAAGACTAAGACTGGTCAGTTTCTATACACCCGGATGGCTCTAACTGACTCGCCAACTGGGGTGGACACTGAAAATGGTTCTGATAGGAACTCTGGATTGATATTGAACTGGACGACTACGTAGGGAGTCATGAATGATAATATGGCTCTTGGATATAGTAGGGAATATACATCTAGGTGGAAATGATGTAACATACCCGTGACTACATTTGGTGAGTTCTCCTTATCCTGATGAGATGATAATGCATAAAAATGATTTTGGCATTGACCGCCCTCCGTACCTAAGGTATTGGCCTGCTGAGCTGGTTGGTCTGCTGGAACTGCTAAGGTAATGGATTATGACCTTCCCCGTCCTGTTGAGGGGCAATCCTAAGCTGATAACCAAGCTGTCCATAACCAAAACAACCCTCTCGACCCTGAAGACACTCTCCTGGGTGGTTCTTTCCAAACTTAGAGCAAGCTAGATATCTGTTACTGGCACTAAAACTCTGGGACTGAGAGCCAGATGCTCCAATCATCCGATCCTGGCGAGACCGAAAGGTAGGGGCGCTGGCTGAGCTGGGTGTTGGAGTCCTCTACTGCTGCGGGCGGTTGGTACCGTCGGACCTCTGGTGGCTATAATCACATTGGCCAGTACTTGCCCGCTTGTTCCTTCGCTCCATGTCCCTCAGTTTTTCTGCCTCAATCTTCTAGGCATAGACAATAAGGATGGAGAGGTCAATATCCTTAATCAGCATCACTGTCTTGCACTCTTTAAGGACCAAGTTTGACACCCCATTAACAAACTTCAACATGCGAGCCTTGGGCTCGGCCACCATCTCTGGAGCGTATTTGGACAACCTGGTGAACTCCAGAGCATATTCTTCTACTGTCCAGTTTCCCTATCTCAGATTCATGAACTCCCCTACCTAAGGCTGTAGTGAACTCCTTCCATTCCATCGATCCTGCCTCCGCTAGCCTCCCCTCCTTCCACTGTTCGTACCAATCTTGGGACACCCCTTTCAGCTGGTAGGTAGCCAAGTTGGCACTCTCTGGGGGACTGACACCTATAATTCGGGTGATCTTTTAAATCTCATCCACAAATCCTTGTGGGTCCTCTCCCACCTTAGATTCATGAAAATCCGTAGGGTTTATCCGTGTGAAGTCTTGCACTCAGGCAGCTACTACGGACCCGTAGTTGTTGATTGGAACCATCCGCTGATTCACTTGATTGATAACAATTTGAGCGAGCAGCTGAATGGTCGCCCTAAACTCTACGGTATACATTAAGTCGTCCTAAGGGGCTGCGGGGGCTGGTGGGGCAGGTCGGTGAGCATTATCGGCCCTTGTTCCATTACCACGACGCGGAGGAATAATTACTTAAACAAAATAGAGCACGAGTTAGGAGAATGATTCTAGAATTAAATTTCAACGCACAACAAGGAGTATGAAATAAAAGGGAATTTTTCTAATAACATCTCATAGCCTCCCCGTCATAAGTGTGGCGCACTTCACACCCATGAAGAGGACTCTACTCGATGCGGCTTTTACACATCCAAGGATACTCTGAACTTAGTGCTGTGATACCAAGTTTGTCACACCCCGAGTCTACACCCTGAACGAAACACGATACTTGGAGTACAAATAACTCCAAGTCAACCCCTGGTCTATCATATACTGGCATTCTAAGTAAACAAACATATAGTGGAAGCTAAAGTAAAGTATAAAACATTTATGAGAATAAAGCTGAATCATATAGTTTAGAATATTAAGACAAAACTGAAAGTTTGAACCCAAGTTTTTATCTGAAAGCCAACTCCAACTGATGAGTTTCTGGGACAATCCCCCATCTAACTCTAAATCTACATAGAAAGAAAGAGAAATATAACTGAATTAAATAATCTCCGTCCTCGAAGAAAGAGGACTCACCAACTAGAAAAGCTGAAGTCTTCAGTGAGCAATCGGCTAGTGAGGCTGAGAATGAGATCCTGCAGCATCAAATAATATAGCATAAAAGCATGAGTTAGTACTTTGAATATACTGAGTAAGTGAGAGAGACCATGCATAAGAAATAAAAGTACTGAACTGAAAAGACATGCATTGACCAACTAGAGCTACTGAACTAAATAACTAAAATAACTGAGATGGTTTGAAAGACCCTGTCCGACGGTCAAGGACATGCTCCAAATATGAGATAATGGTCTATAAGTGTCACGACCCGAATAGAGGCTCAGGTCATAGACACGGGACAAGGGACCCTGAGAGACCCCAACTCGACCCATGACATAAGCATACATCTAACTCATTCGATAAATTGAAGAAATCATCAATATAACTCGGTGAAAGTCTAACTCAATATAACATCAGAATAAGCATCCGAAGCTATCACATACATAATTCTGAAAAGCCTCTAATCTGGACGAGTTGATGGGATAAACCCAAACTAACTCAACAATAACTGAAATTACATAGGGAAACTAAAAGTCTAGCCCTTGAAGGATGAGGACTCACCAACCAGAAGGTACTAACATCTGACAACCAACTACGAGTGGGGCCGAGCTTGGGAGTTGGGTCCTGTATCATGAAATGATGCAACATAGAAAGTATGCGGTCAGTACGTGGAATGTATCAAGTATGCAAGGTATGTAAAATCACTTAAGTAAAGTAAATCATTCAAAACATTTCATGAAATATCATAAGCTTTCAAATCTGAGAGAACGGATTACATGTATTCATTCTGAAATCGTGATCATACATAGCTTCATAACATCATACAGACTCAAATGACTCAAAGCTGAAATATGACATTTATAGAAAAGATGAAAAATGAGTCAAACCTTTCTTTTAGAACATACATGCTTAAAGTAATAATCATGAGTAATGAATATACAAATCTGAATCACATAGACAATGGGAGACTTGTCACTTAACCGACATACCACGATAGAGCTTATGTGGTCCCCACTATCACACTCAAGTGGGAAGAGCCGTCTAAGACTTTGTCAGGGCTAAGTACGCTACCATGATATAGATATCAATCTCATGGGCCATTATGGCCGGGGATAGCTCACAAGGGAGGTTCCAATAACCATAATAGTATGAACCTACGTTGGCGCATAGTTCTGGGGCATAGGTTAATTGGCCCTTAGCCTGCTCGGTGCTAGACTCTTCTCCCAAAACATGCAATACTCTACATCATATATAACGAAGCTCAACATTGTCTATTGACGAAGCTCAACAATGATATCATGCATAAACTCAACATCATATGAAACGAAGCTCAACATTGTCATTAGACAAAGCTCAATAATGAAATCATGCATAGAACCGACATCATAGGAAAATGAAGCTCAATAACATATATCTCAATTATGAATTCATGCATATGAGAAGCTTTATTTCAAAATATACCACAAACTCAAATATAAGTGGGAGCATCTACTCCAAAACCATGTGGTAAGCTTACTTAGACATACTACATCATCATACTTGATATAAGGGCCTTGACAAAACTTTAGCATACTTGGATCTACTCAATTCATTTTGTAAACAATATCATAATCATGGGTAGCTTTAGAAACATGTTTTTCATCATCAAATCTCATCATCATCATACATTCATTATCATTCTCTTCTTTCATGAACTGCTCATCGTGAGCATTAATTTTCATAATTTAGAAAAGACAATTGTTGATTGAGAACAATTTAAAATCTGCCCAAGCTTCACAATTCATCAATATAAACATAATCTAATCGTACCCATGTATAGAATTATGAAATTGGGTAAAACTCCCATAACTTGATCATGTGAATTTCTCAAACTTAGCTAGAGATTTGGGCATGGGTGAGGAAGGAAACACCTACTCATAACCTTACATACCTAGAAGGGATGATTCTACCACTTCTCTAATTGCGCAAGATGAGATTCAAATGGAAACCTTCAAAACTTTCTATAAATCCTCTCTTCAAACTCTCAAGTTTGCATTCATGGAATGAATTAGCTTAGAATAGGTTTTTCCCTATTAAAACCCTATAAAATGAGCCTTAAACGATGTAGTATAGGTCTTAGGAACTTAGGAATTATGGAGAGACCCTTACTAAATTCGCAGGAAAACACTGTCAGGTGGTCCTAAAGGATGACCTGATGGATCGTTACTGGCGGGAACGACTCATCATGTTGCTTGTGAGTCCACTGCCTGCCTGGACTCCTGGGATCGTAATGACTGACCTAATGACTCTTTACCTGACCAATGAGTCGTGTTCAGCTTCCGTCAAGTACACTAGTCTAACCTCTCCTATTTTCCTTCTCCCTAACGCCACGGTTGACCTAGCGACTCGTGTGGTCTGACCACGAGTCGTTGCCACTGCCATGGGGAAGACTTTTCCTCCAAACTTCCAAACACTCCCTTGGCCTCCCCACAAGTCAACTGACAACTCGTGGGCTGTCCTCACGAGTCGTCCAATGACTCGTTCTGTGCCTGCAACACAAATTTTGCATTTTCCCTGTTTTGACTCCAAGGTCTGATCCTTGGGTTCCCGAGGCATTACAATCTCCCCCTTGAGAACATTCATCCTCGAATGTTAGAAACACATAGAAAATGCAGAAACATATTGTCACGCCCCCACCTTGGGAGGCATGACTGGCACCTGGTACCTTACTGGGATTTGACTGAGCTTACGCACTTCTGGTGCAGGGCTAGTTCTAACTCTCAAATCAAGAAAACAACGGACTGTATCTCGGTTGTAAACACAGCCCCCAGCTGACAAGGCCTTATAGCCACCTGTAAAAGAAAATAGATAACAGCAAGAAACCCTATGCGGGCTGACAAGGCCACCATGATGTCTAGTTATGACTGAAAAGTAAATCCGGTACTAAACAAAGCTATAGCCAACAAGGCCGCTAACTAAGAGCTAAACATGACCCCACATGGCCAACGCACAAGATAAAACACATATGGGCCTCACACGACCATCAACAGCTAACTACAAGGAATCTAAAACAGTCCGCAAGCCTCTAAGAGTAATATGATGGTCGGGACAGGACCCCGACCTACCCATAAACTGTACAATCAAAATGAGTAAACCTTCTATCTACAAGCTCCAGAGGTAAGGAGCCGACTGGCCTGACAACCCTGGCTGAAAGCTAAGAGGGACTTGTTCCTCGTCTATCCACACCTGTAGGCAAGTAATGTAGCGCCTAGAAAGAGCATCAGTACAATATGTACTGAATATGTAAGACAATAATTGTAAATGACTGAATAAAAGAAATGAAATTGAAAATAACTGAAATGGAGGAATAGAGATCGTACCTGAGTAGTTGAACTTCCTATCATCCAATTTATCACTAAATAAAGCAAACAAAAACCTTACGTAGCCCTTATAAGTCGGAAGGTAAAACCAGGATAGAATAACCCACCTGGGCCCCCCATAAGCCCTTGTGAGTACACCTCAATCTATATACCCCTAGAAAGTTAAAACTGGGTCAACTAATAGCTATAGCCGTCCTACCAGTCCCCTGGGTCTGCAACTGAGCCTGTTTGGCCCCTGACTATAGTTGTGTCTGAGTCCAGTGGACTCCTGATATCTGCACCCCAAGCACTAGGCTCAACGGGGGTGTGGTGTCGATTCGACATGTAATACTCCATCCCTGGAATAGACTGTATGAGGAATTGGGACCCCATCTTCATCCCTTGCGGATGGCATACCACTCCATGGAGCGACGTTATCTCGCCCCTGGCGGGCGTCGACACAGCTAGTAACCCTGGGTTTGGTCCTGAAGGGTTATACGGGGCAAGTCAATCCCAAACTAAATAGAGAATGCAGGTCTCAGCTAATAACAACAGTTAACAATGATCAATATACTTCTAATTCTCTTACTAGGATTTAAACTGAGTTTTAATACTAAAGAAACTAACTTGCCGAAGGAATTTTTCTTAACATACCTCGATCGCAGATTCTTGATTAAATGGAGAGTTTCAATTCATATGTAACAACTCTTTTCAACTGAAATCATATTACTGGGAGAAAGAAGCTAGTTTCAGTATTAAATTCGGTAAAAACAAAAACTTTATATATAAATATTAACTGTATTTCAACTTGACGGAACATGGTCAAAAACATGCAATTTCTCAGGAGCTCAGATGGGAGAAATACTTACTTGAAGCCTGTAATCGTATATAAATTAGTTTGGAGTCGTTCCGACAACTTTAGCTCAGTGGGGTTATGATTCACCGGCCGAATTTTGCAAAAATAACTCTGTAGTAATGCTCCTTGCAGCCTTACACTTCGATACCCAAAGTTAATTTGAATTTGGGCAGCGTTTCGTAGTGTAAACAGAGAAAAATAGAATGAAAATGGAAAGTTTCCTTCTTTGGTCGCGGGGTTCTGTTTATTTAGAATGAAATCAAATGATCCGATTAAATATATATAAGGCTTGGGCAGTGGACACGAGGTCCATTGCATGGACCCCAACGCACCGGTTTACGGGCATTCAACGGAGCCCAACATGGAGGAAGGGGGTCTGTGACACACCGCCCCTGTTGCAGCCTGCTTCGGCCTTCTCCCACGCGATCTCGATTTCGCGCTCGTCCGACCTTTTTCCGAGCCCTTTCTTGTACGTGTTTCACTTTAAAACTCTTAACCAACGTATGAATAGGCCGACTAAATGTTAGAGGCTTACAGGGTGTAACATCCTCCCCCCTTAGGAACATTCGTCCTCGAATGTTATTTCAACTTATAGGAGTTTAACCCTTTTAACTATTTATCCTGGAAAAATTTCGGCAGAGTCTCCCCTGTAATATGGACTATCTAAAAATCCTAAAACGCAAAAAATTCTAACAAAGGTACTTTACATAGTACTACAACAACTATTTCACAATAAGGCTAGAGTCAACTGCGCTAGATATATACAACGCAAATCACAAAATATCAACTAAGTCAATAAATATACCTTAACTGCATGGTCTGAGTTAAGCCTAGAATAAATGAGGATATCTGGATCTCATATAGTCTTCAGCTTCCCAAGTCATCTCTTATATATTCCCGTTCCTCCACAATACCTTAACAGAAGTGACATTCTTAGTTCTCAACCTGCGAACCTGTCGATCCAATATAGCTACTGGAACTTCTTCATAGGATAACTCCTCAGTGACTTGGACATCCTCGACTGGCACAATTCGGGATGGGTTTCCTATGCACTTTCATAGCATCGACACATGAAAGACTGGGTGAACCGATTCTAATTTTGAAGACAAATCTAGCTCATATGCCACCTGGCCTATTATTCGGAGGATTCGATATGGTCCAAAAAACCTTGGGCTAAGCTTGCCCTTTACCAAATCTCATCACACCCTTCATCGGCGAAATTTTCAGAAATACCCAGTCATCTACAGCGAACTCCAAGTCTCTGCTCCATACATCAGCATAAGATTTCTGGTGGCTTTGAGCTGCCAACAAGCGTTCTCTGATGAGTTTCACCTTTGCTTCTGACTGATCGATTATATCTGGTCCAATTAATCCCAATTCTCCTATATCGAATGAACCAACCGGGGATCTGCATTTCCCCCCATATAAGGCCTCATAAGGCGCCATCTGTATTGCTGAATGGTAACTGTTATTGTAAGCAAATTCAATAAGAGATAAGTGCTCATCCTAGTTTCCCCCGAAGTCTAGTATGCACTCCCATAACATATCCTCGAGCATCTGAATTGTACATTTTGCCTGCCCATCTGTTTGAGGATGAAAGGCTATACTCAGATTAACCTGTGTCCCCAGACCCTTCTGGAAGGATTACCAAAATTTAGCTGTGAACTGTGCCCTCTATCAGAAATAATTGATACTAGGACACCATGTAATCGAACTATCTCCTTGATGTATAGTTCAACATAGTCCTCGTCTGAAAAGGTAGCTCTGACTGGTAGAAAATGGGCCGACTTCGTCAACCTGTCGACAATCACCTAGATATAATCAAATTTACGCCTGGTATGAGGTAACCTTGTCACAAAATCCATATTAATTGCCTCCCACTTCCACATAGGCACTGTTATATCCTGTGTCAATCCATCAGGTTTTTTATGTTCAACCTTCACTTGTTGGCAATTAGGACATTGTGCTACAAATTCTGCTACCTCCTTTTTCATTCTCGGCCACCAGTAAATTTCTTTTATGTCATGATACATCTTTGTTGAACCTAGATGAAGAGGGTAACAAGAATAATGCACCTCACCCATTATCTGCTGGCGAAGTCCTGCCGCATCCGGAACACAAAGGCGACCCCTATACCTCAAAACTCCATCTTCAGTTACCTTGAAATCTGTTACTTCCCCTCGCTGAGCCTTATCTTTGAGATGAACCAGGTTAGGGTCTTCAAATTGTCATTCTTTCACCTCTACAACCAATGATGATACTGCAGTATTCTGGATCACTGCTCCACTGCCTCCCCAGTCTACTATACGTATGGCCAAATTGGCTAATTGATGCGATTCTCGAGCTAGTTCTCATTGTTTTGGCTTTAGGTATGCCAAACTTTCCATGGATTTGCGGCTGAGGGCATCTGCTACAACATTGGCCTTCCTTGGATGATACAAAATATTCACATCATAGTCTTTCAATAATTCTAACAAGATGCGTTGCCGCAGATTCAAATCTTTTTGTGTGAAAATTGTACTGGAGACTTTTATGATCAGTAAAAACATCTAAGTTGACACCATATAGATAGCGCCTCCACATTTTTAAGGCATGAATTACTGCAGCCAATTCCAGATTGTGGGTAGGGTAGTTCTTTTCATGCTTCCTCAACTTTCTTGAAGCGTAAGTAATTACCTTACCATGTTGCATCAGCACACATCCTAACCCGACGCCTGAAGCATCACAATACACTGCATAACCCTCTGATTGTTCTGGTAAAGCCAATACTGATGCTGATGTCAACCTATTTTTCATCTCCTAAAAACTCTGCTCACATGCTTCAGTCTAGTGGAATTTAGCTGCTTTCTGAGTTAACTTGGTGAAAGGTGCTGATAAAGTGGAAAACCCTTCTGCAAACCTCCTGTAATACCCAGCTAATCCTAGAAAACTACGTACTTAAGTCAGAGTTGTTGGTCTAGGCCATGACTTTACAGCCTTAATCTTATGGGAATCTACCTGGATACCAGCTTCTAACACAACGTGACCCAGAAAGGCTATTGAATTCAGCCAAAACTCACACTTAGAAAATTTGGCATATAACTGGCGATCTCTGAGAATCTAGAGCAGTGTTCGTAGATGGTCTCGAAGTTCTGCTTCTGAACAGTAATATACCAGAATATCATTAATAAACACTATCACAAACAAGTCCAAGTACATCCTGAAGATGCTGTTCGTCAGATCCATGAACACTGCTGGAGCATTCGTCAATCCGAAGGACATGACTAAGAATTCAAAGTGTCCATATCTGGTTCTGAAAGCAGTCTTCGGGATATCTCTCTCCCGAAGTCGAACCTGGTGATATCCTAACCTTAAGTCAATTCTTGAAAAACACTTCGCCCCCTTTAACTGGTCAAACAAGTCATCTATTCTGGAAAGCGGGTACTTATTCTTGTTAGTGACTTTATTCAGCTGCCGGTAGTCTATACACATGCGGAGGGAGCCATCCTTACAGAACTGGTGCTCCCCACGGTAAAGTACTCGGCCTGATAAAACCCTTGTCTAATAGATCTTTCAACTGTTCTTTCAATTCTCTGAGCTCAGCAGGAGCCATTAGGTACGGAGGAATAGATATAGGCTGAGTACCTGGTAATAAATCAATTGCAAAATCAGTCTCTCTTTCTGGGGGAATACCAGGAAGTTCATCTGGGAATACATCTAGAAATTCATTGACTACTGCAACATACTGAAGAGTCAGAGATTCTGCTCGGACATCTTGAACTCTGACAATATGATAAATACATCCCTCAGCTATCAATTTCCTCTCCCGAAGATAGGAAATAAACCTACCTTTTGGCGAGGATGCACTACCTTTCCACTCTCGAACAACCTCCCCTGGGAAGTGGAATTGGACAGCCTTGGTCTAACATTCTACATTGGAATAACATGGCGCTAGCTAATCCATACCCATAATTGCATCAAAGTCAATCATCTCTAATTCTACCAAATCTGCGAAAGTCTGGTGACCAACGACCTCTACTATGCACCCTCGATAGACTCTTTTATCTATAATGGAATCACCAATGGGTGTGGACACTAAAAAAGGCCGTCGAAGCAATTTCGGCGTGATACCGAACTTTCGGGCCACAATGGCATCACATAAGACAAAGTGGAGCCTGGGTCTATCAAAACATACACGAAATGAGAGAAGATGTCCAGCATACCTGTTACAAAATCCGGTGATGTCTCTGACTCTTGTCGCCCTGGTAGAGCATATGTGTGATCTGGACCGGTACTTGAACCAGATGCCCCTGATCTACCACGGCCTCTGTGGGTTGGAGCTGAGGGCCTGCACCCTGCTGGAGGGGCTGGGGCATGTGACCCTACTGAAGATCTATCCTGTTGATCACCATCGCTTTGGCCTCTGGCTGGACAGTCCTTCATCCGATTACCCTCCTGTCCACACGCATAACATGCCGTAGAACCATACCTGCATGCCCTAGAATGATGTCGGCTGCAGATAGGGCAAAGTGGTACAGTAAATCTACTCTGATCTAACTCTCTCTGCTACTGCGGACCTACTAACAAAGTGCTCTCATCGGGCTGTGACTATCCCCGATGATCAGGTCTGCTCCCCTGCTGCTGTTGTGGAGGTAGGGATCTAGGTGGTCTATTTGATATCATGGTCTGGGTCCACCCTGGGACTCTGTCTGCATATCACTACGTCTGTCCCTGCGGCGCTACTCCTGATTTGCTCTCCTTATCTCCCGCTGCCACTGCCTGATCCTCTCAATATTCTGGGAAAATGCATGTAGCCAGCAATATCTATATCCTCTCGAAGAGTAGCTGTGATACAAGTCTCTACATATTATGGATTTATCCCTATGATAAACCAGTGCACCCTGGCTAGCATAGTATCCACAAAGGCCGGTACATATCAGGCCAAGGAGTCAAATCTCATAACATACTCTCGAACACTCATCGAGCGCTGCTCTAGATGCAAAAAATGGTCCACCCGGGCTTGATGAATCTCCCATGGAAAATAATGGTTTAAGAAGGCCTCTGAAAAGCTGGACCAGGTCATAGGGGGAACATCTCTACCTCGGGACCTTTCCCAACTGTCATACCATAATACTGCGATATCCCATAATCGAAATACCGCTAACACTATTGACTCTACAGGTGTGGCATGCATTACCCTGAAAATTCGCTGCAACTGGTCTAGAAATTTCTGAGGGTCCTCATCCCAATCTATCCCTGTAAATTGCGGGGGACTCAATGCGAGAAACTCTCGGACCCTCGAGCTACCGGGACATCCTAAAGACTCTGCAACTACCGGTACCACTGGCTGACGCTGTGCATCCATCATCTGAGCTATCATAGAGATGACACTCCTAAATTCTTGATCTGATGGTGTCGGTATGGAAACTGCTAGAAGTGGTGCCGACACATCTGCCGCTCCGGGAGGCTCTTGGCATGGCAGAGAGTGCTGCGGAGACGGAGATGAAGTCTCCCTATCGCCCTCAGACTGGCTGACTCTGACTGAGGCACCTTGCTAGTGCCCTCCCCTGCTGCGGTATCTAGCTCCCTGCTAGTCGTGGCATGTCGCGGGTCTGACATTTCTCTGTAGACAAAAGGAATTGTGTAAGCTTAGGGACTCAACCCACACAGCTCTATAGCACGACTAGATAAGAAAGAAGAGTAACCATCCAATCATGCCTCGCAGCCTCCTGCCTATGGAATGTGGTGCACAACATATCCATAGACAAGACTTTACTTAGCATGACATGCAGAATCCCTGGGATACGACCTGCTCTGGTACCAAGTTTGTCATGCCCCACCTTGAGAGGCATGACTGGCACCTGGTGCCCTACCGGGATGTGACTGAGCTGACTGAGCTTACGCACTTCTAGTGCAGGGCTAGTTCTAACTCTCAAATCAAGAAAACAACGAGCTATATCTCGGCTGTAAACAAAGCCCCCACCCGATAAGGCCTTATAGCCACCTGTAAAAGAAAACAGCTAACAAGAAACAGATAATAGCAAGGAACCCTATGCGGGCCGAAAAGGCCACCATGATGTCTAGTTATGACTGAAAAGTAAATCTGGTACTAAAATAAACTATAGCTGACAAGGTCGCTAACTAATAGTTAAACATGACCCCACACGGACAACACAAAAGATAAAACACATATAGGCCCCACACGGCCATCAACAACTAACCACAGGGAATCTAAAATAGTCCGCAAGCCTCAAAGAGTAATATGATGGTCGAGAAAGGGCCCTGACCTACCCATAAACTATACAATCAAAAGGAGTAAACCTTCTATCTACAAGCTCCGGAGGTAAGGAGCCGACTAGTCTCCGGAGGTAAGGAGCCGACTAGTCTCCAGAGGTAAGGAACCGACTGGTCTAACAACCCTAGCTAAAAGCTAAGAGGGACCTACTCCTCATCAATCTGTACCTGCAGGAAAGTAATGCAGCGCCCCAAAAAGGGCGTCAGTACAATATGTACTGAATATGTAAGACAATAATTGTAAATGATTGAATAAAAGAAATGAAACTGAAAATAACTGAAATGGAGGGATAGATATTGTACCTAAATAGTTGAACTTCCTATCATCTAATTTATTAGTAACTAAAGAAAATAAGAACCTTACCTGGCCCCCATAAGCCGGAAGGTACAACCAGCACAGAATAACCCACCTGGGGCCCCTATAAGCCATGGTGAGTACACCTCGATCTATATACCCCTAGCAATGTCACACTGGGTCAACTAATAGCTATAGCCATCCTACCAGTCCCCTGGGTCTGCAACTCAAACCGTTCGACCCCTGACTTTAGCTGTGTCTTAGTCTAGTGGACTCTTGATATCTGCACCCCAAGCACCAGGCTCGACGGGGGTGTGGTGCCGATACGGCATGTAATAGTCCAGCCATGGAATGGACTGTATGAGGACCTGAGACCCCATCTTTGTCCCTACAGATGGCATACCTCTCCATGGAGCGACGTGATCTCGCCCCTGGCGGGCATCGAGACAGGTAGTAACCTTGGGGTTGGTCTTGAAGGGCTATACGGGGCAAGTCAATCCCAAACTAAACAGAGAATGCTGGTCCAGCTAATAACAACAACTAACCATGATCAATGTACTTCTGATTCTCTTACTGGGATTTAAATTGAGTTTTAATACTAAAGAAACTAACTTGCCGAAGGAGTTTGCCTTAACATACCTCAATAGAAGATTCCTGATTAACTGGTGAGTTTCGATTCATGTGTAACAGCTCTTTTCAACTGAAATTGTATTACTGGGAGAAAGAAGATAGTTTCAGTCCTAAATTCGGCAAAAACAAAAAGTTTATATATAAATATTAACTGTATTTCAGCTTGAAGGAACACGGTCGAAGACGTGCAATTTCTCGGGAGCTCAGAAGGGAGAAATACTTAGTTGAAGCTAGTGATCATATAGAAATTAGTTTGGATTCGTTCCGACAACTTTGGCTCGGTGGGGTTATGATTTGCCAGGCGAATTTCGCGAAAATAACTCCATAGTAAGGCTCCCCGTAGCCTTAAACTTCGATACCTGAAGTTAATTTGAATTCAGGCAGCGTTTCGTAGCATAAACGGAGAAAAATAGAATGAAAATGGTGAGTTTCCTTCTCTAGTCACAGGGTTCTATTTATTGAGAATGAAATCAAATGATCCGATTCAATATATATAAGGATTGGGCGGTGGACACGGGGATTGTGGCACGGGCCCCAACGTGTCGATTTACGGGTGTGCCACAGAGCCCAAAGCGGAGAAGGGGGTCCGTGACATGCTGCCCTGTCCCGGCCTGCTCCGGCCTTCTCCCGTGGGATCTCGATTCCGCGCTTGTCCAACCTTTTCTCGGGCCATTTCTCGTACATGTTTCACTTTAAAACTCTTAACCAACGTACGAATAGGCTGACTAAATGTTAGAAACTTACGGTGTGTAACACATGTAATCATCATATGAAAAAATTGATCATTTAAACCATAAAATGATGGAATGACTACCTCCGAAAAGAGCTACATAGCTGCACCAAATTCAGACATCACATACATCCATCATGACATAAATCAAACTTGCGCACATGAACTGAACATGGAAACTGATTAAGAATTAGGGAAACACTGATACCTCAAACTGAAACCGAGCCGATAGGGAACAGGTGAGGGTATTTAGCCATCATAGCCACTTTGACTTCCCACGTAGCTCCCTCAACATGCTGATTTCTCCATAGCACCTTTACCGAAGCTACTTCCTTCCTCCATAACCTCTGAACCTGATGATCCAAGATTGCAACTGGAATTCCTCATAATTGAGGTTATCTCCCACACCAACGCTTTCCACCGGGACAAATAAATATGGATCACCCAAGAACTTTTTCAAGAGCGATACATGAAAGACGGGATGAACTGAAGATAACTCTGATGGAAAGTCCAACTCATACGCTACCTTACCAACTCTTCTCATAACCCGGTAGAGACCAACATAGTGGGGACTGAGTTTTTCTTTCTTTTTGAACCACATGACTCCCTTCATGGGAGACACCTTCAGAAATACCCAATCGTCCACCTCGAACTCCAACTCTCTCCTTCTCACATCAGCATGTCTTTTGACGACTCTGAGCGATTTTTAGCTTGTCCCTTATCAACTGAACTTTCACCACAGTCTCATGCACCAAATCAGGTCCTATCATAGCTGCCTCACCAACCTCAGATCATCCGATGGGCAATCTACACCTTCGCCCATAAAGAGCCTCGAACGGTGGCATTTGGATGCTGGAGTGATAGCTATTATTGTAAGCAAACTCAATCAAGGGCAATTGATTATCCCAACTACATTTAAAGTCCATCACACAAGCTCTCAACATGTCCTCGAGAGTCTGGATCGTTCACTCCACCTGATCATCCATTTGTGGATGAAATGTTGTGCTGAGCTTAACCTGTGTCCCAAGCCCTTTTTGGAAAGACCGCCAAAATTGAGAGGTAAACTGAGTACCTCAGTCTGAGATGATATACAATGGCACTCCATGCAATCACACCAATTCCCTGATGTACAGTTTGGCATAATCGTCCGCGGAATCTGTGGTTTTGACCGGTAGAAAGTGTGCACCTTGGTTAACATGTCTACCACCACCCAAATAGAATCGTAGTGTCGACGAGTACGAGGTAAGCCTGTAATGAAATCCATATTAATTTCTTCCCACTTCCAAGTTGGAATTCTAATATACTGAAGTACACCTCTCGTACTTTGATGCTTGACTTTCACTTGCTGATAGTTTGGGCACTTGACTACAAATTCTGCAATATCCTTCTTCATGTCGTTCCACCAATATATTTTCTGCAAATCATGATACATCTTGGTGGCACCCGGATAGATAGAATACCGGGATCCATGTGCCTCATGCAATATCCGATCCCTTAAATTATCAATATCTGGAACAAATAGACGGCCCTGGTACCACAGCACCCCATCTCTCCCTTAGGAGAAGACTTCCACCTTCTGACTTCCAACAACTTCCTTCAGCTTTACCAAAATCAGATCCTCATCTTGTCTGGCTTTCACATTCATCACCAAAGACGATTCTAATTTGTTTTGCATAACAACGCCGCCATCGGTCGAGTTGACCAATCTAAATCCAACCTCGCAAGTCGATGGACATCTTTCACCAACTCCTTCTTTCCCTCATCCATGTGGGACACACTCTCCATACAGAGCCTACTAAGTGTTTCTGCTACCACATTAGCCTTACTCAGGTGGTAAAGGACACTCATGTGAACACCACCGCGGCAAACTCAAGATCAAGGGTCGGGTAATTCTTCTCATGGACTTTCAACTACCTTGAGGCATATGCTATAACTTTCCTATGATGCATCAATAAACACCTGAGTCTGATTCTCGAAGCATCACAATACACCACAAAACCATCGGTACCCTCGACTAGGGTCAACACTGGTGCTGAAATGAGTCGAGTCTTCAACTCTTGGAAGCTTTTATCACAAGCCTCCGACCATTGGAACTTTACCTTTTTCTGAGTCAACTTTGTCAAAGGTGCTGCAATAGATGAAAAACCCTCAACAAATCTTTGATAGTAACCCGCTAAACCCAAAAACCTCCCGATATCTGATGGTTTCACTGGTCTGGGCCAATTCTTCACCGCCTCAAGTTTCTGAGAATCTACCATTATGCCCTCACTCAATACCACATGGCCCAAAAATTCCACCCAGTACAACCAAAACTCACATTTACTGAACTTTGCATACAACTGACGATCCTTGAGGGTTTGATGCACTACTCTCAAGTGAGCGGCATACTCCTCCTCACTCTGAGAGTATATAAGGATATCATCAATGAACACAATCACGAACATGTCCAAATATGCCTTGAACACCCTGTTTATTAGATCCATAAAAGTTGCAGGGGCATTGGTTAGTCCAAAAGACATAACAACAAATTCATAGTGACCATAGCGAATTTTGAAAATAGTTTTTGGGATGTCACTCTCCCGAACCCTAAGCTGGTGATACCCAGGTCTGAGATTAATCTTGGAGAAACACTTGGCACCCTGAAGCTGGTCAAACAAATCATTGATCCTGGGAAAAGGATACCTGTTCTTAACGGTGACCTTGTTCAACTACTGATAGTCAATGCACATCCGATGCGAACCATCCTTCTTCCGGACAAATAACACTAGTGCACCCCATGGAGACTTACTCGACCTAATAAATCCCTTTTCTAACAGGTCCTTTAACTGATCCTTCAACTCCTGTAGCTCGGCTGGAGCCATTTTGTAGGGAGGAATGGATATAGGTTGTGTGTCTGGAAGAGGATCTTTACCGAAATCAATCTCCCACTCGGGAAGGACACCTGGAAAATCATCAGGAAAGACCTCTGGATACTCATGTACTCCTGGAACTAACTAGATAGTAAGGATTTTGGACTTGACATCCTTAACCCTAACTAGATGGTACATGCAGTCCTTAGAAATCATCTTACTGGCCTTAAGGTAGGAAATGAATCGACCTACAGGCACATCTGAACTACCCTTCCATTCTAAGACTAGATCACCCATAAATCAAAATTCTACGGCCTAGGTTCTACAATTAACCGAAGTATAGCATGCAAATAGCCAATCCATGTCGAGAATAACATCGAAATCGGTCATGGCTAACTCTATCAAGTCTGCTAAGGTGACCTTATGAAGGACTGAGACTGGGAAACCTCTATACGCCCTTCTAGCTATAACTGAGTCACCTACTGGGGTAGAAACTGAGAAAGGTTCTTACAAGACATCGGGACTGACTCCGAAGCTACTGGCCACATATGGTGTCACAAAAGACAAGGTAGCCCCCGGATCTAACAAAGCATATACATCAATATGAAAAACTCTCAACATACCAATAACCACATCCGGGGAGACCTCCTGCTCCTAACGAGAAGATAAAGCATAGAATCTGTTCTGGCGCTGACCGCCAGCTGTGCTAGTAGATGCCCCCTGATGTGCAGAGCGTGGGGGAGGGGCTACGGAACTAGAAGCTGGTCCTAGACCCCCAAAATGATCCTACCTCATAGATGGACTGTCACACCCCACCTTGGGGGGTACGACTGGCACCTAGTGCCCTACTGGGACCTGAACTGCTGAACTGCTAAGCCTGGGCACATCTGGTGCCTGGCTGGCTCTAACTCATATTTCTGGACACAAAGGGCTATATAACGGCTGTAAACATAGCCCCCGGACCATTGGCCTATAGCCTCTTGTACCTGTAATAACAACTGACCAGAACATGCAACTACAGGGAAACCTATGTGGGCCGACAAGGCCACCATACTGTCTAGTTATCTGCAACTCAGCAATGAAATACTAGAAAGCTACGTGACCGGCAAGGTCACCACTACCGTCAAACTTATGGCCCCACACGGCCAACATAAAGAAGCAAAAGTACTAACAGCTAACAACTGCATGGCCCCACACGACCGGCTCAACTGACCACAATGAAATATACAGACTGCAAGCCTCTAGGAATAGCAATAGAAATGATCGGGACAGGGCCCCAACCTACCCGTACTGTACAACAAAAGAAAACAAAATACACCTCTGGAATTCAGACTCCGGATGACAGGAGCTGAATACTCAATAGCTGGCTGGAATCACGAGGGATCGCTTCCTCGTCTATGAGTACCTGCAGGCAAGTAATGCAGCGCCCCTCTGGGCGTCAGTACCACTGGTACTGAGTATGCAAAGCAACTAAAGTAATACAACTGAAAACAACTGAATATAGATAGCATAACTAGCATTTCTGTATAGCAGGAGATAGCTGAATCTGAAGAAGCTGATATAAACTGACTCAAGCTTTCTGTACTGATAAGGCAGAGGCGTACCTATAGACGCGACGGCCTGCTGTCTAGTAGCTAGTATATAATGTATAGAGCATATAAATAGATATACAAGTAGCAAACAAGAGCCAATACCAACCCCCATAAGCCGGATGGTGCCAAGCAAGCAAATAATCTATATACCCCTACCCGGGTCAAAACCAACCAAAAATAAGTCACACCACTCATCTGATAACTGTGAGCTCCTCCTACCGGCCCCCTTGGGTACGTAGCTCAGGCCTTGGCCTCTGACAATAAACTGTGTCTGAGTCCGAAGACTCCTGCCTCTGGGCGCAAGTGCACACGGGGTGTGTAATAAAAACTGCCCCTGGGTGCAAGCACGCAACAGGGTAATTTTATAAAAAAATCTGTACCAGAGTCTGCCCCCGGCCACAAGCGCACACAGAGTGTTCTGCCCCTGTAAACAGGGTGGACTGGCTCTGCGCAGAGTAAACTAAACTACCCCCTGCAAGCAGGGTGGTCTGGACCGTATTATCATGGTGGTCGGCCATCATCGTCCTCTGGGCGGATGGCATCGCCCAGCTGGTGGCGGTATCTGAATCTGGTATCGACACAGCTATAACCCAGGGGCGGTGGGGATGCTAAAAGGGTGCCCACAAGCCACAACAAGTCTCAACAAACAAATAGCACATAGAAATAGCAAGCATGTATAACTGAAAAGACTATCTGGAATCTAACTTCTTATTCTGATCTATTTCTATACTGAACTGATTCTTTACTGATTATACTGATTCTGAAATCTCTGTTTAACTGTATGGCTAATCTGTAGCCAAGATACTGTCTGTCTATCTGATCTTTCTTTACTGACTTTTATTATGAAAATCTGTTCCTTTTTATTCTACAAAATGCTTGCCATTCACATAATAGGCTATACTGAATCTGAAATACTAACTTGCCCTTGGGCACATGCTTTTCTAACTTTCAGACTGAATACGATATAACAACGCAAACTAGGTTTACTGAACTTTGCACAATACTTAACATTCAACTCCGGGAATTCTACTACGGAGTTTATTGAACTATACAAGGCTAAAGCTACTAACTTGCCGAAGAAACTGACTTTACATACCTTATCCTTGAATTATTCATCCGTCAGACGAGGCTCGGCCGGTACTTTAACTGTCCTCTCCCAACTGCATTCATAAATATGTCAATCAATACTAAATACAACTTTATTTCAAAAGGCAACGTCACTTTCGATATAGTTTATAGCCTAAACTTAGGCTTATCAAAAAACGGCCAGAAACTCGCTATTTTTCAGAAGTCCAGAAGGGAGAAATATTCACTTCACAACTAGGAACACATAGACACTAGTTTAGAGAAATTCCACTTACCTTAGCTCGGTGGCTCGACGATTCGTCGGCCGTATTTTACGAAACTGAATCCGTAGGAATGCTCTCTGTTGCTAAATACCTCCGTATCTGGAGTTAATTTGAGTTTGGACAGTGTTTGGCAGCGTAATCGAACGATAATTTATATTCCCTCTTCGGCTTCCTCTGTTTTGCTGCGCTTTCTGGAAATTATATGAATGATTAATGAATTTCAACCGAAGTGGGGCTTATATACTTGGGCCTGAACCTGGGCAATGTGTCACGGAGCCATCGCGGAGGCCTCACCTCCGTGACACGCTGCCATCGCGGAGGGACTCTGCCTCGGCTCCTCCCGCGATGGTTCGACGGGTTTCTCGTCCGGTCATTTTCCCCGGGCCTTTCTCTAGCACGTATGGCCTTCAAATATGCTTAACCAACGTGCAAATAAGTCATCTAGGTGCTGGGAATTCTACGGGGTATAACATTCTCCCCTCCTTAAGAACATTCATCCTCGAATGTATACTGCCATCTAGAGGACTTACTTAGCTTACTTGTTTAAAAAAAAAAAAAATTTCGGCAGAGTTTCCCCTGTAATATGGACTATAGCAAAAACCTGAAATGCAGAAAAGTCCAACACAGGCACTGCACATAATATTCTAGGATCCACTGGATAACTAAATATCAATCTTTCTCATTCACAAACATACAACCATAAGGTAATGCATAAGTAATAATACGGACATACTTATCGCCTAACTGGGCCTGAAATAGGTGAGGATATCTGGTCCTCATATCTTCCTCCGCTTCCCAAGTCATCTCCTCTCGGTTCTTCTTACGCCTTAATACCTTGATAGACGTAATATCTTTAGTCCTCAATCTGCGAATCTGTCTGTTTAAGATAGTTATTGGAACCTCTTCATAGGCCAGCTTTTTCGTAACCTGGATATTCTGGACTGAGACTGCTCTGGACGGGTCCCCTATGCATTTCCTCAGCATAGATACATGAAAGACCGGACGAACGGATTCTAATTCTGGAGGCAAATTCAATTAACGGTAAATGCTCACTTTGGCTACTACCGAAATCTAGTACACACGCTCGCAACATACTTTCGAGCGTCTGAATTATGCGCTCAGCCTGCTCATCTGTCTGAGGATAGAATAATGTGCTTAAATTAATCTGTGTTTCTAGACCCCTCTGGAACGACTGCCAGAATCTAGCTGTAACCTGTGCTCCCTTATCAGAAATGATAGATACCAGCACTCCATGCAATATAACTATTTTTCTGATAGATAATTCGGCATGATCCTCAGCCGAGAAGGTAGCTTCCACTGGCAGGAAATGAGCTGATTTCGTCAGCCTGTCAACTATTACCCATATAAAATCATTTCCGCATCCGGTACGGGGCAACCCTGCCACAAAATCCATATTCCCTGCTTCTCATCTCCAGAGAGGCATAGCTATGTCCTAAGTTAACCCGCCTGGTCTCTGATGTTCTGCTTTCGCCTGTTGGCAGTTAGGACACTCGGCTACAAATTCAGCAATTTCTCTTTTCATACTTGGCCACCAGTAGTTTTCTTTGATATCATGGCACATTTTCGTTGCGCCTGGGTGGAGAGAATAGCGGGCGTAATGTGCCTCGCTTATAAGCTGCTGGCGATGCCCCCAAAATATCTGGAACACAATGCGGCCTTTATATCGTAACACTTCATCCTCGGTTATCTGAAAATATGTCACCTCTCCTTACCGAACCTTATGTTCAAATTGGACCTGGCTAGGGTTTCTATACTGCCGTTCCTTTACTTCCACCATTAACGATAACACTGCGACATTCTGTATTATCGTTCTGTTATCCTTTATTTCTGCTATGTGAACGGCTAAACTGGCTAACTAGTGAAATTCTCGGATCTATTCTCGCTGTTCAGGTGGCAAGTATGCCAACTCCCCATAGATTTACGGCTAAGGGCATCTGCTACCATGTTAGCTCTTCCTGGGTGATACAAAATTTTCACTCTTTAAGGCATAAACTACTTGAAGCTAACTCCAGGTCATGGGTAAGATAATTCTCTTCACGTTTCTTCAACTGCCTGAAAGCATAAGCCATTACCTTACCACGCTGTATCAACACTCTGTACCTCTTGGCGATACTAACACTGGAGCTGATGTTAATCTGGCTTTTAACTTTTGGAAGTTCTGCTCACACACCTCAGCCTTCTGGAACTTTACTGCCTCCTGTGTCAATTTAGTCAGAGGTGCTGCTAAAGTGGAAAATCCTTCCACAAACCCTCTGCAGTACCCGGCTAACCGCAGGGACTGCGTACTTTGATCGGAGTGGTAGGTCCAGGCTAGATCTTCATTACTTTGATTTTCTGTGTATCTATCTGTACACCAGCCTCCGACACAATGTGACTAAAAAGGCTACTGAACTCAACCAAAATTCACATTTACAAAAATTGACATATAACTGACAGTCATACTGGTTTATTATACCGGAGAATCTGACAAGTAGACTACCGGTATAACCAAAGCTTATCTGGCCTTCTAGCTGCATGCTAAGGCTACTTGTTGCTAAAGTAACCTTGAACGACTATCTGCACACCATGCGCCCGTATCTGATCAGGGGGTCCTGATATTGACCATGACCTCTAATGATCTGGCTGCATAACCTTAAATAACTAAATAGTCGAGTTGAATGACCCGAATGTGGTAGTAGTCTAACAATGCTCTAATCGTTTAACTTGAGTGCTTATAGTTCGTGCATAACCGCAGACTTGTGGGCATCTAATTGCTCTGTTATTTTACTTAAGCCACTGCAAGGCTGGGCTTAATCAAACTTGCTCCCAGGTGATTGATCTCTGGATCTTCACGGGGAGTCTACTGATCCCCTAGTCTTAATAAACACTGTGCTAGCAGGGTACTATCAATTTCTTACGCCTTGTGTGTATCCACTTGGATTTATACTGCTATTCTGGGGAATTCTCGGTCTTATGGGCTATTCTGTAAATACTGACCTTCTGCAAGGGCTCTGTATCTGAATATCTTATGAAACCCAGCTGAAGTACTAATCTGTCACTGACTACTGATGTGAACCCTTCCTTGGGGTACCCACGAGTATTCTGACCGGGACGGCCGGCTAACTTATGGGGTATTCCACATAATGACTGCTAGGTTAGCTAAGGCCGACTCTCACCTACAAGGCTGGGAAAATGACGTACAACCACTTAACATACTAGAACAATTCTGGTATTGCTAATCTCTGAAATTTGCCTATTCGGCCTCTAATCCTGGTTCTAGCATATACACTACTGTTACCGATCTTCAGGGACGCCTCCCTGCTAATGCAGGCTTCAGCTGGTCGGTAGACCGTCTACTGCGCCCTTATCATCTAGCCATCTGTTTTAGGCCATTAACTCTGATAAGCTCCTAGGGCCTAGATCTGGCAACAACCCATAAATCTATTAACTTAATAACTGAGAACTGAGATAGTTTCTATGATTTCATACATAATTCAGCCCCTTCCCTTCTCCTTTTCTTTCTTTCTTCTCCCTCTTTCTTATATTTTTTTTTGGCAAGGGGGTGTCCTGCAATGCAATTTGTATATGCTTTCTATTACTAATCAGCATCTGTGATTGTAGCCCTTATAGGCAGCCACTTACAACATATCTATTATCTGTATACATATATATCGCTAGCTACGTACCATATGTACTGAATTCTGCGGTAATTCATAATCTCTGACATGTTCTGCTGAGTCTCATACCGTACATGATACACTGCTTCTACAGCCTAATACTATCTCTTGCCCTGACTTATCATTTCGTTGTATTGCCACCCCATTCTGAGAGTAACAAATATAAACACCTTAGTTATTGTCTGCTATTTGAAATTCCGCCACTCTTGCGATGTGGGGTCAACGTTCGAATCTTGTAGCCTTACGTAGGCATATATTAAGAGCCCATGACTGTCTGCTGGGCCTTAGCTCTAGGCTACACTAGATTAGAATTGTTATATCGGTAACTTTTTAACTTTTCCATAGCGGACATACTGCGGTATTCTGAACCGCAATCCTACTGTCAGCCCGAAGCTTAATCCTTAAAACGATACTCTATTAATCTGGGGGGGGGGGGTAACCCTGATTTCCCCATCAAATCTGGCATTCCTGCTTCTTCCCCTCATCTTACTTAAACTGAACTCTGGGGTTCAAGGTACCTGCCTTTCGTTGCTAATGAGATCACTGATCAAGCCTCGGCCTATACTTCTTCTGGCATATATTCAAGCCCATCTGATTCACAGGACCTTTATATCTTTCAATGTCACAACTAGATCATAACTATAATCTTACCGGTATATCTTGCTATCTGTTAGCATATATGGCGGACTTGGCCCTCTTCTGACTCAAACTCGACTATTATTAGGCATTCATCACTAGCAGGTCTGTTACCCCTACTTCAGGTAGGCTAACAGTCTTACTTTTTCTACTGGCTTAAAGGCTTATTGTCATAAGGGTCTGCACAACTTACGTAATCATAAGGGCTCTTTATACCTTCTAATACTTACTAGGATCAATCAGCCCATCTTTACTTACTGCTTGATTTGGCAACCCCATCTCAAGTCTTATGCCCCTTTACTATACTGGCATCAAAACTAAGGGGTGGGAATAGCCCTTTTCTTATTGCAACAAGCAAAAGCATTTGACTGTACCATATCCGAAAAGAGGTATTTGGGATTCCTGCATTTCCCTCTCTTTTTCATACTTACCTGGTGGTCTGACCTTGTCTATAATCTTAATCAGATCTTATATAACTAATAAGTAAATCAACTCATATGTACATTATACTTCTGACTTCCTATTCTAACGTTATCAACGTACACTGGGAATAGTGCCAATAAAGGTATCACGCTGGAAGGTCTCTGATACCTCCTCCTGCTGCTGTAGCTATCATGTAACTGACTAATGCTCTCTTCCGTTGCTATCTCTGATCTTCTACCTGTGATAGGGTAATGCTGATCTGCCTTTGTATCTGTAATCAAAGAATACGGTAAGTTCTCAGGGTCTCAACCCTATACTGTACCGCTCTAAAGCACGATTGACTGAGAAGGAGGGTAACCATCATATCATGCCTCGCAGCCTCCTGCCTATAGTATGTGGTGCACAACACATCCATAGACAAGACTCTACTTAGCACGGCTTGCAGACTCCCTGGGACACGACCTGCTCTGATACCAAGTTTGTCACACCCCACCTTGGGGGGTACGACTGGCACCTAGTGCCCTACTGGGACCTGAACTGCTGAACTGCTAAGCCTGGGCACATCTGGTGCCTGGCTGGCTCTAACTCATATTTCTGGACACAAAGGGCTATATAACGGTTGTAAACACAGCCCTCGGCCCATTGGCCTATAGCCTCCTGTACCTGTAATAACAGCTGACCAGAACATGCAACTATAGGGAAACCTATGTGGGCCGATAAGGCCACCATACTGTCTAGTTATCTGCAACTCAGCAATGAAATACTAGAAAGCTACGTGACCGGCAAGGTCACCACTACCGTCAAACTTATTGCCCCACACGGCCAACATAAAGAAGCAAAAGTACTAACAGCTAACAACTGCACGGCCCCACACGACCGGCTCAACTGACCACAGGGAAATATACAGACTGCAAGCCTCTAGGAATAGCAATAGAAATGATCGGGACAGGGCCCCGACCTACCCGTACTGTACAACAAAAGAAAACAAAATACACCTCTGGAATTCAGACTCCGGATGACAGGAGCTGAATACTCAATAGCTGGCTGGAATCACGAGGGATTGCCTCCTCGTCTATGAGTACCTGCAGGCAAGTAATGCAGCGCCCCTCTGGGCGTCAGTACCACTGGTACTGAGTATGCAAAGCAACTGAAGTAATACAACTGAAAACAACTGAATATAGATAGCATAACTAGCATTTCTGTATAGCAGGAGATAGCTGAATCTGAAGAAGCTGATATAAACTGACTCAAGCTTTCTGTACTGATAAGGCAGAGGCGTACCTGTAGACACGACGTCCTGCTGTCTAGTAGCTAGTATATAATGTATAGAGCACATAAATAGATATACAAGTAGCAAACAAGAGCCAATACCAACCCCCATAAGCCGGATGGCGCCAAGCAAGCAAATAATCTATATACCCCTACCCGGGTCAAAACCAACCAAAAATAAGTCACACCACTCATCTGATAACTGTGAGCTCCTCCTACCGGCCCCCTTGGGTACGTAGCTCAGGCCTTGGCCTCTGACAATAAACTGTGTCTGAGTCCGAAGACTCCTGCCTCTGGGCGCAAGTGCACACGGGGTGTGTAATAAAAACTACCCCTGGGTGCAAGCACGCAACAGGGTAATTTTATAAAAAAATCTGTACCTGAGTCTGCCCCCGGCCACAAGCGCACACAGAGTGTTCTGCCCCTGTAAACAGGGTGGACTGGCTCTGCGCAGAGTAAACTGAACTACCCCTACAAGCAGGGTGGTCTGGACCGTATTATCATGGTGGTCGGCCATCATCGTCCTCTGGGCGGATGGCATCGCCCAGCTGGTGGCGGTATCTGAATCTGGTATCGACACAGCTATAAACCAGGGGCGGTGGGGATGCTAAAAGGGTGCCCACAAGCCACAACAAGTCTCAGCAAACAAATAGCAAATAGAAATAGCAAGCATGTATAACTGAAAAGACTATCTGGAATCTAACTTCTTATTCTGATCTATTTCTATACATAACTGATTCTTTACTGATTATACTGATTCTGAAATCTCTGTTTAACTGTATGGCTAATCTGTAGCCAAGATACTGTCTGTCTATCTGATCTTTCTTTACTGACTTTTATTATGAAAATCTGTTCCTTTTTATTCTACAACATGCTTGCCATTCACATAATAGGCTATACTGAATCTGAAATACTAACTTGCCCTTGGGCACATGCTTTTCTAACTTTCAGACTGAATACGATATAACAACGCAAACTAGGTTTACTGAAATTTGCACAATACTTAACATTCAACTCCGGAAATTCTACTACGGAGTTTATTGAACTATACAAGGCTAAAGCTACTAACTTGCCGAAGAAACTGACTTTACATACCTTATCCTTGAATTATTCGTCCGTCGGACGAGGCTCGACCAGTACTTTAACTGTCCTCTCCCAACTGCATTCATAAATATGTCAATCAATACTAAATACAACTTTATTTCAAAAGGCAACGTCACTTTCGATATAGTTTATAGCCTAAACTTAGGCTTATCGAAAAACGGCCAGAAACTCGCTATTATTCAGAAGTCCAGAAGGGAGAAATATTCACTTCACAACTAGGAACACATAGACACTAGTTTAGAGCAATTCCACTTACCTTAGCTCGGTGGCTCGACGATTCGTCGGCCGTATTTTACGAAACTGAATCCGTAGGAATGCTCTCTGTTGCTAAATACCTCCGTATCTGGAGTTAATTTGAGTTTGGACAGCGTTTGGCAGCGTAATCGAACGATAATTTATATTCCCTCTTCGGCTTCCTCTGTTTTGCTGCGCTTTCTGGAAATTATATGAATGATTAATGAATTTCAACCGAAGTGGGGCTTATATACTTGGGCCTGAACCTGGGCAACGTGTCACGGAGCCATCGTGGAGGCCTCACCTCCGTGACACGCTGCCATCGCGGAGGGGCTCTGCCTCGGCTCCTCCCGCGATGGTTCGACGGGTTTCTCGTCCGGTCTTTTTCCCCGGGCCTTTCTCTAGCACGTATGGCCTTCAAATATGCTTAACCAATGTGCAAATAAGTCATCTAGGTGCTGGAAATTCTACGGGGTATAACATGGACAATCTCGAAGAATGTGTCCAGGCTGCCCACACCCGAAACAAGCACCTGAACCTACCAAGCACTTGCCTGTGTGCCCCCGACCACATCTGCGACAAGTTGGGATGCTAGAATATGTGGGTCTACTGCTCTGACCCCTCGAGCCTAATGGTCACTCTCTCTGATCATGTATAGGCCCGGATGGAACACTCAATGCCGAAGATACCGGGGCTGATGATCTTTGGTGAGTCTGCTGTTGATGCCCACCGTCGGACCTCTGCTGAGAGAATCGGTGATCCTCAGTCCTGTCCCTCTTGGCCTCCCTCTCTCTTGAATGTGCCGCCTCCATCTGCTGGGCATACAACACCGTGCGAGGGAAGTCCATATCCTAGTGAAGCATAGAAATCCAGCACTCCTTTTCCAAATACACTACTATACATGCACAAATCTTCTTACCCATGTCCTCAGGTCAGCCACTAACTCCGGGGAATATTTCGATAGGTGAGTGAACTCAAAGGAATACTCTTGCACTGTCATTCTTCCCTGCTTCAAGTTTACAAACTCGGTTGCCTTCAGCTCCCTCATCTCTCGAGGGAAGCACCGATTTAGGAATGTAACCTAAAACTCCTCCCATGTGATCGGACCTTCTCCTGCGACCTTGCTATCCTTCCATTGGAGAAACCAGATATGTGCAACCCCCTTCAACTGGTAGGAGGCCAACTCTGCGCACTAAACACTATTCACCCCTATGACTTGGGTGATCTTGACAATCTCATTAATGAAATCATGCGGGTCCTCGTCTACCTTGGACCCCAAGAACTCCGGCAGGTTCATCCTCAAGAAGTCTTTGACTCGAGCTGCCGCTGCATTGCCATTTTGTGGAACATGCGCAATGGCCTGCTGATTGACCTGGGTGGTCAAGGCTTGCACAAGCATCTGAACAGTGGCCCAGAACTCAGCATGAGTAGCTGGCCCGGTGCCTGAGGCTCCAGAATTGGTGGGGCTCGCTATGCTCATAACCATTTCCATCCTCGTGGCCTTTACCACCTCTATTCCTCCTTTCGTTCATTCTTTGAGGAGCCATGATTCTACAATCGCGAATGGCATGAATTAGAAAGGTAGAAAGACTTTTCATCGCACGACATAAATCATGAAAGAAGGGAACATTTCCTAAACGTCTCATAGCCTCTTCTTCATAAGTGTGGCGCGCTTCACACCCATGAAAAGGATTCTACTTAACGCAGCTTTCAGATACCTAGGACACTTCAAACCTATTTCTCTAGTTCCAAGTTTATCACGACCCGAACGGATGCCAGGGTCGTAGACACAGGACAAGGGACCCCGAGAGACCCCAAGTCGACCTATGGCATAAACATAACTCTAACTCATTTGATAAACTAAAGAAATCATCAGTATAACTCAGCGAAAGTCTAATATAACATCAGAATAAGCATTCGAAGCAATCACATACATATGTCTGAAAAGCCTCTAATCTGAAACAAGTTGATGGGACAAGACCCCAACTAACTCAATAATACCAAAACTGAAAATACCTAAGGAAATTGAAAGTCTAGCCCTCAAAGGATGAGGACTCACCAACCAGAAGGTACAAACTCTGACAACCAACTATGAGCAGGGCTGAGCCTGGGAGCTGGGTATCATGAAATGATACAACATAGAAAGTATGCGGTCAGTACGTGGAATGTATCGAGTATGCAAGGTATGTAAAATCGCTTAAGTAAAGTAAATCATTCAAAACATTTCATAACATATCATAAGCTTTCAACTCTGAGAGGAAGGATTACATGTATTCATTCTGAAATCGTAATCTTTTCATAATATAACCATACATAGCTTCATAACATCATACTAACTCGAATAACTCAAAGCTGAAATATGAAATTTATAGAGAAGATGAAAAATGAGTCAAACCTTGCTTTTAGAACATACATGCTTAAAGTAATAATCATGAGTAATGAATATGCAAATCTGAATCACATAGACAATGGGAGACTTGTCACTTAACCGACATACCATGATAGAGCTTATGTGGTCCCGACTATCACACTCAAGTGGGCAGAGCTGTCCAAAACCTTGCCAGGGCCAAGGACGCTACCATGATATCAATATCAAGCTCATGGGCCATTAGGGCCGGGGATAGCTCAATGGAGAGGTCCCAATAACCTAAAAGTATCAACCTATGTTGGCGCCTAGTTTTGGGGCATAGGATGATCGATCCTTAGCCCACTCAGTGCTAGACTCTTCTACCAAAACATGCAATGCTGTACATCGTATATAATGAAGCTCAACATCATCTATTAATGAAGCTCAATAATGATATCATGCATAAACTCAACATCGTATGAAACGAAGCTCAACATTGTCATTTGACAAAGCTCAATAATGAAATCATTCATAGAATCGACATTGTATGAAAATGAAGCTCAATAACATACATCTCAATTATGAATTCATGCATATGAGAAGATTTACTTTGAAACATACCACAAGCTCAAATATAAGTGGGAGCATCTACTCCAAAACCATGTGGTAAGCTTACTTTAGAGATACTACATCATCATACTTGATATAAGGGCCTTGCCCAAAACTTTAGCATTCTTGGATCTACTCAATTCATTTTGAAAACAATATCATAATCATGGGTAGCTTTAGAAACATGTTTTTCATCATCAAATCTCATCATCATTATACATTCATCATCATTCTATTCTTTCATGAACTTCTCATCCGTGGACATTAATTTTCAGAATTTAGAAAACACAATTTTTGATTAAAAACAACTTAAAATCTGCCCAAGCTTCACAATTCATCAATATAAACATAATCTAATCGTACCCATGGATAGAAGTTGAAGAATTATGCAATTGGGTAAAACCCCCATAACTTGATCATGTGAATTTCTCATACTTAGCTAGAGATTTGGGCATGGGTGAGGAAGGAAACACCTACTGATAACCTTACATACCTGGAAGGGATGATTATACCACTTCTCTAATTGCCCAAGATGAGATTCCAATGGAAACCTTCAAAACTTGCCCTAAATCCTCTCTTCAAACTCTCAAGTTTGCATGCATGGAATGAATTAGCTTAGAATAGGTTTTCCCCTCTTAAAATCCTGTAAAACGAGCCTTAAACGACGTAGTATAGGTCTTAGAAACTTAGAAATTATGGAAAGACCCTTACTGAATTTGCAAGAAAACACTGCCAGGTGGTCCTAACAAACGATCTGACGCATCGTTACTAGGGGGAACGACTCGTCATGTTGCTCATTGAGTAGCACTGCCTGCTTGGACTCCTGGGCTTGTAATGACTGACTTAAAGACTCTTTACCTAACCCAAAGAGTCGTGGTCATCTTCTGTTAAGTACACTGGTCTGACCTCTCCTATTTTCCTTCTCTCTTACCCCACGGTTGACCTAACGACTCATGTGGTCTGACCAAGAGTCCTTACCACGCCCGTGGGGAAGCCTTTTCCTCAAAACTTCCTAACTCTCCCCTGGCCTCCCCATGAGTCAACTGAAGACTCATGGGCTATCCTCACGAGTCGTCCAATGACTCATTTTGTGCCTGTAACACAAATTTTGTATTTTTCCTGTTTTAACTCCCGGGTCTGATCCTTGGGTTCCCGGGGTATTACAATAAGACTATACTGAACACATAATTGAACTGAGTAGTATGAAACTATTTTAAACTGAGCTAAGATGAGGATGAGCTGAACTGGACTAACTGATACTAAACTGACTAGTGGGAGAGTCTATAACCGACATATAACCACGTAAGCTAGGCGTGGATTCCGATGTATATACCCCATCAGCAGAACCCAATATACCTTACCAGGGTATAAAGGCATGAACGGGGTGATCACAAAAGTCTGGGTCCATGAGGCCAAATAAAACTATAACCTATGGTGGCAACGTAGTTTCAGGAGCCTGGGTGTGCTGGAACCCCAGCCGGCTCAGTGCAAAGTCCTACTCCCACTGGATAGCCCTAGACTGACTACTAAGCTGATAGCTTGAAACTGGGGCCCAAGAATAGTCAGGGATACATATCTGAGAACACCCTGAGAGTCTTATTGGCCTGAATTCTGAAACTAGGTTCTAAGACTAGGCAGAGCTGCTTATTTGGAAGCGTTGTAACCGTCTAAAGAACAAACTGTAATCTGAAGCTGGGTCCTAAGGCTAGTCAGATCCACTTATCTAAAGTGTCATGACCTCCTAGTGGACCACTAAAACTGAATTCTGAATCTGATTCTGATAGCTAGGAGGTACTACTGACACCTCAGGAATTTCTATAGTCAAACTGATCAGCAGACATTTTCTGACTAACCTTGAGAGTTCCAACATTCTTACTAAAACTGAACTAATAATAATCTGATTTAGTTCCAATGCTACTAACAACATGGGAGTTCACAACACTGATAAATCCAAGTAGGATTTCGATATTCAAGCACTAAAACAAATTTCAAGATTTTCTAGTTCAAGAAGTAGGGCTAAATTTCACTTCACAAGATTTAACATCATTTCAGTCATGAACTGATGGAATACATCTATAATTAACATGGTATAATATTCAACATGATTTAGACGAAGTATGACTAGCAATTACTTGACATTTAGCAGTTTTAGGGCTACAACTGATAGAGAGAAATAGGGAGGTATTTAGGGACACAAGATAAGAACTATTACCTTGTTGAATTTCCACAAACCTGGAGAAGAAGCTCGAAGAATTTCCTTGAGAAACCGAGGAGAAAAGGCTGCCCTAGCTCTTTCTCTAAAAAGCTCTGAGAGGAGTTCTACGATGATTTCTGAGAGTCTTTATGGGGAGAATGAGGAAAGAAACCATTTAACCCCTCTAATAAAATTGAAAATATATTTAGAATGTTGTATTTTAGAGTCTAGAAGGGTAGGAAATACTGAAATACCCATGAAAACTCGCAGGGAAAAACTGATCGTTAGTCTTCATGGGTGACCCAATGGGTCGTGGTTAGTAACCACGACTCGTGGTCACACTCGTGAGGTACACTGTCTGGAACCCCCTGTTGGTTACCACGAGGGACCTAATGAGTCGTGTTTGGTGGCCACGACTCGTGTTATGTCTCATGGACTACACTACCCACATTTACCCTGGAGTCCCCATGAGCAACACCACAACTCATGGTGTACCAAACGAGTCGTGATGAGGACCCTTTGGGTACACTGCCTAATATTTTCCCAGCCTAACATTATTCTTGACCACGGTTCATATCACAACTCGTGGGGTTGACCACGACTCTTGGTCACACCCGTGGTGACCCATTCTCCAAATTTCTCACTAAGTCCACAGGCCTCACCACGAGTCACTTAACGACTCGTGGTTAGCCCCCACGGGTCACAGAATGACTCGTTCTATAACCTGATGCAGATTTTCCAGTTTTGTCTATTTTGAGTCTTGGGTCTATTCTTTGAGTTTCTAGGGCATTATAGGTAGAGACTGAGAAGGGTTCTGATAGGATTTCGGGACTGACTTTGACATTACTAGTAATATAGGGCGTCACAAAAGATAAAGTATCCCTTGGATCTAACATTGCATAAACATCAAGGTGGAATACTAGTAACATACCGGTGACCACATCTGGTGAAGTCTCCTGCTCCTATCGAGACGCAAGGGCATAAAACCTATTCTATCATTGGCCACCACCTGCACTGGTGGAAGCACCTTGCTGAGCTGGGCATGCTGGTGCTGTTGCTAAACCGGTAGAGCATGGCCTCTACCATCACCCTATCTAGCCAAGGGACACTCCCGGCGCATGTAGCCGGATCTACCACACCCAAAATAGATATCTGATCCTATCAAGCACTCTCCCATATGACTCTTTCCACACTTCCCACAGGCCGGCAAGGTACACTCTATCTGCATGCTCCTTTGGTCCCTCAAACCTGAGGATCTGCTCCTCTGAACACCTCGCTGTCAAGATGGAGCACTGTCCGATGATAACACTGGAGATAAAGATCTCTGATGAGACTACTGGCGATGTTTGCCTCCCGATCTCTGCTACGAGAACCCATAACTGTCTGTCCTGGCCCTCTTGGCCTCTCTCTCTCTCAAATGCACCGCCTCTATCTGTTAGGCATACAGAACCAATTGAGGAAAGACAATGTACTGGTGAAGCATGGCGGTCCTACAATCCTTGACCAGGTAGTCTGCTACTCTATGCACAAATCGGGTCACCCGAGCTCTCCTATCAGCCACCATCTTTAGGGAATACTTGGACAAGCGAGTGAACTCCAAAGCATACTCTTGGACCATCATATTACCCTTCCTTAGGCTCACAAACTCAGCTGCTTTAATATCCCTTATCTCACGAGGGAAGAACCGATCCAGAAATGTGGCATAAAACTCATCCCAAATAATGGGGTCTTCTCCAACTGTCCTGCTATCCTTCCATTGCCTGAACCAAATGTGCGCAACTCCTTTCAACTGATATAAGGCTAGATCTGCGCACTCCTCCCAACTCACCTCCATGATCTGTGTGACCTTCAAAATTTCATCAATAAACTCATATAGATCCTCGTCCACCTTTAACCCAAGGAACTCCGGAGGGTTCATCCTCAAAAAATCTCTGACTCTTGCTGCCGCCGCATTTCCATTCTAAGAGACATGTGCTACAGCCTATTGGTTGACCTGGATGGTCAAAGCCTGAACTAGCATCTGAATGGCAGCCCTAAACCTTGCTGGGCCACCTGCTCGGGTACATGATCCTCATGGGCTGGTGGGACCTGCTGGTGCACATCCCTATTGCCATTCTCATGGCAATTTCTATTTCCATTCCTTCTTCCATTGACGCAGCGAGGAGACAAGATTCTGCAAATGCGTATAGCACGAGTTAGAAGGATAGAGAGGCATTTTATCACACGACATAGATCATGAAAGAAGGGAACATTTTCCTTAACGTTTCGTATCCTCTTCGTCATAAGTGTGGTGCGCCGCACATCCATGAAAAAGACTCTACTTAACTTGGCTTTCAGACACCCTAGGACACTTCAAAACCTAATGGTCTGATATCAAGTTTTTCATGACCCGAGCGTAGGCCCGAATAAAGACACAAGACAAGGAACTCCGAGAGGCTCCAAATCGACCCATGGCATGAACATAACAATAAGGAGCATATTATAGCAGATACTGACAGAACAATCATGCTTAAGAGGAAGACTGCATACATATCATCTAAAAGAAAGAGTCAAACAATGGCAAGCTGATTGCTATATCATGTCTGAATAGCCTCTAACAATACTGATGAGCTAATGGGACAACACCACCAACTAGCTCAACAAAGTTCAAAACTGAAAACATAACCATAGATAACAGAATGTCACCAATAATTTGCTAAAAAGGTCTGATGAATAAGAAATACTAGAGATGCTGCTGAGACTGAACCCTCGATCCTGTATCATGAGATGATACAACATAAAGTATGCAGTTAGTACTTGGAATGTACCAAGTATGCAAGGTAAGCAAAAAGGACAGTTAAAATACATAAGAGTGCATAAGAATAGGACAACATAAATGTAAAGTAAATATCGTAACATAACATGAGGGCTCAAGGTTTTCAAATCATTCATAACTCATTCGTAATCATAATCATAGGAAAACTTTATAGAAACTTAACTTGAGCCAAAGTAACTTAACATGACATTGCATAAAATATGCGGAACATGGGAGGACTCGTTGTTCGGGCGTTTGTTATATGGGTATATAAAATAACACGCAAGTGCACGTGGTCGAACAAGTAGTAAGTGGCTTTAGTAAGCCAAGTATCGATCCCACAGAGACTTGGGTTAAGTGCAATTTGCTCAGGTTTACTCTATGTTACTTCTGAATATGCTGACAACAACGTAACCAAAAAGTGGATATTTTGTTTTATAGATTTTTATACTAAAACTAAGAACAATTATCTACTTTGAATTTGGACTATGAATAAGTGCATGTCGAGGTTAACGAACATGTAATGAAACTGATTATCATCATAAATTGGTTAATCTTTTCTTCCTGTTGCTAGCCAAGAACATTTGCCAAGAGATTAAAACTCTCGTATTTAATCTCACTTAAGAATCATGAACCATCCGTCTACATTTCTGTGATCAAATGCAATTCATGTTCTAGCCATACAATTCCGGTTCCGAAATTGACTAATACGACTTTCAGGTATATTTCTATCCTGAATGCACATCAAAACTCAATTTTCCCAAATCAAGTTAAGAACAATATCCTATTAATTCACAACTTTCCAATTTCGTGCTCTCTCGAGTGAAATCAGACTTTTTAGATGTACATTAATGTAGGCCACACACCAATGCAGTAAGAACAAGAATTAATAGAACAACATGGAAGAAAAAGATGAAAAACCATATAATCAATAATCAAAATTCATCACAAGTGTTCATAACCTCAGCAAGGAGGGGAATTAGCCACTCATTTGTGGATTAATCATCATAAAATGAGTGTTAATCATACAAACAATTGAATTAGAGAAGAAAGAAAGAGAGAAAAAACCCTGAACTTTTCATCCCTCAACTGCCTGTAACCCACGTCCTTGCTCCACCTAGTCTGTCTTCTGAAAAATGAACTTAAGTGTTCTATTTATACTAGTGGGAATTTTTCCCGGAATAATGAGCAACGTGTCACGGAGTGCATCGCGGAGCACTGCCTCCGTGACACGCCATGAACGCGGACCCTCACTGGAACTGGGGGTCCGGGAATTCAAGCTCAACGTGGCACGGCGTACATCGCGGAGCACTGGCTCCGTGCCACGGAGCAAACGCGGACCTTCACTGGAAATTTGGTGAATTTCACCCTCCAGGCAGAATGCCTCCGCGATGGCAGCGTGACACGGCTCCATCGCGGAGCCCCTTTGATTCATGCTGTCCAATGCCTTTTCCTTGCTCGCATCCAAGTCCAACTCCGATATCATCCAACATGCATTTTAGCTTCCCGAAATCACATTTTACCTACAAAACAATGCTAATCATGTTGGTTAGTATAAATTCACATTTTATTACCACTTACATGAAAATGTATACACATTGCTAGATAAACAAGGCGAAAATGATACTTTTGAGTATCACTTGGGCATATAAATCTGCCCAAGATCACTTACCCCACACTTAAATCCTTGTTCGTCCTTGAACAACAAACATACAATTCATGCAATTTACATCCCAACCTCGCTACTATGGTACGACAATTTAAGCTACGATCATACCGATTACTCAATACAGCAAATCATCAAGAAGACATGCATGGTCCTAACAATGCAATGACCTTCAATACATTAAGACTTCCCAGACTTTAAGAATCGACTCTCGATATCGGCAAACTCATGCAAATCAGCTAATCAAGATATCCGACACAAAAATCAATCTTTCCTCAAGCATGTGCCCTCACAACTCAAGAGAATCTTCCCCTTTTTGCTCATGTGATACACAAACATTTATACAGGGGCATGTACACACAATTCCACTCTCTCTCCCAAAAGAATTCACATGCATCATGTCATGACCCATAAGCTTGCCCTTAGTGTAATACTCCACTAATATAAAGAAATGCAATGTAAGATCACGTAGGACTTTAATGGGTTGTAATGGAAGATATGGAACTAGTATATATTGAATTAGCCAATAATAGCCACTAGCATCCTTAAGCGCCTTTTCAACACATTCCCATCAACTCATGGACATTGTTTCTCTCTTTTTTTTTCATCATCCCATTCTTGATGATTTTCCTTAGTATGTCCCATTTCGTTAAGCACACTTGACACAATAACAAAGATTTTTCTTGCACCTTCATTATCATTTATTTATAACAAGTGCACCTTCAACCTTTTATTTTCTTCCCTCACTCTGCTTTTCTTCTTCTTTTCACCATTCTCACTCTTTGACACTTTGGAAAAATGATTTTCTCTTCTTAAGCGCTTAAGAGTTTTGTATCGACTTTACGGCTAATGAAAAGAAGGAATTATGCTCGGCTTACACTTTTTGGACAAAAGAAAGAAATAATAGGCTAAAGGCTCAAAGGGCTGACTAGGGTATACAATCACAGAAAAAGGGGAGTATGACAAGAAAAAAATAGAAACTCTCGGTTAAAACAAAGAAATGCCTACATCCTTTCCTACAATACACCTCCTTCATTTCGTTTTGTACACACACCAGGCAAGTTCTAGACACTTCACAATAGCATGGAATATCAACACCTCACTTCACACTTTATGCACATGCTCGATTCAAGATGTATTCACAGACTCTTCAATCAGCTAATTACATGAATTCAAACATTAAGCCTCAATCACACTGAATTGAACTCTACAGCCTAGGTATCTCAACATATTTACAAAATTGCATGCTTTCATAAGAATCACCTTTGCATTTTGAGTATCATGTACAACATGTAACCAAAATTTCGCAACCATATAGTAACTACAGGTTTCGGAATGCAATCCACCAAGGAACAAAACTAAAAATATTTTAAAAAATATCTACTCCTAACGACTACATTTCCCTTAAGACGGTCGTCATCCATCCATCATAGGGAACAGTCACTACTTAAGACGTCGGTTCAATGGGACTAATTCTCGGTAAAAGAACCGAAAACAAACGCCGAGAAACCCAAAATTTAAAAAGTTCAAAATTTTTTAAAAATATCGATCATTTCGATAGAACAATTATTTACAAAATATCTTAAATATGTACAAAATATTTTCAAAAATGTTAAAAATATTGATCATTTCGATAAACAAAAATATTTACAGAATCAGATGGCAACATTCAACAACACACAACAATTCCACAAATATTTACAAATACAGAACAATTTGAAAATTCACAAACACAGGGAAACACAACATACAAAATAACAGAGGAGAGCATACAAACAAAACAGCCCAGCCCAGCACCTAACTACTCCCACCCCACACTTAATTCGAACACTGTCCCCAGTGTTCACAAAAATTAAATAGCACAAAATCGGGTGGTGGAACTCCCTGATCAGTCAAAGTATTCCACTTCTTCATCACGTGTTGCTGCCTCATCTCCCATGTCCGAGTCGCCTCCGTCGTCGTCATCAGACTCCACATCGGAGTCCTCCCGACGCGTCTCCTCATCCGTGCGGACGTCATCATCAGTGGGCTCTACAAAGGCTGGCCCTACTCGGCATAGAGCCCTGGCGTTTTCGCCAAACGGGTAATCTAGCTAGAGCTGCCACAGCTCCTCCTCTGTGGCTGGCCTCCCACCTATCCTGAGCTAGAGCATCTGCATCCCATACATCCGCGCCATGTACTAGTCATCACGAGCGTGTCGCTCGCCAAGTGTCAGCACTGGCCCGTGGGTGGTGTCTGGAGCCTTAGTTTTAGTCACATCCAAGGCCCGCCGCTCCAACTGCGGGATATAATCGAGGGCCTCCTCCTCAACATTGAGGCCCCGGAGAAAGGTGGTGAGTAGTCCACCGAAACCATACCTGTGCCCCTGGTGCAACCGGGCTCTCTTCATGGCGGATATAATAACCGCCCCGACATTTATCTCCAGCCCTTTCATCAGGGCGTACACCAGGCAAACATGATCCTGGGTTACATCAGTCATATGTACCCCCGGGATGAGGCAAGAGCAGACTATCTTCAGCCAGATTCGGGCTTCCCTATTCATCTGAGAATATGGCAGAGTCTGGTGGTAGCCCCTTTCCTTGTGCCTGCTCCATCTAGCTGTAGATCAGGCCCCACACAGTGTGCGTTTGATGTCAGCATACGGTGGGGTAATGTTCAGCTGTCGGAGGACGTGGGCGTCTGTGTCCCGCGCTCCTATGATGGCATTGAGCTGGTGGGGCTCCAGAGTGACTATCTGCCCTCTGATTTTGATGGTGTGGCTTCTGATTGACGGGTTCCAGTTGGCATAGAACTCCTGAACCAAGTGCAGGTTGCATTCTTTGGGCTCCTCAAATATGAAATTTAGCCCAGCAGCCTCGATCCGGTGAACTATCCTGGGGAACTCCTGTGCCAATGGCTCCCGTGCTATATGCTCCTCGGGGAAATATTTGTTCTCTTTATGCTTGGCGTACCACTTTTTCCCCTCGTCAGTCACCCATATTGTTCCATATTGGCGGCGCTGGCCACGTGGAACTGCTGGTGCTGCTGGGACTGCTGTGCCCATTCTGAGTCGCTTCCTTCCGGTGCCTGAAGTTGATGCACCTTTCCCTTTATCTTGCCGGCTTGCCATTTTACCTGTCAACCCAAGTCAAAAAGCTCAATGTTAAGCTAAATAAATATTAACTTCGGCTAAGGTCGGGTTACGCTAAGTTACCTCACACTTAGTCCTTAGCTACAGTTACAACAATACGGCAAGAATAGCTTTATTTACATCAAACAACCAGCTATACAATCATGCTTAGTGCGTTCAAAAAAGAAAAATTCGATGGTATAACTTCTGCGTACTACTCAGACTTCGTACAGCTAATCACAATCACTACCATCGCAAACATTTTAACCATTGCACTTAGCAAAGAAAAAACGAAGAAACAAAAAATAACAACAAAAATTTATATACATGAACCTATCCAACTAACCAAATTCGAACAAATTTCAACATTTCCCCCAAACCCGAGAATTCGTCGTCTATTAACATCCTAACAATTTGTACAATGACTCATCTCATTCAACACGTACACCCCGACAAAAAATTCACAATTTCATCACATTTCCAACTTCACATTCAACAACAAGCCCTAGAATTGAGATTATCAATCAAATTCGACCAATTTATGCAATCGACAAGTTCAAACAATCATAACGACATTCCGAAGATTTATCAATCAACAAATAACTCGAATTCATGCTTAATTTCGACTTAGGGCAATTTAGCACATCTCCCATGCTTAATTTCAAAGAAAATTGACAAAAACTTGAGAGAGAATTGGAAAACATACCTTGAAGTTGAATAATCGAAGAAAACTCGGAAATTTGTTGCCTTAAGCCGTGGCACGTTGATGGGAGAGGGGTTTTGGGATGTTTGGTCGCGGAAGAAATTGAAAATGAGGGGAAAAGGGGAGGTTTTGGGTTAAAAAGGGTAGAAAAACACGCGGGTCACCCGGCAACCCGGTGTGACCCGTCGCGATATACAAGGCAACGTGTCACGGAGTGCATCGCGGTGCACTGCCTCCGTGACACGGATCCATCGCGGTAGCATTCTGGAAATTTTTAAAATTTCTGGGTTATACCTCAACGTGTCACGGAGGGTAACGCGGAGGTCCTCCTCCGTGACACGGAGCTACCGCCCCAGCTCACTGTTTTCTACATTTTATTCATTTTTCATACCTCGACTTTTCCTTCGCGATTCCGTGCACATTTTCCTCCGTTTAACCTGAAAATCATCTCACTAAACAAAAATAGTTAGCATTATAGGTTTCACCTAACTAAAAATAAAACAATAACTAAAACGAAAAATTTTGTAATAAATTAAGAAAAAAAGAAAAAAGAGAAAAAAATCTATTTACACTTTACAAAATGAAAGAAAAACATTTTCACGGGTTGCCTCCCGTGCAGCGCCTGGTTTACCGTCGCGGCTCGACGTCATTTAAGCTCAATTGTCCGCTAGGGTGATGGACGATTTCTCTTGATCACCGTCCTCCCCCGAGTAGTGCTTACACCTTTGGCCATTTACTAAGAACGTGGCACTCCGATCTTCTTGCCACAATTCTACCACCCCGTGCGGGGTCATTCTTACCACTTCAAATGGTCCTGACCATTTAGACCTCAGCTTCCCAGGAAACAACTTCAATCTCGAATTGAAGAGCAAAACTTTCTGTCCCGGCTCGAAAATGCGATGCACCACATGCTTATCATGCCATCTTTTAGTTCTTTCCTTGTAGTACTTGGCACTCTCATAGGCATGCCAGCGGAACTCATCAAGTTCACTGAGCTGCATGAGTCTCTTTTTACCCACCAGCTCTAAGTCCATATTTAGCTTCCTGACTGCCCAGAAGGCTCGGTGCTCTAATTCCACCGGAAGATGACATGCTTTGCCATAGACCAGTCGGTATGGTGAGGTTCCAATCGGTGTCTTGTAAGCAGTTCTGTAAGCCCACAACGCATCATCAAGTTTGCTTGACCAATCATTTCGTTGTGTATTCACCGTTTTCTGAAGAATCTGCTTCACTTCTCTATTTGACACCTCTACTTGCCCACTAGTTTGGGGGTGGTATGCTGTCGCCACTTTATGACGCACCCCATACTTGGCTAGTAATTTCTTGAAACTTGTATTGACAAAATGAGCCCCTCCATCACTGATAATGGCTCGAGGTGTCCCGAACCTGGTGAGGATGTGTTTTTTCACAAACTTCGTTACTACCTTGTTGTCATTCCTGGGGCAAGCTATTGCTTCCACCCATTTTGATACATAATCTACAACCACCAAGATGTAACGATTACCAAATGACGGTGGGAATGGACCCATGAAATCAATGCCCCATACATCAAAGGGCTCAACTTCCAGTATATTCTGCAGCGGCATCTCTTGTCTTCTGCCAATTGATCCTGTACGCTGACATCTATCACACATTTTGACATACGCCATAGAGTCTCTGAACAGTGTCGGCCAAAAGAAACCTGACTGTAGAACCTTGTGCGCTGTTTTCTCGCCTCCGTGATGACCTCCATACAATGAAGAATGGAAGCCCCTCAACACCTCTGCAATCTGACTCTCTGGGATGCATCTTCTCATTACCTGATCTGGTCCTTGTTTGAATAAATATGGTTCATCCCAAACAAAGTGCCGGCTATCATGCCTCAATTTCCTTCTTTGCTGGTCTGTTGCCTCAGGTGGGTAGACTCCGCTCACTAGCAAGTTGACTATGTCTGCATACCATGGAACTTCGGCTTCCCCCACTGCCAAGAGTTGCTCATCTGGGAACTCTTCATTTATGTTATCACTTTCCATCACATGTGACCGACTTTCCAATCGGGATAGGTGATCTGCTACCTGATTCTCGCTCCCCTTTCGGTCTTTGATCTCGAGATCGAACTCCTGCAACAACAAGATCCATCTGATCAACCTCGGCTTAGCATCCTTCTTGTTGAATAGGTACCGAATCGCTGCATGGTCTGTGTACACCACCACTTTCGAACCCACCAAATAGGACCTGAATTTGTCAAATGCAAACACCAAGGCTAGCATTTCCTTCTCTGTGACTGTGTAATTGCTTTGGGCCGTATTCAGCGTTTTGCTTGCATAATGGATAGAATGAAAGATTCTATTTTTTCTTTGCCCCAATACAGCTTCCACAGCCACATCACTGGCATCACACATCAGCTCAAATGGTTGTTCCCAGTCCGGAGAAGTGAGGATAGGTGCCTCTATCAATTTCTGCTTCAACTCTTCGAATGCTTTAACACACTCATCATTCAACTCAAACTTCACCTCTTTCTCCAGCAATCTGCATAGTGGTCTAGAGATTTTGGAAAAGTTTTTGATGAATCGTCTGTAGAATCCTGCATGCCCAAGAAAACTGCGCACACCTTTCACTGACACTGGTGGTGGCAACTTTTCAATAACCTCGATCTTAGTACGATCGACTTCCAACCCCTTTCGAGATACTTTGTGGCCAAGGACAATACCCTCCTTCACTAAGAAGTGGCATTTCTCCCAGTTTAATACAAGGTTGGATTCCTCACAACGAGCCAGCACCCTGTCAAGATTCTGCAAACAAGTAGCAAACGAATTACCAAAAATAGAAAAATCATCCATAAATACCTCAACAAAATCCTCCACCATGTCATGGAAAATAGCCATCATGCATCTCTGAAATGTGGTCGGTGCATTGCATAACCCAAACGGCATTCGCCTAAAAGCATATGTCCCATAAGGACAGGTAAAAGTAGTCTTCTCTTGATCCTCCGGAGCTATGGCTATTTGGTTATAACCAGAGTACCCATCAAGGAAGCAATAATATTCCTGTCCTGCCAACCTATCCAATATTTGATCAATAAATGGGATGGGGTAATGATCTTTCCTCGTGGCTTCAATTAGCTTTCTGTAGTCTATGCAAATCCGCCAGCCTGTGACGGTTCGAGTAGGGATCAACTCATTTTTCTCATTGGTGACTACAGTCATCCCCCCTTTCTTTGGAACACACTGAACGGGGCTGACCCATTCACTGTCTGAAATTGGGTAGACCACACCTGCATCAAGCCACTTGATTATTTCTTTCCTCACCACATCCTTCATTGCTAGATTAAGTCTCCGTTGCGGCTGAACGGTTGGTTTGGCTCCTATCTCCATGAATATCCTGTGTGTACAGAAAGCTGGATTGATACCCTGAATGTCTGACATTTGCCAACCCATTGCTTTCTTCCTCTTTTTGAGGACACCCAATTCTGCTTTCTCCTGTGCCTCCGTCAAGTCTGCAAAGATGATAACTGGTAACGTCTCACCCTCCCCTAAAAAGATATATTTTAAATGGGGAGGCAATTCTTTCAACTCCAGCTTCGGTGCCTCCTCAACGGATGGTTTCGGCAAAGGCTCTAGAGATCTCATCAATGATTGAAATTCCTATCTCCTGGGATGATTTTGTGCTCCATTCAACATTTGGACCATTCCACACGCCTCTCTATCTTCAAAATGATCGGAGTGCGTCAATGCTCTTTCCAATGGGTCTTGAGCTTCAACAATCTGACGAATTTCTTCATGTTCAACCACATTGATTGCTGAAAGCTCCTCATTTATAGCTGGCAGCTTCATGGCTTTTAACACATCAAAAACCTCTACCTTGTCATGTGCTCGCATTGTGAGTTGCCCCGCAGCTACGTCAATTAATGCTTTCCCGGTTTCCAAGAAGGGACGTCCCAAAATAAATGGGACTTCCGCGTCTGGTTCAAAGTCCAGAATGACAAAATCTACTAGGAAAATTAGGGATCCAACTTGCACTAGAACATCCTCAACAATGCCATCCGGCCTAGCTAAGGATCGATCCGCCAACTGCAAGATTACCTTTGTGGGTCTAGGACTCCCTAGACCCAACTTTCTGAATACCGAAGATGGCATCAAATTTATGCTCGCCCCCAGGTCACACAATCCACGAGCTCGGATGCTCTACCCAATAGTAAGCTGGATAGTAAAACTTCCAGGGTCTTTTAGCTTTGTGGGCAGTCTATTTTGGATCCGGGAAGTGCACTCCTCCGTTAGAGCCACCATAGCATACTCAATCAACCGACTTTTGTTGGCCACGATGTCCTTTATGTACTTCGCATATTTAGGCACTCCCTGCAAGACATCAACAAGAGGTAAATTAACATGTACCTGTTTAAGCACCTCCATGAATTTCTTGAAACACGCCTCCTCTTTGTGTTTCTTGAGTCGTTGAGGGAACGGGGGTGGAGGTCTTTCTGATTCAGCTTCTTTGGTCTTCCCCCTTTTCGAACTTTGCTCCCCCTCAACTTCTGCTGCTCCCGAATGTTGAGGTGGTCTTTCTGGTTCCACCTCCTTCAGCTGCAAACCACTTCATGTGGTCACTGCATTTACCTGCTTGGGATTCGGGTCCGAGTCGCTTGGCAGTCCTCCTCTAGGCCTTGTATTTTGGGCACTAGCAAATTGCCCAAATTGATACTCAAGAGCCTTGGTAGCTAACTGATTGTTTTTCACTTCGGCTGCCAATTTCACATAGTCAGCCTGCAATTGAGCTTGGTTAGCTATCATGGTCTTGAACATCTCCTCAATGCTGGGTGATGGTGGTGGAGGAGGTGCATTGTTATTTCTGAATTGAGCTTGGTAGTTCTGTTGCCCTCCTTGGTTCCTTTGCACACCCTGACCCGAACTTTGGCCTTGATGGTTGTTCTACCCTATGAGAAGTTAGGATGATTCGTCCAATTTGAATTGTATCTACTACCATACTGCTGGTGATTTCTTTGTGCATTACCCACAAAGTTTACCGAGTCAGGATTGGCTCCACAACACTCAGCTGAGTGCTCACTGCTTCCACACACTTCATACCACATTTGCTGGACTGCATTAACTGGAGTTGAAGGCTGGTTCAAAGTCATGTTGCTGAAGTGGTTGTTCAATTGATTTTGCAAGGTAGCTATCTACGCGGCGATAGCTGTAAACCCATCCACTTCAAGCACTCCTGCTGCTTTCCTTGTCCCACCTCTTGATGAATCAGCATTCCATTCTGGATTGCCCTGTGAAATCCGGTTTAGCAAGGTAAATAGCTCCTCATAAGTCTTTTCCAGCGCTTTCCCTCCAGCTGCTGAATCTAGCAATATTTTGGTGTGGGGTTCCAAACCCTCAATAAATGTGTGCACCAACACCTCATTAGACTGATGATGATGAGGACAGTCCCGCAACATGGATTTAAATCTCTCCCAGGCTTGATATAAATTTTCTCCCTCCCTCTGTTTGAAACTTAGAATTTGACTTCTAAGCCTTGCTGTTTTACCAGAGGGAAAAAACCTTATCAAGAACTTTCGTGCAAGATCATCCCACGTTGAAATAGAATTTGGTGGCTCAGCTTTCAACCACCTCTTGGCTTCTCCAAGTAAGGAGAATGGAAATAAGGTAAGCCGGACATAATCAGGTGACACTCCACCGGGTATGTAAGTGTCACTTATCTCCAAAACGTTTTGGAGATGCTGTTGTGGGTCTTCATGAGGGAGACCGGTAAATTGCCCGCTTGTGTGCAACAATTGCACCATATTTTGCTTGAGTTCAAATCTCCCTCCCGGCTCTGGTTTGCGGATACTTGATGTCACATTATTAGCATGTGGGATTGCCACCTCGCGAACCGGCCGTGCTGCTGCTTCTTCGGGCACTAACACTGCCCTTACAACCGGTGGATTTTGTTGCTCCATAATCGGCTGTCTGAGCAACTGCAGCTTTCTTTGTAGAGCTTCTCTCCTCTTACTGTGAAATATACGTTCAGGCTCTATATAAGATTCCACCAGCTCTTTGTCTCTTGCCAGTGTTCACAACAATTAAGTCTGCAAAATACAGGCTAAGACCAAGTTGTCAGCACTTAGAAAATAAAAATACAGTAAATTAACACTTAAAACAAATTCACCAATTGCCAAGTCCCCGGCAACGGCGCCAAAAACTTTTTCGGGCGTTTGTTATATGGGTATATAAAACAACACGCAAGTGCACGTAGTCGAACAAGTAGTAAGTGGCTTTAGTAAGCCAAGTATCGATCCCACAGAGACTTGGGTTAAGTGCAATTTGCTCAGGTTTACTCTATTTTACTTCTGAATATGCTGACAACAACGTAACCAAAAAGTGGATATTTTGTTTTATAGATTTTTATACTAAAACCAAGAACAATTATCTACTTTGAATTTGGACTATGAATAAGAGCATGCCGAGGTTAACGAACATGTAATGAAACTGATTATCATCATAAATTGGTTAATCTTTTCTTCCTGTTGCTAGCCAAGAACATTTGCCAAGAGATTAAAACTCTCGTATTTAATCTCACTTAAGAATCATGAACCATCCGTCTACATTTCTGTGATCAAATGCAATTCATGTTCTAGCCATACAATTTCGGTTCCTAAATTGACTAATACGACTTTCAGGTATATTTCTATCCTGAATGCACATCAAAACACAATTTTCCCAAATCAAGTTAAGAACAATATCCTATTAATTCACAACTTTCCAATTTCATGCTCTCTCGAGTGAAATCGGACTTTTTAGATGTACATTAATGTAGGCCACACACCAATGCAGTAAGAACAAGAATTAATAGAACAACATGGAAGAAAAAGATGAAAAACCATATAATCAATAATCAAAATTCATCACAAGTGTTCATAACCTCAGCAAGGAGGGGAATTAGCCACTCATTTGTGGATTAATCATCATAAAACGAGTGTTAATCATACAAACAATTGAATTAGAGAAGAAAAAAAGAGAGAAAAAACCCTGAACTTTTCGTCCCTCAACTGCCTGTAACCCACGTCCTTGCTCCACCAAGTCAGTCTTCTGAAAAATGAACTTAAGTGTTCTATTTATACTAGTGGGAATTTTTCCCGGAATAATGAGCAACGTGTCACGGAGTGCATCGCGGAGCACTGCCTCCGTGACACACCATGAACGCGGACCCTCACTGGAACTGGGGGTCCGGGAATTCAATCTCAACGTGGCACGGCGTGCATCGCGGAGCACTGGCTCCGTGCCACGGAGCAAACGCGGACCTTCACTGGAAATTTGGTGAATTTTCACCCTCCAGGCAGAATGCATCCGCGATGGCAGCGTGACACGGCTCCATCGCGGAGCCCCTTTGATTCATGTTGTCCAATGCCTTTTCCTTGCTCGCATCCAAGTCCAACTCCAATATCATCCAACATGCATTTTAGCTTCCCGAAATCACATTTTACCTACAAAACAATGCTAATCATGTTGGTTAGTATAAATTCACATTTTATTACCACTTACATGAAAATGTATACACATTGCTAGATAAACAAGGCGAAAATAATACTTTTGAGTATCACTTGGGCATATAAATCTACCCAAGATCACTCGTCATAACAGACACCATCTTGATAGAGAATACATGATGCCCCAACTATCTCATTCAAGTGGACAGAACCGTCCCAAACTTTCCAGGTAAGGGACATGTAGTATGTGATATCACGAAAAGGGGATCCATTAAAATTTGGGTATATATAAACCTACAGTGGCATGTAGTTCTGAGACACCGGCGCAGTCCTTTGAATGTCGGGCTACTTGGTGCTAGACACTACTCCCAAAAACATGCACATTAGGGCTCGTATGGTAATCGTAAAATCATTCCTGAAGTTCATTCATCCCCATTTAAAATACATGATTAGCCATGAACAAGAGCCCATGAATTGGCCAAGAGTCATAAATCCATAAATCATGAAATCCATGCATTCTTGTAAAACATGTATAACATTACATATCATAAATCCATGATAAGTACTTGAGAGAAATTATATCATAAATCATAAATTATAATTGGGCTAATTAAGATCAAGATCATAATAAAATCATAACTTGACTTTTAATAAAAACATACATATTTGGGAATAATTAGATTTAAATTCAAATTTATAAATTTATATTCAAAATAGTCATAGAATCTGTCCATTGATCATAAAACATGATTTAATACATGATACCCATAGATGGATCATAGAGAATTTTGCAAGAATTGTAATAAATCATATAGATCATGAAACTTGAGTCTAGAATTGAAACCCATGGAATTGAGAAGAATTTAATGCATGAGAGTGAAAGGAACTCCCATTCATGGCCTCACATACCTGGGTAAATCTAATCAACACTCCCTCTTTAAAGCCCAAAAGAAATTGAAGAGGATTTGGAGAGATTGTTCAAACTTGATCTCCAAGGAAAGAGTCTAAGTTGCATAGATTGAAATGGTGAGGTTTAGAATAGGTTTAACACCCTTAAAACCCTACTAACTGAGCTTAAAATGATGTCGTATAGGACCTTAGGGCTTAGGAATGATGAAAATACCCTTAATGAAAAACCTAAAAAAACTGCATTGCCAGTGACAACGACCGGAACCACGGGTCATTACTGGGTCCAAAAAGTCATTACTTCCTTCGTTGCTTCACCCCAATTTTTAGATTCAGGTCTGCTACCACGAATAGTACTACAAGTCATACCAAGCTCCCACGACTTAGGGAAACCATCCATTTTCACCACTGCCTACCTTCTGGAAACCATTCTAACCGAACCATTCAACGACTCGTCCTTCAGAACAATGATTCGTCCTATGACTCATGCCAACCCTTTTTGACCAGGACCATCCTCCCAACGACCCCCTTACAATGACCCGTTACATCAACTAACGGGTTGTTCTGATACCTATTACTTCTAAGTCCATTTTGTAGATTCTCACCACGAGCATCTCCACCGGGTCATTAGACACACCAACGACTCGTACAACGAGTCATTTTGAGAAGAAATCTTAGATTTTCTGCTACTTTTCATTTTCAATCCTGAGTCTAGTCTTAGGCACTTCCAGGGTATTACAGATTCATACATTGCCTCTATAAGTGAAACTTCAGAGAATTAAACTTCTCTAGTTCATCGGACGAACCCTTCTATAGATCGCAGATTTATTCTACGATCTATATTTGTAGCCATAACTAGGGGAGTGGCCTCTTTGACTTGACCTGGGATTTGACTTATGGGCCTCAGATCTAATCCATTGTTCGTAATAGTGACCCAGGTACCATAGGTGAGCTCTTTCCCTTGCGTCTATATATAGCCCCACCCTGATTTCTCACTCATTTCTCTTTGTCTCTAAATTTGTGAAATAGCTATCTCTCCCCCTCTGTAAATCCTCCAAGCTCAGCTAAGTTCCTTCCTAATCTGTTTCCATGGATGATTTCTTCCATGCAAGTTTGGAATTATAAACCCTAGCTCCTACTCTCTTAGGGTTTCAAGAAAAACCCACTTTCTAGCTCAAGAGGACTTGGCAGCCCCTTCTCTCAAGTTTAGACTAGTATTCTACTCTTTCTCTAGAGCAATAAGGTATGTAAGGAAACCTTATAAACATGAAACATCATGTTCTTTCCAATAGCTCTTTATTTAAACTCATGCAAAGGTTTTTACTATATGATCTTGAGAAGGTTGTTTTATGATTTGGTGATTTCGTGTCCAAATTCTTGAGAACCTTGTATATCTTGCATGATGCAGTTCAAAATCTCTTGCATGAGTAGATTTTATGAACCTCGATGGAAAATTTTAAAATTACCATTTTGCCCTTATGAGTCAAAATTGTAGAATTGCCGAAATGTTTGAGATTATTATCATAGATTTGGCGAAGACCCCATATGTTTGTTGAGATTATTGTTATCATAGATATTAGCCAAGGAAACACATGATTTCTTGAGTTGAGTATTTAATGTCTTAGTATGACTATGAGCTTTCAAGGTTTAAAAGCATGATCTTATAAATTATTTTAGCCTCTTTCTTTGAAGTATGTATATTATTTTGAGCCCAAGGTAAAACCAAGAGCCTTCAAAAAAGGCATATTTTCAAATTAGAGCCTTTAGATAAGGAAAAACTTTCAAAATAGATATCAGTCATATTTTAAGCCCGAGGCCTATTTCAGTATCAATATATTTAGAAATGGAGTAAGTGGTTAATCGAGATGGAATGAGCCTTCTAAGGAAAGTGTCAGAAATTATGTATGCCATCATCTCAGTGGAGCATTCCAAATATAGACCTATTCCCGAATTTATTACCCCCAAAGTGGTGGATGTTAAGGAAATCTTGCTAATAAGTTAGTTCAAGCCTCCTATCCGGCAAGATAGGTGGTGGTTTAGTTGGTCAGGCCATAGGATCGAACTCCATATCTACATGGTGCATTATGTCAGTTATGCTATGAACCTCCATAATATTTCCAGTCAGTATTATTAGCTAGTTGTTTCAAATAGAGATTTCAATTAATATTTTCAATCACAGTATGAGTTCAGATTTAAAAAAAAAAAGGGAAAATTGCATGTTTTTCTTTTAGAACACTTATAATAGTTTTATGCATAATTTATTATGATTTACATGCTCAGTTTCTCGATTCAATATCCTATGATTCATCTTTTTTCATATTAAATACAATACGATTCCATGTACTAATGTCTCTCTTGCTGGGGGGCGCTTCATTATTTAATAATGTATCCTTGAGTACAGACACTCTCAAACGATTAGTTCAATAGGCAGCTCAATTTTTGGCGAGCGCCACTCTCTTTTGTGGTAGTTAGCTTAAAAGTGGTATAGTTTTGTTAGTGGTCAATACTAGGGACCTTATCCCTGTAATTCAAACTCTCAGTTCAGTAGAAGCTTAGTAGACTATCAATTAATCTGTTCCTTTGTAACTTTGATTTTGACCATCATGTCACTTTTTTATAAAAGTAATGATATTATGAAATTAACTTAGTTGCATGATTTATCATAGTTTCCTAGATTGATATATTCTTGTTTTATCTTGATTAGATGTTACTGGCAGTATCATGCCAGTTCAGCAGTACGCACGGGCCAGAGATGGTGTTGAATCTCGCATAGGACCTAAGCTGAGGCATCACACTATATAATTGGCACTTAGATGGTTTGAGCTCATTTTTTCATATTTTCTTTAAGGAAACAATTTCATTCTCTCTAGAGATTAATATATAAATTAAAGAATTCTTGAGGAAAGATCAATCCAAGTTAGATACTGAGCCAAGAGCTACGAGCTTATTGACCAGTACGTGTTTCTTCTGTTGATTTTGGTTCCAGTTTCTGCTAATTCGAAGAGGCAGCTTTGCGGGTGGTCTAATTCCAAGGGTTAGGATATGTTTATCTAGAGGTAAAGGTTCTTAACCCTCAACACATTCATGATTTGTGTTTCAGAATTGATTTCAAGAAAAAACTTATCGTTATGAATATTTTTAGTTTTTTATTTGCCGTAAATTATTAGAATCCATGGTGTCATGGGTTGTACCATGGAAGTGTCTATAAGAGGATACGATCTGGATCTCACTTAGAACCAAGTAAAGCTCATAAATTACATTTAGACAACTCCCTTCTTTCAACAAGTTTTCTTAAAGCTAAAGAAAAATATGGCTAGTTGTTGTAGATGAGTTGCTTGTAGCCTCGTTAAATTGGGTTGGATGCTGGAGTTGATATATCCATTCCTCCTAGAGATTTTTACTCTATTGTTAGAGATTCCATATTTATATAAATCATACAAATTATTCATATAGGTCACTTATAACCACATTGCTCGCCTCCGATCTATTTGATTGTTGTTTTTGCCTTCGAGGCTATTGTGGTTAGCTGCATAATACGATTTGTGCCTCTAGGGCTATATGCAATTTTGCTGCATAATATGATTTGTGCCTCTAGGGCTATATGCAAGTTGCCTATGGGGCTATTAAAATATATATATATAGCCTGCCTTTGGGGATATATATAGATTGCCTATGGAGCTATTGGGATATATAGAGTACCTAAGAAACTATATATCGATTGCCTAAAGGGCTATTGGGATATACAGATTACCTAAGGAAATATATACAGATTGCCTAAGGAGGTATTGGGGTATATAGAATGCCCAAAGAGCTATATACAAATTGGCTAAGGGGATATTAGGATATATAAAATGCCCAAGGAACTATATTCAAATTGCCTAAGTGGCTATTGTGATATACAAAATGCCTAAGGAGCTATATAATGCCTAAAAAACTATTGGGGGAATAATGATTGCCTTCAGGACTATACATAGAGTGCTTGAGGGTTATTGAGATGTAATAATTGTCCACTGCGTAAGAGTATTGCTAATAGGGGTATATAGATTGAATTGTTCCTGCCAAGCTTATGGGGGCTCAGTAGGTTATATTGTTTGTTGTTTGTACTTGTTGAGTTTATGGGGGCCAGGTAGGTTGTTGTTGATTATTATTTATATACTTAGACATAGGAGTAGGTTAGTATGTTTAGACGATTCCTAGGCTACCTGATTACTTTTAGTATACTATGATAGCTGCTCAGTTATTTTGTTATCTTACATATCTAGTATATTATTTCTTATTGATTCCCTATTGCCGGTGTCACAGCCCGAACATAGGCCCGAATTGAAACATGGGACAAGAAACCCCGAGAGATCTCCAAATCGACCCATGGAATGAACATACATCTAACTCAATCATAGATAAGCAGGAGACCATCTTAAATAACATGGATATCGACGGGATTGAGTCTGGATATCGGAGCCTATATCATAAAATGCTACAACATAGAGTATGCAGTCAGTACGTGAATGTACCGAGTATGCAAGGTAAGTAAAACTGCTAAGTAAGTAAAATCATTAAACATGCATAGTATAAAACATAATCAACATAAGATTATGAGAGTAGGGCTTGCATGGTATTTTCTAAAATCATGATCTGAACATAACTGAACATCATAACTGAATCGAATGACCCAAAGTTGAAAATTGATAATCATATCAAACCTGCTGAAAACATAATATCATGATTGATGTACATGTATAACTAAAATCATGAGGAACAATGGGAGATTCATCATATAACCGACATCACCACGATTGTCATGACCCGAACGTAGACCCGGATTGTAACATGGGACAAGGAACCCTGAGAGGCCCCAAGTCGACCCATGGCATAGGCGTACATCTAACTTCATTCACTTTAAGTGGAAGACTGAACATGAGGCATAACAGAACGTAAACATAACACAACATATCGTAACATTTGGAAGTAATAGACATATACATAGGCTGAGTACTACATACTATTTGAAAGCCTCTAACATGTAACATGGGTTGATGGGACAACACCCCTAACTAACCTGGCCAAATGTTGAAACATAGTACATCATACATGATTAATCAAACAGCCCTCGAAACATGAGGACTCACGAACAAAGCTGAAAGCGAACTCTGGGATGGACTAAGGATGAGGATGAGCCTGAGAGCCGAGTCTTGTATCATAAAATGATACAACATAGAAAGTAAGCGGTCAGTACGTGGAATGTACCGAGTATGCAAGGTAATTAAAATGGACATTTAAAATATATAAAACTCATAAATGATCATAAGAGTAGGACATCATGCTCATATCATAAATATCGTAACATAATATGAGGCTCAAGGTTTTCAAAACATTCGTAATGCAATCGTACTCATGATCATAAGAGAAAAGCTTTACTTAACATGACCTGGATGACTCGTCCTGTGACCTGGTGTTGAAAATTTTGTTTTCTCCGTTTCAACCGTTGGGTCTGATCTTAGGGCTTTTGGGGTATTACAAATGAAGTGGAAAGAGCAAAATTGAAGTTGCAGGGAGAGAACATCAATGTAATAGCTGAATATGTAATCCCTTTGAAGATTCAATTACTATTTGAAGAAAATCCTCAAACAATATGTACTCTTGTTTCGATTCAACAACACATAATTAGACCGAGTACAAAATTTGGTGTTGATTTCAAAGGATGCAAGGAGAAGGCAAACGAACTGCTTATGAAGATTGATAACAACTTGAAAGAAAATAAAGAAAAATAGAGGAATAGTAACCCATAAAAAATAAAGAGGCTGATAAATTGAAAGGTTTAGAGCTAAATACTAAGACCATATGAAGTAGGGGATACTTAGCCATAAAAGAATAATGAAGTTAAACATAGTGTTTTGGAACATAAAGGGGTTGAATTGTGCTAGAAAAAGGGAATGATAACAAATATACTACATACTTAGAAAGTTGATGTTGTTCGTTTCTAGCAGACAAAAGTGGAAGGGGAAATCACAAACATACTAAAGGAAGTAGAGGGAGTAAATAGGTCAATTGTGTTCTGTTGGATGCTATCAAGGAAGGGGAGGTATAGTCATTATGTGGGATAAAAGGTTGTGGTTGAATATGTCTGAGTCTTTTCCATCTGCGTCCAGTTCCTATAAATTTTCATCATTGTCTAGTCCTGATAAATCTATTACCAAAATAAATATGTGTAATACCTGGAAAATCCCAAGATCAGACCCGGGAGTTGAAATGGAGAAAATAGAATTTTCTGTGACCAGGTTACAGGACGAGTCATCCAGTGACCTATTGTGTGCGCCACGAGTCGTTAAGTGACTCTTGGGGAGGAGGTTGGACATGGTTGAGATTTTGAGTTTGAGGCTGACCATGGGTAGGACCACAAGTCATGGTCACTACCACAAGTCATCAGGTGGTTTGTGGTCAAGGGTTGAATGAAGGATGAATGTTTTGGGCAGTGCACCTAACGACTAGTCACTACGAGTCGTCGGGCACACCACGAGTCATGGTGTCCCTCGTAGTGCTAGTGAAGATGGAATTCTAGTGCAGGTAACGAGAGGTGATCACAAGTCGTGGTAATGGACAAAGAGTCATCCAGTCCTTCGTGGGGACTGGTAGTGTGTTTTTTCCTGTGAATTTATTAAGGGCTTTTCTGTAATTTTTAAGTTCCTAAGGCCTAAACTGTGTCGTTTTAAGCTCAGAATAAAGTGTTTTAAGAAGGGTAAGTTTATTCTAAGGTTATTCACTTCCATGAATGCAAGTCTAGAAGCTCCTAAGGGAGATCAAAGCCTAATTCCTCAAGTTCTACACCAAATTTCCATTGAGCAATCAAGGGAGTTGTGAAATTAGATTTTTACAGGTATGTAGGGTTATGAATGGGTGTAATTGTCTACAAAAATGCCCAATCCCCTCTCAATTCATGATAATTCTAGTTGATGAATCTATGAGATTTTTACCCAACATGTGAATTTTTTAAGTTTCAATCATGGATATGATCTAAGCGTGTTTCTAATGTTGAATTACAATTAATAGGCATATTTTACAATATTTTCAATTATAAATTATGTTTTCAAGTTTTATAAATTATGATGTCCATCCATGAAAGTTCATGAAAGATGAGATCTATGAAATATGTAATCAAGCATGATGAGACATTTATGAAGAAAGCATGATTTCGAATTACCTATGTCTATATTCATGTTTTCAAATGATCAAGTCTATGTCAAACATGTTTAAGTAATGGGCAAGCCCATATGATCAAGTATATTTCATGATTTATCTAAATTTCATGTTATTAGCTTACCACATGGATTTGGGAGTCCAGACTCCCATTATTTTCAGCTTGTGGTATGGTTTTATCCAAGGCTCCTTATGTTATGATTTTAGATTTATGTATGTATGATATGAGTTAGCTTCGTCACTAGAAGATGATTCAGCTTCATTGAAAAATTATGGAGAGCATATGCATATTTTTGGGAGTAGTGTCTAGCACCGAGTAGGCTAAGGGTCAGTCAACCCTATGCCTCAGAACGACGCACCAACGTAGGTTTACATAGATACTTTGGGAACTCCCTTGTGAGCTTCCCCTGCCCCAAGAGGCCTTGAGCTTGATATCGATATCATGGTAGCGTCATTAGCCCTAGCAAGACTTTGGACGTCTTTGCCCACTGGAGTGTGATAGTCGGGACCCCGTAAGCTCTATCGTGGTAATTTTGGTTATATAAAGAGTCTCCCATTGTTCCTCATGATTTAAGATATGTATGTTTATCAATCATGATATTATATTTCAACAGGTTTGACCCAATGTTTAGTTTTACTTATGATTATCTATTTTCAGCTTTGGGTCATTCGATTCAGTTATGTTCATATCATGATTTCAGAAAATAGCATGCAAGCACCACTCTAAGAATTTTATCTTGATTATGTTTTATGATATGCATGACTTATGATTTTACTTACTTAGTGATTTTACTTACCTTACATACTCGGTACATTCCACGTACTGACCGCATACTTTATTTTGTATCATTTCATGATACAAGTTCGGATATTCAGGCTCAGTTTCGTCCTTAGCTTTTGCCTCTTCAAAACTTGATCATCACCCTATTCTTTCCACTCAGGAGAAACAGTTTGTTACTATACAGATCCCCGATGATTTTTCAAACAATGAAAAAATTGTGGATTTACCCATATTCATAATTTTTCAAGGAAGTACCAAGACTTCAATTGGCACCTTATAGGAGTATATGCCCCAGATGATAGAAAGGAAAGGGATCATAATTGGTGGGAGATTGGAGCAGTTAGAGGTTTACTCACAAGACTCTGAGTACTTTGTGGAGACTTGAACACTGTAAGGAAACCTTCGGAAAAGAACAATTGCAATAGAATTAGAAAAGGATTGACAAACTTTTCTAATTTTATTAAGGATATGGAGCTAGTGGATATAGTATTGTCAAAGGGAAAGTTCACTTGGAAAAAAGGTGAAATTTGTCACAACAAAAGTATGAATTATTTGCAATAGGATTCTCACATGTTAATTGGAGTTCACCAAATTAAATTGGTGTGGTTAAGATAGAAATCTTGTTATCTTAGCCACACAACTCAAAATTTAAAAATTAAATTTTTGAGAATATTTCATGTGAAATAACAATTTTTACTTAGAAAAAATAAAAGAAAATTCAGGTCTAAAATAACGATCACAAATGAGGAAAGTAAAAAAATTTACTTTCATTTCTTCATAGACCAAATCAAAGAAACAAAATCATATTTCTTCAATTTCTTTTAGATTGTTTCATCAAATTAAATGATTCCAGGAAAAAATAGTTTAAATATTTATCTGAAATTTGGAAGAAAATCAAATTTTTGAAAAGTTTGTAAAGTATTTTGAACCAAGAAAAAAGTTAGTACAACTTTTGGATAAAAAGAAAGTTGTGACAATTTTCAGAAAACCCTACTCCCTTAAACCTCTTATATACTGATGGTTTATCATTCCGTTTCATTATTAACACATCTACTGCGGCGCCTAAGATGAAGAGAGTTCACAACAATGGAGAAGAGTATGACGATGATAATGATGGAGCTCGTTTCCAACATGAATCATCTTCATGAATTCTTCAGAACTGTCAATAAGTAACTAAGTTCGTAAGGTTTTTCTTCTTTTTTCTTTCCTTTATTTGACAATTATTCATTTTTTCTGGGTTCTTGAATAAAATATTTCTTGCAAATCCTTAAGTTTCTTTAAAATATTCATACTTGAAAAGAAATTTTTAGTTTTAATTAGTTGTTATATATGATTTACTAGATGTTAAGTCAACGATGGTATGTCGTTTAAACTTAATTCTTTCCTTAGATTCAAATTTTTATTCTTACCTAGAATGAAGAGATGTAATCCATCTTTCCCAATCTGCAAATCAAAAAAAAAAAAAAAAAAACTACAATGAGTGGTACAATTTTTTATCAGTTTAAATATTCACATTGGATAAATATTATCTTAAATTTTATCTATTTTAACAATAATAGAAGTAGTACCACTTGTGTTTAAATAATATACTGAATATATATCTCTATAAAAGAAAGATATAGATCCGGTCAAGCATCTTTCTCATAGCTATCATCGCCGAGAAGGAAGACGAAGGAAAAGACACAAGAGTAGAGTTGAAAAGGATCTTAACAACTCACAATTTCAAGAACATATTTGAAGGCAAAGTATACATTACATAGGATGAATAAATAATGAAGTTTAATGGGTAATTAGATATTCAGAGTTTAATGAGCAAGTAAATACTGAGAATTTAATCAAAACAAAATGCATAAAATGAAGAAAAAAGGTAGCAACCTGACTTCTTTCTATATGGCCTGTTCTGAAAAATTTAAATGATAGAACACAAAAATAGGTGTTAAAGTATTTATCCAATTGAAATATAATATCAAAATAACTTCACTACTAGAAAATGGGCCTATGACAATGCTTTTTTCTACAACACTTCTATAGGCTTTGCAATAGATTAGATACGTAAGGGATATAGTGCTACGGATACACACTAATTATGAAATTATTGCAATTGCACAAACACCGTTGTCATAGAGTTCCCTAATGAGACTGATTTACTTAATCGTTGCAATATCAGATCTGTGCCAACGGTTGTAAGGCAAAAAGAAAAATTGTGGTAGAAAAATCATCCTCTTTATATTTTTTTCCTGCTTATATTTTTCATTATTTCACTTTACCTACCAAATAAAAAAGGATGCACTATTTTTTAACCCAAAAATTATAATTTATTCTTTTCTTTTCCCAAAATTCAAAAAATCAAAATTATATCTGCCGGACAAAATCATACTTCGCTCTAATTGATAGTTGATGCTAGGTGGAATCTATTGTTGCTGCTAGATGGAATCATACTTTGCCCTAATTGAAGACTTAAAGTTCTTTTGCATTGTTAGCGCGCTGCTAGACGGTATGTCTTCTTTCTTCTCGCGATTCTCTCTATATTTTGTATCGGTTCCCTAATAGTGTGTGGAATGAGATTATGTCCTCAAGTGTCTTATATGTGATTGTACTTTTCTTCATCAACATCAATCTTTTCCCTCATCTTCAATATACTCTCTTAAACTTGATCTCCCTTTTGATACTATTGTAGTTTGAGTATTTTTCTATTGTATCTTGATATTTTGAGTGACTCCTGTAGAGCTTTTAATTTACTCTTTTGTTGTTTCTTATCGGTCATTTATAGGTCTTATAGTAACAAAAATATGCTAGTATGATTTTCCTAATTTGTCAGGTGGAGATTTCTAACATATAATTTTTCTAACTTCATGGTTGTTGGATTTGGTGGTGCTTTTTAGTTATTATGTTAAAATATCACGAGATTGATCAAGGGATGTTAAGAAAAACTAACTAACTTGATCATATGTGGAGTGGAATAAAGGATTAAATTATAATTCTTTTTTTTGCTAAGAGATAAAAAGAATATAAAAATATGACAGATCTATATTTGCAACAAAGAAGTAAAGTGAATCGGATCAAATTAGGAGTAAAAATTGTCCCGTTATGAATATAATCTTGATATATCTTTCACCAAAGTCCTATCGAAGTTTCTCATCGTTTGTTTTCTACGTCCGTACTACCATAATGAACAATGACATTATAAGTGAGTTTAGGCCTCGTTGCAAATCTCCATTTGGAGTGAGAACATATTTATAGGTATTGTTTATCTCAATCATTTATATTTATAGATAGGGTAGCTCTCAGCAGTGCAGTGGCAGCAATGATGGACTCCACTCAAATCGCGAACTGTCTTTACTAATGTGATGGTTATATTTATATATAATAAAAAAATTTTAAAAAGCCAGAGCCATTAAGTTTGCACGATTGTGATGATGTATTGAGTGGATGTGGTATTTTGCACGAGTGCTTTAAGAGGCAGAAGCATTATTCCAACAACCTCAAGACAATATGTTCAATGATTCTACCAGCTAACTATAGTAGATATTTGTCCATAAAGACGTTGCAAGTCGTCAAACTGAATAAAATTTTGATAGAAATAAATAGCATATTCAAGTTAAGATCAGATACTTCAAAAAATGTTAGAAAATACAACCATGTTTGACAATTAATCATTACAATTTAAGGTGGCATTTTATTCATAGTGATGTATATTTCAAGACATCTAGTATAATAATATTAAAGCTAGATAGAGATATTGTTCATTTAGATGACGAAGATCCACGTAAAGTATTAGTTCTACATGACTTCAATATTTTATACAGTCACATTGAAGTGTTTAAAATTTTGCTTTGTCATAACTCATAGGAGATCAATAAGGTGCTAATGAAAAGTTAGTGTTGACACTAAGCTGTAGCAGAATACCCATTTGATCTCCATTTTAGTAGGGAAGGACGAAGCTATTGATATATGGATATGCTCAATCAGTTCAATTATCAATTACTGGTGTGCACAGAGGGACACTCTTTGTCAATTACAATAAGTCCAAGACCTCTGGTGATCAAATCTTGTTTGGTATAGTAAAGTTAACATGCACACTTCTCAGTGCTTTTTCATACAAAAAAAAGGAAGTTGACCCAAAATGTGTGGACCATAAGTCTAAGATTAGATTTGTTACATATTTGTGAGTTGGATTTCTTATTGGTCTAGTCAGGACCATAATGAACGAGTCTTCACTTATTGCTTTATAGTTGTATATATGTACACTTTAATTTTTAAGTATATTTTAAGAGTTTAAATAAGATATACCATTAGTGTTAGAAAATATTACACTATGAGGTTATCCGAAGGATACTCACAAGTAAATATTCTTAACTTATGAGATTGGTAATCTTGAAAATAAGATAACTTCTATGGTATATAAAGATGACATGATTGTGAAAATTTTCTTACACTAACATTGTATTAACTTAAACTCATATTTTAATGCAGAAATTAATTGTTCGGTGAGTATTTGTAAAATGCTTGAAATACACCCTCAATATTTGGGCTTTCATGTATTCTTTATTATGATTTACAATTACAGAAAGTAGGCTCCGGCCATCCCTCCCCTTCTAAGATCACCGACAACCACTAGGTAAGTCCCTTTCTCCTCTCTTCTCATTTTTCGCCTCTCAAATCTTTCCCAGTTTTCCCTCGAGCTGAATTGGTGAACTTATCCTATGTGTTATTTATTATGAAGTGCAATTCTTATTCTTCTTACTTGTTTAAGTATTGTTTGAATGCAATGTGAATCTGTTAGCTTTAGTTTCCATTGAATGTGGGAGGGTGCAATGTATTTTCTGTTGCACGTTACATTACTATAATTTACGCCTACAAACTGTTTGAAAAATGGTTTCACTAAAATATTGATCCCTGAAATCAAGATTCTTTCTATGTCATGCAAACTAAATTATGACCAAGTTTCAGATTATTATAGTTAAACACCTGTGAGTGTCTGAAGGCATACCGTGTGATAATGCAGCAATTGTGATGAGAGCATTATTTGAATCATTTTACTTGCTTCTTATTTTATGCACTGCGTTATATGGATATTACTACGTCAGTAATGAAACTGAATAAATATGCCATTTAGCTAAATTTGACCATTTTGTTTTCTTGACAATTTATGTGCTCATAGTCGAGTTTAGTCTCCTCTTTCACTTTGAAGTCTAGATTAGGTCACATAACTTTTGGCGTTGATTAATGTGATTTTCAATTTTTATGTTTGAGCATTCTCGTGGTCTAAAGGCTAGAAACTAAGGCGTATACTTAATCTTCTAAATGATAAATGAATATATTCATATTTTGATAAAACAACGAACAAGAAGATAGGAAAAGCTATTAGTAACGTCATTATGTTTCTTGACCTCGAGAACTATTACTTATGTAAGAGTTCATTTAAGAATTTAATATAATTTTCAAATAAAAGGATACTGCACATGGAAGAGATTTGTTGCACTTTGTTGACAGAGAATAGAGATGACAAGTAACATAATGTTGAGAAGATCCTAAGTGTGTTACAAAGTGGAAAAATAGAAAATTATTTATATTCGTAAAGCCTCTTGAATATTGAGGCTTTTATTTTTGAAGTGTATGTAATTGTACTTCAAAGAATTTAAGTTCTTTCTGGTGAGTTGTTAAACTACCAATACACTTAAATAAATAATGATTTTATTCATCTTCTAGTTTGTGTAGGAGCATAATTCCTATGAAGCACTAAATAATTTAATTTCCAATTTCTAACTAAAACAAATAAATGTGTTAATGCCAAAAGTTTACAACAGTAACTTAAATTCTGAATTTGTTGCTGATTGAGGATGACATTCTAATAATGTATTCGAGTATTTTAAATAGTAAAGGTCCTAAATCGGTAGTTCATTTGAAGGGATATTGCTAATGTTGGTGTGTGTATATATAGAAAGAATTTTCAATTTTCGCAATCTCTATAATCTCTTTGTTTGTACTATCATTAAGTTCTGAGCCAATGCATCTAGCTCTATTAATTAAGTTTAATTTTTTTTACCTACACTTCAAATTTAATACCTACTCACTGGAAATTTCAAGAACTGAATGTAATTTGTTGTAGTTAAATATGTTATAAGCTACTGACAAAATGGAAATTAATAGTTGAATTTGTAAACCAGTTTTTCAGTATGGTTAGTACTATATTAATGCAAGACAGGTATTAGATTATAATTTCTAAGTAAATAATGTTTTACAATGAAAGTTGTTATAAGTTGTTGCAGAATAGGAGCTTATAATTAATGAATTTGTTTCAGTATGACTAGTACTAACTTAACATTGGCGATTTGCTTGTGTTAATATAGGATATTAATGGATAATGAAAATAAATTGGATGAATCGCCTAAGATGGACGGATGAGTATATTTGTGGAGTGAATAATTTTTTTGATGAGGCATTTAAACGAATTTCTCAAGAAAATGAGATATTATGCCCTTGCAAAAAGTGTGTTAGTCGTTATTGGAATTCTAAAAATGTGGTGGAAGATTATTTGGTTGTTGATGGGGTTGTTGATGGTTACCCCAAATGGATTTTTCATGGAGAAGGATTTTTCTCGAGAAATATACCTCATCCACTCAATGATGATGATATTAATGGACTACTTCATGATACGTTTCAAAATATAGAGTGTCAGTCTGGTCATAAAGGAGTGAGAGAGGGATTATCTGAAGATGCAAAGAGATATTTTAAATTATTGGAGGAAGGAAAACACGAGTTATTTCATCTATCCATATATGATATATCCTTATATAATATATCCTTAAAGGTAAAACTCAATAAATTTTGTTAAAGAAAATTCAAATATTTTTGGAAAATCTCAATTAGAGTACCCTTTGCCAATTATTGTTTTACTAGACAATCTTATTCTTTCTTAAACAGATCTTTCAGTTTATGTAAATTCGCAGGTCAATGAAAGTAATTTAGCTAAAATTGAAGGTGGAGAGGTGGTATGGACAAACTTAATGTCTTGTAATGGTATTGCTTTTGTAATGGAACTTAGCTTTATGTAAAGAATAGAAATGGTTTAAATGTTGGTTTAGGTAATATGTGCATCATTTATCACGGAAAACATCTCTTGTCTGATATCAAGTATTTTCTTCAAATCCTGTTATCAAAGTGCATTTTATTGTCTGATATCAAATTTTCTCAGAAAAAGAATCATCTCTTGAAGCTTATTCTCGCCTGAGGCGGGTTTATTTTCCAGTGGTGTAGGTAAACCTATGTTGTACAGTTATGGTATGTTCCATTGAACCTTGAAATTTCTTTTTGATATCTTACAGATCATATACCTTCTTATATATTAAAAAAGATCTTGATATTAAAACCTTGTAAAGAATTATTACATTTTTTTAATTGCAGGTTAAAGAGAGCATTGAGGTGATATTGGAAAAGCTAGAGGCAGATGGGTATGGAATTACATAGACTTTTGAAAGTTTCAGTCATATTTCTGTCCAACGTCTTATCGTTGTAGTGATATTGTCATTGATAAGATCAAGAATGATGATTTTGTTTCAATAATGGATCTTCCTCCTATTATAATCAAGCTCAAAAATCTTGAAGATTCAAGCAATGGTGCCTAGAAAAAGAAAGAAAAAACAGAGCTCAAGACTTTAACAGTGAAAATATCCATCCGCCTCTAGCTTCAATGAATCGGTATTTTCACTGTTGAAGACTTAAGCTCTAATTTTTTATTTCTTTTTTTTTTGGCACCATTTGTTAATCTTCAAGACTTTTGGGCTTGGTTATAATTGGAGGAAAATCCATTGTTGAAACAGAGTCATCATTCTTGTTCATGTTAATGACAATATCACCATAACGACAAGACGCTAGACAGAAACATGACTGAAACTTTCAAAAATCCTTGTAATTCTATACCCATCTTGTCACACCCCACCTTGGGGGGTATGACTGGCACCTGGTGCCCTACTAGGACCCGACCTGCTGAACTGTTAAGCCTGGGCGCATCTGGCGCCTGGCTGGCTCTAACTCACATTTCTGGAAACAAAGGGCTATATAACGGCTGTAAGTACAGCCCCCGGCCCATTGGCCTATAGCCTTCTGTACCTGTATTAGCAGCTGACCAGAAACATAGTAATTCAGGGAAACCTATGCGGGCCGACAAGGCCACCATGCTGTCTTGTTATCTATAGTTCAACCATAACATACTGAAAAGCTACGTCACCGGCAAGGTCACCACTACTTGACAAACTATGGCCCCACACGGCCAACATAAGAAAGCAAGAATACTGATAACGAAACAACTGCACGGCCTCACACGACTGGCTCAACTGACCACAGGGAATATTTACAGACTGCAAGCCTCTAGGAATAGCAATAGAATTGATCGGGACAGGGCCCCGACCTACCCATAACATACAACAAAAGGAACTGAACTACACCTCTGAAATTTAGCCTCCGGATAACTGGAGCTGAATACTCAACCGCTGACAGGGAGTCACGTAGAATCGCCTGCTCGTCTATGAGTACCTGCAGGCAAGTAATGCAGCGCCCCACCGGGCGTCAGTACCACTGGTACTGAGTATGTAAAGCAATAACTGAAAAAGCTATCTAAAATCAATAGCATAACTGACGAAACTGAAATAGGAAGAACTAGATTATCTGTCTGATGATGTAAATCGTACCTGTTCTCAATCATACTGGGAGGAGTAGGTGTCATATCCGGAGACGTGTCATTCTACTACTGATCCACTCATGTCTAATGTAACATAGCATGACATACATAACATAACATGGTACACACAAACCTTACCCGACCCCCATAAGCCGGGAGGTACAATCAACACAGAATCTATGCCCCTACCCCGGTCATCCCATCTCCTATAGTGGCTATAAGCATCCTTCCGGTCCCTGGGTATGCACTTGGGCTCGCTGAGCCCCTGACTATAACTGCATCTGAGTCCGGAGGACTCTAAAATCAACACCCCGGGCGTACCCGCTCGACGGGGGTGTATAAGGGCCGACCAAGGCACAATATGGGGAAACTGGCATCCCATCTTCGTCCCCTTGCGGGACGGCATATCACTCTGTAGAGTGACATATCCTCGTCCTCTGGCGGACGAGTCGATACAGCTATTAACCCTGGGCGGTCAGGGATGCTAGGTAATCCAACCCCAATCAATACAACGGTCTCAACTAGTCATGCTGTCTGTGTATCTCATAAGCTAAGGCTAACAGGTGTAAGGTATCATATAAATCACATACTGAGCTAATAATAGTAATCTGTAAGTGTCTGATACATGCTGAGACAGGTAAATATAAATATAAATATAGCCTCCTGTCAAACTGTACTGGGGCAAAGGTTATACAAGAGGGTGTTTCTGCTGAAAGCTATACTGTTTACTGAGTTTCTGTATTAACATGATTTCCTACTTCTAACATGCTTTCTAAACCTTATTTAGTTACTATGCTATGTCTGAAATGCTTTACGGATACTGTACTACTTCGCAAGGCTTCAGCTAAACACAACAATATCTTAACATGGCATATTACATCACATACTGAATATACTGGGCAATCTTAACCACTTACGTCCGAATCTATATCATACGGATAGGTATCGTACACGTTACAACCCAAAACTTCTCATATTGCACCAATATTCATAATAACACAATAATCGATTTCTGAACATTCTACTGGTCTGTAAATTACCATACTGTCTCAATATCACTTAACTTGCCGAGGAAACTAACTTTACATACCTTATCTTTGACTATTCATCCGTCGGACGAGGCTCGGCCGGTACTTCAACTATTTTCTCCCAACTGCATTCATAAATACGTCAATCAATACTAAATACAGCTTTATTGTAAAGAGCAATGTTACTTTCGATATAGTTTATAGCCTAAACTTAGGCTTATCGAAAGACGGTCGAAAACTCGCTATTTTTCAGCGGCCCAGAAGGGAGAAGTATTCACTTCTCAGCTAGGAACACACAGACATTAATTTAGAGCAATTCTACTTACTTTAGTTCGGTGGCTCGCTGATTCGTCGGCCGTATTTCGCGAAACTAATTCCGTAGAAATGCTCTCTGCTGCTAAATACCTTGGTATCTAGGATTAATTTGAGTTTGGGCAGCGTTTGGCAGCGTAATCGGACGATAATTTATAATTTTCCTTCGTTTTTCCTCTGTTCACTGCGTTTTCTGGAAATCTATTAAGTGTTAAATGAGTTCCAACCGAAGTGGGGGCTTTATATACTTGGGCCTGGACAAGGCCAACGTGTCACGGAGCCATCGTGGAGGCCTCTCCTCCGTGACACGCTGCCATCGCGGAGGGGCTCTGCCTCGGCTCCTTCCGCGATGGTTCGACGGGCTTCTCGTCCGATCTTTTCCCGGGCCTTTCTCCAACACGTATGGCCTTCAAATATGCTTAACCAACGTGGGAATAGGTCATCTGAGTGCCGGGAATTCTACGGGGTGTAACATTCTCCCCCCCTTAAGAACATTCGTCCTCGAATGTATACTATTATCTAGAGGACTGATTACTTTACTTTCTGGAAGAATTTCGGCAGAGTTTCCCCTGTAATATAGATTATCGCAAAAACCTGAAATGCAGAAAAGTCCAACACAGGCACTGCACACAATATTCTAAAATCCACTGGATGACTAAATATCAGTTTTTCCTTTATCATTTACAGACATACAACCATAAGATACTGCATAAGTAATAATACGGACATACCTGTCGCCTGACTAGGCTTGAAATAGGGTGAGGATATCTGGTCCTTATATCTTCCTCCGTTTCTCAAGTCATCTCCTCTCGGTTCCTGTTACGTCTCAATACCTTGATAGACGCAATATCTTTTAGTCCTCAATCTGCGAATCTGTCTGTTTAAGATAGTTATTGGAGCCTCTTCATAGGCCATCTTTTTGTAACCTGGAAATTCTGGACTGGGACTGCTCTGGACGGGTCTCCTATGCATTTCCTCAGCATAGTTACATAGAAGACCGGATGAATGGATTCTAATTCTGGAGGCAAATTCGATTAATGGTAAAATCTCATTTTGGCTATTACTGACATCTAGCACACACGCTCGCAACATGTCTTCGAGCGTCTGAATTGTGCGCTCAGCCTGCTCATCTGTCTGAGGATAGAACGCTGCGCTTAAATTAATCTGCGCTCCCAAACTCTTCTGAAATGATTGCCAAAATCTAGCTGTAAAGTGTGCTCCTCTGTCTGAAATAATGGATACTGGTATTCCATGTAATCTGACTATCTTTCTGATATGCAACTCAGCATAATCTTCGGCCGAGAAAGTAGTTCTTTTTAATGTCATGGTACCTCTTTGTCGTATCGGGATGAAGGGAATAGCGGGCGTAATGTACCTCGCTCATAAACTGCTGGCGATGCCCCAAAATATCTGGAGTACAAATGCGGCCTTTATATCGCCACACTTCATCCCCGGGTATCTGAAAATATGTCATCTCTCCTTACTGAATCTTGTGTTCAAGTTAAACCTGACTAGGGTTTCTATACTGCCGTTCCTTTACTTCCACCTCTAACCGCAATGCTGCGATATTCTGTATTATCATTCTGTTATCCTTTATTTCGGCTATGCGAGCGACTAGATCGGCTAACTAGTAAAATTCTCGAGTGTATTCCCGCTGTTCAGGCGGCAAGCATGCCAACTCCCCGTAGATCTATGGCTAAGGGCATCTACTACCGTATTAGCCCTCCCCGGGTGACACAAAATTCTTGATTTTTCAAGTATAAACTACTGCAACTACCTCCAGGTCATGGGTAAGACAATTCTTTTCACGTTTCTTCAATTGCCTGAAAGCATAAACTGTTACTTTACCATGCTACATCAACCCTCTGTACCTTCTGGCCATACTAACACTCGGGCTGAGGTTAACCTGGCCGTTAACTCCTGGAAGTTCTGCTTACACGCCTCAGTCTACTGGAACTTCGCTGCCTTCTGTGCCAACTTAGTCAGAGGTGCTGCTAAGGTGGAAAATCCTTCCACGGACCCTCTGCAGCACCCGGCTAACCGCAGGAATTGCGTACTTCGATCGGAGTGGTAGGTCCAGGCTAGATCCTCATTACTTCGATTTTTTCTATGTATCTATCTGTACACCAGCCTCCGACACCATGTGACCAAAAAGGCTACTAAACTTAGCTAAAATTCACATTTACAAGGAATTGGTATATAACTAATGGTCATACTGGTTTATTATGCCGGAGAATCTGACAAGTAATCTACTGGTGTATACAGAGCTTATCTGGCCTTCTGGCCGTATGCTAAGGCTACTTGTTGCTGGGATAACCTGAACGACTGTCTGCGCACCTTGTGCCTTTATCTGATCAGAGGGTCCTAATACTGACCATGACCTCTAATGATCTGGCTACATAACCTTAAATGACTGAATAGTCGGGTTGAATGACCCGAATGTGACAGTAGTCTAGTAATGCCCTAACTGTACTACTTGAGTACTTATAGTTCGTGCATCACCGCCAACTCGTGGGCATCTAATTGCTCTGTTATTTTGCTTAAACCACTGTAAGGCTGGACTTAATCAACTTACTCCCAGGCGATCAATCTCTGGATCTCCACGGGGAGTCTACTGATCCCCTGGTCTTAATAAACACTATGCTAGCAGGGTACTGTTAATTTCTTACGCCTTGTGTGTATCCACTTGGATTTATACTGCTATTCTGGGGAATTCTCGGTCTTATGAGCTATTCTGTAAATACTGGCCCTCTGCTAGGGCTCTGTATCTAAATACCTTACGAAAACCAGCTGAAATACTAGTCTATCGCTGACTGCTGATGTGGACCCTTCCTTGGGGTACCCACGAGTATTCTGACTGGGACGGCCGGCTGACTTATGAGGTGTTCTACATAACAACTGCTAGGTTGACTAAGGCCGACTGTCGCCCACGAGGCTGGGAAAATGACGTATGACCACTTAACATGCTAGAACAATTCTGGTATTGCTAATCTCTGAAATTTGCCTATTCGGTCTCTAATCCTGGTTCTGGCACATGAACTACTGTTACCGATCTTCAGGGATGCCTCCCTGCTGATGCAGGCGACAGCTGGTCGGTAAACTGTCTAACTGCGCCCTTATCATCTAGCCATCTGTCTTAGGTCAATAACTCTGGTAAGCTCCTAGAGCCTAAATCTGACAACAACACATAAGTCTGTTAATCTAATAACTGAAAACTGAGATAGTTTTTATGACTTCATACGTAACTCACACTTAATCCGCCCTTTCTCTTCTTCTTTTCTTTCTTTCTTCTCCCTCTTTCTTCTCTTTTCTTTTTTTTTTGGTCCCCCAATGCAATTTGTATAGGCTCTCTATTACTAATCAGCATCTGTGATTGTAGCCCTTATAGGCATCCACTCACAACCTATCTATTATCTGTATATCTATATATTGCTGGCTACGTACAATATGTACTGATTCCTACGGTAATTCATAACCTCCGACATGTTCTGCTGAGTCTCACATCGTACATGATACATTTCTTCTACGGCCTAGTAATATCTCCTGCCCTGACTTATCATTTCATTGTATTGTCACCCCATTCTGAAAGTAACAAACATAAACATTCTAGTTATTGTCTGCTGTTTAAAATCCCGCCACTCTTGCGATGTGGGGGTCGACGTTCAAATCCTGTAGCCTTACTAGGCATATATTGAGAGCCCATAACTGTCTGCTGGGCCTTATCTCTAGGCTACACTAGATTAGAATTGTTGTATCGGTAGCTTCTTAACTTTTCTATAATAGACACCCTGCGGTATTCTAAACCGCAATCTTACTGTCAGCCCGAGGCTTAATCCTTAATACGATACTTTATCGATCCGGGGTAGTTCTAATTTCCCCACAAGATCTGACATTCCTGCTTCTTCCTCTCATCTTACTTAAACTGAACTCTGGGTTCAAGGTACCCGCCTTTTGTTGCTAATGAGATTACTGATCAAGCCTCGGCCTATACTTCTTTGGGGGTATACTCAAGCCCATCTGATTCACATGACCTCTATATCTCTCGATGTCACAACTAGATCATAATTATAATCTTACAGGTATGTCTTGCTATCTGTTAGCATATATGGCGGGCTTGGCCTTTTTCTGGCTCAAACTTGACTATTACTAAGCATTTATTACTAATAGGTCTTTTATTCCTGCTTCGGGCAAGCTAAATAATCTTACTTTCTCTACTGGCTTATTGTCATAAGGGTCTGCACAGCTTACGTAATCATAAGGGCTCTTTATACTTTCTAATACTTACTAGGATCAATCAGCCCATCTTTACTTACTGCTTGATCTGGCAACCCCATCTCAAGTCTTATGCCCCTTTACTATACTGGCATCAAAATCAGGAGGTAGGGATAGCCTTTTTCTTATTACAACAAATAAAAGCATTCAACTGTACCATACCCAAAAAGATGTATTCGGGATTCCCGCATTTCCTTCTCTTTTCCGTACTTACCTGGTGGTCTGACCTTGTCTGTAATCATAATCAAATCTTATATAACTAATACGTAAATCAACTCATATGAACACTATACTTCTGACTTCCTATTCTGACATTATCAACGTATACTAGGAGTAATGCCACTAAAGGTATTACGCTGGGAGGTCTCTGTCCCCCCTCCTCCTGTTGCTATAGTTATCATGTAACTGACTAAGGTTCTCATCTGTTGCTATCTCTGATCTTCTGCCTGTGATAGGGAAATACTGATCTACCTTTATATCTGTAATCAAAGAATACGGTAAGTTTTCAGGGACTTAACCCTACACTGTACAGCTCTAAAGCACGACTGACTGAGAAGGAAGGGTAACCATCATATCATGCCTCGCAGCCTCCTGTCTATAGTATGTGGTGCACAACACATCCATAGACAAGACTCTACTTAGCACGGCTTGCAGACTCCCTGGGATACGACCTGCTCTGATACCAAGTTTGTCACACCCCACCTTGGGGGGTATGACTGGCACCTGGTGCCCTACTAGGACCCGACCTGCTGAACTGTTAAGCCTGGGCGCATCTGGCGCCTGGCTGGCTCTAACTCACATTTCTGGAAACAAAGGGCTATATAACGGCTGTAAGTACAGCCCCCGGCCCATTGGCCTATAGCCTTCTGTACCTGTATTAGCAGCTGACCAGAAACATAGTAATTCAGGGAAACCTATGCGGGCCGACAAGGCCACCATGCTGTCTAGTTATCTATAGTTCAACCATAACATACTGAAAAGCTACGTGACCGGCAAGGTCACCACTACTTGACAAACTATGGCCCCACACAGCCAACATAAGAAAGCAAGAATACTGATAACGAAACAACTGCACGGCCTCACACGACCGGCTCAACTGACCACAGGGAATATTTACAGACTGCAAGCCTCTAGGAATAGCAATAGAATTGATCGGGACAGGGCCCCGACCTACCCATAACATACAACAAAAGGAACTTAACTACACCTCTGAAATTCAGCCTCCGGATAACTGGAGCTGAATACTCAACCGCTGACAGGGAGTCACGTAGAATCGCCTGCTCGTCTATGAGTACCTGCAGGCAAGTAATGCAGCGCCCCACCGGGCGTCAGTACCACTGGTACTGAGTATGTAAAGCAATAACTGAAAAAGCTATCTAAAATCAATAGCATAACTGACGAAACTGAAATAGGAAGAACTAGATTATCTGTCTGATGATGTAAATCGTACCTGTTCTCAATCATACTGGGAGGAGTAGGTGTCATATCCGGAGACGTGTCATTCTACTACTGATCCACTCATGTCTAATGTAACATAGCATGACATACATAACATAACATGGCACACACAAACCTTACCCGGCCCCCATAAGCCGGGAGGTACAATCAACACAGAATCTATGCCCCTACCCCGGTCATCCCATCTCCTATAGTGGCTATAAGCATCCTTCCGGTCCCTGGGTATGCACTTGGGCTCGCTGAGCCCCTGACTATAACTGCATCTGAGTCTGGAGGACTCTAAAATCAACACCCCGGGCGTACCCGCTCGACTGGGGTGTATAAGGGCCGACCAAGGCACAATATGGGGAAACTGGCATCCCATCTTCGTCCCCTTGCGAGACGGCATATCACTCCGTAGAGTGACGTATCCTCGTCCTCTGGCGGACGAGTCGATACAGCTATTAACCCTGGGCAGTCAGGGATGCTAGGTAATCCAACCCCAATCAATACAACGGTCTCAACTAGTCATGCTGTCTGTGTATCTCATAAGCTAAGGCTAACAGGTGTAAGGTATCATATAAATCACATACTGAGCTAATAATAGTAATCTGTTAGTGTCTGATACATGCTGAGACAGGTAAATATAAATATAAATATAGCCTCCTGTCAAACTGTACTGGGGCAAAGGTTATACAAGAGGGTGTTTCTGCTAAAAGCTATACTGTTTACTGAGTTTCTATATTAACATGATTTCCTACTTCTAACATGCTTTCTAAACCTTATTTAGTTACTATGCTATGTCTGAAATGCTTTACGGATACTGTACTACTTCGCAAGGCTTCAGCTAAACACAACAATATCTTAACATGGCATATTACATCACATACTGAATATACTGGGCAATCTTAACCACTTACGTCCGAATCTATATCATACGGATAGGTATCGTACACGTTACAACCCAAAACTTCTCATATTGCACCAATATTCATAATAACACAATAATCGATTTCTGAACATTCTACTGGTCTGTAAATTACCATACTGTCTCAATATTACTTAACTTGCCAAGAAAACTAACTTTACATACCTTATCTTCGACTATTCATCCGTCGGACGAGGCTCGGCCGTTACTTCAACTATTTTCTCCCAACTGCATTCATAAATACGTCAATCAATACTAAATACAGCTTTATTGTAAAGAGCAATGTTACTTTCGATATAGTTTATAGCCTAAACTTAGGCTTATCGAAAGACGGTCGAAAACTCGCTATTTTTCAGCGGCCCAGAAGGGAGAAGTATTCACTTCTCAGCTAGGAACACACAGACATTAATTTAGAGCAATTCTACTTACTTTAGTTCGGTGGCTCGCCGATTCGTCGGCTGTATTTCGCGAAACTAATTCCGTAGAAATGCTCTCTGCTGCTAAATACCTTGGTATCTAGGATTAATTTGAGTTTGGGCAGCGTTTGGCAGCGTAATCGGACGATAATTTATAATTTTCCTTCGTTTTTCCTCTGTTCACTGCGTTTTCTGGAAATCTATTAAGTGTTAAATGAGTTCCAACCGAAGTGGGGGCTTTATATACTTGGGCCTGGACAAGGCCAACGTGTCACGAAGCCATCGCGGAGGCCTCTCCTCCGTGACACGCTGCCATCGCGGAGGGTCTCTGCCTCGGCTCCTTCCGCGATGGTTCGACGGGCTTCTCGTCCGATCTTTTCCCGGGCCTTTCTCCAACACGTATGGCCTTCAAATATGCTTAACCAACGTGGGAATAGGTCATCTGAGTGCCGGGAATTCTACGGGGTGTAACACATCTGCCTCTAGCTTTTCTAATATCACCTCAATACACTCTTTACCCTACAATTAAAAGTATGTAACAATCTATATGACATCAAAAAGAAATTTCAAGGTTCAATTGAACATAACCGAATTATACAACATAGTTTTACCTGCATCACTGAAAAATAAACACACCTCAGGCGAGCATGTGCTTTGAGGGATGATCCTTTTCCATAGAAATTTGATCTCAGATTATAAAATGCACTCTGATAATAGAATTTGAGGAAAATACATTTTAGATGTTTGCCGCGACAAATGATGCACATGTTACCAGAACCAACATTTAAGCCATTGCTATTCTTTACATGAAAGCTAAGTTCATTACAAACTCGGGACCATTGCAAGACAGTAAGTTTGTCCTTGCCACCTCTCCGCCTTCAATTTCAGCTAAATTACTTTTATTGATCTGCAAATTTGCATAAATGGAAAGATCTGTTTAAAAAGAAAAAAATTGTCTACTAGATCAATAATTGGCAAAGGTTACTCTGATTAAGATTTCCCGAAAATATGAAATTTTTTTGTAATAAAATGTTTTGAGTTTTACCTGCAAAGATATATCATATACGAATATTTCATATATGGATAGATGAATTAACTTGTGTTTCCCTTCCTTCAATAATTTAAAATATTTCTTTGCATCTTCAGAGAATCCCTCTCACTCCTTCTTCAGGACCAGACCCACACTCTACATTTTGAAATATTTCATGAAGTAGTCCATCAATACTATCACACAAGTTAGATCCTTCATCATTATTGATTGGATGAGGTGTATGTCTCGTGAAAAATCTTCTCCATGAAAAACCCATTTGGTGTAACCATCAACAACTGCATCAATAACCAAATGATCGTACACCACATTTCTATAATGTCAATAATGATTAACACACTTTTTGCAGGGGCATAATATCTCATTTCTTTGAGAAGCTCGTTCAAATGCCTAATCAAGAAAATTATTCACTCCACGAGTATACTCATTCATCCATCTTAGGCGATTCATCTAAAAGTTTATTTTTATTATCCATCAAAATCCTATCTTCACACAAGCAAATTGCCAAAGTTAAGTTTGTACTAGTCATACTGAAACAATTCATCAATTATCAGCTCCTATTCTGCCAACAACTTATAACAACTCTCACTGTAAGAAATTATTTAGTTCAAAATTATAATCCAATACCTGTCTTGCATTAATGTAGTACTAGCTACACTGAAAAACTGATTTAAAAATTCATCTATTAGCTTCCATTCTGTCAGCATCTTATAACATATTTAACTACAAGACATTTTATTTAGTTCTTAAAATTTCCGACGAGTAGTTATTAAATTTGAAGTATACATAAAAAATTAAATTTAATTAACATATCTAGATGCATTGGCTCAGGATCTAATAATAGTACAAACAAACAGAATATCGAGATTGCGACAATTGAAAATTCTTTCTATGTATACCAACATTAGCAATATTCCTTCAAATGGACTATAGATTTAAGACCTTTACCTTTTAACATACTCGAGCACATTGTCAAAATTTCATCCTCAATCAGCAGAAAATTCATAATTTGAGTTGATGTTTTAAACTTTTGGTGTTAAGACATTCATGTGTTGTTGGTTAGAAACTGAAAATTGAATTATTTAGTGCTTCATAGGAATTATGCTGCAGCATAAACTAGAAGATGAATAAAACCATTATTTATTTAAGTGTATCGGTAATTTAATTACTTACTAGAAACAATTTAAATTCTTTAAAGTGCAATTACATATACTTCAAAAATAAAAGCCTCAATATTCAAGGGGCTTTATGAATATAAATAGTTTTCTATTTTTTGACTTTTATCACACACTTAGGATCTTCCAACGTAATGTTACTTGTCATCTTTATTCTCTGTCAACCAAGGGCAATAAATTTCTTCCGCATGCAGTATTTTCTATTTAAAAATTATATTAAATTCTTAAATCAGTTCTTGTTTCTTAAATCAGTTCTTGCATAAATAATAATTTTAAAGGTCAAGAAACAAAATGACATTACTAATAGGTTCTTCTATCTTCTTGTTGTGGTTTATCAAAAACTGAATATATTCATTTATCTGTTAGATTATTAAGCATATGCCGTAGTTTCTAGCCTTTAGACTATGAGAATGCTCAAACATAAATATTGTGAATCTGTCATGATTCAAGTGGTCGTGATTGACACCTACACTATCTAACTCACTTCCTTTTTTTCTGTGTGAGTTTCGAAAATATCCCCATTCATAGGTCCGAGATCTACATCTATGAATTGAAAGGTCTGAATGATCAACTCTGCAATCAGTTGTTAGAATCAATAGGTCTTCAAATTGTTCATTTGAAAAAATTGAAACCCTTCTTATTGGACGATCATGATACTTCCCAAAAATCGAAATTCTTGATCAATGGAGGAACAATATCACCATTTTTGTTCAATAAGATACCAAAGTGGATGATTGACTCATTCCATACTAGAAATAATCGCAGCCACGCCGACTCCCCTTTCGTCATAAGGCGTGGAATTAGACCAAGAGGAATCTCTATAGGAACTAGTCCCTTATATTTCGCACATAGGAGATCGAGACACAGCCCCAAGGCTATGGGGAAAGATGTAGATCGATCACCCTAGATAGACAACTACATAGAGGGTCTCTACTAGTCTATATATTCTTTGATTTCGTTCCCCCCGTAAGAGAAATATTACAACCGATGAGGTCTGCAAGTTTCACATCTAAGTAATACCCGATCCGATAGTTTACAATATAGATAGATAGATATATATTTCTAAAGAACATTCTAAGAAAAGTTATTAATAGATATCAGTAGTTATCCGGTCGTACCCAAACAATAATAGGATTTTAGTTTTGAGTGTCGGGGGATCACTTCTTCTTCCGGGCCCTTCCGGGCAAGGAAGCGGGGCTGAGTTTGAAGAGGATCATTTTGGGATTGATGTACTCTTGGAATCATGGAATCAATCTACAGAAACGGGCACGTCGGTGGATCAGCCAGAACCAGAACCAGGACATGTGTCGCCTGCTATTCAAGTAGCTCCCCGGGGGAACGAAGCTGGTCCATCGAATCAGCCCCTCTAGTGGGCGAACCAACGAATCCCCAACTAATTACTCAATCTCCACAACAATATAGATAAATCACATTTAAATGATAAATAGCGAAAACCTTAATTAGATGAAATGAAAATAATGCCAAATTTGTATAGTATATCCCCAGAACATGAAAATCATTGTACATGAGGACATCTACCTAACATAGGCTAAAGAGGAGTAAATTAAGAAAATAAAAAGTCAATATCTGAATAAAAGACATCTTCTACAGTGGAAGCATGACAGCACATCCGGATCTGGTCACCTTCTAATATCTCGCTGCTGCTCTATAGATAGGGTTGAGATCAACTCCTCGAATCGAGGTCTGACTCAAAAAAAGTGCAGGAGTAGCATCAGTACGACACAATATACTGGTAGGCATCATCGGCTGACCTTAAATAATAATGTATATATAGTAAAATAACAACATACAAATACCAAACACAAATTCATTAAATAGTAGTCATTCTAAAATCAATCAGGGTAAGATGTTTGGCTGGCCTGGTTACTGGATTGGGACCTCACTAAGGCGGTGCTCGGTCGTTGCAACTATCTCACCATGGCAGTAAGGGTACCGCTGCAGCAGTAACTCGACATAACTAAACACATGTAGTTCTCTTTTAACCATTCTCAACATTCAATTCATTGTATCCCTACAAGTTATACATAGTCGTAAGTCCAGCAATCAATGTACCAGTAACCACATGGAGTATGCAAGACTACTCACAACCGATTCGCAACTCATCACAAACTTTTACATAACTTTACAAATAATGGCAAATCATCACAAACACATCAACATTGCTAGCACATACAATATAAAACAAGGAATTCAGTTTCATCCAGGTTCTTACATTTCTGATCTAATCTTTATTCTTCAAATTCTATCTGGTGTCGTAATAATTAATGATGTGCCAGGCACACACCTCCGCTACATTACCATAATCACTCAAAACATGACATAATTGTACACACATGTCAGAGTATCTTATTTCTTCCATTCCAGTCATGACCTGCATAGGACTCTAGAAATCCATGTGTTGTACCGGCATGGTACCCATTCTCACTCATCTTCTCGTTTGGATGCTCCCACGGACACGAGCCACTCTATAATAACCGCTTGCCCAGATGTTCCGCTCAGACATGTGCCACTCATCTTAAGATAAATATGTTATTCACTTTCATTCTCATAACTCAGTACTTTGCCACTAAGTCAATTGACGTGGCTTTAGGAGGCTTCATCTTACCTCCATCAACTTGATTATCCTTACAATTCATTGGTCAATTTTATGACAATACAAAGAACACATATAACATCTTAAAACACCCAAATTCACACCACATAAGTAACAAAATCATATTAGATTCACTTAATCAACTGAATTTAATAGGTAAATTATTAACAATAACTAGTGTTTGAGAGATGATCTAACACATTATCATTCCACACACAGACATGTCACTATATAAAGTCTAACTCCTTCTAAATCATAACCTATGTTGTTTGGAGGATTCAAATGCAAAATACTCCCCCGGAGCCTTGCCTTTCCTCATTGCCTCAAACGTTCAAAATCTACAATAACAATTATAGGGTAATCTGTTATTTACTCTTCAAATAATGGTCTGGGAAATTAAGCTCCCTAATTCCACCAGGTTACATGGTCTCAATCGCTACCCACTAAGGAATTCATCATATTTTATTCACATAACCATCAGTCGTACCCCGAGTCATGGAGTTTCCACTCCTTAACCCCTCACTAGAAGTTACTAGGGCTAATGGTCTTACTTTATCAAAACCGCGGGTCTCAATTCCACTACCCTTATGCACATGCATTCACCATCCCCTAAGAAGTGTTCATTATTCCCTTCTAGACCTAAGAAAAAACACTTGTTAGTTCTCCATTAATCAGCCTTTGTTTCACCAGTCTAGGGTTCATCAATTAAGAATTCCACCATTAAAGATCCCCCATTGATTCAACGGGGTTAGAGATCAAAAGTAGAAGGAATAAGCCAAAATTCTTACCTAGGGAAGGAGAATCCATCTACCCTTGGAAAAATAGCCCTTAGCTTCGAAAAGTTCATTCCTTAGAATAATGGGGTAAACCCTGAAATCCTATTTAAACCCACTTACTGCCTCCCTTCGTCCTCTATAGAGGTCATATTTCTGCAGCAACGGACCCGCTATGGTGGTCAGGACACCGCACGGTGGATCCAACGGTTACTCTCCTTGTCCGGTACAACGGGCCTCCGATCATGGCAACAATCTCACTACAGCGGCCCCCCGATAACCAGTAGCTCCTATTCCTTGAACACAGACCATTCCTCAATCTCAAGTTTTAACTAACACTCACCCAACACCTTTTCGCCAATAACCTAGGCAAAAAGAGGGTGTTCTGGGCTTATTTCCCCTCGTAATGATGGACGGGTCATTATATTAGATACAAATTAAAATACTATTCATCTTCGAATGGCCTATGAAACAAAGAAAAGAGACATACTAGATTCTACAAACAATTGGGGGTATATGTCCCCTATGTCAGTCTCGGTCTCCAAATTGGCTTCCTCTATGGGACGATTCTTCCTCTAGACCTTTACTGTTGCAATCTCTTTCGACCTCAACTTGCGGACCTCCCTATCTAGTATAGCCACCGTATCCTCCTCATACAATAGGTTCTCATCAAGCAGCACTAAATCCCATCAGATTATGTAAGACCCATCCCCATGATATTTCTTCAACATTGAAATGAAATGTTAGATGCATTCCCGACAACCTTGGCGGTAAAGCCAGTTTATAAGCTATCTCTCCCACACATCATAGAATCTCGACGGCCCAATGTATCTTAGTCTTAGCTTGAATCTCATCACTCCATTCATGTGGGAGACCTTGAGTAAATCTTGCTCTCCTACCATAAACTCCATGTCTCTCACCCTTTTATCTGCATACTGCTTCTTCCTTGTTTGAGCAGCCACCAATCATTCCTGAGTCATCTTAACTTTCTCCAATGATTCTTTAAGCATGTCGGTACACCAAGGTCTCACCTCGAATGCATCGAACCAGCCGATTGGGGATCTACATTTCCTTCTATATAGAGTTTCGAATGGTTCCATGCCAATGTTGGAGTGATAGCTATTATTATAAGAAAATTTCGCCAAAGGTAGGAACTTATCCGAATGGGCACCGAAATAGATCACACAAGCCTTGAGCATGTCCTCGAATACCTGGATTATCCTCTCTGACTGTCTGTCGGACTACGAGTGAAATGTCGTGCTCAAATCCAATATGGTACCTAGTTCAGCCTATAAGTGGGAAGTGAACTGCATACCCCTGTCTGAGATAATTGAGACTGGCACTCCAAGAAACCAAATCACCTCCTTCACATATAGTTTGGCCAGTCTCTCTATGTTTTAAGTCACCTGAACAGGAAAGAAATGGGAAGACTTAGTCAATCTATCCACAATAACTCAAATGGAGTCGAACATCCCCAAGTCTTTGGAAAGACAACTACGAAGTCCATCACTATTCGCTCCCACATCCATTCTGGAATGGGAATTATTTGAAGTACTCCTCCAGGATTTTGATACTGTAACACCCCAATGTTTCCTAGGATTAGACTCGGGAGTTGGAATTTGATCAGCAGAAAAATCTACAATTTTCCTCAAAATGACTCATCATAGAAGTCATGGTTTAAAGTCATGGGTCGTAGGAGTAGTTGTGGTAAGTAGCAGTTTCTCTTTGTCCAGCAATGACGACTCATGGTATGAGTCGTAGGAGGCAGTAATAAGTCAATGTATCACTCGTTGTAGGAAACAATGAGTCATGGTAGGCAGTTGTTGTTTAGGTCTATTAAGAAAGGTCTGAGGTCACGAGTCATGGCATAACTTATTGTAGGAAACAACGAGTCGTTGTAGGCAGTTATGGGGCGTAAGTGTAGAGGATGGGACCCCTAAACTAATAGGAACAGCTAAAATATGGTTACAAAATTTATCACCAGAAAGTTTAGAAACATTAAGAAATAATAAGAAAATTAATAATGAACCAGCAACAACATCTATAGATATACTAAACAAATACGAAATGGCAATTAGAAATGAATTCAGTAGTATGACTACAGAAATAGATGAGCGACAAAAAGATAAAGAACTAAACAGAAATCTAATGAATAAATTAAGTATATGTAAGATGAGTTATATGGATAACCATGAGACATAGTACGAATCGTTGTAGAAAACAAAAAACCATGGTGATGCTGGCTGTTTTGGAGAACTACAGAACTAGAATTTTTTACTAGCAAGTGACGGAAGAAAAACATGAGTTGTGGTCAGGTGGTACAACTCATGGTACGACTCGTGGCACTTGGTAGTCAACTTTTTAATTACATTTTTGCAGGGGTATTTTTGTAACTAACTAATCTTCTAACCCCTAAGTGACGTTGTTTTGGGTTTCTTAAAGAGTGTATTAAGGGGTTTAACCTAGCTAAGTCCTTATGCTTTTATAATAACAGTAGATTTGAAATTCTCTCTTAAGATCAAGGCTAGGGTTCTTCATCAAATATCTTCCAATTTCCTTTGGGTATTCAGGACAAGCTCAGTGTAATGCCCCAGAAATCCTAAGATCTGACCCAGGAGTTAAAATGGAGAAAACAGGATTTCCTGCATCAGGTCATAGGACGAGTTGTCCAGTAACCCGTCAGGACGACCACGAGTCGTTAAGTGACTCATGGTGAAGAGTTTGACTTTAGTTGGAAATTTCAAGCTCTGAGTAACCATGAGCCTGACCACGAGTCGTGGTCAGCCACACGACTTGTTAGGTTACCTGTGGTCAAGGATGGGTGAAGAAAGAAGAGAAGTTGGATAGTGGACTTAACGAGTCCTCACCACAACTCGTCTGGAACACCACGAGTCGTGGTGTCGCACGTGGTGACCCCCAGTTGGTTTTTGGCAGTGAGGACGATGGGAGGTGACCACGAGTCATGGTCATCGGTAACGGGTCGTTGAGTAGCTCATGGTGACCCATGATGAGGAATCTCCTGTGTAGGCGATGGGGCAAACCATGAGTCGTGGTCAGTAACCACGAATCATCCAGTCCCTTGTTGGGATTGACAGGGTGATTTTTATGCGAGATTTTTAGGGGCTTTTTCGTAACTTTCTAAACTCCTAAACTACGTCATTTTAAGTATTATTTAAGAGATATTAGAGGTATTGAATGGTCTTCCCCCTCATTCCCCACATTAACTCTAAGAAAAATGATCGTACTTCTTCTCTCAAGCAAGAACTAGGATTCCTCATCAGTGCAAAAATTCAAGCCTTCTTCTTCAGGGAATTCTTAGCCAGGTATGTGGGAATTCAACAAGGGAATAGTTCTTCCATTGTGTATCCAAGATCTTCGCTTTTTTCCTCTTTTAGTTTAGCCCTGTGGATTTGAGATGTAGAAGATTGTCAGACTTATATCTTTAAAATTTCAAGTAGTATATTTCTCAACATTTTAATTTCTATTTATTCCCTATTTCTAGATATTTATGAGAATTGTATCTTTTGTAATAATTTAGCCCTAAGTCTCAGTTAAGTAGAATTTAGGATCTTGCGTGTTGGACTAGTTTTCCTGTAGCTTGATTCTAACATATTGAAATCCCCATATTATTAGTGTATGTGGAAATTTTAGTTAGATATTTACATGTCCAATCTCACTCATATTATTAGACTCAGTGTTGTCCAGAAATGTCAGCTGATCAGTTTGACTACAGTTAATTCCTAAGGTGTTAGTGACGCCTCCCAGTTATCATTATTAGACTCAGTATCAGATTTTAGTGATTTTTTAGGCGGTCATGACACTTCCAGATAAGCAGCTCTGACCAGCCTTAGGACCCAGTTTCAGATTACAGTTTGTTCTTTTTGGTTACGACACTTCTAGATAAGCAGCTCTGACCAGTCTTAGAATACCAGTTACAGAATCCTGTTCGATAAGACTCTCAGGGTATTTCTAGATAGGTATTGCTGACTTAGTCTTGTGCCCAGTTTTGAGCTATCAGGTTAGTAGACAGTCTAGGACTATCCAGCGGGAGTAGGACTTAGCACCGAACGGACCAGGTTTCCAGCGCACCCAAGTTTCCAAAACTACGTTGCCACCGTAGGTTATATTATATTGGCCTCATGGACCCAGACTTGTGATCACCCAGTTCATGCTCTATACCTTGATAAGGTATATTGGGTCCTACTGGTGGGATGTACACATCGGACTCCACGTCTAGCTCACGTGGTTATATGCCGGTTATAGACTCTCTAGTAGTCAATTTAGTTCAGTCTCAAATTACCTCAGTTAGAGAAGTTTCAAAATACTCAGTTCAGATCAGTTTAGTACAGTATTTCAAATTAGTATCTCAGATTTAGGGCATGTCTTTGACCATCAGATAGGGTCATTTTGACCATTTTAGTATATTCAGTTTATTAGTTTCAGCATTTCAGTTGGTCATTGCATGTCTTTACAATTCAGTTGTTTTATTCTTCGTGTTATGATTTCTCCCACTTGCTTAGTACATTCAAAGTACTGACGCATACCTTTTACGTTGTATCGTTTTATGATACAACTGCAGGTTCTCAGTCTCAGCACCGTTAGCAGATCTCGCCCGAAAGTTTTTTGCTGCATCACTGGTGAGTCCTCATCTTTCGAGGATGAGGATTATTTCTTTTCAGTTATATTTCCTTCAGTTAGATTTAGTGTTAGCTGGGGGCTTGTTCTAGCAATTCATCTAATAGATGGCTTTCAAACAGAGACAGAGTTTCATATTTTTAGCTGTGTTTCAGTTGTTTTAAAACTTTATGATTTAGTTCTTCTTCATAAATGTTTTATTTTATTAATTTAAAGCTTCCACTATGATTTTCTCAGATTGCTAGTGTGACGATAGACCATGGGTGGACATGGGATTACTTATGACTCGGAATATCGTGTCTCGTCCAGAGTATAGACTCGGGGCATGACAAACTTCATATCAGAACACTAGATTTAACATATCCTAGGATGTCTGAAAGCCACATCAAGTAGAGTCATCTTCATGGGTGTGAAGCGCGCCACACTTATGTCGGAGAAGCTATGAGACATTATTAGGAAAACTCCCTTTTGTTCATACTCTTTATTACGCGTTGAAGTTCAATTCTAGAAATGCTCTCCTAACTTGTGCTCTATTTCATTTCAGTGAAATCATGCCTCTACGATGTGGTAATGGAAGAAGGGCCGGCAACGCTCACCGACCTGCCCTACCAGCTCCAGCAGCCCCTCAAGACAACCCAGTGTCCTCCGTAGAGTTCAAAGCAACGATCCAGCTACTCTCACAGACTTTCACGAACCAGGTGAACCAGCACGTGGTTCCGGTCAGTACTAATGGATCCGCAGCAGCTGCCCGATATCAGGAAGTCACCCAGATGAATCCTCTAGTTTTCCATTGATCTAAGGTAGGAGAGGACCCACAGGAGTTCGTGGACGAGATCAGGAACATCACCCGGATTATGGGTGTTATCTCCTTAGAGAGTGTCGAACTGACTGCCTACCAGCTAAAGGGGTAGCTCAGATCTGGTACGACCAGTGGAAGGAGGGGAGACCAGCGGGAGCAGAACTAGTGGAATGAGAGGAGTTCACTACAGCCTTCCTAGACATATTCTTCCCTTGAGAGCTTAGGGAGGCTAAGGTGGCTGAATTCATGAACCTAAAACAGGGAAATCAGACTGTGGAAGAGTATGCATTGGAGTTCACAAGGCTGTCTAAATATGCTCCATAGATGGTAGCTGAGCCAAGGGCTCACATGATGAAGTTCGTTAATGGAGTATCGAACTTGGTCCTTAAGGAGTTTAGGACTATAATTCTTATAAATGATGTCGATCTCTCCAGCCTCATAGTTCATGCCTAGAAGATTGAGGCAGAAAAACTAAAAGACCTAGAGTGGGAGAAGAAGCATGCAAGGACTGGCTAGTCAAATTATGGCCACCAGAAATCTGGCGGTAGTAGCCGCCCATAGCAGCAGCAGCAGCAGAGGGCTCTAATAACAATTTCAGCTAGTGCTCCTACTTTTCGGCCTTGCAAGGATCTGAGGGGTGGAGCATCTAGCTCACAATCCCAGAGTCATAGTGCCAGCAACCGCTACAGCTACCCAGCTTGCCTTAAATGTGGAAAGAACAATCTAGGAAAATACCTTTAGGGCTGAGAGGGTTGTTTTGGGTATGGACATCTTGATCATCGGCTCAAAGAAATCCCGTCAACAGGACGGGGGACATCACAATCCACCACTTTAACAGTTCCAGCAGGCCAACACTTCAGGTACGGATGGCGGCCAACGCTAAAACCGTTTTTATGCTTAGTCCTCTCATCAAGATCAGGAGAGCTCACCTGACGTGGTCATGGCTATGTTACGCCTTTTCCATCTAGACGTATATTCCCTACTAGATCTAGGAGCCACACTGTCGTTCGTGATTCCCTATGTAGCTATCCTATTTGATATCAGTGCAGAAGTCCTCTCAAAACCATTCTCAGTCTTCACCCCAGTTGGCGAGTCAGTTAGAGCCAGTCGGGTGTATAGGAATTGCCCAGTCTCTATTTTGAATAAGGTCATTCCAGCTGATCTTGTAGAGTTAGACATGGTTGACTTTGAATTCATTTTTGGCATGGATTGGTTACACTCCGGTTATGCCTTAGTCGACTATAAAATTAGGGTCGTCAGGTTTAAGTTCTCTAATGTGCCAGTTTTAGAGTGGACGGATAGTAGTTTAGCGCCTAAGGGTCGATTTATTTCCTACCTTAAGGCCAGAAAGCTTATTTCTAAAGGGTATATTTATCATCTAGTTCGGGTCAAAGATTCTAGCTCTAAGACCCCAACTATCCAGTCAGTTTCAGTTGTAAGCGAGTTCCCTGACGTGTTTCCCGAAGATCTTGCCAGAATCCCTCCTAAGCGGGAAATAGACTTCGGCATAGACCTTCTAGACACTCAGCCCATCTCCATCCCTCCTTACAAAATGGCTCCAGCTGAGCTTAAGGAGTTGAAGGAGAAGCTAACGGACCTTCTTGATAAAGGTTTTATCAGACCCAACATCTCTCCCTGGGTTCTATAGTACTATTCGTGCAAAAGAAAGACAGTACCTTCAGAATGTGCATCGATTACTGTCAGTTGAACAAGGTCACAGTCAAGGCAATGCCTCTGCAACTTTATGGATCTAATGAACAAGGTATTCAAGGCATATTTGGACATGTTCGTAATTGTATTCATTGACGACATCTTGATATACTCTCGGAGTGAGGAGGAGCATGCCACTCATTTGAGAATAGTACTACAAACCCTCAAGGATCGTCAGCTGTATGCATAGTTTAGCAAGTGTGAATTTTGGCTAAACTCGGTAGCATTTATGGGACAAGTGGTATCAAGCGAAGGCATAAGGGTAGATTCTCAGAAGATCGAAGCGGTGAAGAATTGGCCTAGACCAGTGAATCCTTCAGAAATTTAGAGTTTCTTGGGCCTAGTAGGTTACTACCGAAGGTTTGTGGAGGGTTTCTCATCTATTGCGGCACCTTTGACTAAGTTGACTCAGAAAAAGATGAAATTCCAATGGTCGGATGCTTGTGAGAAAAGCTTCCAAGAGTTGAAGACCCGACTCACTTCAGCACCAGTGTTGACCTTACCCGAGGGTACTGATGGCTTTGTAGTGTATTGTGAGGCTTCAAGAGCCGGGCTGGGATGTGTGTTGATGCAGCGTGAGAGGGTAGTAGCATATGCCTCGAAGCAACTGAAAGTTCATAAAAAGAATTACCCGACCCATGATCTTGAGTTGGCCGCGGTGGTGTTTGCATTGAAAATATTGTAACATTACTTGTATGGGGTCCACGTGGATGTATTTACGGATCACAAGAGCTTGCAATATGTGTTCACACAGAAGGATCTAAATCTACGGCAAAGGAGGTGGTTGGAATTACTTAAGGACTACGACATGAGTGTTCTCTACCACTCGGGCAAGGCTAATTTGGTTGCGGATGCACTTAGTAGGCTCTCCATGGAAAGTGTGTCCCACGTGGATGAGGGAAGGAAGGAGTTGGTGAAGGGTGTCTGCAATACTGGGAGTTAGATTGATCGACTCGACCGATGGCAGTGCTGTTGTACATAACGGGCCAGAATCGTCCTTGGTGGTTGATGTTAAATCCAAGCAAAATGAGGATCCAATGTTGAGGAAGCTGAAGGAGGCGGAGCGGAGTTAGAAGGTGGAGGTCTTCTCCCAAGGGGGAGATGGTGTGCTACGATACCAGGGTCAGCTATGTGTTTCGGACGTTGATAATTTGAGAGTTCGGATATCGCATGACGCACATGGTACCAGATATTCTATTCATCCAGGATCCACGAAAATGTATCGGGATTTGCAAGAAATTTATTGGTGAGATGGTATGAAGAAAGATATTGCAGAGCTCGTAGCTAAATGTCCAAACTGCCAGCAAGTGAAAGTCGAACATCAAAGGCCGGGAGGTTACTTCAGGATATCAGCATCCCCACATGGAAGTGGGAAGAGATTAACATGGATTTTGTTACAGGTCTACCCCATACTCATGGGCAATACGACTCCATTTGGGTGGTGGTCGACAGGTTAACCAAGGCTGCACACTTCTTATCTGTCAAGACCACGAATTCAGCGGATGATTATGCTAAGTTGTATGTTCGGGAGTTGGTTCGAATTTATGGAGTTCCCTTGTCTATTATCTCAGACCGAGGTACTTAGTTTATCTCTCAATTCTAGCGTTCTTTTCAAAAAAGACTTGGGACGCAGGTTAAGCTCAGTACAACCTTCCATCCGCAAATAGATGGCCCGACAGAACGAACCATTCAGACCCTTGAGGGCATGTGTTATGGATTTTAAAGGTAGTTGGGATGATCATTTGCCCTTGATCGAGTTTGCTTATAATAACAGTACCACTCTAGTATCCAGATGGCACCATTTGAGGCTCTTTATAGGCGAAGGTGTAGATCTCCTATCGGATGGTTTGAGGTTGGTGAGGCAGCTATGATAGGACCAGATTCGGTTCATGAGGCGATGGTGAAGGTTCAGCTGATAAGGGACCGATTGAAAACCACTCAGAGTCATCAAAAATCATATGCTGATGTGAGGAAAAGAGATTTGGAGTTTGATGTGAACGACTGGGTATTTCTAAAGGTATCTCCCATGAAGGGAGTCATGTGGTTTGGGAAGGAAGGGAAACTCAGTCCCCGCTATGTTGGCCCCTACTAGGTTGTGAGGAGAGTTGATAAGGTGGCGTATGAGTTGGACTTACCATCGGAGCGAACTTCGGTTCATCCCATCTTCCATGTCACTTTTGAAGAAGTGTTTGGGTGATCCGGCCTTGGTAGTTCCGATAGACAGCATTGGAGTGAAGGACAACCTCAGTTATGAGGAAATTTCTGTTGAAATCTTGGATCGTCAGGTTCAGTGGCTAAGGAACAAAGAAGTAGCTTCAGTTAAAGTATTATGGAGAAATAAGCATGTTGAGGGAGCTATGTGGGAAGCCGAAGCAGATATGATGCTAAATACCCTCATTTGTTCCCTACCGGCTCCGTTTCAGTTTGAGATATCAGTTTTTCCCTAAACCTTTAATCAGCTTTTCCCGTTCATTTCATGTCTACAAGTTTGTTTTATGATATGGTAAATGCATGTGATGTCTGATTTCAGTTTAGCTATGTAGTTCCTCTCGGAGGTAGTCATTCCGTCAGTTTTCGACTTAAATGACTGGTAATTGTATATGGTGATAGCTTGCTTCTGAGTTTTCTGCATGTTTCTAACATCCGAGGATGAATGTTCCCAAGGGGGAGATAGTTTTATACCCCGAGAACCCAAGGATCAGACCCAGAAGTAAAAACGGAGAAAAACTAGAAATTCACACCAGGTCACAGAACGACCCGTGAGGTGAGTCGTGAGGAGTGACCATGAGTCGCGAGGTGACTCGTGGTCAGTGTGGTGTGGCAAGGCCTGAGTGAGGAGTCCATGGGCTTGACCATGGGTCGTGGTCAGACTTCACGACTCGTGAGGTCAACCGTGGTCAACCCTGGAGGATTGACAAGTTGGAATGGACAGTGTAGGCCACGGAAGGTGACCACGAGTCATGATCTGACCTCACGACTCATGAAGTCACCCATGGGGTCCCCTTGGATGTTGGGTAGTGAACTTAACGGACCATGGCCACGAGTCGGTCCCTGTGGCAACGACCCGTTAGGCCCCTCGTGGGGGCTGGCGACCAGAAATATGCGTTTTAATAAGGGTGTTTTCATTATTTTCTAAGTCTCAAAGGCCTAAACTACATCGCTTGGGATATGTTTCTAAGTTAGATAAGATGAGTTAAGCCCTTTATACATGCCCATTCTCATGCAAAAGCTTAAAGAGGTTTTTGGGAGATTCAAGGCCTTTTTCCCCAAATTTTCATCAATTTCTTTGTGGATGTTCAAGGAACTTTAAGTCCATCCATTCCCAGGTATGTATGGTTTTAAAATGGGTGGAATTCTTCCTCTCCCATGCCCAATTCGATTTAAATCATGAATCCTCCTATTCAAGTCTATGGGGTTTTACTCAAATGCATGGAAATGTGATTTCTCTTTATGGGTATGATTTAATTGAGTTTTAATTTTTGAATTATGAATGATGGGAAGGTTTTATTATTATTTTCTTTAATTCTTTTATCCCGTGTGTATGATCCGGGTGTACGATCGGATCGTGACAGAATGGGATTTGGTTATTGTTCACTTAATTATTGTAGTAACTCATCTCCATGCTTAAGTTGTGTGAAAATCGTATGATTGTTCATAATAACCTGATTATGTCATTAGTGATTATGTTGAGATGAGTTTGGAGTTTGTGGGCTTGAACAACTGTAAGAAAATTATGTATTATCATCATGTTTTCGATTAAATTAAATGGGTATGAGATGAATCTATGATACTAGCCTAATTACTCTATCTTCCTCATGAATTGAAATAAATTTGGAAATGGGTCTGATGAAATAAACATGAATGCTCCTCCCTTAGTTTTGTTGTAAATGATGAGGTACGGGTTAAATATATGGGTTGTCCATAAAGTTAAACAAATGAAGTCTCGTGTCCTTGATAAGGTGTGAATTGAACTTATGGACCATGCATGACCCTACGGTATAGGCTGAATGTGATGAATTGGAATTGGAAATGTCGTAATAGTATCGTCAATAATGTGAACCTATAGCATGATCGTTAGTGTAAAGTGTTCGAAAAAATATTGATTTGATTCCATGATGATGCGATTGATGATGATAAAGCATGTGAATAATATGTTAATTTGTTGAGCCTGTGTCTACTAGAAGATAGCTCTAATCCTTTCAGAATGAATATTGCATGATGAAAGTGGTGAATGTCCTTGTCTCTAATTAGCTGTAGTACTTAGAACATCCCTAGTTAGTCGGGACTCACATCCCTAGTTGGTCGGGACTCACATCTCTAGTCTGTCGGGACTTACATCCCTAGCCAGTTGGGACTCACATCCCTAGTTACTAGTCGTGCATGTTTCCCCTTAGTTGGTCGGGACTAACATCCCTAGCCAGTTAGTGACTCTCTACATCAGAGCATCTTTCTCCCTTTGACAGTCTGGGATTCTCCCTAGCGAGAATATTTCACTATGATAGTCAGGGACGCTCCTTTTGACAGTTAGGGACTCCCCCTTGGACAGTCAGGGACCCTCTTGATATCAGTCACGGCATCGTACCTCTGTATTGTTCCCGATTACTACTTTTGTGCATCAGTTGATTTTATAATAATGCATGTCCTTATAAAGTAGTTATGGTGATATGAATATGTGAATATCATATAAGATGGTTGTATCTCCTTTTAGTATATTACTATTAATGTATGTTTAAATTACTTCTTCTTTGTATATTTGTATGTTTAGTTTAATTACGCTTCCCGCAAATTACTGACCGCACACCTTCTTGTGCTATATCATTTCATGATATAGATTCAGGTTTCCAGACTTAGCAACATGGTTAGATACGCTTCATCCTCTCTCAGCTGATAGTGGTGAGTCCTCATCTTCCAAGGACGTGGTTTATGTTCTTATTTTCTTATGTTTTAGTTTCAGACTTTAGGAGTTAGCTGAGGGCTTGTCCCAACAACCATCAGTTTAGTAGGAGGCTTTCAGACATTGTCCAGATGTATTCAGCGGTGTATCTAGTGTATTATATTTATGATTATAGATTTTATAATTGATTCTTGTAGTTAGCTTCCGCTTAATCATGTCGTTGGTTATTTCTTTGTTGGAACATGCTATGATTATGCCATGGGTAGACTTGGAGTCCTTTCGGGGTTCCTTGTCCTGTGTTACGAGTAGGGTATAAACTCGGGTCATGACAAACTTGGTATCAGAGAAAAGGTTTAGAGTGTCCTAGGGTTTCTGAAAGACGGGTTACGTAGAGTCTTCTTTATGGGTGTGAAGCATGCTACACTTATGACGAAGAGGCTATGAGACGTTTTAGGAATGTTCCCTTCTTTCATGATTCGAGTCGTGCGATGAAATGTCTCTCCATTCCTTTAATTTGTGCTATACGTGTGTGCAGAAACATGTATCTCCAAGGAACTAACGGATGTCAACCAGCTCCACCAACTCCATCGGATCACGTGTCCGGGCAAGTTACTGCCACAAAACTTGGGGCCGCAGTTCGAGTGTTGATGCGAGCCATGATCACCCAGCCCAATCAGATGACTATCGCATTAGCGCACCCTACCAGGGAAGCGACAGATATTAGAGTCCCAGACTTCATGAGGAGGAGTCCGACTAAGGTTGGTGGTTCGTATTTGGAGGGGGAGTCTAAGGGGGAAGAAAGGAAGAACAAAAAGCCCAGGACCAAGAACCTTGAGGGTTCCCGATAGGGGTCAAGTAGCGGAAGTCACTCACAACCCCAACAGAGGTCTTTAGCTCAGGTTCGGGGATATCAGCCCCAGGTGAGGGAGATTACTTATCCAGTTTGTGGGCGTTGCGGGAAGAACCACCTAGGAAGGTGCTTGGCGGGATCATATGTTTGTTTTTATCGTGGCCAGCCCGGTCATAGACACAGGGATTGCCCATTAGCAATGCGGGATGGCCAGAAGGTTCGTGTCCCGACTAACATGTCCGTAGCCCGCCCATCTCAGTAGTGCAGGTTACTTGGAGCAGATGGCAAGCCAACCCCAGGAGTAGTCGCAGGTATGTTGTGAATCTTGAGTTATCCTTTATGCATTGCCAACCTTAGTACTGAATAAGAATCTCTGTTGCGATTGGGGAAAAGATTTTCGATGGGTAATATGAATAGTTGTTAGTGTGAGGCTTGTAGAGAAGGTTAGCGGTGGAAGAGAAGCTAGGAGTTTGTAAATTGGCCTGACTTTAAGGAAGATTCGGGAGCCTTAGAATGATGACTTTAAGCTAAGGGGGAGATAGTGAGCATGCGTAGTAAGTCAGACCTTGAGAATGCCCATAAAGAAGTTTCAGCCTTAGCAGTTGCAGTATATCGATCCCTTCAAGGTTGAGGTAGCTTCCCTTATGATTCAATTGAAGCTAAAATGGTGTCTATCCCTATGTGTAGATTCCCAAGATTTAAAGGTAACCACTTCAGACAGTGATGCCAGTCTTTCTCTATGAGCCTATTATGCTTATTTTCGTGTTATGAATCAGTTATGTTTGTTGATTTATGTTTTCCAGTATGGTCAGCTTGAACTCAGTCTTTAGAAGTGGTTTATTAACTAGTAGAGTCAGACTATCTCATGTATGTGCTCAATTTTAGATGACGGAATAACTCATGCTCATGAATTCCTTATCCTCAGCTAGATTAGATATTGTGAATCCTAGCTTAGTATCGAGAAGCGATTTGAGAACGAAGGATCAGTCTGTATCAGTTCTGTGCCAGATAAAAAGGGGAAATAATTCTTTTCGGTGTTCTGTCTAGTTCTATGATGGTTTCATGTTCTTCGGTTTCTCTTGTGCCATGGTATGCATGTTAGATGTGGATATTTAGATTTGATGTATAGGGTTGGTCCGGAGTCAGATACTCCGTTGGTGGTTAGCTATGATTGATTGGTATTTATCGGTTTCGTCTCTATCTTATCAGTATGTTCAGCTAAGATTCGAGGATGAATGTTACCAAGGGGGAGATATTGTAACACCCCGGAAGTCCTAGAGATCAGACCCCGAAGTTAGATGAAGCTTAACAGAAAATTCAGCAGAAATTTGCCTCAGAATGAGTCAGGGAATGACTCGTTAGGAGACCTAACGGGTTGTGGTTTGACCCGTGAAGAACTGCAGGGAGGGGATGGCAAGCCCAGTCGCCATGGATGACCTGATGAGTCGTCTTTCCTGGCAACGACTCTCTAGGTTGGTCGTTAGGTAGTGTATCACTTTTGAAGTCAGTGTAGTTGACGGGAGGATGTGACGAGTCGTTAAGTGTGGGAACGACTCGTCAAGTCAATCATTAGATGGGAAGAGATGAAGTTGTGAAATATTATACAGTGAACTTGACGAGTCATTAGAGGAAGCCACGACTTGTCATGTTGATCGTGAGTTGAGGAATCTAAAGTTCTGAAGTAATCTTCCAGTGCACCTGACGAGTGGGTCTAACGAGTCGTTGGGTGGAGTAACGACTCATTACGTTGGTCGTGGTTTGAAGAAAGATTAAATTGTGTGAATTTCCAGTGTAAACAATGGGCGAGATGATGTGTCGTTCAGTTAGACGACTACTCGTTACGTGAGTCGTGGCTTCAGTTCGGGCAGTTTTTCCAGTTTTCTCCAAGGGCATTTTTGTAAAATCCTACGCTTTTAACTTCTAAACTATGTAATTTTGGGTACTACCTTGCACGTTTTTTAGGGTTTTCCTAAGCCTAATCTCTCACTCTCTCAAACCTTTCTTCCTTCCCTCTCTCGAGTTCAAGGGTTTCACCAAGGTGTTCATCAAAGCTTCAAGGAGAAATTTCGAGCAGGGTGTCTTCTACCAGGTATGTGGGTCTTCAACAAGGATATCCTTTCATCCTTGTGCCACAAAAATCTTTTATTAAAAACCCATTTTCAATTAATCTAGAAAAGTATGATTTAGGGTTTGTGTGATGGGTAATTTCTTCTACGTCTTTCTAATTGTCAAAAATCTACTGTTGTTATGAATTTAATTGGGATATAAATTAATGGGTTGTCTTGAATGGTGGATTAGATGATGGAAATGCATGGGTGTGGAATGTTCTTCATAAATTGGCTTGAGTATTGAATGAGATTTGGTTATTGTTCACTTAATTATTGTAGTAACTCATGTCCATGCTTAAGTTGTGTGAAAATCGTATGATTGTTCCTAATAACCCGATTATGTCATTAATGATTATGTTGAGATGAGTTTGGAGTTTGTGGGCTTGAACAATTGCAAGAAAATTATGTATTATCATCATGTTTTCGATTAAATTGAATGGGTATGAGATGAATCTATGATAATAGCCTAATTACTTTATCTTCCTCATGAATTGAAATAAATTTGGAAATGGGTCTTATGAAATAAACATGAATGCTCCTCCCTTAGTTTTGTTGTAAATGATGAGGTACGAGTTAAATGTATGGGTTGTCCATAAAGTTAAACAAATGAAGTCTCGTGTCCTTGATAAGGCGTGAATTGTACTTATGGACCATGCATGACCCTACGCTACAGGTTGAATGTGATGAATTGGAATTAGAAATGTCGTAATAGTATAGTCCATAATGTGAACCTTTATCATGATCGTTAGTGTAAAGTGTTCGAAAAAATATTGATTTGACTCTATGATGATGCAATTGATGATGATAAAGCATGTGAATAATATGTTAACTTGTTGAGCCTGTGTCTACTAGAAGATAGCTCTAATCCTTTCAGAATGAATATTGCATGATGAAAGTGGCGAATGTCCTTGTCTTTGATTAGCTTTAGTAATTAGAACATCCCTAGTTAGTCGGGACTTACATCCCTAGTTGGTCGGGACTCACATCCCTAGTTAGTCGGGACTCACATTCCTAGCCTATTGGGACTCACATCCCAGTTACTAGTCGTGCATGTTTCCCCTTAATTGGTTGGGACTAACATCCCTAGCCAGTCAGTGACTCTCTATATCAGAGAATCTTTCTCCCTTTGATAGTCAGGGATTCTCCCTGGCGAGAATGTTTTCCTTTGATAGTCAGGGACGCTCCCTTTGACAGTCAGGGACCCCCCCTTGGATAGTCAGGGACCCTCTTGATATAAGTCATGGCATCGTACCTCTGTATTGTTCCCGATTACTACTTTTGTGCTTCAGTTGATCTAATAATAATGCATGTCCTTATAAAGTAGTTATGGTGATATGAATATGTGAATCTCATATAAGATGGTTGTATCTCCTTTCAGTATATTACTATTAATGTATGTTTAAATTAGTTCTTCTTTGTATATTTGTATGTTTAGTTTAATAATGCTTCCCGCATGCTCAGTACATTCCAAGTACTGACCGCACGCCTTCTTGTGCTATATCGTTTCATGATATAGATTCAGGTTTCCAGACTCAGCCACGTGGTTAGATACGCTTCATCCTCTCTCAGCTGATAGTGGTGAGTCTTCATCTTCCAAGGACGTGGTGTATGTTCTTATTTTCTTATGTTTTAGATTCATACATTAGGAGTTAGCTGGGGGCTTGTTCCAGCAACACATCAGTTTAGTAGGAGGCTTTCAGACATTGTCTAGATGGATTCAACATTGTATCCAGTGTATTATATTTATGATTATGGATTTTATAATTAATTCTTGAAGTTAGCTTTCGCTTAATCATTTTGTTGGTTATTTCTTTGATGGAACATGCTATGATTGTGCCATGGGTCGACTTGTTGCCCTTCCGGGGTTCCTTGTCCTATGTTACGACTAGGGTGTAAACTTGGGTTGTGACAGCAGGAAATATAAAGACTAGACCTAGGACTTAAATTAGAGAAAACTGAAAAATCTGCACTAGGTCACAGAACGAGTCGTTTTGTGACCCGTGGGGAGTGACCATGAGTCGTTAAGTGACTCGTGGTGAGGCCTGGGAGCTTAGTTTGAAATTTCGAGTTTGGGGTGACCCCGAGTCGTGGTCAACCCCATGAGTCGTGATATGGCCTGTGGTCAAGAACAATTTTAGGCCAGAAAGAGTTTAGGCAATGAACCTAACGACTGGTCACCACGAGTCGTGGTCCATGCCACGATATGTTAGGTAATCTGTGAGCAGGTGTTGAGTATGAGTTAGAGGAGGCCAGGCAGTGTACCCAATGGGTCCTCACCATGACTCATTTGGGACACAACGAGTCGTGGTATCACCCGTGGGGACTCCTAGGTGTTTAAGGTAGTGCACCTCACGAGAGGTGACCACGAGTCGTGGTCACCAACCACAACCCGTTAGGTCAACTGTGAGGACTGTCAACCAATTTTTCCTTACGAGCTTCCAAGGGTCTTTCAGTAATTACCTACCCTCCTAAACTTCAAACTACATCCTTTTAAGCATAATTTCAAACTTATTAGTGGAGTTAAACGGTTTCTTTCCTTATTCCCCACTTAGACCTTCAGAAAATAGATCGTAGAACTTCTCTCAGAGTTTTTCAGAGCAAGATCTAGGGTAATATTTTTTCCTCAATTTCGCAAGGAATTCTTCGGGCTTTTTCACAAGGTATGTGGCAATTCAATAAGAGAATAGTTCTTCCCTTGTGTCCCCAAATTCCTACCTAATTCTCTCTATCAGTGGTAGCCTGAAATTATTGAATGTCAAGAAATTTCTAGTCATACTTCTTCTAAATCATGTGAAATATTATACCATGTTAATATTAGATATTTTCCATAAGTTTGTGCCTGAAATGATGTTGAATCTTGTGAAGTGAAATTTAGCCGTATTTCTTGAACTAGAAAATCTTGAAATTGCATAGGTGCTTGAATATCGAATTCTAGCTTCATTTTATCAATGTTGGAAACTCCCATGTTGTTAGTAGCATTAAATCTCAATTAGAATATTGTCAATTCAGTTTTAGTAAGAATGTTAGAATTCTCAGTGTTAATCAGAAAATGTCAGCTGATCAGTTTGACTATAGAATTTACCGTGTAAATAGTACCTCCCAGTTATCAGAATCAAATTCAGAATTTAGTTTTGTTGGTCCACTTGGAGGTCATGACACTTTAGATATATAGCTCTTATTAGCCTTAGGACCTTAGTTTCAGATTTTAGTTTGTTTTGTTGACGGTTACAACGCTTTCAAAAAATCAGCTCTAACCAGTCTTAGAACCCAGTTTTAGAATCTGGTCCGATAAGACTCTCAGGGTGATTTCAGATATGTATACCTTACTAGTCTTGGGCCGCAGTTTTGAGCTATCAGCTTTGTATTCAGTCTAGGACTATCCAGTGGGAGAAGGACTTAGTACCGAGTGGACCGGGGTTCTAGCGCACCCAAGTTCCAAAAACTACGTTGTCAGCATAGGTTACAGTATTTATTGGCCTGATTGGCCCCAGACTGTTGTGATCACCCCATTCATGCCTTTATACAATGGCAAGGTATATTGGGTCCTACTGATGCGGTGTATACATCAGACTCCATGTCTAGCTCACGTGGTTATATGTCGGTTATAGACTCTCCCACTAGTTAGTTCAGTCCAATTTCAGTTCAGTTTAGATCAGTATTCCAGACTTAGAATATGCTTTGACCATCAGACAGGGTGTTTTAGACTATCTCAGTATTTCGGTTATTCAGTTCAGTAGCTTTAGTTGGTCATTGCATGTCTTTTCAGTTTAGCATTTTCTTTATTTATCCCATTGTGTTATGTTTCTCTCAGTTACTCAGTACATTCAATGTACTGACACATACTTTTATGCTTTATCATTTTTTGATATAGTTGCAGGATCTACAGTCTCAGCTTTGTTGGCCGACCGCTCATTAAAGATCTCAGCTATTCTAGTCAGTGAGTCCTTATTCTTCAAGGATGGAGATTTATTTACTTCAGTTATATGCTCTTTCCTTCTATTTAGATTTGGAGTTAGCTGGGGGCTTGTCCTAGCAACTCATCAGTCTTATGGCTTTCAGACGCGGATTGGTTTTGTTTCAAACATGTAGTTTCGTTCTAATATTTTCTAATATTATGATCCAACTCTATTTCTCTCAAAGTATTTATATGTATTCTTTAAACTTACAGTTTATATTTATATGTTGCTCAGAATGTCAGTGTGTGATAGACCAGTGGTTGACCTAGAGCCACTTGTGACTCCAAGTACCGTGTGCCATCCAGGTTGTAAGCTCGGGGTGTGACAAACTTGGTATCAGAGCACTAGGTTCAGAGTATCCTCGAATGTCTAAAAGACGCATCAAGTAGAGTCCTCTTCATGGGTGCGAAGCGCACCACACTTATGAGGGGGAGTCTATGAGATGTTATTAGGAAAAACTTCCCTTTATTTAATAGTCCTTATCGTGCGTTGAAGTTTAGTTGCAGAATCATTCTCCTAACTTGTGCTCTACTTCGTTTCAGTGATTCATGCATCCACGATGCGGTAACGGAAGGAGGGCCGGTAATGCTCAACAACCTGCCCCACCAGCCCCGGGAGCCCCTCAGAAAGATTCAGTGTCTACTGTAGAGTTCAAGGCGGCCATTCAGCTGCTCGCCCAAACTGTTACCAACTAGGTGAACCCGCAGGTGGTTCCAATCAACAACAACGGATCCGCAGCAGCTGCCTGGGTGCGGTATTTCACCCAGATGAACCCTCTAGATTTTCATGGATCTAAGGTGGGAGAGGACCCACAAGGATTTGTGGATGAGATTAAAAAGATCACCCGAATTATGGGTGTCAGTCCCTCAGGGAGTGCTGACTTGGCTGCCTACCAGCTTAAAGGGGTAGCCCAAGTCTGGTACGAGCAGTGGAAGGAGGGAATGCCAGCGGAAGCAGGACTAGTGGAATGGGAGGAGTTCACTACAACCTTTCTGGACAGATTTTTCCCTCGAGAGCTCAGGGAGGCAACGGTAGCGGAGTTCATGAACCCGAGACAGGGATTCAGACAGTAGAAAAGTCTGCTCTGGATTTCACCAGGTTGTCCAAATACACTCTAGAGATGGTGGTCGAGCGACGGGCTCGCATGTTGAAATTTGTAAATGGGGTGTCAAGCCTGGTTCTCAAAGAGTGCAGGACAGCGATGCCAGCAGATTGAAGAAGAAAAACTGTGGGACATGGAGCGAAAGAACAAGCGGGAAAGGACTGGCCAATCAGATTATGGCTATGAGAGGTCTGGCGGTAGCAACTGCCCACAACAACAACAACAGTTGAGGGCCCTAACAACCAGCTCAGCTAGTGCCCCTACCTCTCGGTCCCGCCAGGATCGGAGGGGTGGAGCATCTGGTTCTGAGTCTTAGAGTTATAGTGCCGGTAATAGGTATCCATCTAGCCCCAAGTGCGGCAAGAACCACCTAGGAGAGTGTCTTCAGGGCCGAGAGGGCTGTTTTGGTTGTGGACAGCTTGGGCATCAGCTTAAGGAATGCCCGTCAGCAGGACAGGGGAGATCACAATCCACTAACTCAGCAGCTCTAGCAGGTCAACCAGCTCAGCAGGCTAACACATCAGGTACAGAGGGCGGTCAAAGCCAAAACTGTTTTTATGCATTATCATCTCGTTAGGATCAGGAGAACTCACCGGATATGGTCACGAGTATGTTACATCTTTTTCATCTAGATGTATATTCCCTGCTTGATCTGAGGGCCACACTATCATTCGTGACTCCCTATGTAGCAGTTCAGTTCGATATCAGTCCAAAAATCCTCTCAGAACCCTTTTCGGTCTCCACCCCAATTGGCGAGTCAGTTAGAGCCAGCTGGGTGTATAGAAACTGCCCAATCTCAGTCTTCAATAAATCATTCTAGCTTACCTTGTAGAGTTAGACATGGTCGACTTCGACCTCATCCTTCGCATGGATTGGTTACACTCCGATTATGCCTCAGTCGACTACAGAACTAGGGTCGTCATGTTTCAGTTCCCTAATGAGCTAGCTCTAGAATGGTCGGGCAGTAGTTCAGTGCCTAAGGGAAGGTTTATTTCCTATCTTGGGGCCAGGAAGATTATTTCTAAGGGATGTATTTACCATCTAGTTTGGGTCAAGAATTCCTACTCTGAGACCCCAACTATCTAGTCAGTCTATATTGTCAGCGAATTTCCAGATGTGTACCCCGAAGATCTTCTCAGAGTTCCTCCTGAATGGGAAATTGACTTCGTCATAGACTTTATTCCAGATACTCAGCCCATCCCCATCCCTCCTTATAGAAGGGCTCCGGCTGAACTTAAGGAATTGAAGGAGCAGTTAAAAAATCTTCTTGATAAGGGTTTTATCAGACCCAACATCTCTCTTTGGGGTGCTCTAGTGCTATTCGTGCGAAAGAAAGATGATACCCTCAAAATGTGCATCGATTATCGTCAGTTGAACAAGGTCACAGTCAAGAATAGGTATCCCCTACCCATAATTGATGACCTGTTCGACCAACTTCAGGGAGTCAGCTATTTCTCCAAAATAGATCTCAGGTCGGGGTATCACCAGCTAAGGGTCAGAGAGTGTGACATACTGAAAACAGCTTTTGAGTTTATGGTTATGTCCTTCGGACTAACAAATGCCTCTGCAGCCTTTATGGACCTGATGAATAGAGTCTTCAAGCAGTATTTGGATATGTTTGTCATTGTATTTATTGACGATGTTTTGGTATGCTCCAGAAATGTGGAAGAGCGTGTTAATCACCTGAGGATAGTGCTTCAGGTTGATCCTCAAAAGATAGGAACTGTGAAAGACTGGCCCAGACCTACCACCCCAATTGAAATAAGAAGTTTCTTGGGTTTGGCTGGTTATTCTCTCATACGAGGAGGTCCCAGTCCAAACCCTTGACCGTCAGGTTCGTAAGCTGAGGAACAAGGAGGTAACTTCAATCAAGGTCTTATGTAGAAATCAACATGTTGAGGAGTTACATGGGATGCTGAGGCGGATATGATGGGCAGATACCCCCATTTTTCCCTTCCGACTCAATTTTAGTTCAAGGTATCAACTCCCTTCCAAAAACTTCTTTAGTTCGTATGTCTCAGTTTCTTTCATATAAATGATTAATGATTAGTGAATTTAGTTCAGATTTGTGATTCAGCTAGAGGTAGTCATACCGCTAGTTTTCAGCTTTCATGATTAGTATTTGGGTATAAAGATTTCCATTATCTGCTTTCCTGTGTGTTTTCCAACATTCGAGGATGAATGTTCCCATGGGGGAGATATTGTAATGCCCCGAAAATATAAAGACTAGACCCGGGACTTGAATCAGAGAAAACTGGAAAATCTATACTAGGTCATAGAACGAGTCATTTTGTGACCCTTGGGGAGTGACCACGAGTTGTTAAGTGACTCATGGTGAGGCGTAGGAGCTTAGTTTTAAATTTGGAGTTTGGGATGACCATGAGTCATGGTCAACCCCACGAGTCATGATATGACCCGTGGTCAAGAACAATTTTAGGCCGGAAAGAGTTTACGTAGTGAACCTAACGACTGGTCACCACGAGTCGTGGTCCATTCCACGACCCGTTAGGTGATCCGTGGTCAGGTGTTAAGTATGAGTTAGAGGAGGCTAGGCAGTGTACCCAACGGGTCCTCACCACGACTCATTTGGGACACTACGAGTCGTGGTGTCACCCGTGGGGACTCCCAGGTGTTTAAGGCAGTGCACCTCATGAGAGGTGGCCATGAGTCATGGTCACCAACCACGACCCGTTAGGTCACCCATGAGGACTATCAATCTGTTTTTCCCTGCGAGCTTTCAAGGGTCTTTCAGTAATTTTCTACCCTCCTAACCTTTAAACTATGTCGTTTTAAGCATAATTTTAGACTTATTAGTGGGGGTTAAACGGTTTCTTTCCTTATTCCCCACTTAGACCTTTAGAAAATAGATCGTAGAACTTCTCTGAGAGTTTTTCAGAGAAAGAGCTAGGGTAATAATTTCTTCTCAATTTCGCAAAGAATTCTTCAGGCTTTTTCAACAAGTATGTGGGACTTCAACAAGGGAATAGTGCTTCCCTTGTGTCCCCAAATTCCTCCCTAGTTCTCTTTATTAGTGGTAGCCATGAAATTACTGTATGTCAAGAAATTTCTAGTCATACTTCGAATAAATCATGTGAAATATTATACCTTGTTAATATTAGATATTTTCCATCAGTTTGTGCCTGAAATGATGTTGAATCTTGTGAAGTCAAATTTAGCCCTATTTCTTGAACTAGAAAATCTTGAAATTGCATAGGTGCTTGAATATCGAATTCTAGCTTGATTTTATCAGTGTCAGAAACTCCCATGTTGTTAGTAGCATTGAATCTTAATCAAAATATTGTTAATTCAGTTTTAGTAAGAATGTTAATATTCTCAGTGTCAGTCAAAAAATGTCAGATGATCAATTTGACTACAGAATTTCCTGAGGTGTCAATAGTACCTCCCAGTTATCAGAATCAGATTTAGAATTTAGTTTTATTGGTTCACTAGGCGGTCACGACACTTTAGATATATAACTCTGACTAGCCTTAGAACCCCAGTTTCAGATTTTGGTCTGTTCTGTAGGCGGTTACGACGCTTTCAGAAAAATAGCTCTGACCATTCTTAGAACCCAGTTTCAAAATCTGGTCTGATAAGACTCTCAGGGTGCTTTCATATATGTATACCTGACTAGTCTTGGGCCCCAATTTTGAGCTATCAGCTTAGTATTCAGTCTAGGACTATCCAGTGGGAGTAGGACTTAACACCGAGCAGACTGGGGTTTCAGCGCACCTAGGTTCGCAGAACTACATTGCCAGCATAGGTTATTATATTTATTGGCCTGATTAGCCTCAGACTCTTGTGGTCAACCAGTTCATGCCTATATACCCTAGCAAGGTATATTGGGTCCTACCGATGAGGTGTATATTTCAGACTCCACGGCTAGCTCACGTGGTTATATGTTGGTTATAGACTCCCACTAGTTAGTTTAGTCCAGTTTCAGTTCAGTTCAGATTAGTATTCCAGACTTAGAACATTCTTTGACCATCAGACAGGGTCTTTTAGACCATCTCATTTTGGTTATTCAGTTCAATAGCTTTAGTTGGTCATTGCATGTCTTTTCAATTAAGCATTTTCTTTATTTATCCCATTGTGTTATGTTTCTCTCACTTACCAAGTAAATTCAAAGTAGTGACACATACATTTATGTTGTATCGTTTTATGATACAGCTGCAGGATCTCAGTCTCAGCTTCGTTCGCCAACCGCTCATTGAAGATCTTAGCTATTCTAGTTGGTGAGTCCTCCTTTTTCGAGGACGGAGATTTATTTACTTCATCTATATGCTCTTTCCTTATATTTAGATTTGGAGTTAGCTGGGGGCTTGTCCCAGCAACTCATCAGTCTTAGTGGCTTTCAAACAAGGATATGTTTTGTTTCAGATATGTAGCTTTGTTATAATATTTTCTAATATTATGATCCAGCTCTATTTCTCTTAAAGTATTTATATTTATGCTTTAAACTTCCGCTGTATATATTTATATGTTGCTCAGAATGCCAGTGTATGATAGAGCATGGGTTGACTTGGAGTCACTTGTGACTCCAAGTACCGTATCCCGTCCAGGGTGTAAGCTCGGGGCGTCACAGTCGTATGCAATATAATTTATCCAACTGTGAGTCGGGGTGGAATCTACAGAAAGATTGAATAGATTAACTAGAAGTCATAAAGAAATCAATTTGGCATGCATCATAGTTTATATTATAAAAAAGGGAAAATTTGGGGGAAAACGGGAAACTATAGAACACTAATGTCAAATTAAAAACAAAGCAAGTTGATTGTTGCAAGCAATGTGAATGACCTAGGATGTGCTTTTGATAGGGGCGTCAATTGAATTTGGGTTAATTAACTAGTCTCAAATATCAATTACAACATGGATAGCAGTGCCAAAGGCTACACCTGATGTTTCTCAAACACTTGGATGAATTTGCCTTGGGTTTTCTCAAACTCCAAGGTCAATAATATCAATCAGCCACCAAAAACTTATGGAAGAGCTAAACTATCTCTAGCTTCAGCCCTTTAATAGGTTATGGAAATGGGTTTTGACTATCCCTAGCTCAACCCCAAATATCCATGACCTAAATCCTCACTAATACTTCCTCACCCATATCTTACCCCTCTCTCTCAAGTAAAATCAAGATAAAAAAAGAATATTAGTGTTCACAACCATTCATTATAGCATTCAAACTTAGAGGAAACACTAGATTCATGCATTGCAGTTAAATTTAAGACTAGATCAATAACACCCAATTTATTCTAAATCCCAATCATTCACACACTCCTAGAAGTTAAATTAGCTACTCATAGATGAAGTTAAAGAATAAATACCCATGGGTGATTCACTAACATTCATCATATGTGAATAGAAATTTAAGCTCGCAAGTCTACAACAATAGTGGTTTTAGCACAAGAATAGCGAAGAAGAAGAAGAAGAATATACTATTCTACTTCTCTCTATAATTCTTCTTAGCTAAGATATGATGTACAAAATATAACAAGTATGAGTACATTTAGGGTAATTCTGCATATTCTCTTTTTGTACAGCTTTTCCTAAAATGCCCTTAGAAGTGTCCACATTGAATTTGTGCCAGAGTTGGCAATTTTACCCAATAAACATTCTGGCCATTTGTGTTGCACCTGCATTTCGCAGGTGCCCATCCGTTGTTTGCATGTCTCATGTAGGTCATAGACAGAATGGCTGGACACCATCTACAATTGCAACTACATTTCACAGGTGTCTTCCTACACTTTGCAGGCACCCTTCAGCTCTGGACCAGTGCTTTTCTGTGCTGCACAGGTGCCAACATGCAAAATGCAGGTTCTTGTTTCCAGAAGACTCATTCTTTGTTCAATTCCCTTACTTTTCTTGTCTTAATCCAATACCTACAAAATCAAAGAGAAAAGTCATAAGACCTTCCTAATTGATGTGAAAATCATGCAAAAGCACATGTTTAAGAGTCTAATGAGTTGTTAAATTACCCACTCATGAAACCCCTAAACTTGAACCATTGCTTATCCTCAAGCAAGGCATTCTCTCACAGCTAAGAATTGAAATAAGAATTCTCATCACAAGAGATGCACAAGGGACTTCTAAATCTTAAGACAACCCCAAGAATCTCATACCGACTCAAGACAAATAAAAGACTCAAAACATATTGCACAAACTCAATTGGTAACCACAAGCATTTGGCAAACCTCGTTTTTATTCTTTCAATTCAAAATACTAGGTACTTGTAACCAAAGCACTATGAATAAGCATTTCATGCCATTGGCAAATAACATTCAAGTTTTTCCTTAAAGTTCACTGCTCAACTTGTCTTATTAACACCTCTTAATTTAAAGCATAGTTTTATCATGTACTCCAACGAAGTGATGCCACTCACACAAAGAGCGAATCCCACTCATATTCAAGCAATTCACACATAGGGATATAGAATAAAGCAAAGATTCTTACTCTCTAAAAGGCATTCAAGTGCATACACAATTGACTTGTACGCTTTCCCTTCATGTAACTCATCATTAATTTGGAGTTTCTACACTCGAAATCACTAAGGACTTGCCGGCCGTAATGATGGCTAAGGGTAAAGGTAGGAGAAATTTTAGCTCTAGTGACTAGATTCTTCCTAATGTCTTTTATGAACACTATCAAACATCTCACTATACTCATGAAATTACTTCACCTTATCTCTTCTTATTTATCATTCACATTTTTCATCTATAAATCACCCTTGTAACACCTTGGATTCTACATTTATCCTTGTCTAAGCAAGAGATAGCATCATTCAACTTTTTCTTTTTCTTCTTTTGATTGGATGTTTTTCAACCAACTATTTCATTCTTTTCATCAAGCAATTTTGTGCTACCTCACATTGAAGCTCACATCTTTTCCTTTTATGCATATCCCCAAACTTAGGATTTTTCCTACACTTTATTTTACTTCTTTATCTTCCCAAATCTTGGGCTTTCGAGCCCCATTTTCTTTCATCACTAGCAGTTAGGGAGGATGAGTGCTAAAGAAGAGGACTAAAAAGGGTAATAAGCTTGTAATGTGGTTTCCAAGAAAAAGGGTTAAAGCCCCAAACAATGGCTAAAAAGGATTGATATTCAATGAGGTCATTTTTGTAGTGAAGTGACTATCCAAAGAAAGCCTAAGATCATTTTCTAAGTGCAGCTACATCTGGGATTTCTCCTTGAATCACAATCTGGGTAAGTTCTAGATGATGTGCACACACAAAAATCAAGTCAAAGACCTTAGCACACAAGGAATCAAACTTCTAGGAGTTCAACTATTTCTTACAGTCAAATCAAAGGCATGACTATAGACAAGCCAACTTGCAAATCAAGAAGCCAAACGAGGAATGTGTAATACATGACAAGAGAGTGCTCATTTTCAAGTTAAAAATTTATTGTTATGCCATAAAGAATTTTCGGTGGTCCAATTAAAGTAAAAACAACAATGACTCAAAAAATGGCATTTTTATAATACCCCAAAAGCCCTAAGATCAAACCTGAGGGTTGAAAAGGAGAAAAATAAGATTTTCTGCACTAGGCCACAAGATGAGTCGTTTAGTGACCCGTGAGGTACACCACAAGTGTTTAAGTGACTCGTGGTGTGGAGGAAATGTTTGCTATTGATGGTGTTCTGGGGGTTGACCACGAGACAAGCCACGACTCATGGTCAGGGTAACGAGTTGTGGAGTCAGCCGTGGTTAGGAGTCGGTGTGAAGATGGAAATTTTAGGCAATGAACCCAACAACTAGCCACCACGAGTCATCAGGTGCATGAATATTCATGGTGTCCCTTGTGGTGATTAGTAGAGGCATAGTTTCCAGTGTTAGCAATAGGAGAAGGCCACGAGTCGTGGTCATGGGGGATGAGTCATCCAGTTCCTCGTTGGGACTGGCAATATGATTTTTCCTGCGAATTTAGTAAGGGCTTTCCCGTAATTCTTAAGTTCCTAAGACCTAAACTACATTGTATTAAGCTCATATAGGTGTGCTTCAAGAAGGATTAACTCATTCTAAACCTATCACTCTCCATGCATGCACTCCTAGAAATTTCTAAGGGTGATCAAGCCTAGAAGTTCATCAATTATTCTTCAATTTCCTTTGGGCATTCAAGAGGTTGAGAAATCAGAAATACCTAGGTATGTAGGGTTATGAATGGGTGTATCCATCCACTCCCATGACCAATTCCTTCTCAAATTCATGGAAATTCTAGTTGATGAATCTATGGGGTTTTAACCTAACTTGTTAATTCTCTAAGTATCTATCATGGTTATACTCTATTCATGTTCCTAATGTTGAGTTATGATTCATGGGCATGTTTTATAATATTTCCAATTACAATTTATGTTTTCAAAGTTTTACAAATTATGATGCCCAATTATGAAAGTTCATGAAAGGTTGAGATTATGCTATATGTTTTCAAGCATGATGAGATGTATATGATGAAAGTATGATTTTGAATTACCTATGTCTTGTTCATGTTTTTGACTATCAAAGTCTATTTCAAGTATGTATAAGTTTGGGCAAGCCCATATGATCAAGTATGTTCATGATTTACTTCAATCTCATGTTATTAGCTTACCACATTGTTTTGGAGTCTAGAATCCCACTCTTTTCAACTTATGGTATGGTTTGAGCTAAGGATCCTCATGTTATTATTTAAGATTATGCATGTATTATTATGATTTAGCTTCATTGAAAAATAATGGAGAGCATATACATGTTTTTGGGAGTAGTGTCTAGCACTGAGTAGGCTAAGGGTCAGTCAACCTGTGCCTAAGAACTACGTGCCAACGTAGGTATTTTGAGATTATTTGGGACCTTCGTTGTGAGCTTCCCCTGCCCCCAAGGGGAATTCATCTTGATATTGATATCATGGTAGCGTTCTTAGCCTTGGCAAGGCTTTGGATGACTCTGCCCACTTGACTGTAATAGCTGGGACTACGTAAGCACAATCGTGGTAATGTCGGTTATATGACGAGTCTCCTATTGTTCCTTATGATTTTAGTTATGCATGTTCATCAGTCATGATATTATATTTTCAATAGTTTTGACCCAATGTTCAGTTTTACTTATGAATAATCAGTTTCAGCTTTGGGTCATTCCATTCAGTTATGATATTCAATTATGTTTAAATCATGTTTTCAAATACTAGCATGCAACACCTACTCTCAGACTCTTATGATGAACTATAATATGATATGCATGATCTCTGATTTTACTTACTTAGTGGTTTTACTTACCTTGCATACTTGGTACATTTCACGTACTGATCGTATACTCTATATTGTATTGTTTCATGATATAGGCTCGGACATTCAGGCTCGGACATTCAGGCTCAGTCCACTGTTAGCCGAATCCTCAGCGATAGCATCTTCTAGCTAAAGTTGGTGAGTACTCATCCTTCGAGGACCCTTTTATCAGTTTATATTTTGTATTTTCAGTTTCAGACTTTACTGAGTTAGTTGGGGTCTTGTCCCATCAACTTGTCAGTATGTAGAGGCTTATCAGACATATTATGTATTCAACTTCAAGATTGTGTTATGTATTTAGTTATTTGATGTATCAGATTGTCAGACTTTCACTATTATGTATGTTTGTCTTCCGCAATTTTATGTTGAGTTAGTTGTCATGTTCATGCCATGGGTCAACGTGGAGCCTCTCAGGGTTCTTTGTCCCGTGTCTTGATCCGGGCCTATGTTCGGGTCGTGACAATTTTTCGTTAAGAAAGTGACCTCTCAATCTATCATAGGGAAATATCACCCAGTTCGACCAAAAAAGATTTATTTTGCTCGTTGAGAAAGAACCGTCATATAAACCAAACCCTTGGAGTTTATTACTATCTACTATAAACAAAGGCAATTTTCCAAGCATAGGTAAAGAATTAATTGAAATGTAAGACCAATCCATCCATGACACTCGATAATAAGGCAATATAATCATCTCAAAACAAGCCGACAAGGGCATTCATTCAACCAAGAAACTCAAAATAAATACTCAAAAGTATGAACAAGTAAAAGCAAACAAGCCTGACAAGGGTAATAAGAGTCATTACCACAAATAAGGAAACAAAAAGAGCACTCCCCACCCCCAACTAAAAATATCACATTGTCCCCAATGTGTAAACTAAAAGAAAGGATGGTCAAGAACTCCCTAAAGCAGATACTCCTCATTATCAAAATCACCTACCTCAGCTCCACCACCATCATCATCTCCATGCGTAGCCTCATCGTTGTCCCCTAGGCTTGCAAACAAGTTGTCAATCGGGCCTTGAGCTGTGTGTGGGGAAGTGATGGCTTTTTCAAGGAAGATCATATCGGGTTTATTCATTGGTACCCAACTTCTCAATTCTCCCACATTAGCCTAGAGAGATAAAACAACCCCTTAAACTACATCCACCCAGGGCACAACTTATTCAAGCTGTCAAATAAATCCTTCATTACCTTCTTGACTGGCTGTTGGATGAGAGATGGCAGATTCTGGGCCAACCTTTGAGTTGGATTTCATGAAAAATGTGTCATCTTAACCAACATTTAGATCCCACATGGCTTGGAGGATGAAATAGGAGCTGAAGGCCCTTAGAGTGGTGCCTCTTCAGAAATATGTCCCAGCACCTCGGGGTTTGGCTCATTGAGGTCGGGAGCTAGTGGGGCTTCATCAAGGTCATGGGTAGTCGAGCCTTCTGGGGCATCCCAGGCTTGTAGCCTTTTCCTCTTGCTCTTAGGGGCATCAGTGTCCCTTACTTGTCGACGCCAACCACACCATGGGCAGAGCTAAGCTTTTCATCTGGAATATGATACCCCTGCCCAAGCACATAGTAGGATGATAAGAACTGGATAAGGGATAGAAAGACTTTGTTGCCATGCCTTTCTTTTCATTTTTATGGCGACCACTTCTCTGAAGTTGATGGGCACTTCAGACATGATGCAAGCAATTAAAGTGGTGGCCTCGATGTGTATCTACTAATTATTTTTGGAGGGAAAACACACAATCTCTAGCCACAGTTGGGCTTCGAATTTGAGGTCTTGGCGTGAAATTTCTCCTCATTCAGTAGCCCAAAGAGGTCGACCATTTGCAATAATTTGGGCCACCCACTGCAGTTGATTATCCTTATCAGCCACTCTTGCTGCAAACTCAATTCTTGGGTCAATTTCACTACCCCAATAAATAGAAATGATATCATCTGGGGTGATATCCACTTCCACTCCTCGAACCATGACTAATGGAAGACAAGGGAACTCATCCACTTCCCCTTTGTGTTTTAACATAATTTTGCTTTACTTGATACGAGGCATAAAATTCCACCACCAAGTTAGGGAAGAACCTAGGTAAAGCATCCGTGAAGGTGTGTCAATGACTCTCATCAAATTACTTGTTGATGTTGGAGAAATCATCCCCCAACCCTGCTAGATCAAATCTTTTCTCCTGAGTAAGAGATCTACTTTGAAACTTGAGGTAGTACTCCTTCATGTTTGGCACACAAAACATTATAGCATCATGGCTGTTGGTTGAGTTTTGCGACTCTGTGGCCTTACCCTTCCCTTTGCTCTTGGAGGTTGAGGCCTTACACAAAACCTTTGTCAGTTTGCTTGGATAAAGTTATTTTCCTACAAGATCATGTGAATGCCATGCACAAACCAACAATTTTTTTATTTTTCAAAGAGAGTGTAAAAGAAATAACTATGCTAACCTAAGAGATAAAATAAAAAGAGATCGCATATCAAACAAAAATGGAACATAATAGTTAAATTACTGGAGGCACCTGCACTAGACCTGCATTTCACAGGTCAAGATCCGCGATTTTGCAGGTATGAGTCAGCATTTGAAAAAAGTTTTTGTCCATCTGCGTTGCACATGCGTGCCACGCAGGATGGGGCAGTGCACAAGAAGCTCTAACCTTATCTTGCATTTCATAGATTGCCATCTGTGATTCGCTAGCTGGGCAGCAGTAGCACACATTGAATTTCATGCCTATTTTGCACAAGTATAGACCCAGTCACTGTCTAATAGGTACTTAGACTTCCCCGAATGATATATCAACCATGTCAATCACATTGTCAAGCATTTGGACCACTCAATGACTTCTCTTAAGATGGACATTACCCCATCTATCATCAAGAAACATCGAGTGACCACTTCAACACAATTTATCAACACAAATTCACAATTCCACACCACTCACCCAATTTATCACATTTTTATCTACAATCAAGCACAAAAGAAAAGACGACGATTTTCTCTTAAGAAAGACGTCAAGGTATCATCAGGAAAAATTGTAAATTCCAAGAACATGGGTAACTCAAGTTTCATCCCCAACTAATATTTTGATACACGTGAGCACATACAAAAAATCTAGCACTATGAATAAGAATCTCTACCCAAATAGATTTTGTAATTAAACATTCCCTATAACACCCACATCCATCACTTCTATCAAAAACATGAATAACACATAGTGGGAAATGGGGGAACATGGGTAAAGAAAAATTGAAATACTAGCATGCTTCTTGTATGAGAATTATCATAAATTTTAAAGAACCAAAATGAAAAGTGATACATACCAAATGAGCGAGAAGAGAAAAGAAATGTGAAACTTGAATCTTTTTCCTTCACAATAGCCAACTCAAAGCATTTTCTTTCTTGTGTTTACTGAGAGAGAGTGATGAGTTATGGTAAAAAATGGTGAAGGTGGATGGAATTTATGGATGGAGGGAAGGTAAAAGGGTTGGTGGATTTGAAGGCAGAATTAAATGGGGGAAAATGTGGAAAGTTAAAATGGTAGTTGTGGGGTTGTGGGATAGTGAAGGTGGTGTAGAAAATGGGGGTTTTTTGGAAGTGGGGATAAGTTTAAAAGGATTGGGTCGGGTTTGGTCAAAAATTTTAAAGACCTTCATACTTATACCTGCGCCTGACTTGCAGCCGCAGAGCAGCACGTGTGAAATGCAGATCGAAGTTTTAAAACACAGGTTGCCTCATTTCTTCCCAGTTCACTGCTATGCATCTGCAGCAAAATTTTGTTTCGTGGATCGATACCTGGCTTTCACCGGTTGTACGTAGATTTCCTTCTTTTGAGTGATTTCTGTTAGGTATTCTACTTTGAATTTGCTAAAGACCCGCGTTTCGCTGATCTTCACCTGCAATTTACAGGTGAGACACAAGCAGGCTTTAATTTTTCTAGGACTACTGGTTCAGAGCTATGCCTGTCCTGTGTTCTGCGGGTTTGCACTTGTGTTTTGCGGGTCTGAACCAGCTGTGATCACCTATTTTATTCCACTTAGTTTTCCATCCAATCCATCCTACAAAAAGAACAACAAAACAAGTGAAATGGAAATGAATTTAAAGACACATAAGTTGCCTCCCAAGAAGCGCTTGATTTAACGTCGCTGCACGATGATATCCCCTTATGCTAAGGCTCGTAAAGGTAGGTGACTTCAATCAAATCAATTACCTCAGGAACACCCAAATATTTCTTAGCACGTTTCCCATTGACCTTAAACTTGAGTCCATCTTCCTTTCAAGCTCAATAGCTCCATTTGAAAAGACTTGAAACACCTTAAAGGGATCAGACCACTTTAATTTCAACTTTGTTGGGAACAATCGCATTGTAGAATTGAACAACAGTACCCAATCACTCGGAGTAAATTCTCTCTAATTTTCTAATCATGGAAGTATTTCATTCAAGCTTTATATATGGAGGCATTCTCGTAAGCCCTTATCTAGAAATTATATATTTCATTAAGGTTCCCAACTCTTGTGCAGATGACCCTTCCCCAATCAAGATTTAAACTTTTCAAGGGCACATTGCTTTGTGTTCCAACTCTACTGGTAGATGACAAGCTTTGCCGAATACCATCTAGTAAAGGGACATGCCAATAGGTGTTTTATAAGCCGTTCAATATGCCCAGAGGGAATCATCTAGCTTCCTATCCCAATTGGTTCAATTGACATTCATTGTTTTTGTCAAAATAACTTTGATTTCCTTGTTAGATACCTTCGCTTGGCCACTTGTTTGAGGATGATAAGATGTGGCTACTTTGTGCTTCACTCCATACTTCACGAGCAACGCTCTAAACAACATGTTACAAAAATTCGACCCTCCATCACTGATTATGGCACGCGGAGTGCCAAACCTTGAGAAAATGTGTTTCTTCAAGAAATGGGTTACACTCCTTCCTTCATTATTTTGTAAGGTCACCGCCTCAACCCACTTGTACACATAATTAATATCTACATGAATGTAAGTATTCCACTAGGCGATCACAAAAGGTCCTATGAAATCTATTCCCCAGACATCAAATAACCCACCTCCAAGATAGGTGTTAATGGGAGCTCGTGACGTCTTGAAATACCACTGGAATGCTAACATTGATCACATTGTTTGACAAAATTGTGAGCATCATGATTAAGAATGGATCGATAAAAGCCACATTGTAACACTTTTGTTGCTGTCCTGGCACTTCCACAATGGCCTCTGACTGGTGAAGAATGACATGCCTTAAGGATAGGTATAATTTCTACTTCTAGGACACACCGATGAACTACGCTATTAGCACATATGTGGAATATATATGGTTCTTCTGAATAAAACTTTCGGACATCATTCATGAACTTTTTCTTCTATTGGAAACATAGACCTTCAGACATGATGTTGCTAGCCAAGAAGTTGGAAAAATCAGCAAACCAAGGTACTAAATAATGAGAAGCAGCCAGAATGCATTCATTGGGAATGACATCATCTATATCATTGCCCCCAACCAGCTTGCCATCTTCCTCTAGTCGAGATATATGATCGGCAACCTGGTTTCACATCCTCTTATATCCTAGACCTCAAAGTCAAACTCTTGCAATAAGAGCACCCATTTGATGAGTCTAGGTTTTGCATCCTTCTTTTTCATGAGGTACAGTAGTGCTGCATGAGCAGTGTGCACCACAACTTTAGTCCCTAAAAAGTATGATCAAAATTTCTCAAAGGCAAATACCACTGCGAGCAGTTCTTGCTCTGTCACAATATAGTTGGATTGGGCATCATTCAGGGCCTTGCTAGCATAGTATATAAGATGAATGATCTTTTCTCTCCTTTTCCTAAGCACCGCTCCTAAGGAAACACCATTTGCATCACACATTAGTTCAAATGGCTTAGGACAATCTGGTGCGATGATGATAGGAGCTGATATGAGCTTCTCTTTCAAGTAAAGGAAATCCACATACATGCATCATCAAAATGGAACTTGGCATCCTTCTTTAATAGCCGAAACAGAGGATGAGACACCTTGGAAAAATCCTTGATAAATCAACGATAAATGCCTGCATGACCTAAGAAACTTCAAATGTCTTTCACAGTTTTTGGAGGAGGTAGATGAGATATGGTTTCAATCTTCGCTTGGTCCACTTCTCAGAAATGTTATGCCCTAACACAATGCCTTCCTTCACCATGAAATGACACTTCTCCTAGTTAAGAACCAAATTTGTTTCTTCACACCTTTTCAACAAATCATTCAAGTAAGCCAAGCAATCGTCGAATGAAATCATCCATGAAAACCTCCATGGTATCGTCCACCATATCTGAGAAAATTGAAATCATGCATCTTTGGAATGTAGCTAGAGTATTACCAAGCCCGAAGGGTATCCTCTTGAATGCAAATGTCCTATAGGGGCATGTGAAGGTTATCTTATCTTGGTCTTCCGGGGTGATAGAAATTTGATTATATCCTGAATATCAATCCAAAAAATAGTAATATTCTTTTTTGGCTAGTCGTTCTAACATTTGATCAATAAACGAGACCAAGAAGTGATCCTTCTTGGTCCATAGTTCAATGTCATATAATCCATGCAAACTCTCTATCCACTGATGGGCTGAGTAGCTATTAATTATTGCTTCTCACTTGGAACCACGATGATCCCTCCTTTTTTGGGCACACATTGGACTGGACTTACCCAATTACTATCAACTATTGGATAAACAACTCCCGCATCTAGTCATTTGATGATTTCTTTCTTAACCACCTTTTGCATAGGTGGGTTCAATCGCCTTTGATATTCCGTAGAGGCGTTACAATTTTCTTGGAGGTTAATCTTATAAGTAAAAATTCCAGGGGTAATGCCTATAATACCAGTTATAGTCCACCCAATTAATTTAATGTGCATCTTTAAGACTGCCATGAGAGCTTCTATGTGGTGCTCAGTCAGCTTAGCCGAGATGATCATCGGTAAAGTTTCATTTTTACCCAAATAAGCATACTTCAAATGTGAGGGCAGTGGTTTAAGTTCTAGCACCAAAGGTTTAAGATTTTAGGGCTTTGACGGAGGAATTTTCTGATTCTTAAGATCAAGGTCAAGCTTCTTTGGTTGATAATGATAGGACCCAACACCTGCTATAGCATGAAAAGCTTCTTCGAACCCTTCATTACATTCAACAATGTTATTTAAGAGAATGCCTTCTAGTGACTCTTTGAACAATATCTCCTCAATATTTTTCTCTATGTATTCCTCATCAATGTTTCTTTGACTTGGAGTGACACTTTGCATGAGAGACTCCTTTTCCTTCACATTCATCTTCGATCTTAATTGTGAAGCTAAATGGTTCACCCTATCTTCTAGGTGTCTAATAGACATGTCATGCTATTTCACTGTTTGAGTGAGCTCTAAAAGGTCACCTTTCAATTCCCAGATCCCCAAGTCAGTGGAAAGCACATTTTCCATAACCATTTCGAGTATGCCTTCGATTCTCAAATGTGCGATCTTCTCACTGTCCCAACTTCTCAATTCGGCTATAATTTCATATTTTCAACCTTGATTCTCATCATGGAATTCCACAAGACTTGGGGAGCGCATTAACAATCCGAATGAGAACCCCTCATACACATTGCTAATAGCCTAATATGAGTTATAATTTTCACCAACATAGCATCTCTTTCCTCCTCCTTTTTCCATATTTCATTCATCTATTGAGCAATGTTTATACTTGAAGATGTTTCAGTATCTCTAAGAATACATGCAAGATATCTCATTTTTACGCATCTACACAGCCAACAAACTAAAAACAAAAAGTGAAAATAACACAAGATACAATAACACAATTGAATTACTTAACAACTAATGGTAATCGTATTCAGCTCCCCGACAACGACACCAAAATTAATAACATCCAATCCACTTCTCAAAGTTAGAGGGCATACATGGTCATATGCAACTATGAGTTGGAGTCGAATTCACATAGAGTTGAAATATATTAACCAAAAGTTGTAGAGCAAATTAATTTGGCATGCATCATTTTTTATATTATAAAAAAAGGGAAAACTTGAGGGAAAATGGAGAAACTATAGAACTCTAATGTCAAATTAAAAACAAAGTAAGTTGATTTTTGCAAGAAATGAGAATGAACTAGAGATGTGCTTTTGATAGGGGCGTCGATTGAATAGGGGTTAATTAACTAGTCTCAAGTATCAATTACAACATGAATAGCAGTGACAAAGGCTACATCCAATGTTTCTCAACCACTTGAGTGAATTTTCCTTGGGTATCAATAATATCAATCAACCACCAAAAGCTTGAGGAAGAGCTGAACTATCTCTAGATTCATCCATTTAATGGGTGATGGAAATGGGTTTTGACTATATCTACCTCAACCGCACATATCCATGACCCAAATCCTCACTAATGCTTCCTCACCCATATCTTACTCCTCTCTCTCAAGAAAAAGCAAGATAATAAAAGTAAATTAATGTTTGCAACCATTAATTATAGCATCCAAACTTAGAGGAAACACTAGATTCATAAATTATAAATAGATTTAAGACTAAATCAACAACACCCAATCCATTCTAAACCCCAATCTGGCACACACCCCTAACAATTAAATTAGCTACTCATAGATGAAGTTAAAGAAGAAAATACCCATGGGTGATTCACTAACATTCATCATATTTGAATAGAAATTTAAGCTCACAATTATGCAACAATGGTTTGAACACCCTCACCCTATCAATTTTTGGGCACGAATATAGGAGATGTGCCTTTTAGGAGCAAGGCTACAACTCCCCTTCCATTCCAACCTAGATGACCCTGGCATTGTATGGTGACTGTCTTAGCATGAAAATCCAGAATTTCATGGTATGGAGACAACCAACGCATTCCTAAGATAACATCAAAGTCCACCATGTCTAAGATCACCAAGTTTACCTGCATATCACAACCCATGAATTCGAGCAAACAAACTCAGAAAACACTATCCACAACCACAGAATCCCTAATAGGAGTAGATACATAAATTGGAATATCAATAACATCATAAGCAAGATCTGTCCCTACAGCAAAATAGACAAACACATAGGAAAATGTAGAGCCACGATCGAACAAAGCCGTAGCCATTTTTTTATATACAAGAATAGTACCTGTGATAACATAGTCTGAAGCCTCTTCCTCAAGTCAACTAAAAAATGCATAAAAGTGAGCCTAATTACCTGTCTTTGAGCCCTTATTGGGCTTTGTACCCCTTCTGCCTGACTGAGTACCACCCCTTCTGGTCTAAACACCTCCTCTACCTGACTGGGTGCCCCCTCTAACTGTTGGCTGACTGCCCCGCCCAAGCTCTGGGTGATCCTTACTGAATGCACTACCTCCTCTCCCGGCTGTTGCAGGAGCTCGTAAAGTTGGGTGCAGAAAACTTTGCACCCCCCCCCCCCCGTTCCAATATGGGATACCATCTATGAATGTGGCTATACTCCCCACACTCATGGAACACTTGTCAATCACTGGCTTCTCAGTCGAAATAGAGGAAATATGGTGAGCCTCAAAATCTGAGCGAACTATCTGAGTACTCCAAATTGTACCTAAAGGCCATTGAATTCTCTCCCTAGTGGACACCCCGACTTGTAACACCCCAAAAGTTTCTAAAACTAGATTCAGTATTTGAAATATGTTCAGTAAGAAATGTCCAGAAATTTTCTCAGAATGACTCATTGTATGAGTCGTGGTACGAAGTAATGGACCGTGGTTAAGAGTCGTGGCTAACAACAGAGTCTTCTAGTTCAGAAGTAATGAGTCATGGTACAACTCATAGGTCCTTGTAATGGGTCATGGTCAGGAGTTGTCATATGTTTCTAGTATGTCTAGGCTGGATAGTACGGGTAGTGGTTTGTACTCGTGGAAAGAAGTAGAGAAGTGGACGTTTGGTCCAGTAACAAAGGCTCATGGCACGAGTCATAGGAGGCTGCAACGAGCCATGGAAAGTGGCCATGGTTTGAATCTGTCATGTGAAGGGGTTATGGAATGAGTCAAGGTATGACTCGTTGTAGGAAACAAAGAGTCATTGAAAGCATCCGTGGTTGAGAAACAGAGAGATGGAAAATTTGAAATTGCTAGGAATGTGAAGAAACCGCAGGCTATGTTTGGTTGTATGGTCCGTTGTACGACTCGTAGGAGCTGGCAGTGTGTTTCTCCCTACCAAATTAGTAAGGGCAGTTTCATGATTTCTAAGCTCCTAAATCCCGAATGATGTCATTTTAAGCCCTGAAAGGAGTATTTTAAGAGGGTTTATTCTATTCTAAGTCATTAGACTCCTATGCATGTAAGTTATTGAGAACCATCTTCAAGATCAAGCTAGAATTCTCTCAATCCTTTCCAAATTCTCTTGGGCTTTCAAGGCTAGTTTGAGAATCAGTTTACCCAAGTATGTAGGGTATGAATGAGGGTATTTCATCCTCATTCCCAAATTTCTCCTCAAGCTCATGAATTCAAGTTTTAATCAAGTATATGGATTTATAGGGTTTTAACCCAATTTTATGAAATTCTCTATGATATATTTATGGGTATAATCCCCTCATAATCTAAAGAATGTTTTAAGCCTAATGGGCAGATTTTATACACAATTTGATTGTAAATCTATGACTTCAAGTTATTAGAAATTATGCCCTATTATGCAAGTTTTATGAAAAGTCAAGCTTATGATTCCTGATTTGATGTATCATGAGATATCTAGATTGAATGAATGTTTATAAATTGTAACATATATGAACCCTTGATTTTTACTTATGAAGTCTATTTCAAGTATGCATGATTTTATGATTTGAGAAGGCCCACACAAGTTAAGTATGTTTTCATGATTTGGCCAAGGCTAATAAGATTCAACTTATCATATGGTTTGGAGTCAAGACTCCCAATGCAGCTTATGCTATATTTTGGAGTCAAGACTCCCAATGTTAAGATTTTAGGATATGTATAGATTATGATTTCATCTTTGTTGAAAAATGATATGAGCACAATGCATGTTTTTGAGAGTAGTGTCTAGCACTGATCAAGCTTGGGGTCAAATATCCCCGATCTCAGAACTACGCGCCAACGTAGGTATATTCTACATGTTTGGGACCTCTCAAGAGAGTTTTCCCCTGCCCTAAGAGGGCCTCAGCTAGATATCGATATCATGGTATCATTCTTAGCCTTCGTAAGGTTTTGGATGGCTCTGCCCACTTGAGTATGATAGTTGGGGTATCACGTAAGCTCTATCATGATGGCGTCAGTTATGGCGACTCTCCTAGTGTTCCTTGTGATTTCGGTTACTCATGTTCATGACTTATGATACTATGTTTTACAACAGATTTGACCCAATGATCAGTTTATGAGCTTTTACTTATGATTTCATCTATGAAAAACCATATGATTTCTATTTCTAAATCTTAGGTCACTATATTAAGTTATGATAATCAGCTTATGACTATGTATGTCTCAGATACAGCTTTCAGCATGCGGTCTGTACTCTTATGATCTAATGATTTATATTTAGATACATGATTTCAGTTAACATTTACTAAACATGATTTTACTGACCTTACATACTCAGTACATTCAAAGTATTGTCCGCATACTCTATGCTATATTGTTTCATGATTTAGGTTCAGGTGATCCAGCTCAGTCTCACCGATAGCTCGTTTCCTCTATCAGCTTAGTTCAGCCCTACCTTGGGTGAGACCTCATCATTCGAGGGCGTCTATCATTTCAGTTTTATGTTGTCAGTTTGTTTTAGTCTTGGAGATAGCTAGGGGGCTTGTCCCAGCATCTCATCAGATAGTAGAGGCTTTTTAGACATAGACTAGTATGTTCAACTTCGAGATTTAGCATTGTGATGTATCATTTGATATACATTTTATATTACTCAGACTTTCGCTTATTCCTGTTTAAGTTATCAATTTCTACTTTAATTTATGCTCTTTAGTTTCTATGCTTATGCCATGAGTCGATTTGAAGCCATTCGTGGTTCTAGGTCCTGTCTCTCAATCTGGGGTCCCAGCTCGGGTCATGAAAAACTTGGAATCAGAGAAAAGGTTTAGAGTGTCCTAGGGTGTCTGAAAGCTGCGGTAAGAGCGCGCCACACTTATGGGGAAGAGGCTAAAAGACGTTTTAGGAAATTTTCCTTCTTTAATGATCTATGTTGTGTGATGAAGTACCTCTTGAATCCTCTAACTCATGCTATTCACATTTGATGAGATATGCCTCCACGCCGAGTGAATGGTAGAAAGAATAGCAATGGAAATAACCATGACAATGGCAATGGAGATGGGAATCATCAAGCCCCACCAGCACCAGCGGATCCTTTGCCTGAGCAAGTCACTCATGCCGAGTTCAGAGCAGCATTTCAAATGTTGGAACAGGCCATGATCGCTCAGGTCAACTAGAAGGTCGTGGCCCATGTTCCTCAGAATGGGAACGCAGCAGCGACGATAGTGCGAGACTTTCTTAGGATGAATCCACCTATGTTTTTGGGGCCAATAGTAGATGAGGACTCACATGAATTTAGTGAGGAGGTGCAGAAGACCACCCAGATTATGGGAGTCACTAGAGTGGAGAGATGCGGACTTAGCCTTCTATCAGCTATAGGGTGTTGCTTACATATGGTTCCACCAATAGAAGAAGAGTAGAGTAGTGGCAGTAGTTCTCGTGAGCCGGGATGAGTTCGTAACTACCTTCTTGGATACGTTCTTCCCAAGAGTTTTGAGGGGGGCGAAGGTAGCGGAGTTCGTCAACCTGAAGTAGCACCACCGGACTGTCCAAGAGTATGTCTTGGAGTTCAATCTTTTGTCTAAGTATGCGTCGGAGATTTTTGCGGATCAGAGGGCTCGCATAAGAAAGTTTGTGAATGGAGTAGCAGATTCACTAGTCAAGAAGTGTAGGATCACTATGTTGAACAGTGACCTAGATTTCTCATAGTTGGTCATATACGCCTAGCAGATAGAGGCGGAGCAGATAAAGGAGAAGGAGAGAGAGTCCAAGAGGGATAGGACAAGGAGTTGTGGACAGTTCCAAAAGAGGTGCAGTGGATGATATTTCCATCAGTTCCACCAGAGGTCGTCAGCCCTAGTGCAATTATCAGCCAGTGTTTCGTTCGGACTTAGGCGTGATCAGTGGAGTAGAGCATAGGCTCTAGAGGTTAGGAGAGCATGTCAGGAGAGCCCAGCATTCCAGTTTACGGGAGATGTGGTAGGAGGCACATGAGAGAGTGCTTAGCAGGTTCAGGCGTGTGCTTCGGGTGTGGGAAACCTGGACACCTGCTTAGAGATTTCCCTTCAGCCACATAGGGCCTTGGTAGATGCCTTGACCTAGCCACCAATTCAGCATCTCCACCAACACGCTCAGCTCAACAGAGTGCATCCACTAGTACAAGAGGTGAATAGAGTCAAAAAAGATTTTGTGCACTATCATCTCGTTAGAAGTAGGAGGTCTCTCTCGATGTAGTCACTGGTATATTATGAATATTCCATCTTGATGTGCATGCATTGTTAGATCTAGAGGCTACCTTATCTTTTGTGACTCCCTATGTTTCTATTAGTTTTTGAGTCAATTCCAAAATTCCATCAAAACCCTTCTCAGTCTCTACTTCAGTCGGTGATTCAGTTATAGCTCGACAGGTATATAAAAAGTGCTTGTTACAGTCCTTTATAAAGTCACCTCAACCAACCTAGTAGAGTTAGACATGACCGATTTTGTTGTTATCTTCTGTATAGATTGGTTACATGCATGTTATGCCTTAGTGAATTGTAGAACCCGTAGGTAGAGTTTAGATTTTTGGATGAGGCAGTCCTAGAATGGAAAGGTAGTTCAGTTGTTCCTAAACATAATTTTGTTTCCTATCTCAAGGCCTGGAAGATGATCTCTAAAGGCTATGTGTACCATTAGTTTGGGTTAAGGATGCTATGTTTGAGACCCTGACTCTTCAGTTGGTACGTATAGTATGTGACTATTCGGAGGTGTTTTCAGATGATCTACCAGTAGTCCCTCCTGAGTGGGAGATTGAATTTGGTATTAACCATCTCCCTGATACGCAATCTATATCCGCTCCTCCTTATAGAATGGCTCTAGCCGAGCTAAAAGAGTTGAAAAAGCAGTCGAAAGATCTCTTTGTATGAAAGAAGAATGGTTCCCTTAGAATGTGCATTGACTATCGGCAGTTGAACAAGGTCATAATCAAGAAAAAGTATCCCTTCCCTAGGATTGATGAGTTATTTGACCAACTTCAGGGTGCTAAGTGTTTCTCGAAGATAGACCTCAGATCCGACTATCATCAGCTTAGAGTTGGAGAGAGTGGCATTCTGAAGACAGCCTTCAAGACTCGATATGGTCACTATGAGTTCGTAGTTATGTATTTTGGACTAACGAATGCTCATGCAGCTTGTATGGATTTAATGAATAGGGTGTTCAAGTGGTATTTTTAATATGTTCTTTATTGTCTTCATAGATGATATTCTCATATACTCTCAGAAAGAGGAGGAGCATGCCGCTCATTTAAGGATCATATTACAGACTCTCAAGGATTGCCAGCTATTTGCTACATTCAGCGAGTGTGAGTTTTGGCTGAACTCAGTAGCATTTTTGGGCCATGTGGTGTCTAGCGAGTGTGTTCGTGTGGACTCTCAAAATATAGAGGCAGTGAAGAATTGGCCAAGATTAGTTAGTTCTTCATACATTAGGAGTTTTGGGTTTAGCTGGCTACTACAGGAGATTCGCTGAGGGATTTTCATCCATTATAGCATGTTGACTAAGTTGACCTAGAAGAAGGTCAAATTTCAATGGTCAGATGCCCGTGAGAAGAGTTTTTAGGAGTTAAAGACTCGACTCACTTCAGCCCCGGTATTGACCCTACCAGAGGACATGGATGGAGTCGTTATGGATTGTGATGCCTCTAGGGTTTGTCTTGGTTATGTGTTGATGCAACATAGTAAGGTCATTGCTTATGCATCTAGACAACTTAAGACTCCTGAGAAGAATTACCCAACCATAACCTAGAATTGGCAGCTGAGATGTTTGCATTGAAGATTTGGAGGAACTACTTGTATGGGATACATGTGGATGTGTTCATAGACCATAAGAGTCTTTAGTATGTGATCACTCAGAAGGACCTAAATTTTCAGCAAAGGATATGGCTAGAGCTTCTCAAGGATTATGACATGAGCGTCCTTTATCATCCGGACAAGGCCAATGTAGTGACATATGTTCTTAGTAGGCTTTCCATAGAGAGTGTGTCTCATATTAAGGATGGGAGAAAGGAGTTAGCAAAGGATGTCAATAGGGTTGCTCGTTTAGGGGTTTGCCTTATCGACTCGTCAAAGGGTGGAGTCATTATTCAGAATGGGTCGGAATCTTCATTGGTGACCGACGTCTAGGATAGAAAAGATGAGGATCCTATTTTGGTAAAGTTAAAGGAAACGGTTTGAAATCAAAAAGTGGAGGTCTTCTCCCAATGGGGAGATGGTGTACTTCGATATTAGGGTTGATTGTGTGTGCTAGCTATTAATGAATTGAGAGAGAGGATTTTGAATGAGGATCATGGATTATGGTATTCTATCTACTTAGATTCCACCAAAATGTATTGTGATCTACGGGGAGTCTATTGGTAGAATGGCATGAAGAAGGACATAACGGAGTTTGTGGCTAAGTGTCTAAATTGCCACCAGGTGAAGGTTAAGCATCCGAGACCTAGGAGTATGCTTTAGGGCATTATTATTCCTACTTGGAAGTGGAAATAGATCAACATGGACTTCATTACAGGATTGCCTTGTACCCGCCGACAGTATGACTCTATATAGGTGATTGCGGAAAGGTTGACCAAAACAACACATTTCTTATCAGTCAAAACTACCAATTCAACTAATGATTATGTTAGATTGTGCATTCAGAAGATGGTTCGGTTGCATGGATTTCCCATGTCCATCATCTTAAATAGGGGTATTCAATTCACCTCTCAGTTTTGGAGATTGTTTCAAAAGGGACTTGGTACTCAAGTAAAGCTTAGCATGACTTTTCACCCATAGACAGATGGCCAGGATGAGTGGATCATTCAGACTCTTGAGGATATATTGAGAGCTGTGTGATTTATTTCAAGGGTAGTTGGAATGATCACTTTGCTCTCGTTGAGTTTGCTTATAATAACAATTATTACTCTAGCATTCAGATGGCTCTATTTGAGGCTCTTTGTGGGCGAAGGTGTAAATCACCTATTGGATGGTTTGAGGTAGGTGAGGCTATGTTAATAGGGCTAGATTCAGTCCATGAGGCCATGGAGAAAGTTCAGCTTATTAAAGAACGGCTGAAAATAGCTTAGATTCATCAGAAATTGTAAGCGGATGTTAGGCGGAGAGAATTTGAGTTTGAGGTTAATGATTGGGTATATCTGAAGATGTCTCCCTTGAATGGAGTGATGAGGTTCAAAAAGAAAGGAAAGCTTAGTCCCCGATATTTTGGTCCTTATAGGATTCTGAGGCGAGTCGACAAAGTGGCATATCAGTTGGAGCTACCAGTAGAGTTAGCCTTAGTGCACCCAGTTTTCCATGTATATTTATTGAAGAAGTGCATTGGTGACCTGAATCTACTTGTACCGGTGGAGAGCGTAGGTATGAAGGATAGCCTTACCTGTGAGGAGAATTCGGTTGAGATCCTTGATCATCAGGTTCGTAAGTTGAGGAACAAGGAAGTAGCTTCAATGACGGTTTTGTGGAGGAATCATCTTGTTGAGAGGGATACATGGGAAGCCTAAGCAAATATGTTGGCCAGATACCCATATATTTTCCATTCTGGCTCAATTTCAGCATGAGGTATCAATTTCCTCCTTAGTACTCTATTTAGTTTTATGTTAAGTTCATGTTTCTTAGTTCCTTTCATGTCACTGAATGTATGTATGTTTCATTAATTCAGTTTAATTATTTGTATCAGTCCGGAGTCAGTCACTCCATCAATTTTTAGCTTAAGTTGTTCAGTTTTAGGATTGCAGTTCTTTCCCTATCCCTTTAATATTCTTATCCTACATTCAAGGAGGAATGTTCCCAAGGGGGAGATAATGTAGCACCCCATAAATTCCTAAGACTATATTCATTTGAAATATGTTTTGTAGAAAAAGTCCATAAATTTTCTCAGAACGACTCGTCATACAAGTTGTGGTATAGAGTAACGGACCGTGGTTAAGAGTCGTGGCTAACAATAGAGTCTTCTAGTTTAGAAGCAATGAGTCATGGCACGACTCATAGGTCTTTATAACGGGTTGTGGTTAGGAATCTTCATATGCTTCTGGTATGTCTAGGCTGGATGGTATGAGTCATTGTTTTTTACCCGTGGAAAGAAGCAGAGAAGTTGGAAGTTTGGTCCAGTAACAACGACTCACGGCACGAGCCGTAGGAGGCTGTAACAGGTCATGGGAAATGGTCATGGTTTGAACATACCGTGTGAAGAGGTGATGTAACGAGTCAAGGTATGACTCATTGTAGGAAAATAAGAGTCATGGAAGGCGTTTGTGGTTGAGAACTAATGAGTTGAAAAATTCGGACTGGCTAGCAACGGGAAGAAACCACATGTCGTGGTTTGGTTGTACGGGTCATTATACGACTCATAGGAGCTGGCAATATGTTTAACCGTACCAAATTAGTAAGGGCATTTTTGTGATTTCTAAGATCCTAACTCCCTAATGACGTCATTTTAGGCTCGAATGAGAAACGAGACAAAGAACCCCGAGAGGTTCCAAGCTGATTCATGGCATAAACATGGAAACTGAATCCAACATAATCAACAGAAAGTCTAACATATATAACAAAGCGGAAGTCTGGAAATATCACAACATTTGAATACATAACACAAGGCTGAATACTGACTACATACTATTTCTGAAAAAAGCCTCTACTACTGACGAGTTGATGGGACAAGACCCCAACTGACTCACTAAATTCTAAAACTGAAAATACTAAATACAACTGGAAAGAAGGGCCCTCGAAAGATGAGGACTCACTAAATCTGGCTGGAAATTGCTAATACTGCAGATTTGGATAATGACAGAACTAAGCCTAAATATTCGAGCCTGTATCATGAAACGATAAAGTATAGAGTATGCGATCAGTACGTGGAATGTACCGAGTATGTAAGGTAAGTAAAACCGCTAAGTAAAATCATAAATAATGCATATCATGAAAACATAATCGAGATAAGATTTTGAGAATAGGGCTTGCATGTTGTTTTCTGAAATCATGATCTGAACATAACTGAATATCATAACTGAATCGAATGACCCAAAGTTGAAGAATGATAATCATAAGTAAAACTGAACATTGGGTCAAACCTACTAAAAACATAATAACATGACTGATGCAAATGCATAACTGAAATTGAGAGGAACAATAGGAGACTCGTCATTTAGCCGACATTACCATGATAGAGATTACATGGTCTCGACTATTACACTCAAGTGGGCAGAGTCGTGCCAGGTCTAAGGATGCTACCATGATATCGATATCAAGCTGAAATCCCCTTGGGGGCAGGGGAAGCTCACTAATGAGGTCCCAAATAATTTGACCATACCTACGTTGGCGAGTAGTTCTTAGACATAGGGTTGACTGACCCTTAGCCTACTCGGTGCTAGACAATGATCCCAAAAACATGCATATGCTCTCTATCATTTTTCAACGAAGGTGAACCATCGTCTACTGACGAAGCTGACTCATAATATACATGTATAAATCTGAAATCATAACATAAGGAGCCTTGGACTCAAACCATACCATAAGCTGAAAATAGTGGGAGTCTAGACTCCACAATCCATGTGATAAGCTAATAACATGAAATTTAGATAAATTATGAAACATACTTGATTATATGGGTTTGTCCAATACTTAAAGATACTTAACATAGGCTCAACTGGTTAGAAAACATAGGTATAGACATGGGTAATTAAAAATCATACTTTCATAATACACATTTGATCATGCTTGAATACATTTATCATAGATCTCAACTTTCATGAACATTCATGGATGGACATCATAATTTGTAAAACTTGAAAACACAATTTATAATTGAAAACATTGTAAAATATGCACATTAGTCATAGTTCAACATTTGAAACATGCTAAGATCATACCTATGATTGATATTTAGAGAATTCACATGTTGGGTTAAAACCCCATAGATTCATCAAATAGAATTTCATGAATTGAAGAGGGATTGGGCATGGGTAAGGATGAATATACCCATTAATAACCCTACATACTTGTAGAAATCTGATTTCACAACTCCCTTGATTTCCCAATGGAAATTTGGGGAAGAACTTGATGAATTTAGGCTCGATCACCCTTAGGAGCTTCTAGACTTGAATGCATAGAAGAGAATAGGCTTAGAATGAACCTTCCCCTCTTAACACATTATTCAGAGATTAAATGACATAGTATAGGCCTTAAAAATTTAAAAATTATGAAAAATCCCTTAATAAATTCACAGGAAAATACTCGCTGCAAGTCCCTACTAGGGACTGGACGATTCGTTCCCTAGACCATGACTCGTTGTCTGCTCGTCGCGTGCACTGGAATTTCATCACCACTGGTCACCACGAGGGACACCACGACTCGTGGTGTGGTCTACGACTCGTGGTGACTAGACTGAATTTCCCTTTCTTTCCAAACCTAAATCACTCCCTTCATGGAAGATACCTTCATTAATACCCAATCATCGACTTCAAACTCAAGTTCTATTCTTCTCACATCTGCATAGGACTTTTGGCGACTCTGAGAGGTTGTTAACCTTCCCCTTACAAGATGAACTTTATCCATAGCCTTATGAACTGAATATAGTTGAATCAAAGTAGCCCCACCAGCCTCAATCCAACCAATAGGTGATCTACACCTCCGCCCATAAAGAGCTTCAAATGCAGCCATCTAAATGTTGGAATGGTAGATATTGTTATATGAAAATTCATTGAGAGGAAAATGATCATCCAAACTACCCTTGAAATAAATCACACTCACTCTCAACATGTCTTCGAGAGACTTAATAGTCCGCTTCGCCTGACCATCTCTTTGCGGGTGAAATGCCGTGCTAAACTTGACCTGAGTACCGAGTCCCTTTTGAAACGATCTTCAAATTGGGAGGTAAACTGAGAACCTCTATCTGATATGATGGAAAATGGCACTCCATGCAACCAAACTAACTCCTGAATGTACAACTTAGCGTAATCCTCCTCTGAATTGGTAGTTTTAACCGGTAGGAAATGAGCTACCTTAGTCAACCTATATACAATAACCCAAATAGAGTTATACTATCAATGAGTGCGAGGCAACCCTGTAATGAGGTCCATATTAATCTCCTCCCACTTCCAAGTAGGGATACTAATATCTTGAAGCACACCTCCAGGTCTTTGATGCTCAACCTTCACCTGTTCACAAATCGGACACTTAGCCACAAATTCTACTATGTCCTTCTTCATGCCATTCCACCAATAGACTTCCCGTAGGTCACGGTACTTCCTGGTGGCACCTGGATGTATAGAGTATCTGGAACCATGAGCCTCATGCAACAATTGATCTTCAAATCATCAACACCTGGAACACACAAGCGACCCTGATATCGAAGCACACCATCTCCCCCTTTTGAGAAGACTTCTACCTTCTGATTTTGAACAACCTCCTTCAATTTTAACAAAATAGGATCCTCATCTTTCCTAGCTTTACCTTCAGTCACTAAGGATAATTCTGACCCGTTCTGAATAATGACACCTCCATATGTCGAGTTAAAAAGACGGACTCCTAGCCGTGCCAGACAATGCACATCCTTCAGTAATTCTTTCCTTCCCTCATCTATATGGGAGACACTCTTCAGAGAAAGCCTGCTAAGAGCATCCACCACCACATCCGACTTTCCCGGATGATAAAGGACACTCATATCATAATCCTTCAATAGCTCCAACCACCTCCTCTGGCTCAAATTCAGATCCTTCTGGGTAAACACGTGTTGTAGGCTTTTGTGGTCCATAAACACATCCACATAGACAACATATAGATAGTGTCTCCAAATATTTAAGGAAAATACTACCTCCGCAATTCGAGATCATGAGTCGGATAATTCTTTTCATGAACCTTCAGTTGCCTGGAAGCATAGGCTATAACCTTACCGTGCTGCATTAGCACACAACTAAGCCCAATCCTCGAGGCGTCACAATAGACCACAAACCCATCAGTACCCTCAAGTGGAGTCAACACTGGTGCTATGGTGAATCGAGTCTTCAACTCTTGGAAGCTCCTCTCACAATCCTCCAACCATTGAAACTTCACTTTCTTCTAGGTCAATTTAGTTAATGGTGCTACAATGGATGAAATCCCTTAAACAAACCTTCGAAAGTAACCAGCTAAACCCAAAAAACTCTTGATATACAAAGGACTAATTGGTCTAGGCCAATTCCTCACCACTTCTATCTTTTGAGAGTCCACCTGTACACCCTCACTTGACACCAAATGGCCCAAAAATGCCACTGATTTCAACCAAAACTCACATTTGCTAAATTTAGCATACAAGTGACGATCCTTCAAGGTCTGTAGCACCACCCTCAAATGAGCGGCAAGATCCTCCTCTTGTCGAGAGTATATAAGGATGACATCTATGAACAGAATCACGAACATATCCAAATATGGCTTGAACACCCTGTTCATCAAATCCATAAAAGCTGCAGGAGAATTTGTTAGACCAAAAGACATAACTACAAACTCATAGTGACCATAGCGAGTCCTAAAGGCTATCTTTGGGATGTCACTCTCCCGAACCCTGAGCTGATGGTATCCGGATCTAAGGTCTATCTTTTAAAATCACTTAGCGCCCTGAAGCTGGTCGAACAAATCATCAATCCCGGGGACAGGATACCTGTTCTTGATGGTAACTTTGTTCAATTGCCTTTAATCAATCCATATACGAAGAGAACCATCCTTCTTATAGATAAATAGAACTGGTGCACCCTATGGGGATTTTCTAGTTGATGAAACCCTTGTCTTGAAGATCCTTCAACTTCTCCTTCAACTCCTTTAGCTCTGCTGGAGCCATTCTGTAAGGAGGAATATATATAGGCTGCATATCGAGAAGAAGGTCAATACCAAAATGGATCTCCCGCTCGGGAGGGATTCACGGTAGATCATCTGGAAACACTTCTGGATACCACACACTATAAGAACTGACTAGATAGTCGGGGTTTCAGACATAGCATCCTTAACCCTAACTAGATGGTACACACAACCTTTAGAAATCATCCTTCTGGCCTTAAGGTAGCAAATGAAGTGACCTACAGGCACAACTGGACTACCCTTCCACTCTAGGACTGGCTCACCCAGAAATCTGAATTCTACTGGATGGGTTCTACAATTGACTCAGGAATAACATGCATATAGGCAATCCATGCCGAATATAACATCAAAATCTTTCATGGCTAGCTCTACTAAATCTGTTGAGGCAACTTTCTGAAGGACTGTGACAGAAAAATTTCTATATACTCGTTAAACTATAACTAAATCACCAACTGCAGTAGAGACTGAGAAGGGTTCTGATAGGATTTCAGGACTGACTTCGAAACTACTAGACACATTGGGGGTCACAAAAGATAAAGTAGCCCCTGGATCTAACAATGCATATACATCAAGTGGAATACTCATAACATACCAGTGACTACATCAGGGGAGACCTCCTGCTCCTAACGAGATGCTAGGGCATAGAATTTGTTTTGGTGCTGACCACCACCTGCAATAGTAGATTCCCCCTGCTGAGCTGGGTGTGCTGGTGGAGCTGCTGAATTGGAGGCTAGGCTTGCGCCCCTGTCATCGTCCTGCCTGGCTGTTGGGCAATCTGTAAGCATATGTTCGGGCTTTCCACACTCGTAACAAGCAGCTGAACCCGCGAAACACTGGACCACATGTCTTCGGCCACATCTGCTACACTTTTGAATGCTGGTCTCTACGGGTCTGCTACCCTGACCTCTAGAGCCTGATGCTCATCCCCTATGATCGCGCCTGGATCTAGATGGCACACTCATAGCCAAAGACGCTAGGGCTGAAGACCTCTAGTGGGACTACTGACGGTGCCCAGTAGGTCTCTGCTAGGAGAATCCGAAGCTATCAGTCCTGGCCCTCGTGGCCTCTCTCTCCACTCACTCACCTATATCATCTCTATTTGCTAGGCGTACAGAAATATCCAAGGAAATTCAATGTCCTGATGAAGCATCGCGGTCTGGAAATCCTTGACCAAGTAGTCTGCAATACCATGCACGAACCAGCTCACTCGGGCTCTCTAATCTGTCACCATCTCAGGTGCAAACTTGGACAGACGAGTGAACTCCAAGGCATACTCGTGAACTGTTATTTTCCCTAGCTTTAGGTTCACAAACTACGTTGCTTTAATATCCCTCATCTCACGAGGGAAGAACCGATCCAACAATGCGGTAAGGAACTCAGCCCAACCAATGGGCCCTGCTCCAACTGCCCTGCTATCCTTCCATTGCCTGAACCAGATGTTACACCCCGTAAGTTTCTAATGTTTAGTCGGCCTATTTGTATATTGATTGAGAGTTTTAGAGTGCCATACGTACTAGGAAAGGGACCGGGGAAAGGCCGAATGAGTGCAAAGTCGTGATTTCGCTGGAGTATGCCGAACTAAACTGCCCAGAGGGGCAAAGTGGTACAGAGCTGCTCCTCCACGTTAGCCAACGTGGCATGGAGAAGAATCAGTGCGATGGGCAGCACGCCACGTTGCCTTGTCTGCTGCCTGAAGTATATAAAGGTCTCACACTTAGAAATGAGATCATAATTCATATAACCACGACCAGTAGAGGTGAGAACGAAGGGAAGCATTTGATTTTCATCCGATTACGCCGCTAAACGCCTTCCAAATCCAAATTAACTTTGAGTATCGAAGTATAAGGCTGCAGGGAGCATTTCTACGGAGTTAGTTTCGTGAAATCTGCCCGGCAAATCGTCGTCCCGTCGACCCAAAGTTGTTGGAATTGCTCCAAACTAGTGTCAATATTATCCCAAGTTTAAAGTAAGCATTTCTCCCTTCTAGACTTTTTAGAAATAATGAGGTTTCGACCGTGTACCGTAAAGTAGGAATATAGTTAATATTTATATATAAAGTTATCCTTTTTGCCAAATTTAGTGTTAAAACTTGTCCTATCTTTATAGTAACACGATTTCAGTTGGGAAGAGCTATTGAATACTAATTGGAACCTATTAGTTAATCAGAAACTGGTAATCGAGGTATGTTAAGGAATTTTCTTTCGGCAAGTTAGTTCCCTTAGCATAGTAATCCAGTATGAATCCCAGGAAAGCATGTCAGGAGTAAGTTATCATGTTTAGTTGTTGTTGTCAGTTGAGACTCGTAAATTGTATTATTTTGGGCTGGGTTATACCTGTATAGCTTCCGTGATGACCCCAAGGTTAATAGCTGTGTCGTCGCCCGCCAGGGGCGAGGATACGTTGCTCTACGAAGCGGCATGCCGTCCGCAAGGGACGAAGATGGGGATCCAGATCCTCATATTGCCGTAGTTGGCCTTATAAACACCCCCGCCGAGCGTTTACACCTGGGGTATAGATATCAGGAGTCCTCCAGACTCAGACAAAGCTAAGTCAAGGGTCGAGCGGGCCTTGTTGCAGACCCAGGGAATCGGCAGGACGCTTATAGCTAGTAGTTGACTCAGTATGACCTGGATATGGGTATATATATTGAGGTGTACTCACTAGGGCTAATGGGGCCCAAGTGGGTTGTTCTGTGCTGATTGTACCTTCCGGCTTATGGGGGCCAGGTAAGGTTTATATTTTCTTTAGTTACTGCTAGTTCGACAGTAAGACGCCTCGTTTGTCAGGTATGACCCCTACCTTCCTTATTACAGTTATGTTTAGCCCTAATTTCACTACCTCAGTCATCTTCAGTCCGTTTCTTTGCTTCAGTCATTGTTAGTTCTATTTCCTTACTTTCAGTTATTTAAAGTTACTGCTTTACATACTTACTACCTGTGGTACTGACGCCCTATTCTGGTGCGCTGCATTACTTGCCTTCAGGTGCAGATAGACGAGGAGCAGGTCTCTCGTAGTTCCAGTCAGCCATATAGAGCCATCAGCTCCTTTCTTTCAGAGCTTGGGTCCGGGTTCGTGAAAAAGATATTCCAAAGACTGCCTTCATGACCAGATATGGCCACTTTGAATTTCTAGTCATGTCCTTTGGACTAACAAATGCCCCAACAGTGTTCATGGACCTGATGAACAACATTTTCAGACCATACCTGGACTTGTTCGTGATAGTATTTATCAATGATATTCTGGTGTATTCCCGCTCAGAGGCAGATCACCAGGATCATCTACAGACAGTGCTCCAAATTCTAAGAGATCGCCAGCTATATGCAAAATTTTCTAAATGTGAATTTTGGCTGAATTCAGTAGCTTTCTTGGGTCATATTGTGTCAGATGCTGGTATACAAGTAGATATGTAGAAGATAGAGGTAGTGAAAACATGGCCTAGACCTACCACTCCGATCGAGGTACGTAGTTTCCTGGGGTTAGTCGGGTATTACAGAAGGTTCGTGGAAGGATTTTCCACTTTAGCAGCACCTTTAACCAAACTGACGCAGAAGGCCGCAAAATTCCATTGGACTAAGGCATGTGAGAAGAGCTTTCAGGAATTGAAAGACAGATTGACATCGACACCGGTGCTAGCATTTTCAGAAGGAACAGAGGGTTATGTAGTCTATTGTGACGCTTTGGGTGTTGGGTTAGGATGTGTTTTGATGCAGCATGGTAAGGTGATTGCCTATGCTTCCAGGCAGCTGAGGAAGCATGAGAAGAACTACCCTACGCATGACCTGGAGTTAGCTACGGTGATTCATGCCTTGAAAATATGGAGACACTACCTGTATGGCGTTCACGTAGATATTTTCACTGATCACAAAAGCCTGTATATTTTCACCCAGAAAGAGTTGAATCTGCGGCAGCGTCGCTGGTTGGAGTTCTTAAAGGATTATGATGTGAATATTTTGTATCACCCAGGAAGGGCCAATGTTGTAGCGGATGCGCTTAGCTGCAAATCCATGGGAAGCTTGGCATATTTACAGCCCGAGCGGCAGGAATTGGCTCGAGAATTGCATCATCTAGCCAGTTTAGCCATTCGTATAGTGGAATCATGAGAAAATTGAGCGGTAACCTAGATTACCGCAGTGTCATCAATGGTTGTGGAAGTGAAAGAACGGTAGTATGAAGATCCTAGCCTGGTTCATCTCAGAAATAGGGGCCAGCGAGGGGAAGTGATAGATTTCCAGGTAACCGAGGACAGACTTTTGAGATATAGGGATCGCCTATGCATTCCAGACGTGACAAGGCTTTGCCAGAAAATTATGGGCGAAGTACACTATGCCCGTTACTCTCTCCATTCAGGTTCAACAAAAATGTACCATCACGTAAAATAGATTTACTAGTGGCCGAGAATGAAAAAGGGGATAGCAGAATTTGTAGCCCAATGTCCCAATTTTCAATAGGTGAAAGCTGAACATCAGAAAGCAGGTGGACTGACACAGGATATAGCCGTGCCTTTATGGAAATGGGAGGCAGTTAACATGGATTTCGTAGTAGGGTTACCTCGTACCAGGCGTAAATATGATTCTATCTTGAAACTTGTTGACAGGTTGACAAAATCAGTTCACTTTCTGCCAGTAAGGCCTACCTTTTCAACTGAAGATTATGCTGAGCTGTATATTAGAGAAATAGTTTTATTGCATGCTGTTCCGCTGTCAATTATCTCTGACAGAGGGTCATAGTTTACAACTAAGTTTTCACAATCTTTTCAGAGGGGCCTAGGGACGTAGGTTAACCTGAGCACAGCCTTCCATCCTCAGACAAATGGGTAGGCAGAATGTACCATCCAGACACTTGAGGATATGTTACGGGCGTGTGTGCTAGATTTTGGAGGCAGCTGGGATGAACATCTACCGCTTATTGAATTTGCCTATAATAACAACTATCATTCAACAATTCAGATGGTGCCTTACGAAGCGTTATATGGGCGGAAGTGTAGGTCTCTAGCTGGTTGGTTTGAAGTAGGAGAATCGGCATTGATTGGGCCAGATATTATTCATCAGTCAGAAGAGAAAGTAAAGCTTATCAGGGAACGTCTGCTGACTGCTCAGAGCTGCCAGAAATCTTATGTTGATGTGCGGAGGAGAAACCTAGAATTTAATGTGGGTTACTGGGTATTCCTGAAGGTTTCACCAATGAAGGGTGTGACCAGATTTGGTAAGAAAGGCAAGCTCAGCTCAAGGTTTATTGGGCCTTATCAGATTCGCCAAAGGATAGGCCAAGTGGCTTATGAATTGGATTTACCTCTAGAATTAGAATCCGTTCATCCAGTTTTTCATGTATCAATGCTGAGGAAGTGTATAGGAGATCCCTCCCGGATTGTTCCAGTCAAAGATGTCCAAATCATTGAGGAGTTAGCTTATGAAGAAGCTCCAGTAGCCATACTACATCGGCAGATCCGCAGACAAAGAACTAAAGATGTTGCTTCTGTTAAAGTGTTATGGTGAAATAAGAACCGAGAGGAGATGACCTGGGAGTCAGAAGACGATATAAAAACTAGATATCCTCAGTTATTTTAGACTTAGTTAGATTGTGCAGCTAGAGGTATGTCGTTGTTGTTATTTCATAAGTTGCATTATATACATGTATATGTGGAGTAGTTGACTTCAGTCTATTGTGAAATGAATGCTATAGTAATGTGTAAAGTAACTGTATTGGACTTTTCTGCGTTTCAGGGTTTTTGGATAGTCCATATTACAGGGGAGACTCTGCCAAAATTTTTCCAGAATAAGTAATTGCCAGGTTAAGGTTCTTGCAAGTAGAAGTTAACATTCGAGGACGAAATGTTCTTAAGGGGGAGAGGACGTTACACCCCGTAAGTTTCTAATGTTTAGTCGACCTATTTGTATGTTGATTGAGAGTTTTAGAGTGCCATATGTACGAGGAAAGGGCACAGGGAAAGGCCGAACGAGTGCAAAGTTGGGATTTCGCGAGAGGAGGCCGAACCAAGCTGCCCAGAGGGGCAAAGTGGCACGGAGCTACTCCTCCGCGTTAGCCAACGTGGCATGGAGCAGAATCAACACGATGGGCAGCGTGCCACGTTGCCTTGTTGCTGCCTCAAGTATATAAAGGTCTCACACTTAGAAATAAGATCATAATTCATATAATCACAACCAGCAGAGGTGAGAACGAAGGGAAACATTTAATTTTCATCCGATTACGCCGTTAAACGCCTTCCAAATCCAAATTAAATTTGGGTATCGAAGTATAAGGCTGCAGGGAGTATTTCTATGGAGTTAGTTTCATGAAATCTACCCGGCGAATCGTTGTCCCGCCGAGCCAAAGTTGTTGGAATTGCTACAAACTAGTGTCAATACGATCCCAGGCTTAAAGTAAGCATTTCTCCCTTCTATACTTTTGAGAAATAACGAGGTTTCAACCGTGTTCCGTAAAGTTGGAATATAGTTAATATTTATATATAAAGTTTTCCTTTTTGCCAATTTAGTGTTAAAACTAGTCCTATCTTTCTAGTAACACGATTTCAGTTGGGAAGAGCAATTGAATACTAATTGGAACCTATCAGTTAATCAAAAACCAGAAATTGAGGTATGTTATGGCATTTTCTTTCGTCAAGTTAGTTTCCTCAGCATAGTAATCCAGTATGAATACCAGTAAAGAATGTTAGGAGTATGTTATCATGTTTAGTTGTTGTTGTCAGTTGAGACTCGTAAATTGTATTTTTTGGGGATGGATTATACATGTATAGCTTTCGTGACCACCTCAGGGTTAATAGCTGTGTGGCCGCCCGCCAGGGGCGAGGATACGTCGCTCTACGGAGCAGCATGGCATCCGCAAGGGAAGAAGATGGGGATCTAGATCCTCATATTGTCGTGGTTAGCCTTATATACACCCCTTATGAGCATTTATGCCCGGGGTGTAGATATCAGGAGTCCTCCAGACTCAGACACAACTACAGTCAGGGGTCGAGCGGGCCCAGTTGTAAACCCAGGGGATCGGCAGGACGCTTATAGCTGGTAGTTGACTCAGTATGACCTGGATAGGGGTATATAGATTGAGGTGTACTCACTATGGCTAATGGGGGCCGAGGTGGGTTGTTCTATGCTGATTGTACCTTCCAGCTTATGGGGGCTAGGTAAGGTTTATGTTTGCTTTAGTTACTTCTAGTTAGACAGTAAGACACCTCGTTTATCAGGTATGACCCCTACTATCCTTATTACAGTTATGTTTAGCTCTGATTTCACTACCTCAGTCATCTTCAGTCCGTTTCTTTACTTCAGTCATTGTTAGTTCTATTTCCTTACTTTCAGTTATTTAAAGTTACTGCTTTACATACTTACTACCTGTGGTACTGACGCCCTTTTCTGGGGCGCTGCATTACTTGCCTTCAGGTGCAGATAGACGAGAAGCAGGTCCCTCGTAGTTCCAGTCAGCCGTATAGAGCCATCAGCTCCTTTCTTTCGGAGCTTGTGTGATAGAGGTTTACTTCTTTTGTTTGTACAATATGGGTAGGCCGGGGCCCTGTCCCGACCATCTTATTACTCCTAGAGGCTTGCAGATTGCATTACTTCCCTGTGGTTAGATGATATCGGCCGTGTGAGGCCCATATGTGTTTTAGACTATATGTGTTGGACGTGTGGGGTCCTGTTTAGCTGTTGATTGGTGGCCTTGTCGGCCCGCATAGAACTCCCTATGTTTGTTTATCTCTTGTTAGCTGTTTATTTTCAAAGGTGGCTATAAGCCTTGTCGGCTGGGGGTTGTATTTACAGCCTGTATATAGCCCGTTATTTTCTTGATTTCAGAGTTAGAGTCAACCCTGCACCAAAGGTGCTTAGGCTCAGTCAGCTCAACAGTTCAGGTCCTAGTAGGGCACCTGGTGCCGGTATAGCCTCCTAAGGTGGGTTGTGACACCAGATGTGCGTGACCCTTTTCAATTGATATAAGGCTAGGTTTGCGCACTACTCTCTGATCACCCCATGATTTTGGTAATGTTTAGAGCCTCATCAATAAACCCATGTGGATCCTTGTCCACCTTTCATCCAAGGAACTCTAGAGGGTTCATCCTCAGAAAATCTCTAATTCTCGCCACCGCTGCATTCTTATTCTGAGGGACATGCGCTACCACCTATTGGTTGACTTGGGCAGTCAAAGCCTGAGCTAGCATCAGAATGGCAGCCTTAATCTCTGTGTGGGCCACCTACTCAGGCACATGATCCTCATGGGCTGGTGGGGCCTGCTAGTGCCCTTCCCCATTTCCATTCTCGTTTCTTCTTCAATTGATGCGGCGAGGAGCCATGATTCTATAAACGTGCATAGCATGAGTTAGAAGGATAGAGAGACATTTCATCACATGACGTAGATCATGAAAGAAGGGAACATTTCCTAAAATGTTTCGTAGCCTCTTCGTCATAAGTGTGGCGCGCTTCACACCCATGAAAAAGGATCTACTTAACGCGGATTTTAGACACCCTAGGACACTTCAAAACCTAATGCTCTGATACCAAGTTTCTAACGACCCAAATATAGGCCCGAATCGAGACAAGGGACAAAAAACCCTGAGAGGCTCCAAGACGACCCATGGTATGAAAATGACAACTCAATCCAACATAATCAAGTGGAAGTCTGGAAATTTCACAACATCTGAATAAATATCACAAGGCTAAATACTGAATACATACTATGTGTGAAAAGCCTCTACTACTGACGTGTTGATGGGACAAGACTCCAACTAACTCACTAAAGTCTAAAACTAAAACTACTAAATACAACTGGAAATAAGGGCCCTCGAAAGATGAGGACTCACCAACTCAGGCTGGAAAGTGCTAATACTAAGGATCTGGCTAATCACGAAACTGAGCCTAAATATCCGAGCCTATATCATGAAATGATACAACATATAGTATGCGGTCAGTATGTGGAATGTACCGAGTATGTAAGGTAAGTAAAACCGCTAAGTAAGTAAAATTATAAATAATGCATATCATGAAAACATAATAAAGATAAAATTCTTAGAATAGGGCTTGCATGCTATTTTATGAAATCATGATCTGAACATAACTGAATATCATAACGAATCGAATAACCCAAAGCAGAAGACTGATAATCATAAGTAAAACTGAACATTGGGTCAAACCTGCTGAAAAAATAATAACATGACTATTAAACATGCATAACTAAAATCATGAGGAACAATGGGAGACTCATCATATAACTGACATTACCAGGATAGAGCTTACGTGGTCCCGACTATTACACTCAAGTGAGCAGAGCTGTCCAGAGCCTTTCCAGGGCTAAGGATGCTACCATAATATCGATATCAAGATGAAGGCCCTTTGGGGGTAGGGGAAACTCACAAGGGAGGTCCCAAATAATCTGACCATAGCTACGTTGGCGCATAGTTCTGAGGCATAGGGTTGACTGACCCTTAGCCTACTCGGTGCTAGACACTACTTCCAAAAACATGCATATGCTCTCCATCATTTTTCAGTGAAGCTGAATCATCATCTAGTGACAAAGATGACTCATAACATACATGTATAAATCTGAAATCATAACATAAGGAGCCTTGGGCTCAAACCATACCACAAGCTGAAAATAGTGAGAGCCTAGACTGCAAAATCCATGTGGTAAGCTAATAACATGAACTTTAGATAAGTCATGAAACATACTTGATCATATGGGCTTTCCCAATACTTAAACATGCTTAACATAGTCTCAACTCATTCATTAACATAGTTATAGACATGGGTAATTTGAAATCATATTTTCATAATACACATGCCATCATGCTTGAATATATTTATCATAGATCTCAACTTTCATGAACTTTCATGGATGAGAATTATAATTTATAAAACTTGAAAACACAATATATAATTTAAAACATTGTAAAATATGCCCATTATTCATAATTCAATATTTGAAACATGCTTAGATCATACCCATGATTGATATTTAGAGAATTCACATGTTGGGTTAAAACCCCATAGATTCATCAATTAGAATTTTATGAATTGAAGAGGGATTTGACATGGGTGTGGATCACAACTCCCTTGATTTCCCAATGGAAATTCGGGGAAGAACTTGATGAATTTAGGCTTGATCACCCTTATGAGCTTCTAGACTTGCATGCATGGAAGAGAATAGGCATAGAATGAACATTCCCCTCTTAAAAACACATTATTCAGAGCTTAAAACGATGTTGTATAAGCCTTAGAAAGTTAGAAATTATGGAAAAATCCTTAAAAAATTTGCAAGAAAATACTTACCGTGGGGACTGGACGATTCATGCCCTAGACCACGACTTGTGGTATGCTCTTGTCGCCTGCACTGGAATTTCATCACCACTTGTTACCATAAGGGACACCATGACTCGTGGTGTGCCCTATGACTCATGGTGACTAGTCGTTAGGGACATTGCCAAAACGTTCATCCTTCAACCCAATCACTGACCACGACCCACTTGACGACTCGTGTTCCCACCCGTGGTCAGCCTCAAATCCCAAAACTCACCAAGTCCAATCTCCTTCCCACGAGTCACTCAACAACTCGTGGTGCACCCAAAGGGTCTGTTCTTAGGGTTTTCGGTGTATTACAAACATCAAGCTAGAATTCTCTTAAGTCTTACCCAATTTTCTTGGTGTTTTAAGGCCAGTTTGAGAATCAGTTTGCCTAGGTATGTAGGGTTATGAAATAGGGTTTTCTTTCATCCTCATGCCCAAATTTCTCCTTAAGTTCATGAATTCAACTTCTAATTCAAGTATATGGATTTATAGGGTTTAAACCCAATTTTATGAAATTCTCTATGATATGTTTATATGTCTAATGGGTAGATTTTATACATAATTTGTGTCATGACCCGAACATAGGTCCGGATCTAGACACAGAACCTAAGAACCATAAATGGCAAAAACTAAAATCAACATAAATAATGTAGCAGACAAAATTCTGAAATAGCGAAAGTTTGAATATTAAAATATTTGAATAACGGAAATAACATAACACTGAATCCGAAGCTGAATATAATACTATGTCTGGAAAGCCTCTACATACTGACGAGCTGAAGGGACAACACCCCTAATAAGATCACTAGAAGTATGAAACTGAAAATGACAATAACTCAACCATCTAGATGTCCTCGAAGGATGATGACTCACCAACAAGCTTGGTGGCAAAACTCTAGGAAATGACTAGAGGCGAGACTTAACCTGAACGTCTGAGCCTATATCATGAACGATACAACATAGAGTATGTGGTCAGTATTGGGAATGTACTGAGTATGTAAGATAAGTAAACAGGATAAGTAAATAAAACTGAAACATGCATAACATAAGACATGTCATTACAAGATTCTAAGAGTAAGGACTTGCATCCTGATATCTTGAAAACATGAATAAACATAACTGAAATGAAAGACCTAAAGCTGAAATTGGTGATCATAAGTAAAACTGATAAATTGAACATTAGGTCGAACCTATTGAAAACATAATAATATAATTGATGAACATGCATAACTTAAATCATGAGGAACAATGGGAGACTCGTCATATAACCAACATAATCACGATAGAGCTTACGTGATCCCAACACTCAAGTGGAAAGAGTCATCCAAAGCCTTGCCAGGGCTAAGGGCGCGACCATGATATCAATATCAAGTTGAAAGCCCCTTGGGGGCAGGGAAAGCTTACAAAGGAGGTCCCAATGAATCTGAGTAAACCTACATTGGTGCGTAGTTCTAAGGCCCGGGATTTATCTGAACCCTTAGCCTACTCGGTGCTAGACACTACTGCCAAAAACATGTATATACTCTCCATCATTTTTAACAAAGCTGAACCATCATTTTTCAATGAAGTTGGTCATGAAATTACATACATAGTCTGAAATCTGAACATTTGAGCCTTGGTTCAAAACAAACCACAAGCTGAAAAGTGGGAGTCTAGACTTCAAAACAATGTGGTAAGCTAGCATCATGAAATTGAACTAAATCATGAAAACAAACTTAGATCATGTGGGATTTCCCAAACTTTAGCATGCTTAAAATAGACTTGCTAGTCAAAAATCATGAATTCATACATGGGTAATTCATAAACATTCTTTCATGCTAAACAACTCCTCATGCTTGAAAACATAGATCATAATTTTAGCTTTTCAGGAAACTAGCATAATTGGGTATAATAATTTAAAAACCAGAAATCATGAATTGTAATTCAAAATAAGTATAAAACATTCCCATGAATCTTAAAATATCATTTAAAACATGAAGAAAATTGACCCATGATTAAAACATAGATAATTCATACTTAGGGTTAAAAACCCATAGAATCATACACTTGAATTCATGAACTTGGGAAAGGATTTGGGCATGAGAGAGAAGAGCAACTCCTCTTCATAACCCTACATACCTGGAAAATCTGATTCTACACCCTTCCTTGAAAGCCCAAGATATTTAGGAAAGAACTAGGAGAATTCTCAAGCTTAATCTTCAATAGAACCCTCTAATCTTGCATGCATGGGAGAGAATGACTTAGGATAGGCTAAGCACTCCTAAAACCCTCCTAAAAGATCTTAAAAAGACATAGTTTAGGACTTAGAAGCTTAAAAATTACGAAAACACCCTTACTAAATTCAATGAAAAATGAACTCTACCAGTCCCCACGAGGTCAAAAATGAACTCTACCAGTCCCCACGAGGGACCTCATGACTCGTGAGGTAATGGATGACTCGTGATGTCCTATTTGTGACCTCACACTGGAAAATCCCATCTTCAGTTCAATGATCCAAACGATGAAGCACTTCATGAGTCATTAGGTACTCTATGACTCATGACTCTCCTCATGATGTCTCTAGTAAACCAAACCTTCAATCTCAATCACACCTGACCACAGCTCACCTCATGGGCCGTGAGGTGACTTCATGGCTCGTGGATGGCACTCGTGGTCACCTCTTGACATTGATTTTCTCCACGGCAGACTCCACATCATGAGTCACTGGATGACTCGTCCTGTAACCTGGGCAATATTTTCTCCATTTTCTCCGCTTCAATCCTCGGGTCTGATTTTAGGAACTTTTGGGGTATTACAATATCTCCCCCTTGGGAACATTCATCCTCGAATGTGCATAAACATATTTAATAACTAGGGAAAGAGACTACCATCCCAAATACTGAATATCTGAAGCTTTGAACTGATGGAGCCACTGACTCCGGATGGAAAAACATGATTGAACTGAATTCATGAATCACACATATAATGTACTAGCATACAGGAAACTGGGAAACATGAACTAGACGTGAAGATGGATAGAATACTAAGGAGGAAACTGGTACCTCAAGCTTGAACTGAGCCAGTAGAGAAAAGATGTGATTATTTAGCCATCATATCTGCTTCGGCTTCCCACATAGCTCCCTCAACGAATTGATTTCTCCACAGAACTTTTACTGAAGCTACTTCTTTGTTCCTCAACTTCTGAACTTGACAATCAAGAATTTCAATCGAGACCTCTTCATAGCTAAGGTTATCCTTCACACCAACCTTCTCCACTAAAAAAATCAATGCAGAATCACCAATGCACTTCTTCAAGAGTGATACATGGTAGACTGGATGCACTGACGCTAGCTCCGCAGGAAACTCCAACTCGTAGGCCAAAAGCGAACTGAGTACCTCTGTCTGATATAATGGATAAGGGAACACCATGCAACCGAACTAACTCCTAAATATACAACTTAGCATAGTCCTCAGATGAATCAGTAGTTTTGACTGGTAGAAAATGAGTTGCTTTAGTCAATCTGTCTACAACCACCCAAATAGAGTCATATTATTGACGTGTATGAGGCAACCCTATGATGAAGTTCATATTGATCTCTTCCCACTTCCAAGTGGGGATACTGATATCTTGTAGCACACCTCCTGGTCTCTGATGCTCCACCTTCACTTGTTGGCTATTCGGACACTTAGCCACAAACTCGCTACGTCCTTCTTCATACCATTCCATCAATAGACTCCCTGTATGTCACGATATATCTTGGTGGCACCTGGATGTATGAAATATCGGGAACCATGAGCCTCATGAAACATCCGTTCCCTTAAGTCATCGACTTCTAGAATATATAAACGACCCTGATGTAGAAGTACACCATCTCCCCCTTGGGAGAACACCTCTACCTTTTGATTTTGAACCGCTTCTTTCAACTTTACCAAAATAGGATCCTCATCTTGCCTATAATTGACCTCAGTCACCAAAGAGGATTTTGAGCTATTCTAAACAACGACACCACCATCCGTTGAATCAACAAGATGAACTCCTAATCATGAAAGCCGATGCACATCCTTCACCAACTCTTTCCTTTCCTCTTCTACATGAGACACTCTCCATAGGAAGTCTGCTAAGAGCATCTGCTACCAAATTGGCCTTGCCCGGATGATAAATGACACTCATATCATAATCCTTAAGAAGCTCTAACCACCTCCTTTGTTGCAAATTTAGGTCCTTCTTGGTAAACACATACTAAGGACTCTTGTGGTTCTTGAACATGTCTACATGCACCCCATACAAATAGTGCCTCCAGATCTTTAGTGTAAACACCACAGCTGCCAATTCTAGGTCATGCGTCGGGTAATTCTTCTCATGAGTCTTAAGTTGTCTAGAGGAATACTCAATGACCTTGCCATGCTACATCAACACACAACCAAGACCAATCCTAGAGGTATCACAATAAACCACAAATCCATATGTACCCTCGGGTAGGGTCAATACTGGGGCTTAAGTGAGCCGAGTCTTTAATTCTTGAAAACTCCTCTCACAGGCATCCAACCACTGAAATTTGGTTTCTTCTGTGTCAACTTAGTCAAAGGTGCTGCAATGGATGAAAATCCCTCAACAAACCTTCTGTAGTAGCCGACTAAACCAAAGAAATTCCTGATATCAGAAGGATTAACTAGTCTAGGTCGATTCTTGACAGCTTCTATCTTATTGGGAGTCCACCTGTACACCCTTACTTGACACCACATGACCTAAAAATGCTATTGAGTCCAATTAAAACTCACACTTGCTAAATTTAGCAAACAGCTGTCGATCCTTGAGAGTTTATAGTACAATCCTCAAATGAGCGGCATGCTCCTCCTTGCTCCGAGAGTATATGAGAATGTCATCTATGAACACAATCACGAAAATGTATAAATATGGCTTGAACACCCTGTTCATCAAATCCATAAAAGCTATAGGAGCATTCTTCAGTCCAAAAGACTACTACAAACTCATACTGACCATGTTGAGTCTTGAAAGCTGTCTTTGGGATGTCACTCTCTCTACTCTAAGTTGGTGATAACCGGATGTCATGACCCGAACATGGGCTCGGATCGAGACACGAGACAAGGAACCCAGAGAGGCTGCAAATTGACCCATGGTATGAACATAACTTCTAACTCAATTAAATAAAGCAGAAGATCAACATAATAATCATAGCAGAAGTCTAAACATAACATAAAATATGAACATACAAAATGAGTCTGAAGCTTAACACAATCTATTTCTGAAAAGCCTCTATGTCTGATGAGTTGATGGGACAAGACCCCAACTAACTCTCTGAGTCTGAAAATGAAAATACGTAAATATAACTGAATAGAAAGGGGCCCTTGATGAGGACTCACCAATAGAGACTGGATTCTAACTCCGGAACTGGCTAGTGATGGGGCTGAATCTAGATATCGGAGCCTGTATCATAAAATGTTACAATATAGACTATGCGGTCAGTACGTGGAATGTACCGAGTATGCAAGGTAAGTAAAACTGCTTAAGTAAGTAAAATCATTAAAACATGCATAATATAAAACATAAACAAGACAAGAATCTGAGAGTAGGGCTTGCATGCTATTTTATGAAATCATGATCTAAACATAACTAAATATCATAACTGATTTGAATGACCTAAGCTGAAATCTGATAATCATTAGTAAAACTGAACATTGGGTCAAACCTTCTTTAGAACACACACACACACACACACACACACACATATATATATATAAATGATAAACATGCATAACTGAAATTATGAGGAATAATGGGAGGCTCATCATTTAACTGACATTATCACGATAGAGCTTACATGGTCCCGACTATCACACTCAAGTAGGCAAAGCCGTCTAAAGCCTTGCTAGGGCTAAAGATGCTACCATGATATCGACATAAAGTTGAAGACCCCTTGGGGCAGGGGAAAGTTCACAAAGGATGTCCCAAATAATATGATCATACCTACATTGGCTGGTAGTTTTGAGGCATAGGATTGACTGACCCTTAGCCTACTCGGTGCTAAACACTACTCCTAAAAACATGCATGTGCTCTCCATCATTTTTCAACGAAGCTGACCATCTTTTAGTGACGAAGCTGAATAATCATATACATACATAATCTAAAATCATAACATGAGGAGCTTTGCCTCACACCATATCACAAGATGAGCATAATTGGGAGTCTTGACTCCAAAACCATGTGGTAAGCTAATTCACATGAAATCCTAAATCATACTTGAACATATGGTCTTGCCCAATATTTAAACCTGCTTGAAAATACTTGATTCACTTGAAAACATGATCATAGACATGGGTAACTTGAAAACATGTTGTTCTCGTAAATATCTCATCACACTTGAACATACATCATGGATCTCAACTTTCATGAACTTTCATGAATGGGAATCATAATTTATAAAACATGAAAACATGATTATAATTGAAAACATTTTAAAACTTGTCCATGAATTATAATTCAATATTAAAAACATGCTTAGATCATACTCACGGTAGAAACTTAGGAAATTCATGCATTGGGTTAAGACCCCATAGGATCAATATATAGATTTTCATGAATTAGAGAGGGATTAGGAATGGGTGTGAACAAATTCACCCATTCATAAACCTACATACCTGAGAGTCTGATTCTACGACTTCTCTGATTGCCCTAGGAAGAATTGAGAAGAACTTGGAAGAAATTAAGCTTGATCACCTCTCTAGACCTCTAAGCTTGCATGCATGAATAGGAATAACTTAGAATGAACTTACCCTTCTTAAAACTCACTATTCGTAGCTTAAAATGATGTAGTTTATGCCTTAGGATCATAGGAATTACAAAAAAACCCTTACTAAACTCATAGGGAAAAATAGTCTGCCAGTCCCAACGAGGGATAGGACAAGTCTTTACCCATGACCACGACTCGTGGTTCCTGTCGTGACTTTCATTGCCCAAAAACATTTACTCCTTAACCAACTGCTGACCATGACTCACCTGACGAATCATGGCTTTGACCACGACTCGTGGTGTCCAGTCGTGAGGTACACTGTTGGCCCTTCCTTCATCCTTCAATTTCCCTTGACCACGGGTGACCTAATGACTCGTGGTCACACCCGTGGTCACCCCAACTTGAAAATTTCCAAACAAGTCAAAACTCCTCACCATGAGTCACTTAATGACTCATGGTTATCCTGATGGGTCACAGGTCGACTCGTTTTGTGACCTGGTGCAGAAAATCATGTTTTCTCAGTTTCAATTCCCGGGTTTGGTCTTAGGGCTCCCAGGGTATAACAATATCTCCCCCTTAGGAATATTTGTCCTTGAATATTGGAAAATCATGTAGAAAAGTAGGGAAGTGCAATCATCACGTTCAAATACTAATCATATAAGCTAAAAACTGACGGATTGACTACCTCCGAACTGAACTACATAGCTGAACTGAATTCATGAATCATACATATATACTTTGACATGAAAGAAACTGGGGCACATGAACTGAACATGAAACTGAATAGAGTTTTAGGGAAAAAACTGATACATCAAGCTGGAACTGAGTTGGAAGGGAATAGATGTGGGTATCTATCTATCATATCTATTTCAGCTTCCCACGTTGCTCCCTCAACATGTTGATTCCTCCATAAAACTTTAACTGAAGCTACTTCATTGTTTCTTAGCTTTCAAACCTGTCAATCCAGCATCTCCACTAGAATCTCTTCATAACTAAGGCTGTCCCTTACACCTACACTCTCCACTGGAACAACCAGAGATGGATCACCCAAACACTTCATCAAGAGCGATACATGGAAAATGGGATGAACAGAAGCTAACTCTGAGGGTAACTCCAACTCATAGGCCACCTTGTTGACACGTCTCACAATCCTCTACGGGCCAACATAATGGTAACTGAGTTTCCCTTTCTTTCCGAACCTCTAATTCCCTTCGTGGGAGACACCTTCAGAAAGACCCAAGCATCCACCTCAAACTCAAGTTCTCTCCTTCTCACATCTGCATAGGACTTTTGGCGACTATGGGCTATTTTCGATCTTCCCTGTATAAGTTGAATTTTCTCCATAGCCTTATGGACTGAATCTAGTCCGATCATCACAACTTCACTGACTTTAAACCAACCATTAGGTGATCTACATCTCCGCTTATAAATAGCCTCAAATGGAGCCATCTGAATGCTGGAATGATAGCTGTTGTTATACACAAACTCAATGAGAGGTAAACGCTCATCCCAACTACCCTTGCAGTCAATCATTCATTCTTTCAATATATCCTCGAGATCCTGAATCATCCGCTCCGCTTGACCATCGATTTGCGAGTGAAATGTTGTACTAAGCTTGACCTTAGTAACAAGTTCCTTTTGAAACAATCTCTAAAATTGAGAGGTAAACTGAGTACCTCTGTTTGATATGATGCACAAGGGAACTCCATGTAGCCAAACCTGATCTCAATGTATAGTTTGGCATAATCCTCTGTTGAATTGGTGGTTTTGACTGATAGAAAATGAGTGACTTCGGTCAACCTGTCTACAACTACCCAAATGGAGTCATATTGTCGACGAGTGCAAGGCAAACCTATGATGAAGTCCATATTAATATCCTCTCGCTTTCAAGTAGGAATACTGATATCTTGAAGCACACCTCTCAATCTTTGATGCTCCACTTTCACCTGTTGACAATTCGAACACTTAGCCACAAATTCTTCAATGTCCTTCTTCATGCTATTCCACTAATAGACTTCCCGTAGGTCAGGTACATCTTGGTGGCACCTGGATGTTTGGAATACTTGAAACCATGAGCCTCGTGCAATATTTGATTTCTCAAATCATCAACATCTGGAACACATAAGCGACCCTAATATCGAGGCACACCATCTCCCCTTTTGGAGAAGACCTGTACCTTCTGATTATGAACGACTTCCCTTAACATTACCAAAATAGGGTCCTCATCTAGTGTAGCTTTTACATCAGTCACCAAAGATGATTCTGATCCGTTCTGGGCTATAACACCAGCATCGGTCAAGTCAACCAAATGAACTACCATCCTTGCAAGTCGATGCACATCCTTCACCAGCTTCTTTCTCTTCTCATCTACATGGGACACACTCTCCATAGAAAGCCTACTAAGTGCATCCATTACTACATTAGCCTTACCCGAATGGTAAAGGACACTCATATCATTATCCTAAAGTAACTCCAACCACCTCCTTTGACGTAGATTTAGATCCTTTTGAGTAAACACATATTGTAGGCTCTTGTGGTCCGTTAAAATATCTACATGGACCCCGTACAAGTAGTGTCTCCAAATATTCAAGGCGAATACTACCACCGACAATTCGAGATCATGAGTCGAGTAATTCTTTTCATGGACCTTTAGCTGCCTGGAAGCATATGCTATAACCTTACCATGCTGCATCAATACACAACCAAGGCCAATCCTCAAAGCATCACAATATACCAAAAACCCATCGGTACCCTCGGGTAGGGTTAACACCGATGCTGAGATCAGTCAAGCCTTCAATTCTTGGAAGCTCTTCTCACAAGCCTCTAACCATTGAAACTTCACTTTCTTCTGGGTCAATTTGGTAAATGGCGCTGCAATAGATGATAAACCCTCAACAAATCTCTGATAGTACCCAGCTAAACCTAAGAAACTCCTGATGTCTGAATGATTCTCTGATCTAGGCCAATTCTTCACAACTTCTATATTCTGAGAGTCCACCTTTATACCCTTACTCGGCACCACATGACCCTAAAATGACACCGAGTTTAACCAAAACTCACATTTACTGAATTTAGCATACAATTGGTGATCCTTGAGAGTTTGTAGCACCACCCTCAAATGAGCGGCATGCTCCTCCTCGCTCCGAGAGTATATGAGGATGTCATCGACAAACACGATCACGAACATATCCAAGTATGGCTTAAACACCCTCTTAATCAAATCCATATAAGCCGTAGGAGCATTCATTAGTCCAAAAGACATAACCACAAACTCGTAATGACCATACCAAGTCCTAAAGGCTGTCTTCGGGATGTCACTCTCCTGAACCCTGAGTTGATGGTATTTGGATCTGAGGTCTTTCTTTGAAAAGCACTTAACACCCTGAAGCTAGTCAAGTAAATCATCAATCCTAGGAAGAGGATACCTGTTCTTGATGGTGCCCTTGTTGACGATAATCAATACACATACAAAGAGAACCATCTTTCTTGCTGAAAAAGAGAATTGGTGCACCCCATGGGAACTTGCTATGTCTGATGAAGCCCTTGTCTAATAGGTGTTTCAACTTCTCCTTCAACTCCTTTAGCTCGACTGGATCATTATGTAAGGAGGGATAGATATAGGCTGCGTATCAGGAAGAAGGTCAATAAAAAAAATCAATCTCCCACTCAGGAGGGATTTCTGGTAAATCATCTAGGAACACTTCTGGATACTCACATGCTACCAGAATTGACTGGATAGTCAGGGTCTTGGATGTAGCATCCTTATCCCTAACTAGATGGTACACGAAACCCTTAGAGATCATCTTTCTGCCCTTAGGGTAGGAAATGAAACGACCTATAGGCACAGCTGAACTACCCTTCCACTCTAGGACTGTCTCACAGGAAATCTAAACTCTACTAACCGAGTTCTACAGTTAACTGAGGCATAATATGCAAATAGCCAATCTATGCCCAGGATAACATAAAAATCCATCATGGCTAACTCTACTAGATTTGCTGAGGTGATTTTCTGAAGAACTGTGACAGGGCAATCTCTATACACCAGTCGAGATATAACTGAATCACCAATTGGAATAGAGACTAAGAAGGGTTCTGATAGGATTTTGGGACTGAGTCCGAACTAATCGAAATGGAGAGCGTCACAAAAGACAGGGTAGCCCCTGGATCTAACAAAACATATACATCAAGGTGAAATACTCATAACATACAAGTGACTACGTCTAGGGAGACCTCCTGCTCCCGGTAGGATGCTAAGGCATAGAATCTGTTCTGACACTGTCCACCACCCGCACTAGTAAATGCGCCCTGCTGAGATGGACGTGTTGGTGGAGCTACTGAACTAGAAGCTGGGCCTCAGCCCCTATCATGGCCCTATGTAGCTGCTGGGCAATCTCTAAGCATGTGTATGGGCTTCCCACACCTGAAACAAGCACCTGAACACTGTCCGTGTGTCTCCAGCCACACCGGTCGCAAACTGGAATACTTGAATATGCAAGCTTGCTGCTCTTACCCTTAGAGCCTGCTCTGGTCGTGCCTAGGTTTGGATGAAACACTCATAGCTGAAGATGCTAGGGCTGAAGATCTCTGGTGGGACTATTGTCGGTGCCCACCACCCAATCTCGGCCGAGAGAACCTATATCTATCTGTCCTGGCCCTCTTGGCCTCTCTCTCCCTCAGATGCTTTGTCTCCATCTACTGGGCGTTTAAAACTATCCGATGAAAATCCATATCCTGATGAAACATGGAGGTCCTGCAATCCTTGTCTAGGTAGTCCGCCTCCCCGTGACAAATCTTCTCATTCGAGCTCTCTAATCAACCATAAGCTCTGGTGCATACCTGGATAGACGAGTGAACTCCAAGTAATGCTCCTGAAATGTCATTTACCCTTGCTTCAAGTTCACAAACTTGACCACTTTTAGCTCCCTCACTCACGAGGGAAGAATCAATCTTGGAAAGTGACATCAAACTCATCCCAACTGATAGGGCCTTCTCCCATTGCCCTACTATCTTTCCACTGCTTAAACTAGATATGCACAACCCCTTTCAGTTGATAAGAAGCTAATTCGGTGCACTCCTCTCCATTCACCGCCATGACCTGGTGATCTTTAGAATCTCATTGATGAACTCATGTGGATCCTCATCAACCTTTGACCCAAGGAACTCTGGAGGGTTCATCCTCAATAAATCTATGACTCATGCTGCCACCGCATTCCCATTTTGAGGGGCATGCACTACTACCTGCTGATAGACCTGGGCGGTAAAGGCCTATGCTAGCATCTGAATGTCTGACCTGAATTCAGCGTGCGCAGCCGGCTCCGGTGCATGGTTCTCATAGGATGGTGAGGCCTGTTGGTGCCCATCTCCATTTCCATCCCCGTGGCCATTTTCGTTTCTATTTCTCCTTCCATTAACTCTATGGGGAGGCATGATTCTACAAACACCTATAGCACGAGTTAGAAGGATAGAGAGACATTTCACCGCACGACATAAATCATGGAAGAAGGAACATTTCCTAAACGTCTCATGGCCTCTTCTTCATAAGTGTAGCACGCTTCACACCCATGGAAAAGACTCTACTTAACACGGATTTCAGACACCCTAGGACACTTCAAAACCTAATGCTCTGATACCAAGTTTGTCATGATCCGAACATGGGTTTGGATCGAGACACAGGACAAGGAGCCCCGAGAGACTCCAAGTCGACCCATGGCATGAACATAACTTCTAACTCAATCAAATAAAGTGGAAGATTAGCATAATAACCATAGCGGAAGTCTAAACATAACATAAGATCTGAATATACAACACGAGTCTGAAGTTGAATACAATCTATGTCTGAAAAGTCTCTACATCTGATGAGTTGATGGGACAAGACCCCAACAAACTCTGTAAGTCTGAAACTGAAAATACCTAAACATAACTGAATAGAAAGGGGCCCTCGACAGATGAGGACTCACCAATAGAGATTGGATGCTAACTCTGAAACTGGCTAGTGACGGGGCTGAATCTAGATATCGTATCCTGTATCATAAATTAATACAACATAGAGTATGCGGTCTGTATGTGGAATGTACCAAGTATGCAAGATAAGTAAGTAAAATCATTAAAATGTGCATAATATAAAACATAAACAAGATAAGAATCTGAGAGTAGGGCTTGCATGTTATTTTATGAAATGATGATCTAAACATAACTGAATATCATTACTAATTCGAATGACCCAAGCTGAAATCTGATAATCATAAGTAAAATTGAACATTTGGGTCAAACCTGCTTTAGAACACACACACACAGATATATATATATATATATCATGAATGATAAACATGCATAGCTGAAATCATGAGGAACAATGGGAGACTCATCATATAACCGACATTACCACAATAGAGCTTACGTTCTTCTGACTATCAGACTCTAGTGGGTAGAGCAGTTTAAAGCATTGCCAGGGCTAAAGATACTATCATGATATCGATATCAGCTGAAGGCCCCTTGGGGCATGGGAAAGCTCACAAAGGAGGTCCCAAATAATCTTATCATACTTACTTTGGCTCGTAATTTTGAGGAATAGGGTTGACTGACCCTTAGCCTACTCGGTGTAAGACACTGCACCCAAAAACATGCATATTCTCTCCATCATTTTTCAACGAAGCTGAATAATCACATACATACATAATCTGAAATCATAACATGAGGAGCCTTGGCTCAAACCATATCACAAGCTAAAAATAAAGGAAGTCTTGAATGAAAAACCATGTGCTAAGCTAATTCATGAAGTCATAAGACATACTTGATCATATGGGCTTGCCCAATACTTAAACGTACTTGAAATAAACTGGATTCACTTTGAAAACATGAACATAAACATGGGTATTTAGAAATCATACTTTCTTCATAAACATCACATCATACTTGAACATATACCTCATAAATCTCAACTTTCATGATCATTCATGGATGGGCATCATAGATTAGAAAACTTGAAAACATAATTTTTAATTTAAAACATTGTAAAATCTACCCATTAATCATAATTCATCATTTAAAACCTGCTTAGATCATACCCATGATTGAGACTTAGGAATTCATGCATTGGGTAAAAACCCCATGCAATCATCAATTAGAACATCATGAATCGAGAGTAATTGGGCATGGGTGTGGACAATTGCACGCATTCATAGCTTTACATACCTGATAGCCATATATACCTGATAGCCTTACATACCTGAAGGGATCTGATTTTCACACTTCCTTGATTGCCTTAAAAGAATTGAGGAAGAATTGAATTAAGAGTGAATTGGGCATGGGTGTGGACAATTGCACCCATGCATATGCTCTCTGTTGTTTTTCAATGAAGCTGACCATCGTCTAGTAACGAAGCTAAATAATCATATACATACATAATCTGCAGTCATAACATGAGAAGCCTTGGCTCAAACCATACCACAAGCTCAACATAATTGAGAGTCTTGACTCCAAAACCATGTGGTAAGCTAATTCACATGAAATTCTAAATCATACTTGAACATATGGGCTTGCCTAATATTTAAACATGCTTGAAAATACTTGATTCACTTGAAAACATGATCATAGATATGGGTAACTCGAAAACATGCTTTTCTCATAAATATCTCATCATACTTGAACATACATTATGGATCTCAACTTTCATGAACTTTCATGAATGGGCATCATAATTTATAAAACATGAAAACATGATAATAATTGAAAATATTGAAAAACTTGCCCATGAATCATAATTCAATAATAGAAACATGCTTAGATCGTACCAATGGTAGAAACTTAGGAAATCATGCATTGGGATAAAACCTCATAGGATCAATATATAGATTTTCATGAATTAGAGAGGGATTGGGCATGGGTATGAACAAATTCACCCATTCATAACCCTACATATCTGAGAGAATCTGATTCTACAACTTCTCTGATTGCCCAAGGAAGAATTGAGAAGAACTTGGAAGAAATTAAGCTTGATCACCTCTCTAGACCTCTAAGCTTGCATGCATGAACAGGAATAGCTAGGAATGAACTTACCCCTCTTAAAAATTGCTATTCATAGCTTAAAATGACGTAGTTTAGGCCTTAGGATCATATGAATTACAGAAAAGCCCTTACTAAACTCGCAGGAAAAAACAGACTGCTAGTCCCAACAAGGGACTAGATGAGTAGTTACTCTGATCACGACTCGTGGTCCCTATCGTGAATTTCATTGCCTAAAAACATTAACTCGTTAACCAACTGCTGACCAAGACTCACCTAACGAATTATTGCTTTGACCACGACTTGTGGTGTCCAATTGTGAGGGACACTACCGGCCCTTCCTTCATCCTTCTACTACCCTTGACCACGGGTGACCTAACGGCTCGTGGGGCTGACCACGACTCATGATCACCCCAACTTGAAAATTTCCAAACAAGTCGAAACTCCTCACTATGAGTCATTTAACAACTCGTGGTCATCCTGACAGGTCACAGGATGACTCGTTCTATGACTTGGTGCAGAAAATCCTATTTTCTCCATTTCAACTCCTGAATATGATCTTAGTGCTTTTGGGGTATAACACCGAACCAGAGATCTATTTTCAAGAAATAGTTAGAACCCTAGAGTTGGTCAAACAAATCATCAATCTTAGGAAGAGGGTACTTTTTCTTGATTGCAACCTTGTTCAACTGTCGGTAGTGGATGCACATAGAGGACCATTCTTCTTTCGAACTAAGAGAACCGGTGCACCTCACAGGGATTTTCTATGTTTGATAAAAACCTTATCTAAGAGATCCTTCGAATGCTCTTTCAACTTCTTTAGCTCAGCTGGAGCCATTCTGTAAGGAGGAGTAGATATAGGCTGCGTATTGGGAAGAAGGTTAATACCAAAGTCAATCTCATGCTGGGGAGGAACTCTGGGTGGATCATCTAGGAACACCTTTGGATACTAACACACTACAAGGACTAACTGGAGAGTCGGGGCCTCAGACGTACCATCCTTAACCTGAATTATATGGTAAACACAACCCTTAGAAATCATCTTTATGGCCTTAAGATAGGAAATAAGCGATCTATAGGAACAACTAAACTACCCTTCCTCTCTAGGACTGGCTCACCCGAAGACTAAACTCTACCACACAAGTTCTACATTTCACGGAGGCATAACATGCATGAAGCCAATCCATGCAAAATATAACATCAAAATCTGTCATGTCTAGCTCCACTAGATCTACTGAGGTGACTTTCTGAAGGACTGTGATAGGGCAATTTCTGTATACCCATCGATCTATAACTTAGTCATCGACTGGAGTAGAGACTAAGAAAGGTTCTGATAGGATTTTGGGATTGACTTCGAAACTAATAGAAACATAGGGCATCACAAAAGATAAAGTATCCCTTAGATATAACAATGCATAAACATCAAGATGGAATACTCGTAACATACCAGTTACCACATATGGAGAGACCTCTTGCTCCTGAAGAGATGCGAGGGTGTAAAACCTATTCTGACGCTGACCACCACTTGCACTAGTGGATGCACCCTGCTGAGCTGAGCATGCTGGTGGAGCTGCTGAACTGGAAGTGGCTCATGGCCTCTACTATAGCCCTGTCTAGATGCTAGACAATCTCTGAGCATATGAATGAGCTTCCCACACCCAAAACATGCACCTGAACCCGCTAAGCACGCTCCGGTGTGCCTCCCACCACACCTGTCACAAATTGGAATACTGGGCTCCACCGACTGGCTCCCTTAACCTTGAAGCCTGATGCCCATCCTCTCTAATCACGTCTAAACCTAGACGACACACTTGCTACTGATGGTACTGGGGTTGATGATCTCTGGTGGGACTGCTGATGATGTCCACCACCCGATCTTTGGTGGATCAGATCAATGATCCAAACAATGAAGAACTTCATGAGTCTGAGGTACTCACCGACTCATGACTTCCTTCGTGATGTCTCCGGCACAGCAAACCTTCAATCTCAATCATTCCTGACCACAACTTACCTCACAGGTCGTGAGGTGACTTAACAGCTCGTGGTTGCCACTCCTGGTCACCCCTTGACCATAATTTCCTCCACGGCAAACTCCACTTCACGAGTCACTGGATGACTCGTCTTGTGACCTGGGAAATATTTTTCCCATTTTCTCCACTTCAATCCTCGAGTCTAATCTTAGGAACTTTCGGGGTATTGCAATTTGATTATGAATTCATGAATTCATGACTTCAAGTTATTAGAAATTATACCCTATTATGCAAGTTTTATGAAAAGTCAAGCTTTTGATTCATGATTTCATGTCTGATGAGATATCTGGCATGAATGAATGTTTATAAATTTTTGCATGTATCAACCCGTGATTTTGACGTATGAAGTCTATTTCAAGTACGCATGATTTTATGATTTAGAGAAGCCCACACAAGTTAAATATATTTTCATGATTTAGTCAAGGCTAATAAGATTCAGTTTATCATATGTTTTGGAGTCAAGACTCCCAATGCAGTGTATGATATATTTTGGATTGAAGACTCCCAATGTTTAAATTTCAAGTCATGTATAGATTATGATTTCAGCTTCGTTAAAAAATGATGTGAGCACTATGCATGTTTTTGGGAGTAGTGTTTAGCACCGAGCAAGTTGGGGTCCAATGTCCCAAGGTCTTAGAACGACGCGCCAATGTCGGTATATGTTATAGGTTTTGGACCTCTCAAGAGAGTTTTCCCCTGCCCCAAGCGGGCCTCAACTTGATATCAATATCATGGTATCGTCCTTAGACTTGACAAGGTTTTGGATGATTCTGCCCACTTGAGTGTGATAGTTGGGGCATCACGTAAGGTCTATCGTGATGATGTCGGTTATGGCGAGTCTCTCATTGTTCCTCATGATTTCAGTTACTCATATTCATAACTTATTATATATGTTTTACAATAGATTTAACCCAATGATCATTTTATGAGCTTTTACTTATGATTTCAGCTATGACAAGTCATATGATTTCTATTTCTAAATCTTGGATCACTATATTCAGTTATGATAATTATCTTATGAATATGTATATCTTAGGTATAGTTTTCAGCATGTAGTCCCTACTCTCTGTCACGACCCGAACGTAAGTCCGGATCGAGACATGGGACAAGGAGCCCCGAGAGACTCTAAGTCGACCCATGGCATGAACATACATCTATCTCAATCTAGTAAAATGGAATACTAAACATGATAACATAGCGGAAGAATAATCATAACATAACACGAAAAGCAAAACGCACTTCATACATGACAGCTGAATACTACACAGAGTCTGAAAGCCTCTAACATATATGATGGGCTGATGGGATAACACCGCCAACTAACCCGACATGTCTAGAAAACTGAACATAAAGAGATAACTGATATCAACTGTTCATCAGGGGATGAGGACTCACCAATGAACTGGATTCTAACTCCAGGAATGGGCTAATGGCGGTACTGGGTCTGAAGATCCGAGCCAGTATCATGAAACGATACATCATAAAGTATGTGGTCAATATGTGGAATATACCGAGTATGCAGAGTAAGTAAAACGGACATTTAAAAATACATAAAAGATCATAATTGTAGGACATCCTGCTCATATAATAAACATCATAATGTAACATAAGGCTTAAGATTTTCAAATCATTTATAATACCTTCGAAATCGTAATCGTAAGAGAAACTTTATAAAATCATAACTTGAGCCAAAGTATCATAACATGAAAATGCATAAATCATGGAAAATAATTGGAGGACTCATCATAACCGACACCATCATGGTAGAGCCTTACATGATGCCCCAACTATCTCACTCAAGTGGGTAGAATCGTCCTGGCTTGCCAGGCCAGAGACGTGCAGTATGTGATATCACGATAGAGGGGATCCATTAACTTTGTAATGTATCAATATGAACCTATGATGGCACATACTTATGAGACACCGCCATATTCCTTTGAATGTTGGTTTACTCGGTGCTAGACACTGCTCCCAAAAACATGCACATTAGGCTCATATGTAAATCATAAATATCATTCATGAGATTCATGGACAAATAAACATTTAACATCATTTATCCCCATTTACATATATGTTTAGCCATGAATAAAGGGCCCATAAGTTGTCCAACTTCATAAACTGATCAATCATGAAATCCATTTCATAAATCATAAATCATACTTAAACATGTGGGCATTGCCCAATACTTTAACATGCTTGAAAATACTCAATTCACTTGAAAACATGATTATAAACATGGGTAACTTGAAAACATGCATTTCATCATCAATACTTCATCATTCATGATCATTCTTCATAAATCTCAACTTTCATAAACTTCTCATATTTGGGCATTTTAATTTATAATGCTTGAAACACAATTTTCATTAAAAACAACATAAAACTTTCCCATGCTTCATAATTCAATAATAAAAATACATTTAAATCATACCCATGTAAAGAATTAGGAATTTCATGCATTGGGTTAAAAACCGCATAGAATTAACATAGGAATTTCTATGATTTAAAGAGATATTGTGCATGGGTGTGAACGGATTCACCCATTCATAACCCTACATACATGGAGAAGATCAGATTTCATCACTCCTTGAAATCCCAATGAAAGATTGAAGGAAAACTTGAAGCATTCTAACTTGATCACCTCCTAAACCCCTTCAATATGCATGCATGGATGTGAATGAGCTCAGGATAGATTTTTCCCTCATAAAACACTGCATTTCGAGCCTTAAACGACGTAGTTTAGGAAACTAGGACATAGAAATGATGAAAATACCCTTAATGAATTTCCTAAAATTTCAACACTGTTAGTGACCATGGGCGATCCTACAGGTCGTACTAGGATACCACGAATCGTGGTATCCGTCCATTGCATCCACTACCTAAACTTAACTCCTCAGATTCGAACACCACGAATCGACAGGACGAGTCATTATATTAGACGACAGTCCATTGTATCCTCTGTTGTTTCCCCCTAGAGCCTACACCTAGGCCTTCCCACGAGCCACACCACAACTCGTTCCTCCTTCCAACGAGTCGTGGTTTCAATCCGTCACCTCTATTGGGGATTTTTCTACTCCTTCCCACAGTTGCTCACCATGATCTGTTGCTGCTCACAATGAGTCATCTAATGACCCGTTACTTCCTCTTAGGCTAAGGACTAGTCTCATCACGACTACAAGTCACAACTCGTGACATCAAACCACGGGTCGTTCCATCACCCATTACTCCCAACGTCAACCCTGTTGCACCTCACCACGGACACCTCCTACAGATCGTTGGTTCCACCAACAATCCATTACATAACCTGTTCTATGATGATTTTCCAAATTTATTCCAACTTCCATTTTTAAATTTCGGGTCTAGTCTTTGGCACTTACGAGGTATTACACTCTCATCATCTAATGATTTATATTTATATGCATGATTTCAGTTAACATTTACTAAGCATTTTTTACTTACCTTGCATACTCAGTACATTCAAAGTACTGACCGCATACTCTATGCTATATCATTTCATGATATAAGTTCAAGTGCTCCATCTCAGTCTCGCTGATAGCTCACTTCCCCTATCAGCTCAGCTCATCCCTACCTTGGTTGAGTCCTCATCATTCAAGGGCGTCTATCATTTCAGTTTTATGTTGTCAATTTGTTTGAGTCTTAGAGATAGCTGATGAGTTGTTAATTTACCAACTCATTTGGCTCTTAAGCATGAGCTTTTTCTTGGTTCCCAACTCATTTAGGAAGGTTTTATGCCTTTTTTCTTCTCTATGCAAGCATTTGAAAGAAGCTAAGGTAATGGCAGATTTGAACTAAAAAAGCATTGCTAAAGAACATTCTTTTCACCTACTTTTCGTGGATCGATACTTGTGAAACGCCTATGAAATGCAAGTGGGACTGTTTGCACCGGCTATTCTCTGGTGCTTAGCAGGTTGGCATCGGCTGTTCAACAGTGCTTAGCAAATTGGCACCAGCTATTCACCTATGCTTCACAGGTTGGCATTGGCTATTCACCTATGCTTCGCAAGTTGGAATCGGCTATTCACCAACGTTTAGCAGGTTAGCACTTGCTAAACACAGCTTGAAGGGCAAGTCACCCATTTCAATGATGGAAGGGCAAAAAGGTCTAGAAAGGTCCGCAAAGCTCCTAGAAGCCTCCAAGGACAATTATGGAAAGTTATACACAAGAAAGTACAGATATTTATCACCCAAAATTGTACACCACACATTTTCCATTCACTCATACATTCAATTCTAGAGAGAAGAAAAACACACCATAAAATTGTAGTGATAGAAAGTACTTTTCTTCTTCTTTTCCTTTAACCCATTTTGGGAGAATTTCACCATTATTGTAATACCTTGTGAGGAAAATTTGTGAAGCATTATGATGAATTTTGAGGGCATTTCTCTTGGTATCTTCTCTCTCTCTTTCTCCCTAAATATGAGTAGCTAACTTGCTAGCTGGAGGTCTGTGCATGGTGGGTGTAAATATGAATGGGTATTGATTAATTGTTCTTGGATTCTAATTGCAAGTGTAGTTCTATTATTTTATTTAAGTTTTAATTGTAAAAATTGATGGTTGCAAACATGAATTTTGCTTTACTTTACTTGCTTTTACTTGAGAGAGAAATGTGAGAATTGGATGAGAAGATAATAGGGGGGATTTGGAGTGTTGGTGTGTGGGGTTGAGTAAGAGACAGTCAACACCCACATTGTCACTCCATTCAAGGTTCAAGGCTGGAGATAGCTTGAGCCATCCTCAAGTTTTTGGGGTTGATAATTTGAATTTGGCCTTAGGGTTTGAGAAAACCCAAGGCATAAACATTCTTGTGATTGAAAAATGAGAGAATGTAATTTATCCACTGCCATCTATGCTAATTTTAAATCTAAGGCAATGAAGTAAATCCCATTTTAGTTGTTAGCCCATCAGTAGCACACGCCTAGCCATCTCACTTATGATTGCAACATTTAGAATTTCCCTCACTTAGTTCTAAATTAGAATTTAATATTATTTTCTTTTTTCCCCTATTTTTACTTTTCAAATGTTGAACAACGATGCATTATAGTTTGAGTTAGTTTATAAATTTTGGACTATCAACTCAATTCCTTGTGGGATTCGACCCCGACACCCATCGAGTATATTTGTTTTGCCAATAACCATTTACACTCTCTCTTTGTGAGGAGTGGATTTGGACATTATTAAAAATGGCGTCGTTTCTGGGGAATTGAGTTGTGATAGCTACTTGTTTTGCACTTTGTTTTACATCTTTTTTCTTACTTTTGTTAAATTTTTCTTTGTATTATGACATTGTGGAATGAAAGAAGGTTTGGGGCTTGAAACCCTTATTTTAATGGCCCGTGTCCCTATTGTGAAGGACCCCACTTTTGGAAAGATCATAAATATGCCCCTAGAAGAGAGATGTGTGTACCTTCTTTCTCCTACAATGGACATAGATGTACTTTATGTGGTGGTCATGGTAGACATTGGGGTGATTGTCCCAATGAGTTCACTTCTCAAAATAGTGTCTATGATAGAAGTTGTGTTCTAGAGCTTGATAGGAATGAATCCATGGCATGTGAGGGAGGAATCAATATACATGACCGCATGGAATCCATGCTCCAAGACTTTTTGGAGTGGGAGTCTAATGCGGAGAAGGACAGCACTCCTCAATACCCATGGAAGTATCGACTCCTCAAAAAGGAAATTATATTTCTCTAAAAGAAGAAACTGAGGAGATATTAAGAAGCATAACAAGGAGGAGTGAACAACGGGACCTAGTCCAATTGACTCATGGGAGGAAGCTCAACATGATGATAAAGAAGGGGTCAAGATGCATTTTGAAGAGGTCAAGGTGATTTTCCAACCAACCAAACCAACTATGATGCATGATGCCATAAGTGAAGAAGTGATACTAGAGCTGCAACTACAAGTCCATCAAACCATTTATGAGGACTCTAGTGCACTTGAGAGGGAGGATGTCAAGCAAGAAACATGCTTGTGAATGGAGCGACTTAAACTGCCCTCCAATCATTTTTCAACATTAAACTTGGTTGACGATATGGAAATTGATATGACTAAGTCGATGGACGAAGTTGAAGAGGAAGATCAAGGTGGCTTCATCGTAAAGTATGTCATACCAACAAGGCCAAAGCACATCCCTTCTTTAAGGGCCAAGAAATACAAGAGGCAAAATCCATTGTTTGGCACCTTGATTCTTACACTACCACCCCTAAAGTGAAGTATAAGAATGGAAAAAAAACTTGGGGTGCAATTCAAATTCTCAAACTGGAGAGAAAAGTGGTGAAGATTGAAGTCGTTCAGCCGCGACATTAACTAAGGCGCTTCTTGGGAAGCAACCCAAGTTCTTTTACATTTTTTTCCTTTGTTTCTTTTTACTTTATATTTGTTTTGTCTTTGATATGTAAGGGTGGAACATGTGTGGAATGTGAAAAAGAATTGGAGGAGAAAAATTGAGAACCCGATGCTAGACCTGTGAAATGCAGGTCTGGCATAGGTTACATACAAAATACATGGAAGGAGAAGGTTCAGAAGAAGTGGTTCTACACTTCACCTGCGAAATACATGTTCAGCTATATTGTACACAGTCCAACGTAGATGCCTCCATTGTAAGGAGTTCTTTCACCCATCCCTTCCTTATTTTGTTCAATCTTATGCATCGAGGACAATGCTTTATTTTTGATATGGGGTGAAGTATGAGAAACCCACTTGTTAGAGATACATGATATGGCCCTACGATAGATTGGGTGACATCATTCTTAAGGGAAAATCATCATTACTTGCTAGTTAGCACAACCTGTGTAGATAGTAGTCTATGAATAAACTTAAAGAGTTTTTTTTATATTACGGTTCTTTTCCAAGGAGAAACTTTTTCTTATCTTATTTTTGTGTCGAACTGGGTGACATTTTCCAATGCTAGATTGAAAGGAGACTTTCTTAAGGGAAAATGTCAAGTCTAGAGTCTTTTTGAGTCTTTTGTGCACTTGTTTGAAGAGGTACCGCCAGAATTTCTTTATTGGTATTACACATGAGTTTTGAAAAGAAAAGGGGGGCACTTAAAGTTGAAAATAAGCACCCTCTTGTCGTGGGTTATATGTTCCTCGCTTGGCTTTTTGATTCGTAAGCTAGCTTGTCTAAAGTCATACTCTTAATGTGATTTAGAAAGTGTGTGAACTCCTTGGATTGTGACGTCTTGTGTAGTGAGTCCTTTGGCTTAATTCTTGTGTATGCATGATTGTCTAGAACTTTCCCTAAGTGTGATTCAAAATGAAATTTTAGACGAGGGTACACTTAGAACATGATCTTAGGCTTTCTTTTGATAGTCACTTTACCAAAATGACCTCCTTGAACATCAATCTTTAATAACCAATGTTTGAGCCTTGGAAACATTCTTAGAAACCACATTAAAAGCCTAATGACCCTGTTTAATCCTTTTCTTTGGCACCCATACTCCCTAGTTGCTAGTAATGAAAGAATGAAAAATGGGACTTAAAGCCCAATAGATGGGGAGAGATAAGGAAATGAACTAAAATGAGGCAAAAACCTAAATTTTGGGGTTTGCAAGAGAAGGGAGAAATATGAGATCTTCAATGTGAGATAGAACCAAATTGTGATGAAAAGAATGAAATGACTTGTTGAAAAACCTCAAATCATTAAAAGACAAAAAAAAATTTTAAGGTGCTACCTCTTACTTAGATGAGGCTAAATGTGGAATCCAAAGGTGTTATAAGGGTGGCTCTTGCTAAACAAAAGATGAAGATGATGAACAAGGAGAGATAAGGTGGAGTGATCTCAATAACGTGATGGGATGTAAAAGTATTCACAAAAAGGCATTAGGGAGGATCTAGTCACTAGAGCTCAACATTTGTCCTACCCTTACCCCTAGCATCATGATAACCCGCAAGTCCTTAGTGCTTTTGAGTGTAAAAACTCTACATTAGTGGCAAATTACACGAGGGAAAGCCTATGGATCAATTTGTATGCACTTGAATTTCTCTGTGAGAGTGAGCATATTTGCCTTATCATATAATCCCTATGTGTGAAATGTTTAAAAATATATGGGATTCTCTCTTCTTGTGAGTGACATCACTTCCTTAGGGTACATGATTAAAAGTATTTTAAAGTGAGAGATATGAATGAAACAAGTGTGTAGCAAACTTTAAGGCAAGCTTTGAATGTGAATATTCAATGACTGAGATGCTTCTTGAGTTTGTTTTGATGAACTATACCCCTTGTTTGAATGAATTGAATGCATGCAAGATATGCTTAATAATCGTGGTCACTTGTTAAAGCTTGTGCAACATGTTTTGAGTTTTTTTCTATTTCTTGAGTCAGTGTATAATTCTTGGATTTCTTGAGTCTAAATGGTTTTGTGTGCAACTCCGATGATGCTCTAAGCTTACGTCAAGTCTTCTTGTGATGGAATGCCTTGCTAGAAGACAAGCACTAGTTCAAGTTTGGGGGTTTGATTAGTTGGTAATTTACCAACTCATTTGGCTTTTAAGCATGAGCTTTTTCTTGGTTTCCAACTCACTTAGGAAGGTTTTATGCCTTTTTTCTTCTCTATGCAGGCATTTGAAGGAAGCAAACGTAATGGAAGATTTGAACTCAAAAAGAGCTACTAAAAACATGCTTTTAACCTGATTTTCATAGATCTAGACTTTTGAAACACAGGTGGGACTTTTTGCACCGGCTATTCGCCGGTGCTAAGAAGGTTGGCACCGGCTATTCATCGGTGCTAACAGGTTCGCATCGTCTATTCACCAGTGATTCATAGGTTGGCACTGGCTATACACCGGTGCTTCGTAGGTTGGCACAACTGTTCACTGGTGTTTAGCAGGTTGGCACGTGCTAAACACAATTCTTAGGGAAAGTGACCCATTTCACTGATGAAAGGGCAAAAACGTCCAGAAAGGTTTCCAAAGATCCTACAAGCCTCCAAGGACAATTATGAAAAGTTATACAAAATAAAGTACAGATATTTATCACCCAAAATTGTACATCACACATTTTCCATTCATTCATACATTCGATTCAAGAGAGAAGAAAAATTCTCTAGAAAAACACACCACATAATTGTAGTGATAGAAAGTATTTTTCTTCTTCTTTTTCTTTAAACCATTTTGGGGGAACTCCACCATTGTTGTAAGATCTTGTGAAGAATTATGATGAATTTTGAGGGAATTTCTCTTGGTATATTCTCTCTCTCTCTCTCAATATGAGTAGCTAACTTGCTAGCTAGGGGTGTATGCATGGTGGGATTGTAAATATGAATAAGTATTGATTAATTGTTCTTGGATTTTTATTGCAAGTATAGATCTATTGTTTTCTCTAAGTTTTAATTCTAAAAATTGATGGTTGCATACATGAATTTTTCTTTACTTTTCTTGCTTTTGCTTGAGAGAGAAAAGTGAGAATTGGGTGAGAAGATAATAGGGAGGATTTGGAGTGTTGGTGTGTGGGGTTGAGTTAGAGATAGTCAACACCCGCATTTTCACTCCATTCAAGGTTCAAGGCTAGGATAGCTTGATCCTTCCTCAAGTTTTTGTGGTTCAGAATTTGAATTTAGCCTTGGGGTTTGAGAAAACCCAAGGCATAAACATTCTTGTGCTTGAAAAATGAGAGAATTTAATTTATGCACTACTATCTATGCTAAATTTGAATCTAAGGCAATGAAGTAAATTGCATTCTAGTTGTTAGCCCATCAATAGCACACCCCTAGCCATATCATTTGTGATTGAAACATTCAAAATTCCCCTCATTTACTTCTAAATTAGAATTTAATATTGTTTTCTTTTTTTCTCCCCATTTTTACTTTTCAAATGTTGAACAACCATGCATTCTAGTTTGAGTTAGTTTAAAATTTTTGGACTATCGACTCAATTCCTTGTGGAATTCAACCCCAATACCCATAGGGCATATATGTTTTGCCAACAACGGTTTACACTCTCTTTTCGGGAGGAGTGGATTTGGATGTTATCAATAGCTAGGGGGCTTGTCCCAGCATCTCATTAAATTGTAGAGGCTTTTCAGACATAGGCTAGTATGTTCAACTTCGAGATTTAGCATTGTAATTTATGATTTGATATACATTTTATATTACTCAGACATTCTCTTATTCATGTTTAAGTTATCAGTTTCCGCTTTAATTTATGCTCTTTTGTTTCTATGTTCATTTGATGGGTCGACTTGGAGTCATTCGTTGTTCTATGTTACGTGTCTCGATCCGTTCGGATCATGACATGGCTAAAACCTACATAGCTGACTGAATAGAGCGCCCCAAGTGCCCCTGGGGAATTGAAGTCCTAACAAAGGAACAACTAAAAGTACCCACCTTATGAGCCTTCTTCTCGATATTCTTCACATAACCATCCTATTTCACCCCCTCCACATTCTTGACAAATTCTACCACTTCCTGGTCTTACCTGCAGAGAGCATCTGGAGGGTTAACACCACAGGCCCTTAACTGTCACGACCTGAGCATGGACCCCAAACTGAGATACAGAACCTAGAACCATGAATGGGTCCAAGCTAACCCATGGTACATACATAGCATGAAATAGAGCATATCTAAAGTGAAAATAAACTTGAACTCATCATAAGTGGAAGTTTGTATATCATAACATGAAACATAAGCGTATACACGAGTCAACAACTCTTAACCATCTATACATAGCTACCACAAAAGCCTTTATCATAAGATGAGCTAATGGGACAACACCCCCAACTAGCTTGCTAAGTTTGAAACTAAATGACATAAACGAAAGAAACATAACCAAATCTGTCATCCACGGATCATGAGTACTTACCAAAACTGGGATGGTACTAGATTGAAGCGGAAGGGAGCTAACATCAGGACTGAGACTGGTCACCTGAATCTATATCATGAGATTACATAGAATAGAGTATGCAGTCAGTACTTTGAATGTACTGAGTATGTAGAGAAATTAAAACACGCTAGTAAAGTGATAGTTTGAAATCATGAACCAAAAACAATATAGAAGATGGGAGTAAGGACAACATGTGAAAAGACATATTTCTGAAGTAACCGTAATCATGAGATATTCATCATAAGCTAAACCTAATGATCCAAGGTTTAGAAATAAAAATTCATATAGTATACCATACTTGAAATCATAAGCAAAAACTCATAAACTGACTAATTGGTCAAATATGCCATAAAACATAATATCGTAGGTCATGAACATGAGTATCTTAAAACATGAGGAACAATGAGAGGCTTCATCATAATACACACCATTATGATAGAGCTTAAATGATGCCCCAACTGTCTCGCTCAAGTGGCAGAACCATTCTAAGCTTTGGTAGGGCAAAGAACGATAAGGCGTGATATCATTCGTGAGCCCCATCAGGCTGGGAGGGAACACTCTCTAGCGAGCCCCCCTACATGAACATATACCTACGGTGACACATAGTTATGAGGCTCGAGGTTTACTTTCTCCCCTAGCCTACTAAATGGTAGACATTACTCCCAAAAAAATGCACATGACTCATAATCATCATCATGAGAACATATTTGATCTTGCATGACCTAGTTTAAAATTATTAAATCATAGTTATACTTGTCATACGTGAACTATCCGTGAAAGTAATGCCACAATTGGCCATGATACATAAACTAGATTTTCATGAAACCCATACATACTTGAATAAGACTTCATTACTCGAAATCATAATATCATAGGTTTAAGAATTGATAAACATTCATGCATATTTTGATAATTCATCATAACGTGGAACATACACTTATAAGCTTGAAATTCATAAATCATGCATATTAGGCAAAATCATCATAACTTGAATGTATAGATCCATGAGAGATTATAGTTGAAATGGAGTAGCCATAATCATAAATCATGAATTTCATCATAAGATACTTGAATTGATAAGAGATCATAAGAGATTTCATGAGAATTTGGTCTAACCCTAGAATTTCAACATATCCTGCCTAGGGACTTGAAATTGTGAGACAAGGGGTGAAATTGGAATGAGGGTTGAAGGTATCCCCCCATTCATACCTGGGAATCATGAATCCCTATCTTGACTTGAAGACCCAAGAGAGAATTGAATGATCTTGATGAAGAACCCTAATCTTGGCTTGAGAGGATTTGACCTTCTAGTTGAGGTTTTAGGAGTAGAATGAGGGTTTAGGCCTAGAAAAACCCCATAATAAAACCCATAAGAAACCAAAAAACCCTCATTTATGAGTTAAAAACTTAGGAAGTTACAAAATACCCCTGAGACTTTGCATTTATAAACTATTCTCTCTAGTGCTATGGCTCGTCCAATGATTCGTAGGACCTTACCTCGACTCATGCTGAGTCTCATGGTCTAAGTTCTTGCATTTGATCACTCTCTGAACATCATGCCATGGTACCTACCACGATCCATACCTCCATACCACGAGTTGTACCTAGACTCGTGATTCCTCACATCATCTCAGAACACTGCTCTGAATCTCTTCCTATGACCCCCTGTATGACTTGTACCATCTTCGCACGAATCATAGGACCTTGTTGTAGCCTAAATCAATCATTTCTTGACACCATGGTATGGCTAGCAGTATGACTTGTACCACCCAACAATGATTCATACTGAGACCCGTGCTGAGATATATTGCAGACTTTTATGCTTGTCAAATTCCAAATCCCTAGTCTAGTATTAGGAAAGTTTGGGGTGTTACATTATCTCCCCCTTGAGAACATTCATCCTCAAATAGAGAGTAAATAAGCTAGGAAGATAGGGAAAGAGCTACAATTTCGAAACTGAAACTATAAACTAAGGAATTGATGGAGTGACTGACTCCGGACTGAGACACATGATTAAACTGAATTCATGAACTATACATGCATGCTATGACATGAAAGGAACTGAGAGACATGAACTTGACATGAAACTAAATAGGGTACTAAGGAGGAAACTGGAACCTCATGTTGTAACTGAGCAGAAATGGAAAGATGCGGGTATCTAGCCATCATATCTTCTTCGGCTTCTCATGTAGCTCTATCAACAAATTGATTTCTCAACAAAACTTTCACGTAAGCTACCTCTTTGTTCCTAAACTTCAAAACCTAATGATCAAGGATGTCATGACTTGAGTCTACACCCTAGATGCGACACGGTGCTTAGAACCACGAATAGCTCCAAGCTAACCCATGGCTTAGCATAATTCTATTATGATTGAACTACTGTAAAAGAATCTTAAGAGGAAGCTATTTGTAATCAATAACCAAATAATTCTATAAGTAAAGAACATCTAATAAGATATTGAAACTTGAGCTGAAACTAATATACTCTGTTTGAAAGCCTTCTAAAAGAAAACTGATGGGTTGTTGGGATAGACCCGCACTTAAATGTCTGAAAACAAAAAATGAAAATAACTGGGAATGAAGATTTCGGTCCTTGGAAGATGAGGAATCACCAATAGAACTTTGCTGCAATAAGTCTGAAGGAGAAAACCCCGCTGCTGAGCTTGAGAGCCTGAGCCTATTTCATAAAACGATATAGCACAACATATATATATGGTCAGAACTTATAATTGTACTAAGTATATGAGACATAAAACTGGAATATATAGAACATAGTGATAATCTAAAAAGATGTGTTGAATTGCATAACTAAACGAAGTAACACGAATCTTACAAGATATATAAAAAAATAGATGTGAAATAGTAGTCCAGAAATACGTAATAAAGTACAATAAAAACTGATTTAAGGGTCATGTACATGTACTAAAAACTAGATCTATAATTGTGACTGAGACTGTATCTGTACTGAATGATGGAAGAGCCTATTAACTGACATATAACCATGGGAGCTAACTGTGGAGTTCGATGTGTACGCCCCATCGATAGGACCTAATATACCTTGCCAGGGTGTATAGCCATGGCTGATGTGATCACTAAAACTGATGCCGATTCAGGCTGATTACCTACGGTGGCATGTAGTTCTGGGTCCTGGGTGCGCTGAACCATGGACTAGCTCGATGCTAAGAACTACTCCTAATTGATAAGTTTACTGATAAATTATTAATAGCTCAAAAGCTAATGTTCTTAAAGCTAAGTCAAAAACTTTATCTGATAGTATTCTAAGAGCCTAAAAACTGGAAATACTGATTATGCTATCAACATATGTATACTGAAATCATGATAGAATCACAAGACTGAAATATGAACAAGCTAAACTCAATGCCATATAGATGTGAAATATATATTTATATAACTGAACTTCAATCATGTGAAAATCTGTCATGAAAGTATCATTTGTTATTGAATTGTAAAACCATGGATATCATATACTAGAAATAACAGGAGACTTTAGAATGTTGAAGTAATAAGGGAACTTATAATTGAGAAATCTCAAGAAGTAGCTTGCAAATTCTATATAGAATTGGAAGCCCGAGTTCTTGGCTTGAGAGAGAAGCTCTGATCTCTACGAACGATATTCTGAAAGTCTAAGTGGAGAACGAGGGAGAAGAACCCTTTAACCCTCTAAATCCTTTGAAAATATTCCCAAAACAGTGTAGTTTAGGAACTAAAATAGAGAAAAGTTACAAAAATGGCCCTAGAGAAAAGTTTGAAAAACTTCCCATCAGAATCCAATGCATCACATAACGAGTCATTAGTTGTGACCATGACTCAGTGGGACCAGTCGCTGGTCCTGGGTCTTAAAATTCTAGTTTCTGGACTGAATCAATAGACGAAAATGACACCCCATTATATAGAACAATGGGTTGTTGGTTCCACTCATTTTCACTGAAGGATGTTTGAATAGATTTTAGATCTTACCCAATGGAGAACAGAGTGACCCTCCATCTAAAACAATAGGTTGTTGTTTCCACCCGTTGTCACTAGGGTGACTTTAGCATTTTATGGATTTCATTCAATGGCTTCAGAGGATGAGTCGTTACACCTACCAATGACTCATTGTCTAGCTCGTTGTTTGGGAGAAGATTTTTGACAACATTCTGGACTTGACAAAACGGGCAACACAACAACTTGTTACCACTAATGATGGGTCATTGTATCACTTATTGAATCTGAGAGAGGAATCTGCTGGATGACTAACGATCATCTTAACGGGTCAGTGTTTCTGACAATGACTCATCTAACGAGTCGTTCGGAGAAAAAACTTTTGTTTTTTCATTTCATGTCTAAGGTTTAATCTAAGGGACTTTGGGGGTGTTACAATATCTCCTCCTTGGGAATTTTGTCCTTGAATGAAGGCTAAGTAAGCTGAAAGAGTGGAAAAAGAGCTGCAATCTCGAACTAAAGACTATAAACTGAATATTGGAGTGACAGACTCCAAACTGAAATAGACATACTTACTAAATTCATGCAACTAGGGTGCACCCCGATACATGAATAGAGCTGATGAGTATGGAATCGAATAGAGTACTGATGAGGAATTCAGTACCTGATGCTAAAGCTGAGTTGGAAGGGAATAGATGAGGATATCTAGCCATCATATCTGCTTCTACTTCCCATGTAGCTCGCTCAACTAGTTTGTTCATGAATAAAACATTTACTAAAGTGACCTTCTTATTACTCATATTACGAACCTGACGGTCTGGAATTTGAACTGGAACCTCCTCATAAAAGAGATAATCCTTTACATCAATGCCCCCTTTAAAGGCACTACTAAGGTGGGATCACTGATGCATTTCGTCAATAAGGAAACATGGAAGACTGCGTGCACCGATGCTAACTCCGTAGGTAAATCTAGCTCATAAGCCACATTGCCAATGCATCTTAGGATTCTGTAAGGGGCAACATATCTATGACTGAGCTTTACTTTCTTCTCGAACCTCATCATCTCTTTTATAGGTGAAATTTTTAGATATACCTAATCATCCACTGCAAACTCCAATTCTCTTCTCCTTACATCTGCATACGATTTCTGTTGGCTTTGAGCTATTTTTAGTTGTTCCCTGATAAACTAAACCTTCTGCATAGCCTCATGTATTGAATCAAGTCCTATTAAGGTGGCTTCACCAAACTCAAACCACCCTATAGCAAACCTACACCTCTTACCATATAATGCCTCGAACGGGGCCATCAGAATACTAGAGTGGTGGATGTTCTTGTATGCAAACTCAATGAGAGGTAAGTGATTATCCTAACTACCCTTCAAATCGATCAAGCAAGCCCTCAATGTATCCTCCAGAGTCTGAATGGTCTACTCAGCCTGGCCATCTGTCTATTAGTGAAAAGATATCCTGAGCTTAACCTGAGTACCAAGTCCCTTTTAAAATGACTTCTAGAAGTGTGAGGTTAACTGAGTACCCCTATCTGCAATAATGGACATGTGGACTCTGTGCAGTCTGACTAACTTCCAGATGTATAGTCTAACATAATATTCTGCTGAATTTGTGATCTTAACTGGTAGGAAATATGCTGACTTAGTCATCAAATTTATAATCTCCCAAATTGAGTCATGCTGTCAGCGCGTATGAGGTAGACCTGTAATGAAATCCATGTTATCTTCTTCCTACATCCAAGTGGGAATGCTAATATCTTTGGTCATGCCCCCAGATCTCTGATGTTCAACCTTGACCTATTTGCAGTTTGGAAACTTAGCCACAAATTCTGCAATGTCCTTCTTCATGCCATTCCACTAGTAGACTTCCCATAGATCACGATATATCTTGGTGGCACCTGGATGGATAGAGTACCTAGTGCTGTGAGCTTCTGTTAGTATCCGCTGCCTCAAATCACATATATCGGGAACGCACAATCTTCCCTAATAACGGGGCATACCATCTCCCTCTTTGGAGAATGCTTCCACCTCTTTTTTTAGGACTTCTTCCTTCAATTTTAGTAAGATTGGTTCTTCATCTTTCTTTGAGTAAACCTCAACCACAAGGGAGGATTCTGACCCACTCTAGACTACAACTTCACCTTCTGCTGAGTAAACCAAATGAACTCCTAACCGAGCTAGTCTGTGGATATCTCTAACCATCTCTTTCTTATCATCCTCAACATGGGTAACACTCCCCACGGACAATGTGCTGAAGGCATCAACCACTACATTGGCTTTGCCCGGATAGTACAGGACGCTCGTGTCGTAGTCTTTTAACAACTCCAACCATCTTCTCTGACGCAGATTCAGGTCATTCTGACTAAACACATACTGTAGGCTCTTATTGTCAGTAAAAACATCCACATAGACCCCATAAAGGTAGTGCCTTCGAATTTTCAAGGAAAATACTACTACTACAAGCTCAAAATCATGAGTCAGGTAGTTCTTCTTATGAACCTTGAGTTGTCTAGAAGCATAAGCTATAACCTTACCATGCTGCATCAGAACACAACCAAGGGCAACTTTGGAGGCATCACAATAGATCATGAATCCGTCTGAAACTTCTACCAGAGTCAAAACTGGGGTTGTAGTGAGTCGAGTCTTCAACTCTTGAAAAATTTTCTCACATGCATCAGACCACTAAAAATTCACCTTCTTTTGAGTTAGTCTGGTCAAATAAGAGGTAATGGAGAAGAATCATTCTATGAACTATCTATAGTGACCGACTAAGCCCAAGAAACTCATGATGCTTGACAGAGAGGTGGGTCTTAGATAATCCTTGACTGGCGCTATCTTTTGAGGATCCACCTGAATACCCTCACTGGAGACCACATGATTCAGGAATGCAACTAAGTTTAGCTATAATTCACACTTGCTGAATTTAGCGAACAACTGGGGGCCCCTAAGAGTCCGCAACACAATCCTCAAGTGATATGCATGTTTCTCCTCTGTTCTTGTTACGACCCGAATATAGACCCGGATTAAGACATGAGACACACAACCTCGAGAGGCTCCAAGTCAACCTATGACATGAAAATGATATCTAAAACTCAACATAAATAAGCGGAAATCTAACATACATAATAGCAAAAGTCTAAAATTTTATACATTGAATATCTGAATACATAACAGTGATCTAAAACTGAAAACATACTATGTGTGATAAGTCTCTACACGCTGATGAGTTGTTCCTCTACATGCTGACGAGTTGATGGAACAAGACCCCAACTAACTCACTAGAAACTGAAAACCCTAAATACAAGCTGAAAGGGGTCCTCGAAGGATGAGGACTCACCAACACTAACTGAGGGATGCGAACTCTGAGAGTCGGCTAATGGCAGGGATTGATCTGAATGTTAGAGCCTGTATCATGAAATGATACAACATAGAGTATGCGGTAAGTACTTGAAATGTAATGAGTATGCAAGGTAAGTAAAACGAACAGTTAAAATACATAAACGTTCAAAAGAGTAGGACAACATAATCATAAATTAAATATCATAATGTAAACACAAGGCTCAAGGTTTACAAACATCCGTAGACCAGTCATAATCATAATCATAAGAGAGAAAATTTATAGATCATAACTTGAGCTAAAGTAACATAACATAACCATGCCTAAATCATGAGGAATAATGGGAGGACTCGTCATAACCGACACCATCATGATACAGTCTTACATGATGCCCCAACTATCTCAATTAAGTGGGCAGAGCCATCCCAGGCTTGCCAGGCAAGGGACATGCAATATGTGATATCACAAAAAGGGGATCCATTAACATTTGTGTATATATATAAACCTATGGTGGCACATAATTTTGAGACACCGACGTAGTTCTTTGAATGTCGGGCTACTCGGTGCTAGACATTGCTTTCAAAAACATGCACATTAGGCTCGTATAGTAACCGTAAGGTTATTCATGAAGTTCATGGCCTAATAAATAATAACATCATTGATCCCCATTTTAAATACATGTTTATCCATGAAAAAGGGCCTATGAATTGGCCAAGAGTCATAAATCAATCAATCATGAAATCCATGCATACTCGTAAAACATGTAGAAACTTGACATTTCATAAATTCATGATAAGTACTTGAGAGAAATCAAATCATAAAGCATAAATCATAATTGGACTAATTAAGATCAAGATCATAGCGAAATCATAACTTGACTTTTCATAAAACATACATAATTGGGCATAATTGGATTTATATTCAAATCTATAAATTTATATTCAAAATAGTCATAAAATCTTCCCATAGATCATAAAACATGATTTAATACATGGAAGAAATTTACCCATAGATAGATCATTGAGAATTTCACAAGAATTGGAATAAACCTCATAGATCATGAAACTCGAATTCTAGCATTGAAATTCATGGAATTGAGAAGGATATAGGGCAAATCCTTTTCCTCAGGATCCTATTAACTAGAAATAGAGAACGAAATAACTAGAAAGGTTATTAGAATCCCCCTCTTCTCGAAGAGAGTGAAAGGAACTCTCATTCAAGATCTCACATACCTAGGTTGATGATCCCTTAGTTTTCCTTGAAGAGTCCAAGAAGATTTGAAGAGGTTGAAGAAGAACCTTAGCTCCTTTTTTGAGAGAAAATCCAACTATTGATCTTTTGGAGAGGGTGAGGATTTAGCTAGGTTAATCCCTTTAATCTGACCTTAAGGAAGCCCAATACAACATTATTTAGGAGTTAGAAGCACAAAGTTTACCAAAATACCCCCAAATAGCCAAAAAAAAAGACCTGGAACTAGCAGTTCCAATGACCAAGAGGACGGGTCATTGGTTGCTAGGATGGCCCGTTCTAAGGTTCGTTGTTTGCTTGTTGCTGCTTCACTAAACTACTCATAACATTTTACTCCAAACTCTGATTAATGCAAGGTCAGATGTGTTGGAAAAAAGACCCCAAGGGCTTCCATTTAAGGTGTTGTATTACCTAAAAACATTTTGTAAGATGGGAGCTATGGTCATTTGAAGTTGACCCTTGTAAGAACTTATATGAACACTCAATCAATAAGGAGGCTTTCAACTCAACTTTGTGCTAGAGGTCCCTTATAAACTTAATTTGCATCTAATGCACTTCTTATACTTAGGAATCGATCTTAACACCTTGTATCCATAATTTCACTTGCTCGGGTCTATCCATATACCTAAAACGGTTCTAAACTTAGCCCGAGATTTTTAACAAACTAGCAGAACCAACGACCCATCCAATGGTCGTGGTAACAAACAATGGACTGTTGGTCCATCTGTTGTTTTCTCCATTCTTCCTTTAGAATTCTCTTAATCTGCTTCAACAACCACAAATAACGACATGTTCAATCAAGCCACGGTCCATACAATCCCCTCGTTGGTTCTGAGTAAATTTCTGACAACTCTCTGGTCAAGAAACAATGAGACCCTCCAACGACCCACTGGACCCTACAACGAATCGTACTGAGGTTCATTGTTTGATTGTGGTATTATTTTCCTACTGCAAGCCTCGGTTCTGACATAAGGAACTTTTGGGGTGTTACAGTTCTAGAGTAAACCAAGATATCATCTATGAAGACAATAATGAACTTATCCAGATACGGCTTGAATACCTTGTTAATCAGGTCCATAAAATCTGTAGAAGCATTTCTTAGACCAAATAACATAACTACAAATTTGTAGTGATCATAGTGAGTCCTGAAGTCTATCTTGGGGATGTCATATTCCCTGACCCTGATCTAATGGTATCCTGATTTGAGATCTACCTCGGAAAAACAGCAAGCTCCCTGGAGTTGGTCGAACAAGTGATCAATCTTGGGTAAAGGATATCAGTTCTTGATTATGACCCTGTTCAACTACCAGTAGTCGATACGCATTCTGAGTGTACCGTCTATCTTTCGCATGAATAGGATTGAGGCACCCCATGGAGAGATGCTAGGTAATATGAAGCCCTTACCTAAAATGTCTTTCAGCTGTTCATTTAAATCTTTTAGTTCAGTTGGAGACATTCTATAAAGAGGAATAGAGATAGGTTGGGTATTTAGAAGAAGGTCTATGCGAAGTCTATTTCCCGCTCCGGAGGGATTCTGGGAAGATCTTCGGGGAACTCATTTACAACTGGAATTGACTGAAGATTGGGGTTTTGGAAATAGAATCCTTAACCCTATCTAGGTGAAAGATGTACTCCTTTGAGATCATTTTCCCAGCTTTAAGGTATAAGATAAATCGGCCCTTAGGCACTGAAGTACTACCCTTCCACTCCAGGACTGCTTCGTTAGGAAACTTGAATCTAACGACTCTTGTTCTACAGTCAACTGAGGCATAGAAATAATGTAAACAACCCATGCCAAGAATGAGGTCAAAATCAACCATATCTAACTCTACTAGATCAACTGTGGTGACTTTATGTAGCACTGTGACTGGACAATTCCAGTATACCCGACTGTCTCTAACTGACTCACCAATTGAAGTAGAGACTAAAAATGGTTCCTAGTGAAGTTCTAGACGACTATCAAAGTGGGTAGGAATTTACAGAGTCATGAATGAAAGTGTGTCTCCTGGATCTAGTAAAGCATACACATCTATCTGAAAGAGATGTAACATACCTGTGACTATATCAGGTGAGTTCTCCTTGTCCTGACGGGAGGATATGGGATAGAAGCGGTTGTAGCGCTGACCTCCACCTGAAACTAAGGTAGTACCCTACTAAGCAGAGCGACCTAGCGGAGCTGCTGATATGGTGGACTGGGCCTTCCCCTTCCTACTGATGGGTAATGTTTCAACTTGTGACCTAGTTTGCCACAACCAAAAAAAACCTCTTGGCCCAGAAGGCATTCACCTAGATGGTTTCTACCACACTTAGGACATACTGGAAAAAGTGCGGCTCCTGGAGAAATGACTCTGAGACTGGGAGCCTGATGCTCCATCCCTCCGATCTTTGCGAGACCTAGATGAAGGAGCACTAGCTGATGAGGGTGTTGGAGGTCTCTGTTGCTGTTGTAGGCAACTACCACTGCATGATCTCTGCTGCCAATACTCGAACTAACCTATCTATGCCCATTTACTCTCCCTCTCTATCTCCTTTAGTTTCTCCACCTCTATCTGTTGTGCATGGATAATAAGCCTGATGATGTCTATCTTGTTGATAAGCATGGCAATCTTGCACTGCTTAACTACCAAATCTGAGACTTCATTCACATATTTGAGCATGCGAGCCCTCGGCTCAGCAACCATTTATGGAGCATACTTTGATAGTTGAGTGAACTTCAAGGCATACTCCTGCACCTTCATGTTGTTCTGCTTCAAATTCAAAAAATCAGCAGCCTTAGCTTCCCTTAACTCCTGGGGAAAGAATCTGTCTAGGAACACAATCACAAATTTGTCCCACTCCAACGGACCTACACCATCCCTCCTTCCAATGCTTAAACCATATCTGAGCCACTCCTTTCAACTGATAAGCATCCAAATCTTCACTTTTGACAGAGGTAACACCCATGATTTGGGTGAACTTTTGAACCTCGTCAATGAACTCATGTAGGTCCTCATCTATCTTAGACCCATGAAATGATGGGGGGTTCATCTGAGTAAAATTCCGGACTTTAGCAACAACTGTATACCCATTGGCATTGTCAAGTACGACGACCTACTTGTTGACCTGGTTGGTCATCGCCTGAGCCAGCATTTGAATAGCAGCCGAAACTCCGCATGTGACACCTGATCTTCCTGAGGAGTTGCTAAAGTTGGTGGGGCTGGTTGGTTAACATTACCATTCCTCCTTCCGTTTCCTCTTTTAGGAGGCATCTTTATCTGAAAATGTTAGAACACGAGTTACGAGGACATTTTCGAGATTAATACTCTACAAAAAATAGGAATCTTAAAGAAAAAGAAGTTTTCCTAAAAACGGCCTCATAGCCTCCACCTCATAGGTGTGGTGCACTTCACACCTATGAAAAGGATGCTACTTGACGTGGCTTTCAGACAACCTAGGAAAATCTATACCTGAGGCTCTGATACCAAGTTTGTCATGACCTGAGTCTACATCCTAGATGCGACATGATGCTAAGAACCATGAATGGCTCCAAGCTAATCCATGGCTTAGCATAATTATATTATGACTGAACTACTGTAAAAGAATCTTAAGTGAAAGCTATTTGTAAATAATAACCAAATACTTTTATAAGTAAAGAACATCTGATAAGATATTGAAACTTGAGCTGAAACTAACATACTCTGTTCGAAAGCCTTCTAAAAGAAAATTGATGAGTTGCTGGGACAAACCCCCAGCTAACTTTAATATCTAAAGAACTAAAAATGACAATAACATGGAATGAAGACTCTTGTCCTCGGAAGATGAGGACTCACCAATAGAACTCTGCCGCAATAAGTCTGAAGGAGAAGTTAACCTCGTTGCTGAGCTTGATAGCCTGAGCATATTTCATAAAAAGATATTGCACAAGATATATGCGGTCAGTACTTTGAACGTACTGAGTATATAAAACATGAAATTGGAATATATAGAACATACTAATAATCTAAAAAGCTGTGCTAAATTGCATAACTAAATTGAAATACTATGACCCTTACAAGATACATAAAAAATCGAGATGAAATAGTAGTTTAGAAATGCGTAATAAAGTACAGTAAAAACTGATTTAAGGGTCATGTACGTGTACTAAAAACTAAGTCTTAATTATGACTGAGACTGTATTTGTACTGAATAATGGGAGAGCCTATTACTTGATATATAACCACGGGAGCTAACCATGGAGTTCGATGTATATGCCCAATCGATAGGACCTAATATACCTTGCAAGGGTATAAATTTATGGCTGATGTGATCACTAAAACTGATGCACATTTAGGATAATTACCTACGGTGACACATAGTTCTGGGTCCTGGGTGCGCTGAACCCCGGACCAGCTCAATGCTAATAACTATGCGCAATTGATAAGTTTACTGATAAATTATTGATAGCTGGAAAACTAGTGTTCTTAAAGCTAAGCCAGAAACTTTATCTGATAGTATTCTAAGAGCATATGGAACTGGAAATACTAATTATGCTGTTAGCATTTGTATATTGAAATTATGATAGAATCACAACAATTGAAATATGAATTCATGCTAAACTTAATGCCATGTAGATACGAAAATATATTTATATAACTTAATTGAATCATGTGATAATATGTCATGAAAGTATCATTTGTAACTAAATTGTAAAACCATGAATGTCACATAGTAGAAATCACAGGAGACTTGAGAACACTGAAGTAATAAGGGAACTCATAACTGAAGAAAAGTTCTAAGACATGATTTTTCTATAGGACTGAGATATCTTGAAGTAATAAGGGAACTCATAACAGAATAAAAGTACTAAGACATGATTTTTCTATAGGACTGAGATGTCAATGTTTTCGGAACGCTTTTTTTACACAAGGGTGAAAGGATAACCCTTGCTGAAATTCCACATACCTGGAGAGAAATATCAGAGAAGTAGCTAAAAAATTCTAAGAAAAATTGGAAGCCCTAGTTCCTTGCTTAAGAGAGAAGCTTTGAAGTCTAAGAACGATATTCTGAAAGTCTAAGTGGAGAATGAGGGAGAAGAATCATTTACCCCTCCAAATCCTTTGAAAATATTCCTCATCGATGTACTTTAAGAACTAAAATAGTGAAAAGTTAAAAAAATGCCCATGGAGAGATGTCTGAAAAACTGCCCGTCATGATCTAACGAATCACACAATTAGTTGTTGGTTGTGACCACGACTCTGTGGGATTAGTCGTTGGTCTTGCGTCTTAAAATACTAGTTTTTGGACTTGACCAACGGACATAAACAATGACTTGTTATCTGGAACAACGGGTCGTTGGTTCCACTCATTGTCACCGGAGGAAGTTTGAACAGATTCTCAATTTCCCCTAATGGACAAACAGAATGACCCATTATCTAAAACAACGGGTCGTTGTTTCCACCCGTTGTCACTGGGATGACTTTAGCATCATCTAAATTTCATTCAATAGCTTCATAGGACAAGTAATTACACCAACCAAAGACTCATTTTCTGGCTCATTGATTGGGAGAAGATTTTTGACAACATTCTGGACTTGACAGAACGAGCAACATAATGAGTCGTTATCACGAATGATCGGTCACTTTATTGCTCGTTGAATATGAGGGAGGAATCTAAGGGATGAATAATGATTGTCTTAATGGGTTGTTGTCTCTGATAATGACTCGTTAGATGAGTCATTTTGAGAAAAATGTTCTAGTTTTTATTTCAAGTCTGGGGTTTGGTCTAAGGGACTTTGGAGGTGTTACAAAGGATCTCAACCAGAACCTTCTCATAGAACTTTTTCAACATAGACACATAGGAAACTGGATGCACCGAAGCTAACTTCGCTGGTTGCTCCAAATCATATGCCATCATGCCAAATTGCGTTAGAATCCTATACGGACCAATATATCAAGGATTAAGCTTCCCTTTCCTACCAAACCTCATAACTCCCTTCATGGGAGACACCTTCAGAAATACCCTATCATCGACCTCAAACTCAAGCTCTCTCCTCCTAAAATCCGCATGTGATTTCTGTCAAATTTGAGCTATTCTTAGCCTCTCCATAATAAGATAAACTTTCTCCATAGACTCATGAACTAAATCCAGTCCTATCAACATAGCTTCACCAACCTCGAACCATCCATTAGGTGATCTACACCTCCTCCCATAAAGAGCCTCAAATTGAGCTATCTGAATGCTAGAGTGCTAACTATTATTATAGACAAACTCGATGAGAGGAAAGTGATCATCCCAACTACCCTTGAAATTAATCAAACATGCTCTCAACATGCTCTCAAGAATCTGAATGGTCTGCTCAACCTGACTATGTGATTCTAAGCTTCACCTGAGTACTAAGTCCCTTTTGAAATGATCTCCAGAACTGCGAGGTAAACTGAGTACCCCTATCTGAGATAATGGATAAAGGTACTCCATGCAACCAAACCAACTCTTGAATGTGCAATCTAGCATAATCCTCAACTGAATCTGTAGTTTTGACTGGTAAGAAGTGAGCTGATTTGGTCAACCCACCCATATAGAGTCACATTGTCGGCATGTATGGGGTAACCCCTTTAATGAACTCCTTGTTTATAATCTTCCCATTTCCATGTACGAGTGTTGATGTCCTGAAGCATACCTCTATCTCTCTGATGCTCGACCTACCCTGCTGGCAATTCGGGGACTTAGCCACAAATTTCGCTACATCCTTATTCATGCCATTCCACCAATAGAATTCCTATATATCACAGTATATCTTGGTGGCACCTGGATGGATAGAGTATCGAGAGCCATGAGCCTCGCTCAACATCAGCTCTTTCAAGTCATCCATAGTCGGAACACACAATCAGCCCAAATACCAAAGTACACCATCTCCCCCTTGGGAGAAAATCTCCACTTTCTTATTTCGGACAGCTCCCAAAGCTTCACAAAGATAGGATCCTCATCTTTCCTTGCTTTAACTTCTGTCACCAATAAAGATTCCAGCCCATTTTGAATAATACCGTCATCCGTTGAATATGTAAGGAGAACTCCTAGACGAGCAAGCCTATGGACAGCCTTCACCAACTCCTTCCTCCCATTCACGACATGGAACACACTCTCCATGGACAGCCTACTAAGAGCACCCATCACTACATTATCCTTGCCCCGATGATAAAGGACACTCATGTCATAATCTCTGAGAAGCTCTAGCCATCTTTTTTGCCGCAAATTTAGGTACTTCTGAGTAAACAGATAGTGTAGGCTCTTATGATCCGTGAACATATCCACATGCACCCCATATAAATATTGTCTCCAAATCTTCAAGGCAAACACTATCGCTTCCAACTCTAGGTCATGTGTCGTGTAATGCTTCTCGTGAGTCTTAAGATGCCTTGAGGCATATGCAATGACTTTACCATGCTTCATCAACACACAACCAAGGTCAACCCTAGAGGCATCACAACACACAATGAAGCCATTCGTGCCCTCCGGTAAGGTCAATATCAAGGCTGAATTAAGTTGAGTCTCTATCTCCTATAAACTCTTCTCACAAGCATTCGACCATTGAAATTTGATCTTTTTCTAGGTAAACATAGTAAATGGTGCTATAATTGATGAAATCCCTCTATGAACCTCCTATAGTAGCCATCTAAACCGAAAAAGCGTCTAATATCAGTGGGACAAACAGGTTTAGGCCATTCTTGTCCGACTCTATCTTTTGAGAGTCTACCTGCAAACCCTCGCTAGACACCACATGACCCAAGAATGTTATTGAGTTCAGACAAAACCCACCCATGCTGAATTTAGCAAACAATTGATGATACTTGAGAGCCTGCAACACAATCATTAATTGAGCGTCCTGATCCTCCTTGCTTTGAGAGTATATGAGGATATCATCTATGAAGATAATCATGAACATATCAAAATATTTTTTGAGCACCCTGTTCATCAAATCCATAAAAGTTGCAAGAGCATTTGTTAGTCCAAAAGACATAACTACAAGCTCATAATGATCATACTAATCTTGGGCAGAATTATATGCCCAAGTGATACTCAAATGCTTTATTTCGTCTTGTTTATCCATTGATAATTGTACATTCTCATGTGATTTGTAGTTAAAATGTGAATTTACACTAACCAACATGATTAGTGTTGTTTTGCAGGAAAAATGTAATTTTAGGAAGCTAAGATGCATGTTGGGAGAAATCAGGAATAGACTCAGAAGCGAGCAGTGGAAAAAGCCCAGGTTATGCAGAAAATTAAGGAGCTCCGCGATGGAGCCGTGTCACACTGCCATCGTGGATGCATTCTGCCCCGGATGATAAAAATAGGCCAAGTTCCAGTGAAGGTCAGTGTCGGGGCCGTGGCACGTTGGCCAAGCCCCGCATTGCACACCGTGGCACGTTGGGCATAATTACCTGGAGGACCAGATTCTAGTGAGGGTCCGCGTTTGTGGCGTGTCACAGAGGCAGTGCTCCACGATGCACTCCGTGACACATTGCTTGTTATTCCGGAAAAAAATTTCCACTAGTATAAATAGCACACTTAGGTTTATTTTTAATTATTCTGACTTGGTTGAGCAAGAAGGTGGGTTACAGGTAGTTGAGGGGACGGAATTCTTAGGGTTCTTCTCTATCTCTTTCTTCCTTATTTCAATTATTTGTATGATTTACACTCATTTAACGATGTTTAATCCACAAATGAGTGGCTAAAGTCACTTCTTGCTGAGGTTAAGAACATTTGTAGTGGAATGTAATTATTGATCATCTTGGTTTTTCATCTTTTCTTCCATAGTTGTTCTATTAATTCTTGTTCTTACTGCATTAATGTGTGGCCAATATTAATGTATATCTAAAAAATCCGGTTTGCGCTCGAAAGAGAAAGAAATTGGAAAGTTGTGAATTAATAGGATATGATCTCTTCTTGGTTTGGGAAAATTGAGAATTGATTTACCTTCAGAATAGAAATATATCTGAAAGTCGTATTAGTCAATTAAGGAATCGATTTCGTATGGCTAGAACATGAATTTCTTCTTATAACAGAAATGTAGGTGGAAGGTTCATGATTCTTAAGTTGGGTTAAATACGAGAGTTTTAATCCATAAGCAATAATTCTTGACTAGCAACCAAAGGAAAGATTAACCAATTTGTATCAATAAATTACTTCCCTGCATGTTTGTTTTAGCCTCAGCATGCTCGTTACTATAGTTCATACTCAAATTGTACATTTGTTTTAGATTAGTATAAATTAGGAAACAAACTCCCAAAATCTTCTTGAAACTGTTGTCTGCATTATTAGAGTTAGAGTTTATTAACGCTTAATTCGATTATTACCTTGGTCCAGTCCCTGTGGGATCGATACTTGGCTTACTTTAGCCATTTTACTACTTGTTAGACCACGTGCACTTGCGTGTAGTTGTGAAAAACACCGAACACGTTTTTGGCGTCGTTGCCGGGGACTGGCAATTGGTAAAATTGTTGTCTTAAGTGTTAGTTTACGATTTCTTGTTAGTGTTGACAACTTGGTCTTAGCTTGTCTTTTGCAGATATTGGATTCTGTTGAACACTGGCAAGGGACAAGGAGCTGGTGGATTCACACTTAGAGCCGGAAAGACAATTCCATCTTCAAAGGAGAGAAGCTCTAGAGAGAAAGCTGCAGTTGCTCAGACAGACAATCCTGGAGCAATAACAGAATCCACCCATTGTAAGGGCAGTGTTAGTGCCCGAAGAAATAGTAGCTAGGCCAGTTCGCGAAGTGGCAATCCCACATGCTAACAACATTACATCTAGCATTCGCAAACCTGAGCCAAGAGGGAGGTTCGAGCTTAAACAGAATATGGTGCAATTGTTGCACACCAGCGGGCAATTCACAGGTCTCCCTCACGAGGATCCACAACAACATCTCCAAAACTTTTTGGAGATAAGTAACACTTACATCCCCGCTGGAGTGTCACCCGATTATGTCAGGCTTACATTGTTCCCATTTTCACTTTTGGGAGAAGCAAAGAGATGGCTAAAAGCTGAGCCACCTAATTCCATCACTACTTGGGATGATCTTGCAAAGAAATTCTTGATACAGTTCTTTCCATCCGGCAAAACAACAAGACTTAGAAGTCAAATTCTAAGTTTTAAATAGAGAGAGAGAGAGAGAATTTGTTTCAACCTTGGGAAAGATTCAAATCTATGTTGCGGGATTGTCCTCATCATCACCAATCCAATGATGTACTGGTGCATACTTTCATAGAGGGGTGCATACTTTCATAGAGGGTTTGGAACCCCACACAAAAATCTTGCTAGACTTAGCAGCTGGGGGACAAGCATTAGAAACAACTTATGAGGAGATGTATACTTTGTTGAACCGTATTTCGCAGGGAAATCCAGAGTGGAATGCGGACTCTTCTAGAGGAGGAACAAGGAAAGCGACAGGAGTCTTGGAAGTGGATGGTTTTACAGCTATCGCTGCACAGATAGCTGCGTTACAGAATCAACTCAATACCCACTTCAGCAATATGAGCATGAATGATTCTCAAGCCCCAGTGAATGTAGTGTAGCAGATTTGGTGTGAAGTGTGCGGTAGTAATGAACACTCAGCTGAGTGTTGTGGGGCAAATCCTGATTCAGTGAACGTTGTTGGTAATGTACACAGAAATAATCACTAACAGTATGGCAACAACTACAAATCTAATTGGAGAAGTCACCAGAATTTATCTTGGGGTAGTAACAGCCATCAAGGGCAGAGTTCGAGTCAGGGAGCACAGAGAAATCAAGGAGGGCAGCAGCACTATCAGTCGCAATACAAAAGCAACAATGCACCTCCTCCACCACCATCACCCAGTATCAAGGAAATGTTTAAAACGATGATAGCTAACCAAGATCAATTGCAGGCTGACTATGTGAAATTGGCAGCCGATGTGAAGAACAATCAGTTAGCTACAAAGGCATTGGAGTACCCGTTCGGGAAACTAGCTGGAGCTCAGAACACCAGGCCGAGAGGAGGACTTCCATGTGACACTAACCCTAATCCCAAGCAAGTGAATACACTGACTACAAGGAGTGGTTTGCAACTCAAGGAGGTGGAACCAGAAAGACCACCACAGCAGTCGGGAGCATTGGGGATGGAGAGGGAACACAATGATGATAGGGGGAAGGAGAAGGAAGCTGAACCAGAAAGACCACCACCCCCGTTCCCTCAAAGATTAAAGAAACACAAGGAGGAAGCGTGTTTCAAAAAGTTCATGGAGGTGCTTAAACAGGTACAAATTAATTTACCTCTTGTTGATGTTTTGCAAGGAGTGCCAAAGTACGCAAAATATATCAAGGACATCGTGGCGAACAAAAGCAGGTTGATGGAGTATGCTACGGTGGCGCTTACGGAGGAGTGCACTTCCCGGATACAAAATCGGTTTCCCACAAAGCTCAAAGACCCTGGGAGCTTTACAATTCAACTTACAATCAGGCAAAGTATCTGAGCTCATGGATTATGTGATTTGGGAGTAGGCATTAACTTGATGTCGACATCGGTATTCAAGAAATTGGGGCTAGGCAGTCCTAGACTGACAACAGTGATCTTCCAACTAGCGGATCGTTCTTTGGCCAGACCATATGGCATTGTGGAGGACGTGTTGGTGCAAGTGGGCTCCCTTATCTTTCCGGTTGACTTCATTATGCTGGATTTTTTGCCGGATGCGGAAGTCCCATTTATTTTGGCCCGTTGTAACCTCCCGTTTTCACCACTGATCCTTCCTTCCCTTCCTACCAGCGACCAATACAATGGACCGTTACAAGCTTCAACGGTCCATTGTTTCCATCCATTGCTACCACCAGGGAAACCTGAGATCCCAACCCGCGACCACCTATGATGGCTCGTGGTTTTCAATCACGGGTCGTTACAACCTCCCGTCCTACAACTTTTTCCCCATTTTCTACAGATTTAGTTTCTCAATCCCCGAGTCTACTCTTAGGTACTTCTGTTGTATTATAAATATCTGTAGTATATGCTCTCTTTGTGAAGAGTAGTCAGAAGATGCAAACCATCTTTTATATATTGCAAAATAACTACAGAGTTGTGAGACATGTTTTAAAATATTTTGGGACTAAAGTGGACTATGCCACAATGGAACTTCGATAAGGTTGGTAAAATAAGGGTCTAAGGGATGTTTGCTCAAGAGAATGGAATGCAATTTCAGAGACTATCTAGTGGTATATAGAAAGGAGAAACTCCAAAAAAAATAAAGAAAAAAAGGAAAATGTATCTAGTCTTAAGTTTTTTTGTATATATTTACTTTCTTTTGGGGAAACATACAAATGTACATGAGGGTGATGAAGTAGAAAATTAAATGCTAAAACACATTAGTATTAGAGCCAACTTAACACCAAAGATGTACCTCGAGTGGATAGAATTTGAAAAAAGTGCATACCAAGATGCTCAAAAAAAGAACTGAGACACAGTCAAGACTAAAAGACATACTTGAGCACTTTAACAAAATGTTTAAGGCATTACAGCTATTTCAACATGTATAAAGCTACACAGAACTACCAAGAAAGAAATAGCTAGTAAGAAAGCCGTATTGCAGATACTATGTAGATCAAGGAATCCAGATATCAATTTCAAAATAGGGATGGAGGGAGTGAAAAATTAGTTCTTCCTTGGCTTACAGCCGGCAGCAGAGTAGAGAGAACAAAGATAGTATGCTAGGATAGATATGTTTAGGAGTATCTTTTGGAATGGAGAGAATGTGTTTTCATCTTGTTTGAGATGTGTTCAAAATATAAGAGGGAGCAGGATTAAATAGTGTAAGGATCCCTATTGATAAAGAAGACTGGAAGTAAAGGAAATAATAAAAATCATCTAATCACAATATTCCTTTTCTAAATAGAATGACTCAATAATTAGTTGTAAAACATTAAATTTTACAATAGATCGAAAAATTTCAAAGTTGTCCCAAATTATACAAAGCTTCCAACTATCATCTTTAACAGTTATTACACTTATTTAGTAATATTCTTCACATTTCAATACTAATATAAATATCTAAAGTCATAGTAATTCGATATCAGATGATTTTTAACATAAATAAGTCATAAAGAAGTACTCATTGCTTACCAGTAAAGCAGTGAGGAAAACAACAATGAACACCAACTAAACAACTATCTTTTTCCAGTTACAAACAACACCCAACAAGAAAGAAGATGAAATGTAGTATTTTCATGCTTTATGTTTTGATATCAGATGATTTTTGACACAAATACAGAAGAAACATCAACTTAGAGCTACCATAACTACAGAGTGATAATCAATAGAGTCAGCTACGGAGCATAAGATAAGGAAGAAACATCAGCTTAGAAGCAAATTGTCAGTTTTTGATAAAGTTGGAATTTGATAACAGATCTTGATCTACTTCAATCAAATCCTGCAAGATTGTTGCATTTTAGAAAAAAAATTCAAATGGAATAACAAATCAAAATGATTAAAAAGATATAAATATGCATGAATATAAAATATGTATACAAAAGGCATTTATCACTCTCAAAATGAGCACAACGATGCACAAATATTTAAAAGAAGATCAAAACTATCTTTTCTAATCATCTAACTCCATCCAATCCCAATCTGTATCATTATACTCATCCTCCTCTTCCAATGTTTCCACAATAGTATCTTCTAAATCTTGTGCATTAGATGGATTATCAACAACATAAATGGGTGCATCTTCTCTTGACCATCTAAAGTCACCACCATCTAATCTATCTAAAGGACCAACGTCATCATTAGGCTCCCTCCAAAATGTGTCTCCTATATTAGGACAATTCTCTTCCTCTAGATCATACAAATCAACAGGGACTTTATTTCTTGCGTAATAAACATCTTTCTCAACCGAATCTACCATATTAAAAACTTGATGAAATTGTGACGCCAACACAAAAGGATCATCTTTACTATATAACTTGTTGAAGTATACCTGACTTAACTCATATTCATCTACTTCATTCTGAAACCAATCACATCTAAACAACACAACACTAAGACAACTATAATAATCAATCTCAATGATATCTTGAATAACTCCATAATAAATAACCTCTCCATCTATGGGATTCTGGTCCCTAGCACTAGCAAAACTATCTGTTTTTGCTGATAAAGTCACTCCACTATTTTGAATCTTGTGTGGAGCGTCCCGATTTTTCATATGAAATCGATATCCATTATTGAAATATGCAATATATTTTTTTCCACCACATTAGGTCCTCTAGCTAGCCATGTTAAATGATGAGGTACTTCAACATGTTTAACTTTCTCCCTGATTCAATTGTTAAATTCACGACTATGATTCCTTGCTCTTGCCCATGTATTTGATCTAGTATGATTACTCATCAAATTCTTGTTATACCCCGGAATCCCAAAGATCAGACTCAGAGTTGAAAATGAGAAAAGTGTAAAAACTGGTATTAGGCGCAGAACGAGTCATGGGATGACTCATTAGTGTAGCCCACGAGTCGTGATGTGAATCGTGGGGAGGCCAATGATGAAGTTTTGGAAGTTTGAGGAAAAGGATCCCCATGGGTGTGACAACGACTCGTGGTCAGACCTCACGAGTCATTAGGTAAGTCGTGGGGTGAGGAAAAAGTAGAAGAGGAGAGTGGAGGTAGTGTACATAACGGGTGGTGACCATGAGTCGTGGTCACCAGTAACGAGTCGTGAGATTGCCCATTAAGAGCCCATGAGTCCTATTGAGCAGTGAATCTCATGATCTAAGCCACGAGTTGTGACCTGGGACCACGAGTCATTAGGTCCCTCGTTGGGACCCCCTTACAATTAATTTCTGCTATTTTAGCAAAGTATTTTCCATAATTCCTAAGCTCCTATGGCCTAAACTACGACATTTTGAGTTATGATCAGTGACTTTTAAAGGGGTTAAGTTCATCTTAGGCCTCATTCATTCATTCATGCAAGGTAGAAGGCTAGAGAGGGTGATCAAGATTAGCATTCATCAGTTTCTTTTTAATTTCCTATTGGGCATCTAAAGAAGTGTTAGAATCAGCTACCAACAGGTATGTAAGGTTATAAATGGGTGATTTCTTTCACACCCATGCCCAATCCCTCTCTAAAGTATTAAATTCTATGTCTAATCCATGGGGTTTTAACCCAAATGCATGAATCTTCTATCTCTACACATGGGTATGATTTGATTATGATTCTACTATTGAATTATGAAGCATGGGCAAATTTTATAATGTTTTCAATTTAAAATAATGATTCTAGTCTTATGAATTAAAAGCCCATATATGTAATGTTAATGAAAGATGAGATTTGTGACAAATATATGATAATGATGAGATAATATGATGAAATGTACGATTTGAAGCTACCCGTGTTTGCAAGTATGTTTTTGATAATAATTGAGTAATTGTAAGTATAATAAAAGCTTTGGGCAGTGCCCACATGTTAAGTATGAATTATGATTTTCCCAAATTAAGCTTACCACATGGTTTTGAAGCAAAGGTTCCAAATTATATTTTCAACCTGTGGTATGTTTTGAGTTCAAGTTTTCATATATATGGCTTACCACATGGTTTTAGAGCAAGGTTTCCCAATTATGTTTTCATCTTGTGGTATGTTTTGAGCTAAAACTTCTCATTTGCATTATTTCATATTTGAGATGTATTTGATCATTGTGCTTCGTCCATAGATGATGTTGAGCTTCATTATAAAACAATGTAGAGCATATGCATGTTTTGGGAGTGATGTCTAGCACCGAGTAGGCTAAGGGTCGATCACCCTATGCCTCAGAATTATGCGCCAACGTAGGTTATAAATTATGACTTTGCGACCTCCCTTGTGAGCTTCCCCTACCTGGATGGGCATTCATCTTGATATGGATATCATGGTATCGTCCCAAACCATGGCAAGGCTTTGGACGGCTCTATGTACTTGAGTGTGATAGTTAGGACCACGTAAGCTCTATCGTGGTATGTCGGTTAAAAGATGAGTATTCCATTGTTCCTCATGATTTCAGATATGCATATTCATTACTCATGAGATTCATGTAAATGCATGTTCCAAAGTAGGTTTGACTCAATGTTCAGCTTTACTTATAAATGTCAGAATTCATCTTTGAGTCAATCAATTTAGTTATGATATTATGAAGTTATGTTATGTTATGTTATGAAGATATTATGATTTCATAAAGAATGCATGCAAGCCCTAATCTCAGACTTTTAATGTTTATGTTCTATTATACATGGTCTTTAATTGATTTTATTTACTTTAGCGTTTTTACTTACCTTGCATACTTAGTATATTCCACGTACTGACCGCATACTCTATGTTATACAGTTTCATGACACAGGACATAGCTCCCAGGTTCAGCCCCACTCATTTTCAGCTTGTCAAAGTTAGCATTCTTGTCGTGGGTGAGCCCTCATTTCCAGAGGACTAAACTATGCAACATTCCTTTATGTATTTCACTTTCAGTTTTGTTGAGTTAGTTGGATTCTTGTCCCATCAACTTGTCATTTTTAGAAGCTTTCAGGCATATGTATGAATTCAACTTCGGATTTTGTATTCTGATGTTGTGTTCAAGTTAGAATACCTCTATGAGTATCTTATTGATTATTCAGTTTCTTGATTGATATTAGATATATGCTTATGCCATGGGTCGACTTGGGGTCTCTCGGAGCTCCTTGTCCCGTGTTACGATCTAGATCCCCGTTTGGATCGTGACAAACTTGGTATTAGAGCCATAGGTTTGAAGTGTCCTAAGGTGTATGAAAGACACATTAAGTAGACTCTTTTTCATGGATGTGGAGCGCGCCACACTTATGACGAAGAGGCTACGAGATGTTTAGGAAATGTTTCCTTCTTTCATGATCGATGTCGTGCGATGAAAAGTCTTTCTATACTTCTAATTCATGCTATTTGTGATTGCAAAATCATGGCTCCTCGAAGAGTGAATGGTAGGAGAAATGGGAATGGTGAAGGCCACGAGGATGGCAACGGTAATGGGCACCAGCAAGCCCCACCAGCTTAGGAGCACCAGGCACTAGAGCCAGTCGCTCACCCTGAGTTCCGGGCCACTATTCAGATGCATGTGCAGGCCTTGATCACTCAGGTTAATCAGTAGGCCGTTGCGCATGTTTTGCAAAATGGCAATGTAGCGACAGCTCGAGTCAAAGACTTCTTGAGGATGAACCCGCTAGAGTTCCTTGGGTCCAAGATAGATAAGGACCCACATGAGTTAATAGATGAGATTGTCAAGATCACCCAAGTCATGGGGATGAATGGAGTTGAGTGCGCAGAGTTGGCCTCTTACCAGTTGAAAGGGGTCATGCATATCTGTTTCCGCCAATGGAAGGATAGCAGGGTCACCGGAGCAGGTCCTGTCATTTGGAAAGAGTTCCATGTTGCCTTTCAAGATCGGTTCTTCCCTCGTGAGATGAGGGAGCTGAAGGCAGATGAGTTTGTGAATTTGAAGAAAGGGAGAATGATAGTACAAGATTATTGTCATGCCCCACCTTGGGGGGTATGACTGGCACCTAGTGCCCTAGTAGGACCTAGACTGCTAACTGGTGAGCCTAAGCACGTCTGGTGCCTGGCTAGCTCTGCAAACCACAGGCTATATGACGGCTGTAAACACAGCCTCCGGCCGACTGGACCTATAGTCACCTGTATAAAACTTTAGCTAACCAGAAACATACTTACAAAGGGGGAAACCTATGCGGGCCGACAAGGCCACCATACTGTCTAGTTATTTGTAACTCAACAATAGAATACTGAATAACTACGTGACCGGCAAGGTCACCACTAATGACTGGATAAGGCCTCACACGGCCAACATAGACAACTAAACATACGCACGACCCCATATGACCGACACAACTAACCACAGGGAAATAACTATATACAATCTGCAAGCCTCTATGAGTACTGATGAAATGGTCAGGACAGGGCCCCAGCCTACCCATGCTGTACAACAAAAGAAAATGAACTATACCTCTGAATATCAAGCTCCGGATGATAGGAGCTGATGACTCTATAAGCTGGCTGGAATCACGAGGGATCGCCTCCTCGTCTATGAGTACCTGCAGGCACGTAATGCAGCGCCCCAAACGGGCGTCAGTACCACTGGTACCGAGTATGCAAATCAACTGGACACAACTGTATACAAATAACATAACTAGCAATTCTAAATAGCAGGAGATAACTGAATCTGTAAGAACTGATATGAACTGAATCAGACTTTCTGTGTTGTGATAGGGCAGGAGCGTACCTGTAGACGCAACGGCCTGTTGTCTATTAACTAATATATAGCACATAAATACATATATACATATATAGCAAACAAGAGCCAATACCAACCCCCATAAGCCGGATGGCGCCAAGCAAGCAAACAATCTATATACCCCTACCCGGGTCAAAACCAGCCAAAAATAAGTCACTCCACTCATCTGCTAACTACGAGCACCTCTGCCGGCCGCCTGGGTCTCCGGCTCGGGCCATAGCCTCCGATATATGTAACTGTGTTTGAGTCCGGAGGACTCCTATACTGTATCTGTAACTGTAACTGTATTTGAATCCGTTCCCTGGGCGCTTGCGCACAATAGGGCTATCTGTACTGTAAAGCTGATCCGCCTGATATGGGGAAAGCTTCATCCCATCTTCGTCTAAACTGGGGACGGCATGCAACCTTAGAGTGATGTAAACCCACCCGCTTAGTGGGCGACACAGTTACCAACCCAGGGGCGGTGAGGACGCTCAAAAGGGTGCCCTCACGACACAACCAAGTCTCAACAAACAATAAGAACATATATAGAAAGCATGTTTAAACTAAAAAATACTATCTGAATTATGATTTCTTATTCTGATCTCTTTCTGTATTATACTGATTCTCATACTGCTTTATACTGAATCTGTGATCTTTATCTAACTGCATGGCTAATCTGTGGCCAAGATACAATCTAACTGTATGGCTATATTGTAGCCAAGATATCATCTGTCTGTATGGCTAATCTGTAGCCAAGATACTATCTGACTGTCTAATTTTACTTTACTAACTCTTATTCTGAATATTTGTCATATTATTCTAGAAACATGCTTCCTAATCACATACTGGGCTATATTGAGTCTGGAATGCTAACTTGCCATTTTGGCGCATGCTTTACTAACTTTCGGACTGAGTATGATATAACAACGCAAATCAGATTTACTGAACTTGCACAATACTCAACATTCAACTCCGGGAATTCTACTACGGAGTTTACTATGGTATACAAGGCTAAAACTACTAACTTGCCGAAGAAACTAGCTTTACATACCTTAACCTCGGTTTATCCGACTAACAGACGAAGCTCGGTCAGTACTCCAGCTATTTCTCCCAAGTGCATTTACATATATGTCAATTAGAACTAAATACACCAATAATCTAAAAGAAAACATCACTTTCGATATATTTATAGCCTAAACTTTGGCTTATCGAAAAACGGTCGAAAACTCGCTATTTCTCAAAAGTCCAGAAGGGAGAAATACTCACTTTAGGGCTAGGAGTATATTGACACTAGTTTGGAGCAATTCCACTTACCTTAGTTCAGTAGCACGATGATTCGCCGGCTGAATTTCACGAAACTAAATCCATAGGAATGCTCCTCACTGCTTAATACCTCGGTATCTGGAGTTAATTTGAGTTTGAACCGCGTTTGACGGCGTAATCAGAAAGAAATTATCAAGAAACCTTCGTACCCTCTGTTTCTCTTCGTGTTCTGGAAATTAAATGATGAAAATGAAGTTAAAAATCGAAGTTGGAGGCTTATATACTTGGTCCTGTACAGGGCCAATGTGTCACGGAGCCAACGCGGAGGCTCCACCTCCGTGACACGTTGCCATCACGGAGGGGCTCTGCCCCGGCTCCTTCCGCGATGGTTCGACAGGTTTCTCATCCGGTCTTTTCCCGGGCCTTTTTCTAGCATGTATGGCTTTCAAATACTCTTAACCAACACGCGAATAGGCCATCTATGTGTTGGGAATTTTACGGAGTGTAACATTCTCCCCCCCTTAAGAACATTCATCCTCGAATGTAAAATTCTATCTAGAAGACTTCTCAGCTTACTCAACTTGTTTCTAGAAAAATTTCGGCAGAGTTTCCCCTGTAATATGGACTATCCCAAAAAAACCTGAAATGCAGAAAAGTCCCATACAAGTACTCCACACAATACTATAGTATTTAAATGACAGATTAAAGTAGACCTTCTCATTTATATGTATACTATAAGGCACTGCATAAGATAATAATACTAACATACCTGTCGCCTGACTAGGCTTGAAATAAATGAGGGTATCTGGTCTTCATATCTTCCTCCGCCTCCCAAGTCATTTCCTCTCGGTTCCTGTTACGCCACAATACCTTGACAGATGCAATATCTTTAGTTCTCAATCTATGAATCTGTCTGTCTAAGATGGCTACTGGAACCTCTTCATAGGCCAGCTCTTCCATAACCTGGATATCTTGGACTGGGACTGCTCTGGATGGGTCTCCTATGCATTTCCTCAGCATAGATACATGAAAGACCGGATGAACGGATTCCAATTCTGGAGGCAAGTTCAACTCATATGCTACTCGGCCTATCCTTCGATGAATCTGATAAGGCCTAACAAATCTCGGACTGATCTTACCTTTCTTGCCGAATCTCATCACCCCTTTCATCGAAGATACTTTCAGAAATACCCAGTCATTCGCATCAAATTCCAGGTCTCTGCGCCGCACATCAGCATATGATTTCTGGCGGCTCTGTGCAGTCAGTAGGCGTTCTCTGATAAGCTTTACCTTCTCCTCTGACTGTTGAATGATGTCTGGCCCAATCAACACTGATTCTCCCACTTCAAACCAGCCAACCGGCGATCTGCATTTTCGCCCATACAATGCTGCAAAGGGCGCCATCTGGATGGCTGAGTGATAGCTATTATTATAAGCAAATTCAATTAACGGCAAATGCTCGTCCCAACTACCTCCAAAATCTAGCACACACGCTCGTAGCATGTCCTCGAGCGTCTGAATAGTGCGCTCAGCCTGTCCATCTATCTGAGGGTGGAATGCTATGCTCAAGTTAATCTGCATTCCCAGACCTCTCTAAAATGACTGCCAAAATCTAGCTGTAAATTGTGCTCCTCTGTCAGAGATAATAGATACTAGAACACCATTTAATCTAACTATTTCTCTGATATATAATTCGGCATAATCCTCAACCGAGAAGGTAGCTTTCACTGGCAGGAAATGAGCTGATTTTGTTAGCCTGTCAACTATTACCCAAATAGAATCGTGTCTATGTCTGATACGGGGTAATCCTGCTACAAAATTCATATTCTTTGCTTCCTATTTCTAGAGAGGCACAGCTATGTCTTGAGTTAACCCGCCTGGTTTCTGGTGTTCCGCTTTTACCAGTTGGCAGTTAGGACATTGGGCTACAAATTCGGCAATTTCTCTTTTCATTCCTGGCCAGCAATAATTCTCCTTGATATCATGGTACATTTTCGTCGCACAGAGAATAACGGGCATAATGTACCTCGTTCATAATCTACTGGCGGAGCCCTGAAACATCTGGAACACAGAGGCGGCCTTTACATAACAGCACTTCCTCAGTTATCTGAAAATCTGGCGCTTTACCCTGTTGTTTTCTTTCTTTGAGCTGGATCAGGTTAGGATCCTCATACTGTCGTTCTTTTACTTCCACAACTAATGATGACATGGCGGTGTTCTGAATTACCGCTCTGTTGTCCTCTGTGTCTGCTATACGAACGGTTAGGCTGGCTAATTGATGTATCTCCCTGACCAACTCCCGCTACTCGGGCTGCAAATATGCTAAACTTCCCATGGATTTACGGCTAAGAGCATCTGCTACTACGTTGGCTTTTCCCGGATGATACAGAATATCCACATCATAATCTTTTAATAGCTCTAACCAGCGACGCTGTCGCAGATTCAACTCCCTCTGGGTGAGGATATACTGTAGGCTCTTATGATCTGTGAAAATATCCACATGGACGCCATACAAGTAATGTCTCCATATTATTAAGGCGTGGATCACTGCGGCTAACTCCAGGTCGTGGGTAGGGTAATTCTTTTCATGTTTCCTCAGTTGTCTGGAAGCATATGCAATCACCTTACCATGCTGCATCAACACAAAACCCAACCCAACGCCTGATGCGTTGCAATACACTGAATAACCTTCTGTACCTTCCGGCAATGCTAACACTGGGGCGGAGGTTAATCTGTCTTTTAACTCCTGGAAGCTCGGCTCACATGCCTCTGTCCATTGAAACTTCGCTGCTTTCTGCGTCAGTTTGGTCAGAGGTGCCGCCATAGTAGAGAATCCCTCAACAAATCTCCTGTAATATCCCGCTAACCCCAGAAAACTGCGGACTTCGGTCGGAGTGGTAGGCCTAGGCCAGGTTTTAACTGCTGCTATCTTCTGCATGTCAACCTGTCTACCAGCATCCGACACAATATGCCCTAAGAAGGCTACTGAGTTCAGTCAGAATTCACACTTGGAGGACTTAGCATATAATTGACGGTCCCTTAGAATCTGGAGCACTGTCCGTAAATGAGCCTGGTGATCTGCTTTAGAGCGAGAATACACCAGAATATCATCAATAAACACTATCACGAACAGGTCCAGGTATGGTCTGAAAATGCTATTCATCAGGTCCATGAATATTGCTGGGGCATTCGTCAACCCAAAGGACATAACTAGAAATTCAAAGTGTCCATATCGGGTCCTGAAAGCCGTTTTGGGAATGTCTCTTTCATGAACTCAAACCTGATGATATCCGGACCGCAAGCCAATCTTGTAGAAATATCTGGCCCCCTGTAACTGATCAAACAAATCATCTATTCTGGGAAGTGGATACTTATTCTTTACTGTAACTTTATTCAGCTGCTGGTAATCTATACACATGTGGAGCGAGCCATCCTTCTTTCTCACAAATAGAACTGGTGCACCCCACGATGAAGTACTCGGCCTGATAAAACCCTTATCTAGCAGGTCCTTCAGGTGCTCCTTTAATTCTCTGAGTTCAGCAGGAGCCATGCGATACGGAGGAATTGATGTAGGCTGAGTACCTGGTAGCAAGTCAATTGCAAAATCTATCTCCCTTTCTAGGGGAATACCAGGTAACTCGTCTGGAAATACATCAGGGAATTCATTCAACACCGGAACAGACTGAAGTGTTGAAGATTCTACCCGAACATCCTGAACCCTAACTAGGTGGTAGATACATCCCTTAGTTATCAATTTCCTCGCCTGAAGGTAGGAAATAAACTTACCTTTTGGAGTAGCTGTGCTGCCTTTCCACTCTCGCACTGCCTCTCCTGGAAAGTGGAATCGGACCGTCTTGGTCCAACATTCTACGTTAGCATAGCATGGCACCAACCAATCCATACCCATAATGGCATCGAAATCAATCATTTCTAACTCTACCAGATCTATTGTAGTCTGACGATCAGCAACCTCTATTGTACACCCTCGATAACTTCTACTAGCTATAATGGAGTCACCGACGGGTGTAGATACTGAAAAGGGCTGCTGTAATAACTCTGGTGCGACATTAAACTTTCGAGCCACAAATGGGGTAATATATGACAGAGTGGACCCTGGATCAATCAGTACATAAGAAGGGCATGCACAGATAGTCATCATACCTGTCACTACATCTGGAGACGCCTCTGAGTCCTGTCTCCCTGGTACGGCTTGAGCCCGTACCTGAACTGGAGGCTCCTAACCTACCTCGGCCTTTACCTGCTGTACCTGAGGACCTATGCCCTGCCGAGGCTGCTGGAGCTCGTGGCCCTGCGGATCCCCTGTCCTGACTATCTCTGCTCTCTTGTCCCCTGGCTGGATAATCTCTCATGCGGTGCCCCTCCTGCCCGCAAATATAACACCGCGAGGAGCCATATCTACAAGCTCTGATGTGAGGTCGGCCGCAATTAGGGAAGGGTGGGGGTGTAAATCTGCTCTGCTCTCCCCTTCTCTACTGCGGGGAATCTACTATTCGAGAACTGCCACCAGACTCTGACTGCCCTCGATGAGCAAATCTACCTCACTGCTGCTGCTGTGGTGGAGGTGGGGGTCTAGGGGGTCTGTCTGACAATCGGGGCCTGGGTCCTCTCTGAACCTCCCTCTGCATTCCATCTGATCTATCTCTGCGACGCTGTTCCTGATTTGTCTGTCTACTGCACTGTTGCCGTTGTCTAAGGCCCTCAATGGTCTGGGCAAAGGCCTGTACTCGGCCAATATCCATATCTTCTCGTAACATAGCCGTCATGCAAGCTTCAATATATTCCGGGTTCAGACCCATAATGAACTGGTGGACTCTGGATGGCATAGTGTCCACAAAAGCTGGAGCATAGTGGGCTAGGGAGTCAAACTGTAGGGTATATTCTCGTACACTCCTCGCCCCCTGCTCCAAATGCAAAAACTGATCCATCCGGGCCTGCCGGATCTCCCATGGATAATAACGGTCCAGGAAGGCCTCCGAGAAGCTTGACCAGGTCGAAGGGGCAACATCTCTCCCTCGAGACCTTTGCCAACTCTCGTCCCATAATACAGCTATGTCCCGCAACCGAAACACTGTCAGCTCAACTGATTCTGTAGGGGTCACATGCATAACCCGGAAAATTCTGTACATCTGATCTAGGAAATCCTGGGGGTCCTCTGCTTGATCTGACCTAGTGAACTGTGGGGGACCTAGTGCCAAAAACTCCCTGACCCTGGAACTACCTGACCCACCTGAAGGCTCCACTGCTACAGGTGGCACTGACTGGCGCTGTGTGGCCATCATTTGTGCCAACATAACCACTACGCTCTGAAGTTCCTGGTCTGATGGAGAAGGTACAGGAGCTATCGGAGGCGGTGTCGTGCCCAACGGCTCCTGAAGTGAGGGGGACTGCTGAGAGGGCTGTGATGAAGCCTCTATATCGCCCTCAGATCAGGCTGACTCTGCATGGAACTGAGGCATCCAGTTGGTGCCTTCTCCTGTTGTTGTGTCTATTCTTCTGCCGGTGGAAGGGTGACGCTGGTGTGCCATTCTTATCTGTAGACAAAGAATACGATAAGTTTTAGGGACCCAACCCTATACTATACCGCTCTATAGCACGACTGAATGAGAAAGAAGAGTAACCATCCTACCATGCCTCGCAGCCTCCTGCCTACAGTATGTGCTGCATAACACATCCATAGACAAGACTCTACTTAGCACGGCTTGTAGACTCCCTGGGACACGACCTGCTCTGATACCAAGTTTGTCACGCCCCTCCTTGGGGGGTATGACTGGCACCTGGTGCCCTAGTAGGACCTAGACTTCTAGTTGGTGAGCCTAAGCACGTCTGGTGCCTGGCTAGCTCTAACTAAAAATTCTGGAAACCACGGGCTATATGACGGCTGTAAACACAGCCTCCGGCCGACTGGGCCTATAGCCACATGTATAAAACTTCAGCTAACCAAAAACATACTTACAAAGGGGGAAACCTATGCGGGCTGACAAGGCCACCATGCTGTCTAGTTATCTGTAACTCAACAATAGAATACTGAATAACTACATGACCGGCAAGGTCACCACTACTGACTAGATAAGGCCTCACACGGTCAACATAGACAACTAAACATACGCACGACCCCACACGACCGGCACAACTAACCACAGGGAAATAACTATATACAATCTGCAAGCCTCTATGAGTACTGATGAAATGGTCGGGACAGGGCCCCAGCCTACCCATGCTGTACAACAAAAGAAAATGAACTATACCTCTGAATATCAAGCTTCGGATGACAGGAGCTGATGACTCTATAAGCTGGTTGGAATCACGAGAGATCGCTTCCTCGTCTATGAGTACCTGCAGACAAGTAATACAGCGCCCCAAACGGGCGTCAGTACCACTGGTACCGAGTATGCAAAGCAACTGGACACAACTGAATACAAATAATGTAACTAGCAATTATGAATAGCAGGAGATAACTGAATCTGTAAGAACTGATATGAACTGAATCAGACTTTCAGTGCCGTGATAGGGCAGGAGCGTACCTGTAGATGCAGCGGCGTATTGTCTATTAACTAATATATAGCACATAAATACATATATATATATATATATATATATATATATATAGCAAACAAGAGCCAATACCAACCCCCATAAGCCGGATGGCGCTAAGCAAGAAGACAATCTATATACCCCTACCCGGGTCAAAACCAGCAAAAAAGAGTCACTCCACTCATTTACTAACTACGAGCACCTCTGCCGGCCCCCTAGGTCTCTGGCTCGGGCCATAGTCTCCGATATAAATAACCGTGTCTGAGTCCGGAGGACTCCTATACTGTATTTGTAACTGTAACTGTATCTGAATCTGTTCCCTGGGCGCTTGTGCACAACAGGGCTATCTGTATTGTAATGCTGATCAGCCTGATATGGGGAAAGCTTCATCCCATCTTCGTCCAAACTGGGGAAGGCATGCCACTCCTTGGAGTGACGTAAACCCACCCGCTCAGTAGGCGACACAGTTCCCAACCCAGGGGCGGCGAGGACACTCAAAATGGTGCTCTCACGACACAACCAAGTCTCAACAAACAATAAGCACATATATAACAAGCATGTTTAAATTGAAAAATACTATCTGAATTCTGATTTCTTATTCTGATCTCTTTCTGTATTATACTGATTCTCATACTGCTTTATACTGAATCTGTGATATTTATCTAACTGCATGGCTAATTTGTGGCCAAGATACTATCTAACTGTATGGCTATATTGTAGCCAAGATATCATCTGTCGGTATGGCTAATCTGTAGCCAAGATACTATCTGACTGTCTGATTTTACTTTACTAACTCTTATTCTGAATATCTGTCATATTATTGTAGAAACATGCTTGCTAATCACATACTAGGCTATACTGAGTCTGGAATGCTAACTTTCTATTTTGGCGCATGCTTTACTAACTTTCGGACTGAGTACGATATAACAACGCAAACCAGATTTACTTAACTTGCACAATACTCAACATTCAACTCCGAGAATTCTACTATGGAGTTTACTGTGCTATACAAGGCTAAAACTACTAACTTGCCGAAGAAACTGGCTTTACATACCTTAACCTCGGTTTATCCGACTAACGGACGAAGCTCGGTCAGTACTCCAGCTATTTCTCCCAACTGCATTTACATATATGTCAATTAGAACTAAATACACCAATATTCTGAAAGAAAACATCACTTTCTATATATTTATAGCCTAAACTTTTTCTTATCGAAAAACGGTCGAAAACTCGCTATTTCTCAAAAGTCCAGAAGGGAGAAATACTCACTTTAGGGCTAGGAGTATATTGGCACTAGTTTGGAGCAATTCCACTTACCTTAGTTCGGTAGCGCGACGATTCGCCGGCCGAATTCCACAAAACTAAATCCGTAGGAATGCTCCTCACTGCTTAATACCTCGGTATCTGGAGTTAACTTGAGTTTGGACCGCGTTTGACGGCATAATCAGAAAGAAATTATCAAGAAACCTTCGCACCCTCTGTTTGTCTTCATGTTCTGGAAATTAAATGATGAAAATAAAGTTAAAAACCGAAGTTGGAGGCTTATATACTTGGGCTTGGACAGGGCCAATGTGTTAGGGAGCCAACACGGAGGCTCCACCTCTGTGACACGTTGCCATCACGGAGGGGCTCTGCCCCGGCTCCTTCCGCGATGGTTCGACAGGTTTCTCGTTCGGTCTTTTCGCGAGCCTTTTTCTAGCATGTATGGCTTTCAAATACTCTTAACCAACACACGAATAGGCCATCTATGTGTTGGGAATTTTACGAGGTGTAACAACTATGCCCTTGAGTTCACACACTTATTGAAATATACCCCAGAGTTTGTAGGTAATCAGAGGGCGCGGGTGAGTAAGTTCGTCCACAGAGTAGCGGGCTATTTGGACATGGACTGTAGGATCGCTATGCTCTATCATGATATGGATTTACCACGGATAGTGTTGTACACCCAGCAGATGGAGGCAGCATATTTGAGAGAGAGGGAGGCAAATAGGGCTAGGACCGATGACCATAAATTTTTCCAGTCGAGGTAAGGTGGTGGGGACTAATAGCAGACTCACCAAAGATCATAAGCTCCAGCATCTTCGGCATTAAATGTGCCATCCAGTCCTAGATATGATCAGAGAGAGTGAGCATCAGGCTCAAGGGGTCAGATCAGCAGACCTCAAATTCCAGCATCCTAGCTTGTCGCAGATGTGGTCGGTGGCACACAGGCCAGTGCTTGGCAGGTTCAGGTGCTTGTTTCAGGTGTGGGAAGCTTAGCCACATGCTTAGAGATTGTCCAAGAGTGAGAAAAGATCAGGTTGGGGGCCGAGGCTCAGCTTCTAGTTTCGCAACCCCTCCTGCATGCTCGGCACATCAGGGGGAACCTACCAGTATAGTTGGCGGTCAGCGCCAAAATAGATTTTATGCTTTAACATCCCACCAAGAGCAGGAGGTCTCCCCAGATGTGGTCACTGGTATGTTACATGTTTTTCATATTGATGTTTATGCTTTGTTAGATCTGGGGGCTACCTTGTCTTTTGTGACACCTTATGTGGCCAGTATCTTCAGAGTCAGTCTTGAATTCTTGTCAAAATTCTTCTCAGTTTCCACTCCTGTAGGTGACTCAGTTATAGCTAGATAGGTGCATAGATGTTGCCCAGTCTCAGTCCTTCAGAAGGTCACCTCGGCAGATTTGATAGAGTTATCCATGACCGATTTTGATGTTATTCTCGTCATGGATTGTCTATTTGCATGCTTGCTTTAGTTAATTGTAGAACCCGGAAAGTAGAGGTCAGATTTCTGGGTGAGCCAGCCTTAGAATGGAAGGGTAGTTCAGTTGTGCCTGTAGGTCGTTTTATTTCCAACCTTAAGGCCAGAAATATGATTTCTAAGGATTGTGTGTACCATCTAGTTAGGGTTAAGGATGTTAAGTCCGAGACCTAGACTATCTAGTAAGTTCCATTAGTACATGAGTATTTAGAGGTCTTTCCTGATGATTTTCCAGGTGTTCCTCCCGAGGGGGAGATTGACTTTGGTATTGACCTTCTTCCCGACATGTAGCCTATATCAATTCCTCCTTACAAAATGGCTCCAACCAAGATAAAGGAGTTGAAAGAGAAGTTGAAGGACTTGTTAGATAAGGGTTTCATTAGACCGAGCAAGTCCCCATGGGGTGCACCAGTTCGCTTTGTCCAAAAGAAGGATGGTTCCTGTCACGCCCCGCCTTGGGGGGTATGACTGGCACCTGGTGCCCTAGTAGGACCTAGACTGCTATCTGGTGAGCCTAAGCACATCTGGTGCCTGCCTGGCTCTAACTCAGATTTCTGGAGACAAAGGGCTATATAACGGCTGTAAACACAACCTCCGGCCAACTGGCCTATAGCCACCTGTACTTGTAGTAACAGCTAACCAGAAACATACTCGTAACAAGGAACCTATGCGGGCCGACAAGGCCACCATGATGTCTAGCTATCTGTAACTCAACAATAGCATACTAAATAACTACGTGACCGGCAAGGTCACCACTACTGACTGGTTATGGCCACGCACGGCCAACATAAACTGAAATACTAAATAGCTATAACAAACTGCACGGCCTCACACGACCGGCTCAACTGACCACAGGGAAATATATATATATACAGACTGCAAGCCTCTAGGAATACTGATAAGATGGTCGGGACAGGGCCCCGACCTACCCGTACTATACAACTACAGAAAAGGAAGTACACCTCTGAATATCAAGCTCCGGATGACAGGAGCTGATGACTCTGCGCTGGCTAGGATCACGAGGGATCGCCTCCTCGTCTATGAGTACCTGCAGGCAAGTAATGCAGCGCCCCACCGGGCGTCAGTACCACTGGTACTGAGTATGCAAAGAAACTGAAATAACATAACTGAATACAATAACATGACTAACAATTCTGAATAGCAGGGGAATACTGAATTTGTAGGAACTGTTATGAACTGAATCAAACTTCCTGTACTGTGATAGGGCAGGAGAGTACCTGTGGACGCGGCGGCCTGCTGCCTATTTACTGACATTTAGCACATAAATACATATATATATATATATATATATATATATATATATATATATATATATATAGCAAATAAGAGCCGATACCAACCCCCATAAGCCAGACGGCGCCAAACAAGCAAACAATCTACATACCCCTACTCGGGTCAAAACCAACCAAAAATAAATCACTCCACTCATCTGCTCACTCGGAGCTCCTCTACCGGCCCCCTGGGTCTCCGTCTCGGGCCATAGCCTCCAATATAAATAACCCTGTCTGGGTCCGGAGGACTCCTGTGTAGACAATAACAGATAGGGTTTGTTTCCCCGGAACTCTCCTCAGGGCTATCTGAAACCGGAGCTACACCTGTAATAAGATCTTTAACTGTAACTGTATTTGTATCTGTTCCCTGGGCGCTTGCGCACAACAGGGCTATCTGTACTGTAATGCTGATCAGCCTGATATGGGGAAAGCTTCATCCCATCTTCGTCCAAACTGGGGACGGCATGCCACTCCTTGGAGTGACGTAAACCCACCCGCTCAGTGGGCGACACGATTACCAACCCAGGGGCGGCAAGGACGCTCAATAAGGTGCCCTCACGCCATATCAAGTCTCAACAAGCAATAGCACATATAAATAGCAAGCATGTATAACTGAAAAAGGCTATCTGAAATCTAATTTCTTATTCTGATCTCTTTCTGTATTACACTGACTCTTTACAGATTATACTGATTTTGAAATCTTTATTTAACTGTGTGGCTAATCTGTAGCCAGGATACTATCTGTCTGAATGGCTAATCTTTAGTCATAACTGTCTGTCTATCTGATCTTTCTTTACTAGCTTTTATTCTGAAAATCTGTCTCTTTTTATTCTACAACATGCTTGCTAATCACATAATAGGCTATACTGAATCTGGAATACTAACTCGCCCTTTGGCGCATGCTTTTCTAACTTTCGGACTGAATACGATATGGCAACACAACTCAGAATCTACTATACTTACTTAATTCTCATTATTCAACTCCGAGAATTACAAATACGGAGTTTACTTTGATTTACCAAGCTAAGGCTTACTAACTTGCCGAAGAACAACTTCACATACCTTAACCTCGAGTTATCCGACTGTCGGACGAGGCTCGGTCAGTACTCCAGCTATTTCTGCCAACTGCATTCATATATACGTCAATTAATACTAAATATAACCTTATTCTGAAGAACAACGTCACTTTCGATAAAATTATGGCCTAAACTTAGGCTTATCAAAAGACGGTCGAAAACTCGCTATTTTTCAGAAGTCCAGAAGAGAGAAGTATTCACTTCCCATCTAGGAGCACATAGACACTAGTTTGGAGCAATTCTACTTACCTTAGTCTGGTAGCTCGACGATTCGTCGGCCGTATTTTGCGAAACTAAATCCGTAGGAATGCTCTATGCTGCTAAATACCTCGGTACCTGAAGTTAATTTGAGTTTGGACTACGTTTGACACCGTAATCGAGCGATAATATATTTACCCTCTTCGTCTTCCTCTATTCTCCTGCGTTTTCTGGAAATTATAATGAGTTTAAATGAAATTAAACCAAAGTGGGGCTTTATATACTTGGGCCTGGACAGAGCCAACGTGTCACGGAGCCAACGCGGAGGCTCCACCTCCGTGACACGTTGCCATGGCAGAAGGGCTCTGCCTCGGCTTCTTCCGCGATGGTTCGACAAGTTTTCTCATCCGGTCTTTTCCCGGGCCTTTCTCTAGCACGTATGGCTTCCAAATATGCTTAACCAACACACGAATAGGCGATCTAGGTGCCGGGAATCCTACGGGGTATAACATTTTCTCCCTCTTAAGAACGTTCGTCCTCAAATGTAAATTTCTATCTAGAGGACTTCTCAACTTACTCGACTTGTTTCTGAGAAAATTTCAGCAGAGTTTCCCCTGTATTATGGACTATCCCAAAAACCTGAAATGCAGAAAAAGTCCAATACAGGTACTGCACACAATACTTTAAGATTCACTGGATAGCTAAACATCAATCTTTCTCATTTATACATATACATCAATAAGGTACTGCATAAGTAATATTACGGACATACCTGTCGCTTGACTAGGCCTGGAATAAGTGAGGGTATCTAGCTTTCATATCTTCTTCAGCCTCCCACGTCATCTCCTCTCGGTTCCTGTTACGCCACAATACCTTGACAGACGCAATATCCTTAGTTCTCAATCTGCGAATCTGTCTATCTAGGATGGCCACTGGAACCTCTTCGTAGGCCAGCTCTTCTGTAACCTGGATATCCTGGATTGGGACTACTCGGGACAGGTCTCCTAAGCATTTCCTCAGCATAGACACATGAAAGACCGGATGAACGGATTCCAATTCTGGAGGCAAGTTCAACTCATACGCTACTCGGCCTATCCTTTGATGAATCTGATAAGGCCCAACAAATCTCGGACTGAGCTTACCCTTCTTGCCGAATCTCATCACCCCTTTCATCGGGGATACTTTCAGAAATACCCAGTCATTCACATTAAATTCCAAGTCTCTACGCCGCACATCAACATATGATTTCTGGCGGCTCTGTGCAGACAGTAGGCGTTCTCTAATAAGATTTACCTTCTCCTCTGACTGTTGGATGATGTCTGGCCCAATCAATGTTGATTCCCCTATTTCGAACCAGCCAACCAGCGATCTGCATTTTCGTCCATATAAAGCCTTGAAAGGCGCCATCTGAATAGCTGATTGATAACTATTATTATAAGCAAATTCTATTAACGACAAATGCTCGTCCCAACTACCTCCAAAGTCTAGCACACACGCTCGCAGCATATCCTCGAGCGTCTGAATAGTGCGCTTAGCCTGTCCATCTGTTTGAGGGTGGAATGCAGTGCTCAAATTAATCTGCGTTCCCAGACCCTTCTGGAATGATTGCCAAAATCTAGCCGTAAACTGTGCTCCTCTGTCTGAAATAATGGACACTGGCACTTCGTGCAACCTGACTATTTCTCGGATATATAACTCCGCATAATCTTCGGCCGAGAAAGTAGTTCTTACTGGTAGGAAATGAGCTGATTTAGTCAATCTGTCAACTATCACCCATATAGAGTCATGTCTGTGTCTGGTACGGGGTAATCCTGCCACAAAATCCATATTCACTGCTTCCCATTTCCAGAGAGGCACAGCTATGTCCTGAGTTAACCCGCTTGGTTTCTGATGTTCTGCTTTCACCTGTTGGCAGTTAGGACACTGGGCTATAAATTCGGCAATTTCTCTTTTCATACTTGGCCACCAGTAGTTTTCCTTGATGTCATGGTACATTTTCATCGCACTGGGGTGAAGAGAATAACGTGCGTAATGTACCTCATTCATAATCTGCTGGCGGAGCCCTGAAACATCTGGAACATAGAGACGACCTTTACAATGAAGCACTCCATTCTCTGTTACCTGGAAATCTGGCGCTTTCCCCTGCGGAATTTGATCTTTAAGTCGCATCAGGTCAGGATCCTCATATTGCCGTTTTTTCACTTCCACAACTAACGATGACATGGCGGTGTTCTGAATTACCACTCTATTGTTCTCTGTTTTTGCTACACGAACAGCTAGGCTGGCTAATTGATGTATTTCTCTGACCAACTCCCATTTCTCGGGCTGCAAATGCGCCAAACTTCCCATTGACTTACGATTGAGAGCATCTGCCACAACATTAGCTTTTCCTGGGTGGTACAGAATATTCACGTCATAATCTTTCAATAACTCCAACCAGTGACGCTGTCGCAAGTTCAACTCCCTCTGAGTGAAGATATATTGTAGGCTCTTGTGATCTGTGAAAATATCCACATGGACGCCATACAAGTAATGTCTCCACATTTTCAAGGCATGGATCACTGCGGCTAACTCCAGGTCGTGGGTAGGATAATTCTTCTCGTGTTTCCTCAGCTGTCTGGAAGCATACGCAATCACCTTACCATGCTGCACCAACACAAAACCCAATCCAATGCCTGATGCATCGCAATACACTGAATACCCTTATGTACCTTCCGGTAATACCAACACTGGGGCGGAGGTCAATCTATCTTTCAGTTCCTGGAAGCTCTGCTCGCATGCCTCTGTCCACAGAAATTTCACTGCTTTCTACGTCAGTTTGGTCAAAGGTGCCGCTATGGTAGAGAATCCCTCAACAAACCTCCTGTAATATCCCGCTAATCCCAAAAAACTGCGGACTTCGGTCGGAGTGGTAGGCCTAGGCCATGATTTGACTGCTTCTTTCTTCTGCGTGTCAACCTGTATACCAGCATCCGACACAATATGCCCTAAAAAGGCTATTGAGTTCAGCCAGAATTCACACTTGGAGAACTTAGCATATAACTGGCGGTCCCTGAGAATCTGGAGCACTGTCCGTAAAAGAGTCCGGGGATCCGCTTCAGAGCGAGAATACAGCAGAATATCATCAATAAACACGATCACGAACAGGTCCAGGTATGGTCTGAAAATACTATTCATCAAGTCCATGAATACTGCTGGGGCATTTGTTAACCCAAAGGACATAACTAGAAATTCAAAGTGTCCATATCGGGTCCTGAACTCCGTTTTAGGAATATCTCTTTCACGAACTCGAACCTGGTGATATCCGGACCGCAAGTCAATCTTGGAAAAGTATCTGGCCCCTTGTAGCTGATCAAACAAAGCATCTATTCTGGGAAGCAGATACTTATTCTTTACTGTGACTTTGTTCAACCGCCAATAATCTATGCACATACAGAGCGAGCCATCTTTCTTCCTCACAAATAGAACTAGCGCACCCCATGGTGAAGTACTCGGCCTGATGAAACCTTTATCTAGTAAATCTTTCAACTACTCCTTCAACTCCCTGAGTTCTGCAGGAGCCATATGATAAGGAGGAATTGATATAGGCTGAGTACCTGGTAATAAATCAATAGCGAAATCTATTTCCCTCTCTGGGGGAATACCAGGTAACTCATCTGGAAACACATCAGGGAACTCGTTCACCATCGGAACAGACTGGAGTGTCGGAGATTCTGCTCGGACATCCTGAACCCTGACCAAGTGGTAAATACATCCCTTAGTTATCAATTTCCTCGCCTGAAGGTAGGAAATAAACCTACCCTTTGGAGTAGCGGTGCTGCCTTTCCATTCTCGCACTGCCTCCCCTGGAAAGTGGAATCGGACCGTCTTGGTCCAACATTCTACATTGGCGTAGCATGGCACTAGCCAATCCATACCCATTATGGTATCGAAATCAATCATTTCTAACTCTACCAGATCTACTGTAGTCTGGCGGTCAGCAACTTCCACTGTACACCCTCGGTAAATTCTGCTAGCTATAATAGAGTCACTGACGGGCGTGGATACTGCAAACGGCTGCTGTAATAATTCTGGTGCAATATTGAACTTTCGTGCCACAAATGGGGTAATATATGACAGAGTGGATCCTGGATCAATCAATACGTAAGCAGGGCATGAACAAATAGTCATCATACCTGTCACTACATCTGGAGACGCGTCTGATTCCTGTCTCCCTGGCAATGCATAAGTACGACTTGAGCCTGTACCTGAATTGGAAGCTCCTAATCTACCTCGGCCTCTGCCTACTGAACCTGAAGGCCCACGCCCCACTGAGGCTGCCGGAGCTCATGGCCCTGCAAATCCCCTGTCCTGACTGCCTCTACTTCCCTAACCTCTGGTCGGACAATCTCTCATCTGATGTCTGTTCGGTCGTTTGTTATATGGGTGTATAGCTACACGCAAGTGCACGTGGTCAAAAAAGTAGTAAAGTGGCTTAAGTAATCCAAGTATCGATCCTACAGGGACTGGGATAAGGTAACAAATTACTCAAGTGTACTATATTTTAACTCTAACAATGAAGACAACAGTGCAAAGAAGAGTTTGATATTTTGATTTCTAATTTTTATGCTAAGTCTAAAACGAATATCTAATGTGAGTCTGAACTATGAATGTGAGCATACTGAGGTTAAGTGAACATGTAAAGAAATAAATTATCGATATAATTTGGTTAACTTTTCCTCCGGTTGCTAGTCAAGAACTATTGTCAATGGATTAAAACTCTCGTATTTAACCCAACTTAAGAATCATGAACTGTCCACCTACATTTCTGTGATTAAACGAAATTCATGTTCTAGCCATACAAAACCGGTTCCTTCATTGACTAATACGACTTTCAGGTATATTTCTATCCTGAAGGTAAATCAATTCTCAATTTTCCCAAACCAAGAAAAGATCATATCCTATTGATTCACAACTTTCCAATTTCTTGTTCTCTCGAGTGAAACCGGACCTTTTAGATGTACATTAATATAGGACACACATTAATGCAGTAAGAACAAGAATCAATAGAACAACCATGGAAGAAAAGATGAAAAACCAACTTAATCAACAATCACATTTCAATACAATTGTTCTTAACCTCAGCAAGAAGAGGAATTAGCCACTCATTTGTGGATTAAGCATCGTTAAATGAGTGTTAAACATACAAGCAATTGAATTCAAGAAGAAGGAGATAGAGAAAAACCCTGATATTTTCGTCCCCTCAACTGCCTGTAACCCACGTTCTTGCTCCACCAAGTTAGAATATTGAAAAATGAACCTAAGTGTTCTATTTATACTAGTGGAAATTTTTCCCGGAATACCAAGCAACGTGTCACGGAGTGCATCGCGGAGCACTGCCTCCGTGACACGCCACTGACGCGGAGCCTCAATGGAAATAGACTATCCAGGTAACAAAGCCCAACGTGGAATGGCGTGCAACGCGGGGCTAGGCCAACGTGCCACGGCCCCAATGCGCACCCACACTGGAATTTGGCCAAAAATTCCCTAGCCAGGCAGAAGGCCTCCGCGATGGCAGCGTGACACGGCTCCATCGCGGAGCCCCTTTAATTCTTGTCGTCCAATGCTTTGTCCTTTGCTAATCATCCGAGTCCATCCCCGATCTTCCCCAACACGCATTTTAGCTTCCCAAAATTACATTTCACCTACAAAATAACGCTAATCATGTTGGTTAGTATAAATTCACATTTTATTATAAATCACATGAGAATGTATAAACATTGATAGATAAACAAGGCTAAAATGACACATTTGAGTATCACTTGGGCATATAAATTTGCCCAAGATCAATGCCCCTCCTGTCCGCAAATAAAACACCCAGTGGAGCCATATTTACAAGCTTTGGAGTGTGGTCGATTACAATAGGGGCAGGGTGAGAGTGCAAATCTACTCTGTTCTCCCCTTCTCTGTTGTGGGGAATCTACTGTTCTGGAACTGCCACTGGGCCCTGACTGCCCTCTACGAACATATCTACCTCGCTGCTGCTGCTGTGGTGGAGGTGGGAGTCTAGGGGGTCTATCTGATAATCGAGGCCTAGGTCCTCTCTGAACTTCCCTTTGTATGTCATCTGGTCTATCTCTGCGGCGCTGTTCCTGACTGATCTTTCTACTACTCTGCTGCCGCTGTCTATGACCCTCTATGGTCTGAGCAAAAGCCTGTACTCGGGCAATATCCATATCTTCCCGTAACGTCGCCGTCATACATGCCTCAGTATACTCCGAATTCAGGCCCATGATAAATGTGTGAACTCTCGCTGACATAGTATCAACAAATGCTGGAGCATAACGGGCTAAGGAGTCAAACTGTAAAGCATACTCACGTACACTCCTCGCCCCCAGCTCTAGATGTAGAAACTGATCCATCCGGGCCTGCCGGATCTCTTGTGGCAAATAATGATCTAGAAAGGCCTCCGAGAAGCTGGCCCAGTCAGAGGGGTAACATCTCTCCCTCGAGACCTTTCCCAACTCTCGTACGACAATATAGCTATATCCCGTAACCGGAACACTACCAGCTCAACAGACTCTGAAGGGGTCACATGCATAACTCGGAATATCCTCTACATCTGATCTAGGAAGTCCTGGGGGTCCTCTGCCGGATCTGACCCTGTAAACTGCGGGGGACCCAGTGCCAAAATCTCCTTGACCCTGGAACTACCTGACCCACCTGACGGCTCTGCTGCTACAGGTGGCACTGACTGGCGTTGTGTGGCCATCATTTGCGCCAACATAACTACAGCGCTATGAACCTCCTGATCTGATGGCGAGGGCACAGGAGCTATCGGGGGCGGTGTAGTGCCCAACGACTCCTGATGTGAGGGGGACTGCTGAGAGGGTTGTGATGAAGCCTCTATATCGCCCTCAAATCGGGCTAACTCTGACTGAAACTGAGGCATCCTGCTGGTGCCTTCTCCTGCTGCTGTGTCTAGTCTTCTGCCTGTGGCAGGGTGTCGCTGATCTGCCATTCTTATCTGTAGACAAAGAATACGATACGTTTTAGGGGTTCGACCCTATACTGTACCGCTCTATAGCACGACTGACTGAGAAAGAAGAGTAACCATCCTATCATGCCTCGCAGCCTCCTGCCTATAGTATGTGGTGCACAACACATCCATAGGCAAGACTCTACTTAGCACGGCTTGCAGACTCCCTGGGACACGCCCTGCTCTGATACCAAGTTTGTCACGGCCCGCCTTGGGGGGTATGACTGGCACCTGGTGCCCTACTAGGACCTAGACTGCTATCTGGTGAGCCTAAGCACATCTGGTGCCTGGCTGGCTCTAACTCAGATTTCTGGAGACAAAGGGCTATATAATGGCTGTAAACACAGCCTCCGGCCAACTGGCCTATAGCCACCTGTACCTGTAATAACAGCTAACCAGAAACATACTCGTAAAAAGGAACCTATGCGGGCCGACAAGGCCACCATGCTGTCTAGTTATCTGTAACTCAACAATAGAATACTAAATAACTACGTGACCGGCAAGGTCACCACTACTGACTGGTTATGGCCATGCACGGCCAACATAAACTGAAATACTAAATAGCTATAACAAACTGCACGGCCTAACACGACCGGCTCAACTGACCACAAGGAAATATATATATACGGACTGCAAGCCTCTAGGAATACTGATAAGATGGTCGGGACAGGGCCCCGACCTACCCGTACTATACAACAACAGAAAAGGAAATACACCTCTGAATATCAAGCTCCGGATGACAGGAGCTGATGACTCTGCGCTGGCTAGGATCACGAGGGATCGCCTCCTCGTCTATGAGTACCTGTAGGCAAGTAATGCAGCGCCCCACCGGGCGTCAGTACCATTGGTACTGAGTATGCAAAGCAACTGAAATAACATAACTAAATACAATAACATGACTAACAATTCTGAATAGCAGGGGAATACTGAATCTGTAGGAACTGATATGAACTGAATCAGACTTCCTGTACTATGATAGGGCAGGAGCATACCTGTGGACGCGGTGGCCTGCTGCCTATTAACTGACATGTAGCATATAACTACATATATATATATATATATATAGCAAACAAGAGCCGATACCAACCCCCACAAGCCAGACGGCGCCAAACAAGCAAACAATCTATATACCCCTACCCAGGTCAAAACCAACCAAAAATAAATCACCCCACTCATCTGCTCACTCGGAGCTCCTCTACCGACCCCCTGGGTCTCCGGCTTGGGCCATAGCCTCCGATATAAATAACCGTGTCTGGGTCCGGAGGACTCCTGTGTAGACAGTAACAGATAGGGTCTGTTTCCCCGGAACTCTCCTCAAGGCTATCTAAAACCGGAGCTACACCTGTAATAAGATTTGTAACTGTAACTGTATCTGTATCTGTTCCCTGGGCGCTTGCGCACAACAGGGCTATCTGTATTGTAATGCTGATCATCCTGATATGGGGAAAGCTTCATCCATCTTCGTCCAAACTAGGGACGGCGTGCCACTCCTTGGAGTGATGTAAACCCACCCGCTCAGTGGGTGACACGATTACTAACCCAGGGGCGGTGAGGACGCTCAATAAGGTGCCCTCACGCCATATCAAGTCTCAACAAGTAATAGCATATATAAATAGCAAGCACGTATAACTGAAAAAGGCTATCTAAAATCTAATTTCTTATTCTGATCTCTTTCTGTATTACACTGACTCTTTAGTGATTATACTGATTCTGAAATCTTTATTTAACTGTGTGGCTAATCTGTAGCCAGGATACTATCTGTCTGATTGGCTAATCTGTAGTCATACCTGTCTGTCTATCTGATCTTTCTTTACTAGCTTTTATTCTGAAAATCTGTCTCTTTTTATTCTACAACATGCTTGCTAATCACATAATAGGCTATACTGAATCTGGAATACTAACTCGCCCTTTGGCGCATGCTTTTCTAACTTTCGGACTAAATACGATATGGCAACACAACTCAGAATCTACTAGATTTACTTAATTCTCATTATTCAACTCCGAGAGTTACAAATACAGAGTTTACTATGATTTAACAAGATAAGGCTTACTAACTTGCCGAAGAATAGCTTCACATACCTTAACCTCAAGTTATCCGACTGTCGGACGAGGCTCGGTCAGTACTCCAGCTATTTCTCCCAACTGCATTCATATATACGTCAATTAATACTAAATATAACCTTATTCTGAAGAACAACGTCACTTTCGATAAAATTATGGCCTAAAATTAGGCTTATCGAAAGACGGTCGAAAACTCGCTATTTTTCAGAAGTCCAGAAGGGAGAAGTATTCACTTCACAGCTAGGAGCACATAGACACTAGTTTGGAGCAATTCTACTTACCTTAGTCCGGTAGCTCGACGATTCGTCGGCCGTATTTCGCGAAACTAAATCTGTAGGAATGCTTTCTGCTGCTAAATACCTCGGTACCTGAGGTTAATTTGAGTTTGGACTACATTTGGCAGCGTAATCGAGCGATAATATATTTACCCTCTTCGTCTTCCTCTGTTCTCCTGCGTTTTCATGAAATTATAATGAGTTTAAATGAAATTAAACCGAAGTGGGGCTTTATATACTTGGGCCTTGACAGGGCCAACGTGTCACGGAGCCAACGCAGAGGCTCCACCTCCGTGACACGTTGCCATCGCGGAGGGGCTCTGCCTCGGCTCCTTCCGCGATGGTTCGACAAGTTTTCTAGTACGGTCTTTTCCCGGGCCTTTCTCTAGCACGTATGGCTTCCAAATATGCTTAACCAATGCACGAATAGGCCATCTAGGTGCCGGGAATCCTATAGGGTATAACAGTTCCCTTCGCATATGTATTGATTATCAGCAATTGAACAAAGTCATTGTAAAAGAACAGATATCCTCTACCCAAGATTGATGATTTATTTGACAAGCTTCAGGGTGCCATGTATTTCTCAAAGATAGATCCTAGATCTGGGTACCATCAGCTTAGAGTTCAGGAGAGTGACATCCCAAAGACAGCCTTCAGGTGCTGTATGGTCATTATCAGTTTGTAGTTATGTATTTTGGACTAATGAATGCTCCAATAGCTTTTATGGATTTGATGAACAGGGTGTTCAAGCCATACCTGGACATGTTCGTGATCGTGTTCATTGATGACATCCTTATATACTCTCAGAGCGAGGAGGAGCATGCCGCTCATTTGAGAGTAGTGCTTTAGACCCTCAAGGATCATCAATTATATGCCAAGTTCAGCAAGTACGAGTTCTGGTTGAACTCCGTAGCCTTTTTGGGCCATGTGGTATAAAGTGAGGGCATAAGGGTAGATTCTCAGAAAATCGAGGCGGTGAAGAATTGGCCTAGACCGGTGAATCCTTAAGACATTTAGAGTTTTTTGAGTTTAGCTAGCTACTATTAGAGATTTGTTGAGGGTTTTTCATCTATTGCAGCGCCTTTGACCAAATTAACTCAGAAGAAGGTGATGTTCCAATGGTCGGAGGCTTGTGAGAAGAGCTTCCAAGAGTTGAAGACCCGACTTACCTCAGCACCGGTATTGACTCTCCCCGAGGGTACTGATGGGTTCGTGGTGTATTGTGATTCTTCGAGAATCAGACTTGGGTGTGTATTGATGCAGTCTGGGAAAGTGATAGCATATGCCTCTAGATAGTGGAAAGTTCATGAGAAGAATTACCCGACCCATGATTTTGAATTGGCCGCCGTGATATTTTCCTTGAAGATATGGCGACATTACTTGATGGGGTCCATGTGTATGTGTTTACGGACCATAAGAGCTTACAGTATGTGTTCACGCAAAAAGAACTCAATCTTTGATAAAGGAGGTGGTTAGAACTACTCAAGGACTACAATATGAGTGTCCTTTACCATCTGGGTAAGGCTAATGTGGTAGCGGACACACTTAGTAGACTCTCTATGGAGAGTGTGTCCCATGTTGATGAGGAAAATAAGGAACTATTGAAAGATGTACATCGACGCACTAGGTTGGGAGTAAGGTTGGTTGACTCAACTGATGGCATTGTTGTTGTCCAGAATGGATCAGAGTCGTCCTTGGTAACTGATGTGAAAGCTAGACAAGATGAGGATCCAATTTTGGTAAGGTTGATAGAAGCCATTCAAAGTCATAAGGTAGAGGTCTTCAACAAAGGGGGAGATGGTGTGCTTCGATAACAGGGTCGCTTATGTGTTCCAAATGTTGATGATTTTAGGAGTTGGATGTTGCATGAGGCTCATGGATCCAGGAATTCTATCCATACAGGTGCCACGAAGATTTACCATGACTTACAAGAAATCTATTGGTGGAATGACATGAAGAAGGATATTGCAGAATTTGTAGCCAAGTGTTCGAACTGTCACCAAGTGAAGGTTGAGCATCAGAGAGCAGGAGGTGTTCTTCAGGATATCAGTATTCCTACTTGGAAGTGGGAAGAAATTAGTTTGGATTTTATCATAGGTATACCTCGTACCCGTCGAGAATATGGTTCCATTTGGATTGTGGTAGACAGGTTGAACAAGGCAACACATTTTCTACTGGTTAAAACCATGGACTCGGTAGAGGATTATGCCAAACTATATATCCGGGAGTTGGTCCGATTGCATGGAGTGCCCTTATCCATCATTTCAGATCAAGGTACTCAATTTACCTCTAAGTTTTGGAAGTCTTTTCAAAAAGGATTGGGTACACAGATGAAGCTCAGCACAGCATTTCACCGGCAAACGGATGGTCAAGTGGAGCGGACAATCCAGACTCTCGAATACATGTTAAGAGCATGCGTGATGGACTTCAAAGATAGTTGGGATGATCATGTTCCCCTGAACGAGTTTGCCTACAATAACAGCTATCGCTCTAGTATTCAGATGGCATCGTTCGAGGCTGTCTTTGGGTAGAGATGTAGGTATCCCATCGAATGGTTTGAGGTTGGTGAGGTGGCAATGATAGGGCCAAATTCGGTTCATGAAGCAATGGAGAAGGTTCAGTTGATAAGAGAGGTTGAAAACTACCCAGAGTCTCCAAAATTCTTATGCGGATGTGAGAAGAAGAGAGTTAGAATTTGAAATCGATGACTGGGTATTTTTTAGGGTGTCTCTACGAAGGGAGTGATGTGATTTGGAAAGAAAGGGAAACTTAGTTCTCGCTATTTTGGTCCGTATCAGATAGTGAGACATGTTAGCAAGGTGGCTTAGGAGTTGGAGTTGCCTTCAGAATTAGCTTCTGTGCATCCTTTGTTTCATGTATCACTTTTGAAGAAGTGTTTGGGTGACCCAGCCTTAGTTGTCTCGGTGGAAAGTGTTGGTGTGAGAGACAGCCTTAGCTATGAGGAGGTTCCGGTGGAAATATTGGATCGTCAGGTTCGAAGGCTAAGGAACAAGGAAGTAGCTTCAGTTAAAGTGTTATGGAGGAATCAGCATGTTAAAGGAGCTACGTGGGAAGCGAAAGAGGATATGATGGCTAGATACCCATATTTGTTCTCTACCGGCTCAGTTTCAGCTTGAGGTATCCATTTTGCACTCAGACATTCTTTAGTTTCATGTTTAGTTCATGTGCACAAGTTTCTTTTATGTATATGGATGTGTATATGATTCATGAAATTAGTTCAGTTATGTGATTCGAATCGGAGGTAGTCTTTCTGTCAGTTTTCGATTTAAATGATCAGTATTTGAATATGATGATTGCATTTTCTCTACTTTTCTGTGTGTTTTCTAACATCGCGGATGAATATACCCAATGGGGAGATATTGTTATACCCCGGAAGCCCAAAGATCAAACATGGGAGTTAAAATAGAGAAAAGTGTAAAAACTGGCATCAGGCACATAAGGAGTCATGGGATGACTCGTTAGTGCAGCCCACGAGTCGTGATGTGACTCGTGAGGATCCAGTAAGGAAGTTTTGGAAGTTTGAGGAAAGGGATCCCCACAGGTGAGACAACGACTCATGGTCAGACCCAATGAGTTGTTAGGTCAGTCGTGGGGTGAGGTAAAAGTAGAAGAGAAGAGTGGAGGCAGTGTACATAATGGGTGGTGACCACGAGTCGTGGTCACCAGTAACGAGTCGTGAGATTGCCCATTAAGAGCCCAGGAGACCTATTGAGCAGTGAATGTAATGAGCTAAGCCATGAGTCGTGACCTGGGACCACAAGTTGTTAGGTCCCTCATTGGGACCCCCTGATAGTTAATTTCTATGAATTTAGTAAGGGCTTTTCTGTAATTTCTAAGCTCCTAGGGCCTAAACTACGACGTTTTGAGTTATGAATAGTGATTTTTAAAGGGGTTAAGTTCATTTTATGCCTCATACATTCATTCATGCAAGGTAGAAGACTAGAGAGGGTGATCAAGCTTAGCATTCATCAATTTCTTTTCAATTTCCTATTGGACATCTAAAGAAGTGTTAGAATTAGCTACCAATAGGTATGTAAGGTTATGAATGGGTAATTTCTTTCACACCTATGCTCAATCCCTCTCTAAAGTATGAAATTCTATGTCTAATCCATGGGTTTTAACCTAAATGCATGAATCTTCTATTTCTACACATGGGCATGATTTGATTATGATTCTACTATTGAATTATGAAGCATGAGCAAATTTTATAATGTTTTCAATTTAAAATCATGATTCTAGTTTTATGAATTAAAAGCCCGTAAATATAATGTTCATTAAAGATGGGATTTGTGATGAGTATATGATGATGAGATATTATGATGAAAAGCATGAGTTGATGCTACCCATGTTTACAAGTATGTTTTCGATAAGAATAGAGGATTGTTAAGTATAATAAGAGCTTTGGGAAATGCCCACATGTTAAGTATGAATGATGATTTTCCCGAATTAAGCTTACCACATGATTTTGGAGCAAAGACTCCAAATTATATTTTCAGCTTGTGGTATGTTTTGAGTTCAAGTTTTCCTATGTATAGCTTACCACATGGTTTTGGAGCGAATGCTCCCAATTATGTTTTTAGCTTGTGGTATGTTTTGAGCTAAAGCTTCATATATGCATGACTTCATATTTGAGATGTATTTGATCATTGTGCTTCGTCCATAGATGATGTTGAGCTTCATTACAAAGCGATATAGAGCATATGCATGTTTTGGGAGTGATGTCTAGCAACGAGTAGGATAAGGGTCGATCACCCTATGCCCCAGAACTACGCGACAATGTAGGTTATACATTATGACTTTGGGACCTCCCTTGTGAGCTTCCCCTGCCCGGATGGGCCTTCAGCCTAATATCGATTTCATGGTATCATCCCTAGCCCTGGATGGGCTTTAGACGGCTCTACCTACTTTAGTGTGATAGTTGGGACCACGTAAGCTCTATCGTGGTATGTCAGTTAAAAGACTAGTCTCCCATTAATCCTCATGATTTCAGATATGCATATTTATTACTCATGAGATTCATGTAAATGCATGTTTTAAAGCAGGTTTGACTCAATGTTTAGCTTTACTTATAAATATCAGAATTCAACTTTGAGTCAATCAATTTAGTTATGATATTATGAAGTTATGTTATGTTATGTTATAAAGAGATTATGATTTCAGAAAGAATGCATTCAAGCCCTACTCTCAGACTCTTAAAGTTTATTTTATATTATGTATGGTCTTTAAATTATTTTATTTACTTTAGCAGTTTTACTTACCTTACATACTCGGTACATTCCACATACCGATCGCATACTCTATGTTGTATCATTTCATGATGCAGGACATGGCTCCCAGGTTCAGCCCCGCTAGTAGTCAGCTTGTCAGAGTTAGAATTCTTATCGTGGGTGAGTCCTCATTTTCCAAGGACTAGACTATTCATCTTTTCTTTATGTATTTAAGTTTCAATTTTGTTGAGTTAGTTGGGGTTTTGTCCCATCAATTCATCATGTTTAGAGGCTTTTAAGACATATGTATGTATTCAGCTTCGGATTTCGTATTCTGATGTTGTGTTTAAGTTAGACTTACGCTATGAGTATCTTATTGATTATTCAGTTTCTTTATTGAGATTAGATGTATGCTTATGTCATGGGTCGACTTGGGGTCTCTCGGGGATCCTTGTCCCTTTTTACGATCCAGGGCCCCGTTTGAGTTGTGACAATTCTTATGTTCCCTGCAATCATGAATATTTCAAATTTAATTAGTAGGCCTTTATAAATGGATCTAACGTACCTTATAAAAAATATTATAATTATTATATAATTCATCTTACTTGATAAACATTCAGATGCAGAGAATCTTCAGGGTTATGCGTGCTACACCTGCTGAGTCAGTTGAATTGGCCGCGTTTCGGTTGCGAGATATTGCGGTGTTATGGTATGAAAGCTGGGAGAGGTCCCGAGGGAGAGATGTTCCCCCTCCTACCTGGTCCAGCTTTTCAGGAGCCTTTCTGGATCACTATTTGCCGCGGGAGATTCGACAGGCCCGGGTAGACCAGTTCCTACATCTGGAACAGGGGGCCATGAGTGTTCGGGAATATTCCTTGCGGTTTGACTCCTTGGCTCGATATGCACCGGCTTTCGTGGATACCATGGCATCCAGAGTGCACCGTTTTATTATGGGGTTGAACCCAGAGTATGTCGAGACTTGTATCACGGCCACACTGCGAGAAGATATGGATATTTCCCGAATCCAGGCATTTGCCCAGAATATTGAGGGCATCAGACAGCGACATCGGGAAATCAGAAGGGTTAATCAGGAGCAGCGTCGCCGGGATAGGCCAGCTGAGTTACAAAGAGAGGCCCGGGGAGGACCCAGGCCACGATTGTCAGACAGGCCGCCCAGGCCCCCGCCTCCGCCACAGTCACAGGGAGGTAGATTCAGCCGCAGGGGGCAGTCAGAGGCTGGTAGAGGTTCGCAGACGGCAGATTCACCGTCACAGAGGAGGGCGGAGCAGAGTAGGTATACCCTACCACTTTGTCCTATATGCAGTCGACGCCATTCTGGAGCATGCAGGTATGGTTCAACCGCATGCTATATTTGTGACCAAGAAGGCCATTTGATGAGAGATTGCCCAGCCAGAGATTGTGAGGACCGGGACAGACAGGATAGGGCATCAACAGGATCACGAGCTACAGCATCCTCGACTGGGCGCAGGCCCCCAGTTTCAGCAGGCAGGGGTCGGGGCAGATCAGGGACCTCCAGTACAGGTGCGGGTCCAAGCCGCACATATGCCTTACCAGGGAGGCAAGATTCAGAGGCATCGCCTGATATTGTGACAGGTATGCTAACTATCTGCTCACACCCTGCTTATGTGCTAATTGATCCAGGGTCTACTTTGTCCTATATTACTCCATTTGTGGCACGGAAGTTTAGTATTGTACCAGAATCATTACAGCAGCCCTTTTTAGTATCTACGCCCGTCGGTGACTCCATCACAGCTAGCCGAATTTACCGCGGGTGTACAGTAGAGGTTGCTGATCGTCAGACCACAGTAGATCTGGTCGAGTTAGAGATGATAGATTTCGATGCCATAATGGGTATGGACTGGTTAGTACCATGTTTTGCTAATGTTGAATGTTGGACCAAAACGGTCCGATTCCACTTCCCGGGGAAGGCAGTACGGGAGTGGAAGGGCAGCACCGCGACGCCAAAAGGTAGGTTTATTTTCTACCTTCGGGCGAGAAAGTTGATATCTAAGGGGTGCATTTACCATCTTGTTAGAGTTCAGGACGTCCAAGCAGAATTTCCGACACTCCAGTCTGTCCCAGTGGTAAATGAATTCCCAGATGTATTTCCTGATGAGTTACCTGGTATTCCCCCAGAAAGGGAAATAGACTTTGCTATTGACTTGCTACCAGGCACTCAGCCAATATCAATACCTCCTTATCGTATGGCTCCTGCAGAACTCAGAGAATTAAATGAGCAGTTGAAAGACTTGTTAGATAAAGGTTTTATCAGGCCGAGTACTTCCCCGTGGGGTGCGCCAGTCTTGTTCGTGAGAAAGAAAGATGGCTCGCTCTGAATGTGCATAGACTATCGGCAGCTCAATAAAGTTACAGTAAAGAATAAGTATCCGCTTCCTAGGATTGATGACCTATTTGATCAGTTACAGGGAGCCAGATACTTTTCTAAGATTGACTTGCGGTCCGGATATCACCAGGTCCGAGTACGTAAGAGGGACATCCCTAAGACAACATTCAGGACCCGATATGGACATTTTGAATTTCTGGTTATGTCCTTCGGACTAACAAATGCCCCAGCAGTTTTTATGGACCTGATGAACAGTATTTTCAGACCCTTCCTGGACTTGTTCGTGATAGTATTCATTGATGATATTCTGGTGTATTCTCGCTCCGAAGCAGATCACCGGACTCATTTGCGGACAGTGCTCCAGATTCTCAGGGACCGCCAGTTGTACGCAAAATTTTCTAAGTGTGAATTCTGGCTTAACTCAGTAGCCTTTTTAGGGCATATTGTCTCAGATACTGGTATACAGGTAGACAAACAGAAGATTGAAGCAGTTAAGTCATGGCCTAGGCCTACCACCCCGACTGAAGTTCGTAGCTTTCTGGGGTTGGCAGGATACTATCGGAGGTTCGTTGAAGGGTTTTCAACCATTGCAGCACCTTTAACTAAATTGACACAGAAAGCAGCAAAGTTTCAGTGGACGGAGGCATGTGAGCAGAGTTTCTAGGAACTGAAAGATAGATTGACCTCCGCTCCCGTATTAGCACTGCCGGAAGGCACAAAAGGTTATTCAGTCTATTGCGACGCGTCAGGTGTCGGATTGGGCTGTGTATTGATGCAGCATGGTAAAGTAATTGCATATGCTTCCAGGCAGCTGAAAAAGCACGAAAGGAATTACCCCACCCATGACTTAGAGTTGGCCGCAGTAATTCATGCCTTGAAGATGTAGAGGCATTACCTGTACGGCGTCCATGTTGATATATATATACATATCATAAGAGCTTGCAGTACATCTTCACTCAGAGGGAGTTGAATCTGCGGCAACGTCGCTGGTTAGAATTGTTGAAGGATTATGATGTGAACATCCTGTACCATCCGGGAAAAGCTAATGTTGTAGCAGATGCTCTGAGTCGAAAGTCAATGGGGAGCTTGGCGTATTTGCGACCCGAGAGACAGAAATTAGCTAAAGAAATTCATCAGTTAGCTGGCCTAGCCGTTCGAGTAATGGAAACAGAAAATAATGGGGCCGTAATTCAGAATTCTTCAGTATCATCGTTAGTTGCAGAGGTAAAAGAACGACAGTATGAGGATCCCGATTTAGTCCAGCTCAGAGATAGAGTTCAGAAGGGTAAGGAGCCAGATTTTCAGATAACCGAGGATGGTGTATTACGCTGCAAGGGCCACCTTTGTGTCCCGAACGTCTCAGGCCTTCGTGGGCAGATTATGCACGAGGTACATTACGCTCGCTATTCCCTTCATCCGGGGGCGACAAAAATGTACCACGATATCAGAGACATCTATTGGTGGCCAGGTATGAAAACTGAAAGAGCTGAATTTGTATCTAGATGTGCTAATTGTCAGCAGGTGAAAGTAGAGCACCAGAAACCGGGCGGTTTGACTCAGGAGATAATAATACCTATGTGGAAATGGGAAGTAATAAACATGGATTTTGTAACAGGGTTACCCCGTACTAGACGCAGAAATGATTCCATTTGGGTAATAGTTGACAGGCTGACAAAATCAGCTCATTTTCTGCCAGTAAGGGCTACCTTCTCAGCTGAGGACTATGCCGAATTATATATCAGAGAAATAGTTAGATTACATGGAGTGCCGGTATCTATTATTTCAGATAGGGGAGCACAGTTTACAGCTAGATTCTGGCAATCGTTTCAGAAAGGTTTGGGGACGCAGATTAATTTGAGCACAGCATTCCATCCTCAAACAGATGGGCAGGCTGAACGTACAATTCAGACGCTCGAAGATATGTTACGAGCGTGTGTGTTAGATTTTGGGGGTAGCTGGGATGAACATCTTTCGTTAATTGAATTTGCTTATAATAACAACTACCATTCAGCTATTCAGATGGCGCCTTTCGAGGCATTGTACGGGCGAAAATGTAGATCGCCGGTGGGCTGGTTTGAGATAGGAGAATCAGCATTAGTTGGCCCAGACATTATTCGGCAGTCCGAAGAAAAGATAAAGCTTATCCGGGAACGTTTACTGACCGCTCAGAGCCGCCAAAAATCATACGCAGATAGGCGGCGCAGAAATCTAGAATTTTCGGTAAACGATTGGGTATATCTGAAAGTGTCCCCGATGAAAGGGGTAATGAGGTTTGGCAAGAAGGGCAAGCTTAGCCCAAGATTCATTGGGTCGTACCAGGTTCGGCGAAGAATAGGCCGCGTGGCATACGAGTTGAACTTGCCTCCAGAATTAGCGTCAGTACACCCAGTATTCCACGTTTCCATGTTAAGAAAGTTCGTAGGGGACCCTTCTACAGTAGTTCCAGTCCAGGATGTTCAGGTCACAGAGGAGTTAGCCTATGAAGAGGTTCCCGTAGCCATCTTAGACAGACAGATTCGCAGGCTGAGAACTAAAGATGTTGCATCTGTCAAGGTATTGTGGCGTAACAGAAATCGGGAAGAAATGACGTGGGAGGCTGAAGAAGATATGAAAACCAGATATCCTCACCTATTTCAGGCCTAGTCAGACGACAGGTATGTCCGTATCATTATTTATACAGTACTTTATGGTTGTATGTTGTAAATAATAAAGAAAGAAGTGGTATTCAGTTGTCCAGGGGATTGTAGAATATTGTGTGCAGTGCCTGTGTTGGACTTTTCTGCATTTCAGGTTTTTGCGATACATATTACAGGGGAAACTCTGCCAAAATTTTCCCAGAAACTAGAGTGAACAGTTCTCTAGACAGCAGTATACATTCGGGGACGAATGTTCCTAAGGGGGGGAGAATGTTATACCCCATAGAATTCCCGGCACTTAGATGACCTATTCGCACGTTGGTTAAGCATATTTGAAAGCCATACGTGCTAGGGAAAGGCCCGGGAAAAGATCGGACGAGAAACCCGTCGAACCATCGCGGGAGGAGCCGAGGCAGAGCCCCTCCGCGATGGCAGCGTGTCACGGAGGTGAGGCCTCCGCGATGGCTCCGTGACACGTTGCCCAGGTCCAGGCCCAAGTATAAAAGCCTCCACTTCAGTTCAAAATCAGAAAGCATCTAAAAATTTCCAGAACACGCTGCAACCAGAGAAAAACGTAAGAAAATTAAATATTTTCGTCTGATTACGCTGCCAAACGCAGCCCAAACCCAAATTAATCCTAGATACCAAGGTATTTAGCAGCAGAGAGCATTTCTACGAAATTAGTTTCACGAAATACGGCCGACGAATCGGCGAGCCGCCGAACTAAAGTAAGTAGAATTGCTCTAAATTAATGTCTGTGTTCCTAGTTGAGAAGTAAATATTTCTCCCTTCTGGGCAGCTGAAAAATAGCGAGTTTTTGACCGTCTTTCGATAAGCCTAAGTTTAGGCTACAAATTAAATCGAAAGTAACGTTGCTCTTTACAATAACGTTGTATTTAGTATTGATTGACGTATTTATGAATGCAGTTGGGAGAAAATAGTTGAAGTACCGGCCGAGCCTCGTCCGACGGACGAATATTCAAAGATAAGGTATGTAAAGTTAAGTTTCCTCGGCAAGTTGAGTGACATTGAAGCAGTGTAGTAATTTACAGACCAGTAGAAGGTTCAGAAATTGATTATTGTATTATTTTGAACATTGGTGCAATATGAGCAGTTTTGGGCCGTAACGTGTACGATACCTATCCGTTGATATAGATTTGGATATAAATGATTAAGGTTGCCCAGTATATTCAGTATGTGATATAATATGCCCTGCCAAGATATTGTTGTGTTTAGCTGAGACCCGCAAGGTAGTACAGCATTAGTAAAGCAGTCCAGATATAGAATAGTAACTGTATATGGTTTAGAAAGCGTGTTAGAAATAGGAAATCATGTTAATACAGAAACCTAGTGAACAGCATAGCCTTCAGCAGAAACACCCGCTTGTATAGCCTTTGCCCCAGTACAGTTAGACAGGGAATTATATTCATATTTATACTTACCTGTCTCAGCATGTATCAGACACTTACAGATTGCTATTATTAGCCCAGTACATGATTTATATAATACCTTACGCCTATTAGTTTTGGCTTATGAGATACACAGACAGCATGACTAGTTGAGACCGTTGTATTGATTGGGGTTGGATTACCTAGCATCCCTGACCGCCCAGGGTTAATAGCTGTATCGACTCGTCCGCCAGAGGACGAGGATACGTCACTCTACGGAGTGATATGCCATCCCGCAAGGGGACGAAGATGGGATGCCAGTTTCCCCATATTGTGCCTTGGTCGGCCCTTATACACCCCCGTCGAGCGGGTACGCCCGGGGTGCTGATTTAGAGTCCTTCGGACTCAGATACAGTTATAGTCAGGGGCTCAGCGAGCCCAAGTGCATACCCAGGGGACCGGCAGGATGCTTACAGCCAGTATAGGAGATGGGTTGACCGGGGTAGGGGTATAGATTCTGTGTTGATTGTACCTCCCGGCTTATGGGGGCCGGGTAAGGTTGTGTATGCCATGTTATGTTATGTATGTTATGCTATATTACTGTAGATACGAGCAGATTAGTAGTAGAATGATACGTCTCCAGGTATGATTCCTACTCCCTTCAGTATGATTAAGAACAGGTACGATCTACACCATCAGGCAGTTATCTATTCCTTCTTATTTCAGTTTTGACAGTTATGTTATTGATTTCAGATATCCCTTCAGTTCTTACAGATTCAGTTATCTCATACTATTCAGAATTTTTAGTTATATTACTTGTATTCAGCTGTATTCAGTTTGCTTTACATACTCAGTACCAGCGGTACTGACGCCCAGTGGGGCGCTGCATTACTTGCCTGCAGGTACCCATAGACGCGCAGGCGATACCACGTGATCCCCATCAGCGGTCGAATATTCAGCTCCTGTCATCCGAAGACTGAATTTCTAGAGGTGTAGTTCAGTTCCTTTTGTTGTACAGTACGGGTAGGTCGGGGCCCTGTCCCGATCAGTTCTATTACTATTCCTAGAGGCTTGCATTCTGTATGAAATCCCTGTGGTCAGATGAGCCGGTCGTGTGGGGCCGTGCAGTTGTATAATTGTCTTTACTCTTTCTTACTTCTGTGATGGTCGTGTGAGGCCATAGTTGTCAGTAGTGGTGACCTTGCCGGTCACGTAGCTTCTTTTTGTGCTTTTTGATTAAGCAGCAGATAACTAGACAGCATGGTAGCCTTGTCGGCCCGTATAGGTTTCCCTGAGTTACTATATTTCTGGTTAGCTGCCAAGACAGGTACAGCAGGCGATAGGCCAATGGGCCGGGGGCTATATTTACAACCGTTATATAGCCCTTTGTTTCCAGAAATCTGAGTTAGAGCCAGCCAGGCGCCAGACGCGCCCTGGCTTAACAGTCTAGCAGGTCAGATCTTAGTAGGGCACCAGGTGCCAGTCGTACCCCCCCCCCAAGGCGGGGTGTGACAAACTTGGTATCGATCTCCATTGTTAAATAGGGTATACCGATGTGCTTCATAACGTAATTGTGAATCCATTAAAAAGGTCCACTTCTTTTTCTTCTCACTTCTAATTGGATGACCTATCTTTGGAAATATTGGTGAAACATTCTAAACGCATTCCTCCTCTTCGGTTTGGTACCTACTGAAAACTTTCTTCACTCCATCATATAAGTATCTCGAACAAATAGTCAAGTACTCTTCAGCCAAAAAACCCTTTTCTATTGATGCTTCTGTACAAGATCGAGTACGAACAAATGCCTTCAATTTATATAGGTCCCTCTCAATGGAATACATCCAATGAAGATGAGTCGGACCCCCAAGCTTAATTTCATTCACTAAATGAATAGGTAAATGTAGCATTATATCAAAAAATGTTGGATGAAAAATCATTTCGAGGTCACATATGGCTCTAAAGATCTCTTTGCCTTATTACCTTACTACATATGGCTCTAAAGAAATTGCCCAACCTAATTAGTGTCAACAAGACCTTCTTAGGCAACACTTTCCTAACGGAAACTTGAAGTAGGTAATGCATTATAAAATGAGCATCATGACTCTTATAACCTGATATTTTCATCTCATTCACATGCACATGATGTGATATATTCGAAGCACACCCTTTAGGTAATTTGGCATTTTTCAAGACGGTGCAAAACAACCTTTTCTGTCCTGGTTTCATGAAGAAGCAAGATTGAGTCAAACATACATTTCCATTATTATCTTCTATTGATTGTAGCTCCTTTCGTATTCTCATTTCTTGTTAATCATCACGAGAATTTACATGATCTTTTGACTTTCCATCTATCTCCAATAAAGTTTTGAGTAAACTGTCACATATATTCTTTTCTATATGCATAGCATCAAGATTGTGCCTCAATTTATTATGTGACCAATATGGCAATTCAAAAAAATAGATCTTCTTATCTACGGATCCTTATTATCCCGAGACCTCTTTTTTTTTCCCTTTCCAAAGACATTGTTGAAGTCCTGCAACTCCTCAAGAACTTGTATAGCTAACAAAGGAGTAGATGCAGGTCTATGCTCCTCCTTACCATCAAATGACTCCTCGTCTTTTCGCAATGGATAATCAAGAGGCAAAAATCTCCGATGTCCCAAGTAACAAATCTTACGACTATCTTTGAGATATTGAGAGCATGTGTCATAATTACAAGTGGGCCATGCCAATTTTCCCTTAGTGCTCCATCTTGAAAGCATTGCTAGTGCTGGAAAATCACTAATTGTTCACAATAAGGTCGCATGCATTTGAAATGTTTGGTTGGTTTCAGCATCATATGTTTCTATCCTAGGTTGCCATAATTCCTTCAATTCTACAATTAGTGGTTGTAGATACACATCTTTATCATTTCCTAGAGATGATGAACCTGGGATGATCATTGACAACATAATATACTTCATCTTCATGCAAATTCATGGTGATAAATCATACTTCATCAACATAACAGGCCACGTGTTATGAGAAATACTCATGCTTCGAAATGGGTTAAAACAATCACTTGAAAGACCCAGCCTAACATTATGAGGATCTCTAGAGAAGTCTGAGTGCAAGCGATCAAAATCCTTCCATGCTTCAGCATCAGCGGGATGCCTTAAATTCCCATCATTGGGTCGTCTTTAGCATGCCATCTCATTACAATAGCTGTTTTAGGACACATGAATATCCTCTGAAGCCTAGGCTTTAAGGGAAAGTACCTTAAAATCTTTGAAGGAATTTTAGATCTTGCATTAGTTGAAGTACCACCAACACTCTTCTATCTAGAAGACCCACATACAGATCCTTTATCGACTTTCTCATTGTCCTTCCGGAATAACATGCAATCATTAGGGCATGCATGTATTTTTTCATAATGAAGACCCAAATCTTTATCACCTTTCTAGCTTTATTGAAAGACTCTGGTATCTGGGCAAAGGGAAATGCCTCTTTTATCAACTCTAACAAGTATTAAAATGCCACATTACTCAACCCATGCAAGGATTTAAACAAGTACAACCGAATGTTGAAACTCAATTTAGTAAAATTTTCATACCCCGGATATAACTATTTTTTCCTCCTCCAATAATTTAAAAAATTTCTTAGCATCTTTAGATAATCCCTCTCCCACTTCCTCTTCATGCCTTGACTCAACCTCTATATTTCTAAATATATCGTGAAGTAGTCCATCAATATAGTCATGCAAATTAGAACCTTCATCATCATCATTATTGAATGAGGTGTATTTCTCGAGGAAAACCCTTCTCCATGAAAAATCCATTTGGTGTAACCATCAACAAATCCATCAGTGACCAAGTGATCCTCAACCACGTTTCTATAAAACCAATATCAATTAATTCACTTTTTGTAAGGGCATAATATCTCATTTCCTTGAGAAGCTCATTCAAATGCCTTATCAAGAAAACTGTTCACTCCTCGAATATACTCATCTATCCATCTCAAACAAGTCATCCAACTTTTATCTTCATTATCCATTAAAATCCTATATAACATAAAAAAATCACTAAAATTAAGGTTCACGTTTCTAATGAGGAGGTGAAGGAAATCAAGTTCCTAATCAATCTCATAGGAACCAAAGACTAGGGAAAAGACATTATGCAAAATGTAAAAGTTAACATAGGGCAACCACACCAGCAAAATGTTCAAAATTATGTTCCAGGCACTTTAAAATTGGAATGGTACTGGAGTAAAGTGGGAGCGAGCTAACATTGGGACTAAGATTGGTCAGCCTAACCTATATTATGAGAAGATATAGCGTAAAGTATGTGGTCAGTACTTTAAATGTACTGAGTATAAAGAGAAAGTAAAATAATCTAGTGAAGCAATAGTCTGAAATCATGAATATAAAATAAGATAGAACATGGGAATAAGGACAACATGCGAAAAGCCAAATTCCTGAAGTAATCATAATCATGAGATATTCATCATAATCATAACATAATGACCCAAGGTTTAGAAACAGAAAACATATAGTGTACCATACATGGAATCATAAGATAAAACTCATAAATTGATCAATAGGTCAAATATTCCATAAAACAATGTACCGTAGGTCATGAACATGAGTATCTTAAAATATGAAGAACAATGGAAGGCTTCATCATAATCGAAACTATCATGATAGAGCTCACACGATGCCCCAACTATCTCGCTCAAGTGGGTAGAGCCATTCTAAGACTTTTCAGGACAAAGAATTATAAGGCATGATATCACTTGTGAGCCCCGTCAACCTGGGGGGAAACACTCTATGGTGAGGCCCCCTATATGAACATACACCTATGGTGGCACGTAGTTGTGGGGATCGGGGTTTATGTGCACCCTTAGCCTACTTAATGCTAGATATTACTCCTAAAAACATGCAAATAGCTCAAAATCATCATCATAAGAACATACTTGATCTTGCATCGGATATTTTAAAATCATGAAATCATAATCATACTTGTGATAAGTGAACTAGCCATGAAAGTAATGCTACAATTGGCCATGATACATAAACTATATTTTTATGAAATCCATACATACTTATATAATACTTCATAAATCATAAAATCATAGGTTTGAGAATTCATAAACATTCAATCATATTTTGATAATTCATATTAACTTGGAATCATAGGCTTATAAGCTTGAAATTCAGAAATCATTCATATTAGGGCAAGATCTCCATAACTTCAAAGTAGATATCCATGAGAGATTCTAGTAGAAATTGAGTAACCATAATCATAAATCATGAATTTCATCATAAGAGACTTCAATTGCTAAGAGGTCATAGGAGATTTCATGATAGTTGGGTCTAATCCTAGAATTTCAACATATCCTATCTGGGGACTTGAAATCATAAGATAGGGGTAAAATTGTGCATGAGGGTGGAAGGTTTCCCGCATTCATAATCATACATACCTGGGCTTCATGAATCCCTAGCTTGACTTGAAGACCTAAGAGAGAATTGAATAATCGTGACGAAGAACCTTAATCTTGGCTTGAGAGGATTTGATCTTTCAATTGAGGTATTAGGAGTAGAATAAAGGTTTAGTCTTAGCAAAACCCCTTAATACACCCTTTAATAAACCCAAAATGACCTTACTTAGGAGTTAAAATTTATGAAGTTACAAAAATACCCTTGAGACTTCACATTTAAAGACTATCCCGTCTAGTGCTACGACTCGTCCTATGACTCGTGGGACCTTACCATAACTCGTATTGAGTCTCATGGTCTCAGGTCCTGCCTCTGATCAGTCTCTAAACTTCATGCCATGGGTACCTACCATAATTTGTACCTCCTTAACACGGGTCGTACCTAGACTCGTGGTTCCTCACATCATCTCAGAACACTACTCTGAATCTCTTCCTACAACCCCCTGGTACGACTCATACCATCTTGTATGAATTATAGATCCCTGTCGTAGCCTAACTTGATCATTCCTTGATAACATGCTATGGCTGGTAGTATGACTGGTACCACCCAGCAACAACCCGTACTAAGGCCCACATTGAGGCATATTGCATACTTTTCTACTGATCAAATTCCAAATACCAAATCTAGTCTTAGGATACTTTTGGTTGTTACATTAACAAACCGCATGATTTTCTCCTCCTTAGTGAGAAATAAAGGTAGGGAATACTTGGACAGTAAGTGAAATTGAGCCACATATGCTACAACTAAAGAGGCCTCTCGCTTTATGGTGGTGAACTCGCCTCGCCTCTGATCTCGTAGGGTACGAGGCATATATTTCTCTAGCAAAGTATAATAGTAGTGAGTTCAAGTTAGTAGCAACGATGCCGCTAGTCTATACTCTACAAATGCTCTCTACCAGAGCTTGGCGTATCCTACTAGCTGAAAAGTAACAAATTTCACCCCATACTTCTCCATTATGCCCATTTTATGAAGCCTCTCGTGGTAGTTGATAATGAACTCATAGGCACCTCAGCCTTATTGCCATCGAAGGTGGGAGGCTTTGATATGCTGTGAGTTGACAGTACTTTCGACGCTTAAAATTGAGGAAACTAGAATGTACTTAGGTGTGTTTATGTGGATATGATGCACTTTTACTTTGTTTTCAGAAAAAATAGATGTTGGACCTAAATTATGGAAAAGATAGAGAAAAATACAGAAAAGTGGTGTAGTATGGATCTTAGTACGAGCCGTAACATCTTTGTACAAGCCGTACTGAGAGTCGTGGAAAGGTCCAAGACCAAATCATGAAGCAAAGGAAACTTATGCGTCATGGTACGAGTCGTACCATAGAAGTCCTAGTAAATTCCAGAAGGTTCTGCACAGGCCAAGTACCCTAGTATGGGTAGCAACAACGAGTCGTGAGACTTACCAAAGACCCATACCAAGGAACCGTGAAAAAGCCTAGAAAAAGAGAAGACTGACAGGACTCAAGGTACGAGAAGGAGTCACGAATCGTGGAACTGAGGTACGAGTCGTACCAAGCCATCCGTGGAAGTCAATAGAGAATGTCAACAAGTGCAAGTTCAACCACGGAAATATAGTATGACTCGTAGGTTCTTGGTACGAGTCGTACCAGAAGTCAACACTTACTCGATTTAGCAGAATCCAGCCAATGTACGAGTCAAGGTACGACCCGTACAATCCTATTACGGGTCGTATGTGAAGGCAGTGAAAATTTTTGGTAGTTTTCCTATTTACTTAGGAGAAGGTTCCAATTATTTGTATAAATATTTTTTAGGTTATTTTCAGTAGAGGGAGCATATCGGAGAGTCGAACATTGAGTTTTTTCTTGTTGAGAGACAAGTTATTGTGAACTTTAATTCAAGTCTTGGAGATTTTCTTGCTTTGATCCCTTCTTTGTTCTTGAATTATTCAACATCAATTCTTGCAATAATCATGTAGGTTTTCTTTTCAATCATCTTTGTAAGTATTCAATTATGTATTTGTCTATGAATGCTAATAACAATCTTACAATCATGAGAGGCTAAAACCTCCACAACTAGGATTATAGGAACCATGGTGGATTAATGAACTAGGGTTACACAAAGTGATTCTAAATTAATGCTAAACACTTGTATTGTATTCTCTTTATCTTTAATGTTTCTTAATGAAGCGCAACGTTAAGACTTGCCTGAATTCTTCCTTGCTTGAAACTACAGAAGTAGAGATTAGGAAAGAGAATTATAACAAAGCCTTGATCTTTATGGGTCATTGAATGACTTGAGCTGTCGTCGCAAGATAGTTAATTTGGAATAAACTTATAATGGTTGAATTGAAATCGCTCATGAGACCTAACCCGGTGATTAAGTATAGTCATCCAATAGGGATAAACCAGTTGTTTGGATGAACCCTAGTTATCAGTTCCACAAGTAAGCATTGGGATAGATCGCAAGTGTAAACCCGAAGTAGTTATTAACCCATGGGAAACACTTACCCTAGTTAATTGCAAATCTTGATAAACAACAACCGATTTTCAATCTTATTTTATAATTGTTTTTATAAACCCTCTTTTTGGAGATAACATACGTAAAAGATTAAATACCTGCATTTCTCTATATCTTGACCATATTCTCTGTGGGGGATCGACCCCAACCTGTCACGCCCCTAGTTTATACCCTAGACGTAACACGGAACTTGGAGTTACAAGTAACCTAAAGTCAACCCTTGGTCTATCATACACTGGCATTCTGAGTAACATGAAACTATATACAATGGGAGTTTAAGGGAAAATATAAATACTTTGAGAGAAATAAACTGGTTCATAATATTTGAAAATATTTGAACATACTACAAGTCTGAAAACAAAATCTGTGTGTGAAAGCCACTATGACTGATAAGTTGTTGGACAAGCCCCCAGCTAACTCCAAATCTAAATAGAAGAAAGGAAAATATATCTGAAGCAAATAATCTCCATCCTCGAAGAATGAGGACTCGCCAACAAGAATAGCTGAGGTCTTCGATGAGCGATCGGCTAACGGTGCTGAGACTGAGATCCTGCAGCTATATCACAAAACGATATAGCATAAAAGTATGCATTTGTACTTTGAATGTACTAAGTAAGTGAGTGAAATATAACACGATGGAATAAATAAAAGGGAAAATGCTGAACTAAAAAGACATGCAATGACCAAATAAATTTGCTGAACTGAATAACTGAAATACTATGGTGGTCTAAAAGACCCTATCCAATGATCAAAGCATGTTCTATGTCTGGAATAATGATCTGAACTGAACTGAAACTGGACTGAACTAACTAGTGGGAGAGTTTATAACTAACATTTAACCACGTGAGCTAGACGTGGAGTCAGATGTATACACCCCATCGGTAGGACCAGATATACCTTGCCAGGGTTTAAAGGCATGAACTGGGTGATCACAATGTCTGGAGCCAATCATACTAATAAATAATCTAATCTACATTGGCAACGTAGTTCTGGGAACCTGGATGTGCTGGAACCCCGGTCTGCTCGTTGCTAAGTCCTACTCTCACTAGATAGTTCTAGACTGAATAGTAAGTTGATAGATCGAAACTGGAGCCCAAGACTAGTCAGGTATACATATCCAAAATCACTCTGAGAGTCTTAACAGACCAGATTCGGAAACTGGGTTCTAAGATTGGTCATAGTTGCTTATCTGGAAGCGTGGTAACCGTCTATAGAACAAACTAAAATCTAAAACTGGGGTCCTAAGGCTAGCCAGAGCTATATATCAAAAGTGTAATGACTTCCTAGTGGACCAATAAAACTGAATTCTGAATCTGATTCTGATAACTGGGAGGTACTACTGACACCTCGAGAAATTTTGCAGTCAAACTGATCAGCTAACTTTTCTGACTGACACTGAGAATTCTAAATTCTTACTAAAATTGAATTGACCATATTCTGATTGAAATTCAATCCTACTAACAACATGGGAGTTCCCAACACTGATAAAATCAAGTTAAAATTCGGTATTCAAGGACTAATGCAGATTTCAAGATTTTCTAGTCCAAGAAATAGGGCTAAATTTCACTTCACAAGATTCAATATCATTTCAGTCACAAACTGGTGGAAAATATCTATAATTGACATGGTATAATAATCCACATGATTTAGACAAAGTGTGACTAGCAATTTCTTGACATTCGTAAATTTTAGGGCTACACCTGATATAGAGAAATAGGGAGGAATTTGAGGACACAAGGGAATAACTATTCCCTTGTTGAATTCCCACATACCTGGTGAAAAAGCCCGAAGAATTCCTTGAGAAATTGAGGAGAAAATATTTCCCTAGCACTTACTCTGGAAAACACTTAGAGAAGTTCTACAATATGTTTTCTGAAAGTCTGAGTGGGGAATAAGGAAAGAAACCATTTAACCCCACTAATAAGTCTGAAAATATGCTTAAAATGACATAGTTTAAAGTTTAGGAGAGTAGGAATTTACTGAAAGGCCCTTGAAACTCGCAAGGATAAACTGACTATCAGTCCCCACGGGTGACCTAACGGGTCTTGGTCAGTAACCACGACTCGTGGTTACATTCGTGAGGTGCACTGCCTGGAAAATACAGCTGGTTACCACGAGGGACCTAATGAGTCGTGGTTGGTGACCACGACTCATGGTCACCTCTCGTGGACAACACTGCCCCAAAACTCTTGGAAGTCCCCCATGGGTGACACCATGACTCGTGGTGTCCCAAACGAGTCGTGGTGAGGACCGATTGGGTATACTACCTAACATTTCCCGGCCTTACATTTATCCTAGACCATGGGTCATATCAAGAATTGTGGTGTTGACCACGACTCGTGGTGACCCCCTTGGTCACCCCTTTCTCCAAAAATTTCACCAGCCGAGAGGCCTCACCACAAGTCACTTAACGACTAGTGGTCAGTCCCCATGGATCATAGAATGACTCATTTTGTGACCTAGTGTAGATTTTCTAATTTCTCTGATTTAAGTCCCGGGTCTAGTCTTTGAGTTTCCGAGGTATTACAATATCTCCCCTTTGGGAACATTCAACCTCAAATATTGGAAAACGCACAGAAAAACAGAGATTGGCGATCTTTATACCCAAAAACTGATCATGAAAGCTAAAAACTAGCATAATGACTATCTCAGAACTGAATCACAAGTCTGAACTGAATTCTAATCATGCACATGTTTCATTTACATGAAAGAAATTAAAACATACGAACTAAAAGCAGCTTTGGGAAAGGAGTTAATACCTTGAACTGAAACTTAGTCGGAAGGAAACAAGTGGGGGTATCTGGCCATCATATCCGCTTCAGCTCCCATATAGCTCCCTCAACATGATGATTTCTCCATAAGACCTTGACTGAAGCCACCTCCTTGTTCCTCAGCTTGCGAACCTGACGGTCGAGGATTTGGACTAGGACCTCCTCATATGAGAGACTATCTTTCACTCCCACGCTGTCCAATGGCACAATTGAAGTTGGATCACCAATGCACTTCTTCAATAGTGACACATGGAATATTGGGTGTACAGACCAATTCAGAAGGTAATTCCAGCTCATAACCTACCTTGCCAATTCACCTCAGAATTTTGTAGGGTCCCACATATCTCGAGCTGAGCTTTCCCTTATTCCAAAACCTGATCACCCCTTTTATGGGTGAAATTTTCAAATAAACCCAGTCATCCACAACGAACTCCAATTATCTTCTCCTCACATCAGCATAAGATTTTTGATGGCTCTGAGCTGTTTTTAACCTTTCCTTGATTAGTTGTACCTTTTGCATAGCTTCATGAACCAAGTCTGGCCCGATTATAGTAGCTTCACCAACCTCAAATCATCCAATAGGAGACCTGCACCTTCGACCATACAATGCCTCAAATGGGGCCATCTGGATGCTTGAGTGATACTATTGTTGTACGCAAACTCGATAAGAGGCAAGTGGTCATCCCAACTATCGTTGAAATCGATTGCGCATGCTCTTAACGTATCTTTTAGGGTCTGAATAGTCCACTCAGCTTTCCCATCTGTCTACGGGTGAGAAGCTATGCTGAGCTTGACCTGGGTACCAAGTCCCTTCTTAAAAGACTTCCAAAAATGTGAGATGAACTGGGGACCTCTATCTGATATGATGGATAATGGCACCCCATGAAGCCTGACCAACTACTAGATATAAATCCTAGCATAGTCCTCAGCTGAATCTATAGTTTTAACTGGGAGGAAATGTGCCGACTTAGTCATCTGGTCTACTACTACCCAGATAGAATCATGTTGCCTATGAGATTGAGATAGACTAATAATAAAGTCCATATTTACTTCGTCCCACTTCCATCTGGGTATGCTGATATCCTGGGTCATACCTCCCGGTCTTTGGTGCTCTACCTTGACTTGCTGGCAGTTTGGGCACTTAGCTACATATTCGATGATGTGTCTCTTCATGTCATTCCACCAGTAAATATTCCGCAAATTGTGATACATTTTAGTAGCAACTGGAGGGATGGAGTACCTAGTACTGTGAGCTTCCGCTAGTATCTACCGTCTCAAATCACCAACACCTGGTACACACAATCGGCCCTGGTAACGGAGCACTCCATCTCCCCCTTTAAAGAAAGCCTCAACCTCTTTCCTGAGAACCCCTTCCTTGAGTTTAAGTAAAATGGGATCTTCATCCTGTTTGGACTTAACTTCAACAAATAAAGAGGAATCTAACCCACTTTTCATAACCACTCCACCCTCAGCTTAGTCAACCAATTGCAGCCCTAATCGAGCTAGTATGAAAATGTCCTTTGCCAATTCCTTTTTTCATTCCTCAACATGAGCCACTCTACCCATAGACACTCCGCTTAGGACATCAGCCACAACATTGGCTTTGCCTGGGTGATATAGCACACTCATGTCATAGTCCTTCAGGAGCTCTAAACACCTTCTCTGACAAAGATTCAGGTTCTTCTAACTGAATACATACTGAAGGCTCTTGTGATCGGTGAAAACATCCACGTGAGCCCTGTATAGATAGTGTCTCCATATTTTTAATGCAAACACCACCGCTTCCAACTCCAAGTCATGAGTTGGAGAATTATTCTCATGAATCTTGAGTTTCCTGAGGCGTAGGCTATCACTTTGCCCCGCTGCATCAAAACGCAACTAAGTCCAACCCTAGAAGCGTCGCAATATACTACAAATCCATATGGTCCTTCTGGTAGGTCAATGATAACTCTCAAACCATACCTCCTATCGAAGTATGAAGTCGACATTGTCAATAATGAACCCAACTAGAGGTTGGGGTCAAACCCATAGGGAATATGGAAGAGCTAGACTAAAACTAGTAAGTAAACTTATTGGGTAGTTACTCCAAATTGGGGGTTCTAAAGAAAACAATTCTTAAAAACCACTGTTAAAGCTTTGGTTGAAATCAAGAATGAAAGATAACTAGGGTTTGTGTTCCCCATAGGTTCATAACTACTTCAGGTATACATATGTGATCATCACCAATGCTTACTTGTAGAACTGATAACTTAGGTTCATCCAAACGACTAGTTCGTCCGTATTAAATGACTGTACTCAATCAACGGGTCAGGTCTAATGAGCGATTACAAACTAAGTGTTATCAATATGTCCTAAATTTAACTATCTTACGACCACAGCTCAAGTTAATACAATGATCATCAAGATCAAGGCTTTGTTGTAATTCTCTTTTCCTATTCTCTACCTCTCTAGGATCAAGCAAGTAAAGAATTCGGGCAAGTCGTAATGTTGTACACTGTTAAGAAATGTTTAAGCATGAAGAGAATACAATACAAGTGTTCTACATTGGTTTTGAATCACTCTTATGCAACCCTAGCTTGTTAATCCACTATGGTTCCCACAACCCTAGCTATGGAGGTTTTATCCTCTCATAGTTGCAAGATTGTGATTTGCATTCATAATTAAATACATAAATCAATACTTAAAATTATGGATGAGAGAAAAACTTCTTTAAATAAATTAGCAAAATCCTTAAGAACAAAGTATGAAGATCAAGAGAAAATTAAGAAAAGGTTGATCACAAGCCAATCAACTCAATTCTATGTTTTATCCCTCAATTCTCACGTCATCTAATGTTAACTAAGTATTGTCTAATGATTCCTTTTGAAAATAAAACATAAAACATATTTACACAGACATAAAAATCCTTTTCCTAGGCTAATAGGGTAAATTTCCATAACTGATGACGCCTGTGTCATGATCAATACTACGACCCCTAGCAGGTTTGTATTGGTCATACCTGCTTCCCGTATGTCTTTGACTGGCTGAAATTTTGCTAAGCGTGTGGCCTTGGTACGACTCATACATGCTTCCTATGAGTCATATTGTGCTTCTGTGGTCTAACTCTAAAGCTTTTCAATTTTTTTGAAGTTCTTCACGAGTGCTATGGTCCGACTCGTACCTTGATGCCACGACTTGTACTGTCTATCCGTATCAAGAGTCAGCCTCTTGTGTAAATCTTCTTAATCTTTCCACAACTTCTCTTATACCCCGAAAACTCAAATATCGGACCTGGGAGTTGAAATGAAAAAATTGTGAAATTGATGTTGCAAGTAAAGGACGAGTCGTGGGATGACTCATGAAGAGACCACACAAATAGTTAGGTGGCTCGTGGGGAGGCATGGGGGAAATGAAGGATTGAGGTCCCCATGAGTGAGGGAACGACTCGTCTCAATCGTGGGGTGCTGTGGGGAAATAGATAGAGGAGCTGACCAGTGTACCTGAAGGAAGGTGACCATGAGTCGTGGTCTCGAGGCATGAGTCGTCATGTCCCTCGTTATTAGCCCTATTAGAGTTATTATCTAGTGTACTTGACGAGCGACTCGACGAGTCGTTGCCCATCCTGACCAGTCGTCAGGTCACCCGTTAGGATCACCTGGGAGTATTTTCCTGCGAATTCAGTAAGGGTCTTTTTAAAATTCCTAAGTTCCTAAGACCTATACTACATCATTTAAGGCTCTTTTTACAGGGTTTTAAGCTGGGAAAACCTATTCTAAGCTAGTTCATTCCATGCATGCAAACTTAAGAGCTTGAAGGGAGGATTTAGAGAAAGTTTTGAAGGTTTCCAATAGGAATCTCAGTTGAGAAATTAGAGGGTGTTAGAATTCACCATTTCCAGGTATGTAAGGCGAGTGGGTGTCTTCTTCCACATCCATACCCAATTCCTATCAAAATGTGATAATTTGTCTATGATCAAGTATGGGGTTTTACGCAATTTCATAATTCTACAATTTCTATACATGGGTATGATTAGCTTGCATTTATTTTCATGAATTGTAAAGATTGGGTAGATTCTAAATTGTTCCCAATACAAAAAAAATTGTTTTCCAAAAATCTTGAATCTAAAATGCCCATGAATGAGAAGTTCATAAAGGTAGTAAATGATGATGAATGCATGATGATGTGGAGATTTGATGATGAAAAGCACGTTTCTAAAGCTATCCATGATTATGATGTTGTTTTCAAAATGAAATGAGTAGATCCTAGTATGATAAAACTTTGGGCAATGCCCGCATGTTGATTTTACGTGATAATTTTCCCGACATAAGCTTACCACATTGTTTGAAGTGAAGTTTCCCAAATTTTCATAATTTCTAGCTTGTGGTATGTTGAGTTAAATATCTCTACATGTAGCTTATCACATGATTTGGAGTAGATGATTCCACCTATGATTAAGCTTGTGGTAGGTTTCGAAATAAAGCTTCTCCTATGCATGAATTCATAATTGAGATGTATGTCATATTGAGCTTTGTCAAAGGACAATGTTGAGCTTCGTTCCATACGATGTTGAGCTTCGTTCCATACGATGTTGAGTTATGCATGATTTCATATTGAGCTTCGTCATTAGATGATGTTGAGCTTCGTTATATACGACGTAGAGCATTGCATTTTTTTGGAGAAGAGTCTAGCAGCAAGCGGGTTAAGGGTCAATCACCCTATGCCCCAGAACTACGCGCCAACGTAGGTTGATACAAATATATTATTGGGACCTCTCTTGTGCGCTATCCCCATCTTGATTGGCCCTTCAGCTTGATATCTATATCATGGTATCGTCCATCGCCCTGGTAAGGTTATGGACGGCTCTACCCACTTGAGTGTGATAGTTGGAACCACGCTAGCTCTTTCATGGTATGTCGGTTAAGTGACGAGTCTCCCACTGTCTATATCATTTGGATTTGCATATTCCATACTCATGATGATTACTTATACGTGCATGTTCAAAAAGCAAGGTTTGACTCATTGTTCAACTTTTGATATAAATGTTATGTTTCAGCTTGAGTCATTTGAGTCAATAGTGATGTTCTAAAGCTATGCATGATCGTGTTATGATGAGATTTGTGATTACAAAAGAATGCATGTATGCCCTTCCTCTCATGTTGAAAGCTTATGATATATATGAAATGTTTTAAATGATTTACTTTACTAAAGCAGTTTTACTTACCTTGCATACTCAGTACATTCCACATACTAATCGCATAATTTCTATGCTGCATTGTTTCATGATGCAGGATCCATTTCCTAAGTTCAACCCCGTTCATAATCGCTTATCAGAGTTAGCACCTATGTGAGTGGTGAGTCCTCATCTTTCGAGGACTAGACTTTCAGTTTCATTTCATATTTCAATTTCATGTTTTGTGGAGTTAGTTGGGGTCTTGTCACATCAACTCATCTAGACTAGAGGCTTTCGGACTTATGCATGTATAGCTTCGGATATAATTCTGATGTGTTGTTGTATGAGACTTTCGTTGAGTTTATAATTATGCTTTCTTCATGTTATTAAATGAGTTAGTTGAATGCTTATGCCATGGGTCGACTTGGGGTCTCTAGAGGTCCGTTGTCCCGTGTCTACGATCTAGGTCTACGCTCGGGTCATGACAAACTTGGTATCAGAGCCATAGGTTTTGATGTGTCCTAGGGAATCTGAAAGTTGCGTTGGCTAGAGTATTTTTCACGGGTGTGAAGCGCATCATACTTATGACGAAGAGGCTACTAGACGTTTTAGGAAATGTTCCCTTCTTTCATGATCTATGTCATGCAATGAAAATCCTGTCTATCCTCCTAATTTGTGCTATTTGCAATTGTAGAAACATGGCTCCTAGAAGGATGAATGGAAGGATGAATGAGGTGGTGAAGGCCATGAGGATGGAAATGGTCATGAGAATCAACCATCCCCACCAGTTTAGGAGCCTCAAGTATTGGAGCTAGCCGCTCATGTTGAGTTTTGAGCTGCCATTCAGATGCTTGCGCTGGCCTTGACAGCTCAAGTCAATTAGTAAGTCGTTCTCTCAGTAGAGGTCCGGTGGTGGGCATTAACAACAGACCCACAAGAGATACTCAGCCCCAGCATCTTCAGTGCTAAGTGTGCCATCTAGGCCCATACATGATCAGAGAGGGCGAGCGTCAGGCTTGAGGGGTCATAACAGTAGGCCTGCAGACTCCAACATTCCAGCTTGTTGCAGGTGCGGCTGAGGGGAACACACGCCAGTTTTTGAGAGGGACAGGAGCATGATTTGGATGTGGGCGTCCTGGACATATGCTCATAGATTGTCTAGTGGTGAGAAAGGATCAGGTTGGGTGCCTAGGCCCAGCCTCTAGTTCAGCAGCCCCACCCCCATGCACAGCATATCAGGGGGCATCTACTAGCACAACTGACGGGCAGCGCTAGAACAGATTCTATGCCGTAGTCACTCTTCAAGAGCAGGATGCCTCACCAGATGTAGTCACCGGTATGTTGAGAGTCTTTCATGTTGATGTATATGCTTTGTTAGATCCGGGGGCTACCTTGTCTTTCGTGACACCTTATGTGGCCAGTAGCTTCAGATTCAGTCTCGATGTCTTATCTGAGCCCTTCTCAATTTCTACTCCAGTAGGTGACTCAGTTATAGTTAGACGGGTGTATAAAGATTGCCCAGTCTTAGTCCTTCATAAGGTCACCTCAGCAGATTTGATAGAGTTAGCCATGACCGATTTTGATGTTATTATCGGCATCATTGGCTATTTACATGCTATTATTCAGTTAATTTTAGGACCCGGTCAGTAGAGTTTAGATTTCCGAGTGAGCCAGTCATAGAATGGAAGGGTAGTTCAGCTGTGCCGGTAGGTCGATTTATTTCCTTCCTTAAGGACAAAAAGATGATTTCTAAGGGTAGCTTGTACCATCTAGTTAGGGTTAAGGACGTGGAGTCTGAGACCCCGACTATTCAGCCCGTACCAGTAGTACGTGAGTATCCAGAGGTTTTTCCTGATAATTTGCCAGGTGTCCTTCTCGAGTGGGAGATTGATTTCGGTATAGATCTTCTTCCCTATATGCAGCCTATATCTATTCCGCCTTACGGAATGGCTCCAGCTGAGCTAAAAGAGTTGAAGGATCAGTTGAAGGACCTATTAGATAAGGGCTTTATTAGGCCAAGTAAGTCTCCATGGGGTGCACCAGTGTTATTTTTTCGAAAGAAGGACGGTTCCTTTCGCCTGTGTATTGACTATCGGCAGTTGAACAAAGTTACCATCTAGAACAGGTACCCCTTACCAAGGATGTGATGATTTGTTTGACCAGCTTCAGGGTGCTAAGTGTTTCTCCGAGATTGATCTCAGGTCCGGGTATCACCAGCTCAGGATTTGGGAGAGTGACATCCTGAAGACCGCTTTCAGGACTCGATATGGTCACTACACATTTGTTGTTATATCTTTTGGACTAACCAATGCCCTGTAGCTTTTATGGATCTAATGAACAGGGTGTTCAAGGAATAATTAGACATGTTCGTGATTGTGTTCATTAATGATATCCTTATATACTCTCGGAGCGAGGAGGAGCATGCTGCTCACTTAAGAATAGTGCTTGAGATCCTCAAGGATCGTTAGTTGTATGCAAAGTTCAGCAAATGTGAGCTTTTGTTTGATGCAATGGAATTTCTAGGTCATGTGGTATCAGGTAAGGGCATCAAAGTAGACTCTCAGAAGATCGAGGCGGTAAAGAATTGGCCCATACCAGTGAACCCATCAGATATAAGAAGCTTTTTGGGCTTAGCAGGTTACTATCAGAGATTTGTGGAGGGTTTTTCATCTATTTCCGCACCATTGACTAAGTTGACTCAGAAGAATGTGAAGTTTCAATGGTCAGAGGCTTTTGAGAAAAGCTTCCAAAAGTTGAAGACCCGACTCACTTCAGCACCAGTGTTGACTCTACCCGAGGATACGGATGGCTTTGTAGTGTATTATAATGCTTCGCAAGTTGGACTCAGGTGTGTGGTGATGCAACGTGGGAAGGTGATAGCATATGCCTCGATACAATTGAAGGTTCATGAAAAGAATTACTCAACCCATGACCTTGAGTTGGCCGCAGTGGTGTTTACATTGAAGATATGGCGGCATTACTTGTATGAGTTCAACGTGGATGTGTTCACTGATCACAAGAGCTTGCAATAAGTGTTCACGCAGAAAAATCTCAATCTTCGGCGAAGGAGGTGGTTGGAGTTACTAAAGGACTAGGACATGAGTGTCCGTTACCACCCGGGTAAGGCTAATGTGGTAGCGGATGCACTTAGTAGACTCTCTATGGAGAGTGTGTCCCACGTGGATGAGGGAAAGAAAGATTTGGTGAAGGATGTCCATCGACTTGTGAGGTTGGGAGTTAGATTGGTTGAATCGACCGATGGCGGCATTGTTATGCAAAATGGACCAGAATCGTCCTTGGTGATGAATGTGAAGCCCGGGAAAGATGAGGACCCAATTCTAGTAAAGCTGAAGGAAGCCGTTGGAAGTCAGAAGGTGGAGGTTTTCTCCCAAGGGGGAGATGAGGTGTTGCAGTACCAGGGTCATCTATGTGTTCTAGATGTTGATAATTTGAGGTACAGGATATTGCATGAGGCACATGGGTCCAGGTATTCCATCCATCCGAGTGCCACCAAGATGTATCATGATTTGCGGGAAATATATTGGTGGAATGGCATGAAGAGGGATATTGCAGAATTTGTGGATGCTAAGTTCCCGAACTGTCAGCAAGTGAAAGTTGAGCATCAAAGGTCGGGAGGAGTATTGCAGGATATTAACATTCCTACTTGGAAGTGGGAAGAGATTAATATGGATTTTGTTACGGACCTACCTCATACTCGCTGACACTACGATTCCATTTGGGTGGTGGTTGACAGGTTGACCAAGGCTGCGTACTTTCTACTAGTCAAAACCACAGATTCAGCAGATGATTATGCCAAATTGTATATTCGAGAGTTGGTTCGACTTCATGGAGTGCCCTTGTCTATTATTTCAGACTGAGGTACTCAGTTTACCTCTAAGTTTTGGCGGTCTTTCCAAAAAGGGCTTGGGACTCAAGTTAATCTTAGCACCGCATGTTATACCCCGGGAACTCAAAGACCAAACCCGAGAGTCAAAATAAAGAAAAACTGGAAATTCGCACCAGGTCACAAAATGACCCATGAGGTGGGTCATGAGGAGTGATCACAAGTCATGAAGTGACTCGTGGTCAAGCAGCGCACGACTAAGTTTTGAGGTAAGACCACGGGCATGACCACGAGTCATGGTCAGGCCACACAACTCGTTAGGTCTCCCGTGGCCTAGGTGGACCAGTTGGCAAAGTGGGAAAGGGCAGTGAAGAATAGGGATGGTGACCACGAGTCATGGTCAGACCTCATGACTCGTAAGGTCACCCATGGCTTGAATTGCATGGTTGATCAAGGTTTGGGCAGTGGGGATCACGGGTGGTGACCACAAGGCATGGTCAGCCACCACAATTCGTCGGGTCCCCTGAGGAGTTTGGGGAGTGAGCATGATGGATTTAGGCCACGAGTCGTGCCCCTTGGTAACGACTCGTGAGGTCCCTCGTGGGGACTGGCAACCAGAAAATTCCTGCATTTTTAGTAAGGGTGTTCTCGTAATTCCTAAACTCCTAAGGTCTAAACTACGTTGCTTTAAGTCTTAATAGGGTCTTTTAAGGGAGATTAGCTCATGCTAGGCCTCATTCAGGCATGCAAGAGTATAGAGAGGAATATAAAAGGTGATTCGAGATGTTCTTCCCCAATTTCTCAAAATTCCATCTTGGGCTTTCAAGGGAGATTAAGAATTAGTGTTTTCAGGTATGTAAGGTCATCAATGGGTGGTTCCTTCCACACTCATTCTCCTACTCTATGATTTTACTTATAAATTATCAAAAACTCATGGGGTTTTGTAATTTATTTGTATAAAATTAAATTATTTAATTATGGGTCTTATGATTTTGAAATCTTATCATAATCTACTGACTTTACTCATCTTTTGGGATTTAAATTGATTATAATATTATTGGTTTTGAATTTCTAAACAATTAAACTTGATTATGCATGCTCCATGATGAATCGATTTATGATCAATTAACCCATTGATGTTTTGATAAGCCCAACATGAATTATGAATTTATTTATGAATTTATTATGTTATTTACTACGAACTTATGAATTTCAAGCTACATGCATGATCTACAAGTATGTACGAATTTTATCAATCATGAATTATATTTTTGGCCGACCCACTGGCCACAAGTCATGGCTAGTTCATGTATGTTCAAGCATGTTTATGATTATCATGATTTAACTAGCCCATGAACTAATGTATGTATTATTATGAGCACTATATATATGTTTTGGGAGTAGTATCGAACACTTAGTAGGTTCGGGGCTCAGGTTAAGCCTCGGATCTCATGAACTACGTACCACCACAGGTATGTTGGGACCCTTTCATGTTTATCCTTGGCCGAAATGGCCCTTTTCATGTGTGATCACGCCTTTCATGGTTCTTGCCCTTGGCAAGGTACGAACATCCTCCTGACTAGGGTTACAAGTCGGGCTTCATGTGTGCTCATGTAGGATATGTCGTTTAAGAGAATCTCCCACCGTTCCTCATGATTTATGCATGTTATGATTATGTATGTTGGCTCAAGTCATGTTAAGTAAATCGCTTCTATTATGACTATGATTATGTTATGTTACGAATGTTTTGAAAACCTTGAGTCATGTGATATGTTATTATGATTTACGATATGAGCATGACGTCCTACTTTTATGATCATTTATGAATTTCATATGTGTTTTAAATGTCCGTTGTACATATCTTGCATACTCAGTACATTCCACGTACTGACCGCTGTTCGGTGCTGATTCGGTTAGTATTAAATATTATCAACCGACACGCAAGTGCACGTGGTCAAACAAGTAATAAAGTGGCTAAGTAGCCAAGTATCGATCCAAGGAGGCTGCTCTAGATATGTAAAACTGCCTAGTTTACTATATCTCTATTCTATTCCTAGCTATGTTAACAACAATCCAACCAAGAGTTGAGTGAGTTTTTGTTTCTAAACTATTTATATACTACAATTAATAACAACTATTTACTTTTGAATTTAGAAAATGGATATGCACATGCCAAGGTTAAGAACGAGTAATGAACTTGATAATCATGATAATTTGGTCATCCTCTTCTTCATGTTGCTAGCCAAGAACGTTTGCCTAGAAATTAAAACTTTCGTATTTAATTTCACTTTAGAATCATAAACCATCCGTCTACATTTCTGTGATCAAATGCAATTTATGACCTAGCACTACAATTTCGGTTCCTAAATTGACTAATACGGCTTTCAAGTATATTTCTATCAAGAAAGCACATCAAAACCCAATTTTCCCAAATCAAGTTAAGAACAATACCCTATTAATTCACAACTTTCCAATTTCGTGCTCTCTCGAGTGAAATTGGACTTTTTAGATATACATTAATGGTGGCCAATCAATAATGTAGTAAGCACAAGAATTAATAGAACAACATGCAAGAAGAAGAAGAAACCATATCAATTATCACCAAAATTCATTACAAAAGTTCAAAACCTCAGCAAAGAAGGGAATTAGCCACTCATTCTTGGATTAATCATCCTAAAATGAGTGTAAATCATGCATACAATTGAAGGAAAGAAGAAAGGAAGAGAAGAAAACTCTTAGCTTTTCTATTCGTCAACTGCCACAAACCCACGTTCCTGCTCTCCACTTCTGAACTCAGTCTCAAAACTAAAAACTCCATAAAAATAAACCTAAGTGTGCTATTTATACTAGTGGGAAATTTTTCCCGGAATAACAAGCAACGTGTCACGGAGGCCAACGCGGAGCACTGCCTCCGTGACACGGCGTGGACGCGGACCCTCTCTGGAAATTGCAGGGTCCGGATAATTGGCCTCAACGTGGCACGGAGGCCATCGCGGAGGCCTATCTCCGTGCCACGGAACTGACGCGCAGGCACACTGGAAATTGCCTAATTAATTCCTGCCCAGGCAGTGTGCTACCGCGATGGCAGCGTGGTACGGCTCCATCGCGGAGCCAGTGTAAAATGTGCCATCCAAGGTCTTTTCCACGCTCACATCCAAGTCCAACTCCGACATAGTTCCAACACGCATTTTAGCTCCTAAAAATCACATTATCCTGCAAAACGAATGCTAATCATGTTGGTTAGTATAAATTCGCATTTTATTACCAAATACATGATATTATATACACATTGCACAACAAACAAGGTAAAAATGATACGTTTGAGTATCACTTGGGCATATAAATCTGCCCAAGATCACTTACCCCACACTTAAATCCTTGTTCGTCCTCGAACAACACATACACAACTCATGCAAATTACATCCCAACCTTCGTCACTATGGTGCATCATTTTACGCTACGGTCATACCGATTATTCAATTTTTGCAAATCATCAAGAAAACATGCTTGGTCGTACAATACAATGACCTTTAATACATCAAGGCTTCCTAGACTTTTAAGAATTGATTCTTGATATCGGCAAACTCATGCAACTCAACTAATCAAGAAATCCGACACGAAAATCAATCTTTCATCAAGCATGTACCCTCACAACTCGAGAGAAACTTCCCCTTTTATGTTCGTGCAGCACACAAACATGCAAGTAGGGGCATATAAAAATTAATTTCACTCTCTCTCCCAAAAGAATTCACATGCATCATGTCATGACCCATAGGCTTGCCCTTAGTGTATTACTCCACTAATATAAAGAAATGCAATGTAGGATCAAATAGGACTTTTAATGGGTTGTAACTGGGCTATGGATCTAGTATATATATATTGGATTAGCCTATAATAGTCGCTAGCATCCTTAAGCGCCTTTTCAACTCATTCCCATCGACTCATGGACATTGTTCCTCTCTTTTCTCTTTTTCTCCCATTCATGCTGGTTTACTTTCATACAGCCCATTTCATCAGGCACACTTGACACAAAACAGAGGGTTTTCATGTACCCTCACTATCATTTAATTACAACTAGTGCCTCTTCAACATCATCTTTTCTTTCCTCACTTTGCTTTTCTTTTCTTTTCACTCTTTTCACTCTTTAACACTTTGGGAAACATTTTCTGTTCTTTGTAAGCGCTTAAGAGCTTCTTATAGACTTTAAGGCTAATGAAAAGAAGGAATAAAGCTTAGTTCATACAATTCTGGACAAAAGAAAGAAATCAGCTAAAGGCTCAACGGGCTGACTAGGGTATACAACATATAAAAAGGTAGAATTTGACAAGAAAAAAATGGAAACTAACGGTTAAAACAAAGAAATGCCTACATCCTTTCCGACACTACACCTCCTTCATTTCGTTTTGTATACATGCCAGGCAAGTTCTAGACAATTCACAATGACATGGAATAGCAAAACCTCACTCACACTTCATGCACATGCTCGAATCAAGATGCATTCACAGACTCTTTAATTAGTCAATTACATGAATTCAAGATTAAGCCTCAATCATAATGAACCAAATTCTATAGCCTAGGTAACTCAACATATTTACAAAATTGCATGCTTTCAAACGAATCATTTTCACATTTTGAACATCAATTACAACACGCAACGAAATTTTAGCAACCATAAGCAACTACAGCTTATTGATGCAATCCACCAAAGAAACTAAAAACAAAACATCTACTCCTATCGACTACATTTCCCTTAAGACAGTCGTCATCCATCCATCATAGGGAACGGTCACTAACTATGACATCGGTTCAATGGGACTATTCTCGGTAAAAGAACCGAAAACAAACTCCGAGAAACCCAAAAATAAAACTTCAAAATTTTTGCAACACATCGATCATTTCGATAGAAAATATTTACAAAATATTTTGATAAGTGCAAAATCTTTTCGCAAAAATTTTGAAAAATATCGATCATATCGATAAAGAAAAAAAAATATTTACAAAATTTACAAAATATTTACAAAGGCAACCATAACTTTCAAAAACACACATCATTAGCCACAAACAAATATATACACATAAATAACAAATCAGTTCACAACAACATGGAAAGCACAGACATACATAAACGTCAAGGAAAAATTATACAGCAAATTTAGAGCCTATGACCCAGCACCTAACTACTCCCCACCCCACACTTAAATCGAACACTGTCCCCAGTGTTCACAACAATAGAAAGCACAACATATGGGTGGTGGAACTCCCTGCTCAGTCAAAATATTCGACTTCCTCATCCGGTGCTGCGGCCTCATCGCCCATATCTGAATCAGCTCCATCGTCGTCATCGGACTCCACATCAGAGTCCTCACGACATGTCTCCTCATCAGTAGGGACGTCGTCATCAGTCGGCTCCACAAAGGCTGGCCCCATCTTGCATAAAGCTCTGGCATTCTCGCCAAAGGGGTAGTCCAGCTCCAACTGCCATAACTCCTCCTCGGTGGCTGGTCTCCCACCTATCCTTAGCTGCAGCATCTGTATGCCGAACATACGGGCCATGTATTGATCGTCACGAGCATGTCGCTCGCCCAAAGTCAGCACAGGTCCGTGTGTAGTGTCAGGGGCCTTCGTCTTTGTCACGTCGAGGGCCCTCCGCTCCAACTGCGGAATATAATCCAAGGCTTCTTCCTCAACGTCGAGGCCTCAGAGGAAGGTGGTGATGAGTCCGCCAAACCCGTATCTGTGGCCCTGGTGCAGTCTGGCTCTCTTCATGGCGGATATTATGACCGCCCCCACATTAATCTCAAGCCCTTTCATAAGGGCATACACCAAGCAGACACGGTCCCGGGTCACGTCTGTCATATGAACTCCCGGGATCAAACACGAACATACAATTTTTAGCTAGATTCTGGCCTCCCTGTTCATCTGCGAATAAGGCAGAGTCTGGTGGTAACCCCTCTCTTTGTGTCTACTCCATCGGGCTGTGGATCGAGCCCCACACAACGTACGTCTGATGTCGGCGTACGGTGCGGTGATGTTTAGCTGGCGGAGGACGTGGGCGTCTGTGTCCCGCGCTCCCACGATGGCATTAAACTGCTGGGGTTCCAGAGTGACAATCTGCCCTCTGATTTTAATAGTATGGCTCCTGATGGCCTGGTTCCAGTTGGCGTAGAATTCCCGGACCAAGTGAAGGTTGCACTCCTTGGGCTCCTGAAAGATAAAGCTGAGCCCAGCTGCCTCAATCCTCTGTACGATGCGAGGGAACTCCTGTGCAAGTGGTTCCCTTGCAATATGTTCCTCCGGGAAGTATTTGTTCTCCTTATGCTTTGCGTACCACTTCTTCCCTTCCTCGGTAACCCATCATGTTCCGTATCGGCGGTGTTGACCGCGTGGAACAGCAGGTGCAGCTGGGACAGCCGTGCCCAGTCTCATTCTCTTTCTGCCGGTGCCTGAGGTTGAAGCACCCTTGCCTTTATCTTGTCGGCTGGCCATTGTACCAGTCAATTTACACAAACAAGCACAACGTTAAGCTAAAAACTTGTTAGCTTCGGCTAAGGTCGGGTTAAACAAAATTTACCCCACATTTAGTCTTTAACAATATTTACAACATTTTAGCAAGGATAGCTCTATTTACACCCCAAACACAATCAACTATAAACATATTGCTTAGTGCGTTCACAGAAATTCGACAGCATAACGGCTAGCGAACTGCTCAGACTTCATACAGCTAACCCAATCCTACTATCGACAGCTATTCACCCATAGCACTTACAAACAATAACAACAACAAAATAGAAACAACAATACAAACATTTTATATACAACTAATCTAAGCAATTCAACCAATTCACATATTACGAAATTTCCCACAAAAATTCGAGAATTAGTCATCTTTCAACAATTATACAATATTTACCACGACTTATCTCAAATAATAAACACACCCCGGCATCAATTACGTCAAACTATCAAGTTACCTAAGTTAAAATTCAACAACCCCAAGCCCTAGAATACAATTCGACAATCAAAATCGAATTACTCAATCAATCGATAAGTTCAAACGTCAACTACAACAATCCGAACATAATCAATCACAAAATAATTCACGGCATGTTTAATTTCTACCTAGGGTGATATATCTCACCTCACATGCTCAAAATTGACAAAAATCGCCAAAAATTTGAGATAGACGATGAAAACATACCTTGGAATTGAAGAATCGACGAAAACTTGACGTTTTCCTTGCCTATTAACGTGGCACGGAGCTTGGGGGTAGGGGAATGGGTGTTCGGTCACGGAGGGAAGAGGGAATGGGGAAAATAGGGGCAAAATCGGGGGTTTTTATTAAGAAAACACGCAGGTCACCCGGAAACCCGGTGTGACCCGGCACTGGATAAAGGCAACGTGTCACGGAGGGTAACGCGGAGCCCCTCCTCCGTGACACGGAGCCAACGCGTTGGCTTACTGGAATTTTGAAAAATCCAGATTTGCCTTCAACGTGTCACGGAGGCCAACGCGGAGAATTGCCTCCGTGACACGGCGCCAACGCGCCAGTGCTCTGTTTCACCATCAAATTTTATTTTTCATACCTCGCCTCGTTTCCTCGATTCCAAGTATTTTTCCTCCAGTATACCTGAAAATCACCTCACTAAACAAAAATTGGTTAAATTAATAAATTGCCTACTAAAAATAAAAAAATTACTAAATTACTAAATAAAAAATTACTGAATAAAATGCAAATGTAAGCCTAGTCACGAAAAAGAAAATAAAATAAAATAAAAGAAAAACTTTACACTAAAGAAAGAAAAAAATATTTTTCACGGGTTGCCTCCCGTGCAGCGCCTGGTTTAACGTCGCGGCTCGACGTACCAAGTTTCACAACTTTTTCCTCCACCTTGAGGATATGAATCTCACCCGTAATTTCTTCTCTAATTTCCTCTTATGCTCCTGGGGTGGTGGGGAAAAATTGTAAGGACCAAGCAGTAGATGCTTTCTTTTGAACTTATTGGCCCTTGAGTAAGTAAAGTCATTTCGTTGCTTCGGGTAAGCAAATTTCAGAATATACGGGGCTTGGTCCTCCTCTAGACATTTCTCCATAATCTTGGAAGACTCTATTTCTGTGTCGTCAACCAAACTTAATGTCGAGAAATGCTTCGAGTGTGGTCCAATCCACCTCAACTTTGAAACTACATTTTGCTTGACCTCCTTACTTGTATACTCCTTCTCAGCATCGACATCTATCTCTTCATTAATGTAAAATGGGGGATACTCCATCTCTTCTTCCATGAGTAGATTTTCCATAAGTGTGAGCTCATCACAGGGACACTCAAGAGATTCCAATTGTTGGGCTTCATCCACAAAGTCACCCTTGTCTTCCTCTTGTAGTTCCTCTTGAATATCGGCTAAAACTGTCACCTGCAAATTATCACAAGCTTCAGCCTTAGCACACATCTCCGTGAGTTGGACGCTCATCCTGCTTACAGCCTCTGCATTCTCCTTTTGCTGAGCTATCAATTCTGCCACCGACTCCTTCATTGCTTCTGATTGCTCCAGGAGTTGTTTCATCATGTCCTCTATTTGAACTTGGCGTCCCAAGTCCTCATTTTCAACATGCCTATATTCAGCAAAATCAATAAAAGGATCATAGTAGGGGCTTGGGGGAGGGGAATATGCCTTTGGACAATCACCCCAATGGCCATATTGACACCCACATATATTGCACGTGTTACAGTTTTGCCACAAGTGGGGTCCTCCACAGTTCAGACAAGATTCACTAAAATATGAGTATCCACCATTGAAACCATTTATATTCCACGATGTCATGTCAATAAGGGTATACGAACAAGCAGAAAAATAAAATAAAATAAAGAAGAATTAAAACAAACACTAGACCAAGTTGTCAACACTTAAGAAAATAAAACAAAAATATAGTAAATTTACACTTAACACAATTTTACAAATCGCCTAGCCTCCCCGGCAACGGCGCCAAAAACTTGTTCGGTGCTGATTCGGTTAGTATTAAATATTATCAACCGACACGCAAGTGCACGTGGTCAAACAAGTAATAAAGTGGCTAAGTAGCCAAGTATCGATCCAAGGAGGCTGCTCTAGATATGTAAAACTGCCTAGTTTACTATATTTCTATTCTATTCCTAGCTATGTTAACAACAATCCAACCAAGAGTTGAGTGAGTTTTTGTTTCTAAACTATTTATATACTACAATTAATAACAACTATTTACTTTTGAATTTAGACAATGGATATGCACATGCCAAGGTTAAGAATGAGTAATGAACTTGATAATCATGATAATTTGGTCATCCTCTTCTTCATGTTGCTAGCCAAGAACGTTTGCCTAGAAATTAAAACTTTCGTATTTAATTTCACTTTAGAATCATAAACCATCCGTCTACATTTCTGTGATCAAATGCAATTTATCACCTAGCACTACAATTCCGGTTCCTAAATTGACTAATACGGCTTTCAAGTATATTTCTATCAAGAAAGCACATCAAAACCCAATTTTTCCAAATCAAGTTAAGAACAATACCCTATTAATTCACAACTTTCCAATTTCGTGCTCTCTCGAGTGAAATTGGACTTTTTAGATATACATTAATGGTGGCCAATCAATAATGTAGTAAGCACAAGAATTAATAGAACAACATGCAAGAAGAAGAAGAAACCATATCAATTATCACCAAAATTCATTACACAAGTTCAAAACCTCAGCAAAGAAGGGAATTAGCCACTCATTCTTGGATTAATCATCCTAAAATGAGTGTAAATCATGCATACAATTGAAGGAAAGAAGAAAGGAAGAGAAGAAAACTCTTAGCTTTTCTATTCTTCAACTGCCACAAACCTACGTTCCTGCTCTCCATTTCTGAACTCAGTCTCAAAACTAAAAACTCCATAAAAATAAACCTAAGTGTGCTGTTTATACTAGTGGGAAATTTTTCCCAGAATAACAAGCAACGTGTCATGGAGGCCAACGCGGAGCACTGCCTCCGTGACACGGCGTGGACGCGGACCCTCTCTAGAAATTCCAGGGTCCGGATAATTGGCCTCAACGTGGCACGGAGGCCATCGCGGAGGCCTATCTCCGTGCCACGGAACTGACGCGCAGGCACACTGGAAATTGCCTAATTAATTCCTGCCCAGGCAGTGTGCTACCGCGATGGCAGCGTGGTAAGGCTCCTTCGCGGAGCCAGTGTAAAATGTTCCATCGAAGGTCTTTTCCACGCTCGCATCCAAGTCCAACTCCGACATAGTTCCAACACGCATTTTAGCTCCTAAAAATCACATTATCCTGCAAAACAAATGCTAATCATGGTTGTTAGTATAAATTCTCATTTTATTACCAAATACATGATATTATATACACATTGCACAACAAACAAGGTAAAAATGATACGTTTGAGTATCACTTGGGCATATAAATCTGCCCAAGATCAGCCGCATACTTTCTATGTTGAATCGTTTCATGATACAAGTCACAGTTCTCAGGCTCATCCTCACCCATAGCTAGTTTTAGTCTTGCTCTCAGTGCACTTGGTGAGTCCTCATGTTCTGAGGGCTACATGTTCACATTCTATGCATTTCTTTCAGTTTCTAGATATTGGATTAGTTGGGGAGTTTCCCATCAATCCACTTTTCATGTTTAGAGGCCTACCAGACTATAAGTTGTTTTCCTCCATATTGTATAAGTCTAGTATTATTTTTCCCTTATGCTAGGTCATGGTTACATTCTTTATGTTAAGTCTTCCTCTCATGTGATTGAATTAGATGTATGCTCATTCCATGGGTTGACTTGGGGTCCCTCAGGGCTCCTTGTCCCGTGTCTACAATCTAGGGGTACGTTTGGGTCATGAAAAACTTGGTATCAGAGCCATAGGTTTATGGGTCCTAGGGAGTTTGAAAGCCGCGTTAAGTGGAGTTTTTTTCATGAGTGTGAAGAGTGCCACACTTATGACGAAGAGGCTACTAGACATTTAGGAAATGTTCCCTTCTTTCATGATCTATGTCGTATGATGAATGTCCTTTACTCCTCTAATTCATGCTATTCGCGTTTGTAGAATTATGCCTCCACGTCGAGTTAACCCCAGGAGAAACAGTAATGGTAATGATCATGAGGGTGCCAATGATGGTGAGCATAATCCAGTTCCACCCATTCATGAGGAGCACGCACCAGAGCCAGCTGTCCATGCTGAGTTTAGGGCGGTGATTCAGATGCTGGCACAGGCCAGACTGCCCAGGTCCAGAATCAGATGGTGGCTCATCTCCCTCAGAATGGAAATGCAGCTGTAGCTAGGGTGAGGGATTTCTTGAGGCTGAGCCCTCCGGAGATCACAAGATCAAAGGTGGACGAGGATCCACATGATTTTATAGAGGAGATTTTGAAAATCGCCCAGGTCAAGGGGGTGAACAATGAGGAATGCATTCACTTGACCTCCTATCAACTAAAGGGGGTAGAACATATATGGTTTAAGCAATGGAGAGATGCCAGGGCGGCGGGTGCAGCCCCGATAGGTTGGGATGAGTTTCACACTGCTTTCATGGATCGGTTCTTCCCTTGGGAGATGAGGCAGCTCAAGGCGGCCGAGTTTGTTAATCTAAAGCAAGGTAGCATGTATGTCCAAGAGTGTGCATTGGAGTTCACCCAGTCATCAAAATATGCTCCGGAGTTGGTGGTGGATCAGCGGGCTTGGGTGAGCCGCTTCGTGCATGGAGTAGCACATTACTTGGACAAAGATTGTCGGATTGTCATGCTTCACCAGGACATTAATTTTCCCCGTAGTTTATTGCATGCGCAACAGATGGAGTCGGTCTACAGGAGGAAGAGAGAGGCCAAGAGGGATAGGTCAGGGGGTAGACCACGTCAGCAGTCCCAGCACAAGTCCATTGCTCCACCTCCATCATCATCCATCACGCCATTCTGGTTCAGGGGAGACAAGAGGAGCAGGGCTACAGGCTCAAGGGATCATGGTAGCATGCAGGTGGAGCGCACTTTCCCAGCTTGTGCGAGATGCGGTAAAAATCATCCCGGGAGGTGCCTAGAAGGTGCAGATGCTTGTTTCGGGTGTGGCAAACCCGGATACAGGATCATAGATTGCCCTGCAGCCTTTTCTACCACTCCAGCAGCACGACCCCCATAGTAGGGTGCTTCCACTAGTTCAGCAAGCAGTCAGTAGCAAAACAGGTTTTATGCCCTAGTTCTTCGCCAGGAGCAGGAGGCTTTGCCAGATGTGGTCATGGGTATGTTGCAAGTCATCCATATTAATGCTTATGGTTTGTTAGATCTAGGAGCTACTTTTTCTTTTATGACCCCTTATATTGCTAGTAGTTTTGGAGTTAGTCCCAAAATTCTATCAGAATCGTTCTCCGTATCTACTCCAGTCGGTGAATCAATTGTAGCTAGGCCGGCATATAGAGGTTTCCCCATCATATTGTTGCATAAGGTTACCTCTGCAGACTTAGTTTAGTTTTCCATGACTGACTTTGATATCATATTAGGTATGGATTGGTTGTTTGCATGTTATGCTTCGATTAATTGTAGGACCTATGCGCTGGAATTTCAATTTTCGGGTGAGTCAGTTTTGGAATGGAAGGGTAATTCAGCTGTACCAGCCGGTCGATTTATTTAATATCTTAAGGCTAGGAAAATGATCTCTAAGGGTTGCATGTACAACCTCATTAAGGTGAAGGATGTAAAGTCCAAGACCCTAACTATTTAGTCAGTTCCAGTGGTGTGTGAGTATCCGGAGGTACTCCCCAATGATTTGCCAGGTGTCCCTCCCGAGCGGGAGATTGATTTTGGTATAGACCTTCTTCCCAACACACAACCTATATTTATTCCTCCTTACAGGATGGGTCCAGCTGAGCTAAAGGAGCTAAAAGAACAGTTGAAGGACTTGTTGGATAAGGGTTTCATTAGACTGAGAAAGTCTCCATGGGGTGCACCGATACTCTTTGTTCAAAAGAAGGATGGGTACCTTCGAATGTGTATTGACTATCGGCAACTAAATAAGGTCATTGTCAATAACAGGTACCCGTTGCCCAAGATTGATGATTTATTTGATCATCTCCAGGGTGCCAGGTGTTTCTTGAAGATAGATCTCAGGTCCGGATATCATCAGCTCATAGTTTGGGAGTGTGATATCCCAAAGACAGCCTTCGAAATTCAATATGGCCATTATGAGTTTGTAGTTATGTCATTTGGACTAACCAATGCTCCTGTAGCTTTTATGGACCTAATGAACAGGGTGTTCAAGCAGTATCTGGACATATTTTTTAATTGTGTTCATCGATGATATCCTTATATACTCCCGTAGCGAAGAGGAGCATGCTACTCACTTGTGTATAGTGCTTCACATCCTCAAGGATCGTTAGTTTTATGCAAAGTTCAGCAAATGTGAGTTTTGGTTGGACTCGATGGCATTTCTAGGCCATGTGATTTCAGGTGAGGGCATTAAGGTAGATTCCTATAAAATCGAAGTGGTGAAGAATTGGCCCAGACCAATGAATCCTTCACAAATTCAAAGTATCTTGGGCCTAGCAGGTTACTACCAGAGATTGGTTGAAGGTTTCTCATCTATTGCGGAACCTTTGAACAAGTTGACTCAGAAGAAGGTAAAGTTTCAATGGTCGGAGGCTTGTGATGAAAGCTTCCAGGAATTGAAGACCCAACTCACTTCAGCACCAGTGTTGACTTTACCCGAGGGTACGAATGGCTTTGTTGTATATTGTGATGCTTCAAGAGTCAGACTAGGATTTGTGTTGATGCAACATTTGAAAGTAATAGCATATGCCTCTCGGCAGATGAAAGTTTATGAAAAGAATTACCCGACCCATGATCTCGCGTTGGCTGCAGTGGTGTTTGCATTAAAGATAAGCGGCATTACTTGTATGGGGTCTACATGGATATATTCACGGATCACAATAGCTTGCAATATGTGTTCACACAGAAGGATCTCAATCTTCAGCAAAGGAGGTGGTTGGAGTTATTAAAGGACTATGATATGAGTGTTCTTTACCACTCGGGCAAGGCTAATGTGGTGGCGGATGCACTTGGTAGGCTCTCTATGGATAGTGTGTCCCACGTGGAGGAGGGAAAGAAGGAGTTGGTGAATGATGTCCACCGGCTCGCAAGATAGGGAGTTAGATTGGTCGACTCGACTGATGGCGGTTTCGTTGTGCGGAATGGGCCAGAATCATCCTTGGTGGTTGATGTCAAATCTAAGCAAGATGAAGATTCAATTTTGAGGAAGCTGAAGGAAGCAGTGCGGAGTCAAAAGGTGGAGGTTTTCTCCTAAGGAGGAGATGGTGTGCAACAATACCAGGGTCGACTATATGTTCCGGACGTCGATAATTTGAGGGTTTGGATATTGCATGAAGCACATGGTACAAGATATTCTATCCACCTTGGATCTACGAAGATGTACCGGGACTTGCGGGAAATCTATTGGTGGGATGGTATGAAGAAGGATATTGTAGAGTTCGTAGCCAAATGTCCTAACTGTCAGCAAGTGAAGATCGAGCATCAAAGACTAAGAGGCATACTTCAGGATATTAGCATACCCACTTCGAAGTGGGAAGAGATTAATATGGATTCCATTACAGGCTTACCTCGTACTCGACGGCACTATGATTCCATTTGGGTGGTGGTAGACAGGTTAACTAAAGCTTCCCATTTTCTACCAGTCATGACCACAGATTCAACAGATGACTATGCCAAGCTGTATATTAAGGAGTTGGTTCGACTTCATGGAGTGCCCTTGTGTATTATATCGGACCGAGGTACTCAGTTTACCTCCCAGTACTGGAGGTCTTTTTAGAAGGGGCTTGGGACTTAAGTCAAGCTCAGCACTGCCTTTCATCCGCAGAGGAATGGCCAGGCGAAACGAACAATCCAGACTCTTGAGGACATGTTGAGGGCATGTGCTATAGATTTTAAAGGTAGTTGGGATGATCATTTTCCCTTAGAGAAGTTTGCTTATAATAACAGTTATCACTCTAGTATCCAAATGGTACCATTTGAGGCCCTATTTGGGCGGAGGTGTAGATCTCCCATCGAATGGTTTGAAGTTGGTGAGGCAGCTATGATAGGGCCATATTCGGTTCATGAGGCGATGGTGAAGGTTTAGTTGATGAGGGACCGGTTGAAAATCGCTCAGAGTCGTCAAAAATCATATTTCGATGTGAGAAGAAGAGACTTGGAGTTTGATGTGGACGCCTGGGTATTTCTAAAGGTATCTCCCATAAAGGGAGTCATGCGGTTTGAGAAAAAGGGGAAACTCAGTCCCTACTATGTTGGCCCCTACCGGATTATGAGGAGAGTTGGTAAGGTGGCGTATGAGTTGGACTTGCCCTCAGAGTTATCTTCAGTTCATCCTATGTTCTATGTGTCACTTTTGAAAAAGTGCTTGGGTGATCCAACTTTAGTAGTCCCGGTGGACAAGGTTGGTGCAAAGGATAGCCTCAGCAATGAAGAAATTTTGGTGGAAATCTTAGATCGTCAAGTCCGTAAGCTAAGGAACAAAGAAGTAGTTTCAGTTAAAGTATTGTGGAGAAACCAGCATGTTAAAGGAGCTAAGTGGGAAGCCGAAGCGAATATGATGGCTAGATACCCACACGTGTTCTCTACCAGCTCAGTTTTAGTTTGAGGTATCATTTTTTTCCCTAAACCTCTAATCAGTTTTCATGTTCCATTCATATGTACAAGTTTGTTTTATGATGTGGTAAATGTATGCGATGTCGGAATTCAGTTAAGTTATGTAGTTCTTTTCGAAGGTAGTCAATTTGTCAGTTTTCAGCTTAAATAATCGGTATTTATATATGATGATTTCTTGTTTTTGAGTTTTCTTCATGTTTCTAACATTCAAGGATGAATTTTCCCAAGGGGAGATATTGTCACACCCAAGGAACCCAAGGATCAGACCCGGGAGTCAAAACGGAGAAAATTTGGAAATTCGCACCAGGCCACAGAACGACCCGTGAGGTGGGTCATGAGGAGTGACCACGAGCCGTGAAGTGACTCGTGGTCAAGTAGGGCATGGCTAAGTTTTGGGGTAAGACCACGGGCATGACCAGGAGTCATGTTCAGGCGACACGACTCGTTAGGTCTCCCGTGGCCTAGGTGGACCAATTGGCAAAGTAGGAAAGCGCAGTGAAGACCACGGATGGTGACCACGAGTCATGGTCAGACCTCATGACTCTTGAGGTCACCTGTGGCTTAGATTGCATGGTTGATCAAGGTTAGGGCAGTGTGGATCACGGGTGGTGACCATGAGTTGTGGTCAGCCACCACTATTCGTGGGGTCCCCTGAGCAGTTTGGGCAGTGAGCATGACGAATTCAGGCCACGAGTGATGCCCCCAGGCAATGACTCGTGAGGTCTCTCGTGGGGACTAGCAACCATAAAATTCCTGTGTTAGGGTGTTCTCATAATTCCTAAAAAGGCCTAAACTACGTCGTTTTAAGGCCTGAATAGGGTCTTTTAAAGGGGATTAGCTCATGTTAGGCCGCATTCATGCATGCAAGAGTATAGAAAGGAGTAAAGAAGGTGATTCAAGGTGTTCTTCCCCAATTTATCTAAATTCCATCTTGAGCTTTCAAGGGAGATTAAGAATCAGTGTTTCCAGGTATGTAAGGTCATCAATGGGTGGTTCCTTCCACACCCATGCTCCTACTCTATGATTTTACTTATAAATTATCAACTCATTGTGTTTTGTAATTTATTTGTATAAAATTAAATGATTTCATTATGGATTTTATGATTTTGAAATCTTATCATAATCTAATGACTTTGTCATCTTTTGGGATTTAAATTGATTATAATATTGTTGGTTTGAATTTCTAAATAATTAAGCTTGATTATGCATGTCCCATGATGAATCGATTTATGATCCATTGACCCATTGATGTTTTGATAAGCCTAGCATGAATTATGAATTTATTTATTAATTTATTATGTTATCTACTATGAACTTATGAATTTAAAGCTACATGAATGATCTACAAGTATGTACGAATTTTATCAATCATGTATTATGTTTTTGGCCGACCCACGGGCCTCAAGTCATGGCTAGTTCACCTATGTTCAAGCATGTTTCCAATTATCATGATTTAACTAGCCCATGAACTCATGTATGTATTATTATGAGGACTATATATATGTTTTGGGAGTAGTATAAAACATCGAGTAGGTTCAGGGCTCAGTTTAAGCCTCAGATCTCATGAACTATGTGCCACCGTAGGTATGTTGGACCCTTTCACATTTGTCCCTAGCCCAAATAGACCTTTTCATACGTGATCACGCCCTTCACGGTTCCTACCCTTGGAAAGGTACGAACACCCTCCCGACTAGGGTTACAAGTCGGGCTTCATGTGTGCTCATATCGGGTATGCCGGTTAAGAGAATCTCCCGCTGTTCCTCATGATTTATGCATGTTATGATTATGTATGTTGGTTGGTTCATGTCATGTTAAGTAAATCTCTTCTATTATGACTATGATTATGTTATGTTACGAATGTTTTAAAAATAATGAGCCATATGAAATGTTATTATGATTTATGATACGAGCATGACGTCCTACTCTTATGATCATTTATGAATTTCATATGTGTTTTAAATGTCCGTTTTACTCACCTTGCATACTCAGTACATTCCACGTACTGACCGAATACTTTCTATGTTGTATCGTCTCATGATACAGGTCCCAGTTCTCAGCATCATCCTCACCCGTAGCTATTTTCAGCCTTGCTCTCATCGCACTTGGTGAGTCCCCATGTTCTGAGGGCTACATGTTCACATTCTATGCATTTCTTTCAATTGATGGATATTGGATTAGCTGGGGAGCTGTCCCATCAATCCGCCTTTCATGTTTATAGGCTTAACAGACTATAAGTTTTTTTCTGCCGTATTGTATAAGTCTAGTATTGTTTTTCCTTTATGCTATGTCATTATTGCATTCTTTATGTTAAGTATTTTGGTCATGTAATTAAATTAGATATATGCTCATGCCTTGGGTCGACTTGGGGTCCCTCGGGGCTCCTTGTCCCGTGTCTACGATCCTGGGGTACGTTTGGGTCGTGACACAGCATTTCATCCGCAGATGAATGGTCAGGCGGAATGGAAAATCCAGACTCTCGAGGACATGTTGAGAGCCTATGTGATGGATTTTAAAGGTGGTTGGGATGATCACCTGCCCTTGATCGAGTTTGCTTACAATAACAACTATCACTCTAGTATCCAAATGGCACCATTCGAGGCTCTTTACAGGTGGAGGTGTAGGTCGCCCATTGAATGGTTTGAGGTTGGTGAGGCAGCTATGATAGGGCCAGACTTGGTTCACGACGCTATGGTAAAGGTTCAGTTGATAAGGGACAGGCAGAAAACTGCTCAGAGTCGTCAAAAGTCATATGCGGATGTGAGAAGAAGAGATTTGGAGTTTGAGGTTGATGATTGGGTATTTCTAAAGGTATCTCCCATAAAGGGAGTCATGTATTTCGGAAAGAAAGGAAAACTCTGTCCCCGCTATATTGGTCCCTACCGAGTTATAAGAAGAGTGGGTAAGGTGGCGTATGAGTTGGACTTGCCATCGGAGTTATCTTCAGTTCAACCCGTGTTTCATGTGTGACACTTTAAAAAGTGCTTGGGTGATCTATCTTTAGTTGTCCCAGTGGAAAACGTTGGTGTGAGAGATAGCCTCAGTTATGAGGAAATTCCAGTTGCAGTTTTGAATTGCCAGGTTTGGAGGCTGAGGAACAAAGAAGTAGCTTTGGTGAAGGTGTTATGGAGAAACCAAAATGTTGAGGGAGCTACGTGGGAAGTCGCTACCTGTTTCCTACCAACTCAGTTTCAGTTTGAGGTATCCGTTTTTTCCCTAATTCTCTAATCAGTTTCCACGTTCAGTTCATGTGCACAAGTTTGAATTATGTTATGATATATGTACGTGATGTCTGAATTCAGTTCAGCTATGTAGTTCTTTTCAGAGGCAGTCATTCCATCAGTTTTCGATTTAAATAATCAGTATTTGCATATGATGATTGCCTGTTTCTGCTTTTTTTGTGTGTTTCTAACATTCGAGGAAGAATGTTCCCAGGGGGGAGATATTGTTATACCCCAAAAGCTCAAATATCAGACCCGGGAGTTGAAACGGGAAAATTGTGAAATTGATGTTGCAGGCATAGGATGAGTCGTGGGATGACTCGTGAGGAGACCTCACGAGTCGTCAGGTGGCTCATTGGGAGGCCTGGGGTAAATGAAGGATTGACGTCCACACGAGTGAGGGAATAACTCGTGTTCAACCACCACGAGTCGTCATGTCAATTGTTAGGGTGGTGTGGGGAAATAGTTGGAGGAGCTAACCAGTGTACCTGACGAAAGGTGACCATGAGTCGTGGTCTCGAGGCACGAGTCATCGTGTCCCCCGTTACGAGCTCTATCAGAGTTATTATCCAGTGTACCTGACGAGCAACTCGAGAGTCATTTCCCGTCTTGACGAGTCGTCAGTTCACCCGTTAGGGTCACCTGGCAGTATTTTCCTACGAATTTAGTAAGGGTCTTTTCGTAATTTCGAAGTTCCTAAGACCTATACTACGTCGTTTAAGGCTCGTTTTATAGGGTTTTAAGAGGGGAAAACCTATTCTAAGCTAGTTCATTCCATGCATGACAACTTGAGAGCTTGAAGGGAGGATTTAGAGAAAGTTTTGAAGGTTTCCAATTGGAATCTCAGCTGGGCAATTAGAGGGTGTTAGAATTCACCATTTCCAGGTTGAAGCTGTTTGGGGGAAAATTGAGATCGAAGTGGTCAGGCCCATTTGAGATTATGAATATGAATGCACATGGTGCAGTGGATTTGAAACTTTTACGGTCTAATAGAACCATCTTGGTTAATGGCCAAAGGATGAAGCACTATTATGAGGATAACTTTGATAGAGAGAAGACCTGAATTTTTCTTGCAAAATAATTTAGGGATCATGTGTCATACCGCAACATTATATCAGCTGCTTATTATTTTATATATAGGGTCACTATTGTTTTCCTTTTAAAGAGAGGAGAAGTTTGAGTACCCGGAATCAAAGCTAAGGAGCATGGTCTGATCCTATGTGTGGGTTCAGGCGACCAGTAAATCCAAGAACCTGCTTCTAGCTAGGCCCTAGAGGGCCTCAGGGAGTATTTCTCACCCATGTCTGATTTTTACTTTATAGATGCTCTGAAAATAGAGCATGACTTTAAGCGTGGGGTGAGGGTTTGTCTCCCTAGATTTTGAGGTTAAGGATGAGTATGCCATCAAGTTTTTTTCTGGAATTTTTAAAAAAGGGCATACCTCATCCACCCTTTGGTTTTTCTTATGGCCTCGGTTCTTTTCTGAAGGGAAGAGCTTTGAACTGGGTAATAAAAAAAATTCACTTTTTGTGTCGTCATAGACTAGTGAACCTTCCCTATGATAGATGGATGACGACCGTCTTAAGAGAAATTGTAATGCCCCAGAAACCCTAAGACCAGACCCGGAAGTTGAAATGGAGAAAATAGGATTTTCTACACCAGATCACAAAATGAGTTGTCCTGTGACCCGTAGGGTAGGCCACCAGTCGTGAAGTGACTTTTGGGAAAGGGTCCGGACTTGGTTGAAAGTTTGGAAAAAATGGGGTAACCACGGGTGTGACCACAAGTTGTGGTCAATACCACGAGTCGTGATGTGATCCGTGGTCAAGAATGAATTGGAGACCGAAAAAAATAGGCAATGTACCTAATGACTAGGCACCATGAGTCGTGGTCGATTCCACGACCTGTTAGGTGACTCGTGGTTGAGTATGGTTAGGGGAGTTGAGAATTTGGCAGTGTAGTTGACGAGTGGGCCACCACGAGTCGTGGTGTCCCTCATGATGACCAACAGGAGGTTCTTGGGCAGTTGTTTTACGCCGGGAACCCAAGGATCAGACTCGGGAGTCAAACGGGGAAAAATTTAGAAAATGTTGCAGCAGTACAAAATGAGTCGTTAGGTGGCTTGTGGGAAGGCTGGAATAGGATGAGGAGTTGACTTCCCCATGGGCGTGGGAACGACTCGTGGCCAGCTACCACGAGTTATCAGGTCTCCCGTGGGGTGAGATTGAGGGTTACCTGGGAGGTCTAACCAGTGCACCTAACAGATGGGACCCCACGAGTTGTGGCTAGTCCCAACGACTCGTTAGGTGGGTCGTGAGAAAGCCTATGGAAATTAGTAAGGATGAGGCAGTGTACTTGATGGAAGGTGACCATAACTCGTGGTCACTTGTGACCAGTTGTTGATTCACCCATTATGAGCCCAGTCGACATGATATTCAGTGTACTTGACGGGCGACCCGATGAATCATTGCTCGTCCTGAAGACTCGTCAGGTCACCCGTTAGGGTCACCTGGCAGTTATTTCCTGCGAATTAGTAAGGGCTTTCTCGTAATTTTCTACGCTCCTAACAGATGGTCAGGCAGAGCGAACTATCCAGACTCTTGAGGACATGTTGAGAGCTTGTGTTATTGACTTCAAGGGTAGTTGGGATGAGCATTTTCCTCTTATTGAGTTTGCCTACAACAACAGCTATCACTCCAACATTAAGATAGCACCATTCGAGGATTTTTACGGGCAAAGGTGTAGATCGCCGATTGGGTGGTTTGAAGTCGGTGAGGCTTCGTTTGTTGAAAATGGCTCAAAGTCACCAAAAGTCTTATGCGGATGTGAAGAGAAGGGAGTTTGAGTTCGAGGTCGACGATTGGGTGTTTCTGAAGGTATCTCCCATGAAGGGAGTAATGAGATTTGGAAAGAAAGGTAAACTCAGCATCCGCTATATTGGCCCATACCGGATTGTGAGACGAGTGGGTAAGGTAGCTTATGAGTTAGAGTTACCTTCAGAGTTGGCTTCAGTTCATCCCATAATTCACATATCGCTCTTGAAAAAGTTCTTGGGAGATCCAGCCTTAGTAGTTCCGGTGGAAGTGTTGGTGTGAAAGATAGCCTCAGTTATGAGGAAATTCCTGTTGCAATCTTGGATCGTCATGTATGGAGGCTGAGAAACAAGGAAGTAGCTTCAGTAAAGGTGTTATGGAGAAATCAACATGTTGAGGGAGCTACGTCGGAACCCGAAGCGGATATGATAGCTAAATACCCCCATTTGTTCCCTACTGGCTCAGTTTCAGTTTGAGGTATCAGTTTTTGCCCTAAACCTCTATTCAGTTTTTCATGTTTCGTTCATGCGTGCAAGTTTGTTTTATGATATGCTATATGTATGTGATGTCTGAATTCAGTCCAGCTGTGTTGTTCTTTTCGGGGATACTCATTCCGTCCGTTTTCAGCTTAAATGATCAGTATTTGTATATGGTGGTTGTTTGTTCTTGAGTTTTATACATGTTTCTAACATTTTAGGATGAATGTTCCCAAGGGTAAATATTGTTATACCCCAAGAACCCAAGTATTAGACCCGGGAGTCAAACGGGGAAAAATCTGGAAAATGTTGCAGCAGTGCAGAACGGGTTGTTAGAAGACTCGTGAGGAGACCCCACAAGTCATTAGGTGGCTCGTGGGAAGGCTGGAATAGGCTGAGGAGTTGAGGTCCCTACGGGCGTGGGAACGACTCGTGGCCAGCTACCGCGAGTCGTCAGGTCTCCCGTGGGGTGAGATTTAGGGTTACCTGGGAGGTCTGACCAGTGCATCTAACGTATGGGATCCCACGAGTCGTGGCCAGTCCCAATGAGACGTGAGGTGGGTCGTGTGCAAGCCTGTGGAAATTAGTAAGGATGAGGCAGTGTACTTGACAGAAGGTGACCATGACTCGTGGTCACTTGTGATGAGTCGTTGAGTCACCCGTTACAAGCCCAGTCGACCTGATATCCAGTGTACTTGACGGGCGACCCGACGAGTCGTTGCCTATCCTGACGAGTCGTCAGGTCACCCGTTAGGGTCACTTGGCAGTTATTTCCTGCGAATTAGTAAGGGCTTTCTTGTAATTTCCTATGCTCCTAAGACCTAAACTACGTTGTTTTGAGGTCGGAAAAGGGTCTTTTAAGGGGAAATCATTCATGATAAACCTTATTTGATGCATGTAAGAGTAGAGAAGTAAGAGGTAACGGAATCAAGTGTTCTTCTTCAAGTTCTTCAAGTTTCCATCTAGGGCTTTTCAAGGGAGTTAAGAATCAAGAAGTTCCAGGTATGTGGGGTCTTTAATGGGTGGTTTAGTCCCTACCCATACCCAATTTCTCCCTCATTCTATGTTTAAAGTTACCAAGACTTGATGGGTCATAACCCAAATGCATGTTTCCCCCAAACATCAATATGAGCATGTTGTAGTATGTCTAAAATCATGGGTGTCAATTGTTGGGCTGTTTTCACTCATCTTATTTAATATTTGATGATTTATGTCACGCCCCACCTTGGGGGGTATGACTGGCACCTGGTGCCCTACTAAGACCTGACCTGCTGAACTGTTAAGCCTGGGCGCATCTGGCGCCTGGCTGGCTCCAGCTCAAATTTCTGGAAACAAAGGGCTATATAACGGCTGTAAATACAGCCCCCGACCCATTGGCCTATAGCCTTCTGTACCTGTATTACAGCTGACCAGAAACAAGGTAATTCTGGGGAACCTATGCGGGCCGACAAGGCCACCATGCTGTCTAGTTATCTGCAACTCAAGCATAACATACTGAAAAGCTACGTGACCGACAAGGTCACCACTACTGGTAAACTATGGCCCCACACGGCCACTACAAAAGAACGAAGTAGTAAAGGCAACTATACAACTGCACGGCCCCACACGACCGGCTCATCTGACCACAGGGAATATATACAGACTGCAAGCCTCTAGGAAAGATAATAGAAATGATCGGGACAGGGCCCCGACCTACCCGTACTGTACAACAAAAAGAACTGGACTACACCTCTAGAAATTCAGTCTTCGGATGACAGGAGCTGAATACTCAACCGCTGATGGGGATCACGTGGTATCGCCTGCTCGTCTATGGTTACCTGCAGGCAAGTAATGCAGCGCCCCACTGGGCGTCAGTACCACTGGTACTGAGTATGTAAAGCAAACTGAATACAGCTGAATACAAGTAATATAACTAAAAATTCTGAATAGTATGAGATAACTAAATCTGTAAAAACTGAAGGGATATCTGAAATCAATAACATAACTGTCAAAACTGAAATAAGAAGGAGTAGATAACTGTCTGATGGTGTAGATCGTACCTGTTCTTAATCATACTGAAGGGAGTAGGAATCATACCTAGAGACGTATCATTCTACTACTAATCTGCTCGTATATACTGTAATATAGCATAACATACATAACATAACATGGCATACACAACCTTACCCGGCCCCCATAAGCCGGGAGGTACAATCAACACAGAATCTATACCCCTACCCCGGTCAACCCATCTCCTATACTGGTTGTAAGCATCCTGCCGGTCCCCTGGGTATGCACTTGGGCTCGCTGAGCCCCTGACTATAACTGCATCTGAGTCCGGAGGACTCCTGAATCTGCACCCGGGCGTATCCGCTCAACTGGGGTGTGTAAGGGCCGATCAAGGCACAAGTTTGGGGAAAAACTGGCATCCCATCTTCGTCCCCTGGCGGGATGGCATGCCACTCCGTAGAGTGACGTATCCTCGTCCTCTGGTGGACGAGTCGACACAGCTATTAACCCTGGGCGGTCATGGATGCTAGGTAATCCAACCCCAAACAATACAACGGTCTCAACTGGTAATACTATCTATGTATCTCACATGCTGAGGCTACTAGTGGTAAAGTATCATATATATTATATGCTGGGCTAATGATAGCAATCTGTACGTATTTAATACGTGCTGAGGCAGGTAAAGATGTATAAATATGAACATAGTCTCCTGCCGGGCTGTACTGAGCAAATGCTATATAAGGTAATGTTTCTATTGAAAACTCTGTTGTTTACTAAGTTTCTGTATACACTATACGCTGGACTAATGATAGAAATAAGTACATACTTAATACATGCTAAGGCTGGAAGTACTATATATGTATGTACGAATATAATCTTTCTGCTAGACTACGCTGTATACTAACTTTCTATAGTAACAGGATTTACTAATCCTGACATGCTTTCTGAACTTCATTTTAGCCTGCTATTCTGTTTCTAAAGTACTTACGGATACTGTACTACTTCACGAGGCTTCCGCTAAACACAACAATATCTTAACATGGCATATTACGTCATATACTGAGTATACTGGGCAATCTTAATCACTTACGTCTGAATCTACATCGTACGGATGGGTATCGTACACGTTACAACCCAAAACTTCTCATCTTGCACCAATATTCAAAATAACACAATAATCGATTTCTGAACATTCTACTGGTCTGTAATTTATTACGCTATACTGATATTACTTAACTTGCCGAAGGAAACTAACTTTACATACCTTCTCTTTGAATTATTCGTCCGTCGGACGAAGCTCGGCCGGTACTTCAACTATTTTCTCCCAACTGCATTCATAAATACGCCAATTAATACTAAATACAACATTATTGTAAAGAGCAACGTTACTTTCGATTTAATTTATAGCCTAAACTTAGGCTTATCGAAAGACGGTCAAACACTCACTATTTTCCAGCGGCCCAGAAGGGAGAATTATTTACTTCTCAGCTAGGAACACATAGACATTAATTTAGAGCAATTCTACTTACTTTAGTTCGGCGGCTCGCCGATTCGTCGGCCGTATTTCGCAAAACTAACTCCGTAGAAATGCTCTCTGCTGCTAAATACCTTGGTATCTAGGATTAATTTGGGTTTGGGCAGCGTTTGGCAGCGTAATCGGACTAAAATATTTAATTCTCCTTCGATTCTCTCTGTTTGCTGCGTGTTCTGGAAATTTTTCAAGTGTAATCTGATTTTGGACTGAAGTGGAGGCTTTATATACTTGGGCCTGGACACGGGCAACGTGTCATGGAGCCATCGCGGAGGCCTCACCTCCGTGACACGCTGCCATCGCGGAGGGGCTCTGCCTCGGCTCCTCCCACGATGGTTCGACAGGTTTCTTGTTCGATCTTTTCCCGGGCCTTTCCCTAGCACGTATGGCTTTCAAATACGCTTAACCAACGTGCGAACAGGTCATCTAAATGCCGGGAATTCTACGGGGTATAACATTCTCCCCCCCTTAGGAATATTCATCCCCGAATGTATACTGCTGTCTAGAGAGCTGTTCACTCTAGTTTCTGGAAAAATTTTGGCAGAGTTTCCCCTGTAATATGGACTATCGCAATGACCTGAAACGCAGAAAAAGTCCAATACAGGCACTGCACACAATATTCTACAATCCACTGGACAACTAAATATCACTTCTTTCTTTATCATTTACAACATACATACTAAAAATTACTGTGTAAATAATGATACGGACATACCTGTCGTCTGACTAGGCCCGAAATAAGTGAGGGTATCTGGTTTTCATATCTTCTTCAGCCTCCCACGTCATTTCTTCCCGATTTCTGTTACGCCACAATACCTTGACAGATGCAACATCTTTAGTTCTCAGCCTGCAAATCTGTCTATCTAAGATAGCTACGGGAACCTCTTCATAGGCTAACTCCTCTGTGACCTGAACATCCTGGACTGGAACTACTGTAGAAGGGTCCCCTACGAACTTTCTTAACATGGAAACGTGGAATACTGGGTGTACTGACGCTAATTCTGGAGGCAAGTTCAACTCGTATGCCACGAGGCCTATTTTTCGCCGAATCTGATATGGCCCAATAAATCTTGGGCTAAGATTGCCCTTCTTGCCAAACCTCATTACCCCTTTCATCGGGGACACTTTCAGATATATACCCAATCGTTTACCGAAAATTCTAGATTTCTGCGCTGCCTATCTGCGTATGACTTCTGGCGGCTTTGAGCGGTCAGTAAACGTTCCCGGATAAGCTTTATCTTTTCTTCGGACTGCCAAACAATGTCTGGGCCAACTAATGCTGATTCTCCTATCTCAAACCATCCCACTGGCGATCTACATTTTCGCCCGTATAATGCCTCGAAAGGCGCCATCTGAATAGCTGAATGGTAGCTGTTATTATAAACAAATTCAATTAACGAAAGATGTTCATCCCAGCTACCCCCAAAATCTAACACACACGCTCGTAACATATCTTCGAGCGTCTGAATTGTACGTTCGGCCTGCCCATCTGTTTGAGGATGGAATGCTGTGCTCAAATTAATCTGCGTCCCCAAACCTTTCTGAAACGATTGCCTGAATCTAGTTGTAAACTGTGCTCCCCTATCTGAAATAATAGATACCGGCACTCCATGTAATCTAACTATTTCTCTGATATATAATTCGGCATAGTCCTCAGCTGAGAAGGTAGCCCTTACTGGCAGAAAATGAGCTGATTTTGTCAGCCTGTCAACTATTACCCAAATGGAATCATTTCTGCGTCTAGTACGGGGTAACCCTGTTACAAAATCCATGTTTATTACTTCCCATTTCCACATAGGTATTATTATCTCCTGAGTCAAACCGCCCGGTTTCTGGTGCTCTGCTTTCACCTGCTGACAATTAGCACATCTAGATACAAATTTAGCTATTTCAGTTTTCATACCTGGCCACCAATAGATGTCTCTGATGTCGTGGTACATTTTTTTCGCCCCCGGATGAAGGGAATAGCGAGCGTAATGTACCTCGTGCATAATCTTCCCACGAAGTCCTACGACATTCGGGACACAAAGGCGGCCCTTACAATGTAGCACACCATCCTCGGTTATCTGAAAATCTGGCTCCTTACCTTTCTGAACTCTATCTCTGAGCTGGACTAAATCGGGATCCTCATCCTGATGTTCTTTTACCTCTGTAACTAACGATGACACTGCAGAATTCTGAATTACTGGTCCATTATTTTCTGTTTCTATTACTCGAACGGCTAGGCCAGCGAACTGATGAATTTCTTTAGCTAATTTCTGTTTCTCAGGTCGCAAATACGCCAAACTCCCCATTGACTTACGGCTCAGGGCATCTGCTACAACATTAGCTTTTTCGGGGTGGTATAGAATATTCACATCATAGTCTTTCAACAACTCTAACCAGCGGCGTTGCCGCAGATTCAACTCCCTCTGGGTGAAAATGTACTGTAAGCTCTTATGATCTGTATAAATGTCAACATGGACGCCATACAGATAATGCCTCCACATCTTCAAGGCATGAATTACTGCGGCCAATTCCAGGTCATGGGTAGGGTAATTCTTTTCGTGCTTTTTCAGCTGCCTAGAAGCATATGCAATTACTCTACCATGTTGCATCAATACACAGCCCAATCTGACACCTGACACGTCGCAATAGACTGAATAACCTTCTGTGCCTTTCGGCACTGCTAATACAGGAGCAGAGGTCAATCTATCTTTCAGTTCCTGAAAACTCTGCTCACATGCCTCCGTCCACTGAAACTTTGCTGCTTTCTGTGTCAATTTTGTTAAAGGTGCTGCAATGGTTGAGAATCCCTCAACGAATCTCCGATAATACCCTGCTAACCCCAGAAAACTACGAACTTCAGTCGGGGTAGTAGGCCTAGGCCATGACTTAACTGCTTCTATCTTCTGCTTATCTACCTGTATACCATCGTCTGAGATAATATGCCCTAAAAAGGCCACTGAGTTAAGCCAGAATTCGCACTTCGAAAACTTAGCATACAACTGGCGGTCCCTGAGAATCTGGAGCACTATTCGCAAATGAGTCCGGTGATCTGCTTCAGAGCGAGAATACACCAGAATGTCATCAATGAATACTATCACGAACAAGTCCAGGAAAGGTCTGAAAATACTGTTCATTAGGTCCATAAAAACTGCTGGGGCGTTCGTTAGCCCGAAGGACATAACCAGAAATTCAAAATGCCCATATCGGGTCCTGAATGCTGTCTTAGGAATATCTCTTTCGCGTACTCGGACCTGGTGGTATCCGGACCGCAAGTCAATCTTAGAAAAGTATCTGGCTCCCTGCAACTGATCAAATAAGTCATCAATTCTGGGGAGCGGATACTTGTTCTCTACTGTAACTTTATTTAGCTGCCGATAATCTATGCACATTCGGAGCGAGCCATCTTTCTTTCTCACAAACAAGACTGGCGCACCCCATGGGGAAGTACTCGGCCTGATAAAACCTTTATCTAACAAGTCTTTCAACTGCTCCTTTAATTCTCTGAGTTCTGCAGGAGCCATACGATAAGGAGGTATTGATATTGGCTGAGTGCCTAGTAGCAAATCAATAGCGAAGTCTATTTCCCTTTCTGGGGGAATACCAGGTAACTCATCAGGAAATACATCTGGGAATTCATTTACCACTGGAACAGACTGGAGTGTCGGAGATTCTTCTTGGACATCCTGAACTCTGACAAGATGGTAAATGCACCCCTTAGATATCAACTTCCTCGCCCGAAGGTAGGAAATAAACCTACCTTTTGGCGTAGCGGTGCTACCCTTCCACTCCCATACTACTTCTCCTGGGAAGTGGAATCGGACCGTCTTGGTCCAACATTTAACATTGGCAAAGCATGGTACTAACCAGTCCATACCCATTATGGCATCGAAGTCTATCATTTCTAACTCGACTAGATCTACTGTGGTCTGACGGTCAACAATCTCTACTGTACACCCGCGGTAGATTCGACTAGCTGTGATAGAGTCACCAACGGGCGTAGATACTAGAAAGGGCTGTTGTAATGATTCTGGTACAATACTAAACTTCCGTGCCACAAATGGAGTAATATAGGACAAAGTAGACCCTGGATCAATTAACACATAAGCAGGGTGTGAGCAGATAGTTAGCATACCTGTCACAACATCAGGCGATGCCTCTGAATCTTGCCTCCCTGGTAAGGCATATGTGCGGCTTGGACCCGCACCTGTACTAGAGGCCCCTGATCTGCCTTGACCCCTGCCTGCTGAAACTGGGGGCCTGCGTCCGGTCGAGGATGTTGTAGCTCGTGATCCTGTTGATGCCCTATCCTATCTGTCCCGGTCCTCACGACCTCTGGCTGGGCAATCTTTCATCAAATGGCCTTCTTGGCCAAAAATATAACATGCGGTGGAGCCATATCTGCATGCTCCAGAATGGCGTCTATTGCATATAGGGCAAAGTGGTAGAGTATACCTGCTCTGCTCTGCCCTCCTCTGTGATGGTGAATCTGCCATCTGCGAGCCTCTACCAGTCCCTAACTGTCCCCTACGGCCGGATCTACCCCCCTGTGACTGTGGCGGAGGCGGGGGCCTGGGCGGCCTGTCTTACATTCGGGGCCTGGGTCCTCCCCGGGCCTCTCCCTGTAATTCAACTGGCCTGTCCCGGTGACGCCGTTCCTGATTAACCCTTCTGACCTCTCGTTGCCGCTGTCTGATGCCCTCAATATTCTGAGCAAATGCCTGAATGCGAGCAATATCCATGTCCTCTCGCAGTGCGGCTGTAGTGCAAATCTCAACATATTCTGGATTCAGGCCCGTAATGAAGCGATGCACTCTGGATGCCATGGTATCAACGAAAGCCGGTGCATATCGGGCTAAAGAATCAAACTGCAAGGAATATTCCCGAACACTTATGGCCCCCTGTTCTAGATGTAGGAACTGGTCTACCCGGGCCTGTCGAATCTCCCGCGGCAGATAATGATCCAGAAAGGCTCCTGAAAAGCTGGACCAGGTGGGAGGGGAAACATCTCTCCCTCGGGACCTCTCCCAGCTTTCGTACCATAGCACCGCAATATCTCGCAACCGGAATGCGGCCAATTCAACTGACTCAGTAGGCGTAGCATGCATAACCCTGAAGATTCTCTGCATCTGATCCAGAAAATCTTGGGGGTCCTCTGTTCGGTCCGTACCTGTGAACTGTGGGGGATTCAGGGCTAAGAATTCTCGGACCCTCGAACTACCGGGCCCTCCTGATGATTCTACAGCTGTAGATGGCATTGGCTGACGCTGAGCAGCCATCATCTGTGCTAACAAAACTACAGCACTCCTAACCTCCTGATCAGAAGGAGTCAATGTAGGGGCTGCTGAAGGTAATGTCGCCCCAAGTGACTCCTGACGTGGTGGAGACTGCTGAGGAGGCTGAGATGAAGCCTCTGTAGGGCCCTCTGATCGGGCTGTCTCCAAGTGAGGGGGAGGCATTCTGCTAGTGCCATCTCCTGCTGCAATGTCTAAGTTCCGACCGGTAATAGGATGGCGCTGGTCTGACATTATCTGTAACCAAAGAATATGGTAAGATTTTTGGAATTCAACCCTATACTGTACAGCTCTATAGCACGACCGAATTAGAATAAAAGGACAACCATCCTATCATGCCTTGCAGCCTCCTACCCATAGCATGTGGTGCACAACACACCCATGGACAGGACTCTACTTAGCACGGCTTGCAGACTCCCTGGGATACGACCTGCTCTGATACCAAGTTTGTCACGCCCCACCTTGGGAGGTATGACTGGCACCTGGTGCCCTACTAAGACCTGACCTGCTGAACTGTTAAGCCTGGGCGCATCTGGCGCCTGGCTGGCTCTAGCTCAAATTTCTGGAAACAAAGGGCTATATAACGGCTGTAAATACAACCCCCGGCCCATTGGCCTATAGCCTTCTGTACCTGTATTACAGCTGACCAGAAACAAGGTAATTCAGGGGAACCTATGCGGGCCGACAAGGCCACCATGCTGTCTAGTTATCTGCAACTCAAGCATAACATATTGAAAAGCTACGTGACCGACAAGGTCACCACTACTGGTAAACTATGGCCCCACACGGCCACTACAAAAGAACGAAGTAGTAAAGGCAACTATACAACTGCACGGCCCCACACGACCGGCTCATCTGACCACAGGGAATATATACAGACTGCAAGCCTCTAGGAAAGATAATAGAAATGATCGGGACAGGGCCCCGACCTACCCGTACTGTACAACAAAAAGAACTGGACTACACCTCTAGAAATTCAGTCTCCGGATGACAGGAGCTGAATACTCAACCGCTGATGGGGATCACGTGGTATCGCCTGCTCGTCTATGGTTACCTGCAGGCAAGTAATGCAGCGCCCCACTGGGCGTCAGTACCACTAGTACTGAGTATGTAAAGCAAACTGAATACAGCTGAATACAAGTAATATAACTAAAAATTCTGAATAGTATGAGATAACTGAATATGTAAAAACTGAAGGGATATCTGAAATCAATAACATAACTGTCAAAACTGAAATAAGAAGGAGTAGATAACTGTCTGATGGTGTAGATCGTACCTGTTCTTAATCATACTGAAGGGAGTAGGAATCATACCTAGAGACGTATCATTCTACTACTAATCTGCTTGTATCTACTATAATATAGCATAACATACATAACATAACATGGCATACACAACCTTACCCGGCCCCCATAAGCCGGGAGGTACAATCAACACAGAATCTATACCCCTACCCCGGTCAACCCATCTCCTATACTGGCTGTAAGCATCCTGCCGGTCCCCTGGGTATGCACTTGGGCTCGCTGAGCCCCTGACTATAACTGCATCTGAGTCCGGAGGACTCCTGAATCTGCACCCGGGCGTATCCGCTCGACTGGGGTGTGTAAGGGCCGATCAAGGCACAAGTATGGGGAAAAACTGGCATCCCATCTTCATCCCCTGGCGGGACGGCATGCCACTCCGTAGAGTGACGTATCCTCGTCCTCTGGTGGACGAGTCGACACAGCTATTAACCCTGGGCGGTCATGGATGCTAGGTAATCCAACCCCAAACAATACAACGGTCTCAACTGGTAATACTATCTGTGTATCTCACATGCTGAGGCTACTAGGGGTAAAGTATCATATATATTATATGCTGGGCTAATGATAGCAATCTGTACGTATTTAATACGTGCTGAGGCAGGTAAAGATGTATAAATATGAACATAGTCTCCTGCCGGGCTGTACTGAGCAAATGCTATATAAGGTAATGTTTCTATTGAAAACTCTGCTGTTTACTAAGTTTCTGTATACACTATATGCTGGACTAATGATAGAAATAAGTACATACTTAATACATGCTGAGGCTGGAAGTACTATATATGTATGTACGAATATAATCTTTCTGCTAGACTACGCTGTATACTAACTTTCTATAGTAACAGGATTTACTAATCCTGACATGCTTTCTGAACTTCATTTTAGCCTGCTATTCTGTTTCTAAAGTACTTACGGATACTGTACTACTTCACGAGGCTTCCGCTAAACACAACAATATCTTAACATGGCATATTACGTCATATACTGAGTATACTGGGCAATCTTAATCACTTACGTCTGAATCTACATCGTACGGATGGGTATCGTACACGTTACAACCCAAAACTTCTCATCTTGCACCAATATTCAAAATAACACAATAATCGATTTCTGAACATTCTACTGGTCTGTAATTTATTATGCTATACTGATATTACTTAACTTGCCGAAGGAAACTAACTTTACATACCTTCTCTTTGAATTATTCGTCCGTCGGACGAAGCTCGGCCGGTACTTCAACTATTTTCTCCCAACTGCATTCATAAATACGCCAATTAATACTAAATACAACATTATTGTAAAGAGCGACGTTACTTTCGATTTAATTTATAGCCTAAACTTAGGCTTATCGAAAGACGGTCAAAAACTCGCTATTTTCCAGCGGCCCAGAAGGGAGAATTATTTACTTCTCAGCTAGGAACACATAGACATTAATTTAGAGCAATTCTACTTACTTTAGTTCGGCGGCTCGCCGATTCGTCGGCCGTATTTCGCAAAACTAACTCTGTAGAAATGCTCTCTGCTGCTAAATACCTTGGTATCTAGGATTAATTTGGGTTTGGGCAGCGTTTGGCAGCGTAATCGGACGAAAATATTTAATTCTCCTTCGATTCTCTCTGTTTGCTGCGTGTTCTGGAAATTTTTCAAGTGTAATCTGATTTTGGACTGAAGTGGAGGCTTTATATACTTGGGCATGGACACGGGCAACGTGTCACGGAGCCATCGCGGAGGCCTCACCTCCGTGACACGCTGCCATCGCGGAGGGGCTCTGCCTCGGCTCCTCCCATGATGGTTCGACAGGTTTCTTGTCCGATCTTTTCCCAGGCCTTTCCCTAGCACGTATGGCTTTCAAATATGCTTAACCAACGTGCGAACAGGTCATCTAAATGCCGGGAATTCTATGGGGTATAACAATTTAAATCCTCAAAAACACATGTGCCCAAATCATTGGGTTTTAGTGAAATTCATGGTTATGGTGACTTCTCAAGCATGATATGAACTTTTGAATTTCAAGCATGTTTTCAATTACTCATGTTATTATGATCATGTTTCCTATAAATTTAAGCATTTCAAGTATGATTTAAATTTTGGGCAATGCCCACATGTCGCTTATGATTTATGCACTATGATTTTGGTCGATCCACGGGCCCAATTCCATGGCTAGTATAACGAATTTCAACCATGTTATGATTATCACGATTTTAACTAGCCATGAATGTCATGTATGAATTTCTATGAGCACGTTGCATGTTTTGGGAGTAGTACTTAACACCGAGTAGGTTCGAGGCCTAGGTTACACCCCTATTCTCAGAACTACGTGCCACCATAGGTTATGTTTGGGACCTCCTCAGTGATTGTCCCCTATTCCCTACGGGGCCTTCATGAGTGATATCACGCCTTTCATGGTTCATACCCTTTGCAAGGTATGAACGACCTCCCCACTAGGTTTATAGGTCGGGCTACATGTGTGCTCATATGAGGTATGTCGGTTATAGAAATCTCTGTCACGCCCCACCTTGGGAGGTATGACTGGCATCTGATGCTCTACTAGGATCTGAACTGATTCAACTAGGCCTCTGCACTCCTGGTGCAGGATTACTTCCCAAATCAAGAAAATAACGGGCTATAACTCAGTTGTAAATACAACCTCCGGCTGACAAGGCCTTATAGCCACTTGTAAAGCAAAATAGCTAACCAGAAACGGCAATAACAAGGAATCCTATGCGGGCCGACAAGACCACCATGATATCTAGTCGTGATTGTAAAGTAAATCCAGTGCTAAGCTAAACTATGGTCGACAAGGCCGCTAATATATCAGCTAAACAAGGCCCACACGGCCAACACATAAACTAAAACACATATGGGCCCCCACACGGCCAACAACAACTAACCATAGGGAAATAGAAATAATCTACAAGCCTCTAGAAGTAATATGATGGTCGAGACAGGGCCCCGACCTACCCATAAACTGTACAATCAAAGAGAGTAAACCTTCTGTTTATAAGCTTCAAAAGAAAGGAGCCGACTCTTCTGCTAATCCTAGCTAGAGCCTAAGAGGGACCTGCTCCTCGTCTATCCATACCTTCAGGCAAGTAATGCAGCACCCCAGAAAGGGAGTCAGTACAATATGTACTGAATATGTAAGGCAATAACTGTAAATGACTGAAATAAAGAGATAGAACTGAGAATACTGAAATGACGCGATAGAGATCATACCTGAGTAGTATAACTTCTTACTATCTAATTTATTAATAACTAAATCAAACAAAAACCTTACCTAGCCCCCATAAGCCAAAAGTTACAACAGCATAGAATAACCCACCTGGGGGCCCCATAAGCCCTGGTGAGTATACTTCAGTCTATATACCCTTATCAAGGTTACACTGGGTCAACTAATAGATATAGTTGTCCTACCGGCCACCTAGGTCTACAACTGAGCCCGCTCGGCCCCTGACTGTAGCTATGTCTGAGTCCAGTAGACTCCTAATATCTGCACCCCGGGCACAGGCTCGACGGGGGTGTATAGAGCCAACCACGACATATAAGGACCTGGGACCCCATTTTCGTCCCTTGCGGACAGCATACCACGCTCCATAGAGCGACGTCATCTCGCCCCTGGCGAGCGTTAACACATCTAATAACCCTGGGGTCGGTCATGAAAGCTATACAGGCATAATCCATCCCAAACTAACATGGAATACGAGTTTCAGCTAATAACAATAACTAATCATAATAGACATGCTTCTAGTATTCTTTCTAGGATTCAAACTGAGCTATTATGCTAAAGAAACTAACTTGCCGAAAGAAACTACCTTAACATACCTCATTCACTGATTACTAATTAACTAGCGAGTTTCAGTTCGTATTCAACTGCTCTTCTTAGCTGCAGTCGCATTACTGGGGAAAAATGACTAATCTCAGTACTAAATTCGAATAAAAACGATAACTCTGTATATAAATATTAACTATATTTCAACTTAACGCAACACGGTGGAAAACTCATAATTTCTCGAAAGTCCAGAAGGAAGAAATGCTTACTTTAAGCCTGTGATCATATTGACACTAGTTTGGAGCAATTCCAACAACTTTAGCTCAGCGGGGCTACAATTCTCCACGCGAATTTCATGAAAATAACTCCATAGCAATGCTTTCTGAAGCCTTAAACTTTAATACCTAAAGTTAATTTGAATTTGGATGGCGTTTAGCAGGGTAAATGGAGGAAATTTACTTGTTTTCTTTGTGGTTTCTCTCTTCTGCCTGTATATATTTTGAAAAATAACTTAAAATCAAAGGGAGGGACTTATATATACTTGAGGCAGTGGATAGGGGTCCATGGCACGGACCTTGTCTCGCCAATTATGGGTCGTGCCATGGAGCCCATCGTGCCAGGGAGGATCCGTGCCATGTTATCCCTCTGGGCAGCTGGTTCGGCCTTCTCCCGCACGGTCCCGACCTCGTGCTCGTCCGACCTTTCCCTGATCCCTTTCTCGTACGTAGTGTACTATAAAACTCTTAACCAATGTACGAATAGGTTGTCTAAACATTAGAAACTTACAGGGTGTAACATCCTTCCCCCCTTAGAAACATTCGTCTTCGAATGTTAACTTCAGCTTACAGGGATCTTAACTCTCTTAACTACTTATCCTGGAAAAATTTCGGCAGAGTCTCCCCTATAATATGGACTATCCAAAAATCCTGAAACACAGAAAAGTCCAGTACAGGCACTTTATATAACACTATAACAACTATTTCACAATAAGGCTGAGTCAACTGACCAATATATATAACACAAATCATGAAACAGCGACTGAATCAATAATTTACCTTAACTGCATAGTCTGGACTAAGACTGGAACAAATGAGGATATCTGGATTTCACGTCGTCCTTAGCCTCCCAAGTCATTTCCTCGCTATTCTTGTTTCTCCACAGTACCTTAACAGAGGTAACATCCTTAGTCCTCAACCTACGAACCTGTCGATCTAATATAGCTACTGGAACCTCTTCATAGGCTAATTCCTCAGTGACTTGGACATCCTCTACTAGAACAACTCGGAATGGATCCCCTATGCACTTTCGCAGCATCGACACATGAAAGACTGGATGAATGGATTCCAATTCTGAAGGAAAATCTAGCTCGTATGCCACCTAGACTATTCTCTAGAGTATTCGATATGGCCCAATAAACCTTGGGCTGAGCTTACCCTTTTTGCCAAACCTCATTACGCTCTTCATTGGCAAGACTTTCAGAAAGACCCAGTCATTTACATTGAATTCCAAGTTCCTACGCCATACATCAGCGTAAGATTTCTGGCAGCTCGGACCTATCAGCAGACGTTCTCTGATAAGCTTTACTTTCTCTTCTGACTAATGAATTATATCTGGCCTAATTAACCCTGATTCTCCAACCTCGAACCAACCAACTGGGGACCTGTATTTCTGCCCATATAAGGCCTCAAAAGGCGCCATTTGAATCACTGAATGGTAACTGTTATTGTAGGAAAACTGAATAAGTGGTAAGTATTCATCCCAGCTTTCCCCAAAATCTAGCACACACGCCCGTAACATTTCCTTGAGCATTTGAATTGTACATTTCGCCTACCCATCTATTTGAGGATGGAAGGTCGTACTCAGATTAACCTATGTCCCCAGGCCCCTCTGAAAGGACTGCCAAAATTTAGCTGTAAATTGCGCTCCTCTGTCGGAAATAATCGATAACGGAACACCATGCAATCAGACTATCTCTCTGATATACAGTTCAAAATAATCTTCAGCTGAAAAAGTAGCCCTTACTGGCAGAAAATGAGCTGATTTCATCAACCTGTCAATAATCACCCAGATGGAGTCAAATTTACGCCTGATACGAGGTAACCCTATCACAAAATCCATATTAATTGCCTCCCATTTCCACATAGGCACTACTATCTCCTGTGTCAGTCCGTCGGGCTTCTGATGTTCGGCTTTCACCTGCTGGCAATTAGGACAATGAGCTATAAATTCTGCTATCTCCTTTTTCATTTCCGGCCACCAGTAATTTTCTTTTATATCATGATTCATCTTTGTTGAACTTGGGTGAAGAGAGTAACGGGAATAATGAACCTCACCCATAATTTGCTGGCGAAGTCCTGTCACGTCCGGAACACAGAGGTGATGCCTATATCTCAAAACTTCATCTTTGGTTACCTAAAAATCTATTACTTCCCCTCGCTGAACCTTATCTCTAAGTTGAACCAAGTTAGGGTCTTCGTACTGCCGTTCTTTCACTTCCACAACTAATAATGATACTGTTGTATTCTGAATTACTGCTCCACTATCTCCTGAATCTACTATACGGATGGCTAAACTGGCTAACTGATGCAATTCTCAGGCCAGCTCCTGCTATTCTAGCTTCAGGTGTACTAAACTTCCCATAGATTTGCGACTGAGGGTATCTGCTACAACATTGGCTCTCCCTGGATGATACAAAATATTCACATCATAGTCTTTCAACAGCTTTAACCAGCGACGGTACTGTAGATTCAACTCTTTCTGTGTGAAAATGTACTGGAGGCTTTTATGAGCAGTGAAAATATCTATATGAACGCCATACAGATATTGCCTCCATATTTTCAAGGCATGAATCACCGCGGCTAATTCTAGGTCATGGGTGGGGTAGTTCTTTTCATGCTTCCTTGGCTGACTGGAAGCGTAAGCAATTACTTTACCATGCTGCATCAGAACACATCCTAACCCAATGCCTGAAGCATCACAGTATACTGCATAACCATCTGATCCTTCTGGAAAGGCTAATACTGGTACTGATGTCAACCTGTTTTTCAATTCCTAAAAACTCTACTCACATGCTTCAGTCCAGTGAAATTTAGCTGTTTTCTGAGTTAACTTGGTCAAAGGCGCTTCTAAGGTAGAAAATCCTTCCATAAACCTTCTGTAATACCCGGTTAACCCCAAGAAACTATGTACCTCGATCGGAATGGTAGTTCCAGGCCATGTTTTTACAGCCTCGATCTTTTGCGAATCTACCTGTATACCAGCATCTGACATAATGTGGCCCAAAAAGGCCACTAAATTTTGCCAAAATTCACATTTAGAAAACTTCGCATACAGCTGGCAATTCCTGAGAGTTTAGAGCACTGTTCATAGGTGCACCCGGTGATCTGCCTCTGAGCGGAAATATACCAGAATATCATTAATAAATACTATCACAAACAGGTCCAGATATGGTCTAAAGATGTTATTCATCAGATCCATGAACACTGTTGGAGCATTCGTCAACCCGAAGTACATGACTAAAAATTTGAAGTGGCCATACCTGGTCCTGAAAGGGTTTTTGAAATATCCCTCTCGCAAACCTGAACCTGATGGTACCCAGACCTTAAATGAATCTTGGAGAAATATTTTTCCCCCTGTAACTGATCAAACAAGTCATATATTCTTGGAAACGGGTACTTATTTTTTATTGTGACTTTATTCAACTGCTGATAGTCTATACACATGCGGAAGGAGCCATCCTTCTTTCTCGCAAATAGGATTGGTGCGCCCCACGGTGAAGTACACGGACTGATAAAGCCCTTATCTAATAGATCTTTTAACTTCTACTTTAATTCTCTGAGCTCAGTAGGAGCCATTCAGTACAGAGGAATAGATATAGGCTAAGTACATGCTAATAAATCAATTGCAAAATCGATCTCCCGTTCTGGGGGAATATCGGAAGTTCATCTGGGAATTCATTAACTATTGAATGGTCTGAAGAGTCAGAGATTCTTCTTGGACATCCTGAAACCTGGCAATATGATAAATACATCCTTTCGTTATCAATTTTCTCGCCCGAAGATAGGAAATAAACCTCCCTTTTGGCATGGCTGCACTACCTTTCCACTCCCGTACAACCTCCCCTGGAAAGTGGAATTGGACAATCTTGGTCCAACATTCAACATTGGCATAACATGGCTCCAGCCAATCCATACCCATAATTACATCAAAATCAATCATTTCTAGTTCTATCAAATATGTTGTCTGACGACCAGCAACTTCTACTGCACCCTCGGTAGACCCTCTTAGCTATGATGGAATCACTGATGGGTGTTGACACTGAAAAAGGTCGCCGAAATAATTCCAGCGTGATATCGAACTTACGAGCCACTAACAGTGTAACATAAGACAAGGTGGATCCTGGATCTATCAATACATAAACAGAATGAGAGCAAATGTCCAGCATACCTGTCACTACACCCAGCAATGACTCTGACTCCTGCCGCTCTGGTAAAGAATAAGTATGATCTAGATCGGTACCTGAGGTAGAGGCCCCTGGTCTGCCTCGGCCTCTACTGGTTGGAGCTGAGGGCCTATGCCCTGCTGAGATGCTGGGGCACGTGACCCTACTCAAGATCTATCCTGTCGGTCCCAATCACTCTGACCCCTGGCTGGACAATCTTTTATCTGATAACCCTCTTGTCCACTGGTATAACACGCTGTGGAACCATACCTGTATGCCCCAGAATGAAGTCGACTGCAAACAGGGCAAAATGGCACGGTGAATCTACTCTACTCCACTGCTCTCTGCTGTTGTGAACCTGCTGATCATGAACTCCCGTCAGGCCCTAATTGCTCCCAATGACTAGATCCACTCCCCTGTTGTTGTTGTGGGGGTGGGGTTCTAGGTGGCCTGGGTCCACCCTGGTACTCTGCCTGCATGTCACTAGGTCTAGCCCGGCGGTGCTGTTCCTGATTTGCCCTTCTTATTTCTCGTTGCCGCTGTCTGATCAACTTCAATATTCTGAGAAAAATCCTGAACGAAGGCAATATCCATGTCCTCTCGTAGAGTGGCCGTAATACAAGTCTCCACATATTCTAGATTCAGCCCCATAATAAACCGGTGCACCCTAGACGGCATGGTATCCACAAAAGCTAGTGCATATCGAGCCAAGGAGTCGAACCTCATACCGTACTCCCAAACACTCATCGACCCCTGCTCTAGATATAGAAACTGATCAACCCAGGCCTATCGAAATTCCCGTGGCAGGTAGTGATCCAAAAAAGCCTATGAGAAGCTGGGCTAAGTCGGAGGGGAAACACCTCTCCCTAGAGACCTCTCCCAACACTCGTACCACAGTACTACGATGTCCCATAGCCAAAATACCGCTAACTCAACCGACTCTACAGCGGTAGCATGCATCACCCTGAAAATCTGCTGCATCTGATCCAAGAAATCCTGAGGGTCCTCTGCCCGATCCGTCCCTGTGAACTTCGGGGAACTCAGTGCGAGAAACTCCTGGACCCTCGAACTACTAGGTCCTCTAGAGGACTCTGCAACCACGAGCGCCATTGGCTGATTCTGTGCAGCCATCATCTGAGCTAGCATAACAACAGCACTCCTAACCTCCTAATCTGATGGTACTGGTATAGAGATTGCTGAAGGCGATGCCATCACATTTGCCACTCCGATCGGCTCCTGCCATGGTGGAGAGTGCTAGGGAGACCGAAATTAAGTCTCTATGTTGCTTCCAAATTGGGCTGACTCTGACTGAGGCACCCTGCTAGTGCCTTCCCCTGCTGCAACTTCCAACCTCCTACCAGTCGTAGTGTGTCGCGAGTCTGCCATTTCTCTATAGATAAAAGAATATGGTAATCTTAAGGACTCAACCCTATACTTTTACAGCTCGATAGCACGACTGGATAAGAAGAAAGAGTAACCATCATATCATGCCTCACAGCCTCCTACCTATAGAATGTGGTGCACAACACACCCATAGACAAGAATCTACTTAGCACGGCTTGCAGACTCCCTGGGATACCACCTTCTCTGATATCAAGTTTGTCATGCCCCGCCTTGGGAGGCATGACTGGCATATGATGCCCTACTAGGATCTGAACTAATTCAACTAGGCCTATGCACTCCTGGTGCAGGCTTACTTCCCAAATCAAGAAAATAACGGGCTATATCTCGGCTGTAAATATAACCTCCGGCCGACAAGGCCTTATAGCCATCTGTAAAGCAAAACAGCTAAATGAAATGGCAATAACAGGGAATCCTATGCGGGCCACAAGACCACCATGATTCCTAGTCGTGACTTTAAAATAAATCAAGTGCTAAGATAAATTATGGCCGATAAGGCCGCTAATCTATCAGCTAAACAAGACCTCACATGGCCAACACGTAAATTAAAACACATATGGGCCCCACACAGCCAACAACAACTAACCACAAGAAAATAGAAACAATCTGCAAGCCTCTAGGAGTAATATGATGGTCAAGACAGGGCCCTGACCTACACATAAACTGTACAATCAAAAAAGAGTAAACCTTCTATCTATAAGCTCCAAAAGAAAGGAGTTGACTCTTCTACTAATCCTGGCTGGAGGCTAAGAGGGACCTGCTCCTCGTTTATTCGTACCTGCATGTAAGTAATGCAGTGCCCCAGAAAGGGCGTCAGTACAATATGTACTCAATATGTAAGGTGATAACTATAAATGATTGAAATAAAGAGATAGAACAGAGAATACTGAAATGACGGGATAAAGATCATAGAACTTCTTACTATGTAATTTATTAATGACTAAAGAAAACAAAAACCTTACCTGGCCCCTATAAGTCAGAAGTACAACCAGCACAGAATAACCCACCTGGGACCCCCATAAGCCCTGGTGAGTATACTTCAGTCTATATACCCCTATCAAGGTCGCACTAGGTCAATTAATAGTTATAGTTGTCCTATCGGCCCTCTGGGTCTGCAACTGAGCCCGCTCAGCCCCTGACTGTAGCTATTTCTGAGTCCAGTGGACTCTTGATATCTGCACCCAGGGCACCAGGATCGACGGGGGTGTATAGAGCCAACCACGGCATATGAGGACCTAGGACCCATCTTTGTCCCTTTTGGACGGCATACCACTCCGTATAGCGATGTCATCTTGCCCCTGGCGAGCGTCAACATATCTAATAACCCTGGGGTCGGTCATGAAAGCTAGACGGGCATAATCCATCCTAAACTAACATGAAATACGGGTTTCAGCTAATAACAACAACTAATAATAACAGACATGCTTCTGGTATACTTGCTGGGATTCAAACTGCGCTATCATGCTAATGGAACTAACTTGCCGAACGAAACTGCCTTAACATACCTCATTCGCCGATTACTGATTAACTGGCGAGTTTTAGTTCGTATTCAACTGCTCTTCCCAACTACAATCACATTACTAGGGAAAAATGACTAATCTCAGTATTAAATTTTCAAGAACAACGATAACTCTATATATAAATATTAACTATATTTCAACTTAATGGAACACGGTCAAAAACTCATAATTTCTCAAAAGTATAGAAGGAAGAAATGCTTGCTTTAAGTCTGTGATCATATTGACACTAGTTTGGAGAAATTCCAACAACTTTAGCTTGGCGGGGTTATGATTCTCCGGGCGAATTTCATGATAACTCCTTAGCAATGCTTCCTGCAGCATTAAACTTTAATACCTGAAGTTAATTTGAATTCGGGCGGCGTTTAGCAGCGTAAACAGAGAAAATTTACTTGTTTTCTTCGTGGTTTCTCTCTTCTTCCCCTATATATTTTGAAAAATAACTTAAAATCAAAAGGAGGGACTTATATATACTTGAGGCGGTGGACAGGGGTCCATGGCACGGACCTTTTCGCGCCAATTCTGGGTTGTGCCACGAATCCCAACGCGCTAGGGAGGGTCCGTGCTATAGTGCCCCTCCGGGCAGCTATTCGGCCTTCTCCCGCGCGGTCCCGACTCCGTTCTCGTCCGATCTTTGCCCGGGCCCTTTCTCGTACGTATTGTACTCTAAAACTCTTAACCAACGTACGAATAGGCCATCTAAATATTAGAAACTTATGGGGTGTAACAATCTCCTATTGTTCCTCATGGTTTTAACGCATGTATGATTATGTTCTTTTTTCTCAAGTTATGTTTATGAAAGGTTTTCCCATATGTTACAACTATGACAGGTTTACGAATATTATGGAAATCTTGAGCCTTACGATATATTTATGATTTCAGTTTTATGATCATGATGTCCCCACTCCTATAACTTTTATGTTTTTAAGTATTCTTTTGCATACCTTACATACTCAGTACCTTCCAAGTACTGATCCACATATTTTTAGGATTCGGTTCACAGGTCCAGCATCGTTCCTAGCTTGCTCTCAGTTCTTCTCTCAGCTCTTAGTGGTGAGTCCTCATGATTCGGGGACTACATGTTCGGACCTTGTTTATCTTTTATTTTGAGTATGTTAGGGTTAGTTGGGGTCTTGTCCCTTCAACCTATCTATTTTTTATTAGAGAATTTCAGACTTAATTGTAGTATTCCTCTATTTATAATTGGATTACGTATTACCGTACTTATATTTCATGTCACATTTCCTTTAAATTCATGGTTTTTAAGTTAAGTCTTCTGCCTTATGTGTGTCAATTAGACATATGCTCATGCAATGGGTTGACTTGGAGTCTTTCGGGGCTCCTTATCCTGTGTCTATGATCCGAGTGTACTCTCAGATTGTGATAAACTTGGTATCAGAGTAATAGGTTTAGATATGTCCTAGGAAATCTGAAAGCCACGTTAGGTAGAGTCTTTTACATAGGTGTGAAGCGCACCACACCTATGACGAAGAGCCTATTAAACATTCTAGGAAATGTTCCCTTCTTTCATGATCTATGTCGTGCGGTGAAAATCTCTCCATCCTTCTAATTCGTGCTATTCGCGATTGCAAAAAGTTATGGCTCCCAGAAGGATAAACAGAAGGAGGAACAGAAATGATGAAGGCAACAAGGGTGGCCATGATAATGGGCGTCAGCAAGCCCCACCTGTTCAGGAGCCCCAGGCACCATAGCCAGCTTCCCACACCGAGTTTCGGGCGGCTATTCAAATGTTAGCGCAGGCCTTGACCGCTCAGGTCAACCAGCAGGCCGTTGTGCATGTTCCACAGAATGGCAATGCAGTGGCAACCCAAATCAGGGACTTTTAAGGATAAACCCTCCCGAGTTCACAGAGGCGAAGGTGTACGAGGATCCCCACGAGTTCATTGAAGGGATCTTGAAGGTCACTCAGGTGATGGGGGAGGACGAATGAGGAGTGCATTGACTTGGCCTCTTATCAGCTGAAGGAGGCCGCTTATATTTGGTACAAGCAATGGAAGGATAGCAGGGCATCGGGAGCGGGCCCTATCAGCTAGGACGAGTTTCACATGGCCTTTCTCGATAGGTTCTTCCCTCGAGAGGTAAGGGAATTGAAAGCAACCGAGTTTGTTAACCTCAAACAGGGAAAGATGACGGTGCTATCACTTGAGTTCACTCGCCTGTCAACATATGCCCCGGAGTTAGTGATGGACCAGAGGGAGCAGGTGAGCATATTCGTGCAGGGAGTAGCCGAGTATCTAGACAAGGACTGCAGAACAGCCATGCTTCACAGGATATGGACTACCCACGGATAGTCCTCTATGCCCAGTAGATGGAGGCAATTCATATGAGGCATAGAGAGGCCAAAAGTCCTAGAACTGATAGCCACAGGTTCTCCCAACCGAGGCTAGGGGGTGGACCTCACCAGTAGTCCCAACACAGGTCCATTACATCACAACCATCTTCAGCCAGTACCACATCCAGTTCTCAGGATGATCAGAGGAGCAGGGCCTCAGGTTCGAGGGGTCAGAATAGCATGCTCACAGTGCGCACTTTTCCATCTTGTGCTAATTGTGGAAAGAATCACCTAGGGAAATGCTTGGTGGACTCATATGTTTGTTTTGGGTGTGGCAAACTCGGACACAGACTCAGGGATTGCCCAGCAACTAGGTCAGGGGGTGGTGGAGCCCCCACTTTAGCAGCTAGTTCAGCAGTTCCAGTGGCACGTCCTACTCAGCAGGGTACTTCAATTAGTCCAGCTGGCGGTTAGCGCCAGAACCGGTTTTATGCACTTGGCTCTCGACAGGAGCAGGAGACTTCTCTCGATGTGGTTATAGGTATGTTGCGAGTCTTTCATATTGATGCTTATTCTTTGTTAGATCCAGGAGCTTCACTCTCTTTTGTGACACCTTACATTGCTAGTAATTTTGGAGTCAATCCTGAAATTTTGTCAGAACCATTTTCTGTGTCTACTCCGGTTGGGGATTCGGTCGTAGCGAGGCGGGTATATAGAGGTTGCTCCATTACAGTACTGCATAAGGTTACCTCCGCAGACTCAATAGAATTGGCTATGATTGATTTTGACATTATTTTTGGCATGGATTGGTTGTTTGCATGTTATGCTTCTATTAACTGTAGAACCTGAGCGGTGGAGTTCCGGTTTCCAAGTGAACCAGTTTTAGAATGGAGGGGTAGTTCAGTGGTACCTGTAGGCCTCTTTATCTCCTATCTCAAGGCCCAGAAAATGATTGCTAAGGGTTGTATTTACCATTTAGTTAGGGTTAAGGATGCCACGTCCGAGACCCTGACCATTCAGTCAGTCCCCATGGTATGTGAGTATCCCAAGGTAATCCTAGATGACCTACTAGGTGCTCCTCCCGAGAGAGAGATTGATTTTGAGATTGATCTTTTACCCGACACACAACCCATATCGATTCCTCCTTACCGAATGGCCCCAGCCGAGCTAAGAGAGTTAAAGGAGTAGTTGAAGGACTTGCTAGATAAGGGTTTCATCAGACCGAGTAAGCCCCCATGGGGTGCCCAGTGTTGTTCGTCCGGAAGAAAGATTGTTCTCTTCGATGTGTATTGACTATAGGCAGTTGAACAAGGTCACCGTCAAGAATACATACCCTTTACCCAGGATTGATGACCTATTCGATCAGCTTCAGGGTGCCAAATATTTCTCCAAGATAGATCTCACGTCCGGGTATCACTAGCTCAGGTTTCGGTAGGGCGACATCCCGAAGACTGCTTTTAGGACTCGGTATGGACATTATGAATTCATTGTTATGTCTTCTGGACTAACCAATGCCCTTGCAGCTTTTATGGACCTAATGAATAGGGTATTCAAGGCATATCTGGATATGTTCGTGATCATGTTCATTGATGACATATTAATATACTCCAGGAGCGAGGAGGAGCATGCCACACACCTGAGGGCTGCACTCCAAACCCTCAAGGATAACCAGCTATATGCCAAGTTCAACAAATGTGAGTTCTAGCTAAATTTAGTAGCATTCTTGGGACATGTAGTGTCAAGCGAAGGTATAAGGGTGGACTCCCAGAAAATAGAGGCAGTGAAGAACTGGCCCAGACTGGTAAACCCTTCGGAGATCAGGAGCTTTTTGGGCTTAGTGTGTTACTATCAGAGGTTCATAGTAGGTTTCTCATCCATTGCAGCCCCATTGACTAGATTAACTTATAAAAAGGTGAAGTTTCAATGGTCGGAGGTTTGTGAGAAGAGCTTCCAAGAATTGAAGGCCCGACTCACTTCAGAACTGGTGTTGACTTTACCGGAGGGCACCCATGGCTTTGTTGTATATTGTGATTCTTCAGAGCTGTACTGGGATGTGTATTGATGCAGCACAGGAAATTAATAGCATATGCTTCCAGAAAGCTGAAAATTCACGAGAAGAATTACCCAACCCATGATCTTGAGTTGGCCGCGGTGGTGTTTTCTTTGAAGATATGGCGACACTACTTATATGGGGTTCATGTAGATGTATTCACTGACCACAAGATCTTACAATATGTGTTCATGAAGAAGGATCTCAATCTTCGGCACCGAAGGTGGTTGGAGCTACTTAAGGACTATGACATGAGTGTCCTCTACAACCCGGTTAAGGCCAACATGGTAGCGGATGCCCTTATTAGATGCTCTATGGAGAGTGTGTCACACGTGAGTGAAGACAGGAAGGAGCTGGAAAGAGGTACATCGACTTGCACAGTTGGGGGTTAGGTTAGTTGGCTCGACTGATGGTGGTGTAAATGTTCAGAACGGATCAGATTCGTCCTTGGTAACGGAGGTGAAGGCTAAGCAAGATGAAGATCCAACATAGGTAAAGTTGAAAGAAGCTGTTCAAAATCAGAAGGTAGAAGTCTTCTCCAAAGGGGGAGTTGGTGTACTTCGGTACCAGGGTCGCTTATGTGCTCCGAATGTGGGTGATTTAAGGAGCCGGATGTTGCATGAGGCTCACGGATCCAGATATTCTATCCATCCAGGTACCACCAAGATGTATCATTCCTTGCAGGAAATCTACTGGTGGAATGGCATGAAGAGGGATATTGCAGAATTTGTAGCCAAGTGTCCGAATTGCCATGAAGTGAAAGCTGAGTATCAGAGACCGGGAGGTGTACTTCAAGATATCAGCATTCCTACTTGGAAGTAGGAAGAAATCAATATGGACTTTATAACAGGTTTACCCCACACTCGTAGACAGTATGACTCCATTTGGGTAGATATTGTATTGTTGTAGTATCTAGAACTTGCCTTAGTTTTCGCTGGATGGCAAGTTGTTAGAGAGTTAAGAGATAATTAAGGCATTTTCTTGAAAAAGCCATTGTTTCCCATGTTTGTTTTATGTTCCTGAACATTTTCCCTAGTTAACCCCCTTGAGCTTTAATCCTTATCCTTTTTCTTAGCCACAATAGTATCTTATTCCCTTTTTATTGTGTGACCTCCAGAATTTTTTATCCAAAGTATTCTTAGGCACTTTGAGACTTGAAAGTGAAGTTCCACCGATACATGAATGACAAAGGAAAGGAAAGAAAGAAATAGTGTGGAAAGTAAGAAGAGAATGTAGGAAGAAGGGGTGTCCACAAAATATGTTGTCTTCTTGCTGCTAGGAAAATTAAAGAAAGAGTTTTAAGAGTGAATGTTCTTAGTAACTCCATAAGAAAAGGTTAGAAGTCAAGCTGTGAATAAAGGGGCATGAAAAGAAAAAAAAGGGTGAGAGAAAAGTGAAGGGCGAACAACAAGGAAAGAGTGGTGGACTTGAAAGACAAAAAAATGTCTTAAAAGTGCTTAGAATTGGTAGTCACTATAAAAGAAAAATCATTCCTACCTGTCCCTTAACTGAGTATACAACCAAGAAAAGTCCTTATGATCTTAATCTCTTGAAATGACTAAGTAGTCTAAGTGTACATAAAAGGCAAGCTTATGGATGTTGCATATGTATGATACATCATTTCTGAGTGTGACTGTGCCTTACTTATTATGTTCTATGCTTTACACTGATAATTTGAGAGAGGAACATCACTAAAAGTGAGGGGTATAAAATGTCTAAGTTGGAGTACTATGTGTTGCATGTTTCATATTTAATCTTGTTGGCCCTGATCTTGGGCAGAATTATATGCCCAAGTGATGCTCAAATGCTTCATTTCGTCTTGTTTATCTATCATTATGTGTGCATTCTCATGTGATTTGTAGTTAAAATGTGAATTTATACTAAACAACATGATTAGTGTTGTTTTACAGGTAAAATGTAATTTTAGGAAGCTAAGATATATATTGGTAAAGATCGGGAATGGACTTGGAAGCGAGCAGTGGAAAAGTTCAAGGAATAGCAGCAAAAATAAGGGCTCCGCGATGGAGCCGTGTCACGCTGCCATCGCGGAGGCACTCTGCCTCGGATGATTTATTTATGATTTATTTTGGCAAATTCCAGTGAAGGTCCGCGTTGCCTCCGTGACACGGAGGCAATGCCACGCGATACAAGTCGTGGCACGTTGCGTATATTTACCTGGAACATCAATTTCCAGTAAGGGTCCGCGTTTGCACCGTGGCATGGAGGGAGTGCTCTGTGATACACTCCGTGCCACGTTGCTTGTTATTCTGGGAAAAATTCCCACGAGTATAAATAGCATACTTAGGTTTATTTTTAATTATTTTGACTTGGTTGAGCAAGAACGTGGGTTACAGGCAGTTGAGAGGACGAAAATTCTAGGGTTCTTCTCCATCTCTTTCTCTTTTATCTCAATTGTTTGTATGAATTATACTCATTTGATGATGTTTAATACACAAATAAGTGGCTAAATTCACTTCTTGCTGAGGTTAAGAACAATTGTAGTGGAATGTAATTGTTGATCAATTTATTTTTCATCTTTTCTTCAATGGTTGTTCTATCAATTCTTGTTTTTACTGCATTAATGTTTGGCCAAGATTAATGTATATCTAAAAAAATCCAATTTTGATTTTGAAAAGGAAAGAAATTGGAAAGTTGTGAATTGGTAGGATATGATCTCTTCTTAGTTTGGGAAAATTGAGCATTGATTTACATTCAGAATAAAAATATATCTAAAAGTCGTATTAGTCAATTAAGGAATCGGGTTTGTTTGGCTAGAACATGAAATTCTTTTATCACAGAAATGTAGGTTGAAGGTTCATGATTCTTATGTTGGGTAGGATACGAAAGTTTCAAACCATAGGCAATAATTCTTGACTAGCAACCGAAGGAAAGATTAACTGAAGTGTATCGACAAATTACTTCCCTGCATGTTCGTTTTAGCCTCAGCATGCTCATTACTATTGTTCAGACTCACTTTAGAATTCTATCTTAGATTCGTATAAATTGGGAAACTAAACTCTAAAAATCCTATTTAAATTGTTGTCTGCATTTTTAAAGTTAGAGTTCATTAACACTTAAGTTGATTATTTCCTTAGTTCAGTCCTTGTGGGATCGATACTTGGCTTACTTAAGCCATTTTACTACTTGTTCGACCACGTGCATTTGCGTGTAGTCACCAAACAGCCGAACAGGCCCTATTTTGAAAAATGAGTAGGTTATATTAGTTGTGTAGTTTTTCATGTGAAAACTCTGTATGTGTTTGATGTGAATTGCTAGAAGTTGATGAACCACTTAATCGTATGCTCTCTACTAGTTGTTAGAGTGTGAATTTATAGAGGTGACAAGTGGTGAGAAAATATGAGTTTGTGCATGGAGTTGAGGATTGTTCGAGGACGAACAATGGTTTAAGTATGGGGTGTTGGTCATATTCTTATGCCCATTTTCCATGTTTTTACCCATATTTAGCCTTGTTTTGAGTTCATAATCCTTATAAGATGTATGAATTCATGTTTTCATGTGTCATGTGAGCTAATGAATGTTTCTAGATGTTTTGAGTAGAAAAACATGGAAAAAGGACCGAAAAATCACCGAGGTGTGAAGAAGAAGAGTTCGTGAAAGTCAACCTGGGGCTATGGCTGGTGTGACTCGCCAACACTGGTGCTTCAGAAAAAATGCACCGAAGTCGGTGCTATGGATGGTGTGGGGGTGACAGGTTCTTAGCATTGGAGATGAAAATTTGACCAACACCTTTGCAAGATGGATGGCGTGGAGCCCCAAAAGCGTTTCAGACTTAGGAAATTTTTCCAACATTCTAGTGCTATGGATAAAGTGGGGCGCCAGAAGGGTCCTAAAGCTCAGAGATTTGACTAACACTCTGGTGCTATAGATGGATTGGGGCACCATAGGTATTTAGAAGTGCAGAAATTTTGCTAACACCTTGGTGCTATGGCTGGAGTGGGGCACCCTAAGCTATACTTCATAGGAAAATTGACCCAGACATGGGGCTATGGATGGGGAGGAATGCCAGATACTTCTTGGATGGATTTTTGATAATTTTCAAGCTAAATACTTGAGGGAAAAAGCGTCATTTGAAGGCTCACCTATAAATACAACGTCTAGGGCATTATTAACATATCATTCACATCTTGTTTGACCATAGAAGGTTGTAAACACAGCTTTTGTAGAAGAGACAAGTTCCTTCTAAGGTTTCTTCTTTTCATTATCATTTTACTTCGAATGATTATTTTGTCTTTGTTTTTCCCGCTTGTCTATGAGTGGCTAAACGCCCATTCTAGGGTTTTGGTCATAGTTGATGGTTGACAATTGAAACACTGATTTATGCTAGTTTTAATTCTTTATTAAAGGTTGTTTATATTTACTTATTTTAATTGCTTATTCACTAGACTGATCATCTTGTGAGTAAATTTGTTGACTTTTTGTTGAACTAGGGAAAGGGAACTGAACGGGTTAAAAGTAAATGTAATATAGGAATTCAAAGATCCTTTGGCATATTAGTTGAATGTTAGAATTTGTTGTTGAGGATATAGATATACTCTTCAACCCTGTTTAGTTGAAACACAAGTAGGCATGACCGTCGTTTTATGTTTTTCTTGCAACCATAGGGATATAGGCATTAGGGTTCATGAGATAGTTCTTGGATGCTCAGAAGAGTGGAAAAAAATCGGATAGTAACTAGCAACCTTAGGAATAATTAATCTAGCGTAATCACGTCTTGAAAACTCAACCTGAAATGAAAGTGTCAATTCCCTAGATTTTCATCATCATTTGAAGTACAAACAAGTCTGCAACAATCTTAGTCTTTAGTTGATTTTACATTTCAAGTTTTTTTAGTAGTTTAATTCTCCAAACTCATTCCCCATTTTATTTGTTTCATTGGAATTGCAAAATAAGGAAATAACCTTAAAACAATTGGTCTGACAAGTCTCTGAGGGACGATAATTGGGACTTCATCGTCCTATATTACTTGATGACCACGTGCGCTTACGTGCTATTGGGTGAAATCACTAACATATGCACATTGCATTTAAATAATACATAAACAAGTAACAAGAATAAGAATTTCACTTCATAACAAATGTCACACAAGATAGGTTCACTAATTCAGCTCGAGGAAAAATAGTGAAGGATTTGAGAGAGAAAAATGAGAAGAGAGGGGGAAAGGGACTAACCTAGTAGTTGTTGGGTGATTTGAGAATGTCACGACCCGAGTTTACACATTGGCCGTAACACGGGACAAGGAACCCCAAGAGGCTCCAAGTCGACCCATGGCATTATAATAGTATACCCTTAACTTGAGAAATGACTACAACATGAGTAAGAGAAAGCAATAACAAGAATCTAATATAAACCATAAAGAAAATTTAGCAATACTTAGATACAACGCTGAATCTGTCTACACAAGTCTAAAAGCCTCCTACAAAACTGACGAGTTGCTGGAACAAGCCCCCAGCTAACTTTCAAAGTCTGAAAATTGAAACATAAGAAAATATGAACATAATCACGTCCTCAGAGGTTGAGGACTCACCAATAGCTGCTGAATAAAGATGAAGCATATCTAGCCCTAAGATCGAGTCTGGAAACCTGAATCTATATCATGAAACAATATAGCACAAAAGGCGTGCGGTCAGTACTTGGAATGTACTGAGCATGCGGGATAATATAAACAATTAAATAAACAAATATTTGATAAATAATTAATCAAATACATCCACATAACTACTTCAACATGATGTTCACATACTTTATGATTCACATACATAGATATATACATGAAACTTCTCTTTGAATCTCATTTATATAACATCGTAGAACTCACGCATAAGGGTCAAGTTCTGAACATTTAATAAGTGCCAAATCAGAAGTTAGTATCACATACTGTACTGAATCATTGCTACTAACTGAGGTTGTTTATCATCTTATTAAGCCCATTATAATCTGAAAGTTGGGTCATGCAAAACTGAACTATACTGATATCATCATTACAGGAACCTCTCTCTACTATGGAGGATCCCGACTGTAGCTAGGGAGTCCCTCTCTACTATTAAGTATCTCTACTGAGCTAGGGAGTCACTCTCTACTATTGAGGATCCCGACTGATGCTACGGAGTCAGTCTCTACTATTGAGGATCCCGACTGAGCTAGGGAGTCACTCTTTACTATTGAGGATCCCGACTGAGCTAGGGAGTCACTCTGTACTATTGAGGATCTCGACTGATGCTGGGGAGTCACTCTCTACTATTGAGGATCCCGACTGAGCTAGGGAATCACTCTCTACTATTGAGGATCCTGACTGATGCTAGGGAGTCACTCTCTACTATGGAGGATCCCGACTGCTGCTAGAATCTAAGAGGTACAGGTATAACGTTATATATATATGGTATATACAATTGCAGTTAATCAGAAACATGAACGTACTCGGCTTTCTTCATACGTCATTCATTTCCGGAGGATCGAGGCCACTTTCTACTAACAACAAGCCCAACATTCGTAAATTATCATTCTCATGCTTTATCATCATAACTCATATCATCATGGAGCCATACTAGAATTCTTCACAGATCTAACATTAATGAGCGTCTTCAGATTCACATCATGCATACTACTTTCTCAACATTAAATTTCCGGCTTCATGTATCATCATTATCATAGAGAAATTCACAACCCATAGGTTCAATTCGTACTTTAACATACATGCATTGATTCATATAATCTAGATTTACAGGAAGCTATGTGCTTACTCATATCTCAACATGTGCAATGAAATCATGTGAGAAGTGTACATCTTCATTTCATAAGACCCATTGCAAGATATATTCCAATTCATAAGAAGGATGCATTAGATAAGACACTATCATAGATTTACTTCTCACCCAATTAATTCCATCAAGACATAAGGACATGCATATTTTACTCCCAATTATTCAAATCCATGAACTCTAATTTAATCTCATCACATCTATCATTGACATAATCAAATTCTAAGGGATAATTATACAAGTTTCACATATTAAACATGGATGCAAGGGATTTGTGATAATTGAATGAACAATATCAAAGTCGTATTTAAATCTCAAATCATTCATGAAGAATATGTCATAACCCCACATTTTTCATCACCCAACACATAATTCAAGGTAACCCAATCATTTTACGTCGTACTTATCTCATAATCACAATAGATCTTGGAATTTAAAGGGTTGTAGGAGGATTCACCATCAAATTAAAACCCTAGGTCATGCATTTTCTAGAATAGTAGAAATTGGGAATTTTAATTAAAACATTTTGGGGCACAAGGATGGAAGAGTATCCTTGTTGAAAAACTCGCATACCTGGTAGAGGAACCCATCTCGAAATTTCCCTTGAAGCTTGATGAACACCTTGGTGAAGTTCTTGAATCTTGAGAGGAGAGGAAGAAGAAGAGCTTGAGAGATATCTTGAGAGAATGAGGGTTTAGGCTTGTAGAAACCCTTAAAAACGTCCCAATTAATACCCAAAACAACGTAGTTTAGGAATTAAAAGCATAGAACTTTACAAGAATACCTCTGGAAAAATGCAAAGAAAATACTCTGCCAGGCACCCCACGAGTCGTGGGGAGAGGCAACGACTCGTGGGAACCGAGTCATTGAGTGCACTGCCCAGCCTTCCAAAATTTCTTCAACACAGCCCACGACCAACATAACGAATTGTCACCAGCTCCAATGACTCGTTGTACCCACTCGTCAAGTACACTGGATAATACTTCACGACTTCAACTCTTCACCACCCAACAACCAACCTAACAATTCATTGCCAGGCAAGATGACTCGTCAAGTCGTCTGTGGCCACTGGGCTTGCCATCCCCTCCTTAAAGTTCCTCATCGGTCAAACCACGGCCCTTTAGGTCTCTTAACGAGTCATTTTCCTGACTCATTTTGAGGAAAATTTCTGCTGACTCTTCTACTGAGCTTCGTCTAACTCCGGGGTCTGATCTCAAGGACCTCTGGGGTGTTACAGAGAAGGAGAGGGATGGCCATAGCCTAATTTTTGTAATTGTAAATCAATGTGAAAAATACATGAAAGCCCAAATATTGAAGTTGCAATTGAAGCATTTTAGCAAATATTCACCGATACAACTAATTTCAACATTAAAATATGAGTTTAAGTTAATAAAATGGTAGTGTAAGAAATTTTTCACAATCAGGTCATCTTTATATACCGTAGAAGTTAACTTATCTTTTTTCAAGATTACAAATTTCATAAATTAAGAAGATTTACTTGTGAGTATCCTTCGGATAACCTAATAGTGTAAATATTTTCTAACTCTGACGGTAAATATAATTTAAACTCTTAAAATATACTTGAAAATTGAAATGTACATATATACAACTATACAAGAAAGAAGTGAAGACTTGTTCATTATGATCCAGATGAGACCGGTAAGAGTTCCAACTCACATATATGTAACAAATCTAGTCTTAAAGTTATGGTCCACAAACTTGGGTCCACTTTTAATGTATGGAAAAGCATTGAGCAGTGTGCATGTTAACTTTACTATAGCATATAAGATTTGATGACCGAAATTCTTGGTCTTGTTATAATTGACAAAGCGTGTCCGTCTGTGCATATTAGTAATTGATAATTGAACTGACTGAGCATATCCATATATCAATAGCTTCTTTCTTCCCTATTAAAATGGAGATCAAATGGATATTCAACACTAACTTATCATTCAAATTTGGTTTGGGTGGTAGCACCTCAGTGACCTCCAATGAGTTATGACAAAGCAAGACTTTAGACACTTCAATGTGGCTATATGAAATATTGAAGTCTTATAGAACTAATACTTTATATTGGTCTTCATTATCTGAATGAACAATATTTTTATCTAGCTTTATTATTACTATACTAGATGCCTTGAAATATACATCACTATGACTCATAGAGTGCCACCATAAAGCTTAATTGTCATCCATGGTTTTGTTTTCTAACATTTTTTGAAGTATTTGAATGTAACTCGAATATGCTATTTGTTTTATCTTGATAACTATTTAGTTTGATGACTTGCAACTTCTTTATGGACACATATCTACTACAGTTAGCTGGTAGAAATCAATTGAAAATATTCTCTTAAGCTTGTTGGACTAATGTTTCTACCTCTTAAAGCACTCGTGCAAAATACCACATCCACTCAATACTTCATCACAATCGTGCAAACCTAATGGTTGTGGCTGTGTATACTTTCCAAATAATTTAATTATATATAAATATAACCATCACATGGATAAAGAGAGCTGACAATTTGAGTGGAGTCCATCGTTGCTGTCATTTTGGATCCTTCACATGAAAGGAGATTTGTACATCTTTACTAAGAAAAATTTCTACCAGCATTTGGCTAACTTCATTAAGTACATTGTCAATGCACAACTTAGAGCTACCCTAACTATATATATAAATGGATTGAGCTAGATATTAACTATAAATATACTATCAATTCAAATGGAAATTTGCAACGAGGCCTAAACTCACTTATAATGTCATTGTTCATTATGGTAGTACGGATGTAGAAAACAAACGACAGAAGTTTCAACAAGATGCTCTATTTTGGTGAAAGATATGTCTAGAGTGTATCCATAATGGGACAATCTTTACTCCTAGTTTGATCCAATTCACTTTAATTGTTATACCCCGAAAGCCCTAAGATCAAATTTGGGAGTTGAAATGGAGAAAATAAGATTTTCTGCACCAGGTCACAGGATGAGTCGTCCAGTGACCCATCAGGATGACCATGAGTCGTTAAGTGAATCATAGTGAGGAGTTTGACTTAAGATGGAAATTCAAGTTTTGAGTAACCACGGACATGACCGCAAGTGGTGGTCAGCCCCACGACTCATTAAGTCAGTCGTGGTCAAGGTTGATGAAAGAAAGAGAAAGAATTGGAAGTGCACCGAACGGATTGGTCACCACGACTCGTTGGGTGCACCACGAGTCGTGGCATCCCCTGTGGTGAGCCCCAGGGGAGTTTCTGGTAGTGAGGGTAACAGGAGGTGACCACGATGACCATGGGTCGTGGTCACCGGTAACGAGTCGTTAAGTGCCTCGTGGTGATTATTAGTGTGCATTTTCCAGTGAAGATGACGGATGGTAGGCCACGACTTGTGGCCATGGACGAAGACTCATCCAGTCCCTCATTGGGACTGGCAGTCTGTTTTTCCCTAGGAGTTAAGGTATTTTCCATAATTCCTATGATCCTAAGGCCTAAACTACATTGTTTTAAGCTCTGAATAGTGAGTTTTAAGAAGGGTAAGTTTATTCTAAGCTATTTCTAATTCATGCATGCAAGTTTAGAAATCTAGAGGGGTGATCAAGCTCAATCTCTCAAGGTTCTTCCTCAATTATTCCTTGGGAAATCAAGGAGATTATAGAATCAGATTCTCTCAGGTATGTAAGGTTATGAATGGGTGTAATTGTCCACACCCATGCCCAATTCCCTCTCAATTTGTGATGTTCTAATTGATGATTCCATGGGGTTTCTACCTAATGCATGAATTCCTAAGTTGTAATCATGGGTATGATATAAGCATCTTTTAAATGATGAATTATGATTAATGGAAAGATTTTACAATGTTTTAATTATAAATTATGTTTTCAAATTTTCTAAATTATGATGCCCATCTATGAATAATCATGAAAGTTGAGATTTATGAGCTATGAATTCAAGTATGATGAGATGTTTATGACTAACGTATGAGTTCGATATATCCATGTTTATCTTCATGTTTTCAAAGTGAATCAAGTTAATTTCAAGCATGTTAAAGTATTAGGCAAGCCCATATTACCAAGTATGCTTTATGATTTCATGAATTAGCTTACCACATGGTTTTGGAGTCAAGACTCCCACTATTTTCAGCTTGTGGTATGGTTTGAGCCAAGGCTTCTCATGTATAATTTCAGATTCTATATGTATATGATTATTCAGGTTCGTCACTAGACGATGGTCAGCTTCATTGAAAAGCGATGGAGAGCATACGCATGTTTTTAGGAGTAGTGTCTAGCACCGAGTAGGTTACGGGTTAGTCAACCCTATGCCTCAGAACCACAAGCCAATGTAGGTATGATCAGATTATTTGGGACCTCCTTTGTGAGCTTTCTCCTGCCTCAACGGGCCTTCAAATCGATATCGATATTATGGTAGCATCCTTAGCCCTAGCAAGTCTTTGGACGGCTCTACCCACTTGAGTGTGATAGTCGGGACCACGTATGCTCTATCGTGGTAATGTCGGTTATATGAAAAGTATCCCATTGTTCCTCATGATTTCAGTTATGCATGTTTATCATTCATGATATGTATATATTTTTAAGCAGGTTTAACCCAATGTTCAATTTTACTTATGATTATCCATTTTCAGCTTTGGGTCATTCAAATCAGTTATGATATGCAGTTATGTTTAGGTCATGATTTTAGAAAATAGCATGCAAGCCTTACTCCCAAAATCTTATCTTGATTATGTTTTATGAAATGTATTACTACTGATTTTACTTACTTAAGAGGTTTTACTTACTTTGAATACTCGGTACATTCCTGTAATACCCCGAAAGTGCCTAAGAGTAGATCCGAGAATTTAAAACTCAAAACTGCTGAAAGTTGGGGAAAAAGTTGCAGAACAAGAGGTACAATGACTCGTGGTATGTAACCACGAGTCGTTGTAAGCAGTCATGGAAAGGGGTCAAGCCTAGTGGCAGTGTAAACAACGAGCGTCATAATGACTCGTTGCTAGCAAGAACGATCCATTGTCTGGAGTCGTGGTAAGGAAGTCAACTTTTACAGTAGACTCAACGGGCGGATACCACGACCCATTGAAGGATAAAACGAGTTATGGTAAGGCTCGTTGTGAAGGAGTTCAGAAAATTCAAAAGAGGAGACAATGATTGAACGAAGAACTCATGGTATCTAAGGACAAGTCATCCTGTCTATCCATGGTGTGAATCCGAGAGAAGGATGGGACAGTGCATAGCACGGACAGGTACCACAGGTCATGGTATCCTCCAACGACCCATTGTGTCGGCCGTTGTTTGGTCCAGTGAGCAATTTTTCTACGTAATTAGTAAGGGTATTTCCATCATTCCTTCATCCAAAGACCCTATACTATGTTGTTTAAGGCTCGTTTTGAGGGGTTTTGAGAGGGGAAGAGCCTCTTCTAAGTCATTCTTCCCATGCATGCAACTTTGAAGGTTTGAAGAGGTGATTCAAGGTTAAATTTCAAGGTTTCCATTGGAATCTTATCTTGGCCAATTGGAGAGTGTTAGAATCCACCATTCCCAGGTATGTAAGGTTATGAGTGGGTGTTCCCTTTCACACCCATGCCTAATTTCTATCAATTCATGAAAATCGCCTATGATCAAGTATGGGGTTTTTACCCAATTGCATGATTCTTCAATTTCTATACATGGGTATCGTTAGATTCTAGTTATATTGATGAATTGTGAAGCTTGGGAAGATTATAAATTATTTTCAATCAAAAATTGTGATTTCTAAATTATGAAATTTTATGCCCATGGATGAGAAGTTCATGAAAGAGGAGAATGATGTTGAATGTATGATGATGATGAAAATCATGTTTCTAAAGCTACCCACGATTATTGATATTGTTTTCAAAATGAATTAAGTAGATCTAAGTTTGATAAAGCTTTGGGCAATTCCCATATGTTGATTTAAAATGATGATTTTCCCGAAATAAGCTTACCACATTGTTTGGAGCGAAGTCTCCCAAATTTTATAATTTCTAGCGTGTGGTATGTTGAGTTAAATATTCCTACATATAGCTTACCGCATGATTTGGAGTAGATTCTCCCACTTATATTTGAGCTTGTGGTATGTTTCGAAATAAAGCTTCTCATATGCATGAATTCGTAATGTAGATCTATGTCATTAATGAGCTTTGTCAAAGGACAATATTGAGCTTCATTTTCACATGATGTCGAATCTATGCATGATTTCATTAATGAGCTTTGTCAATAGACAATGTTGAGTTTCGTTTCATACGATGTTAAGTTATGCATGATTTCATCTTGAGCTTCATCATTAGATGAAGTTGATCTTCGTCAATAGACGATGGAGCTTCGTTATATATGTTGTAGAGCATCGCATGTTTTGGGGAGAAGAGTCTAGCATCGAGCGGGTTAAGGGTCGATCACCCTATTCCCCAGAACTATGCGCCAACGTAGGTTGATACTATTATAATATTGGGACCTCCCTTGTGAGCTATCCCAGGCATGATTGTCCCTTGAGCTTGATATCGATATCATGGTATTGTCCATCGCCCTGGAAAGGTTATGGACATATCTACCCACTTAAGTGTGATAGTTGGGACCACGTGAGCTCTAGCGTGGTATGTCAGTTAAGTGACGAGTCTCCCACTGTCTATACCATTCAGATTTGCATATTCATTACTCATGGAAGTTATCTTAAGAATGCATGTTCTAAAAGAAAGGTTTGACTCATTGTTCAACTTTTAATATAAATGTTATGTTTCATCTTTGAGTCATTCGAGTCAGTCATGATGTTATAATGCTATGCATGGTCATGTATGATAGGATAACGTTTTCATAAGGAATGCATGTAGCCCTTCTTTTTTTTATACTTGAAAGCTTATGATATGTTATGAAATATTTTAAATGATTTACTTTACTTGAGCGGTTTTACTTACCTTGCATACTCGATACATTCCACGTATAGACTGCATACTTTCTATGTTGTATCATTTTATGATACAGGACCCGGCTCGCAGCTTCAGCCCATATCATAGTCAGCTTTCCAGAGTTCTTATCTGCTCAGGATTGGTGAATCCTCATCTTTCGAGGACTAGACTTTCAATTCTTTTATGTATTTCAGTTTCAGTATTGTTGAGTTAGTTGGAGTCTTGGCCCATCAACTTGTCCAGATTAGAGGCTTTCATACTTATGTATGTGTAGCTTCGGATGTTATTCCGATGTGATGTTGATTTAGACTTCCGCTGAGTTTATGTTCATGTTTTCTTCAGTTTATTGAACAAGTTAGTTGTATGCTTGTGCCATGGGTCGACTTGGGGTCTCTCAGGGTCCCTTGTCCTGTGTCTATGATCCGGGCCTCCATTCGGTTCTTGACAAACTTGGTATTAGAGCAATAGGTTGGAAGTGTCCTAGGGTTTCTAAAAGCCGCATTAAGTAGAGTGTTTTTCATGGGTGTGAAGCGCGCCACACTTATGACAAAGAGGCTACTAGACGTTTAGGAAATGTTCCCTTCTTTCATTATCCATGTCATGCGATGAAAAGTCTTTATATCCTTCTAATTCATGTTATTCATGATTGCAGAATCATGGCATGTCGAAGAATGAATGGAAGGAGGAATTGAGGTGGTGAAGGCCACGAGGATGGAAACGGTTATGGGCAACAGCCAACCCCACCAGTTCTGGAGCCTCAAGCACAAAAGCCAGCCGCTCAGGCTGAGTTACTGGCCGCTATTCAAATGCTCGCTCAGGCCTTGACATCTCAAGTCAATCAACAAGTCGTTGTGCACGTTCCTCAAATTGGAAATGCAACGGCGGCCAGAGTCCGAGACTTCTTGAGAATGAACCCACCGGAGTTTCTGGGGTCCAAGGTAGATGAGGACCCGCATGATTTCATCGATGAGATTGTCAAGATCACCCAGGTTATGGGGTGAGTAGTGTTGAGTGCGCAGAGTTGGCTGATAATGGGCAAAAATATATGCCCGAGATACTCTTTATTACTTCAATTAGTCTTGTTTATCTAAGTTATTGTATACATTTTCATGTAATTTTATATAATGTGGAGATATGTGCTAACCAACATGATTAGCCTTTGTTTTGTAGGTTTTGATGATGTTTGAGTAACTAATCCATGAGTTGGTGAAGTAGAAGCTTGGAAACGGAATTAACACGCGAACGTCAGCAAGGAAGAGGCACAAAACAGTCCACCGGCGCGTCGACAAGGTGCCACGGCAGGCAGGCCACTCAAAACAGCCCACCTGCGCATTGGCAACGTGCCACGGCAGGTGGACTCCGCGACCATGGGGCTACAACGCGCTGCCCAGGCAGCGTGACACGTTGCCAACGCGGCAAGGTGCTGCCTGGGCCGATTTCGGGTGATTTTCCAGAGAGCCTCCGCGTTCGTAGCGTGTCACGGAGGCCGTGCTCCGCGATGCACTCCGTGACACGTTGCTTGTTAATCCGAGAAAGATTCCTACTAATATAAATAGCACACTTAGGTTTATTTTTCATAATTCAGACTTGGTGGAGCTAGGACGTGGGTTAGCAGCAGTTGAGGGACGAAAAAGCTAAGGGTTTTTCTCTCTTTCTTTCTTCTTTCAATCAATTGTACGTATGATTTACACTCATTTGAGGATGATCAATCCACAAATGAGTGGCTAATTCTCTTCCTTGCTAAGGTTTTGAACATGTGTATTGAATTTTGATTGTGAATTATATGGTTTTCATCTTCTTCTTTCATGTTGTTCTTTTAATTCTTGTTCTTACTGCATTACTGTGTGGCCAACATTAATGTACATCTAAAAAGTTCAATTTCACTCGAGAGAGCAAGAAATTGGAAAGTTGTGAATTAATAGGGTATTGTTCTTAACTTGATTTGGGAAAATTGGGTTTTGATGTGCTTTCCTGATAGAAATATACTTGAAAGCCGTATTAGTCAATTTAGGAACCGGAATTGTATTGCTAGGTCATAAATTGCATTTGATCACAGAAATGTAGACGAATGGTTTATGATTCTAAAGTGAGATTAAATATGAGAGTTTTAATCTCTAGGCTAATGTTCTTGGCTAGCAACATGAAGAGAAGAATAACCGAATTATGATTACTATCGAATTCATTACTTGTTCTTAACCTTGGCATGCTCTTATCCATAGTTTCAATTCAAGTAAATATTTGTTAATAGTTTTAGTATATAGTTTATAAACAAAATTATTTAACTTTTGGTTACATTGTTGTCAAACATAATTAGAAGTAAACTAGAATATAGTATACTTAAGCAATTTTACTTATCCAGAGTCTCCTTGGATCGATACTTGGCTTACTTAGCCACTTTATTACTTGTTTGACCACGTGCACTTGCGTGTCGGTTTTTAACCCATACCGAACCACCCGAACAAGTTTTTGGCGCCGTTGCCGGGGAGGCTAGGCGATTTGTGAAATTGTGTTAAGTGTAAATGTACTGTATTTTTGTTTTATTTTCTTAAGTGTTGACAACTTGATCTTAGTATTTGTTTTAATTCTTTGTTCATTTTAATTTTTCTCTCTTTCGGATACCCTCATTGACATGACATCTTGGAATATAAATGGTGGATACGCATATTTCGGCGAATCTTGCATGAATTGTGGAGGACCCCACTTGTGGAAAAACTGTAACACGTGCAATATATGTGGGTGTCAATATGGCCATTGGGGTGATTGTCCAAAGGCATATTTCCCTCCCCCAAGCCCCTACTATGATCCTTTTGTTGTTTTTGCTGAATATAGGCATGTTGAAAATGAGGACTTGGGACGCCAAGTTCAAATAGAGGACATGATGAAACAACTCCTGGAGCAATCAGAAGCAATGAAGGAGTCGGTGGCAGAATTGATAATTCAGCAAAAGGAGAATGTAGAGGTTGTAAGTAGGATGAGCGTCAAACTCACAGAGATGTGTGCTGAGGCTGAAGCTTGTGATAATTTGCAGGTGACAGTTTTAGCCGATATTCAAGAGGAACTACAAGAGGAATACAAGGGTGAATTTTTGGATGAAGCCCCACAATTAGAATCTCTTGAGTGTCTCCGTGATCGGCTCATACCTATAGAAATTCCATTCATGGAAGAAGAAAAAGAATATCTCCCATTTGACCTTAATGGAGAAATAGATGTCGATGTTGAAAAGGTGTACACAAGTAAGGAAGTCAAGCACAAAGCAATTTCAGAGTTGAGGTGTATTGGACCACACTCTACGCATTTTTTGACGTTAAGTTTGGTTGACAACATAGAAATAGAGTCTTCCAAGTTTATAGAGAAATGTCTAGAGGAGGACCAAGCCCCATATATTCTGAAATTTGCTAACTCAGAGAGACAAAATGACTTCGCTTACATAGGGGCCAATAGGTTCAAAAGAAAACATCTACTGCTTGGTCCTTACAATTTTTCACCACCACCCCTAGAGCATAAGAGGAAATTAGAAAAGAAATTAGGGGTGAGATTCATATCCTCAAGGTGGAGGAAAAAGTGGTGAAACTTGGTACGTCGTGCGGCGACGTAAAATTAGGCGCTGTTTGGGAGGCAACCCAAGGGTACCACAGGTACCATTTTAATTTCTTGCAATTGAGTTAATTTTTGTTTATTTTCATCTTGTGTTGTTTTGGTGGAAAGTTAAGCGCAGATGGAGGGGAAGTCTGAGTACCCGTGGAGGAGGAAGCTAACAAGCATGGAAGAGAAAAAGTGTGGGGTTGACCACCCACTTGTGCAAAGTCGAAGAAACGCATGCTGTTAGCTAAGCCTAAAGGCCTCAGGGAGTATTTCTCACCCTTTGTAAATTTTAATTTGATGTTATGAGGACATAGCATGATTTAAGTGTGGGGTGAGGGAAATTTCAAGGGAAATTTCAGAATTTTCTGTGCTTAACGATTTTGGTGAATGTAATGCTTGTGCAAAAGTTGGTGAGAAAATTTGAAAATTTTGAAAATTTTTTGTGGATTAAGCATGACTTCATCACCCGTTGGTTTTTCTTTTCGGTTCTTTTCCGATGGGGGGTCTTTGAACCGGAGAATAAAAATTTTTTATTTTTTTTTCTTTTTCTTTCTTTCCTTTGTCTGTATATAGTGTTTTTAGTCATAGTTAGGGACTGTTTCCGATGATGGATGGATGACGACCGTCTTGAGGAAAATTAGTCAGTAGGATGGTTTTTGAAACCATAACTAATTGGTGCTTGATGTTCTTGTTATGTGCTATACGTGATTGTAAGATGCAAGTATGTTCAGTGTTGAAGCATGCAAGTGTATAACTTTGTTTGAGACATTTAGGCTCTTGAATTTGACTCAATATGATGGAAGCTTACTTCTGAATTCTTGTGATTAGCTGAGTAAGAGTCTACTGATTGTGTCTTGATTTGAGCATGTGCCATGAGTGTAAGGTTTTTGAGTATTCCGTGCTATTGTGGATTGTCTAGAACTTGTCTGGTGTGTTTATAAAACAAAATGAAGGATGTGAATTGGAGGAAATGATATAGGCATTTCTTTGAATGAACCAACTTTTTATCCCTCATTATACCTACCTTGAAAAATTAATCCTAGTTAACCCCATTGAGCCTTGAGCCTATTCTTTGACAGCTGCAACATAAGCTTAATCCTTTTTCTTTCATTAGCCTTGAAATTGAACCAAAACTCCGAAGCGCTTAAAGGAAAAATCCGAAATGGTAAAGGAGTGAGAAGAATGGAAAAGAAGGAAAAATAGCAAGTTGTAAATAGTTGAGAAAAGGAAAAAGGTGCATTTGTGTGAAAATGGTTGGTTATTAGTAGGGAGTAAGAAAAGGAATGAATGAAACATATTGCTTAAGTACTCCTTACTAATAAGCTAAAAGTGTCGAAATAAATGGGGGAACAAAAGAGGAAAAAGAAAACTAAAAGGAGAAAAAAAGGTGAAGTGAGGGAAGGGAAGTTTGTAATGAAGGCGTGATGTATTAAAAGCGCTTAGGAAAGATAGTCACTATTACTGATCATAATAGTACCTACCCGCACCTGAGTTACATTACAACCTAAAAAGTCCTACTTGATCTTACATTCACACATCCTTATATTAGTGGAATAAAACACTAAGGGCAAGCTTATGGGTCATTACATAATGCATGTGAATTCTTTGTGAGAGTGAGCGTAATTCTATTCATGTACCCACACATGTTGTGATGTAAAAAATTGTTTTTGCGTGTGATTGGGTAACTCTCTTTCCGTGAGGGGCACATGTTGAAAGAAGGATATATTTCATGTGGGATTTCTTAGTCAGATGATTTGCATGAGTTTGCTAAAATTGAGAGTCGATTCTTGAGGTTAAGAAGTCTTAACATGGTTGTACTTCATTTCAATGATCAAATCAGGCATGCTCTATTTTTAGCTTGTATCTTACGTAATCATTATAGCCGTAACCTGAATTATCTTGCTAAATTAGTTATGTAGGAGTCTGCATTTGCATGATATATAAAAGGTTGTTCGAGGACGAACAAGTCTTTAAGTGTGGGGTTGTGATAACGGGCAAAAATATATGCCCGAGATACTCTTTATTACTTCAATTAGTCTTGTTTATCTAAGTTATTGTATACATTTTCATGTAATTTTATATAATATGGAGATATGTGCTAACCAACATGATTAGCCTTTGTTTTGTAGGTTTTGATGATTTTTGAGTAACTAATCCATGAGTTGGTGAAGTAGAAGCTTGGAAACGGAATTAACACGCGAACGTCAGCAAGGAAGAGGCACAAAACAGCCCACCGGCGCGTCGACAAGGTGCCACGGCAGGCAGGCCGCTCAAAACAGCCCACCTGCGCATTGGCAACGTGCCACGGCAGGTGGACTCCGCGACCATGGGGCTACAACGCGCTGCCCAGGCAGCGTGACACGTTGCCAACGCGGCAAGGTGCTGCCTGGGCCGATTTCGGGTGATTTTCCAGAGAGCCTCCGCGTTCGTAGCGTGTCACGGAGGCCGTGCTCCGCGATGCACTCCGTGACACGTTGCTTGTTAATCCGGGAAAGATTCCTACTAATATAAATAGCACACTTAGGTTTATTTTTCATAATTCAGACTTGGTGGAGCTAGGACGTGGGTTAGCAGCAGTTGAGGGACGAAAAAGCTAAGGGTTTTTCTCTCTTTCTTTCTTCTTTCAATCAATTGTACGTATGATTTACACTCATTTGAGGATGATCAATCCACAAATGAGTGGCTAATTCTCTTCCTTGCTAAGGTTTTGAACATGTGTATTGAATTTTGATTATGAATTATATGGTTTTCATCTTCTTCTTTCATGTTGTTCTTTTAATTCTTGTTCTTACTGCATTAGTGTGTGGCCAACATTAATGTACATCTAAAAAGTTCAATTTCACTCGAGAGAGCAAGAAATTGGAAAGTTGTGAATTAATAGGGTATTGTTCTTAACTTGATTTGGGAAAATTGGGTTTTGATGTGCTTTCCTGATAGAAATATACTTGAAAGCCGTATTAGTCAATTTAGGAACCGGAATTGTATTGCTAGGTCATAAATTGCATTTGATCACAGAAATGTAGACGAATGGTTTATGATTCTAAAGTGAGATTAAATATGAGAGTTTTAATCTCTAGGCTAATGTTCTTGGCTAGCAACATGAAGAGAAGAATAACCGAATTATGATTACTATCGAATTCATTACTTGTTCTTAACCTTGGCATGCTCTTATCCATAGTTTCAATTCAAGTAAATATTTGTTAATAGTTTTAGTATATAGTTTATAAACAAAATTATTTAACTTTTGGTTACATTGTTGTCAACATAATTAGAAGTAAACTAGAATATAGTATACTTAAGCAATTTTACTTATCCAGAGTCTCCTTGGATCGATACTTGGCTTACTTAGCCACTTTATTACTTGTTTGACCACGTGCACTTGCGTGTCGGTTTTTAACCCCTACCAAAGCACCAAACATTGGCCTCCTACCAGTTGAAGGGGGTTGCGCATATTTGGTTCCTCCAATGGAAGGATAGCAGGGTCGCAGTAGCAGGTCCGATTATGTGGGAGGAGTTTCAGATTGCATTCCTAGATCGGTTCTTCCCTCGGGAGATGAGGGAGCTCAAGGCAGCTGAGTTTGCAAACATGAAGCAGGGAAGGATGACAGTTCTAGAGTATTCCTTTGAGTTCACTCTCCTATAGAAATATGCCCCGGAGTTAGTGGCTAACCAGAGGGCAGGGGTGAGCAGATTTGTGCATGGTATAGCAGGATATTTGGACAAGGAGTGTCGGATTGCTATGCTTCACCAGGATATGGATTTCCCTTGATCTTGGGCAAATTTATATGCCCAAGTGATACTCAAATGTGTCATTTTGCCTTGTTTATCTATCGATGTTTATACATTCTCATGTGATTTGTAATAAAATGTGAATTTATACTAACCAACATGATTAGCATTGTTTTGCTGGAAAAATATAAAGTTATGGAGCTATGATGCATGTTGGGAGAGATCGGGATTGGACTCGGAAGCTAGCAAGGAAAAAAATCACTTGAAGGCACGAATTAAAGGGGCTTCGCGATGGAGCTGTGTCATGCTGCCATCGCGGATGCATTCTGCCTGGATGGTGAAATTATGTCTATTTCTAGAGGAGGTGCGCGTTGGGGCCATGGCACGTTGGCCTAGCCCCGCGTTGCACGTCGTGCCACGTTGGGCCTAAATACCTGGACGTCCGGATTTCAGTAAGGGCCCGCGTTGGTGGCGTGTCACGGAGGCAGTGCTCCGCGATGCACTCTGTGACACGCTGCTTGTTATTCCGGGAAAAATTCTCACTAGTATAAATAGAACACTTAGGTTCAATTTTAATTATTCTGACTTGGTGGAGCAAGAACGTGGGTTACAGGCAGTTGAGGGGACGAAAATCTCAGGGTTTTTCTCTATCTCCTTCTTCTTTATTTCAATTGCTTGTATGATTAACACTCATTTAACGATGTTCAATCCACAAATGAGTGGCTAAATTCCCTTCTTGATGAGGTTAAGAACAATTATATTGAAATGTGATTATTGATAAATTGGTTTTTCATCTTTTGTTCCATGGTTGTTCTATTGATTCTTGTTCTTACTGCATTAATGTGTAGCCAACGTTAATGTATATCTAAAAAGTCCGATTTCACTCGAGAGAGCAAGAAATTGGAAAGTTGTGAATTGATAGGATATGATCTTTTCTTAGTTTGGGAAAATTGAGAATTGATTTACGTTCAAGATAGAAATATACCTAAAAGTCGTATTAGTCAATTAAGGAATCAATTTTGTATGGCTAGAACATGAATTTCGTTTTATCACAGAAATGTAGGTGGAAGGTTCATGATTCTTAAGTTGGGTTAAATACGAGAGTTTTAATCCATGGGCAATAATTCTTGACTAGCAACCGGAGGAAAGATTAACCAAATTGTATCGATAATTTATTTCTCTACAAGTTCATTTAACCTCAGCATGCTCATACTTATAGTTCAGACTCAATTTGTATATTCATTTTAGACTTAGTATAAAATTAGGAAACAAAATATCAAATTTCTCTTCACACTGTTGTCTGCATTTTAGAGTTAAAGTTTATTGACACTTGAGTAGATTGTTACTTTAGTCCAGTCTCTGTGGGATCGATACTTGGCTTACTTGAGCCACTTTACTACTTGTTCGACCACGTGCACTTGCGTGTAGTTATATACCCAAAAACCACCGAACATCCCTCGCATGGTGTTGTACGCCCAGCAGATGGGGGTAGCACATTCAAGGGAGAGGGAGACCAAGAGGGCCAAGACAGAGGATCATAGATTCTCTCAGCAGTGGTCCGGTGGTGGGCACCAACAGCAGATTCACTAGAGATCATTAGCCCCAGCATCTTCGGCATTGATTGTGCCATCTAGGCCCAAACATAATTAAAGAGGGCGAGCGTCAGGCTCAAGGGGTCAGAGTAAATCGCAGATTCCAGCATCCCAGCTTATAACAGATGTGGTCGAGGGCACACATGCCAGTGTTTGGCAGGTTCAGGAGCCTGTTTTGGCTGCGGGCAGCCTAGACATATGCTCAGAGATTATCCAGCTGCGAGACAGGATCAGGTTGGGGGCCGAGGCCCATCTTCTAGTTCAGCATCCCCTCCCCCACGCTCAGCACATTAGAGGGCATCTACTAGCACAGCTAGTGGTCAGCGCCAGAACATATTCTATGCCTTAGCCACTCGTCAGGAGCAGGAGGCCTCACCAGATGTAGTCACTAGTATGTTGAGAGTTTTTCATGTTGATGTGTATGCTTTGCTAGATCTGGGGGCTACCCTATCTTTTGTGACACCATATGTGGCCAGTATCTTCAGAGTCAGTCTCGATGTCTTGTTAGAGCCCTTCCCTGTTTCTACTCTAGTAGGTGACTCAGTTATAGCTAGACGGGTGTATAGAGATTGCCCAGTCTCAGTCCTGCATAAGGTCACCTCAACAGACATGATAGAGTTAGTCATGACCGATTTCGATGTTATTCTCGGCATGGATTGGCTATTTTCATGCTATGCTTCAGTTAATTGTAGAACCCGGTCAGTAGAGCTCAGATTTCTGGGTGAGCCAGTATTAGAATGGAAAGGTAGTTTAGTTGTGCCTGTAGGTTGATTCATTTCTTACCTTAAGGCCAGGAAGATGATTTCTAAGGGTTTCATGTACCATTTGGTTAGGGTTAAGGATTTGGAGTTCGAGACCCCGACCATTCAGTCCATACCATTAGTACATGAGTATCCAAAGGTCGTTCCTGATGATTTGCCAGGTGTCCCTCCCGAGCGGGAGATTGATTTTGGTATAGATCTTCTTCCTGACACATGACCTATATCCATTCCGCCCTATAGAATGGATCTAGCCAAGCTAAAAGAGTTGAAGGATCAGTTGAAGGACCTGTTAGATAAGGGTTTTATTAGGCCAACTAAGTCTCCTTGGGGTGCACCAGTGTTATTTGTCCGGAAGAAGGATGGTTCGCTTCGGAAGTGCATTGACTATCAGAAGTTGAATAAGGTCACCATTAAGAACAGGTATCCTTTACCCAGGATCGATGATTTTTTTGACCAACTTTAGGGTGCCAAGTGTTTCTCCAAGATAGATCTCAGGTTCGGGTATCACCAGCTCAGGGTTCAGGAGAGTGACATCCCGAAAACCGCTTTCAGGACTCGGTATGGTCACTATGAATTTGTTGCTATGTCTTTTGGACTAACCAATGCCCTTGCATCTTTTATGGATCTAATGAACAGGTTGTTCAAGGAATATCTAGACATGTTCGTGATTGTGTTTATCAATGATATCGTCATATACTCTCGAGACGAGGAGGAGCATGCCTCTCACTTGAGAGTAGTGCTTCAGACCCTCAAGGATCGTTAGTTGTATGAAAAGTTTAGCAAATGTGAGTTTTGGTTGGACTTTGTGGCATTTTTGGTCCATGTGGTATCGAGTGAGGGCATAAAGGTAGATTCTCAGAAAAGCGAGGCGGTAAAGAATTGGCCCAGATCAGTGAATCCATCAGATATCAGGAGATTTTTGCGCTTAGCGGGTTACTATCAGAGATTTTTTTAGGGCTTTTCATCTATTGCAGCACCTTTGACCAAGTTGACTCAGAAGAAGGTAAAGTTCCAATGGTCGGAGGCTTGTGAGAAAAGTTTTTAGGAATTGAAGACCCGACTCACTTCAACTCCAGTGTTGACTTTACCTGAGGGTACAAATGGCTTTTTGGTGTATTGTGATTCTTCGCGAGTTGGATTCGGTGTGTGTTGATGTAGCATGGAAAAGTGATAGCATATGCCTCGAGACAGTTGAAGGTTCATGAAAAGAACTACCCGACCCATGATCTTGAGTTGGCTGCAGTGGTGTTTGCATTGAAGATATGGAGGCAATACTTGTATGGGGTCCATGTGGATGTGTTCACGGACCACAAGAGCTTGCAATATGTGTTCATGCAGAAGGATCTCAATCTTCGGCAAAGGAGGTGGTTGGAACTACTAAAGGACTACGATATGAGTGTCCTTTACCACTCAGGCAAGGCTAATGTGGTAGAGGATGCACTTAGTAGGATCTCTATGGAGAGTGTGTCCCACGTGGATGAGGGAAAGAAGGAATTGGTGAAAGATGTCCATCGACTTGTAAGGTTGGGAGTTAGATTGGTCGATTTCACCGATGGCGGCGTTGTTGTGCAAAACGGACCAGAATCGTCCTTGGTGGTGGATGTGAAAGATAGGCAAGATGAGGATCTGATGTTGGTAAAGCTGAAGGAAGTCGTTCGGAATCAAAAGGTGGAGGTCTTCTCCTAAGGGGGAGATGGGGTGCTGCGGTACCAGGGTGGCCTATGTGTTCAAGATGTTGATAATTTGAGGGACCGGATATTGCATGAGGCACATAGGTCCAGGTACTCTATCTATCCGGGTGACACCAAGATGTATCATGATTTGTGGGAAATATATTGGTGGAACGACATGAAGAAGGATATTGCAGAATTTGTAGCCAAGTGCCCAAACTGTCAATAAGTGAAGGTCGAACATCAATGGTCGGGAGGTGTACTCAGGATATTAGCATTCCTACTTGGAAGTGGGAATAGATTAATATAGATTTAATTATAGGCCTACCTCGTACTCACTGACACTATGATTCTATTTAGGTGGTGGTCGACAAGTTGACCAAGGTTGCACACTTCCTACCGGTCAAAATCACAGATTCGACGAATGATTATGCCAACGTGTATATCCAGGATTTGGTGCAATTACATGGAGTTCTCTTGTCTATTATCTCAAACCGAGGTACTCAGTTTACCTCTCAGTTTTAGCGGTCTTTCCAAAAAGGTCTTGGGACTCATGTTAAACTCAGCACAACATTTCATCTACAAACAGATGGTCAGGAGTAGCGGACAATCCAGACTCTCGAGGATATGTTGAGAGCCTATGTAATGGATTTTAAAGGTAGTTCAGATGATAACTTGCCCTTGATTGAGTTTGCTTACAATAACAGCTATCACTCCAGCATCCAGATGCCACCGCTCGAGGCTCTTTATGGGCGGAGGTGTAGATCGCCCATCGGATGGTTTAAGGTTGGTGAGGCAGCTATGATAGGACCTAATTCGGTTCATGAGGCCATGGTAAAGGTTCAGTTGATAAGGGACAGGCTGAAGACCGCTCAAAGTCATCAAAAATCATATGTTGATGTGAGGAGAAGAGATTTGGAGTTTAAGGTAGACAATTTGGGTATTTCTAAAGGTGTCTCCCATGAAGGCAGTCATGCGGTTCGAAAAGAAAGGAAAACTCAGTCCCCACTATATTGGTCCCTACCGGGTTATGAGAAGAGTTGGTAAGGTAGCATATAAGTTGGACTTGCCATCGGAGTTATCTTCAGTTCATCCTGTCTTTCATGTATCGCTCTTGAAAAAGTGCTTGGGTGATCCATATTTAGTTGTCCCGGTGGAAAGCGTTGGTGTGGGAGATAGCCTCAGTTATGAGGAAATTCCAGTTGCAATTTTGGATTGCCAGGTTTGGAGGCTAACAAAGAAGTAGCTTCGGTGAAGGTATTATGGAGAGACCAGCATGTTGAGGGAGCTACGTGGGAAGCCGAAGCAGCCATGATGGCTAAATACCCTCACCTGTTCCCCACCGGCTCAGTTTCAGTTTGAGGTATCAGTTTTTTCCCTACCTCTCTAATCAGTTTCCATGTTTAGTTCATGTGCACAAGTTTGATTTATGATATGATAGATGTATGTGATGTCTGAATTTAGTTCAGCTATGTAGTTCTTTTCGGAGGTAGTCATTCCTTCAGTTTTCGGTTTAAATGATTAGTGTTTGCACATGATAACAGCATGTTTCTGTTTTCTACTTGTTTCCAACATTCGAGGACAAATGTTCCCAAGGGGAGATATTGTAATACCCCGGAAGTTCCTAAGAGTAGACCCGGGAATTTAATACTCAAAAGTGTTGAAAGTTGGGAAACATTTGCAGAATGAGAGGTATAATGACTCGTTATATGTAACCACGAGCTGTTGTGAGCAGTCGTGGAAAGGGATCAAGCATGGTGGCAGTGTAAACAACGAGCGTCATAATGACTCGTTGCTAGCAAGAATGGTCTATTGTCTAGAGTCGTGGTAAGGAAGTGAACTTTTATAGTATACTCGACGGGCGGGTACCACGACCCGTTGAAGGATGCAACAAGTCGTAGTGAGGCTCGTTGTGAAGGAGTTCAGAAAATTCAAAAGAGGAGACAGCGATCAAAGGAACGACTCATGGTATCTAAGGATGAGTCATCCTGTCTATCCGTGGTGTGAATCCGGGAGAAGGATGGGACAGTGCATAGCACGGACAAGTACCACGGGTCATGGTATCTTCCAACGACCCGTTGTGGCGGCTGTTGTTTGGTCCAATGAGTAGTTTTTCTGCGTAATCAGTAAGGGTATTTCCATCATTCCTTCATCCTAAGACCCTAACACTACCTGAATAACCTTATTCAGCCTTACATACCTTGATTGTCGTTTCCTGAATAACCGTCGGGTTTCCACTTGTATTCGCTAGCTCTCTTCAGCTGTAACTGTTATACTATGAGAAAGAGATGAATTTCAATATCGATAACTTTTAATACCAATATTGACTATACTTCAACTTAACAAAACATGGCCGAAAACACATTATTTCCCGAGAGTTTAGAAGGGAGAAATGCTTACTTGAAGCCTGTGATCGTATAGAAATCAGTTTGGAGCAATTTTGATAAATTTGGCTCGGTGGGGTTACGATTCGCCGAGTGAATTTTATGAAAATAACTCCATAGTAATGCTCCCTGTGGGCTTAAACTTTGATAGTCGAAGTTAATTTAAATTTGGACGGCGTTTGGTAGTGTATTCGGACGAAAACTGTTGAAAACCTCATTTATTACTCCCTCTGGCTGAAGCTAACTTTGGAAAATGACTTGAGATTAAAGGGAGGAACTTATATATATAACATGGGCGGTGGCAGGGGTGTGCCTCGCGCCCCACATTGAGGCTGCTACCCTAGCGCGTCGCGCCTCCAATTGATGCTGCCATCCTGGCGCCTCATGCCACCCATTGAGGTAGCAAGCCTGGCGTGCGGTGCTGGCCAGTGCACTGCTGGCTAGCGCGCCGCACTGGCTGATGCATCGCGCTAGACCCTCGCGGCCTAGTCTCGTCCGATCCTGCTCCCGAGTCTTTTTTCATATGCGTCAAGCTCTTCTTACTCGTCACAAATCCACGTGTACACTTACTAATCACTAACTTTTATGGGGTGTAACAAAATCTACCACCCTATCATCATTAATTACTAAGCGCTCATCTGTCTAATCAATCACAACCTACCTTGGCGGAATAACTATCGTTGTCCCGCTCCTAGTAGTGACGACCATGCGATGACTATCATTTTTCAGATTCTGAACAGTGTTGTTGGGAAGCATGGCTTTCTTCCTCTGGTTCATTACAACAGATATCTGACTCAGCTGCTGCTCAATCTGCTTTATGGCAAGGGCATGTGATTCAACCTTTTGGTTCATCCCAGAAATATTAGCGTGGAGTTCTTTGAAATGGCCATCTGTCACCTCTATCTGCTTAAGCACCTTGGATAACATATCTTCTACCTGTGAACCACTAGAATCTGGCTTGCGGTTCCTTGGAGGAACATATAAACCGCTTCTATCATTCTTGTACTCATCACGCTTCTTCCAGTCTCCATTATCTCTATATTGGCCTTGGTTATAATTGTTATCTATGTAAAAGTTCCGACCTTGGTTCCCTTGAACTTGACGCCAAGAGTCTTGGTTAGACCCCTGTGCGTTGGTTCGTAAACCCGCCCCTTGACCATTCAGATAATTAGCTTCCTCCTCAGATTCAGATTAACCTCCATCATTCCTTGGGGTCATGCCCTGAGAACCCACAGCATTCACTTTTTCAATTCCGGCTCCGATCAAATGCTTAGCAAGAAGCCCCATTATTGTCTTAATCTCAACAATGTCTTGATATCTTTCTTCATCCTTTCTTCTCTATTATGCAAACATACCAATCGCATAAGAACCAACTGGAATCTCTGACTCTCTAGTGTGCCATGCACGATTGGTTTTGGTTATTCTGTCAAGTAGCTCAGCAACCTCGGCATAAGTGTGACTCATGAATGATCTGCCAGATCCGGTATCATCCACTGCCTTAATGTTAGCATTTAAAGATCTATAGAAAATTTCCAGCAATGTATCTGCTGGGATCCTGTGGTTGGGCACCCTTTTCAACTTCTTGTTGAATCTCAACCACATCTCATGAAGTGCCTCAGAATTTAACTGTCTGAAGTTATATATCTCATCTTTCAACTGCAAGGCTTTCGAAGGTGGGAAAAATCTTTCAAGAAAAGCTCTCTTCAACTCCCTCCATGTGGTGATAGAATCATTGGGAAGTTCTGTCAACCAGAGCGTTGCCTCACTCCCTAATGAAAAGGGAAATAACCTCAGCCGTATTGTATCCTGACTTACTCCCGGTTGTTTGTATGCCTTGCAGATACCCACGAAATTTGTCAAGTGAGTATGGGCATCATCAGTTGCATGACCCGCAAATATTCCCTTCATATTGAGAAGTTGGATCATAGCACTGGTAATATCAAACTTTTCTCCATCAAGCAAAGGGGGAAGAACAATAGCTCCAATGGCACCAGCTTCGTCTATATCAGATTCATCATCCTCATCGAAATACTAATGTCTCTGTTGTTCTGGACTTCTGTGCCTTCTCGCTCGCTCAACTTCAGCAGCTAGATTTTGCTCTTCAGCAACCCTATCTAACTCACGATCTCTAGCCCGAGCTTGCTCCTCAGCCAACATTCTCGTTGTGGCTTGGTCTACTATCTCCTGTTCTTGTATGTTGGCCATTCTTCTTAGATTCCTTAGTATCTGCTCAAGTTCGTGATTGATTTGAACTAGGGATTTTCCTTGGCTTCTAGTACTGGAATGCACGAACCTAAGACCTGTTAAAAACAAAAACAACAAAAGAAAAATAAAAAGGAAATAAGAACTAACAGTAAAGCAAACACAATTAACAAAAGCCTTAGCCGTATTCCCCGGCAATGGCGCTGAAATTTGATGTCGCCCAAATTACACCTCGCAATTGAGATATAAAGTGGTCAATGTCAAATATAGAACCTAACCAAGGTTAAGGTCGATCCCACAGAGAATATGGAAAGAACTTAAGAATGTGAATGTTTATTACTATCAGATTACTTATTTCCTAGAAGAAATAAAATACTAAAAAAGAGTAAAAACTACTAAATGCTTAAGTCAAATTCAGTTTGTATTCAATCAACAAATTGACTAGGATTGTGTTCCCCAAGACTTCATAACCATAAGGCTTTTACATAATGATCTATTTTGGTGTTTAACATGCAATATCGGTAAGTTAGATTTACCTAAATGGTTGGTTCCCTTTCTAGATGATTACACCACGCAACTTGGTCCGTATACAGGTGTATGCTTAATTAACCCTTACCCTTAATATCGTATTAGCTATCCACGGACAAGTTCAAGCTATTAGATGAGGGTTGATAGCCTCAAATCTCCGTTTCCCATTCAATACCCCTTGATCTGATAAGTAAGAATAAGACGAGTTCCAAAGTTTGCAACCGTTAAGAAATAATTAAAACAAAGGGAAAAACAATACATGCATTAAACCCCGTTCAAGAATCACTAAGTATTTCATCTATGTATGTTAATTCATCATGGTTCCCACAACCCTAGGTATGCGTTTAGCTACTCATGTTTGAATAATCACAATCACAAAATATTGAATAAATCATAATTGCAACTTACAAAAATTCATAGAAGAAAACCAAGTAAATTGAATATAACTCCAAACTTGATAAACAAAACTCCAATGTTGATTAATTGCCAAAATCAAGAACAAAATTGTAAATTTTGTTTCTTGACCCAAGAACGATTGTAACAACACTAGAATTCGTGTGAAAGTTTGTAAAAATTACTACATACGAAAAATAAACCTAAAAATTATATTTATAGTTCGAAACAAATCTTCTCCTAACTAAATTTGGATTCCAGGTCGACAGGGGTAATGGGCCAAGTAACGACTCGTTGGTGTCCCAACGAGTCGTGATTAGTGTAAAATAATCATCCTCAACATTAGGCCCAGTCGTAGCAACTGGTCACTGAACGACTCATCGTGTCTAGGCATGAGTCGTTAGGCCTCTCGTGGTCTTTCTTCTTCAAATATCCAGTGCACCTAACGATTCATCCTAGTGCTCTCCTGACTAGTCGTGCAGTCAGCCAACGACTCGTGATGTCGTCCGTTACCTTCACTGGATTGTTCTTCAGAAATCCTCCTCCCAGTCTTCACGATTGGCTTCATGACTCGTTACCAGATGTAACAAGTCGTACCTTCAACCTGTGAAGTGCACTGGTTCTTAGCTTCATAAATCAATCTTATCCCATGACCTCAACAACGAGTCGTGCACAGTGACAACGACTCGTGACTTGACTAGCAGCCTCCATTCAGTCCTTTTATGCCTTACTTTGCCCCTTTCCCGTTTCGGACCTGTTTTCCTGCAACATTCAACACAAATGCATCATATCTACATAAACATACCCAGAATGTGCATAGTTTCTTGGTTTTAAGCATCGAAAGTGTTGTAAAATCATAGAACATCATGCAACTTATCAGAAAAAGGTTGAAAATAGCTCAGAGCTGGCAAAAATCATATGTAGATGTGAGGAGGAGAGAGTTAGAATTTGTTGTAGATGATTGGGTTTATTTGAAAATTTCACCCATGAAAGGGGTGATGAGGTTTGAGGAAACTTTGCGCAGAGTTCTATTACTATTAATGGGTGGCTCCGCGATTTCTTATGGGCACAGGAATCCTAGGTAATTCAGGCTTATGGTTCTTCATTATCTGCATATGGCCTTTTTTTCCTAGGTGCTCATTTTTTCTGGGCTTTTAGTTTAATGTTTCTATTCAGCGGACGTGGTTTTTGGCAAGAGCTTATTGAATCCATCATTTGGGCTCATAATAAATTAAAAGTTGCTCCTGCTACTCAGCCGAGATCCTTGAGCATTATACAAGGACGTGCTGTAGGAGTAACCCGTTACCTTCTGGGTGGAATTGCCACAACATGGGCATTCTTCTTAACAAGAATTATTGCAGTAGGATAATGGCTAGGAGGATTTGAAAAGCATTATGGCATTACCATTTCCAAGGTTTAGCCAAGGCTTAGCTCAGGACCCCACTACTCGTCGTATTTGGTTTGGTATTGCTACCGCACATGACTTCGAGAGTCATGATGATATTACTGAGGAACGTCTTATGGAAGTGAAATATGTAGGACCCTACAGGATTCTGAGACAAATTAGCAACGTGGCCTATTAGTTAGAATTACCTTCGGAGATAGCATCGGTGCACCCAGTCTTCAATGTGTCACTGTTGAAGAAGTGCATCGGTGATCCGGCATCAGTTTTTCCACTAGATAGTACGGCAGTGAAGGATAGTTCTCTTATGAAGAAGTCCCAATTTAGATCCTAGACCGTCAGGTTCATAAGTTGAGAAACAAGGAGGTTGCTTCAATAAAAGTTTTGTGGAGGAACTAGCTAGTTGAGGGGGCCACATGGTAAGCAGAAGCAGACATGAAGGCTAAATACCCTCATTTATTCCTTTCCAGTTCAGTTTCAGCATCAGGTATTAAATTCCTCCTTAATACTCTATTGAGTTCAGTACTTATTAGCTCTATTCATGTTTTTAATATACATCTTAGTTGCATCAGCTCAGTTAGTATGTCTATTCCAGTTTGGGGTCAGTCACTCCTTTAGAAAATCAGTTTATAGTTTCAGTTTGGGAATTTTAGCTCTTTCCCCAGTTTTCAGCAGTTTTAGCTTTCATTTGAGGACGAATCATCCCAAGAGGGAGGTATTGTAACACCCCATAAAGTTCCTAGACTAGACTGGGGGGTGAAATAGAGAAAATAGGAAAATGTGCACCAGGTCACAGGATGACTCGTCCAGTGACTAGTGATACACACCACGAGTCGTGGAGTGGAGTCTTCCAAAGGGAAGTCTTGGTCGGGGTGACCACGAGTGGAGGTCACAACTCGTGAGGTGACCCCATGAGTCATTAAGTGCCTCGTGGTCTAGCCCAGTGAATTTGAGGAGGGAGTTCCAGTGTTGACGACGGGAGGTGACAACGAGTCGTTAAGTAGAGTAACGACTCGTGGTGTCCCTCGTCGTGTCCGGCAGGATATTTTCCCAACTCAAGTCACAACTGATAGCCCCGAGTCGTGATACCACCTAACGACTCATGGGGTGTCTTGTAGCCTGGCCCAGAGAAAACTCAGTGTTGCCAACGGGTTGGACTCACGACTCAATCAGTACCTCACGAGTCGTGATGTCCCCCGTGAGGACTGGCAGGGTCCAAATTTCAATGTTTTAGCAGGGGCATCTTCGTAACTTCCAACTATTTTTATCCCTAGACTACATCATTTTGGGCATGTTTAGGAGGGGATAAATGGGGTAATCGACTTAATCCCTCTCATTTCACTCAACTCACGATCTCCATGGCAAAGAAGTTCCTGACATGCATCTCAGAGTTAAGCTAGGGCTTCCAAATTTTCTTTAGATTTCTTCAGACTTCCTTCAAGGATTCTACTCCAGGTATGTGGGACTTCAACAAGGGAATTATTCTTCCCTTGTGTCCCAAAAGCCTTCCAGAAACTTTATCAATTTCATGCTCTAAAGTTCGAAGCTAGGGTTGTGCTCAGTCAAATTATGAGTTTTCTTCTAGATCATGTTTCTATTGAATTCTTGGAAGCTTTTATCTATTATTACATATGTGGGTATCATTCTCTATCAAATGTGTATTTTGCCCTAGTCCTTAATTACAGTTGAAAGAGTCTTGCATGATTTTCTAGATGAAATTGTTGTTGATTCCTATAGCGCTTATAACCTTGGTGTTATTATAATTATGTGTGAAAGTTAGCTTGTTACTAGACTCGGTCTTACTCAGTACCTAGCACCCTCAGGGACTCACAGTAATGTCAGTTGATCAGTTTGACTATAGTCAGTTTTCTTGAGGTGTCAGGAATACCTCCCAGTCCTAGTTGCAGATTCAGTTATCAGATAGTTCATTAGATGGTTATGATGCTTCCAGATAAGCAGCCCTGACCAATTTTAGAACCCCAGTTCAGTTATCAGTTAGTTCTTTAGACGGTTACGACGCTTCCAGATAAGCAGCTCTGACCAGTCTTAGAACACCAATTTTTAGTTATCCGCTCTTACAGAATCTCAGGTTACTTCCAGATAAGTATTCCTGAATTAGTCCAGGACCCCAACTCGAGCTATCAACTTAATAGTCAAGTTAGAACTATCCAGTGGGAGTAGTACTTAGCACCGAGCGGACCGGAGTTCTAGCGCACCCAGGTTCCCAGAACTACATTGCCACCATAGGTTATTGGCCCATTGATCCCTAGACTTGTGATCACCCATCTCATCCACTATACCCTGGCAAGGTACAATGGGCTGTCTCCGATGGGGTGCATAGATCAGACTCCATGTTTAGTTCACGTGGTTATATATCGGTTATAGACTCTTTCCCTTGTCAGTATAGTTGTAGTTCAATTCAGTTTAGCTCAATTCAGTCATTCAGTTCCAATATATGTTTATGACCATCAATCAGGGTCATTATTGGCCATATCAGTTATAGCTCAATTTTTATCAGTATTTAGTATCAGTTGGTCATTTCATGTTATTTCAGTTTAGTTGTGTATTTTCCATGCTTATTGTATATCTCACTTACTTAGTATATTCAAGGTACTGATGCATACTTTCTATGTTGTATCGTATTATGATACTAGCGCAGGTTCTCAGTCTCAGCATTGTTAGTAATTTCCCTCCGATTACATCAGGAGCAGTGTCATTTAGTGAGTCCTCATCTTCCGAGGATGATGGTTATTTGTTCAGTTAGTTCTTTATTCAGTTAGACTTTAGAGTTAGCTAGGGGCTTGTCCCAGCAACTCATAAGTTAGTAGTTGGCTTTCAGACACAGTCGTTCAGTATTGTTTTCAGATATGTTTAATCTTTTCAAATCCGTATTTCTTGGATAACTATTTTTATAAAGCTTCTACTTATGTTTATTTAGTTTACCAGTGCAATGTTATAACATGGGTTAGCTTGGGGTCACTTGTGGCACCAAGTACCGTGTCTCGGCCAGAGAGCAGACTCGGGTCGTGACACTTTTAATCCACGAAAGTTCACTATTCCTCAGGTACTTTATGAATTCATTTCTCCAACCCCATCCGAAACTAGTGGAATTCACGTCTTCTCATCCCAAGGTCTCTAGTACCAAATGTAAATGCTGCACTACAGCTCCTTTTGTTAGGTCATTCGCTTTGGTTACGGATCCTAAGGTTGCTGGTGCATCTGCCTCATCATTTTTTCTTTGGAGAAATCTGTTTCATTTCCCACTTCTAGAAATGGAATAAAGAGCCTCGAATTTACCCTATATACCTTGACATTTACTCATCTTTCACTATGTATGTTCCACCTATTTGATTCACGACAAGTTCTGAATCATAATAGATTTAGATGACTTCCACACCCATTTCTCGTGGCAAACCAAGTCCTGTAAGAAGGGCCTTATACTCGGCCTCGTTGTAAGTAAGTGGAACACATTTATATCTTGCCTCAGTCCCCCCTCTACCCCCACGTCGAGGTCACCAAGAGTACCCCTAAGATGGTCCTCTTGTCATTTGAAGCCCTGTCGGTGTATTGCGATTTGATGGCTTTCCAGGGTTTATACTCAATATCAAACTCACTAAGCTCTACAACCCATTTTTCCATTCTTTCCAATAATTCATATTTGTGGAGAACGTTAAAAAAAAGGTACATCATGACCACAGCAATTGGGTGACACTGAAAGTAAGGCCTTAACTTCCGAGCGATGTGGCTGGCATAGTGGTTGGCACCTCGTGCCAAACCCAATTCACCAAGAAAAGAAATTTTCTAAGTGTATGGGGCATTGACTGGCGCGCCGCGCCAAGGATAGTTCGCAAAAGCTTTTTTGGATCCATGAGTTAAATCTGACCCAAGGACCCTAAATTAATAAAAATCCATGACCCATACCCTTTAGTTTAATTCACATTCATCTTCTCTCTCTAAAAAGTCAAAATAAAAGAAAAAGAGTTTTCTCTCTCTAAGATGTAAGTTCCCCTCCCAATACCTCATTGTTGTCTTCTCAAAAAAGCTTGGTGAAGCTAGAATCTCCAACTCAAGTAAGTAAATTTCTTCTCTCCTTTGGTATCTAATGTTGTAAGCATGCTCCCATTACCCTTCTTTCCCAAAACAAAAACCCAAAACCACTATTGTTGGGCAAGAAGCTTGAACTTCATAATATGGGTTTTCATGACTTAAATACCATATGTTCTTCCATAATAATGTTGTATCCTTGTTTGGGTTGCTTGTTTTGGTTGAAATTTTGTGGTTTTAAGTTGTGGGTGTGAAGAGGGTGATGAATGGGTTGTAGAGAATTTCATGAAAATTAGTGAATTTGGAGTATTTTTGTGGGGGAAGAAGTTACTTGAATAATCTGATGTTTCGATGGTGAAAATATTGGGTTGTTGAAAATTCATGTTAATCATTGTGGAAAGTAGAGAAATTCATGTAATTTGTTGGTTGAGTATTGTGACTACTCCCACACTTGGGTTGTTGTGAACTATGAATCAATAATGGAGGAAGTAAAGTGAATGGCTAACTCAAAGAACTCTTTAAAAAAATGAGAGGAAGGTGAGAAAATTCATGAATGTACTTTGAAGTGTAAATTTTGTGAATGAATTGGGTTAATGACATTTGTCATGATAATGGACGAAGTCTGAGTACCCTATTTGACAAATTCTCACAACTATGTTAGCAAATTAAGTCTGGGATTGTTTTGCACCTCTTATATATAATTAGCTATCCTTGTCGTTCTTGAACTAACTTTGTGTGGTTATTGATGTCGATTGGCAGGTGTTATGGCTTCACATGCAGACAAAGGCAAGGAAGTAGCAGTTGCTAGCAAGGGGTTCAAAAGGCTCAGGGAAGAAGTTGCATTGACCTCGTCAGCCCAAAAAGCACCCCCTGCTAGGAGGTTTGGAGCTAAGGTCGTGGAGGAGTATGGGCTGAAGTGGTTCAATTCCCAAAAGGAATCCAAGTATGCCCCGAAGAATTGAATTGATGAGGGTCGTCTAGCACTTGATTTCCCCACCATTTGGGACACCATCCGCGAGTTGGGGCTGGGGTACGTGTTTGCTGAGCAAGAGGAGTGCAACTTCACCTTAGTGAGGGAATTTTATGCAAATTGGAATACTTCATTTGGAGAGAGCATAAAATTCAAGGTGCAATGAATAGTGGTCCATTTCACTGCCAGGACATTCAATGAATTTCTTGGCATGCCAGTGGTGGACCCAGAGATGTATTTCATGTTACTTGAGAAGCCCCCTTATCATAATATTCCCCATACGTTGTGCGGAAAGCATTTAGCTGCTCGGTGGGCAAGAGGTGAAAATGGCACTCATTTGACACTCTCATTCTCCTACTTGATTAAGGAGGCTAGAGTTTGGGTCAAGTTGGTCTGCGCTATTCTTTTCCCAGGGACACACATGACGGAGATCACTCAAGAGTGAGTGATATTAGTGTATATGTTGATGAAGGGGTTACCAATTAACTTTGGCGCAATGCTAAAGGATAACATGAGGCATTCCAGTGATAACTACCGGTGGAAGTATTGTTATAGTAGCTTCTTAACTCAGTTCTTATAGGAGCTTGGCATTAAAGAAGAGGAGGTAGACCTTCATCTACCCCTAGCAGGGCAGTTGGCAGGAAAAATGATTGATGTCACAAAAGTCAAGGAGCCAACCAACTCATCAACACCATTCCTCACTCCAATCAAGCGTAATACTCAGGATGACAATTGAAGAGGCTATATGTTTGGGATGTTTGAGCTGCAACTGATGATTAGAGGTAGACCCGTGACTGTTGAGGAGATGTCAGTACTAGAGGAGCAGTACTCACTCACGGATAGTGTCATAATGATGTGCAAGGTGGGACTGGCTTTTAAGGAGCCGTTAGATGTTAATGAGCCTATAGTGCTAATTGATGCAGTTGACGATGAGGAGGAGGAGGAGGAGGATGCCACGCCTAGAGCTATGCAGGTTGATCAGGCAGGAGGAGATAATGATGATGATAATTAGGAGTATAATCCTGATGATGACTTTGCTTATAGGCCTAGGAAGTTCTTTTTCTCTCCCTACTTGACATGATATATTTGTGCACTGTGGACAGTGCACTATTTAAGTCTGGGGTGGAGGAAATAGATTTCCTATTTATTCTATCTTTGCTAAAATTGTAGTGGGTTGTACTAATAGTTGTCAAACTTCTATGTTAGTTTGGGTTGTAATACGTAGTATGTGGATGGCTGTGAATCTGAATGATGCTATGTCATATGATTGTTTGTCTCTGTGTGTTTGTTTTATTTTAATTGAGAGTAAAAAAAAATTTGGAGTCCATCATAGAGGTAGTGGCTGATCCAAATGATGGATGGATGACGACCGTCTTAAGGGAAAATTAGTGACTTTTTTTTATTTTTTAGGATGAAGTGAAAAACTACTACTTGTGTGCTCTTAATACTCCACTTAGAAGTTACGCTAGAAGCAATGAAGTGGTCATCATGAATGCATGAGAAGTATAATTCCATGAGAAATGCATAGGTTCTTTAACATAACTCAAGAAAACATACTTTACGGCTTAATAATGGAAGTTCATTCAATATGATTGTGTGGATATGTGGCCATAAGAAACTGACTCAGATCATGATTCCATGAGGGGTGAGCTTAAATTTGTTGTGCTATGTACATTGTGTAACTTCTAAAACTTGCCTAAGAGTGTATATGATAGCTAGTTGCCAAAGAGGTAAGATGTGATTAAGGCATTTCTTTGAAAAAATCATGTTTGTCCATTGATTGTTATACTTTCCTTAACATAGCTAATCTCGTTTAACTATAAGCCTTAATTTTCTTCCTAGCCACAAAAGAAGCCTATTTCCTTTGTCGTGTGACCTCCAAAATTCTTGATCCAAGGATAGTCTGAGGTCCTTTGGGAATTAAAAATGAAGGTTCCACTGATGTAGAAAAGTTAAGAGAAGAAGAAAAAAAATGTGGATGGCAAGATGAGAAAATTGGAAAGAGGGGTGCCCACACAAAATAACATGTTTACTTGTTGTTGGAACATAAATAAAAGATTTTAATGGTTGATTATTCTTGTTGATCTTATAAGCAAAAAGTAGCAGTCAAGTAGTGTAAAGAGGGCATGAGAAAAGAAAAGGGGATTAGTGAAAGAAAGGTGAGCAGTGAGAAGAACAAGAGGTGGACAAGAAAGATGAAGTGAAAAATTCTTAAAGTGCTTAGGAATGGTAGCCCCTATTAAAGAAAATCATTCTTACGCCGATCTCCTAGCTGACTTTATAATCGGGAAAATTCCTTATGATCATACTCTTTTTGAAATGATTAAATAATCTGACTATACATGACAGGCAAGCCTATGATATGTTACATGTGTATGAAACGTCATTTATGAGAGTGAGTGTGCCTTGTTTATTATGTTTCAAGTTTTGAACTGATTTTTGAGGGAATGAACATCACTAAATGAGTGAGCAAGATAGTCAAAGTCGATGTAGTATGTGCAACATTTTTCATACTTAATCATGTTGGCCCTGTTTTGAAAAAAGTCAATCAACTATAGAAAGAATGTAGTTTCGAATGTGAAGAGTTTCTTTGTGTATGTCATGTGGATTGGTTATGAATTGATGAACCACTTAGTCATGTGTTGTGTTCTAGTTCCTTGAATGAGAGTTGATAGAGGTGAAAATAGTGTGAAAAGAAGTGTTTGTTGCATATAAGTAAGGATTGTTCGAGGACGAACAATGTTTTAAGTGTGGGGTGGTGATGTTGGGTATATTCTTATGCCCATTTGCCATATTTTTATCCATCTTTTACCATGTTTTGAGATAATTATCCTTATGAAATCCATGAGTTCATGAATGTGTGTATTAAATGAGATAACAAGTGTTTTCAGATGATTTTAGCAGGTAACACATGGAAAAAGACAAATGGTCCAAGGTGTGAAGAAAGAAGAATTTGAGAAAATTTGGTCTGGTGAGATAGCTGGAGTGGTGCGCTATCCACCAAACTTCAGATAAAATTATGCTCAGGTTGGTTCTATGAATGGCGTGGTGCGCCAAACCTCGAACTTCAGAAGAATTCTTTATCAACACCTTGGCGAATTGAGTGGAGTGGTGTGCTAGAAAGGTTCCAAACTTTGAAAAATTTTCTAACACTCTGTTGCATTGGTAGAAGTGGCACGCCAGATCCCAAAAGTGCAGAATTTTGACTAACACCTTGCCGAAATGGCTGGTGCAGCGCGCCAGAGGCTCAACTTCAGAGGAAATTCAAGCCAAGTTTGGCGAAATGGATGGTGCAGCACGCCGGGGCCTGTCAGGGATGGATTTTTCTAAGTCTAAAAATTGAATTACTTGAGGTAAAAGAGTCATTGGTTATTTAGCTTATAAATACCTTGTATAGGGCATTTGTTCGGCATCTTTCATCAGATAGATCAATTGTACGCGTCTTTTGCGGGAGAGACAAGAAGTTCATTTTATTCTAGATTTTTCTTCTTTACTTTTATCTTTGTTAATTCGAATGATGAATTCTTTAGTTTTACACTTGAATATGAGTGGCTAAACTCCTGTTTTGGGATTTTTTCCATGGCTAATCGTTGTACTTTGAATATTCGTTTATGCTAGATTTTTAATTCTTCTTTTCAAGATTGTTTATGCTTACTTGGTTTCATGCTTATTCATTAGACTGATCACCTTTCAGATATTACCTGTTGGCTCGTTGGTTGAACTGGGGAGAGGGAACTAATAAGGGTTAAAAGGAAGCATAGAATAGGTCTTAATTATCTTATTCCATAGTTCAAGAGTTGATTTCATTGTTGAGGATAGGGATATACTCTGCAACCCTATTCAGTTGAGCCAAGTAGCTTCAACCGTCGTCTCATGTTTCTCCTGCATCCATAGGGATATAGGTATTAGGGTTCATGAGATAGATTTTGGCTATTTTGGAGAATAGTTGAGAAGTGAGTTTGTAACTTGCAACTAGAAATCTTAGAAGAACATTTTCTAGCGTATTTGAATCCTAAAACTCATCCTAAAAGTAAAAGTGCCAAAACCGTGAATTTCTATCATCATTTGAATTACAAACACTTTGCAAATGAACTTAATTCTCAGTTTAATTTATATTTCAAGTTTAGTAGAATAATCCCAAAAATATTTTTCCCATTTTACTTGTGTTTTTCTGAATAGTTAAATAAGGATTCAAAACTTAAGCAATTATCTATCAAGTCTTTGTGGGTACGATATCGAGACTTCACCGTTCTACGTTACTTAACGATCACGTATGCTTGCGTGCGCTTGGTGACATCACAAAGTGAAAAACCTAACTAGGGTTTGACATTCGGCATCACTACTATGTTTGTCAGCCATTTTAGGTATTTCACCTCTCAAATGGATCCTATATTTATGAGATGCATTTCCTCTTCCTTGACAGACTTGTTCTTTTCCTCCGAGATGAGGTGTCTTTTCTGTAGCACAGGAGGAAACTCAAGATCTATCCCTAACTTGTGCAGGACTATCTCTAGGGAATGCTATGATGTCAAGATATGTCTAGGAAAAATAATCAATGTTAGTTTTAATAAAATTAGCGTATGCCTGTCTAAGCTCGAGATACAATCCTATGTCTAGATATACCTTCCTTTTAGGGGAATCCAAGAAAAGAGCGGCGTGTTTGACCTCCTCCACCATCGATTAAGTTATATATCACTCATTTGGGACATAGCAAGCTATTGGCATCTCGTACCATCCCTTCTCCATTCGTGTTGTTCTCAGCAACGTCTCTCCCGCTTTACTTCAGAGGGTGGGCTCTAATTTCTATAATTGTTATTTTGCAGCCGTCAGGCCTCCTGTCGGTGAAATGGTATACATTTCTTGAGCCGCCACTATGTATCCTTTGATTTTCCTTATCCCAACTGGCATGGGGAATTTGAGTACCTGATGGTAGGTTGAAGATACGACCATCGTGGTGTGGAGCCATGGTCTCCCCAAGTTGAAATTATACCCCATTTCTCTGTTGAGGATGTCAAAATGAGTGGCCTTCTCCACTCCCCTGATGCTGGTTGATAATGTGATTTCTCCCTTTGTGACTTTGCTGGCCATGTTGGAACCAGCAAGTGTTTTTGCCACTGGGATCATGGTGGTTGTTGATTCCATCTGCTCGAGAACCCACTTATGCATGATGTTCGCCGAGCTACCTGGATCAGTCAGCACACACTTTATAGTAAAGTTATTAATACTTAAAGATATTACTAGACATTGTTGTGCAGCCCTCCAATTGATCCCAAGTCCTGTTCTCCAAAGATCATGTCTTCGTTGTCAAGATGTCGATCCTTGTGGGGCCTCTTTTTGTAGTTGAAAGATGTCTCTTCATGCCTCGAAGTTGAGACCTTAATCCTATTGATTTCTTCTCCTCTAATAATCATGTTGCTCTCCTCTTGGATGGTCTAATGGTGTTTCTTGCCAGAAACGAATTTTCCATTCTCGCAAGCCAAAACTCCTGTAAGGGTTCTTCGATGATCATCAATCTGTCCTTCCAATATAACAATCCTTCTCATCATATTCGGAAGCAAATTCACCAAGAAATGCAAGGCGTCATTAGCCTCAATCGTCTCTCTCCTGGCCATGATGGGTAATTCCAGCAAAACAAAATGCAACCAAGCTAGCCAGAGAAAACAAAGTTAAACCCACACAACTACTCTAGCCTCATGATGGATGCCAAATTGTTTATTCTGAAATTGGTACAGTTGAATTTGTAAGGGGTCAAAAACACGCGTTATGATTTAACTCTATTTTGGGTCCAATTTACTAGAAATTTAGTTATCAATAGGTGATGAAAAGCAGATAGAATGCTACATAAATAAACTAATTAAAATAAATAGAACAAATTGAGGCGTTTTCGAAGTGACCGAGAGCAAGCCTGAGCAACTACTAGGATTCCGGAAAATATGCAAATAAAGAAGATGATCGGAGCCCAAGAAAATAGTATATAGCTAATGTATTTGCTTGAGAGAATCAAAGTCAGAATCCCTCTAAAAGTGAGGAGGGTCGACTATTAATAGACTATAAGGTTAAGGTCTTTGCCAATAAGAAAATTCCACTAGAACCCTAAAGTACTAAACTCTATGTCCTTGTGCTACGTGTACAATCTATTGAAAAGAGCCAGCTAATATTCCTGCACAACTCAGATCCATAGGAGCTCGTCCGCGTACCTGAGCAGCCTGACACTTTTATCTCCTGTTTATCCTTTTTACTACATCAATATGAGCGATGACTCCTTGATCCTTATCTTTTACAAGACAACATCTCTGCCATCGTTATCTCAGAGAGAGCCTCTCGAGATTCTGCGCTCTCATCGTCTCGGAATACTGCGTTGGACTTGTTTTTGGTTCCACGTATCCTCAATCCCACTTACCTTTATACAGAGATAAAATTCTTTTGACCTCATTAAAACATACCTAAATCTGCTATGGTAGAATACTCACGAATTAGGACAGAACATACCTAACGGGGCTGCTACTTCACCTCATATCTCTGGGATGACATATCTTCCAACCAATAGTTTCAATTTTAAAATTGCTATCACAACTTAAACGTGAATCTTTACTGGCAACCTTTTAAAGAAGTGGTCTTTAGGGTCATTCTATAAAGAATTGATAAACAATGATATTAATATAACAAAATTTTGTACGTTTTGTCAAAGTAAAATAAAGACCAGAGTGACCATACGATGTATTTCAATCTCACGTCATGTTCTTCCCTCTCTATTAATTAAAAATAATTTTCTCCTTAAACTTTTATATTTTTAATAAATCATTCATATGATCCCTAAATAATTAAATTAAGGGGAAAAAAAGACGAAGAGGAACTTTGTGATGAATTCGAATCCCTCACTGTGCGAGATGAATTATAGCAGTCGGATTACAACTCTCAGGTACTGACATCTTGCTTTGGCTTTACTGATCAGCATCAAAAAGTGTTTAATGAATTTTAATTTACTGATCGATATTTTAAAAGATTGAAATTGGAACTTGTATGATAGAGATGCAAAATTAAAATACCCCCAAATGATCATGAGAGACTTAAAGCAAGTTTCATGAGATTAATACTTGTGCATTGTGGGTATAATACTCTTCACATCACGCTTTGCGTCTTGGGTTGTTTGCCCGTTGTGTCCCAAAATGTTCTGATGTGTTATGTTTTGAATTTCCTACCCTACATGCTCTAGGACATTTTGTTTCTTGTAAATATTTGATTTTAAATTATACAATATATTGTTCTATAATGAATAATTTGGAGATTTACAATGTTATTATGTCTAGATAATTAAGTACATTGTTTTTCTCGAATTATATACACTCTAATATTATTTCTTACAATTTTTATTTCTAATTTATTCTTTACAATAATTCTAAGGAAAATATCAAATTATTCCTCTAGTTTAGTTTAATAGTTAATTTTATCCTCCGTCGTACTATGAGACTATATTTGTCTCCGCTGTTATCAAACTATTCACTTCATCCTCCATTTAACATAAATTCCCAAATCACATTAAATTGCCCCATTTTTAAAAATAAAATCCGTAAACCCGAAATATAATCAACCTGCACTGACCCAACTTAACCAAAATGGACCAAAATTTCTAACCCGTCCATCCAAACAAATAAACTTCATTGTTTGTAGAGTATTTGTTTGTGTTCTTTATGATAAACCTTAAAATGAGATTTTTTAAAATGATACAGTCAAATCTCATTATAACAATCATTCTTTATAATAGTATTTCACTATAACAAGTTGATTGATTTTCTTCAGAAATATAAAGAATGTTATATTTTACTTCTCTATAACATCATTCTACCTATAATAGCAATGACACTATGTATAGCAGTACATTCTTTGTAAAATTATATATAAAAATAAATCTTAAAATATTTTGATAATCATCATTAATGTCATGATCATAGTAAATTTCAAATAAGAATATCTAAAAGAAAAAATATATATCAAAATAGTTCCATCAGTTATGGTCATAACTTCACAAGAAAATGTTACTGGTGTTTGCTTTTTTACATTCACACTTTTTCTATATGTTTGGTTAAATTACTTAACAAATACGCTCCTTCTTCTTGGTACGCAAAATCAATAAACTATATTTTTGCGTACTTTTGTTTATAACAGCTAATAAGATCTAAATGTCAAATGTCAGTATACATATCTAATAGCACCTCACTTAGCAGCCATAAAATTTTCAAAAAAATACTGTCACTATAATGAGATTTGACTATATGAATATCCCCCCCAAATTTAGAATAATCTTCCAATGCTACTTAAATTTCTTCGTTGGCCTCCTCTTTTCTTTTCTTCTTTTTAGTGTTTGTTTTAAACTTTTTGTTCTTTAGTTGTGCCATCAAAATAACTACCCAAGAACCAAATTAAAAAAATTGAATTAAATTAAATCGAATTGAACTTGAAAAAATTCACGGTGCACACTATTGAAATATTCTGTCACGCACCACCTTGGGAGGCGTGACTAGCACCTAGTGCCCTACTAGGATCTGAACTGACCAAGCTAAGTTGTGCACTGCTGGTGTAGTCTCACTTCTCAATTCTGGAAAACAACAGGCTATATCTCGGCTGTAATTACAACCTCCGGCCGACAAGGCCTTATAGCCACCTGTAAAAGAAAACTAGCTAGCCAGAAACAACAACAACAGGGAGTCCTATGTGGGCGGACAAGACCACCATGATGTCTAGTTATGACTGTAAAGTAAAATCAGTGCTAAGCTAAGCTATGGCAAACAAGTCCGCTAATCTGCCAGCTAAACAAGGCCCCACACGGCCAACATATACACTAACACACATATAAGCCCCACACGGCCAATAACAGCTAACCACAGGGAAATAGAAACAATCTGCAAGCCTCTAGGAGTAATATGATGGTCGGAATAGGGCCCCGACCTACCCATGAACTGTACAATCAAAAGGAAGTAACCTTCTATCTACAAGCTCCGAGAGAAAGGAGCTAACTGCTCTGGTAATGCTGGCTGAAAGCTATGAGGGACCTATTCCTCGTCTATCCGTACCTGCAGGCAAGTAATGCAGCGCCCCAGAAAAGGCGTCAGTACAATATGTACTGAATATGTAAGGCGATAACTGTAAATGACTGAAATAAAGAGATAAAACTGAGAGTAGCTGAAATGAAGGAATAGAGATCATACCTGAGTAATAGAACTTCTTACTATCTAATTATCAATAACTAAAGCAAATATAAACTTTACCTGGCCCCCATAAGCCGAAAGGTACAACCAGCACAGAATAACCCACCTGGGGCCCCCATAAGCCCTGGTGAATACACCTCAGTCTATATACCCCTATCCAAGGTCACACTAGTCAACTAATAACTATAGCCGTCCTACCAATCCCCTGGGTCTGCAACTGAGCCTGCTCGGCCCCTGACTGTAACTGTGTCTGAGTCCGGTGGACTCTTGATATCTACACCCTGGGCACCAAGCTCGACGGGGGTTTATAAAGCCATACACGGTATATGAGGACCTGGGAACCCATCTTCGTCCCTGGCGGATGGCATACCGCTCTGTAGAGCGACGTCAACTCGCCCTTGGCGGGCGTCGACATAGCTAATAACCCTGCGGTCGGTCATGGAGGCTATACAGGCATAATCCCTCCTAAACTAATATAGAATACGGGTCTCAGCTAATAACAACAACTAACCATAATAGACATGTTGTTGGTATTCTTACTGAGATTAAATTAAGTTATCATGCTAAGAAAACTAACTTGCGAAGGAACTGCCTTAGCATACCTCATTTGTTGATTACTGATTAACTAGTGAGTTTCAGCTCGTATTCAACTACTCTTCTTAATTGCAATCGTATTACTAGAATAAAATGACTAGTTTCAGTACTAAATTTGGAGAAAACGATAACTTTATATAGAAATATTAACTATACTTCAACTTGACGGAACACGGTCAAAAACTTGTAATTTCTCGAGGATCCAGAAGGGAGAAATGCTTACTTTAAGCCTGTGATCATATTGACACTATTTTAAAGCAATTTTGACAACCTTGGCTCAGCGGGGTTATGATTCGCCGGGAGAATTTCGCGAAACTAACTCCGTAGTAATGCTCCATACGGCCTTATACTTCGATACCCGAAGTTAATTTGAATTCGGGCGCCTTTCACAGCGTAAACAGAGGAAATTCTATCAATTCGTTCGTCTTCTCCCTCTACTGGTCAAATATAACATGTATATATTTAAATAATGAACGAAATACCTATATATACTTGGGTGGTGGACTGGGGGTCCGTGGCATGGACCCCAACGCGCTAATTTACGGGCGTGCCATGGAGCCCAATGCGGGGGGAGGGGTCCGTGCCACATTGCCCCTTTGGGTAGCTGGCCCGGCCTTCTCCGGCGCAGTCCCAACTCCGTGCTCGTTCGACCTTCCCTGGGCCCTTCCTCATACGTATCACACTCTAAAACTCTTAACCAACATACGAATAGACCGTCTAAACGTTAGAAACTTACGAGGTGTAACATCCTCCGCCCCATAGGAACATTCGTCCTCGAATGTTAACTTCAGCTTACAGGAACCTTAACTCTTGCAATTACTTATTTTGGAAAAATTTTGGCAGAGTTCCCCCTGTAATATGGACTATTCGAAAATCCTGAAACGTAAAAAAGTCCAGTACAGGCACTTCATATAATACTATTACAACTATTTCACAAAAAGACTGGAGTCAACTGAGTAATACATATAACACAAATCATGAAACAACGATTGAATTAATAACTTACCTTAACTGCATAATTTGGACTAAGCCTGGAACAAATGAGGATATCTGGATCTCATGTCATCTTCAGCTTCCCAAGCCACTTCCTCTCTATTCTTATTTCTCCATAGTACTTTAACAGAGGCAACATCTTTAGTCCTCAACCTGTGAACCTGTCGATCTAATATAGCTACTAGAACCTCTTCATAGGATAATTCCTCAGTGACTTGGACATCTTTAACTGGCCCAACTCGGGATGGATCCCCTATGCACTTTCGTAGCATCACACATGGAAGATCGGATGAACGGATTCCAATTGTGAAGGCAAATCTAGCACGTATGCCACCTGGCCTACTCTCCGGAGTATTCAATACGGCCCAATAAACCTCGGGATGAGCTTACCCTTTTTGCCAAACCTCATTACACCCTTTATTGGCGAGATTTTTAGAAATACCTAGTTACCTACACTGAAATCCAGGTTTCTACGTCGCATATTAGTGTAAGATTTCTGGCGGCTCTAAGCTGTCAGCAAACATTCTCTGATAAGTTTCACTTTTTCTTCTAACTGACAAATTATATCTGGCCCGACTAATCTTGCTTCTCCAACCTCGAACCAACCAACTGGGGACCTATATTTTCACCCATATAAAGCCTCATAAGGCGCCATCTGAATCGTTGAGTGGTAACTACTATTGTAGGCAAACTAAATAAGGGGTAAATGTTCATCCCAGCTGCCTTCAAAATCTGGTGCACATGCCCGTAACATATCCTCGAGCATCTGAATTGTACGTCCCGCCTGCCCATCTGTTTTGAGGGTGAAATATCGTACTCAGATTAACCTGGGTTCCCAAGCCTCTCTGGAAAGACTGTCAAAACCTAGTTGTAAATTATGCTCCCCTGTTAGAAATGATAGATACCAGGAAACCATGTAATCTGACTACCTCTATGATATAAAGCTCGGCATAATCCTTAGTTGAGAGAGTGGTCCTGACTGGCAAAAAGTGGGTTGATTTTGTCAACCTGTCAATAATCACCCAGATGGAATCAAATTTACGCTTGGTGTGAGGGAACCCTACCACAAAATCCATATTATTTACCTCCCAATTCCACATAGGCACTGTTATCTCTTATGTCAGTCCATCGGGTTCCTGATGTTCGGCTTTCACCTGCTGGCAATTAGGACATTTAGCTACAAATTTTGCTATCTCCTTTTTCATTTTCGGCCACCAGTAAATCTCTTTTATATCATGATACATCTTTGTTGAACCCGGATGAAGAGAGTAACGGGAATAATGCACCTCGCCCATAATTTGCTGGCGAAGTCCTGCTGCGTTTGGAACACAGAGGCGATCCCTATATCTCAAAACTCAGTCTTCGGTTACCTGGAAATCTGAACCTTATCTCTGAACTGAACCAGGTTAGGGTCTTCGTACTGCCATTCTTTCACGTCCACAACTAATGACGATACTGTCGTATTTTGAATTACTGCTCCACTGTCTCCCAAATCTACTATACGGACCGCCACACTGGCTAACTGATGCAATTCTCGAGCCAGTTCCCGTTGTCCTGGCTTCAGGTGTACTAAACTCCCCATGGATTTACGGCTGAGGGCATCTGCTACAACATTGGCTTTCCCTGGATGGTATAAAATATTTACATCATAGTCTTTCAACAGCTCTAACCAGCTATGCTGTCGTAGATTCAACTCTTTCTGTGTGAAAATGTATTGGAGACTCTTGTGATTAGTGAAAATATCTACATGAACGCCATACAGATAGTGCCTCCATATTTTCAAGGCATGAATCACCGCGGCTAATTCCAGGTCATGGGTGGGGTAGTTCTTTTCATGCTTCTTCAGATGCCTGGAAGCGTAAGCAATCACTTTACCATGTTGCATCAGAACACATCCTAACCCAATGCCTGAAGCATCACAGTATACTGCATAACCCTCTGATCCTTCTAGCAAAGCTAATACTGGTGGTGTTGAGGTCAGTCTGTTTTTCAATTCTTGAAAGCTCTGTTCACATGCTTCAATCCAGTGAAATTTAGCTACTTTTTGAGTTAACTTAGTCAAAGGCGCTACTAAGGTGGAAAATCCTTCCACGAACCTTCTGTAATACCCACTAACCCTAGAAAACTGCGTACCTCGGTCGGAGTGGTAGGTCTAGGCCATGTTTTCACTGCTTCAATTTTCTGCGAGTCTACCTGAATGCCAGCATCTGACACAATGTGGCCCAGAAAGGATATTGAATTCAGTCAAAATTCACATTTAGAAAACTTCGCATATAGCTGGCGATTCTTGAGAGTCTAGAGCCCTGTTCGTAGGTGATCCCGGTGATCTGCCTCTAAGCGAGAATATACCAGAATATCATCAATAAATACTATCACAAATAGATCTAGATACAACCTGAAGATGTTGTTCATCAAGTCCATGAATACTGCTGGAGCATTTGTCAGCCTGAAGGACATGACTAGAAATTCAAAATGGCCATACCTGGTCCTGAAAGCAGTTTTTGGAATATCCCTCTCGCAAACCCGAACGTGATGGTACCCTGACCTTAAGTCAATTTTTGATAAATACTTTTCCCGTACAACTGGTCAAACAAGTCATCTATTCTAGGAAGCAGGTACTTATTCTTGATAGTAACTTTATTCAATTGCCCGTAATCTATACACATACGGATGGAGCCATCCTTCTTTCTCACAAATAGGATTGGCACGCCCCACGGTGAAGTACTCGGCCTGATGAAGCCCTTATCTCACAGATCTTTCAACTGTTCCTTCAATTCCTGAGCTCAGCAGGAGCCATTCGGTACGGAGGAATAGATATGGGCTGAGTACCTGGTAATAAATCAATTGCAAAGTCAATTTCCCATTCTGGGGGAATGCCAGGTAGCTCATCTGGAAATTCATTGACTACTGGAATGGACTGAAGAGTCGGAGATTCTTTTTGGACATCCTGAACTCTGAAAATATTATAAATACATCCTTTTTCTATCAATTTTCTCACCTGAAGATAGGAAATAAACCTACCTTTTGGCGTGGATGCACTACCTTTCCACTCCCGTACAACCTCCCTTGGAAAGTAGAATCGGACAATCTTGGTCCACCATTCAACATTGGCGCAGCATGGCGCCAGCCAATCCATACCCATGATTGCATCGAAATTAATCATTTATAATTCTATCAAGTCTGCTAAAGTCTGACGACCAACTTCCACTGGGCACCCTCGGTATACCCTCTTAGCTATGATGGAATCACCGACGGGTGTAGACACTAAAAAAAATCGCCGAAGTAATTCCGGCGTAATACCGAACTTTTGGGATACTAATGGTGTAACATAATACAAGGTGGATCCTGGATCTATCAGTACATAAAAAGAATGAGAGCAAATGTCTAGCATACCTGTCACCATATCCAGCGACGACTCTGACTCCGATCGTCCCGGTAAGGCATAAGTGCGATCTGGACCGGTACCTGAGCTAGAGGCCCCTGGTCTGCCTCAGCCTCTACTAGCTGGAGCTGAGGGCCTATGCGCTGCTGGAGATGCTAGGGCACGTGACCCTACTAAAGATCTATCCTATCGGTTCCAATCACTATGGCCCCTGGCTGGACAATCCCTCATCAGATGACCCTCCTGTCCACAGGTATAACAGGCTGTGGAACCATACCTACACGCCCCGGAGTGACGTGGACTACAGATAGGGCAAAGTGGCACAGTGAATCTGCTCTACTTTACTCCTCTCTGCTGTTGTGGACCTACTGATTGTGAGCTCTCGCCGGGTCTTGACTGCCTCCGAAGACCCGATCCACTCCCCTGCTGCTGTTGTAGTGGTGGGGGTCTAGGTGGTCTACTTGAAAATCGTGGCCTGGGTCCACCCTGGGACTTCGCCTGCATATCACTAGGTCTGGCCCTGCGGCGCTGCTCTTAATCTTCCCTCCTTATCTCCCGTTGTCGTTGTCTGATCCCTTTAAGATTCTGAGAAAAAGCCTGGATGCGGGCAATATCCATGTCCTCTCGCAGAGTTTCCGTAATACAGGTCTCCACATATTCTGAATTCAGCCCCACAATAAACCGATGCACCCTAGCTGACATGGTGTCTACAAAATCTATTGCATATTAGGCCAAGGAGTCGAACCTCATAGCATACTCCCGGACACTCATTGAACCCTTCTCTAGATGTAGGAACTGATCAACCCGGGCCTTCGAATTTTCCGTGGTAGGTAGTGATCCAGAAAAGCCTCTGAGAAGCTGGGCCAAGTCGGAGGGGAAACATCTCTCCCTCGGGACCTCTCCAAACCCTCATACCACAGTACTGTGATATCCCGTAGCTGAAATACCGCTAACTCAACTGACTCTGCAGGTGTAGCATGCATCACCCTGAAAATATGTTGTATCTGATCCAAGAAATTTGAGGGTCCTCCTCTCTGTCCATCCTGGTAAATTGCGGGGGACTCAACGCGAGAAACTCCCGGACCCTCGAACTACCAGGTCCTCCTGAGGACTCTGCGACTGTAGGCGCCACTGGCTGACGCTATGCAACCATCATTTGAGCTAGCATAACGACAACACTCCTAACCTCCTGATCCGATGGTACTGGTATAGAGACTGCTGGAGGTGGTGCCGTCACATTTGTCGCTCCGAGCGGCTCCTGACGTGGTGGAGAGCTCTGGGGAGACTAAGATGAAGTCTCCCTATCGCCCTCAGATCGGGCTAACTCTGACTGAGGCAGCCTTCTAGTGCCTTCCCCTGTTGCAATATCTAATCTTCTGCCAGTCGTGGGGTGTCGCGGGCTTACCATTTCTCTGTAGATAAAAGAATATGGTAAGCCTAGGGACTCAACCCTATATTATACAGCTCTATAGCACGACTAGATAAGAAGAAAGAGTAACCATCCTATCATTCCTCATAGCCTCCTGCCTATAGAATGTGGTGCACAACATATCAATAGACAAGACTCTACTTAGCACGGCTTGCAGACTCCCTGGGATACGACCTGCTCTAATACCAAATTTGTCACGCCCCACCTTGGGAGGCATGACTAGCACCTAGTTCCCTACTAGGATCTGAACTGACCAAGCTAAGTTGTGCACTCCTGGTGCAGGCTCACTTCTCAATTCAGGAAAACAACGGCCTATATCTCGACTGTAATTACAACCTCCGGCCGACAAGGCCTTATATCCACCTATAAAAGAAAACCAGCTAGCCATAAACAACAACAGGGAGTCCTATGTGGGCGGACAAGACCACCATGATGTCTAGTTATGACTGTAAAGTAAAACCAGTGCTAAGCTAAGCTATGGCCAACAAGTCCGCTAATCTACCAGCTAAACAAGGCTCCACACGGCCAACATATACACTAACACACATATAAGCCCCACACGGCCAATAACAGCTAACCACAGGGAAATAGAAACAATCTGCAAGCCTCTAGGAGTAATATGATGGTCGGAATAGGGCCCCGACCTACCCATGAACTGTACAATCAAAAGGAAGTAACCTTCTATCTACAAGCTCTGGGAGAAAGGAGCTAACTGCTCTGGTAATGCTGGCTGAAAGCTATGAGGGACCTGCTCCTCGTCTATCCGTACCTGCAGGCAAGTAATGCAGCGCCCCAGAAAGGGCGTCAGTACAATATGTACTGAATATGTAAGGCGATAACTATAAATGACTAAAATAAAGAGATAAAACTGAGAGTAGCTGAAATGAAGGAATAGAGATCATACCAGAGTAATAGAACTTCTTACTATCTAATTATCAATAACTAAAGCAAACATAAACCTTACCTGGCCCCCATAAGCCAGAAGGTACAACCAGCATAGAATAACCCATCTGGGCCCCCCATAAGTCGTGGTGAGTACACCTCAGTCTATATACTCCTATCCAAGATCACACTGGTCAACTAATAGCTATAGCCATCTTAACAATCCCCTGGGACTGCAACTGAGCCCGCTCGGCCCCTGATTGTAACTGTGTCTAAGTCCAGTGGACTCCTGATATCTGCACTCGGGGCACCAGGCTCGACGGGGGTGTATAAAATCAACCACGGTATATGAGGACTTGGGACCCCATATTCGTCCCTGGCAGATGGCATACCACTCCGTATAGCGACGTCAACTCACCCCTGGCGGGCGTCGACACAGCTAATAACCCTGGGATCGGTCATGGAGGCTATACAGGCATAATTCATCCCAAACTAATATGGAATACTGGTATCAACTAATAAAAACAACTAACCATAATAGACATGCTGCTGGTATTCTTATTGAGATTCAATTGAGTTATCAGGCTAAGAAAACTAACTTGCCGAAGGAACTGCCTTAACATACCTCGTTCGCCGATTATTGAATAACTGGCGAGTTTCAGCTCGTATTCAACTGCTCTTCTCAATTGCAATCGTATTACTAGAATAAAATGACTAGTTTCAGTACTAAATTCGGAGAAAATGATAACTTATAGAAATATTAACTATACTTCAACTTGACGGAACACGATCAAAAACTCATAATTTCTCGAGAATCTAGAAGGGAGAAATGCTAACTTTAATCCTGTGATCATATTGATACTAGTTTAAAGCAATTATGACAACCTTGGCTTGGCGTGATTACGTTCGCCGAGCGAATTTCGCGAAACTAACTCTGTAGTAATGCTCCCTGCGGCCTTATATTTCTATACTCGAAGTTAATTTGAATTCGGGCGGCGTTTCGCAGCATAAACGGAGAAAATTCTATCAATTTGTTCGTCTTCTCCCTCTTCTGGTCAAATATAACATGTATATATTCAAATAATAAAGGGAGGACCTATATATACTGGGTGGTGGATTGGGGGTCCGTGGTACGGACGCCAGCGCGCCAATTTACGAGCGTTCCACAGAGCCCAATGCGAGGGGGAGGGGGTCCATGCCGCATTTCCCCTTTGGGCAGCTGGCCCGGCCTTCTCCCGCGCTGTCCCAACTCCGTACTCGTTCGACCTTCCTCGGGGCCTTCCTCGTACGTATTACACTCTAAAACTCTTAACCAACGTACGAATAGGCCGTCTAAATGTTAAAAACTTACGGGTGTAACATATTCTATTCGGTTCTATTTAATTTTTTTAGTTCAATACTTGGGTATTTATTTGTATGGAAGAATTAAAGTACAAAAAATTTATAAGAAACACCAAAAAGAAGAAAAGAAAAGAGGAGGCCAAAGAAGAAATTTAAGTAGCACGGGAAGATTATTCTAAATTTGGGAGAGATATTAATATAATTTTAAAAGAACCCATTTCATATTTATCACAAAGAACATAAAAAGAATACTTTCTTTTTGGGTCATAACAGATATATAAATGTATCATAGTAACTAAGGGTTTATTTGTTTCAGTGGGCGGATTAGAAATTTGGGTCCATTTTGGTTAAGTTAAGTTGGGATAGGTGGATTATATTAGAGAAAATTACATAAAATAATATTATAAGACTTTTAATTACAAGTTATACCAACATCTTGATTTATTTACTAAAGTAACAATTAATTTACAAATATACCAATATTGTGGGTATATGGTAATTACTTTTACTACCAGGTAATAGATTAAAAAAATATTATTTTCTTTTTTATAACATAGATATTTATAGAAAATATTTACTGCACATCAAATCAAATTAGGAGTGTGATTTTTTTCTCTCCTAATACTGTTAAAAGATATTTTTTCTTTGTATAGCACATATATTTATGAAAAATATTTACTGCACGTCAAATCAAATTAGGAGTGTGATTTTTCTCTCCTAATACAGTTAAAAAAATATTTTTACTTTTTATAGCATAGATATTTATGAAAAATATTTACTGCACATCAAATCAAATGAGGAGTGTGATTTTTATCTCTCCTAAACTAATTTGTTTCCTTCTACGATAACTCTTCTTCTTCATTAACTTATAAACCTTTATCTAACAAAGAGACTATCTTCTCCAAATCATCAACTTTTAAACCTTCATCTAACAAAGAGTTTGTTTTCTCATAAGCTTCATATTCAATGAAATTTAATTTTTTTTGTCTTATGTTGATTTATTTTTTATTTTTCTTTGAGTTTTTATCTAATGTAATATTGTTATCAAGATTAGTGGTTCAAATGTTTGCAAAATCATTAGAAATTGGTAATACATTAATTTTTTAGAAATAAATCTTATTTTATGAATCTATATTTTGTTTGTGATTTATTGGTTGACAAGTTGATTGCATATTGGTATAGATTAAGGTTAAAAGTTTGGTTTTCAAGTTGTTTACTGCCATATTTATTATTTGTATTATAGTTGGGATTTATAAATGTTTAAAAATTGATTTTAAATATTTTTATACATGTTCTTTTAATTTTTTTGTCTTATGTTGATATTTTGATATATTTTTGGGTTTATATAATGTTGATTTATGTTGATAAGTTGGTTTGAAGTATTTAGACATTCAATACCAATTTCTAAACAATTATAAATCTCAACTATAATACAAATAACATATATGACAGTAAATAACTTAACAACCAAGATATTAACCATAATCTATACCAATATATAATCAACTTGTCAACTAATAAATCAACAAACAAAATACGGATTCATACAACAGAATTTATTTTCAAAAAATATATTGTATTACTAATTTCTAACAATTTTGCAAATAATTGAACCACTAATATTGATAACAATATTACATTATATAAAAGCTCAAAAGACAAATCAACTTAAGACAAAAAAAATAAAAATACCATTTTCTAAAAATATTTAGTATCAAATTCTAAATAAACTATAAATCCAAACTATAAACATATGCAATAAAAAGCTCTAAAATCAAATTTTAACAAACAAGATATAATAATATGTAAACAAATTATCAATTAACCCAACAAAGAAACATGGAGTTATAATTAAATATTTAAAAAAGAGGATAAAAAAATAATTGGCTTGTTTTAAATTAGCTGCGCGACCGCGCAGTTTGATTTGAAAACGTACAATAGTGGCATAAGTATGAACAATGAAGAAACACTTGCGCAATCGCGCAACAAAAAAAATTAAAAATGCGCAATAGCGCAGTAACTTTTTTTGATTCTGGCAGTAACTGAAAAGTATATGAAATGTAACAGTTAATGTACAGGCTGATTCATGGGACTTTTAAATAATCATAATTTTTTTTAACCAAATCTGATAGTTTAAATAAATATTTTTTTGTTATATTTGAAAACATGAAACTAGTGGTATTTCTTGTAATTATTACTCTATAATTGTATACTTATGTTGTTTTCCCATTATATTATATTGTGAGTTTATAAGTTTTATTTTTTAAAAAACGAGTGATTTTCTGGGATTTGAGATTTTTGTTAAATGAGGTATAGAAGTAAATGGTGTGATGATAGCATGGACAAATATAATCACATAAGGATAAATTAACTAATAAACTAAACTGGAGATAAATTTGGCTTTTTTTCCTTTAATTCTACTTCTTAAAATGTGGGACCAAAGCATTTTACATGATTGCTTCATTAGACCCATGAAATAATAGGGACAAATACATATGGTCCATTATACCCAGCTGTACTGGCAAACAGTAGGAGGAGGACTGTATGTAGCACCCAATACTGCCTACATATAGCTCAGTTCCTCTGCATCAATTCCTCAGTCCTCAACTCGATCCATCACACTTGTTCTGTTTTAATTAGCGTCCAACATTTATGTAATGGAAGCTAACAATGAATATACACAAGATGGGACGGTTGATCTTCGAGGTCAGCCTGTGCTTGCTGAGAAAACTGGCAAATGGAAAGCTTGTTCTTTCCTTGTAGGTAACCTCCTTCTACCCTCTCTTTCTTCATATCTACTTGGCTTAAAGAGAAATTTTATTCTTGTTCCGACTTTACCCTAAGTATTATTTTACCTAAATCTACTAGTTAGTTTAGCTGACAATATCCTATTTTTGCTTATAACTAGCTGACAATGTTCATCTCCATCAGTCGCTGAGCAAAAAATAACAATATATTAAAAAAGTTTTCTTTATATAAAATTAAAGTGATTCAACAGGTTATGTGTGTGTATATATATGTATATATGTATGTATGTATGTATGTATGTATGTATGTATTTATATATATTTTAAACCTCTATGGTCAGTACAATTTTCAGGGGAAGGAGATTGCTTGAATTCCTTGATCACCGTATGAAACATGCACATAGAAGGGTGGCATGTTGAGATTCTTAGAAAGAGAATGATATTAAAAGCTCTTGCACTAAGATTTCTACAAATCCATGTGCTATATTTTACACAAGTAATTTTATGAATGAACAGGGTATGAAGCATTTGAGAGGATGGCGTTCTATGGAATAGCTTCAAACCTAGTGGTGTACTTAACAACCCAACTTCATGAAGACAATGTTTCATCAGTTAGGAATGTGAATAACTGGTCTGGATCTGTTTGGATTACGCCACTTCTTGGAGCCTATGTTGCTGACACTTACTTGGGCCGCTTCTGGACTTTCACTATCTCATCACTCATTTACGTCATGGTAAGCACCAAACACATAATGGACTTTCATTCCTTTATTCTTTTTAAATATTATTCCTCCCCAAAAATATAAATATTAGGAGTATCTCCTTTCATTCACGTGAGTGAAGCTCCAAAAGGACCTTTTACCTGATTCAGTCTAAGTGCATATATATAAATATATGTAATCATGTCTACACCACTATCTTTATTGGCCTAAAATTGAGTATAATTACCGACCAGCCAGGGCCAATAATTTGGAGGATTTTTCCCCCCAGTGGGACCGGTAAACAATTCCATTATCCCTGGCTAGAAAATGACCTGCATCTAAGCTCACCACTTACTTGGTGCTTTGCCCTAACCGTGCACCACTAACTATTATTATTTTAGAATAAATATGAGAGTTGAGCCTTAACTGATCACTTAATTGTTTGACAATGAGACATATATTGCAATAATTCCGCCAGCTGACATTAGAATGAGACTACTACTTCTCTTAGCTCTAACAACCTTTTCTTTCCTTTTTTAAGGGACTGTTTGGTTATTCGCGTAAGTAAAAATAAATAAAATTAATATTTCAAATTTAAAATGAAAACACTACATTCATGTTGATATAATTTCTCCGAAAAAAGATAGTATAAGGTTTGTTTTCTGGTATAAATTTCATATAACTAGTACAATAGTTGATATCTGCTTACTCTATACTATTAGTACTAGAATAACTTATGAAATAACCTGTGATTGTTTAATGATGCTGCAAATGTGAAATAAGAAATTATATGTTATCAATATTTAGATAACAGTATCTAAAGACAAAAAGTTCTGATGGCTACATCAATTTCAGGAAACTTTAATTTGTACTTCAATTTCATCACTGTCAAATTTAATTTTGTCCTTTCTAGTGTGATAGCGACTGCAAATTATTTTCTAAATTTTTATTCATTATTTGGTTCATACTACAAGAATCCATCACCATGCCCCTTTGTGACTATGAGCTGAATGAATAAACCGATGAAATCTAGAAATAATTCAATTAACAGTTCAAACTATGAACAAGAAATGGCTTAATTCTTTTCTCATTAGAAAATAAACTGATCCCAAGCTATAATTTTCTACCAGGGAATGGTCCTTTTGACAATGGCCGTATCAATTAAATTGTTGAAGCCGAGTTGTGAAAATGGAGTATGCAACAAGGCCACTGCATCTCAAATTTCTTTCTTCTATGCATCCCTGTACATTATAGCCATTGGGGCAGGTGGAACAAAGCCTAATATATCGACATTTGGCGCTGACCAATTTGACGATTTTAATCCACATGAAAAGAAGCTAAAAGTTTCCTTCTTCAATTGGTGGATGTTCAGCACCTTTGCTGGTGCTTTACTTGCTACAATAGGCCTTGTTTACATCCAAGAAAACTTGAGCTGGGGATTAGGGTATGGAATTCCAACTGTTGGTCTAATATTTTCACTAATTATTTTCTACATTGGAACCCCAACGTACAGGCACAAAGTTAGAAAGTCTCAGCATCCTGCTAAGGACCTACTTCGTGTTCCTATTGTTGCATTTGCCAACAGGAAAATTGAACTCCCTAATGACCCGTCCCAGCTTCATGAACTTGATATGCAATACTATTTCACTACTGGAAAACGCCAAGTCCATCACACTCCAGTATTTCGGTAAGCTTTTATAGTGTTTATTGAAAAGTTTCTATTACATTTTTACCTGTTAGTATGATAGCTTTACTTTGTACGTCACTTAAAAATATAATCGTATGGGTCTTCATGGATGTGCAATCTCATGTTTGCTAGCTGTCTGGGAATTTCTAACTCCATTGATTGTTATAAGTTTTATTTTATTGGTGATATTTTGATTCCTCAGTTTATAATTTCATCCTAGGTAATAAAAATATTTTTTTAATAAAAATCTAAAAGTTAACCAATGAAAGAGTGATGTTGAGAGAAAGATTCTTCTCCCTTAAATTTGAGAGAAAGGTAACCAAGGGGACCTAATTTATCAACCAACGCTAGCAAGGGTACGGCATTTCCAATACTCTGGCAAAGTGTTTTTCATTTGTTAGAATTTGTCTAATCAGTATATGCCATGTGTAATATCATTTATACTGCTCTACCGTTGGTCCTCCAAGAATGGTTGCTTTCCTTTTTGTCAAGTTGCATAGCACAGCACCTATCACTAATTTCAACGTGGCAGACTGCTGTGCACCCTACTGAGAGTATTTCTATCCTGTTTTCATCTCAATTTATGTGATGTAATTTGATTCGATATCAATTTTAAAAAATATAAAAATATTTTGCAATATTATAAAATTATGATTAATATAAATAAATTTTTAGATAAAATACTGATTATGTTATTAAATATTTATTAAATAAAAAATATATCATTCCTTTTGAAACTAATTAAAAAACATATATCCTATTCAATCGCTTGCATCATTAATGAAACTGACTAAAAGAAATATCATATTTGATTGCTTGCATCAATAAAGATAAATGAGGGACCTAAAATACAGCCCACCTTGAATTTCGCTACCACGGTACTGCAATCAAATTGCACTTGGAATCTAGCTAATGATCAATCCCTATGAATTCCCTTTACCCCACATCATTATGAGCCTATTCCTATGAATTGCCTTTACCCCACATCATTATGAGCCTATTCCTATGAATTGCCTTTACCCCAGGCAGGGCACAAAATCCCCATTAGTTGCCTTAATGTAACGTAGATTAGCTAATATATCAGCATATACATAATCACAATTAAAACCATGGTCCCAAATCGAGGAAGAAAGTCTCAAATCGATGAGGACCATATATAATTGAGTATTTATGAGCTTCCTAAATGTGAGTTGTTAAATTCTTTATTAAAATATGTATGTGTGATACAAATAATCGAACATTAGTGTACAAAATCAGTCAATAAGTCTGTTTTTTTTTTCCAGGTTCTTGGACAAAGCGGCAATCAAACGAAACTATGATACAGGGTCAAGGCTACCATGCACAGTGACTCAGGTCGAAGGAGCCAAATTGATCGCAGGAATGGCCATGATATGGCTAGTAACCTTAATCCCTAGCACCATTTGGGCACAAATAAACACTCTCTTCGTCAAACAAGGCACCACCTTGGACAGACACTTGGGTTCAACATTTCAGATTCCAGCAGCATCATTAGGAAGCTTTGTGACTCTCACTATGCTATTGTCCGTGCCCATGTATGATCGATATTTCGTGCCTTTTATGCTCAAGAAAACAGGAAATCCTAGGGGAATCACATTACTCCAGAGGCTGGGAACAGGGTTCCTCATCCAAATTCTAGCCATTGCGATTGCTTATGCGATGGAAGTGAGAAGGATGCACGTAATTAAAATGCATCACATCAATGGGCCTAAAGAAATAGTCCCTATGACAATATTTTGTTTGTTGCCTCAGTATGTGCTCTTGGGTGTGGCAGATGTGTTTAATGCGATAGGATTACTGGAATTTTTCTATGATCAGTCACCAGAAGACATGCAAAGCCTCGGCACAACGTTTTTCACAAGTGGGATTGGCCTTGGAAATTTCTTGAATAGCTTTTTGGTGACGATGGTGGATAAAATAACAGGGAGTAATGGAGGGAAGAGCTGGATTGGAGACAATATGAATGACTCCCACTTGGATTACTATTATGGTTTCCTCTTGGTCATATCTGCCTTAAATTTCGGAGTTTTTTTGTGCGCATCCAATAGATACATCTATAAAAGGGAATCCAGGGAAATGAAGGATGAATTTTTAGAGTTGGAAGGAAAACCCATGGACCTTCTTCCTTAGACTTGGAAGATTGATTTTCGTTTGATGTATATTAATTGATCAACGATTAATCTTTATCCGTTTTAACTCACTCTTGTATAAGTCAATTACATACCATAGATATTTACATGGTATGCCATGTTTAAATAGTTATAACATAAATAAAAAAAATCTTTCAAAAGTAACATTTTTAATACGTAATATATTTATAACATGCTCTTTTTAAAAATCAAAATCCCAATAATTTCAAGTTTAGTTCCCCTTTTCTCTTCCCCTCAAACCAACTATTAAATTTAAATTATACTAAATTCAAGATATATTAATCTAAATAAATATTATGAATTAATATAATTAGATTAATCATTTAAATCCAATAAATATTGATATAATTAATGTTCAAATTTTATTGGGTTACAAATCATGATGAGCTCTACTTTATTGGACCCAAGATATCATCTTATTCTAGAGTCCTAAATTGGTGGCACATATCAAATGACGTGTCAAACTAAGTCAAATAAAAGAGACAATATGATCATGCCACATATCAAAATGACGCAACATGCATGGTCAAATCAAAGGCCAATAAAAATGTACAACGTGTACAAGTGACATGTTTCAACCAATCAGATATTGTCATGTCAACTTTAATCTGATCGGTTAAAAAGAGATTGTACTTATCATAACTCTTTCATTCCACAACTATAAATATGGGTCTCATAATTCAGAAAAAAAGGGACCAAAATTCTAATAAGAACCAAAGAAAGCTCGCGGATCAAATGCCGCAGATTTTATTTTTTATAAACTAGAAGAATTCAAACACTCAAGCATTGATCAAATTCATTAAGTTCAAGAGTTTCCTTGAACAGGACTCTACAAGATGAATTTTACCAGATTCAAAACAGGACTGTACAAGATGAGTTTTATCGGATTTAAAATAGGACTCTACAAGACGAGTCTAATCTATATTCAAACTTTAAAGATAGGACTCTATAAGATGAGTCCAGTCCATCTTCAAACTCTAAGATCAGTTAGGATTTCTCAGAGGTTACTTTAAACTAAATTTCAATACCCTAAATCCTAGAGCCCTAAATCCTAGCTCACGCCTATAAGAAAGAATACATATTCCCTTGAAAGAGCATCTCGAGATTTCGTTAATTCATGAAATATTCACAAAGACAACAAGATGTGACCAAACTCTTCTTGACAATCAATTACTTCAAGAAGATCCACAGAATCCTTTTATGATATCAAATATATCATTATAAGGTTCACATTATCCTAGTTCGAGAAACACGTTGTTTCAGCCTTCGAATCATAGAGATAATCAAGAGAGGAGAATTAAGGGAATACACAAATTTGTACTCATAATATTGATAAGTAAAATTACTTTTATTTATTTATTATGTGATTACAGTTTATTTTTCATACATGAGAAAATTTGTTGCAAATAAATTGATGAGAATTTGTAGACAATAAAATTTGTGTTGAAAAATATTAATCAAGATAGAAAAATATCGCAACAATGATAGTATTTTATTTCAAATTTGATGAATGTCATAATCTTTATGGATCCTATTATTTTTCTTTTTGAATATAAATTTAAAGGCTTTTGATCTTGACTTGTCCTTGAATTTAAGGGGGCTTGAAGCTTGATCTTGAATATGATCGTCTTGATCTTGACTTGTATTTAAATTCAAGGACTTTTGAGCTTGATCTTGAACTTGATGGATGATCTTGATATGTATTTGAATTCAAGCAGCTTGAAACTTGATGTAAAATCTGATTATCTTGATCTTGATTTGTATTTGAATTCAAAGACTTCTGAGATTGAACTTGATGGATTTAATTAATGCTTGAGCGTTTGTAACTTGTAGAGAAATATGCGATGTTTGATCCACGAGTTCTCTTTGGCTTCTTGGTAGGATTCTAGTCGTTTTTCTAAATTATGAGACCTCTATTTATAGTTATGGAATGGAAGAGTTGTGATAAGAACAAACTAATAAGATTGAAGTTGACATGACAACATTTAATTGGTTGGAACATGTCACTTGTACGTGTGACACATTTTTATTAGCCTTCGATTTGACTATAATGTTGTGTTATTTTGACATGTGGCATGATTCTATTGACTTTTTTTCCATTTGACTTGGTGTGAAACATCATTTAACATGTTACACCAATTCAGATCTCTAGGATTAGATGACATCTCGAACTCAGTAAAGTGGGCTCATCATTTGTAACTAAATTTAATGGACTAACTCAATAAAGTTGTATCATTAGTTAAATTCATATTTATCGAACTTAAATGATTAATCTAATTGTATTAATTCAAAATATTTATTTGGACAAATATATCTTAATTTTAATATAATTTAATTTTTTTACGAATTTAAATTTAATAAAATTTAGCCATCCACAAGATTTGTCTAACTTGAAAAGATTAACCTTGAAGTATTATTAAAGTGTCCAGATTTCGTGTCAAGAAAATTTTTCTTAAACTCTTTATTTCTGAGAATGTAATGCCGATTCAAGTTTGTATATGTGGTAATAATTATAGATCATGTACATTTGAAATTCTTGGCAGCCAATCTCAATATCATCAAAGAATCCAATTTCTTTAACTAAAAAAGGGCTAAAATGATTGATTTAAGAAAAAAGAGCCTGCTTCTCTTTTCTCATTTAAGGAAACCGATGTAGCCCCTTCTCTTTGCCCAACTGAACATAATTAGATTGTAGTTTTTCAAACCAATTAGGATTTCATGTTTGATTAATATTGGACTAGGAGTCAACTAATCATCATTAGTTATCTATAAATAGAGACGTGCTCTCCGTCATTTTCACCATCAGTTTCAGCATCACAAGTCACAATGACGAACACAATACAAGGTGATTTTTTCTATTTTTCTTTTGATATTCATCACCTTTTTTAGAACTTAGTATGCTAATGATAGAAAATACATATTTATTGTAGAAATATCAAAATAATGATCCATTTAATTTTTCAGAGACTAGCAAGATTTTAAGATCTACAACATAGTTAAATTTTAGATTTAAGCTCCTTCAATATTGTTCTACATAATTTTTTTAAAATTAGCATAAAATTCTATTATGTTGGAAGCGTCACTTTTTTACAGCTTAACATGTCTATGATAGAAAATTCATATCTTATGGTAGAAATATCTAAAATAAGATCTATTTGAATTTCTAGAAACTAGATTTCAATATATACAATATAGATGAATTTCAGAATTAAAATCCAACAACATTGTTCTAAATGACTTTTTAAAGTTAGCTTAAAATTCTGCCATGCTGGAAGTGTCACTTTTTCACAGCTTAGCATGTTTGAGATAAAAAACTCAGATCTTATCATAGAAATATCAAAATATTGATCCATTTGATTTTTCGAAAATTAAGCTTCAAGATCTACAATATAACCAAATTTTAGAATTTTTTAATATTATTCTATATAATATTTTGACTTTTGCTTAAAATTCTATCATGCTGGAAGTTTCAGATTTGTGAGACTTCACTAAAACTTCTCTCTCTTGATGTAGGAACGTCGAGATCACAATCCACTTGATTCCACTAAAAAAAGTCATATGTTCTACATTCGTTTAGCAAAAGCAATTTTTGAGCTCCTCCGGTTGACAATTTGAGATTGAGCTGCAAGCATCAAGGTGCAAGGTATCTTTTTCGTGTATTTTCTTTTTACGGTCTCTTTTGTTGTTTTTTTCTTTTGTAGATCAGAATGACAAGTTCACGAAGGAATGCTCCTTGCACGAAGAAGGTAGTTCTACAGTGCAAAGGAATAGATACTCGTCCCCTCTCTAAGAATGATAAACTTGAGAAGGTAATCTTACGACGCAAAGAGATGGATACTCGTCCCCGTTCTAAGACGGTAAACTCGAGAAGGTAATCTTATGAGGCAAAGAGATAGAAACTCATCTCTATCCTAAGAACAGTAAAATCACCTTACGATGCAAAGAGATAGATACTTGTTCCCGCTCTAAGACGGTAAACTCGAGAAGGTAATTTTATGAGGCAAAGAGATGGATACTCATCTCTGTCCTAAGAACAGTAAAATCAAGAAGGTAATCTTATCATGCAAAGGGAATACTCGTTCCTTCCTTAAGAACTGATAAACTCGAGAAGGTAATCTTATGGTGCAAGGAGATGGATACTCATCTCGACCTTAAGAATGGTAAACTCGAGAAGATAATCTTACAGTGCAACGGGATGGATACTTGTCCCATCCCTAAGAATAGTAAACTCGAGAAACCTCATAGGATTTAAAGACTTCAACTTGCAAACAATGTAGATTTGAGGCTTTAACTCACAGACGTGGAGGATATGAAGACTTCAACTTGTAGAATTAATGACTTTGAACTTTAACTTGAAGATGTGGTGGATTTGAAACTTCCACTTGAAGGCTTGGATAATTTAAAGATTTTAACTTTTAGACATGGTAGATTTGAGACTACAACTTTCTCTTGGCAGATTTGAGGACTTCAACTTATGAACTTAGTGAGTTTAAAGGCTTTAACTTGCAGATGCAGTAGCCTCTAAAAGGGTATAATCAATTTTTTGAAGAAGCTCATTAGAGATTTGGACCTATTGAACCACTAGTGTTTTTAGACTCAATGACTTTGAACTTCAACTTGCAAATATAGTAGATCTAAAACTTTTGCTGACACCCAATTTCGGCTCTCCACATTTTCTATTAATTATTTAAGCTTATAAAATTCTAAATAAAATAAAATAAATATTTAAATGATTGTGAATATTTCTCTTACTATTTTGATAATATTTTGTCATTTTCATTTGATAAATTCTCAAACATATATAATTTTTTGTGATTTTAAATATCAAAAACGTTCACAAAAATTGATTTCTATATATATTGTCATATTTTTGTATCAAAATAGTATCTTATTTAAGTACATATTTTAGATTATTAATTTTTGTTTGATTGTAATTTAAATAGTATATTGACCAATTTTCGCGAATAAATATTTTATTTTGTCTAAGTTCAGAAGCTTAATGAAATTAATCAATTAATAATGCATCTTGATTTTTATTTGTATTTTAAAAATGAAATGATTTTTTACAATTTAATTGATTTTAAATTTTTACCAATTAATGCTATTTTATTAAAAAACTGGCTAGAATTAAAATAAATTTGATTTTATTTTAAATTGCAATTCTAGCACAAATTGAGTCAAAATATGTTTATTTTCTCAATCCTTGTCAACAAATTTCAACCAATCCACGTGTTCACATAAACAAGCACATGAATTGTGCTTCTTTCCCTTTAGTCTTAGCCATCACATTCAATCAATGGCTTTCATTTTTCCTCCCTTATATATATATATATGTATATATTTATTTATTTATTTTTTATCTTCCTTTAATTGTGAAGATCGGACGGTCCAAAATAATTAACCTGTCTTAAGACCTAAATACCCGACCCAGACCCGCCTAAACTACCCAAAATTCCCCTAACCCTTTTCACTCCATTGTCCAATAGAACAGTCCCTCACCTAAACCCTTCAACCAACCTCTCTCACCTCCAGTATACCTCCACCGCACCACCACCAACCCAGACCCCCTTTTTTCTCTAACACCCTCTCTGCTAACCAACACCACCCTCACATTACCTCCCTCCATCTAGACCCCTGCGCAAACCCCAACCCCATACCCTTTATCAGACTCGTCTCCCTCACCCCCAAATCTCACTAAAAATCTCATGGACCCCCCATCCCATTGGCATGAAGGAGTCTCTCAACGGTCGAAGCAAGTGAGTCACTCCCTCTTTGTCAACTTTTTTTTGATTTTCATTGTTGTCTTATGCTACCTATCTCTTCAATCTCTGAGAATTCAAATTTTGAATTCTCAAAGTTCTTGAAAATTTTGAACTCTCATCTTCTCCTATAAAAGGAGATAGATGGTGAGGGAAAGAGACAGAGAAAAAACACACTGAAAAACACAAACAACAACAAACTGAATACACAATCACACTGCTAATTTTTCTTTTTTCATATTGTGTCTATTCGATTTACTTCCCCTTCACTATCCCTTTTGTTGTTCAGTTCGAGGTCGGAGTCAGAATTTGATTTAAGACTCGACAGCTTGACGACTCGCTTTAATTGCTACACACCATCATAATATTTCAGCAATTCTAACCACGTTCTCTGTTGTAAATTTAGCTTCTTCTACTGGAATAAGTACTGCAGGTCTTATGATCTATAAAAATGTCAATGTGTACCCTGTACAAATAGTGGCGCCATATCTTCAGTGCAAACACCACTGCTGCCAACTCTAGATCATGGGTAGGATAATTCTGCTTATGCTTCCTCAACTGCCTCAAAGCATAGGCAATGACCTTGTCGTGTTGCATAGCACACAACCCAATCTAACTCTGAAAACATCACAATAAACCACATACCCCTCTGCACCTTTTGGAAGAGTCAAGAAGGTGTTGAAGTTAACCTATCTTTCAGCTCCTGGAAGCTCCGCTCGCATGCCTCTGACCACTGAAACTTAGCGACCTTATAAGTCAACTTTGTCAACAGGGTGGAGATAGTGGCGAAACCCTCCACAAACCTACAGTATTAACCTGCCAAACCCAGAAAGATATGAATCTCTATAGGATTTAGAGGTTTGGGCCAATTCTTTACAAATTTTATTTTCTGGCCATTGATCCTTATACCTTCATCTGTGATCATGTGGCCAAGAAAATATACATATGATATCCCAAATTCACATTTAGAGAAATTAGCATACAACCGATGCTCTTAGAGAGTCTCTAACATAGCCCTAAGGTGATCTGCATGGTCAGCCTTTGACCATGAGTAAACCAGGATGTCATCAATGAAGATAATTATAAATACATCAATAAAGGGCTTAAACACCCTATTCATCAGGTCCATAAAAGTCGTCGGGCAATTAGTAAGCCCAAATGGCATCATCAAAAACTCATAGTAGTTATACCTAATCTTGAAAGCAGTCTTAGAGATATCAGCCTCCCTAACCCGCAACTAGTGGTACCTGAACCTCAAGTCAATCTTTGGATAACATCTGACACCCTGTAACTAATCAAACAAGTTATTAATCCTGGGAAACAGATTATTGTTTTTAATCATCACTTTATTCAACTGCCTATAGTCGATGCACATTCTTAGCGAGCCATCTTTCTTTCGCATGAAGAGCACTGATGTACCCTATGGTGATACACTAGGCTGAATGAATCCCTTCTCGAGAAAATCTTTTAGTTGCTCATTCAACTCCTTTAACTCTACTATAGCCATCTTGTAAGGAGGGATCAATATCGGCTGAGCATCTGAAAGAAAATCAATGGCTAAGTCTATCTCCTTTTTAGGAGGAACTCTAGGTAAGTCCTCTAAGAAGTCTGCCAGAAACTCACTCACCACTGGAACTAACTGGAAGGTTACTGGTTCACTGGACAAATATCTGACTCGAACTAAGTGAGAAATACAATCTTTAGACACCGTCTTCCAGTCCTTAAGGTATGAAATGAACTTACGTTTAAATGTAACGACGTTTCCATTCCAAAATTGGCTCGTCCCGAAATTGGGATCTGACGCAATCAATATTAGCATAACACACCACTGCCAATTCATGCCCATGCTAACATCAAAATCAACCATTTTAAGCTCAACTAGATCAGGTAATGTAGATCTACCACATACTCAAATCATACAACCATGATACCCTTTTTCAGCTAACATAGATTCTCCAATTGGCGTAGACACAACAAACGGCTTAGATAAAATTTTTGGAGATATCTCAAACTTACTCTCTATCAGTGGAGTAACATAACAAAGGGTAAATCCTGGATCAATCAAAGCATAAACAACACGGGAGAGTACAACCAAGGTGCCAGTGACAACATCAGGGGATGACTCTTAGTCCTGACGACCATCTAGAGCATAAAAGCGATTCTGCATTGTCATGACCCCCCTGTTGGCTAAGAGCTAGGCCTGGGAGAATGAACCGAGGGTGATAATGCTGCTGCTAAACCTGTCGGTTGTGCAATGTCACCTTTGGCCCTCATCGGGCACAGCCGCATGAAATGCCCATGTTGTCCGCACTAATAACATACATTCTGACCAAGATGGCATTGCCTTAGATGACTTCTACCACACTGAGTATATAGGGGTATCAGCGATCTCTCTTAATGTCAGAAACTAGATGGGGTTGAACTCTGGTCTCTCCTCAGTCTCTAAAACTGAGGTGGAGCACTCTCCACAAGTCAAGTCGATTTTCTACTCGACTGAATTTCGAAGTCTCCTCTAGACTTTCTATAAGATCTCGCGATTCTGGCCCTCTTCCTCTGCCCTTAACCTCTACGAGTGTCATGAATCTGGTGAAGCAAATCCTCAGTCCTCTGGGTAAAGGTCTGCTTCTAGACAATGTCCATGTTAGACTAAGTATATGCTCCCAAGCACTCATGAGCTATATGAGTCCCCCACTCCTACCACAAACATGTGAACTCTGGCCCTCATAGTCGGCACCATATACAGAACGTACCTAGCCAATGAATTAAACTTGAGGCTATAATCTCACATGCTCATGCTACCCTATCGAAAGTGTATGAACTGCTCATCTTGGGCCTTTTGGTGCTCTTGTGGAAAATATTAATCCATAAGAGCCTCTAAGAACTCCTCCCACTATACTGGAGGTGCATCCGCTCTCCTGGCATGGGTCGAAGACTCATACCACAAAATAACTACTCCATGTAGCCTAAATGTTGCTAGCTCTACACTCTGTTATCGAGGCTCGCATTACCCGCAATACTCGATACATCTAGTCAATAAAGTCCTGCGGATCCTCATCTGGATCAGACCTTGTCAAATCTGGAGGACTTAGGCCCAAAAACTTGTGGGCTCTAGAACTTTCAAATGCATTTCCCCTGTCTTCGTCCAATGTGCCTACTCGTTAGTCCATGATAATGCTCAAACTACACCTCCTTCAGAAGTATGAAGCGGATGTTGTCAATAAAGAACCCCACTAGAGGTTGGGGTCGATCCCACAGAGAATACAGAAGGATATAGAAGAACGCTAGTGCTTTAGCTTTTTAGTTAATTATTTCTTAAGAGGGGGGATTTGTAAAAGTAACAAATAATTATTTTGAGAAATTAATTGTTGTATCCAAATTAATGCAACTAACTAAGGTAAGTGTTCCCGATTACTTCATAACCGCAAGGCGTTTTATACTAGTGATCTATTCCGGTGCTTAGCATGCAATATTGGTAAGTTAGGTTCACCTAAATGGTTGGTCCCCTATCTAGATGATTTTCACCACGCAACTTGGTCCGTCTACGGGTGTACTTTAGTTGACCCTTACCCTTAATATCGGATTAACTATCCCCAGACAAGTTCAAGCTATTAGATAAGGTTTGTTAGCTTCAAATCTCCGTTGTTAATCTCTTTTCCCATTCATTACCCCCTTGGTCCGGTAAGTAAGAAATAATACATGCATAAACTCCGTTCAAGAATCACTAAGTATTTTATCTATGTGTGTTAATTTGTCATGGTTCCCACAACCCTAGTTATGGTGGTTTTAGCCTATCATGTTTATAAGTAAATTAATAGAATTCATAAATAAAAGCAAAAATTAATAATTACAATGATGATAGGAAGAAACTCACTTGATTATTGCAACAATAAAGAAGAACAATTCAACAATCGTCTCGAAGTTCCAAAGGTAAGACACCAAACTTGTATCTAAAAACTTGAGACTTAAAACTCTAATCCTACTTGAATACTTTTGAACTTGAAACTTGATTTAAAACTTGATACTTATTACATGAAAATAAAGGGGTATTTATAGTAGATTTATGTTTTCCTTGTTCCTTATTGAATTTGACTTGGACTTGATGTTTCTTTTCCTAGTTGAAGTAGGAAATCTACTTTTTTTCCATTTTGAAAGCCTTGCCGCGTTGCCTTGCCTCATTGCCGCATTTAGTGCATCTTAGCACATGCCAACGCGCCTAGAAGGAAGCTGCTGCGCGCCTTCCATCGTGCGGGCTCAAGTGCCGCGTCGCACGGGCTGTTGCGGCAGAAATGTTGCTGCCTCGCATGTGCCATGGCGCTGGGATGGAGCTGTTGCACACCTGCTGCAGCGCTGGGACAAGGCTGCCTCGCGCGACTTGTGCCATCCTCGTGCGGTTGTTCACTTCAAGCTTTGCTCTTCGCATTGTTCATTCCAACTTCTTTACATGTATTCCAAAGGCCTCAAACACATTCAAATTCATCATTTTAAGCCCTAAAAATATCTCATCATGTGTGTTAGCTAATTTTACAAATATATAACATAATCACATGCAAACACACATAATTTATTCTCGAAATATAGTAAAGTATGGGTAAAAATATATCTATGAAGTGCATAAATATGCCCTTCATCAGTCCATGCCCACAACTATTGGTGTAAATAATTGAATTGTGGCCCCGTTGCCTTGCCCCTTTGGTGTTGCAGGAGGTGCAATAGGTGCTGAAGGATCTACCACACTATCCCCTTTAGGTGGTACTGACCTGGGGGTGTTGAGCGTCTCTCTGATGTAGTTCCTACAAAAGTTGGAGGGGCTATCACTCATGGAGCTGGAGACTCACTCTGTGCCTCCAATCTATCTCCGTGATCGGCAAGAGGGTGGCTAGTACCCTTATCATCTGCTGTGCCAATCAATCTCGTAGCCATTTTTCTCATCACAGGCATGATTTGAAACATAAGCACGATTTAGACTTCAGATGACACTACAACTTCACTCTATAGCACAATCTAGTAGTAAATAAAGTGAAACAACTCCTAAATGCTCTGTAATCTCTTGATTATAAGTATGATGCATAGTATACCCATAAACAAGAATCTACTATACATGACTTTGTGGACACCTTGGGACTCGACTATGCTCTAGTACCAAGTCTTTTACGCCCCAAAACTGGGGAGGCGCGACTGGCACCCAATTCGAAGATGATCGAGAAGCCGGCTATATAACCTATGTACTATAACCCTTAGGCCAATCGGGTCACCTGTTACAATCAACTATATCATAGGAATGGACCAACTAGGTCTCACCATACATAACCAATGATAGAATGCTGATAAGGGTAATAATAACATCTGAAAGAAACTGCGAAAGACCAGCAACGCCATACCAAATTGAAACTATACAACTGCATAACTAGTCTATAAAAACCTCAAAAGAATAAGCAAAATGAAATGCACAGGGCAGGGCTTGCTCTACCCATACTATACATAAAAACTCAGTATAAATAAAACCACACACATGGCTCCTGCAAGAAAGGAGCACACCAATTCTCGGCTGAATCTGGGCTCCTACTACAATTGTCAATTCGAGCCCCCACCTGCACCTGTAGCATAATTGCAGGGGTTCCCAGCAAGGGACGTTAGTACAAAAATTACACTGGTATGTAAGACTGAAAGCTATAAATAAAATAATGTCAAAGATAAACTGAACCAATGAAGGGAAGCAACAACTTGAGACTTTGGAACCTATCAACATAGACAATGGCAAACAACAACTGAACATAACTCAAAGATAGGGTAGGAAGACATAATCTATAACTCAGTAACCTACTACTCCACATAATCATATTTTTAATTTATATTCGCATAGCTAAAAAAAATTCGCAACAGTGTTTTACCTATGGTATACAACTTTATACAATATTATACATTTACCGTAGACAATATATTAACTTTATATAAAAATTACAAAAATATATAATAGTGTATAAAAAGTATTTATACATATTATTATACGATTATATAAAATTATAAAATCTTATACAAACTTTATATATTATCTACTAATTCACTATGAATAACTAGTTTATACTTTTTTATGCAATACTATTTCAAATCAACAAAATAAAAGGACCAAAAAATTTAAAAAGCAACTTAATTCTTCATCTTTATTTCTCTTCCCATAAATCTAAAGTATGAAAAAGAATACCAACAAAGATATATAAAAGATAAATAACAAAAAAAATAAAATAAAATAAAATTCTACTAGTATTTTTAAATTAATTTATGAATTGCAATAAAAAGGAATGAGTATTGATATAAGAGAAGAGACGGGTTAGGATAAACGAGAAAATGAGAAAAATAAGTGTTCTTATATAGAGAAAAAGAAAAGCAAAAACAACAACTTCAAAATGACACCACCAACGAATCACAATTATCAATTTTTTAAAAAATTTTCAACAAATTCAAAACCCATTTGTGAGTTTTCAAACTTTTAAGAATTTCAATGAAAGATTTAAATTTTTTAATTTAATTCATCTAATAAATAATGTTTAAATTTATAATAATAAAAAATATTAAATTTATATATAATATCTATAAATCTAAATGTAAAAATTATGAAAAAAAGAAAAAGAAAGAAAAAAGAAAGAAAGAAGCTAACAGGAAAAAAAATAAAAAAGAATGAAGAATGAAGAAGAAAGAAAGAAAGAAGCAGTAGAAAGAAGCAATCGAAAAAGAAAAAAAAGGAAAACAGAAGGGGAAAAAAAAGAAGAAACAACATAAAAAAATGTAATAAAAAAAGGAAGGAAGAAGAAAAATAAACTAATAAAAAGAACTAGGCTAAAGAAGTAAAAAAGTAAATATGGGCTAAATTAGGTTATTATTTTACCCTAATTATTATAGAGTGTAATTTTTTTTTATTAATTTTATATAAAAACGTATAAAAATTATAATAGTGTATAAAAAGTATTTATACATACTTTTACATGATTATATAAAATTATACAATCTTATACAAAATTGATATATTATCGACTAATTCACTATGAATAACTAGTTTATACTTTTTTATGCAATACTATTTCAAATCAATAAAATAAAAGAATCAAGAAATTAAAGAAGCAACACTTAATTCTCATCTTTATTTTTTTTCATAAATCTAAGGTGTGAAACAAGAATATAAAAAAATATATATAAAAGACAAACAAACAAAAAAAATTCTACTGCTATTTTAAAGTTAATTTTTAATTACAATAAAAAGATATGAGTACTGATATAAGAGAAAGAGACAGATTAGGATAGACGAGAAAACGAGAAACATAAGTGTTTTTATATAGAGGTGTTATACCCCGTAGAATTCCCGGCACTTAGACGACTTATTCGCACGTTGGTTAAGCATATTTGAAGGCCATACGTGCTAGGGAAAGGCCCGGGAAAAGATCGGACGAGAAACCTGTCGAACCATCGCGGGAGGAGCTGAGGCAGAGCCCCTCCGCGATGGCAGCGTGTCACGGAGGTGAGGCCTCCGCGATGGCTCCGTGACACGTTGCCCTTGTCCAGGCCCAACTATATAAAGCCCCCACTGCGGTTTGAGATCATTATTCACTTCATAAATTTCCAGAACACGCTGCAACCAGAGAAAAACGTAGGAAAATTAAATATTTTCGTCTGATTACGCTGCCAAACGCTGCCCAAACCCAAATTAATCCTAGATACCAAGGTATTTAGCAGCAGAGAGCATTTCTACGGAATTAGTTTCGCGAAATACGGCCGACGAATCGGCGAGCCGCCGAACTAAAGTAAGTAGAATTGCTCTAAATTAATGTCTATGTGTTCCTAGCTGAGAAGTAAATATTTCTCCCTTCTGGGCCGCTGAAAAATAGCGAGTTTTTGACCGTCTTTCGATAAGCCTAGGTTTAGGGTATAAACTATATCGAAAGCAACGTTGCTCTTTACAATAAAGCTGTATTTAGTATTGATTAACGTATTTATGAATGCAGTTGGAAGGAAACAGTTGAAGTACCGGCCGAGCCTCGTCCGACGGACGAATATTCAAAGATAAGGTATGTAAAGTTAAGTTTCCTCGGCAAGTTGAGTAACCTCGAAGCAGTATAGTAATTTACAGACCAGTTGCATGTTTAGAAATCGATTATCGTGTTAGTTTGAATATTGGTGCAATATGAGAAGTTTTGGGTTGTAACGTGTACGATACCTATCCGTACGATATAGATTCGGGCGTAAATGATTAAGATTGGCCGTATATTCAGTATGTGATATAATATGCCCTGCCAAGATATTGTTGTGTTTAGCTGAAACCTCGCAAGGTAGTACAGCATCAGTAAAGCATTCCAGATATAGAATAGTAACTGTATATGGTTTAGGGAGCATGTTAGAAATAGAAAATCATGTTAATGCAGAAACCTAGTGAACAGCATAGCCTTCAGCAGAAACACCCGTTTGTATAGCCTTTGCCCCAGTACAGTTAGACAGGGAACTATATTCATATTTATACTTACCTGTCTCAGCATGTATCAGACACCTACAGATTTCTATTATTAGCCCAGTATATGATTTATATAATACCTTACGCCTATTAGTTTTGGCTTATGAGATACACAGACAACATGATTAGTCGAGACCATTGTATTGATTGGGGTTGGATTACCTAGCATTCCTGACCGCCCAGGGTTAATAGCTGTATCGACTCGTCCGCCAGAGGACGAGGATACGTTGCTCTACGGAGTGATATGCCGTCCCGCAAGGGGACGAAGATGGGATGCCAGTTTCCCCATATTGTGCCTTGGTCGGCCCTTATACACCCCCGTCGAGCGGGTACGCCCGGGGTGTTGATTTAGAGTCCTTCGGACTCAGATACAGTTATAGTCAGGGGCTCAGCGAGCCCAAGTGCATACCCAGGGACCGGCAGGATGCTTACAGCCACTATAGGAGATGGGATGACCGGGGTAGGGGCATAGATTCTGTGTTGATTGTACCTCCCGACTTATGGGGGCCGGGTAAGGTTTGTATGTGCTGTGTTATGTTATATATGCTATGCTATGTTATATTAAGACACGAGTGGGTTGGTAGTAGAATGATACGCCTCCAGGTATGATTCCTACTTCCTTCGGTATCAGTAAGAACAGGTACGATCTACATCATCAGACAGTTAAGTTATTCCTCCTACTTCAGCTTCATCAGTCATATTATTGCTTTCAGATGTTGTTTTCAGTTATATTATTTCAGTTGCTTTACATACTCAGTACCAGTGGTACTGACGCCCAGTGGGGCGCTGCATTACTTGCCTGCAGGTACTCCTAGACGAGCAGGCGATTCTACGTGACTCCCTGTCAGCGGTTGAGTATTCAGCTCCAGTCATCCGGAGGCTGAATTTCAGACGTGTAGTCCAGTTCCTTTTGTTGTATATAGCATGGGTAGGTCGGGGCCCTGTCCCGATCAGTTCTATTACTATTCCTAGAGGCTTGCATTCTGTATATATTCCCTGTGGTCAGATGAGCCGGTCGTGTTGGGCCGTGCAGTTATATAGTTGTCTTTACTCTTTCTTACTTCTGTGATGGTCGTGAGGGGCCATAATTGTCAGTAGTGGTGACCTTGCCGGTCACGTAGCTTCTTTTGTGCTTTTTGATTAAGCAGCAGATAACTAGACAGCATGGTGGCCTTGTCGGCCCGTATAGGCTTCCCTGAATTACTATGTTTCTGGCTAGCTGCCAAGACAGGTACAGAAGGCTATAGGCCAATGGGCCGGGGGCTGTATTTACAGCCGTTATATAGCCCTTTGTTTCCAGAAATCTGAGTTAGAGCCAGCCAGGCGCCAGACGCGCCCAGGCTTAACAGTCTAGCAGGTCAGATCTTAGTAGGGCACCAGGTGCCAGTCGTACCCCCCCAAGGCGGGGTGTGACAAACTTGGTATCAGAGCAGGTCGTATCCCAGGGAGTCTGCAAGCCGTGCTAAGTAGAGTCCTGTCCATGGATGTGTTGTGCACCACATACTATGGGTAGGAGGCTGCAAGGCATGATAGGATGGTTGTCTTTTATTCTGATTCAGTCGTGCCATAGAGCGGTACAATATAGGGTTGAATTCCTAAAATCTTACTATGTCCTTTGGCTACAGATAATGTCAGACCAGCGCCATCCCGTCACAGGTCGGAACTTAGACATTGCAGCAGGGGAGGGCACCAGCAGGATGCCTCCCCCTCATTTGGAGATAGCCCGATCAGAGGGCCCTACAGAGGCTTCATCTCAGCCTCCTCAGCAGTCTCCACCACGTCAGGAGCCGTTTGGAGCGACAGTATCTTCAGCAATCCCTATACCAACACCTTCCGACCAGGAGGTTAGGAGTGCGGTAGTTATGATAGCACAGGTGATGGCTGCTCAGCGGCAGCAAATGCCATCCACAGTTGCAGAAGCATCAGGAGGGCCCGGTAGTTTGAGGGTCCGAGAGTTCTTAGCCCTGAATCCCCCACAGTTCACAGGCACGGACCGAACAGAGGACCCCCAGGATTTTCTGGATCAGATGCAGAGAATCTTCAGGGTTATGCATGCTACGCCTACTGAGTCAGTTGAATTGGCCGCATTCCGGTTGCGATATATTGCGGTGTTATGGTATGAAAGCTGGGAGAGGTCCCGAGGGAGAGATGTTCCCCCTCCCACCTGGTCCAGCTTTTCAGGAGCCTTTCTGGATCATTATCTGCCGCGGGAGATTCGACAGGCCCGGGTAGACCAGTTCCTACATCTGGAACAGGGGGCCATGAGTGTTCGGGAATATTCCTTGCGGTTTGACTCCTTGGCTCGATATGCACCAGCTTTCGTGGATACCATGGCATCCAGAGTGCACCGTTTTATTATGGGGTTGAACCCAGAATATGTCGAGACTTGTATCACGGCCACACTGCGAGAAGATATGGATATTTCCCGAATCCAGGCATTTGCCCAGAATATTGAGGGCATCAGACAGCGACATCGGGAAATCAGAAGGGTTAATCAGGAGCAGCGTCGCCGGGATAGGCCAGCTGAGTTACAAAGAGAGGCCCGGGGAGGACCCAAGCCACGATTGTCAGACAGGCCGCCCAGGCCCCCGCCTCCGCCACAGTCACAGGGAGGTAGATCCAACCGCAGGGGGCAGTCAGAGGCTGGTAGAGGTTCGCAGACGGCAGACTCGCCGTCACAGAGGAGGGCGGAGCAGAGTAGGTATACCCTACCACTTTGCCCTATATGCAGTCGACGTCATTCTGGAGCATGCAGGTATGGTTCCACCGCATGCTATATTTGTGGCCAAGAAGGCCATTTGATGAGAGATTGCCCAGCCAGAGGTCGTGAGGACCGGGACAGACAGGATAGGGCATCAACAGGATCACGAGCTACAGCATCCTCGACTGGGCGCAGGCCCCCAGTTTCAGCAGGCAGGGGTCGAGGTAGATCAGGGGCCTCCAGTACCGGTGCGGGTCCAAGCCGCACATATGCCTTACCAGGGAGGCAAGATTCAAAGGCATCGCCTGATGTTGTGACAGGTATGCTAACTATCTGCTCACACCCTGCTTATGTGCTAATTGATCCAGGGTCTACTTTGTCCTATATTACTCCATTTGTGGCACGGAAGTTTAGTATTGTACCAGAATCATTACAGCAGCCCTTTTTAGTATCTACGCCCGTCGGTGACTCCATCACAGCTAGCCGAATTTACCGCGGGTGTACAATAGAGATTGTTGACCATCAGACCACAGTAGATCTGGTCGAGTTGGAAATGATAGATTTCGATGCCATAATGGGTATGGACTGGTTAGTACCATGTTTTGCTAATGTTGAATGCTGGACCAAAACGGTCCGATTCCACTTCCCGGGGGAGGCAGTACGGGAGTGGAAGGGCAGCACCGCGATGCCAAAAGGTAGGTTTATTTCCTACCTTCAGGCGAGAAAGTTGATATCTAAGGGGTGTATTTATCATCTGGTCAGAGTTCAGGATGTCCAAGCAGAATCTCCGACACTCCAGTCTGTCCCAGTGGTAAATGATTTCCCAGATGTATTTCCTGATGAGTTACCTGGTATTCCCCCAGAAAGGGAAATAGACTTTGCTATTGACTTGTTACCAGACACTCAGCCAATATCAATACCTCCTTATCGTATGGCTCCTGCAGAACTCAGAGAATTAAAGGAGCAGTTGAAAGACTTGTTAGATAAAGGTTTTATTAGGCCGAGTACTTCCCCGTGGGGTGCGCTAGTCTTGTTTGTGAGAAAGAAAGATGGCTCGCTCCGAATGTGTATAGATTATCGGCAGCTCAATAAAGTTACAGTAAAGAATAAGTATCCGCTTCCTAGGATTGATGACCTATTTGATCAGTTACAGGGAGCCAGATACTTTTCTAAGATTGACTTGCGGTCCGGATATCACCAGGTCCGAGTACGTGAAAGGGATATCCCTAAGACAGCATTCAGGACCCGATATGGACATTTTGAATTTCTGGTTATGTCCTTCGGGCTAACAAATGCCCCAGCAGTCTTTATGGACCTGATGAACAGTATTTTCAGACCCTTCCTGGACTTGTTCGTGATAGTATTCATTGATGATATTCTGGTGTATTCTCGCTCTGAAGCAGATCACCGGACTTATTTGCGGACAGTGCTCCAGATTCTCAGGGACCGTCAGTTGTACGCAAAATTTTCGAAGTGTGAATTCTGGCTTAACTCAGTAGCCTTTTTAGGGCATATTGTCTCAGATACTGGTATATACAGGTAGACAAGCAGAAGATAGAAGCAGTTAAGTCATGGCCCAGGCCTACCACCCCGACTGAAGTTCGTAGCTTTCTGGGGTTGGCAGGATACTATCGGAGGTTCGTTGAAGGGTTCTCAACCATTGCAGCACCTTTAACTAAATTGACACAGAAAGCAGCAAAGTTTCAGTGGACGGAGGCATGTGAGCAGAGTTTCCAGGAACTGAAAGACAGATTAACCTCCGCCCCAGTACTAGCACTGCCGGAAGGCACAGAACGTTATTCAGTCTATTGCGACGCGTCAGGTGTCGGGTTGGGTTGTGTGTTGATGCAGCATGGTAGAGTAATTGCATATGCTTCCAGACAGCCGAGGAAACATGAAAAGAATTACCCTACCCATGACCTAGAATTGGCCGCAGTAATTCATGCCTTGAAGATGTGGAGGCATTATTTGTACGGCGTTCATGTTGATATTTATACAGATCATAAGAGCTTGCAGTACATTTTCACTCAGAGGGAGTTGAATCTGCGGCAACGTCGCTGGTTAGAATTGTTGAAGGATTATGATGTGAACATCCTGTACCATCCAGGGAAAGCTAATGTTGTAGCAGATGCTCTGAGTCGAAAGTCAATGGGGAGCTTGGCGTATTTGCGAGAGACAGAAATTAGCTAAAGAAATTCATCAGTTAGCTGGGCTAGCCGTTCGAGTGATGGAAACAGGAGATAATGGGGCCGTAATTCAGAATTCTGCAGTATCATCGTTAGTTGCAGAGGTAAAAGAACGACAGTATGAGGATCCCGATTTAGTCCAGCTTAGAGATAGAGTTCAGAAGGGTAAGGAGCCAGATTTTCAGACAATCGAGGATGGTGTGCTACGCTGTAAGGGCCGCCTTTGTGTCCCGAATGTCTCAGGCCTTCGTGGGCAGATTATGCACGAGGTACATTACGCTCGCTATTCCCTTCACCCAGGGGCGACGAAAATGTACCACGACATCAGAGATATCTACTGGTGGCCAGGTATGAAAACTGAAATAGCCGAATTCGTATCTAGATGTGCTAATTGTCAGCAGGTGAAAGCAGAGCACCATAAACCGGGTGGTTTGACTCAAGAGATATCAATACCTATGTGGAAATGGGAAGCAATAAATATGGATTTTGTAACAGGGTTACCCCGTACCAGACGCAGAAATGATTCCATTTGGGTAATAGTTGATAGGCTGACAAAATCAGCTCATTTCCTGCCAGTAAGGGTTACCTTCTCAACTGAGGATTATGCCGAATTGTATATCAGAGAAATAGTTAGATTACATGGAGTGCCGGCATCTATCATTTCAGACAGCGGGGCACAGTTTACAGCTAGGTTCTGGCAGTCATTTCAGAAAGGTCTGGGGACGCAGATTAATTTGAGCACATCATTCCATCCTCAGACAGACGGGCAAGCTGAACGTACAATTCAGACGCTCGAAGATATGCTACGAGCGTGTGTGTTAGATTTTGGGGGTAGCTGGGATGAACATCTTTCGTTAATCGAATTTGCTTATAATAACAGCTACCATTCAGCTATTCAGATGGCGCCTTTCGAGGCATTGTACGGGCGGAAATGTAGATCGCCGGTGGGCTGGTTTGAGATAGGAGAATCAGCATTAGTTGGCCCAGACATTGTTTGGCAGTCCGAGGAAAAGATAAAGCTTGTTCGAGAACGTTTACTAACCGCGCAGAGCCGCCAGAAGTCTTATGCAGATAGGCGGTGCAGAAATCTAGAATTTTCGGTAAACGATTGGGTATATCTGAAAGTGTCCCCGATGAAAGGGGTAATGAGGTTTGGCAAGAAAGGCAAGCTTAGCCCAAGATTTATTGGGCCGTACCAAATTCGGCGAAGAATAGGCCGCGTGGCATATGAGTTAAACTTGCCTCCAGAATTAGCATCCGTTCACCCAGTATTCCACGTTTCCATGTTAAGAAAGTTCGTAGGGGACCCTTCTACAGTAGTTCCAGTCCAGGATGTTCAGGTCACAGAGGAGTTAGCCTATGAAGAGGTTCCCGTAGCCATCTTAGACAGACAGATTCGCAGGCTGAGAACTAAAGATGTTGCATCTGTCAAGGTATTGTGGCGTAACAGAAATCGGGAAGAAATGACGTGGGAGGCTGAAGAAGACATGAAAATCAGATATCCTCACTTATTTCAGGCCTAGTCGGACGACAGGTATGTCCGTATTATTATTTACACAGTACTTTATGGTATGTATGTTGTAAATGATAAAGAAAGAAGTGGTATTCAGTTGTCCAGTGGATTGTAGAATATTGTGTGCAGTGCCTGTGTTGGACTTTTTCTGCGTTTCAGGGCATTGCGATAGTCCATATTACAGGGGAAACTCTGCCAAAATTTTTTTTTCCAGAAAGTAAGGTAAGCAGTCCTCTAGATAACAGTATATATTCGAGGACGAATGTTTCTAAGGGGGGGGGGGGAGAATGTTATACCCCATAGAATTCTCGGCACTTAGATGACTTATTCGCACGTTGGTTAAGCATATTTGAAGGCCATACGTGCTAGGGAAAGGCCCGGGAAAAGATTGGACGAGAAACATGTCGAACCATCGCGGGAGGAGCCGAGGAAGAGCCCCTCCGCGATGGCAGCGTGTCACGGAGGTGAGGCCTCCGCAATGGCTCCGTGACACGTTGCCCTTGTCCAGGCCCAACTATATAAAGCCCCCACTGCGGTTTGAGATCATTATTCACTTCATAAATTTCCAGAACACGCTGCAACCAGAGAAAAACGTAGGAAAATTAAATATTTTCGTCCGATTACGCTGCCAAACGCTGCCCAAACCCAAATTAATCCTAGATACCAAGGTATTTAGCAGCAGATAGCATTTCTACGGAATTAGTTTCGCGAAATACGGCCGACGAATCGGCGAGCCGCCGAACTAAAGTAAGTAGAATTGCTCTAAATTAATGTCTATGTGTTCCTAGCTGAGAAGTAAATATTTCTCCCTTCTGGGCCACTGAAAAATAGCGAGTTTTTGACCGTCTTTCGATAAGCCTAGGTTTAGGCTATAAACTATATCGAAAGCAACGTTGCTCTTTACAATAAAGCTGTATTTACTATTGATTAACGTATTTATGAATGCAGTTGGAAGGAAACAGTTGAAGTACCGGCCGAGCCTCGTCCGACGGACGAATATTAAAAGATAAGGTATGTAAAGTTAAGTTTCCTCGGCAAGTTGAGTAACCTCGAAGCAGTATAGTAATTTACAGACCAGTTGCATGTTTAGAAATCGATTATCGTGTTATTTTGAATATTGGTGCAATATGAGAAGTTTTGGGTTGTAACGTGTACGATACCTATCCGTACGATATAGATTCGGGCGTAAATGATTAAGATTGGCCGTATATTCAGTATGTGATATAATATGCCCTGCCAAGATATTGTTGTGTTTAGCTGAAACCTCGCAAGGTAGTACAGCATCAGTAAAGCATTCCAGATATAGAATAGTAACTGTATATGGTTTAGGGAGCATGTTAGAAATAGGAAATCATGTTAATGCAGAAACCTAGTGAACAGCATAGCCTTCAGCAGAAACACCCGCTTGTATAGCCTTTGCCCCAGTAAAGTTAGACAGGGAACTATATTCATATTTATACTTACCTGTCTCAGCATGTATCAGACACCTACAGATTTCTATTATTAGCCCAGTATATGATTTATATAATACCTTACGCCTATTAGTTTTGGCTTATGAGATACACAGACAGCATGATTAGTCGAGACCATTGTATTGATTGGGGTTGGATTACCTAGCATTCCTGACCGCCCAGGGTTAATAGCTGTATCGACTCGTCCGCCAGAGGACGAGGATACGTCGCTCTACGGAGTGATATGCTGTCCCGCAAGGGGACGAAGATGGGATGCCAGTTTCCCCATATTGTGCCTTGGTCGGCCCTTATACACCCCCGTCGAGCGGGTACGCCCGGGGTGTTGATTTAGAGTCCTTCGGACTCCGATACAGTTATAGTCAGGGGCTCAGCGAGCCCAAGTGCATACCCAGGGACCGGCAGGATGCTTACAGCCACTATAGGAGATGGGATGACCGGGGTAGGGGCATAGATTCTGTGTTGATTGTACCTCCCGACTTATGGGGGCCGGGTAAGGTTTGTATGTGCTGTGTTATGTTATATATGCTATGCTATGTTATATTAAGACGCGAGTGGGTTGGTAGTAGAATGATACGCCTCCAAGTATGATTCCTACTTCCTTCGGTATCAGTAAGAACAGGTACGATCTACATCATCAGACAGTTAAGTTATTCCTCCTACTTCAGCTTCATCAGTCATATTATTACTTTCAGATGTTGTTTTCAATTATATTATTTCAGTTGCTTTACATACTCAGTACCAGTGGTACTGACGCCCAGTGGGGCGCTGCATTACTTGCCTGCAGGTACTCCTAGACGAGCAGGCGATTCTACGTGACTCCCTGTCAGCGGTTGAGTATTCAGCTCCAGTCATCCGGAGGCTGAATTTCAGACGTGTAGTCCAGTTCCTTTTGTTGTATATAGCATGGGTAGGTTGGGGCCCTGTCCCGATCAGTTCTATTACTATTCCTAGAGGCTTGCATTCTGTATATATTCCCTGTGGTCAGATGAGCCGGTCGTGTGGGGCCGTGCAGTTATATAGTTGTCTTTACTCTTTCTTACTTCTGTGATGGTCGTGAGGGGCCATAATTGTCAGTAGTGGTGACCTTGCCGGTCACGTAGCTTCTTTTGTGCTTTTTGATTAAGCAGCAGATAACTAGACAGCATGGTGGCCTTGTCGGCCCGTATAGGCTTCCCTGAATTACTATGTTTCTGGCTAGCTGCCAAGACAGGTACAGAAGGCTATAGGCCAATGGGCCGGGGGCTGTATTTACAGCCGTTATATAGCCCTTTGTTTCCAGAAATCTGAGTTAGAGCCAGCCAGGCGCCAGACGCGCCCAGGTTTAACAGTCTAGCAGGTCAGATCTTAGTAGGGCACCAGGTGCCAGTCGTACCCCCCCAAGGCGGGGTGTGACAAGAGGTAAAGAAAAGCAACAACAACAATTTTAAAATGATACCGCCAAAGAATCACAATTATTAATTTTTAAAATTTTCAATAAATTCAAAATCCACTTATGAGTTTTCAAACCTTTAAGAATTTTAATAGAGTTTTAAATTTTTTAATTTAATTCATCTAACAAATAATGTTTAAATTTATAATAATAAAAAATATTAAATCTATACATAATATTTACAAATTTAAATATAAAAATTATGAAAAAAAGAAAGAAAGAAGCTAACATGAAAAATATTTAAAAAGAATGAAGAAGAAAGAAACATAGGAGCAATAAAAAAATGGAAAACAAAAGGAAAAAAAAGAAAAAAAGATACAGTAGAGAAAACGTAACCGAAAAGAAGAAGGAAGAAGAAGAAAAACTAATAAAAAAAATTAGGCTAAAGAAGTTATAAAGTAAGTATGAACTAAATTGGGTAATTATCTTACCCTAATTATCATAGAGTGTAATTCTTTTAATAAAATTAGTGATGGAGTGATAATATTATTTATATAGCGCACTAAATTAGATTTTTATCCTGATTCATGGCTTTTGTCATTTTTAAATTTTTATCCATCATTTAGGTTTCAGACTCCATTTTGAAAAATTTTCAACAGAACAATTTCAAAGTCAGACACTGATTTGAATGCTTGGATAAAAATATTAATCATCCCTTGACTATCAGGTGCATCTAATTAATCATCAAGTTACTGTGTAAACTAATTTAAGATTTAGGTTTGAATTATGCTAGATTAGTTAGCTCAAACATCAATTTAATAATAGGAAAAATAATTAAGGTGATCCGGCGGAATGAAAGTTCAAAAGGCATTATAAATTTTGTACTCTTTATTTGCTTCTCTCCTTTTGACTATCTTATTTCTTTGTATGTTAAGTTTATCTTGTTGTACTATTGATTAGATGTTTCTGTTTTACGAATCTCATTTAGATTTTTAAATATTTAGTAACTCCAAAGAAGCAGAGATCGATGATGTAAACAAAAATTAATAAGGAAAATATTCCTCAATTAAATTGTTGGCGTGCAGGCTCCGCCTCCCACCACCATCAAATTGTAAATATTTCCTTACTCTTCGTTACCGAAAATCTCTCGATTTTGATTTAGCGTAATCTATCTGCGTACCTTTTCTTAGGGTTTATTGGTTGTTGTTCCTTGATGGCAGCGCTTACGCAGAGGAAAGGCTCGGATCGGATTAAGGGTCCATGAAGTCCTTAAGAGGATGAGTTGTTGCAGACGATAGTGGAGAAACATGGGCCCAAAAACTGGAATCTTATAAGGAAATCGATTCCAGGTCGAACGGGAAAACCTTGTCGGCTACGGTAGTGCAACCAGCTTTCCTATCAAGTGGAGCACCGTGCTTTCACTCGTGAGGGTATCTCCAACCCATAACTCTATTATTGACTCTAAATTCTAAATTTTTAGAGTCAAAAATAGAGTTTTTCAAATTTGAAGAAAAGCAACTCCAACCTACTACTCTATTGTTTACTCTAAAAAAAGAATATTTTTCTTTGATTCTTCTCTCTCTTTAATATTATATTATTATTTTTATTTCATTTATTAGATTTTCTTAATTCATAAAATAAATTGTTACTTCTTTTTCTACGCAATCACTCTATATAATTCATATCTTTTTCTTATATAATCATTTAATATAAAATTATTTTATACTCTATATTTTTAAATAATATATTGCAAATAAATGATATATATTATACATATTAATGAAAAATTCAAATAAAAGTGAAACCATTGATGAAATACAATTAAATAAATATTACATCATGATAATATTTATTTTAATTTCTGCATAAACATTAAACTTTTAAGATTACTATCTTGCTCCCATAAATGCTCTATTAATGCATTACGAAGTTCAAAATGAGCATCTTTATCCTTAGTTTTTTATATTGAGCTAAAAATTATTCAAATCGATAATTTTCATCTACTACTATTTCTATTGTTGGAGTTGGACCTTCTGAAGTATATTGAATTGGTGCATTACGATCACGCTCATCCCTGATTATCATGTTGTGTAGTATAATACATAGAGTTATTATATCATTTAGTTGCTAAATTATTTTTGTAATTTTCTAAATTATTATGTTATGTATTGTATTTTTTAATTTTGATGTATATCAGTCACGATTTTATTGAATGTTATTATCCTGTTATTTCAAGTACATTGTGTTATTTATTAACAATATATTATATTTGCACATTTTATTTTTGTTGTGGTTATATTTTTTGTACAATTATAAATTATAATAAAATTATCTTATATTTTAAATAAAAATATTATATACGAAATTTAATTTATAAAATTTATACATTAATTTAAATTTTAAAATTTATATAACAAAAATATGACATAAAAAATAAATATAAATATTAGAGACTTAATTAATGATCTTATAATTTATGTTAAATTAAAAGTGTTAATTATTATAAATAATGATATTATATTCAACTCAAAAAATAGAGTTGATGAATAGTATAGCTCCAAACTTGAAGTTACACTGTTCACACTCTATTAAATTCTAAATTAGAGTTTAGAGTTAAAAATAAAAATGAGTTGGAGATGATCTGAGGAGGATACCATCATCAGGGCCCATGCAAAGTTCCGTAACAAATGGGCTACTATTGCCCGTTTGCTATCAGGTCGGACCAATAACGCTATTAAGAAATACTGGAACTCTACTTTTTGATGTAAGTGTCCTTCCATGTCCGAAGATTTAAGCTTTGAAATCGCTCAATAGCCTCTGAAAAGATCGTCTAGTGTCGGTTCTTGTACCAACTTTTCTTCTGGTATTTCTATGAATTCGGGTAGCTAATCTGGATCTGATTTGAGTGATTCGAGTCTTTCGGGGTTTTCCCAGCCGCTTGTTTATAGATCTGTTGCCCGAACCAACGGGATTTTCCCACTTCATCCTTCAGTTTCATAGATTGAAACTGCTCCATCTGCACCTGATCGAATCCCGCAAAACCTCAAAACAGACAACTCGAACCACCAACCCAGCCCAGATGCCTCAATCATCACCTCCGCCTCTACCGTCGATTGATAAACCGATACCACCACCGGCACCAATATCTACAGCCGTAACTTCTTCACCCGCGGCTTTCACGACCCAACTTCCTCAATCACAGCAAAGTTATAATTTTGGTGCACCAAAGTCAGGAGAGAAGTACTCCTGAGTTCTTGTCAATTCTGCAAGATATGATAAGAAAGGAAGTGAGGAGTTACATTTTTGATTTTGAAAAGAATGGTCTCTGCATGCAAACTGACTCAATAAGGAATGCAGTAATCAAGCATATTGGCATTAGCAAGATTTTGAGTGATGATTCAGTGATTACAATTATACTGTTCTTTGGCCAGACAATAATGACAGTTGCTGCTCAGTGAAATGAGATAGAGGAGAAACAATGGAAGATCGTAGTGGTCTTCTTTTTTCTTATTTTAATTGCTTAATCTTTTTTTTATGCCTTCCATTGAATTTCCTTCAACAAATAATTTTGCAGTAATGTACAATAGATGAAAGGAAGAGAGAAGAAAAAGAAATTGAAAAAAAAACATATCTATTGGTCAGAGAAAAATGTATGGAAAGATCCATTCCCAACAGAAAAAAAAATATTGGCGTGCTACCAGGAAAATCTTATATAAATTAAAACAATAAATCCACTCGGCAAGTTACATACAGAACCATGTTTTCCCTCTTAGATTAATACTAGTAATTTCAATGAAACTACTAGAGAAAGAGGCCTATAAATAGTGTAATAATTTGTATATTAAGCATAATAAGGGAATAAGATCTAGTTACATAATAAAGCTTAACGATTTCTCAATACTTTGAAACATAAAATTTGAAAGCATATATATAGTTGAGTCAACCAAATTGCTAAAGTACTTGATCAAATGGCATATGGGACACCCCTAATCAGTGTTGTAGGAGAGTGTTTGTGTGTACCTTACCACATTGACTTGATTATGAAGACAAAGATAAGAGGACTCACAGATGCACATATTGATGTATTCGATATCACTGGCAATTTTCTCTTCCAACTTGATGAAAATCTTTGGCAACTTAACAAGAAAAGAATCATGCGCGATCCAGCAAGCCTTCCTATTCTCACCATGAGGGAAAAGGTATAGCTAGTCTTCCCCCTCCCCCCCCCCCCTCCCCCCCCCTCCCCCCCCCCCAATTCGTTACCATATAAACAACTACTCAAAAGGGAATTTAAGATTCTTAGCATTGAACATATTATACTTTTAAAATTTTTTGGAATCTAACGTACTATTTATTGCATTAATGTTAGTGAATTTTACACATAAATTATATGTTTTGCATTGAAAATATTAGGTTCATATGAACGTGGTGCCGCAATGCGAGCTGCATCTGTCTGTACTACTTCTTTTAGGTCTTACATAACATTCTTTTCTTTATGGTTTGTTAAAAAAATTGTGACACATTTCTAAATTTGAAAACTCTTTTAACTTTAAACTTCTCATTTTATCATTTATGACATACACTAGAAATGTTTAAGACCCGAAGTTCTAACAAGGGTACTTTCTATATATATGGGTCAAAAGTCTCCCTTTCTTTAATTTCATTAATTTTTCTTCCAATCAAACACCACTTTCTAAAGTCAAATAGGAGTATTGTTCTTTTTAACTTAGTAAAATTTGATACTTTTGTAATTCATGAGGACATTCCAAGAATAGACTAAAGTTATTTGCAAGTGAAAATAATTGGCTTGACTATGTTTTTTTTATGGTTTATATTATGCATTGACATGTCGACACCCGTGGACAGTTCATGCAGGGGAGAGGTTAGATGCAAACCATATGTTGTATAATGTGCAGCGATCTAATGCTCTTCAGATGAAAATGCGGCTAGATGTATTCTGCCCAGCAATGCCAGTGAAGACGTCCCTGATTTCCAGGTCATTGGATCTTATCATTCTCAATCAAAGTGTATAGAGGTCAAATTCTTCTTGCTGAGGTACCAATTTTTTTAATTTTTTTTGTCTACTTGATTATTTTTCTCCACTCTTTTTCTTAGTTATTTGCTGAACAAATTAAATTTAACCCTTTATATGCAACTGACAGGTGAATGACAACTTCAAACTAGGAAGCTTTCCGTGGAAAGACAAGGAAAACTTTCAAGTCAGAGTTTATCTTTGAGTGGATTATGCATTTATCATCTCGCTTATTGTAATCCTTAGCTAAAATGATGTCTAGACAACATCCTATTGTATCTCATGTATGGTTGTAATTGATAGTCTTTTGATTGATTATTGTGATATGTCAATCTACTATGTGAGAAAGAGTGTGAATAAATTAATTCCTACTAAATATGGATCTTTGTAATTTGCTATTGGTCTTGATTGTCACATGTCCTCACATTCAGAGAGCTCGTAATTTATGTCTATAAAATTCATTTCACAAATAACTAGTCTTTTCTTATTATTACCTTAAAAATATCTTAAGCTTAGGTTGCAATAACTACAAATTTCAAGGAGTAGAAGAGCTTCGTGCTTTGAGTTTATACAAATGCTAGAGCCTAGCATCCTAGTTTTACTCTATTTTGGTGTTAACTCAAAGGAGATTGTTGTATAGGAGAAAATTACCTTGAATTTGTGGCCACACGAGACATGGCCATATGGGAGAAAAACTCTACTGACAAGAGAAGCCAAATGAAGTATCCCAATTTAAGATAAGGAGTTTTCCACAATAGCACCCGGATCTATTGCATATTCAAAATCAGATATCTTCATTGTGACGCCATATCAAACCAATGGTCCCATGGCCCGAAGTCGTATTAGAAGAATAACACTAATAATTTCGTACAAGATCCCGCGAATCGCGACGGTTTTATAGCTGGTACACATAATGATATTGCATAGCTTTAGCATTCTATTGGATGATCTACTATAAATACCAAATAGTTATTTCATTGACTGATATATTCTTATTATTGCATATAAATAGTAGAAATGCTCAGATGTAAAAGGGTTAAATTTTTTTATCAATACAAAGGATTACATTGGTATTTCTCTCTATAAGTTTACTTCTATTGTTCTCCTTCTTAAAACATATTTATAAGAAACGTTCATTCCAAAATCAACCCTAGAAGCTATTATCGGGACCTCGACTATAGCAGTTACACTCTGATTCTATTAGAATTTTCTGGTGTTTTAATTACACTATTGTTCTTAATTCATTTTCTAGTAGTATATTTATTTAGTTAATCATCATCTAACAAGTGAAACACATGTTCTTGACCCCATAATAAATTTAATTGTATCTATTTATTTGTAAACAGTTTGGCATCCACCGTGAGGTCAAGATAATTGTGGTATGATTTAACTCACTGCTCTATCTACTCACGTGGTTATATATATATATATATATATATATATATATATATATATATATATATATATATATATATATGTTTTTAAATAACTTATGGCAGTCATAAACAACAACACCAACGGAAATGTGGCAGAAGATATACTCCCGAATGGTCCCTAAGACCAGGCAAGTCATCATGAGGATCATCTAATATTTGGATAAAAATACATATGTTTAGTTATTATTTATCTCATATTTTAGTACTTTCAATTATGGTTTGAATATTAATTATAATAACTTACACTAATATCATAATTTTTACTTTATAAATTAAAATAGTGTGAAAATAAAGAGATTTGAAGCAAAAATAAATCAAAGCGGAAGGAAAAAAATAATTGAGGGAGCAAACTTTAATGCACTTGTCTCCCTGAGAGAAGACAAAGGCAATGTGAGCAAGTGACTGCATAATATTTGTGCATCGAAAAATTGGTTGGGCACAGCATGCTGCGCTCCGTGCCAGACGTCACTCCAAGCCAATTTCATGTTTGATTTTTTCCAATTTATTTTGGACATAATTATTTTATTTAGATTTTTTCTACATTTATAAATAATTTCTAAACACAATTTTTAAAAGAACTTTGGGATGCAAAGAGAGTATGAATTGTCATGGAGGCCAAATGCAACTCCATCATGGACCTCTGAGCTACTCTGGGACTTCGTGATTAGGTTTCAAAAGAAAAGGATGTTGTTATCGTCGGTCCCTGATGATTGGGCAGCAGAAGCTTTTATAAAGAGTTTGATATTGGACAATTCAATTGCCTCTCTAAAGTTGATGGAAATCTTGATAGAATTTAAGGCTACAACTTGGGCTAATGTACACAACCAGTACGAGTCAAATATCTAAATTAAAGATGATTATTTTTTATCTCACGACTAGATGATAAAGGTATTGGAATCAAACTGAAAGCCTTTCAAGAGTCGATTCTCACCCTATCCATTCAGTGCAAGGCTGAGCTCGAGTTGATATGATCCAGGTTCTAACATGTGGAGAGACCTCGGTTTGACTATAGAGCAACAAGGATTGAAATCACAAGGGGCTGTAAAATAAAGAGGTGATTAGGCCCTCTAGCCCAGCTTACGTAGTTGAAGAGGTCTTGAAACTTTTAAACTATGGATTCAACATCAACCCCATGCAACTAATTCGGCCATAAGGAGTATAAAAAGCACCTAGTTCTCTAAGCCCATAAGGTTTGATATGTCTTTAGGGACCGAAATCTGTTATGTGATTTTCTTGGGACACATGGACATAGACCGGGGACTATAGGCATCTTTGAGATGAAGTATTCATATTGGTCAAGAATGGTCATTTGAAGAAATTCCTAAGTGATAGAGCCAAGTCTAACTATAGGAAGAAAATGGAAGAAGCCAAATCCAATCCTAATGCACCTCGATATGTGATCAACATAATATTCGAAGGAGGGGGGAGAAGTTAGCGAAGTAATATTTTCGACATCCAAGATGGACAAGATATCAATTAGTTATAAAAAGAGACATATGGATATTTCATATTCAGAACCAATTTTAGTTAACAATAAAAATTCGAATGGCTTGAAACTTTCGCACAACAGTGCATTGGTAATTTCTTTAAACATAGTTAATTTCGTGATTAAGTCTGTGCTTGTTGATCCAAGTACCACAATCAATATCGTCCATATATGGGTACTTATGCAAATGAATTATGTTGATAAAACAGTTTTGACGATAAAGATCTTATCTTGATTTAACATGTCCAGCAAGATGACCTAAGGTAAGATGATACTACCGATGAATACAGAAGGAGAGATCAAGAAAATTCAATTTGACATGATGGATGAATGGGATATAATATATTATCCTCGGAAGGCCATGGATTCACTCCATGAAAATGGTACTCTCCACGTACCGCCAAGTGAGAAAGTTTCCAGCTCCAAAAGGGATTAAGCAAATCAAAGGAGATTTGCTTGCAGAAAAAGATATGTTTGTAGTTTCATCAGCCAAAGTACAACCAAAGGCTAATTAGGAAGACAATAAATAGCAATTATAGAAATCAGACCCAACTTCTAGGGTCGATATGAAAGATAAATGCAGGATCTGGAGGGAGCAGATCAAGGTCAGTATAGGTCTTTCCATGGTCTGAATAACAGGAATGCCACCAAATCAATAGTATAAGAACTCGAACAAGTCATTCTGTTTGTAGATTTCCCAAAAAGAAAGGTATATCTAGGCACGAGTCTAAGTCCCAAGAGAAGATTAAAACTTATTAAATACTTTAAAGCTAATATTGATTGCTTTTGTTATACCCTGGAAATTATTTAGTGATTAGTTGATGTTTTATGCTATGTTAAGGTAAGTACGGGTCGTATATTGATCGTAGGTGAGGAGAGAAACATGTACGAAGGGAAAAGCGAAGAATATTTCAGTTCATAAGTAAGTTTCAATTTTAAAGGATCATATCTCCCAATCTATAATGAGTTATAAGCTCCACAACCCATCAAATTAAAGGTATTCAAGTCTAGTTTTCAAAACATCATACACTCATCAATTGGAGTTTGGAGTAAAAAGTTATAGGTATTTTACTGAGGCACTATTGGGCAGTAATGTGGCCCCACCGACTTAAGCTAATTCACCGATGCACCCCACATTTAAATAAACTGTTTGCTGCCAATTCATTTCATATTGATCACAAAATCGAACTGCTTCCTAAGAACTTATTTATCTCTTATTTCAGTAGTTATAACAAGAAAAATTGAAGAGCAAACCCCAAGCACAACTCAACCAAAACACAAGATACGAAGAAGGATAGTTTTCAAAAGTGAAAGTGAGCTAGGAGCTGTTTTGGAGCTTGTTTTGGCACGATTTTGAAGGTGATTTGCTGCATTTCAAAAGCTGATTGGACTGCATATATATCCATCTTAGAATGGGGATTGAAACCAAGAGGAAAGGTATAATACCTCAAAAGTCCCTACGATCAAGCCCTAGACATGTAAGCAGATTCAGTAGAAAAATCTGCATTCTTCTCTCAGGACAACTCATGGTACGAGTCATTTTACCATTGTACAGGTTGTAGGTTGAGTTGTGATGAGTGACTAGTTGTTAGATCTTAGACCAACAAGTCAAGGTACAACTCATTGTTTGGTGTGACGAGTCATGGTAAACAGTAGAGTCTTCTGGCCTAGTTATGACAGCTCATGGTACGACTCGTAGGAGGCTATAGCGGGTCAAGGTATGACTCATTGTTGGAAACAACAATTCGTGGAATGCAGTCGTGGTTTGGAACTGCTGAGGGAAGGAATAATGTCACGAGTCAAGTTACGACTAGTTGTAGGAAACGATGAGTCGTGGTAGGCATCCGTGGTGAGAATCAGAAAGTTGGAAATCTAGACCGGTTGAAAATGAAAGGAAACCACGAGTCTTGGTTTAGTTGTACAAGTCTTGCTATGATTCGTGGTGACTGGCAATGTGTTTTCCCTTGACGAATCATTAAGGGCATTTTCATAATTTCTAAGCCCCTAACTTCCTAATGATGTTATTTTAAGCCCTGAAATGAGTGTTTTAAGAAGGTTTAACCTATCCTAAGTCATTAGGCTCCCATGCATGCATTTAATTGAAATTTCCTTTAAAGATCAAACTAGAATTCTCCTCAATTTCTTCTCCAATTCTCTTGGGCTTTAAAGGTGTCACGCCCCGCCTTGGGGGGTATGACTGGCACTTGGTGCCCTAGTAGGACCTAGACTGCTATCTGGTGAGCCTAAGCACATCTGGTGCCTGGCTGGCTCTAACTCAGATTTCTGGAAACAAAGGGCTATATAACGGCTGTAAACACAACCTCTGGCCAACTGGCCTATAGCCACCTGTACCTGTAATAATAGCTAACCAGAAACATACTCGTAACAAGGAACCTATGCGGGCCGACAAGGCCACCATGCTGTCTAGTTATCTGTAACTCAACGATAGCATACTAAATAACTACGTGACCGGCAAGGTCACCACTACTGACTGGTTATGGCCACACACGACCAACATAAACTGAAATACTAAATAGCTATAACAAACTGCATGGCCTCACACGACCGGCTCAACTGACCACAGGGAAATATCTACAGACTGCAAGCCTCTAGGAATATTGATAAGATGGTCGGGACAGGGCCCCGACCTACCCATACTGTACAACAAAAGGAAATGATATAAACCTCTGAAATATCAAGCTCCGGATGACAGGAGCTGATGACTCTGCGCTGGCTAGGATCACGAGGGATCGCCTCCTCGTCTATGAGTACCTTTAGGCAAGTAATGCAGTGCCCCACCGGGCGTCAGTACCGCTGGTACTGAGTATGCAAAGCAACTGAAATAATATAACTGAATACAATAACATAACTAGAAATTCTGAGTAGCAGGGTAGTACTGAATCTGTAAGAACTGATATGAACTGAATCAGACTTCCTGAGCTGTGATAGGGCAGGAGCGTACCTGTGGACGCGGCGGCCTGCTGCCTATTAACTAACATGTAGAACATAAATACATATATACATATATAGCAAACAAGAGCCGATGCCAACCCCCATAAGCCGGACGGCGCCAAACAAGCAAACAATCTATATACCCCTACCCGTGTCAAAACCAATCAAAAATAAGTCACTCCACTCATCTACTCACTTCGGAGCTCCTCTACCGGCCCCCTGGGTCTCCGGCTCGGGCCATAGCCTCCGATATAAGCAACCGTGTCTGGGTCCGGAGGACTCCTGTGTAGATAGTTACAGATAGGGTCTGGATCCCCGGACGCAACTCTACGGGGCTATCTAAAACCGGAGCTACACCTGTAATAACTGAATGTACAGACAGTAACAGATAGGGTCTGATTCCCTGGACACTGCTCAACAGGGCTATCTGATACCGGAGCTGCACCTGTAATGCTGATCAGACTGCTATGGGGAAAGCTTCATCCCATCTTCGTCCAAGCTGGGGACGGCATGCCACTCCTTGGAGCGACGTAAACCCACCCGCTCAGTGGTCGACACGATTACCAACCCAGGGGCGGCGAGGACGCTCAATAAGGTGCCCTCACGCCACATCAAGTCTCAACAAACAAATAGCACATATAGATAGCAAGCATGTATAACTGGAAAAGACTATCTGAAATCTGATTTCTTATTCTGATCTCTTTCTGTATTATGCTGATTCTTTACTGATTATACTGATTCTGAAATCTTTATTTAACTGTGTGGCTAATCTGTAGCTAGGATACTATCTGTCTGAATGGCTAGTCTGTAGCCATAACTGTCTGTCTATCTAATCTTTCTTTACTAACTTTTATTCTGAAAATCTGTCTCTTTTTATTCCATGCTTGCTAATCACATAATAAGCTATACTGAATCTGGAATGCTAACTCGCCCTTCGACGCATGCTTTTCTAACTTTCTGACTGAATACGATATGGCAACACAACTCAGAATCTACTAGACTTACTTAATTCTCAACATTCAAGTCCGAGAGTTACAAATACGGAGTTTACTATGATTTACCAAGCTAAGGCTTACTAACTTGCCGAAGAACAACTTCACATACCTTAACCTCGAGTTATCCGACTGTCGGACGAGGCTCAGTCAGTACTCCAGCTATTTCTCCCAACTGCATTCATATATATGTCAATTAATACTAAATACAACTTTATTCTGAAGAACGACGTCACTTTCGATATAATTATAGCCTAAACTTAGGCTTATCGAAAGACGGTCGAAAACTCGCTATTTTTCAGAAGTCCAGAAGGGAGAAGTATTCACTTCACAGCTAGGAACACATAGACACTAGTTTGGAGCAATTCCACTTACCTTAGCCCGGTAGCTCGACGATTCGTCGGCTGTATTTCGCGAAACTAAATCCGTAGGAATGCTCTCTACTGCTAAATACCTTGGTACCTGAGGTTAATTTGAGTTTGGACTACGTTTGGCAGCGTAATCGGGCGATAATATATAACCCTCTTCGTCTCTCTCTCTGTTTTGCTGCATTTTTCTGGAAATTATAAGGAATAAACTAAATTAAAATTGAAGTGGGGCTTTATATACTTGGGCCTGGACAGGCCCAACGTGTCACGGAGCCAACGCGGAGGCTCCACCTCCGTGACACGTTTCCATCGCGGAGGGGCTCTGCCTCGGCTCCTTCCGCGATGGTTCGATAGATTTCTTTGTCCGGTCTTTTCCCGGGCCTTTCTCTAGCACGTATGGATTTCAAATATGCTTAATCAACGTGCAAATATGCCATCTAGGTGTCGAGAATCTTACAGGGTATAACAAAAGGCTAGTTTGAAAATCAGTTTACCCAGGTATGTGGGGCTATGAATGGGGAATTTATTCCACCCTCATGCCCAAGCTTCTCCTCAAATTTATGAATTCAAGTTCTTAATCAAGTGTATTGATTTCTAGGGTTTTTAACCCAATTCTATTAAACTGCCTATGCTATGTTTATGGGTCTAATCTCCTCATGTTGATAAGTATGTTTTAAGTCAAATGGACAGATTTATCCTTAATTTATTTATATATTCATGATTTCAAATTATTAAAAATTATGCTCTATTATGCAAGTTTTATAAAAAGTCAAGCTTATGATCCATGATTTCAAGTATGATGAGATATCTAGTATGAATGAATGTTTATGAACTCTCAACTTATGAATTCATGATTTTGACTTATGAAGTCTATTTCAAGTATGCATGATTTTATGATTTGGGCAATCCTATGCAAGTTAAGTATGTTATTCATGATTTAGCAAAGGCTGATGAGATAATTTTACGATATGATTTGGAGTCCAGACTCCTAATGCAATTTATGATATGATATGGGGTCAAGACTCCTAATGCAGTTTATGATATGATATGGACTCCAGACTCCCAATGTTCAGATTCAAGCTATATTTTGGTAATATGATTTCAGCTTTGTTGAGAAACAATGTGATCTATATGCATGTCTTGGGAATAGTGTCTAGCACCGAGTAGGCTTAGGGTTCCGAGGTTCCCTGGTCTCATAACTATGCACCAATGTAGGTATATATATTTTGGACCTCTCAAGAGAATTTTCCCCGGTCCTAAGGGGCTCAACTTGATATCAATATTATGGTTTAGCATCCTTAACACTGACAAGAATTTTAATGGCTCTAACGCTTGAGTGTGATAGTTGGGGCATCACATAAGATCTATCATGATGGTGTCGGTTATGACAAGTATCCCATTGTTCCTCATGATTTCAGTTACTCATGTTCATGACTTATGATATCATGTTTACAACAGATTTGACCCAATGATCAGTTTATGAGCTTTTGCTTATGATTTTAGCTATGACAAGTCATATAATTTCTATTTCTAAATTATGGATCACTATGTTCAGTTATGATAACCAGCTTATGATTATGTATACCTTAGATACAGTTTTTAGCATGCAGTTCTTACTCTCACGATCCTTTGATTTATATGCATGATTTTAGCTAATGTTTTAGTAAGCATGTTCTACTTACCTTACATACTCAGTACATTCCAAGTACTGACCTTATACTCTATGCTATATCATCTCATGATATAGGTTCGGGTGATCCGACTCAGTCTTGCCTATAGCTTACTCCCATCTCAGTCCAGTCCAGCCCCTGCTTTGGGTGAGTCCTCATTTTTTTGAGGACAATTAGTAGTTATGTTTTACATGTTATTTTAGTTTTCAGACTCTAGCGAGCTAGTTGAGGGTGTTATCCCATAAGCTCATACGATGCTTTAGAGGCTTTTAAGACATTATGTAGATGATTCAGTTTGTCGAGTGTTGACTCCATTTATGGCCTTTGTTATATTTCAGACTTTCTCTTATTCATGTTGCCTTTAGTTTATGCTTTAATTATGCTCTTGAATTGCTATGTATGTTCCATGGGTTAGCTTGGAGCCATCCGTGGTTCTAGGTCTCGCGTCTCGGTTCGGCCTATGCTTGAGTCATGACAAACTTGGTATCAGAGCCAAGGTTTAGGTGTGTCCTAGGGTGTCTGAAAGTTGCATTAAGTAGAGTCTTTTTCATGGGTGTGAAGCGCGTCATACTTATGGGAGAGAGGCTACAAGACATTTTGGGAAATTTTCCTTCTTTCATGATCTTTGTTGTGCGATGAAGTACCTCTCTATTCCTCTAACTCATGCTATACGCATTTGCAGAAATATGCCTCCACACCGAGTTAATGGTAGAAGAAATGGAAATGGAAATGGCCATGGCAATGGCAATGGAGATGGGCATTAAGAAGCCCCACCAGCACCAGTAGATCTTGCTCAAGCAGGCCACTCATGCTGAGTTCAGGGCGGCATTTCAGATGTTGGCACAGGCCATGAACGCTCAGGTCAACCAGCAGGTGGTGGCTCACGTTCTTTAGAATGGGAATGCAGCAGCGGCAAGAGCGCGAGATTTTCTCAAGATGACCCACCTGAGTTTCTTGGGTTGAAGGTGGATGAGGACCCACACGAGTTCCTTGAGGAGGTGCAGAAGATCACCCAGATTATGGGGGTGACGGGAAAGGAGAGTGTAGATTTAGCCTCTTATCAGCTGAAGGGGGTTTCTCACAATGGCGAAGCCAGAAATTTCATTAAGGGTGTTCAAAATTTAATAAATATGTATGAAATTTTATTTTGATCTATATATTTAGCATAATTTTCTATATACATAGTATAATATTTGACAAAGAGTGTTCAGTTGGCCACCCTGGGCTATATGTGGCTACGCTAATGGTTGCTCATATATGGTTCCACCAGTGGAAGGATAGTAGAGGAGTTGGAGCAGTTCCCATGGGTTGGGATGAGTTTGTGACTACTTTCTTGGAAAGGTTCTTCCCTAGGGAGTTGAGGGAGGCAAAGGCGGCGGAGTTCATCAAATTGAAGTAGAATAATAAAACTGTGTAGGAGTACGCTTTGGAGTTACCCAGTTGTCCAAGTATGCACCGGAGATGGTTGTTGATCCTAGGGCTCGTGTGAGCAGGTTTGTGAACGGAGTGGTAGATTCCTTGGTCAAGGAGTGCAGGATCGTCATGTTGATCAGTGACATAGATTTCTCCCGATTGGTTATATGTGCCCAACAGATAGAGGCGAAGAAGATAAAGGAGAAGGAAAGGGAGGCCAAGAAGGCAAGGATAGGGAGCTATGGGCATTCCCAGCAGAGGTCCAGTGGCGGACATCGTCCCAGTTTTACTAGAGGTCATTGGCCCCAGCACAGTCGTCAGCCAGTGTTTCGTCTAGGCCTAAATATGATCAGAGGGGTAGAGCATCAGGCTCTAGAGTTCAGGGGAGCATGTCAGGTTAGCCCATGAATCTAGTTTGTGGGAGATGTTGTAGGAGGCATATCGGTGAGTGCTTAGTGGGTTCAGGTGCATGCTTCAAGTGTGGGAAGCCCGAACACATGCTCAGAGATTTCCTTTCAGCCAGCCAGGCCATGGTAGAGGTCGTGACCCAGCCACTAGTTCAGTAGCTCCACCAGCACATTCAGCTCAACAGGGTGCATCCACTATTAAAGGTGGCGACCAATGCCAGGACAGGTTTTATGCACTATCTTCTCGTCAGAAGCAGGAGGTCTCTCCCGATCTTGTCACTGGTATGTTACGAGTATTCCATCTTGATATGTATGCATTGTTAGATCCAGGGGCTATCGTATCTTTGTAACTTATTACGTTGCTGTTATTTTTAGAGTCAATCCCGAAATCCTGCAAGAACCTTTCTCAGTCTCTACTCCAGTCGGTGAGTTAGTTATAGCTTGACGAGTATACAGAAATTTCCCTGTCATATTCCTTCAGAAAGTCACCTCAGCTGACCTAGAAGAGTTAGACATGACCGATTTTGATGTTATCTTCAGCATAGATTGGTTGTATGCTTGCTTTGCTTCGATAAATTGTAGAACCCATATGGTAGAGTTCTAGTTTCTAGGTGAACCGGTTCTAGAATGGAAGGATAGTTCAGCTGTGCCAGTAGATCGCTTCGTCTCCTATCTTAAGGCCAGAAAGATGATCTCTAAGGGCTGTGTGTACTATCTAGTTCGGGTCAAGGATTCTATGTCTGAGATCTCGACTCTTCAATCAGTTCTGATTGTATGTGAGTATCTAGAGGTTTTCCCTAATGATCTACCAGGAGTCACTCCCTAGCAGGAGATTGACTTTGATATTGACCTTCTGCCTGATACGCAACCTATATCCATTCCTCCTTATACAATGGCTCCAACTGAGCTAAAGGAGTTGAAAGAATAGTTGAAAGACCTCCTATATAAGGGTTTAATTATACCTAGAAAATCCCCATGGGGTGCTCCAGTTCTCTTTGTTCAAAATAAGGATGGTTCTCTTCATATGTGCATTGATTATCGGCAATTGAACAAGGTCACAATCAAGAATAACTATCCCCTCCCCAAGATTGATGACCTATTTGACTAGCTTCAGGGTGCCAAGTGCTTCTCAAAAATAGACCTCAAATCCAGATATCATCAACTCAGAATTATGGATAGTGATATTTCAAAGATAGAGTTTAAGACTCGGTATGGTCACTATGAGTTTGTAGTTATGCCTTTTGGACTAACGAATTCTCTTGCAACTTTTATGAATTTGATGAACAAGGTGTTCAAGTAGAATCTGGATATATTTGTGATTGTCTTCATAGATGATATTCTCATATACACTCAGAGCGAGGAGGAGCATGCTGATTATTTGAGGATTGTGTTGCAGACTCTCAAGGATCTCCAAGTATTTGCTAAATTCAGTAAGTGTTAGTTTTGGTTGAACTCAATGGCATTTTTGGGCCATCTAGTGTCTAGCGAGGGTGTTCAAGTGGACTCTCAAAAGATAGAAGCGGTGAAGAATTGACCTAAACCAATTAGTCCTACGGTTAGGAGGTTTTTGGGTTTAGCTGACTACTGCAAGAGGTTTGTTGATGGATTTTCATCCATTGCAGCACCGTTGACTAAGTTGACCCAGAAGAAGGTCAAATTTTAGTTGTTGGATGTTTGTGAGAAGAATTTTCAAGAGTTAAAGACACGACTCACTTCATCCCCAGTATTACCCTACTGAAGGGCAAAAATGGTTTTGTTGTGTATTATGATGCCTCTAGGGTTAGTCTTGGTTGTGTACTAATACAACATGGTAAGATCATTGCGTATGCCTCTAGATATCTTAAGAATCATGACAATAATTACCCAACACATGACCTAGAGTTGGCAGCCGTGGTGTTTGGGTTAAAGATTTAGAGATACTAGTTGTATCGGGTGCATGTGGATGTATTCATGGACTATAAGAGCCTTCAGTATATGTTCACTCAGAAGGACCTAAATTTGCGGCAAAGGAGATAGCTATAGCTTCTGAAGGGCTATAACATGAGTGTCCTTTATCATCTGGGCAAGGACAATGTAGTGGAAGATGCTCTTAATAGGTTGTCCATGGAGAGTGTGTCTCATGTGGAGGATGGGAGGAAGGAGTTGATAAAGGATTTCCATAGGCTTGCTCGTTTTGGGGTTCACCTTACAAATTCGACAGATAGTGGTGTGATCATTCAGAATAGGTCAGAATCTTCGTTGGTGACGGAAGTTAAAGCTAGGCAAGATAAGGATTCTATTTCAGTGTAAGCTAAAGGAAGCTATTAGAAATTAGAAGGTGGAGATTTTCTCCCAGAGGGGAGATGGTGTACTCCGATATTAGGGTCGATTGTGTGTGCCAGCTGTAGATGAATTAAAAGAGCAGATGTTGAGTGAGGCTCATGGTTCTCGGTACTCTATCCATTCAGGTTCCACCAAGATGTACCATGATCTATGGGAAGTCTATTGGTAGAAGGGCATGAAGAAGGACATAACGGAGTTTGTGGCTAAATGTCTGAATGGCCAGCAAGTGAAGGTTGAGCATCAGAGACATGGAGGTATGCTTCAAGATATTAGCATCCCCACTTGGAAGTGGGAGAGATAAATATGGACTTCATTACATGTTTGTCTCATACATGCCGACAATATGACTCTATATGGTTGATTATGGATACGTTGACCAAATCAACTCACTTTTACCGGTCAAAACTACCGATTCAGCTGTGGATTATGATTTAGGATTTAGTTTGGTAGCATGGAGTTCTTTTTTCAATCATCTTAAATAGGGTACTCAATTCACTTCTCAGTTTTGGAGATCGTTTTAAAATAGACTTGGTACTCAGGTACAACTTAGTGCAATTTTTCACCATAGACAAATGGTCAGGTTGAGTGGACCATTTAGACTCTTGAGGACATGTTGAGAGCATGTGTGATTGATTTAAAAGGTAGTTGGAATGATCACTTGCCTCTCATTGAGTTTGCTTACAATAACAGTTATCACTCCAGCATTCAAATGGCTCTGTTTGAGGCTCTTTATGGGCGGAGGTGTAGATCACCTATTGGATGATTTGAGGTAGGTGAGGCTTCATTGATTGGGCTAGATTCAGTTCATGAGGCCATGAATAAGGTTCAACTTATTAGAGAATGGCTGAAAATAGCTCAGAGTCGTCAGAAATCTTATGCAGATGTGAGGCGGAGAGAGCTTGAGTTTGAGGTTGATGATTGGGTTTCTTTAAAGGTGTCTCACATGAAGGGGGTGATGAGGTTCGGAAAGAAAGGGAATCTTAGTCCCCGATATGTTGGTCCTCACAGGATTCTGAGGTGAGTTGGCAAGGTGACATATGAGTTGGAGCTACCAGCAGAGTTAGCTCTGGTGCATCCAGTTTTCCATGTATCTCTATTGAAGAATGCATCGGTGACCCAACCTTAGTTGTTTCGATGGAGAACATAGGTGTAAGGATAACCTTACCTATGAGGAGGTTCCGGTTGAGATCCTTGATTGTCAGGTTCGGAAGTTCCGAAACAAGGAAGTAGCTTCAATGAAGGTGTTGTGGAGAAATAATCTTGTTGAGGGAGCAAAGTGGGAAGCTGAAGCAGATATGATGGCTAGACACCCGCATCTTTTCCTTTCCGGCTCAGTTCCAGCATGAGATACCAGTTTCCTTCGTAGAACTCTATTCAATTTTATGTCAAGTTTATGCCTCTAAGTTTCTTTCATGTCATTGCATGCACGCATGTTTCATGAATTTAGTTTAGTTATGTACCTCAGTCTGGAGTCAGTCACTCCATCAGTTTTCAGCTTTAATTGTTCAGTTTTAGGATTGTAGTTCTTTCCCCAGCCTTTCAGTATGCTTAGTATACATTCAAGGAAAAATATTCCCAAGGGGGAGATACTGTAATACCCCTAAAGTTCCTAAAATCAAGCCCTAGACATGTAAGAAGATTCAACAGAAAAATTTGCATTTTTCTCTCAGGACGACTTATGATACAAGTCATACTCTGGTATGAGTCGTAGGTCAAGTCCTGATAAGATACTGGTTGTCAGATCTTGGACCTACAAGTTAAGGTATGAATCATTGTTTGGTGTGATGAATCATGGTTAACAGCAGAGTTTTCTGTTCCAGTTACAACAGCTCAAGGTACGAGTCATAGTAGGATATAACGGGTCAAGGTACAATTAATTGTAGGAAATAACGAGACGTGGAATGCAGTCATGGTTTGGACCTACTGAGGGGAGGAATGATGACACAAGTTAAGTTACAACTCATTGTAGGAAACAATGAGTCATTGTAGGCATCCATGGTGAGAATCATAAAGTTGGAAATATGGACCGGCTGACAATGGAAGGAAACCACGAGTCGCGGTTTGGTTGTACGAGTCGTGGTACGACTCATGGTAACTGGCAATGTGTTTTTTCCTGATGAATCATTAAGGACATTTTCATAATTTCTAAGCCTCTAACTTCCTAATGACGTTATTTTAAGCCCCGAAATGTGTGTTTTAAGAGGATTTAACCTATCCAAAGTCATTAGGCTCCCATGCATGCATTAAACTGAAATTCCCTTCCAATATCAAACTAGAATTCTCCTCAATTTCTTTCTCAATTCTCTTGAGCTTTCAAGGCTAGTTTGGAAATCAGTTTACTCCCAGTGTTTAGATTCAAGCTATGTTTTTAGAATATGATTTTAGCTTTGTTGAAAAACAATGTGAGCTAAACATATGTTTTGGGAGTAGTGTCTAGCATCGAGTAAGTTTGGGGTTCCAAGGTTCCCCGATCTCATAACTACTGATCTTGGGCAAATTTATATGCCCAAGTGATACTAAAATGTGTCATTTTAGCCTTGTTTATCTATCAATGTTTATACATTCTCATGTGATTGGTAATAAAATGTGAATTTATACTAACCAACATGATTAGCATTGTTTTGCAGGTAAAATGTAATTTCGGGAAGCTAAAATGCGTGTTGGAAGAGATCGGGGTTGGACTCGGATGTGAGCAAAGGACAAGGCATTAAAAGGCACAAAATAAAGAGGCTCCGCGATGGAGCCGTGTCACGCTGCCATCGCGGAGGCCTTCTGCCTGGATAGGGAATTTTCGGCCTACTTCCAGTAAGGGTCCGCGTTGGGTCCGTGGCACGGTGGCCTGGCTCCGCGTTGCACGCCGTGCCACGTTGGGCCTTATTACCTGTACCCCCAATTTCCAGTGAGGGTCCGCATCGGTGGCGTGTCACGGAGGCAGTGCTCCGCGATGCACTCCGTGACACGTTGCTTGTTATTTTGGAAAAAATTCCCACTAGTATAAATAGAACACTTAGGTTCATTTTTCAATATTCTGACTGGGTGGAGCAAGAACGTGGGTTACAGGCAGTTGAGGGGAAAAAATTATCAGGGTTTTTCTCTCTTTCCTTCTCCTTGAATTCAATTGCTTGTATGTTTAACACTCATTTAACGATGTTTAATCCACAAATGAGTGGCTAATTCCTCTTCTTGCTGAGGTTAAGAACAATTCTATTGAAATGTGATTGTTGATTGAATTGGTTTTTCATCTTTTCTTCCATGGTTGTTCTATTGATTCTTGTTCTTACTGCATTAATGTGTGGCCTACGTTAATGTACATCTAAAAAGTCCGGTTTCACTCGAGAGAGCAAGAAATTGGAAAGTTGTGAATTAATAGGATATGATCCTTTCTTAGTTTGGGAAAATTGAGAATTGATTTACCTTCAGGATAGAAATATACCTAAAAGTCGTATTAGTCAATTTAGGAACCGGGTTTGTATAGCTAGAACATGAATTTTCGTTTAATCACAGAAATGTAGGTGGACGGTTCATGATTCTTAAGTTGGGTTAAATACGAGAGTTTTAATCCATTGGCAGTAGTTCTTGACTAGCAACCAGAGGAAAAGACTAACCAAATGATATTGATAATTAATTTCTTTACATGTTCATTTAACCTCAGCATGCTCACATTAATAGTTCAGACTCACAGTAGTTAATCGTTTTAGACTTAGCATAAAAATTAGAACCCAAAAATGTCAACTCTTGGTTACACTGTTGTCTTCATTGTTAAAAGTAAAATATAGTAACACTTGAGTAGTTCTTTACCTTATCCCATTCCCTGTGGGATTGATACTTGGCTTACTTAAGCCACTTTACTACTTGTTCGACCACGTGCACTTGCGTGTAGCTATACACCCATAGCAAAACAATCGAACAAGTTTTTGGCGCCGTTGCCGGGGACTGGCAATTGGTGAATTTTTCTTAAGTGTTAATTTACTATATTTTTTTCGTAGTGTTGACAACTTGGTCTTAGTGTTTGTTTTAATTCTTTTATATTTTTTTCCGGATACCCTTATTGACATGACATCATGGAATACAAATGGTTTAAATGGTGTATACTCATATTTTGGAGAATCTTGTCTGAATTGCGGAGGACACCACTCTTGGCAACACTGTAACACGTGCAGTATATGTGGTGGTCAAGATGGCTATTGGGATGGCTGTCCGAATGCATATTCCCCTCCCCCAAGCCCCTACTATGATCCTTTTATTGTTTTTGCTGAATATAGGCATGCTGAAAATGAGGACTTGGGACGCCAATCTCAAATAGAAGACATGCTGAAACAACTCCTGGAGAAATCAGAAGCAATGAAGGAGGCGATGGCAGTATTGAGAATTCAGCAAGAAGAGAATGCAGAGGCTCTAGAAAGGATGAGCGTTAAATTCACGGAGATGATTGCTGAGGCTGAAGCTTGTGATAAATTGCAGGTAACAGTTTTAGCCGATATTCAAGAGGAACTACAAGAGGAAGACAAGGGTGAATTTTTGGATGAAGCCCAACAATTAGAATCTCTTGAGTGTCCCCGTGATGGGCTCACACTTATGGAAAATCTATTCATGGAAGAAGAGATAGAGTATCCCCCAGTTGACATTAATGGAGAGATAGATGTCGATGCTGAGAAGGTGTATACAAGTAAGGAGGTCAAGCACAAGGCAGTTTCAGAGTTGAGGTTTATTGGACCACACTCGAAGCATTTTTCGACATTAAGTTTGGTTGACAACATAGAAATAGAGTCTTCCAAGCTTATAGAGAAATGTCTAGAGGAGGACCAAGCCCCATATATTTTGAAATTTGCTAACTCAGAGAGACAAAATGACTTCGCTTACTTGAGGGCCAATAGGTTCAAAAGGCAACATCTACTGCTTGGTCCTTACAATTTTTCACCACCACCCCTGGAGCATAAGAGGAAATTAGAGAAGAAATTAGGGGTGAGATTCATATCCTCAAGGTGGAGGAAAAAGCGGTGAAACTGGATACGTCGTGCCGCGACGGTAAACCAGGCGCTGCACGGGAGGCAACCCGTGAAATTTTTTTTCTTTGTAAATTGTGAATAGATTTTTCTTTGTTTTTATTTATTTTATTTTCTATTTTCTTGATTAACAACAAAATGTTTCGTTTTTATTTTTGTTTTTATTGTTATTTTGAGTGAAACCTATAATTCTAACCAATTTCCTGTAGTAAGGTGAATTTCAGGTCGAACGGAGGGAAAATATGCAAGAAATCGCAAAGGAAAAGTCGAGGTATGAAAATCAAGATAAAGTGGCAAAACAGTGAGCTAGGGCGATAGCTCCGTGTCACGGAGGAGGGCCTCCGCGTTACCCTCTGTGACACGTTGAGGTGTAAATCCGGAATTTTAAATGAATTCCAGAACACCCTCACGACAGCTCCGTGTCACGAAGGCAGTGCTCCGCGATGCTCTCCGTGACACGTTGCTGTGTATAACGCAACGGGTCACACCGGGTCGCCGGGTGACCCGCGCGATTTTTCCACTTTTAAACCCCGAATCCCCCTCAATTTTCCTTATTTCTCACACACTCCGTGACCAATCTCCCTAAAACCCCTCCCCCTTCAACATGACATGGAATAGGCCAAGGATTTCTTTGAGTTTTCTTCAATTCTTCAAATTCAAGGTATGTTCTTCAATTCCTTCTCATTTCTTGTCGATTTTCTTCGATATTGAACATGTGATGTGAGCTAAACTTGCCCTAAGTAGAAACTAAGCGTAAATTCAATTGAATTATTGTTGATGGATGTTCGGAGTATCATTGTGATTTCTTGAACTCGTTAATTGCATAATTTAATCGAATTTTTTTGTTACAATCATAATTAGGGCTTGTTTTTGAATTTGAAGTGGAAAAATGTAGTGAACTAGTGAAATTCATGCTGGGTTGTACATGTTGAGTGAGATGAGTCGTTGTGCTAATTGTTATTATGCTAAAAGACCGACGGATTCTCGGGTTAGGGGAATATTGAAATTTGCAAGAATTGGATGAGTTGTATAGGTTCATGTAGATAAATTCTTGTTGTTTTCGTTTCTTTGTTTCTCCTTGCTAAGTGCGATGAGATAAAATGTTATCGATGGTAATGATTGTGTTCAGCTGTACGAAGTCTGAGTAGTACACAGAATATATACCGTCGAATTCTTCAAATGCACTAAGCACGTTTGTATATTTGGTTGTTTGTTTGTGTAAATAGGTATGATCTTACCGTAATGTTGTAACTTTAACTAAGGAATAAGTGTGGGGTAGCCTAGCTTAACCCGACCTTAGTCGAAGCTGATACTCATTGGCTTAACATTGATCTTGTCTATTTGGGTTGACAGGAAAAAATGGCAAGCAGGCAAGAAAAGGGGAAAGGCGCATCAACATCTGGCGCCGGAAGAAAGAGAATCAGACTGGGCACAGCAGTCCCAGCAGCACCAGCGGTTCCACGCGGCCAACGCTGCCAATACGGAACCAGGTGGGTGACGGAAGAGGGGAAGAAGTGGTATGCCAAGCACGAGGAGAGCAAGTACTTCCCCTAGGAACACATAGCACGGGAACCATTAGCATAGGAGTTCCCTAGGATTGTCCACAGGATCGAGGCAGCTGGGCTCAACTTCATCTTTGAAGAGCCTAAGGAATGCAACTTGCACCTCGGGAATTCTATGCCAATTGGAACACGACTCTCAGAAGTCACACCATCAAAATCAGAGGGCAAATAGTCACCTTTGAGCCCCACCACCTCAATGCTATCATAGGGGCGCGGGACACAGACGCCCACGTGCTTCGACAACTGAACATCACTCCACCATATGCGGACATCAGACGCACCTTGCGTGGAACCCGATCGACAGCTAGATGGAGCAGACACAAGGAGAGGGGCTACCATTAGACTTTTACCTACTCACAGATTAACAGGGAAGCCAGGATATGGCTTAAGATCGTCTGTTCCTGCCTAATCCCGGGGGTACATATGACTGATGTAACCCGGGATCATGTATGCCTGGTGTACGCCCTGATGAAAGGGCTGGAGATCAACGTGGGGGCGGTGATTATCTCGCCATGAAGAGAGCCCGGTTGCATAAGGGGCACATATATAGATTTGGTGGGCGGCGGGCCTTAGATGTCACCAAAACTAAGGCTCCCGACACCACCCACGGGCCTGTTCTTACACTTGGCGAGCGACATACTCGTGATGATCAGTACATGGCTCGCATGTACGGGATGCAGATGCTCTAGATGAGGATAGGCGGGAGGCCGACAATAGAGGAGGAGCTACGGCAACTCGAGCTAGACTACCCTTTTGGCGAAAATGCCAGGGCTCTATGCCGAGTGGGGCCAGCATTTGTAGAGCCCACGGATGATGATGTCCCCACAGATGAGGAGACACGTCGGGAGGACTCCGATGATGACGATGGGGGTGATTCAGACATGGGAGATGAAGCAGCAGCACCTGATGAAGAAGTGGAGTATTTTGATTGATTAGGGAGTTCGCCCACCCAATTTTTGTGCTATTTTAATTTTTGTGAACACTGGGGATAGTGTTCGAGATAAGTGTGGGGTTGGAGTAGTTAGGTGCTGGTTGTGCTGTTATGTATGTTCTAATCTGTTGTTGTGCCTGTGAATAAAATTTTCTGACCCTGTGATTTGTGATTGTTAAGTTGTTGTTCTGTACTGTAATTATATGTGAAACTGTTGTGCGTTGCTGAATATTGCTAGCTAATTTTGTACATAAGTTTGTTTATCGAAATGATCGATAGTTTTTTTTTTCAATTCTTGGGTTTCTCGGCGTTTGTTTTTGGTTCTTTTACCGAGAATGGTCCCATTGAACTGAAGTCTTAGTTAGTGACCGTTCCCTATGATGGATGGATGACGACCGTCTTAAGGGAAATGTAGTCGTTTGGAGTAGATTTTTTTTTCATTTAGTTTTCAATTGTTTTCTTGTGTGGGTTGCATCCCAAAACCTGTAGTTACTTTATGGTTGCAGAATTTTGGTTGCGTGTTGTACATGATATTTGAAATGCAAAGGTGATTCGTATGAAAGCATGCAACTTTGTAAATATGTTGAGATACCTAGGCCATAGAGTCGATTCAGCGTGATTGAGGCTTAATGTTTGAATTCTTGTAATTAGCTGATTGAAGAGTCTGTGAATAAGTCTTGAATTGAGCATGTGCAATAAGTGTGAAGCGAGGTTTTGTTATTCCATGCTATTGTGAAGTGTCTAGAACTTGCCTGGTGTGTGTACAAAACGAAATGAAGGAGGTGTATTGTAGGAAAGGATGTAGGCATTTCTTTGGTTTAACTGAAAGTTTCTATTTTTCATTATCATACCCACCTTGATTGTATACCCTAGTAAGCCCGTTGAGCCTTTAGCCTATTATATTTTTTCTTTTGTCAAACAGTGTAAACCGAGCTTAATACCTTCTTTTCATTAGCCGTAAAGTTGATCCAAAACTCCTAAGCGCTTAAGAAGAGAAAATAATTTTCCCAAAGTATCAAAGAGTGAGAATGGTGAAAATAAAAGAAAAGCAGAGTGATAAAGGGAAAGAAAAGGTTGAAGGTGCACTTGTTATAAATAAACTATAATAAAGATGTATGAAAAATCTTTGTTGTTGTGTCAAGTGTACTTAATGAGATGGGTCAAACTAAAGACAGACTTCAAGAATGGGAGGATGAAGAAAGAAACACTGCCCATGAGTTTGATGGGATGTATGGAAAAGGCGCTTAAGGATGCTAGTGGCTATTGTTGGCTAGCCCAATATTTACTAGTTCCGTAGCTTACATTACAACTCGTTAAAGTCCTACGTGATCTTACATCACACTTCTTTATATTAGTGGAGTAATACACTAAAGGCAAGCTTATGGGTCGTGACATGATGCATGTGAATTCTTTTGGGAGAGAGAGCGAAATTGTGTTTATATGCCCCTGCTTGAAATTTTGTGAGTTCATATGATAAAAAAGGGGAAAAGTCTCTTGTGTTGTGAGGGCACATGCTTGATGAGAGATTAATTTTCCTGTCGGATGTCTTGATCAGCTGATTTGCATGAGTTTGCCAATATCGAGAGTCGATTCTTAAGTCTAGGAGGTCTTGATGTATTGAAGGTCATTGCATTGATTGGACCATGCATGTTTCTTGATGATTTGCTGTATTGAATAATCGATATGACCGTAGCCTAAATTGTCGAACCAAAGTAGCGAGGTTTTGGTGTAAATTGCATGAGGTGTAAGATTGTTGTTCGAGGACGAACAAGGATTTAAGTGTGGGGTAAGTGATCTTGGGCAAATTTATATGCCCAAGTGACACTCAAATGTGTCATTTTAGCCTTGTTTATCTATCAATGTTTATACATTCTCATGTGATTGGTAATAAAATGTGAATTTATACTAACCAACATGATTAGCATTGTTTTGCAGGTAAAATGTAATTTTGGGAAGCTAAAATGCGTATTGGAAGAGATCGGGGTTGGACTCGGATGTGAGCAAAGGAAAAGGCATTGGAAGGCACAAAATAAAGAGGCTCCGTGATGGAGCCGTGTCACGCTGCCATCGCGGAGGCCTTCTGCCTGGATAGGGAATTTTTGGCCTACTTCCAGTAAGGGTCCGCGTTGGGTCCGTGGCACGGTGGCCTGGCTCCGCGTTGCACGCCGTGCCACGTTGGGCCTTATTACCTGTACCCCTAATTTCCAGTGAGGGTCCGCGTCGGTGGCATGTCACAGAGGCAGTGCTCTGCGATGCACTCCGTGACACGTTGCTTGTTATTCCGGGAAAAATTCCCACTAGTATAAATAGAACACTTAGGTTCATTTTTCAATATTCTGACTGGGTGGAGCAAGAACGTGGGTTACAGGCAGTTGAGGGGACGAAATTATCAGGGTTTTTCTCTCTTTCCTTCTCCTTGAATTCAATTTCTTGTATGTTTAACACTCATTTAACGATGTTTAACCCACAAATGAGTGGCTAATTCCTCTTCTTGCTGAGGTTAAGAACAATTGTATTGAAATGTGATTGTTGATTGAATTGGTTTTTCATCTTTTCTTCCATGGTTGTTCTATTGATTCTTGTTCTTACTGCATTAATGTGTGGCCTACGTTAATGTACATCTAAAAAGTCCGGTTTCACTCGAGAGAGCAAGAAATTGGAAAGTTGTGAATTAATAGGATATGATCCTTTCTTAGTTTGGGAAAATATAGAATTGATTTACCTTCAGGATAGAAATATACCTGAAAGTCGTATTAGTCAATTTAAGAACCGGGTTTGTATGGCTAGAACATGAATTTTCATTTAATCACAGAAATGTAGGTGGACGGTTCATGATTCTTAAGTTGGGTTAAATATGAGAGTTTTAATCCATTGGCAGTAGTTCTTGACTAGCAACCGGAGGAAAAGACTAACCAAATGATATTGATAATTAATTTCTTTACATGTTCATTTAACCTCAGCATGCTCACATTCATAGTTCAGACTCACAGTAGTTAATCGTTTTAGACTTAGCATAAAAATTAGAACCCAAAAATATCAACTCTTGGTTACACTGTTGTCTTCATTGTTAAAAGTAAAATATAGTAACACTTGAGTAGTTCTTTATCTTATCCCAGTCCCCGTGGGATCGATACTTGGCTTACTTAAGCCACTTTACTACTTGTTCGACCACGTGCACTTGCGTGTAGCTATACACCCATAGAAAAACAATCGAACAACTACGCGCCAGCATAGGTATATATATTTGGGACCTCTCAAGAGATTTTTCCCTTGCCCCAAAGGGCTCAACTTATATCGATATCATGGTTTAGCGTCCTTAACCCTAGGTAGGTTTTGGACGGCTCTCCCACTCGAGTGTGATAGTTGGGGCATCACGTAAGCTCTATCATGATGGTGTTGGTTATGATGAGTCTCCCATTGTTCCTCATGATTTTAGTTACTCGTTTTCATGACTTATGATATCATTTTATACAACAGATTTTACCCAATGATCAGTTTATGAGCTTTTATTTAAGATTTTCAGCTGTAACAAGTTAGATGATTTCTATTTCTAAATCTTGGGTCACTATGTTCAGTTATAATAACCAGCTTATGATTATATATATCTCAGATTTAGTTTTCAGCATGCAGTCCTTATTCTCATGATCTTTTGATTTATATGCATGATTTCAGCTAACGTTTTACTAAGCATATTTTACTTACCTTAAATACTCAGTACATTCCAAGTACTGACCGCATACTTTATGCTATTGTCATCTCATGATATAGATTCAGATGATCTAGCTTAGCCTCGCAGTCCAGTCTAGCCCCTTCTTTTGGTGAGTCCTCATTTTTTCGAGGAAAATTAGTAGTTATGTTTTACGTGTTATTTTAGTTTTGAGGCTCCAGCGAGCTAGTTGGGGCTGTTGTCCCATCAGCTCATCAGATATTTTAGAGGCTTTTCAAATATTATGTAGATGATTCAGCTTGTCGAGTGTTGACTCCATTTATGTCCTTTGTTATATTTCAGACTTCCGCTTATTCATGTTGCCTTTAATTTCTGCTTTAGTTATGCTCTTAAATTGCTATGCATGTTCCATGGGTTAGCTTGGAGGTATTCGTGGTTCTAGGTTCTGTGTCTCGATCCAGGCCTTTGCTTGAGTCATGACAAAAGGTATGAATAGCTTCCCTAAACTCAGCATCAACCGGCTCTGGTGCATGGTGCTCCTGGACTGGTGGGGCTTGTTGGTGCCCATTTCCTTTGCCATCCTCGTGGCCGTCTCTTGCAATCACAAATAACATGAATTAGAAGGATAGGGAGACTTTTCATCGCACAACATGAATCCTAAACATTTCGTAGCCTTTTCTTCATAAGTGTGGCGCGCTTTACACCTATGAAAAAGACTCTTCTCAACTTGGTTTTCAAACACCCTAGGATACTTCAAACCAACAGCTCTGATACCAAGTTTGTCACGACCCAAACGGAGGCCTGGATCGCAACACGGGACAAGGAGCCCCGAGAGACTCCAAGTCGACCCATGGCATGAACATACATCTACCTTAATTAGTAAAAGGGAAGAATCAACATAATACTCTTAGCAGGGGTCTGAAATAAACATAACATCAGAATACACAACCTGAAGCCGAATACATCCCTTTGTCTTAAAAGCCTCTAAACATGATGAGTTGATGGGACAAGACCCCAACTAACTCAATAAAGATGAAACTAAAAATACATAAAGAAAATCCGAATAAGTCTAGTCATCGAGAGATGAGGACTCACCAACAACGTAAGATGCTAACTCTGAAGACTGACTATGAATGGGGCTGAGCCTGAGGGCCGGATCCTGTATCATGAAATGATACAACATAGAGTATGAGGTCAATACGTGGAATGTACCGAGTATGTAAGGTAAATAAAATCGCTCAAATAAGTAAAATCATTTAAAGAAATGCATAACGTAGATCATAAACAATAAGAATCTGAGAACAGGGCTTGCATGCATTCTTTCTAAAGTCATGATCTCATCATAACATAACATAACATCATAACTGAATCGATTCTCATGAGTAAAACTGAACATTGAGTCAAACCTTCTTTAGAACATATATAGATGTAATAATCTCATAAATGATAACATGCATAACTGAAATTATAAGGAACAATAGGAGACTCGTCTTTTAACCGGCATACCACGATAGAGCTTATGTGGTCCAAACTATCACAGTCAAGTGGGAAGAGCCATCCAAAGTTTTTCCAGGGCTAGGGACGATACCATGATATCGATATCAAGCTCATGGCCCAACAGGGCAGGGGATATCTCACAAGGGAGGTCCCAAAATAATATGTATAATAGTATAAAACTATGTTGGCGCATAGTTCTGAGGCATAGGGTGATCGACCCTTAGCCTACTCGGTGCTAGACACTGCTCCCAAAAATATGCATATGCTCTACATCATTTTTAAACGAAGCTCAACATCGTCTTTTAACGAAGCTCAATAATCAAATACATCTCAAATGTGAAATCATGCATATGAGAAGCTTTAACTGAAACCATATCACAAGCTGAAAGATAATTGAGAGTCTTCGCTCCAAAATCATGTGGTAAGCTTAATTTGGGAAATCTTAAATCATATATGAACATGTGGGCATGGCCCAATACTTTCTCATGCTTGAAAATACTCAATTCACATTGAAAACATGCATTGGGTAAAACCCCATAAATTTGACATAGAAAATTCATGATTTAGAGAGGGATTGGTCATGGGTGTGAAAGGAATCACCCATTCATTACCCTACATACCTGATTGAGGTTGATTCTTACACTTCTCTGATTGCCCAAGAGGAATTGAAAAGAAATTTAAGAGGAATAAACTTGATCACCCTCTCTAACCTTCTACCTTTGCGTGCATGAATGAATATGACCTAAAATGAACTTAACCCTCTTAAAAGATATCATTCAAAACTTTAAACTACATAGTTTAGGCCTGAGGACCTTAGGAATTACAGAAAAGCCCTTACTAAATTCGCTGAAAATAATTGCCAGGTAGTCCCTACAAGGGACCTAACGACTCGTCCTCACTGGCCACGACTTGTGGCATGATCTGTGAAGTACACTGCTTATCAATTCATCTGGGCTCATCACAGTTGACGTCATGATTTGTTGCTGGTGACCACGACTCGTGGTCACCACCCGTCACATACACTGCCATGGATTTTTATACCTTGCTTCATCCTGCTGCACACGACCCTCCCCACGAATCGTGTTGACCGACCACGACTCATGGGGTCCCTCCGTTAAGTAATCTGCCTCGTTCCTTCTCTTTTCTCAACCACCACTCCCCACGATTAACCTAATGAGTCGTGGGGCTGACCATGAATCGTGGTCAAGTCCGTGGGGATCCTATTTCTCAAATTTCAACCCAACCCCTAAGACTCACCACGAGTCAAATCACAACTCATGGGCTGCTCTCACGGGTCACGTGACAATCCGTTCTGTGCCCGATGCTAGTGTTTGAACTTTTCTCCATTTCAACTCTAGTGTTTGATCTTTGGGCTTCCAGGGTATAACAGAGGATTTTCTAGGTCTGAAGAAACCCTTTTCTAAGAGATCTTTTAATTGCTCCTTCAACTCTTTTAGCTCAGTTGGAGCCATTCTATATGGGGGAATAGATATAGTCTGCGTATCGAGAAGAAGGTCAATACCAAAATCGATCTCCCGCTGGGGAGAAATTCCCGGTAAATCATCTGGAAACACTTTTGGATATACGCACACTACAGGAACTGATTGGATAGTCGGGGTTTCAGATGTAGCGTCCTTAACCCTAACTAGATTGTACACACAACCCTTAGAAATCATCCTTCTGGCCTTAAGGTAGGAAATAGAGCGACCTATAGGTACAACTAAACTACCCTTCCACTCTAGGACTGGCTCACCCGAAAGCCAAAACTCTACCGCACGGGTTCTATAATTTACTGAGGCATAACATGCATGTAGCCAACCCATGCCAAAGATAACATCAAAATCTGTCATGGCTAGCTCTACTAAATCTGCTGAGGTGACTTTCGGAAGGACTATGATAGGGTAATTTCTATATATCCATTAGGCTATAACTGAATCACCGACTAGAATAGAGACTGAGAAAGATTCTGATAGGATTTTTGGACTGACTCCGAAACTACTAGCAACATAGGGCGTCACAAAGGATAAAGTAGCCCCTGGATCTAACAAAGCATATACATCAAGGTGGAATACTCATAACATACCAATGACTACGTCTGGAGAGGCCTCTTTCTCCTGACGAGATGCGAGGGCATAGAATCTGTTCTGACACTGACCACCACCTACACTAGTGGAGGTTTCCCGCTGAGTTGAGCGTGCTAGTGGGGCTGATGAACTGGTAGCCGAGTCTTGGCCTCTACCATGGCCCTGTCTAGCTGCTGGACAATTTCTAAGCATATGTCAGGGCTTCCCACATCTGAAAAAAGTACCTGAACTTGCTCAGCACTAACCCGTGTGTCACCGGCCACACCTGTTACAAGCTGGAATACTAGGCTCACGGATTTGCTCTCCTGACCTCGAGAGCCTAATGCTCATCCCCTCTAGTCACGCCTAGATCTGGATGGCACACTTGCTGCTGATGGCATTGGGGCTAATGATCTCTGGTGGGACTGCTGACGGTGCCCACGACCAGGTCTTTATTGGGAGAATCCAAAGCTATCAGTCTTGGCCCTCTTAGCCTCTCTCTCCCGCTCACTCACCTATACCGCCTCTATCTACTGGGCGTACAGAACTATCCAAGGAAAGTTAATGTTTTAATGAAGCATAGTGGTCTGGCAATCTTTGACCAAATAGTTTGCTACGCATGCATGAACCGACTCACTCGAGCCCTCTGGTCTGCCACCATATCAGGTGCATATTTGGATAGGCGGGTAACTCTAGAGCATATTCCTAGACCATCATATTGTTCTACCTCAAGTTCACAAATTCTGCTGCTTTTATTTCCCTCATCTCTCGAGGAAAGAACCGACACAAATATACGGTATAGAACTCATCCCAACCAATAGGGTACGTTCCAACTTCCCTACCATCCTTCCACTATTTGAACTAGATATGTGCAACCCCTTTTAACTGATAAGAGGCTAAGTTTGAGCACTCCTCCCTGTCACCCCCATGATTTGGGTGATTTTCTAAACCTCATAAATAAACTGTGGGGGTCCTCGTCCACCTTCGACCTAAGGAACTCCGGAGGGTTCATCCTCAGAAAATCTCTAACTCTCGACAACTATTCCTATTCTGAGGGACATACTCTACTGCCTGTAGGTTGACTTGGGCAGTCAAAGCCTGAGCTAACATCTGAATGGCAGCCCCAAACTCTGCATGGGCCACCTGCTCGAGCACATGATCCTAGGGGCTGGTGGGGCCTGTTAGTGCCCATCCCCAATTCTATTCTCATGGCCATTTTCATTTCCGTTTCTTCTTCCGTTAACTCAGTAAGGAGGAATGATTCTTCAAACACGTATAGCACAAGTTAGAAGGATAGAGAGACATTTCATCAAACGAAATAGATCATGAAAGAAGGGAACATTTTCTAAAACGTAACGTAGCCTCTTCGTCATAAGTGTGGGGCGCTTCACACCCATGAAAAAGACTCTACTTAGCATGAATTTCAAACACCCTAGGACACTTCAAAACCTAATGCTCTGATACAAAGTTTGTCACGACCCAGACTAAGACATGAGACAAAGAACCCCAGAGGCTCCATGTCGACCCATGGCATGAACATGACATCTAAGCTCAACATAATAATGCGGAAGTCTAACATATGTAAAATAGAAAAAGTCTAAAAATCTGATAACATCAAATATCTGAATACATAACGGCTATCTGAAACAGAAAACATACTATGTCTGATAAGCCTCTACATACTAACGAGTTGATGGGACAAGACCCTATCTAACCCACTAAAACTAAAACTAAAGATACTGAATACAACTGATAAAAGGGTCCTCGAAGGATGAGGATTCACTAGCTCTGAATGAGAGGTGCTACAATGAGGATCTAGCTAACGGCGGGGCTGAACCTGAATGTCGGAGCCTGTATCATGAAACGATACACCATAGAGTATGCATTCAGTACATGAAATGTATTGAGTACAAAAGGTAATTAAAATTGCTAAGTAAATGAAATCAGAGATCATGCATATCATAAAACATTTCAAGATAAGATTCTGAGAGTAAAGCTTGCATGCTATTATCTGAAAACATGATTAAAACATGAATGAGTATCATAACTGATTCGAATGACCTAAAGCTGAAATTGATAATCATAAGTAAAACTGAACATTAGGTGAAACCATCTGAAAACATAATATCATAACTAATGAACATGCATAACTAAAAATCATGAGGAATAATGGGTGACTCGTCATATAACCGACATTACCATGATAGAGCTTACGCGGTCTCAACTATTACATTCAAGTGGGCAGAGCTGTCCAAAGCCTTGCCAGGGCTAAGGGTGTTACAATGATATCGATATCAAGCTGAAGGTCCCCTTGGGGAAGGGGAAGCTCACAAGGGAGGTCACAAATAATCTGATCATACCTACGGTGGCACGTAGTTCAAATACACAGGGTTGACTGACCCTTAGTTTACTCGGTGCTAGACACTACCCCTAAAAACATGCATATGCTCTCTATCCTTTTTCAACGAAGCTGAACCATCGCCTAGTGACGAAGCTGAATCATAAAAATACATGTAAATCTAAAATCATAACATGAGGAGCCTTGTCTCAAACCATACCACAAGCTGAAAAGAGTGGGAGTCTAGACTCCAAAATCCATGTGGTAAGCTAATAACATGAATTTGAGATAAATCATGAAACATACTTGATCATATAGGCTTTCCCAAAATTAAACATACTTGAAATAGACTTTGATATTCAAAAAACATGAATGTAGATATGGGTAACCGAAATCATACTTTCATCATATATACATCACATCATGCTTGAAAACATATATCATAATCTCAACCTTTCATGAATTTTCATAATTGGGCATCATAATTTAAAGACTTTGAAAACATGAATTTGTAACTAAAACATTATAAAACATGCCCATGAATCATAATTCAACATTAGAAACATGAATGAATTATACCCATGATAGATACTTAGAACATTCATAAGTTGGGTTAAAACCCCATAGATTCATCAACTAGAATTTCTATGAATTTTAGAAGGAATTGGGCATGGGAGTGGATGGAAATTCATAACCCTACATACCTGGGTAAATCTAATTTACACTTCCCCTTGAAAGCCCAAAGAAAATTGGAGAGAAATTAGGGAAATTCTTCAAGCTTTATCTCCAAGGAAGAGCTCTAATTTGCATACAAGGAATGCTAAGACTTATAATAAATTTAACAACCTTAAAACCCTTATAACTGAGCTTAAAACAACATAGTTTAGGACCTTAGAACTTAAGAATTATGAAAATACCCTTAATGAAAAGTGTAGAATTTCTACTGCCAGTGACAATGAGTGGTACAACGGATCGTTCTTTGATACCACGACTTGTGGTATCCGTCCGTTACTTCTTCTATCACTTTTTAACTTCTCTGATCCTAGTATAAGGACTCGACAGAATGGGTTGTTACTCCAAACGACGACCCGTTACTGCCTCCCGTTACCTCGCTAGTTTCCAACTCAGATCTTTAACAACGACTGGTTAGGATGAGTCATTACTAGTCCCGACGACTCATCATTTTTGGCCGTTACCACCACTGCTCATCTTCTGGAAATCCCCCCAATAGAAACCTACCACGACTCATTGTCCCACACAACGAGTTATTCCATGACTCATGCTAGTCACCCGACAAGGACCATCTTCACAACGACCCCCTTACCATGATTCGTTACATCAACCAATGGGTCGTCCTTAGACCCATTACAATAGATCCTTCTAGTGCCAACCCTGACAACGAGTATCTCCAATGGGTCATTAGACCCTCCAGTAACTCGTACAATGAGTCGTTCTGATTAAAATCTCAGGTTTTTCTGCTGCTTTTCATGTCAAATCTCGAGTCTAGTCTTAGGCACTTCCAGGGTATTACAGCGGCTTCATCACCTCTAGATCGCCCTTCGATACCTGGTCCTCAGCCCAATTTAGGTCGAGGTAGGGGTAGAGGTGGAGAGGCATCTAGCTCAGTGACAACGCAAAATAGATTCTATGCTTTGGGTGGTCGGTAGGACCAGGAGGCATCCCCTGATATTGTTATAGGTACTTTGAATATTCATTATCGTGCTGTGTATGCCTTTATTAATCCTGGTTCTACACTCTCTTCTGTTGGACCATTGGTTGCGAGTCATCTTGGGATAGTCCTTAAATTACTGTCTAGACCATTTGCTGTTTGTACGTTGGTTGGCGAATCTGTGTTAGCTAAGCGGGTTTACTGGAATTGTGTAGTGTTAGTGTGTGATAGATTAACCTTAGCTGACCTGGTTGAGCTGGAGAGGGTTGATCTTGATATTATTATGGGTATGTATTGGTTTGTGTGTTATGCAAATATTGCTTGCAGAACCAAAGTTGTTAGATTTCACTTTCTGGGAGAGCCATTTCGGGAATGATGAGGTAATGCCGCTACGCCTAAAGGTAAGTTTATTTCATACCTTAAGGCTTAGAAGTTGATATCCAAAGGTTGTATTTCACATCCGGTTTGGGTAAGAGACTTGGAATGTGAGCTTATAACTCTCTAGTCAGTCCTTGTAGTAAATGAGTTCCCAGAGGTTTTCCCAGAAGATTTGCCTGGGAATCCTTCGGAAAGGGAGATAGACTCTGCCATTGATTTGCTTCTAGGCACCCAGCCAATATTAATACCTCTGTATAGAATGACCCCAACTGAGTTAAGGGTATTAAAGGAGCAGTTGAAAGATTTGATCGAGAAGGGTTTATCTGGCTTAGTGTGTCGCTGTGGGGTGAACCAGTGTTGTTCGCACGGGAGAAAGATGGATCGTTGAGGATGTGTATTGATTATAGGCAATTGAATACGGTAACGATTAAAAATAAATATCTACTTCCCAGGATTGATGACCTATTTGATCATTTATAGGGTGCTAGGCGCTTTTCAAAGATTGATTTGAGATCCGGATACTACCAGTTACGGGTTAGGGAAGTGAATGTCCCCAAGACTGCTTTCAGGACCAGGTATGACCAGTATGAGTTTCTGGTGATGTCATTTAGGCTTACTAATGCCTCAACAGCTTTTATGGATTTGATGAATAAGGTGTTTAGGCCCTTCCTTGGTGTATTTGTAATTGTCTTTATTAATGACACCCCAATTTATTCATGATCAGAGGCTGAGCATGTAGATCACTTGAGAGCTGTGTTAGAGACTCTCCAGGAGCACATGTTGTACGCTAAATTTTCTAAGTGTGAATTTTGGCTAACATCCGTGGCTTTCCTTGGTCATGTAATTACAACTGAAAGTATAAGGGTTGATAGTCAGAAAATAGAGGCGATAAAGAGTTGGCCTAGACCCTTGAATCTTAGAGAGGTTTGTAGCTTCCTGGGTTTGGCTGGTTACTATTGTAGATTTGTAGAAGGTTTTTCTACTATCTTCGCGCCGTTGACAAAGTTGAGTCATAAAGCAGCTAAGTTCCTATGGGCAGAGGCATTCAAGTGTGGTTTTCAGAATATGAAAGATAGGTTGACTTCAACACCTGTCTTGACTCTTCCAGAAGGTACAAAGGGTTATGTGGGTTATTGTGATGCTTCCAGGATTGTCTTATGCTGTGTTTTGATGCAATACGGCAAAGTCATTGCCTATGCTTTGAGGCAGTTGAGGAAGCACGAGCAGAATTACCCTACCCATGATCTAATATTGGCAGCGATGGTGTTCACGCTGAAGATCTGGCGTCACTACCTCTATGGGGTACATGTTGATATTTCTACAGATCGTAAGATCCTTCAGTACTTGTTCCAGTAGAAGGAGTTGAATTTACCACAGAGAAGGTGGCTAAAATTGCTGAAGGATTATGATATTAGTGATCTTGGGCAAATTTATATGCCCAAGTGATACTCAAATGTGTCATTTTTCCTTGTTTATCTATCTATGTTTATACATTCTCATGTGATTTGTAATAAAATGTGAATTTATACTAACCAACATGATTAGCGTTGTTTTGCAGGTGAAATATAATTTTGGGAAGCTAAAATGCATGTTGGGAGAAATCGGGGTTGAACTCAGACGCTAGCAAGGGAAAAAGCACTTGAAGGCACGAATTAAAGGGGCTCCGCGATGGAGCCGTGTCACGCTGCCATCGGGGAAGCATTCTGCCTGGAGGGTGAAATTATGCCTATTTCCAGTGGAGGTGCGCGTTGGGGCCGTGGCACGTTGGCCTAGCCCCTCGTTGCACGTCGTGCCACGTTGGGCATTAATACCTGGACGACCAAATTCCAGTAAGGGTCCACGTCAGTGGCGTGTCACGGAGGCAGTGCTCCGCGATGCACTCCGTGACACGTTGCTTGTTATTCCGGGAAAAATTCCCACTAGTATAAATAGAACACTTAGGTTCATTTTTAATTATTCTGACTTGGTGGAGCAAGAACGTGGGTTACAAGCAGTTGAGGGGACGAAAATATCAGGGTTTTTCTCTATCTCCTTCTTCTTGATTTGAATTGCTTGTATGATTTACACTCATTTAACGATGTTTAATCCACAAATGAGTGACTAAATCCTCTTCTTGCTGAGGTTAAGAACAATTGTATTGAAATGTGATTATTGATAAATTGGTTTTTCATATTTTCTTCCATGGTTGTTCTATTGATTCTTGTTCTTAATGCATTAATGTGTGGCCAATGTTAATGTACATCTAAAAAGTCCGATTTCACTCGAGAGAGCAAGAAATTGGAAAGTTGTGAATTGATAGGATATGATCTTTTCTTAGTTTGGGAAAATTGAGAATTGATTTACCTTCAGGATAGAAATATACCTGAAAGTCGTATTAGTCAATTAAGGAATCGGTTTTGTATGGCTAGAGCATGAATTTCGTTTTATCACAGAAATGTAGGTGGAAGGTTTATGATTCTTAAGTTGGGTTAAATACGAGAGTTTTAATCCATAGGCAATAATTCTTGACTAGCAACCGGAAGAAAGATTAACCAAATTGTATCGGTAATTTATTTCTCTACATGTTCGTTTAACCTCATCATGCTCATACTTATAGTTCAGACTCAAATTGTATATTCGTTTTATAATTAGTATAAAATTAGAAACCAAAACATCAAACTTTTCTTAACACTATTGTCTGCATTTTTAGAGTTAAGGTTTATTTACACTTGAGTAGATTGTTACCCTAGCCCAGTCCCTGTGGGATCGATACTTGGCTTACTTGAGCCACTTTATTACTTGTTCGACCACGTGCACTTGCGTGTTGTTGTGAAAAACACCGAACAAGTTTTTGGCGCTGATCTTGGGCAAATTTATATGCCCAAGTGATACTCAAATGTGTCATTTTAGCCTTGTTTATCTATCAACGTTTATACATTCTCATGTAATTGGTAATAAAATGTGAATTTATATTAACCAACATGATTAGCATTGTTTTGCAGGAAAAATGTAATTTCGGGAAGCTAAAATGCATGTTGGAAGATATCGGGGTTGGACTCGGATGCGAGCAAGGGACAAGGCATTGGAAAGCACAAAATAAAGGGGCTCTGCGATGGAGCCGTGTCACGCTGCCATCGCGGAGGCTTTTTTCTGGAGAGGAAATTTTCAGCCTATTTCCAGTGAGGGTTCGCGATGGGTCCGTGGCACAGTGGCCTGGCTCCGCGTTGAACGCCGTGCCACGTTGGGCCTTATTTCTTGGACCCCCAGTTTCTAGTGAGGGTCCGCGTCGGTAGCGTTTCACGGAGGCTGTGCTCCGCGATGCACTCCGTGACACGTTGCTTGTTATTCTGGGAAAAATTCCCACTAGTATAAATAGAACACTTAGGTTGATTTTTCAATATTCTGACTTGGTGGAGCAAGAACGTGGGTTACAGGCAGTTGAGGGGACGAAATTCTCAGGGTTTTTCTCTCTTTCCTTCTTCTTGTATTCAATTGCTTGTATGTTTAACACTCATTTAACGATGTTCAATCCACAAATGAGTGGCTAATTCATCTTCTTGCTGAGGTTAAGAACACTTGTAATGATATGTGATTATTGATTCTTTGGTTTTTCATCTTTCTTCCATGGTTGTTCTATTGATTCTTGTTCTTACTGCATTAATGTGTGGCCTACGTTAATGTACATCTAAAAACTCCGGTTTCACTCGAGAGAGCACGAAATTGTAAAGTTGTGAATTAATAGGATATGATCCTTTCTTGGTTTGGGAAAATTGGGAATTGATTTACTTTCAGGATAGAAATATACCTGAAAGTCGTATTAGTCAATTTAGGAATCGGTTTTGTATAGCTAGAACATGAATTGCATTTAACCACAGAAATGTAGGTGGATGGTTCATGATTCTTAAGTTGGGTTAAATACAAGAGTTTTAATCCATTGGCAGTAGTTCTTGACTAGCAACCGGAGGAAAAGACTAACTAAATGATATTGATACTTAATTTCATTACATGTTCGTTAACCTCAGCATGCTCACCTTCATAGTCAGACTCACATTAGATAATTGTTTAGACTTAGCATAATTATTAGAAATCAAAAATATCAAACTCTTGGTTACACTGTTGTCTGCATTGTTAGAATTGAAATATAGTACATTTGAGCAGATTGCACTTCGTCCCAGTCCCTGTGGGATCGATACTTGGCTTACTTAAGCCACTTTACTACTTGTTCGACCACGTGCACTTGCGTGTAGTTATATACCCATATAACGTAGAACCGAACAAGTTTTTGGCGCCGTTGCCGGGGACTTGGCAATTGGTGAATTTGTCTTAAGTGTTAATTTGCTATATTTTTATTTTCTTAGTGTTGACAACTTGGTCTTAGCCTGTATTTTGCAGATTTAATCTCTGTTGAACACTGGCAAGAGACAAGGAGCTGGTGGACTCGTATTTGGAGCCAGAAAGATTATTTCATCGTCAGCGGAGAGAAGCTCTAGAAAGAAAGCTGCAGTTGCTCAGACAGACAATCATGGAGCAACAACAGAATCCACCGGTAGTACGGGCAATGTTAGTGCCCGAAGAAGTAGCAGCTCGGCCGGTTCGCGAGGTGGCGATCCCACATGCTAATAATGTCACATCTAGCATCCGCAAACTTGAGCCGGGAGGGAGTTTTGAACTTAAGCAGAATATGGTGCAATTGCTGCACACTAGCGGGCAGTTTACAGGTCTCCCTTATGAAGATCCACAGCAGCATCTCCAAAATTTTTTGGAGATAAGTGACACTTATATCCCCACTGGAGTGTCATCAGATTACGTCCGGCTTACATTGTTCCCATTCTCACTATTGGGAGAAGCCAAGAGGTGGTTGAAGGCTGAGCCACCTAATTCTATTTCGACGTGGGATGATCTTGCAAGGAAGTTCTTGATACGATTTTTTCCCTCTGGTAAAACAACAAGACTTAGAAGTCAAATTCTAAGTTTCAAACAGAGAGAGGGAGAGCATCTATATCAGGCTTGAGAGAGATTCAAGTCCATGTTGCGGGGTCGTCCTCATCATCATCAATCCAATGATGTGTTGGTGCACACTTTTATAGAGGGTTTGGAACCCGATACAAAAATATTGCTAGACTCAGCAGTTGGGGGACAAGCGGTGGAGAAAACTTATGAGGAGCTGTATACCTTGTTGAACCGTATTTCGCAGGGAAATCCGGAATGGAATGCTGATTCGTCAAGAGGAGGGACAAGGAAAGCAGCAGGAGTTCTAGAAGTGGATGGGTTTACAGCTATTGCTGCACAGATAGCTGCTTTACAGAATCAACTCAACACCCACTTCAGTAACATGACAATGAACCAGCCTTAAGCCCCAGTGAATGCAGTGCAACAGATTTGTTGTGAAGTGTGCGGGAGAAGTGAGCACTCAGTTGAGTGTTGTGGAGCAAATCCTAACTTAGTGAACTTTGTGGGAAATGTACAAAGGAACAACCACCAACAGTATGGCAACAACTACAATTCCAATTGGAGGAATCACCCGAATTTCTCCTGGGGTAGCAACAACCATCAGGGGCAGAGTTCAAGTCTGGGTGTGCAAAGGAACCAAGGAGGGCAGCAGAATTATCAAGCACAATTTAGAAACAACAATGCACCTCCTCCACCACCATCACCCAACATTGAGGAGATGTTCAAGACTATGATAGCTAATCAAGCTCAATTGCAGGCTGACTATGTGAAATTGGCAGCCGAGGCGAAAAACAACCAGTTAGCTACCAAGACACTTGAATATCAATTTGGGAAATTTTCTGGAGCCCAAAACACCAGACCTAGAGGAGGACTTCCGAGCGACACAGATCCCAACCCCAAGCAGGTGAATGCAGTGACCACAAGGAGTGGTTTGCAGCTGAAAGAGGTGGAACCAGAAAGACCACCTCAACAATCGGGAGCAGCAGCAGTCGAGAGGGAGCAAAGTGATGAGAGGGGGAAGACTAAGGAAGCAGAATCAGAAAGACCACCACCCCCATTCCCTCAACGATTAAAGAAACACAAGGAGGAGGCGTGTTTCAAGAAATTCATGGAGGTGCTGAAATAGGTACATATTAACTTACCTCTTGTTGATGTTTTGCAGGCAGTGCCGAAATATGCCAAGTATATAAAGGACATTGTGGCAAACAAAAGTCGGTTGACTGAGTATGCTACGGTGGCTCTCACAGAGGAGTGCACTTCCCGGATACAAAACAGACTGCCCACAAAGCTCAAAGATCCTGGGAGCTTTACTATACAAATCACTATTGGGCAGAGTATCCAAGCTCGTGAGTTATGTGATCTGGGAGAAAGCATTAATTTGATGCCATCATCGGTATTCAGAAAGCTGGGTCTAGGGAGTCCTAGACCCACAACAGTGATCTTGCAATTGGCTGATCGGTCCTTAGCCAGACCTGATGGCATTGTGGAGGACGTTCTGGTGCAAGTTGGCTCCCTGATCTTCCCTGTAGATTTTGTCGTGCTGGATTTTGAACCAGACGCGGAAGTCCCATTTATTTTGGGACGTCCTTTCTTGGCGACCGGGAAAGCGCTGATTGATGTAGCTGCGGGGCAGCTAACCATGCGAGCACATGATAAAATTGAGGTATTTGATGTGTTTAAAGCCATGAAGCTACCGGCAATACAAGAGGAACTTTCAGCAATTAGTGTGGTTGAACCTGAAGAAATTCGTCAGATTGTTGAATCTCAAGACCCACTGGAAAGAGTGTTGATGCACTCCGATCATTTTGGAGATAAAGACGCCTATGAGGTGGTCCAAATGTTGAATGAGGCACAAAGGCATTCATGGAAATAGGAGTTCCAATCATTGATGAGGTCCCTAGATCCGTTGACGAAACCATCCATTGAGGAAGCACAAAAGCTGGAATTGAAAGAATTGCCTCCCCATTTAAAATATGTCTTTTTGGGGGAAAATGAAACGTTACTAGTCATCATCTCCGCAGAATTGACAGAGGCACAGGAGAAAGAAGCTTTGGGTATTCTCAGGAAAAGGAAGAAAGCAATGGGTTGGCAAATGTCAGATATTCAAGGTATAAATCCAGCCTTTTGCACACATAGGATTTTCATGGAGACAGGAGCAAAACCAACCGTTCAGCCGCAACGAAGGCTAAATCCAGCAATGAAGGATGTGGTGAGGAAAGAAATAATCAAGTGGCTTGATGCAGGTGTGGTCTACCCGATTTAAGACAGCGAATGGGTCAGCCCCGTTCAGTGCATTCCAAAGAAAGGAGGGATGCCCGTTGTCACCAATGAGAAAAATGAGTTGATTCCTACATGAACCGTCACAGGCTGGCGGATTTGCATGGACTATAGAAAGCTGAATGAAGCCACAAGGAAGGATCATTACCCCATCCCGTTCATTGATCAAATACTAGATAGGTTGGCTGGAAAGGAATATTATTGCTTCCTTGATGGGTACTCTGGGTACAACCAAATAGCCATAGCTTTGGAGGACCAAGAGAAGACTACTTTTACCTATCCTTATGGGACATATGCTTTTAGGCGGATGCCATTTGAGTTATGAAATGCACCTGCCACATTCCAGAGATGCATGATGGCTATTTTCCACGACATGGTGGAGGATTTTGTTGAGGTATTTATGGATGATTTTTCTGTTTTGGATAATTTGTTTGCTACTTGTCTGCAGAATCTTGACAGGGTGCTGGCTCGCTGTGAGGAATCCAACCTTTTACTGAACTGGGAGAAATGTCACTTCTTAGTCAAGGAGGGTATTGTCCTTGGCCACAAAGTGTCTAAAAAGAGGTTGGAAGTCGATCGTGCTAAGATCGAGGTTATTGAGAAGTTGCCACCACCTGTGTCAGTGAAAGGTGTTCGCAGTTTTCTTGGGCATGCAGGATTACAGACGGTTCATCAGAAACTTTTCCAAAATTTCTAGACCACTATGCAGATTGCTAGAAAAAGAGGTAAAGTTTGAGTTAAATGATGAGTGTGTGGAAGCATTCGAGGAGTTGAAGCAGAAATTAATAGAAGCACCAATCCTTACTTCTCCGGATTGGGAACAACCATTTGAGTTGATGTGTGATGCCAGTGATGTGGCTGTGGGAGCTGTGTTGGGGCAAAGGAAAAATAAAATCTTTCATTCTATTTATTATGCAAGCAAAATGCTGAATACAGCCCAAAGCAATTACACAGTCACAGAGAAAGAAATGCTAGCGTTGGTGTTTGCATTTGACAAATTCAGGTCCTATTTGGTGGGTTCAAAAGTAGTGGTGTACACAGATCATGCAGCGATTCAGTACCTATTTAACAAGAAGGATGCTAAGCCCAGACTAATCAGATGGATCCTATTGTTGCAACAGTTCGATCTTGAGATCAAGGACAGAAAGGGGAGCGAGAATCAGGTGGCAGATCACTTATCGTGATTGGAGAGCCGTTCGCATATGATGGAAAGTGACACCATCAATGAGGAGTTCTCGGATGAGCAACTCTTGGCAGTAGGGGAAGCTGAAGTTCCTTGGTACGCAGATATAGTCAATTTGCTAGTGAGTGGAGTCTACCCACCTGAGGCAATAGACCAACAGAGAAGGAAATTGAGGCATGATTGCCGGTATTTTGTTTGGGATGAACCATACTTATTTAAACAGGGACCGGATCAGGTGATGAGAAGATGTATCCCGGAGAGTCAGATTGCAGAGGTGTTGAGGAGCTGTCACTCTTCATTGTATGGGGGTCACCATGGAGGCGAGCGAACAGCACACAAGGTTCTACAGTCAGGATTCTTTTGGCCTACACTGTTCAGAGACTCTATGGCATACGTCAAAATGTGTGACAGATGTCAGCGTACAGGAACAATTGGTAGAAGACAAGAGATGCCGCTGCAGAATATACTGGAAGTAGAGACCTTTGATGTATGGGGCATTGATTTTATGGGCCCGTTTCCACCATCATTTGGTAATCGTTACATCTTGGTGGCTGTAGACTATGTATCAAAATGGGTGGAAGCAATAGCTTGCCCGGGAATGACAATAAGGTGGTAACAAAATTTGTGAAAAAACATATTCTTACTAGGTTCGGGACACCCCGAGCCATTATCAGTGATGGAGGGGCTCATTTTGTCAACGCAAGTTTCAAGAAACTATTAGCCAAGTATGGGGTGCACCACAAGGTGGCAACAGCATACCACCCCCAAACTAGTGGGCAAGTAGAGGTGTCAAATAGAGAAGTGAAGCGGATTCTTCAGAAAACGGTAAATACACAATGGAATGATTGCTCAAGCAAACTTGATGATGCGTTGTGGGCATACAGAACTGCTTACAAGACACCGATTGGAACCTCACCATATCGATTGGTCTATGGAAAAGCATGTCATCTGCCGGTGGAGCTCGAGCACTGAGCCTTCTGGGCAGTGAGGAAATTTAATATGGACTTGGAGCTAGCGGGCAAGAAGATGTTAATGCAACTCAGTGAACTTGAAGAGTTCCGCTGGCATGCTTATGAGAGCGCTAAGTACTATAAGGAACGAACAAAAAGGTGGCATGACAAGCATATGGTGCACCGCATTTTTGAACTAGGACAGAAGGTATTGCTTTTTCAATTCAAGGTTGAAGTTATTTCTGGGAAAGCTGAGGTCCAAATGGTCGGGGCCATTTGAAGTGGTGAGAATGACCCCGCATGGAGCAGTAGAGTTGTGGCAAGAAGATCGGAGTGCCACGTTCTTAGTCAATGGACAGAGGTGTAAGCACTACTGGGGGGAGGACGGTTTTCGAGAGAAAACGTCTATCACCCTAGAGGAAAACTGAGCTGAATAACGTCGAGCCTCAACGGTAAACCAGGCGCTGCCCGGGAGGCAACCTGTGAAAAATTTTTCTTTGTAAATTGTGAATAGATTTTCTTTTTCTTTTTCTTAATTAACAACAAAATATTTAGTTTTAATTTTTTTTATATTTTTATTTAGAGTGAAACCTATAATTCTAACCAATTTCTTGTAGTAGAATGAATTTCAGGTCGAACGGAGGAGGAAAATATACAAGGAATCGCAAAGGAAAATTCAAGGTAAAATGGAAAGCAGGCAAGAAAAAGGGAAAGGCGCATCAACATCGGGCGCCGGAAGAAAGCGAATCAGACTGGGCACAGCAGTCCCAGCAGCACCAACGGTTCCACGCGGCCAATGCCGCCAATATGGAACCAGGTGGGTGACGGATGAGGGGAAGAAGTGGTATGCAAAGCACAAGGAAAACAAGTACTTCCCCGAGGAACACATAGCGCGGGAACCGTTGGCACAGGAGTTCCCTAGGATTGTCCACCGGATCGAGGTAGATGGGCTCAACTTCATCTTTGAAGAGCCCAAGGAATGCAACTTGCACCTGATTCGGGAATTCTATGCCAATTGGGACCCGACTCTCAGAAGTCACACCATAAAAATCAGAGGGCAAATAGTCACATTTGAGCCCCACCATCTCAATGCTATCATAGGGGCGCGGGACACAGACGCCCACGTGCTTCGACAGTTGAACATCACTCCACCGTATGCGGACATTAGACGCACCTTGTGTGGGACCCGATCGACAGCTAGATGGAGCAGACACAAAGAGAGACGCTACCATCAGACTTTGCCCTATTCAAAGATGAACAGGGAAGCCATAATATGGCTAAAGATCGTCTGTTCTTGCCTAATCCCGGGGGTACATATGATAGATGTAACCCGTGATCGTGTATGCCTGGTGTACGCCCTGATGAAAGGGCTGGAGATCAACGTGGGGGCGGTGATTATCTCCGCCATGAAGAGAGCCCGGTTGCATCAGGGGCACAGATACGGATTTGGTGGGCTACTCACCACCTTCCTGAGGGGCCTGGATGTCGAGGAAGAGGCCCTTGATTATATCCCGCAGATGGAGCGGCGGGCCTTAGATGTCACTAAAACTAAGGCTCCCGACACCACCCACGGGCCAGTGCTTACACTAGGCGAGCGACATGCTCGTGATGATCAGTACATGGCTCGCGTGTATGGGATGCAAATGCTCCAGCTGAGGATAGGCGGAAGGCCAGCAACAGAGGAGGAGTTATGGCAGCTCGAGCTAGACTACCCTTTCGGCGAAAACGCCAGGGCTCTATGCCGAGTGGGGCCAGCATTTGTAGAGCCCACGGATGATGATGTCCCCACGGACGAGGAGACACGTCGGGAGGACTCTGATGTGGAGTCCGATGATGACGACGGGGGTGATTCAGACATGGGAGATGAAGCAGCAACACCCGATGAAGAAGTGGAGTACTTTGATTGATCAGGGAGTTCCACCACCCAATTTTTGTGCTATTTTAAATTTTTTGTGAACACTGGGGACAGTGTTCTAGCTAAGTGTGGGGTGGGAGTAGTTAGGTGTTGATTGTGCTGTTTTGTATGTCCTAATCTGTTGTTGTGCTGTGAACATAATTTTTTTTGACCCTGTGATTTGTGATTGTAAGTTGTTGTTCGATATTGTAAATATATGTGAAACTGTTGTGTGTTGCTGAATGTGATAGCTGAGTTTGTACATATGTTTGTTTATCGAATTGATCGATATTTTTAGAATCGAAATGATCGATATTTTTAAAATTTTTTCAATTCTTTGGGTTTCTCGGCGTTTGTTTTCGGTTCTTTTACCGAGAATGGTCCCATTGAACCGAAATCCTAGTTAGTGACCGTTCCCTATGATGGATGGATGACGACCGTCTTAAGGGAAATGTAGTCGTTAGGAGTAGATTTTTCAATTATTTTTCAGTTGTTTTTCTTTTGTGGATTGCATCCCAAAACTTGTAGTTACTTTATGGTTGAGGAATTATGGTTGCGTGTTGCACATGATATTTAAAATGCAAATGTGATTCATATGAAAGAATGCAACTTTGTAAATGTGTTGAGATACCTAGGCCATAGATTTCGATTCAGTGTGATTGAGGCTTAATGTTTGAATTCCTGTAATTAGCTGATTGAAGAGTCTGTGAATACATCTTGAATTGAGCATGTGCAATAAGTGTGAAGTGAGGTTTTTTTATTCCATGCTATTGTGAAGTGTCTAGAACTTGCCTGGTGTGTGTACAAAACGAAATGAAGGAGGTGTGTTGTAGGAAAGGATGTAGGCATTTCTTTGTTTTTAACCAAAAGTTTCTATTTTTCATGATCATACCCACCTTGATTGTGTACCCTAGTCAGCCCGTTGAGCCTTTAGCCTATTATATTTTTTTCTTTTGTCAAAAAGTGTAAACCGAGCTTAATCCCTTCTATTCATTAGCCGTAAAGCCGATCCAAAACTCTTAAGCGCTTAAGAAGAGAAAATAATTTTCCCAAAGTGTCAAAAGAGTGAGAATGGTGAAAAGAAAAGTAAAGCAGAGAGATGGAAGGAAAGAAAAGGTTGAAGGTGCAATTGTTATAAATAAACTATAATGAAGGTACATGAATAATCTTTGTTGTGGTGAAAAGTGTGCTTAATAAGATGGGCCAAACTAAAGAAAAACTTCAAGAATGGGAGGATGAAGAAAGAAACAATGTCCATGAGTTTGATCGGATGTGTTGAGAAAGCGCTTAAGGATGCTAGTGGCTATTATTGGCTAGCCCAATATTTACTAGTTCCGTAGCTTCCATTACAACCTGTTAAAGTCCTACATGATCTTACATCACATTTCTTTATATTAGTGAAGTATTACACTAAAGGCAAGCTTATGGGTCATGACATGATGCATGTGAATTCTTTTGGGAGAGAGAGCGAAATTGTGTTTATATGCCCCTGCTTGAAATTTTGTGAGTTCATATGATCAAAAAGGAGAAAATTCTCTTGTATTGTGAGGGCACATGCTTGATGAGAGATTAATCTTCGTGTCGGATGTCTTGATCAGCTGATTTGCAGGAGTTTGCCAATATCGAGAGTCGATTCTTGAGTCTAGGAGGTCTTGATGTATTGGAGGTCATTGCATTGATAGGACCATGCACGTTTTCTTGATGATTTGCTGTATTGAATAATCGGTATGACCGTAACCTAAATTGTCGAACCAAAGTAGCGGGGTTGGGATGTAAATTGCATGAGGTGTAAGATTGTTGTTCGAGGACGAACAAGGATTTAAGTGTGGGGTAAGTGATCTTGGGCAAATTTATATGCCCAAGTGATACTCAAATGTGTCATTTTAGCCTTGTTTATCTATCAATGTTTATACATTCTCATGTAATTGGTAATAAAATGTGAATTTATATTAACCAACATGATTAGCATTGTTTTGCAGGAAAAATGTAATTTCGGGAAGCTAAAATGCATGTTGGAAGATATCGGGGTTGGACTCGGATGCGAGCAAGGGACAAGGCATTGGAAAACACAAAATAAAGGGGCTCCGAGATGGAGCCGTGTCACGCTGCCATCGCGGAGGCCTTCTGCCTGGAGAGGGAATTTTCAGCCTATTTCTAGTGAGGGTTCTCGATGGGTCCGTGGCACGGTGGCCTGGCTCCGCGTTGCACGCCGTGCCACGTTGGGCCTTATTTCCTGGACCCCCAGTTTCCAGTGAGGGTCCGCGTCGGTAGCGTGTCACGTAGGCAGTGCTCCGTGATGCACTCCATGACACGTTGCTTGTTATTCTGGGAAAAATTCCCACTAGTATAAATAGAACACTTAGGTTCATTTTTCAATATTCTGACTTGGTGGAGCAAGAACGTGGGTTACAGGCAGTTGAGGGGACGAAATTCTCTAGGTTTTTCTCTCTTTCCTTCTTCTTGTATTCAATTGCTTGTATGTTTAACACTCATTTAACGATGTTTAATCCACAAATGAGTGGCTAATTCATCTTCTTGCTGAGGTTAAGAACACTTGTAATGAAATGTGATTATTGATTCTTTGGTTTTTCATCTTTCTTCCATGGTTGTTCTATTGATTCTTGTTCTTACTGCATTAATGTGTGGCCTACGTTAATGTACATCTAAAAACTCCGGTTTCACTCGAGAGAGCACGAAATTGGAAAGTTGTGAATTAATAGGATATGATCCTTTCTTGGTTTGGGAAAATTGGGAATTGATTTACTTTCAGGATAGAAATATACCTGAAAGTCGTATTAGTCAATTTAGGAATCAGTTTTGTATGGCTAGAACATGAATTGCATTTAACCACAGAAATGTAGGTGGATGGTTCATGATTCTTAAGTTGGGTTAAATATGGTAGTTTTAATCCATTGGCAGTAGTTCTTGACTAGCAACCGGAGGAAAAGACTAACTAAATGATATTGATACTTAATTTCATTACATGTTCGTTAACCTCAGCATGCTCTCCTTCATAGTCAGACTCACATTAGATAATTGTTTAGACTTAGCATAATTATTAGAAATCCAAAATATCAAACTCTTGGTTACACTGTTGTCTGCATTGTTAGAATTGAAATATAGTTCATTTGAGCAGATTGCACTTCGTCCCAGTCCCTGTGGGATCGATACTTGGCTTACTTAAGCCACTTTACTACTTGTTCGACCACGTGCACTTGCGTGTAGTTATATACCCATATAACGTAGAACCGAACAGGCGCCGTTGCCGGGGACTGGCAATCGGTAAATTTTTCTTAAGTGTTAGTTTGCTATTTCTTCTTAGTGTTGACAACTTGGTCTTAGCCTGTATTTTGCAGATACTAATTTCTGTTGAACACTGGCAAGAGACAAGGAGCTGGGGGACTCATATTTAGAGCCAGAAAGACAATTTCATCGTCAAAAGAGAGAAGCTCTAGAGAAAAAGCTGCAGTTGCTTAGACAAACAATTATGGAGCAACATAATCCACCGGTTGTACGGGCAATGTTAGTGCCCAATGACATGGCAGCCAGGCCGGTTCGTGAGGTGGCAATCCCACATGCTAATAATGTCACATCTAGCATCCGCAAACCTGAGCGAGGAGGGACGTTTGAGCTTAAGCAGAACATGGTGCAATTGCTGCACACCAGCGGGCAGTTCACAGGTCTCCCTCATGAGGATCCACAGCAACATCTCCAAAATTTCTTGGAGATATGTGACACTTACATCCCCACTGGAGTGTCATCAGATTATGTCAGGCTTACATTGTTCCCATTTTCACTTTTGGGAGAAGCCAAGAGGTGGTTGATAGCCGAGCCACCTAATTCTATCACTACGTGGGATGATCTTGCAAGGAAATTCTTGATACGTTTTTTTTCATCCGGTAAAACAGCAAGACTTAGAAGTCAAATTCTAAGTTTTAAACAGAGAGAGGGAGAAAATCTGTATCAAGCCTGGGAGAGATTCAAATCTATGTTGCGGGATTGTCCTCATCATCACCAATCCAATGAAGTGCTGGTGCATACTTTCATAGAGGGTTTGGAACCCCACACAAAAATCTTTCTAGACTCAGCAGCTGGGGGGCAAGCATTGGAGAAAACTTATGAGGAGCTGTATACCTTGTTGAATCGTATTTCGCTGGGAAATCTGGAGTGGAATGCGGACTCGTCAAGAGGAGGAACGAGGAAAGCAGCGGGAGTGTTAGAAGTGGATGGTTTCACAACTATTGCTGCACAGATAGCTTCTTTACAGAATCAACTCAACACCCACTTCAGTAACATGAGCATGAACTAGTCTCAAGCCCCAGTGAATGTAGTGCAGCAGATTTGGTGTGAAGTATGCGGGAGTAGTGAACACTCAGCTGAGTGTTGTGGAGTAAATCCTGATTCAGTGAACTTTGTGGGAAATGTACAGAGAAACAACCATCTACAGTATGGCAACAACTACAATTCCAGCTGGAGGAATCACCCGAATTTCTCTTGGGGTAGCAATAACCATCAAGGGCAAAGTTCGAGTTAGGGGGCGCAGAGGAATCAAGGAGGACAACAGAACTATCAGGCACAATATAGAAGCAACAATGCACCTCCTCCACCACCATCACCCAACATTGAGGAGATGTTCAAGACAATGATAGCTAAGCAAGCTCAATTGCAGGCTGACTATGTGAAATTGGCAGCCGAGGTAAAGAACAACTAGTTAGCTACCAAGGAACTGGAGTATCAATTTGGGCAATTTGCTGGAGCCCAAAACACCAGGCCTAGAGGAGGACTCCCGAGCGACACGGATCCCAACCCCAAGCAGGTGAATGCAGTGACCACGAGGAGTGGCTTGCAGCTTAAAGAGGTGGAACCAGAAAGACCACCTCAACAGTTGGGAGCAACAGAAAGTGAGAGGGAGCAAAGTGAAGAGAGGGGGAAGAAAAAAGAGGCTGAACCAGAGAGACCACCACCCCGTTCCCTCAAAGACTAAAGAAACACAAGGAGGAGGCGTGTTTCAAGAAATTCATGGAGGTGCTGAAACAGGTACATATTAACTTACCTCTTGTTGATGTTTTGCAGGGAGTGCCGAAGTACGCAAAGTATATTAAGGACATCGTGGCGAACAAAAGTCGGTTGACTGAGTATGCTACGGTGGCTCTTATGGAGGAATGCACTTCCCGGATACAAAACAGGTTGCCCACAAAGCTCAAGGACCCTGGGAGCTTTACAATACAAATTACAATTGGGCAGAGTATCTGAGCTCGCGGATTATGTGATTTGGGAGCAAGCATTAACTTGATGTCGACATCGGTATTCAAGAAGTTGGGACTAGGGAGTCCTAGACCAACAACAGTGATCTTGCAATTAGCGGATCGTTCCTTAGCCAGACCTGATGGCTTTGTGGAGGATGTGCTGGTGCAAGTGGGCTCCCTTATCTTCTCAGTAGTTTTCGTCGTGCTGGATTTTGAACCAGACGTGGAAGTCCCATTTATTTTGGGACGTCCTTTCTTGGCAACCGGGAAAGCGCTGATTGATGTAGCTGCAGGGCAGCTAACCATGCGAGCACACGACAAGGTGGAGGTGTTTGATGTATACATGGCCACCAAGCTCCCGGCTGTGTATGAGGAACTCTCGATGATCAATGTGATTAATCAAGCTGATGTTGTCCAGAGAGTTGAGTCACGGGAGTTATTAGGGAAACCACCGGAGAGATGTAAGCATTACTGGGGTGAGGAAGGTGGTCAAGAGAAAATGTCCGTCACCCTAGAAGATGACTGAGCTGAATGACGTCGAGCCGCGACGGTAAACTAGGCGCTGCACGGGAGGCAACCTGTGAAATTTTTGTTGTAATATTTTATTAGATTTCGTAAAAATGAAAAAAAAGAGAAAAATAAAAATAAAAACAAAATTTGTATTTTAATTGAAACTTATAATTCTAACCAATTTCTTGTTGTGAGATGAATTTTAGGTTGAACGGAGGATAAATGTGCAAAGGATTGCAAAGGAAAAATTGAGGTATGAAAAATAATAAAAAGTGGCAAAACAGTGAGCCCACGCGATGGTTCCGTGTCACAGAGGAGGGCCTCCGCGTTACCCTCCGTGACACGTTGAAGGTAATTTTGGAATTTTTTCAAATTCCAGAACACCTGCGTGATGGCTCCGTGTCACGGAGGGCATGCTCCGCGTTACCCTCCGTGACACGTTGAGGTGTATTTCGCGACGGGTCACACCGGGTGGCCGGGTGACCCACGCGAAATCTTCACTTTTTAGCCCCGATTTAACCTCATTTTTCCTTATTTTTCATTCCCTCCGCGATAAACATCCCAAAAACCCCTTCTCCCTCAACGTGACACGGACCTAGGCACACATTTTCATCAAGTTTTCTTCATTTCATCGAATTCAAGGTATGTTCTTCAACTCTATCTCAATTCTTGTCAAATTTTTCAATGTTGAACATGTGATATGAGAAAAACTTGCCCTAAGTAGAAATTGAGCTTAAATTCAATTGAGTTATTGTTGATTGACGCTCGTAGAATCATTTTGATTGCATGAATAGAATTTTTGATAAAATCATAGCTAGGGCTTGAATTTGAGTGTGAAAAGGAAAAATTTAGTTAAACATTGGAATTCGTGCTGGGTTGTTTATGTTGGGTGAGATGAGTCGGTTGTGCTAACTGTTAATATGCTAAAAGACCGACGGATTTTTGGGTTAAGGAAATTATGGAAATTGCAAGAAATGGGTGAATTATATGGCTTCATGTAGATAACTTTTCTTTGTTTCTCCTTGCTAAGTGCTATGGGGTGAAAAGTGATCGATGGTAATGTTGTGGTTAGCTGTACAAAGTCTGAGTAGTACAAAAGAATTTATACTGTCGAATTCTCTGAATGCACTAAGCATACTTGTTATGTTTTGTTGTTTGTTTTTGGAAATGAGTATGATCTTGCCGTAACGTGGTGATTGGGGCTAAAAGACTAAGTGTGGGGTAGCCTAGATTAACCCAACCTTAGTTGAAGCTAATTTTAATTGGAATAACATTGGGACTTTCTTTTGGGTTTGACAGGAACAATGGCAAGCAGGCAAGACAAGGGAAAGGGCGCATCAACATCTGGCGCCGGAAGGAAAAGAATCAGACTGGGAACGGCAGTCCCAGTAGCACCAGCGGTTCCACGCGGCCAACGCCGTCAATATGGAACCAGATGGGTGACAGACGAGGGGAAGAAATGGTACGCGAAGCACAAGGAAAGCAAATACTTCCCCGAAGAACACATAGCGAGGGAACCGTTGGCACAGGAGTTCCCCAGGATTGTCCACAGGATTGAGGTAGCCGGACTGAACTTCATCTTTGAAGAGCCCAAGGAGTGCAACCTGCACCTGATTCGGGAATTCTACGCCAATTGGAACCTAACTCTCAGAAGTCACACCATCAAGATACGGGGGCAAATAGTCACTTTTGAGCCCCATCACCTTAATGCTATCTTAGGGGCGCGGGACACAGACGCCCATGTGCTTCGACAGCTGAATATCACTCCACCATACGCGGATATCCGACGCACATTGTGTGGAACTCGGTCTACAGCACGTTGGAGCAAGCATAAGGAGAGGGGGTACCATCAGACCTTGCCCTACTCACATATGAACAGGGAAGCCAGGATATGGCTGAAGATTGTTTGTTCCTGCCTGATCCTGAGGGTGCATATGATATATGTCACCCGGGATCATGTATGCTTGGTATACGCCCTGATGAAAGGGCTGGAGATCAACGTGGGGGCGGTGATTATCTCCGCCATGAAGAGAGCCCGTTTGCATCAAGGGCACCGGTACGGGTTTGGTGGATTACTCACCACATTCCCGAGGGGCCTAGATATTGAGGAGGAGGCCCTTGACTACATCCCGCAGATGGAGAGGCGGGCCTTAGATGTCACCAAAACTAAGGCACCCGACACCACTCACGGGCCAATTCTTACACTAGCCGAGCGACATGCTCGGGATGATCATGTCACGCCCCTCCTTGGGGGGTATGACTGGCACCTGGTGCCCTAGTAGGACCTAGACTGCTATCTGGTGAGCCTAAGCACATCTGGTGCCTGGCTAGCTCTAACGCAGATTTCTGGAAACAAAGGGCTATATAACGGCTGTAAACACAGCCTCTGGCCAACTGGCCTATAGCCACCTGTACCTGTAATAACAGCTAACCAGAAACGTACTCGTAACAAGGAACCTATGCGGGCCGATAAGGCCACCATGCTGTCTAGTCATCTGGGACTCAACAAAAGGAATACTGAACAACTACGTGACCGACAAGGTCACCATAACTGTCAACTGAGGCCTTACACGGCCAACATAAACTGAAATGCTAAATAGCTATAACAAACTGCACGGCCTCACATGACCGGCTCAACTGACCACAGGGAAATATATACAGACTGCAAGCCTCTAGGAATACTAATAAGATGGTCGGGACAGGGCCCCGACCTACCTGTACTGTACAACAAAAAGGAAATGATATAAACCTCTGAAATATCAAGCTCCGGATGACAGGAGCTGATGACTCTGCGCTGGCTAGGATCACGAGGGATCGCCTCCTCGTCTATGAGTACCTGCAGGCAAGTAATGCAGCGCCCCACCGGGCGTTAGTACCGCTGGTACTGAGTATGCAAAGCAAATGGAATAGCATAATTGAATACAATAACATAACTAGCAATTCTGAATAGCAGGGAAATACTGAATCTGTAAGGACTGAATCAGACTTCCTGTGCTATGATAGAGCAGGAGCGTACCTGTGGACGCGGTGGCCTGCTGCCTATTAACTAACATGTAGCACATAAATGCATATACACATATATAGCAAACAAGAGCCGATACCAACCCCCATAAGCCGGACGGCGCGAAACAAGCAAACAATCTATATACCCCTACCCGGGTCAAAACCAACCAAAAATAAGTCACTCCACTCATCTACTCACTTCGGAGCTCCTCTACCGGCCCCCTGGGTCTCCGGCTCAGGCCATAGCCTCCGATTTAAGCAGCCATGTCTGGGTCCAGAGGACTCCTGTGTAGACAGTAACAAATAGGGTCTAGATCCCCGGACACAACTCAACGGGGCTATCTGAAACCGGAGCTACACCTATAATAACTGAATGTACAGACAGTAACAGATAGGGTCTGATTCCCTGGACATAGCTCAATAGGGCTATCTGATACCGGAGCTGCACTTGTAATGCTGATCAGGCTGCTATGGGGAAAGCTTCATCCCATCTTCGTCCAAGCTGGGGACGGCATGCCACTCCTTGGAGCGACGTAAACCCACCCGCTCAGTGGGCGACACGATCACCAACCCAGGGGCGGCGAGGACGCTCAAAAAGGTGCCCTCACACCACATGAAGTCTCAACAAACAATAGCATATATAAATAGCAAGCATGTATAACTGAAAAAGACTATCTGAAATCTGACTTCTTATTCTGATCTCTTTCTATATTACACTGACTCTTTACTGATTATACTGATTCTGAAATCTTTATTTAACTGTGTGGCTAATCTGTAGCTAGGATACCATCTGTCTGAATGGCTAATCTGTAGCCATAACTGTCTGTCTATCTAATCTTTCTTTACTAACTTTTATTCTGAAAATCTGTCTCTTTTTATTCTACAACATGCTTGCTAATCACATAATAAGCTATACTGAATCTGGGATGCTAACTCGCCCTTTGGCGCATACTTTTCTAACTTTCGGACTGAATACGATATGGCAACACAACTCAGAATCTACTAGACTTACTTAATTCCGAATATTCAACTCCGAGAGTTACCAATACGGAGTTTACTATGATTTACCAAGCTAAGGCTTACTAACTTGCCGAAGAATAGCTTCACATACCTTAACCTCGAGTTATCCGACTGTCGGACGGGGCTCGGTCAGTACTCCAGCTATTTCTCCCAACTGCATTCATATACACGTTAATTAGTGCTAAATACAACTTTATTCTGAAGGACGACGTCACTTTCGATACAATTATAGCCTAAACTTAGGCTTATCGAAAGATGGTCGAAAACTCGCTATTTTTCAGAAGTCCAGAAGGAAGAAGTATTCACTTCACAGCTAGGAGCACATAGACACTAGTTTGGAGCAATTCTAGTTACCTTAGCCCGGTAGCTCGACGATTCGTCGGCCATATTCCGCGAAACTAAATCCGTAGGAATGCTCCCTACTGCTAAATACCTCGGTTCCTGAGGTTAATTTGAGTTTGTACTATGTTTGACAGCGTAATCGGATGATAATATATCAACCCTCTTCGTCTCTCTCTGTTTGCTGCGAATTTTCTGGAAATTATAAGGAATGAACTGATTTAAAATCGAAGTGGGGCTTTATATACTTGGGCCTGGACAGGCCCAACGTGTCACGGAGCCAACGCGGAGGCTCCACCTCTGTGACACATTGCCATCGAGGAGGGGCTCTGCCCCGGCTCCTTCCGCAATGGTTCGACAGGTTTCCTCGTCCGGTCTTTTCCCAGGCCTTTCTCTAGCACGTATGGCTTCCAAATATGCTTAACCAACGCACGAATAGGCCATATAGGTGCCGGGAATCTTACGGGGTATAACATTCTCCCCTCCTTAAGAACATTCGTCCTCGAATGTAAACTTCTATCTAGAGGACTTCTCAACTTACTACCTAGGAAAATTTCGGCAGAGTTTCCCCTGTAATATGGACTATAGCAAAAACCTAAAATGCAGAGAAGTCCAATACAGGTACTGCACACAATACTTAAGATTCACCCGATAGCTAAACATCAATCTTTCTCATTTATACATATACAACCATAAAGTACTGCATAAGTAATAATACGAACATACCTGTCGCCTAAATAGGCCTGGAATAGGTGAGGATATCTAGCTTTCATATCTTCCTCAGCCTCCCACGTCATCTCCTCTCGGTTCCTGTTACGCCACAATACTTTGACAGACACAATATCTTTAGTCCTCAATCTGCGAATTTGTCTGTCTAAGATGGCGACTGGAACCTCTTCGTAGGCCAGCTCTTCTGTATCCTGGATATCCTGGACTGGGACTACTCGGGACGGGTCTCCTAAGCATTTACTCAGCATAGTCACATGAAAGACCGGATGAACGGATTCCAATTATGGAGGCAAGTTCAACTCGTATGCTACTCGGCCTATCCTTTGACGAATCTGATAAGGCCCAACAAATCTCGGATTAAGCTTACCCTTCTTGCCGAATCTCATCACCCCTTTCATCGGGGATACTTTTGAAAACTCGCTATTTTTCAAAAGTCCATAAGGGAGAAGTATTCACTTCACAGCTAGGAGCACATAGACACTAGTTTGGAGCAATTCTACTTACCTTAGCCCGGTAGCTCGATGATTCGTCGGCCGTATTTCGTGAAACTAAATCCGTAGGAATGCTCCCTGTTGCTATACCTCGGTACCTGAGGTTAATTTGAGTTTGGACTACGTTTGGCAGCATAATCGGATGATAATATATCAACCCTCTTCGTCTCTCTCTGTTTGCTGCGAATTTTCTAGAAATTATAAGGAATGAACTGATTTAAAACCGAAGTGGGGCTTTATATACTTGGGCCTGGACAGGCCCAACGTGTCACGAAGCCAACACGAAGGCTCCACCTCCGTGACACGTTGCCATCGCGGAGGGGCTCTTCCCCGGCTCCTTCCGCGATGGTTCGATAGGTTTCCTTGTTCGGTCTTTTCCCGGGCCTTTCTGTTGCACATATGGCTTCCAAATATGCTTAACCAACACACGAATAGGCCATCTAGGTGCCGGGAATCTTACGAGGTATAACAGATCAGTACATGGCTCGCATGTTTGGGATGCAGATGCTCCAGCTGCGCATAGGTGGGAGGCCGGCAACAGAAGAGGAGCTGTGGCAGCTCGAGCTAGACTACCCTTTTGGCGAAAATGCCAGGGCTCTATGCCGAGTGGGGCCAGCTTTTGTGGAGCCCACCGATGATGATGTCCCCACAGATGAGGAAACACGTCGTGATGACTCCGATGTGGAGTCAGATGATGACGATGGGGGCGATTCAGACATGGGAGACGAGGTAGCAGCACCTGACGAAGAAGTGGAATATTTTGATTGATCAAGGAGTTTCAGCATCCATTTTTGTGCTATGCTGAATTTTATGAACACTGGAGACAGTGTTCGATTTAAGTGTGGGATGGGAGTAGTTAGGTGTTTGTTGCTGTTGTTATTAATGTATGTCTCTGTTCTGTTGTTGTGCTTGGATAAATTTGTAGCCCTGTGATTTTTTGTGTATGTCTGTATTGTAATTAAGGTGAAGCTGTTGTGTGCTGTTAAATGTTGTTAGCTGGTTTTGTACATATTTTTGGTTTTATCGAAATGATCGATATTTTTAACAAAAAGAAATTTTTTTCTGAATTTTAAAATTTTTGGGTTTCTCGGCGTTTGTTTTCGGTTCTTTTAACAAGAATAGTCCCATTGAACCAAAGTCTTAGTTAGTGACCGTTCCCTATGATGGATGGATGACGAACGTCTTAAGGGAAATGTAGTCGTTAGGAGTAGATTTTTTCATTTATTTTTCTGTTTTTTCTTTTGTGGGTTTGCATCCCAAAACCTGTAGTTACTTTATGGTTGCGAAATTCTGGTTGCGTGTTATACATGATATTTGAAATGCAAAGGTGATTCGTATGAAAGCATGCAACTTTGTAAATAAGTTGAGATACCTAGGCCATAGAGTTCGACTTAGTGTGATTGAGGCTTAATGATTGAATTCTTGTAATTAGCTGATTGAAGAGTCTGTGAATATGTCTTGAGTTGAGCATGTGAAATGAGCGTATAGTGAGGTTTCGTTTCTTCCATGCTATTGTGAAATTCTAGAACTTGCCTGGTGTGTGTTCAAACCGAAATGAAGGATGTGTATTGTAGGAAAGAATGTAGGCATTTCTTTGCTTTAACCGAATTTTTTTCTTTCATTATCATACACACCTTGAATGTACACCCTAGTTAGCCCATTGAGCCTTTAGCCTATTATTTTTCTTTTGTCAAAAAGGTGTAAATCGAGCTTAACCCCTTCTTTTCATTATCCGTGAATTTGATCCAAAACTCTTAAGCGCTCAAGAAAAGAACATAATTTTCCCAAAGTGTCAAGGAGTGAGAACGGTGAAAAGAAAAGAAAAAGCAGAGTGATGAAAGTAAAGAAAAGGTCGAAGGTGCACTTGTTAGAAATTAAATATAGTGAAGATTTATAAATAATCTTTGTTATTAAGTCAAGTGTGCTTAAAGCGATGGGGTCAAAAATAAAGACAGACTTCAAGAATGGGAAGATGAAGGAAGAAACAATGACCATAAGGTTGAGGGGATGTATTGGGAAAGCGCTTAAGGAGGCTAGTTGTTATTATTGGTTAACCCAGTATTTACTAGTTTCGTAGCTTACATAACAACCCGTTAAGCCCTACGTGATCTTACATCACACTTCCTTATATTAGTGGAGTAATACACTAAAGGCAAGCCTATGGTTCACGACATGATGCATGTGAATTCTTTTGGGAGAGAGAGCGAAATTGTGTTTATATGCCCTTGCATGTAATCTTTTGAGTTCATATGATTAAAAAGGGGAAAATTCTCTTGTGTTGTGAGGGTACATGCTCGATGAGAGATTAAATTCGTGTCGGACATCTTGATCAGCTGATTTGCATGAGTTCGCCGATATCGAGAGTCGATTCTTGAGTCTAGGAGGTCTTAATGTGTTGAAGGTCAACGTATTGATAAGACCATGCATGTTTTCTTGATGATTTATTGTATTAAATAATTGGTATAACCGTAGCTTGAATTCTCAAACCAAAGTAGCCAGGATGAGGTGTAAGTTGCATGAGGTGTAAGATTATTGTTCGGGGACGAACAAGGATTTAAGTGTGGGGTAAGTGATCTTGGGCAAATTTATATGCCCAAGTGATACTCAAATGTGTCATTTTGCCTTGTTTATCTATCGATGTTTATACATACTCATGTGATTTGTAATAAAATGTGAATTTATACTAACCAATATGATTAGCATTATTTTGTAGGTGAAATATAATTTTGGGAAGCTAAAATGCATGTTGGGAGAATCGGGGTTGGACTCGGACGCTAGCAAGGGAAAAAGCACTTGAAGGCACGAATTAAAGGGGCTCCGCGATGGAGCCGTGTCACGCTGCCATCGTGGATGCATTCTGCCTGGAGGGTGAAATTATGCCTATTTGCAGTGGAGGTGCGCGTTGGGGCCGTGACACGTTGGCCTAGCCCCGCGTTGCACGCCGTGCCACGTTGGGCATTAATACCTGGACGACCAAATTCCAGTAAGGGTCCGCATTAGTGGCGTGTCACGAAGGCAGTGCTCCACAATGAACTCCGTGACACGTTGCTTGTTATTCCGGTAAAAATTCCCACTAGTATAAATAGAACACTTAGGTTCATTTTTAATTATTCTGACTTGGTGGAGCAAGAACGTGGGTTACAGGCAGTTGAGGGGACGAAAATATCAGGGTTTTTCTCTATCTCCTTCTTCTTGATTTGAATTGCTTGTATGATTTACACTCATTTAACGATGTTTAATCCACAAATGAGTGACTAAATCCTCTTCTTGCTAAGGTTAAGAACAATTGTATTGAAATGTGATTATTGATAAATTGGTTTTTCATATTTTCTTCCATGGTTGTTCTATTGATTCTTGTTCTTACTGCATTAATGTGTGGCCAACGTTAATGTACATCTAAAAAGTCCGGTTTCACTCGAGAGAGCAAGAAATTGGAAAGTTGTGAATTGATAGGATATGATCTTTTCTTAGTTTGGGAAAATTGAGAATTGATTTACCTTCAGGATAGAAATATACCAGAAAGTCGTATTAGTCAATTAAGGAATCGGTTTTGTATGGCTAGAGCATGAATTTCATTTTATCACAGAAATGTAGGTGGAAGGTTCATGATTCTTAAGTTGGGTTAAATACGAGAGTTTTAATCCATAGGCAATAATTCTTGACTAGCAACTGGAAGAAAGAATAACCAAATTGTATCAGTAATTTATTTCTCTACATGTTCGTTTAACCTCAACATGCTCATACTTATAGTTCAGACTCAAATTGTATATTCGTTTTATAATTAGTATAAAATTAGAAACCAAAACATCAAACTTTTCTTAACACTGTTGTCTGCATTTTTAGAGTTAAGGTTTATTGACACTTGAGTAGATTGTTAACCTAGCCCAGTCCCTGTGGGATCGATACTTGGCTTACTTGAGCCACTTTATTACTTGTTCGACCACGTGCACTTGCATGTTGTTGTGAAAAACACCGAACAATTAGCATTTTGTACCATCCTAGAAAAGCTAATATTGTGGTTGATGCACTAAGTTGCAAATCTAGGGGCAACCTGAGTGATACAGAAGCTGACAGAGTTAAAATGGTTAAGATTATTCAACAATTAGCTAATCTGCATATTTGGTTGCTAGATACTGAAGATGGAGGCATAGTAGTTCAGAACACTGCAGAATCCTCCTTGGTGTCAGAAGTTAAGCAGCGACAATATGTGGATACAAAATTGGTAATGCTAAAAGATAGCATTCCACAGTAGGTTTTGTGGTTTAGTGTCCTAATTGTCAACAAGTGAAGGTCGAGCACCAGAGACTTGGAGGCTTGAGTCAAAATATGGAGATTCCAGCCTGGAAATGGGAAATGATTAATATGGATTTTCTTATTAGGTTTCTGTGGACAAGCAGAAAATGTGACTCTATTTGGGTAATAGTAGATAGATTGACTAAGTCAGCTCACTTTCTGCCGGTCAGGATGACTTATACCGCGACGGATTATGCCAGGTTGTATATCCTGCCTACATGGCGTTCCTTTGTCCATTATTTCAAATAGAGGTGCTATGTTTACGACAAACTTCTAGAAGTCCTTCCAAAAAAGGCACTCAGGTAAATTCAGCACTGCATTCCATCCCTAGGCAGATGGACACGTTGAACGCACCATTCAAACGCTTAAAGATATGTTGCGTGCCTGTACTTTAGACTTTGGAGGAAGCTGGGAAGATCACATTCCCTTGATAGAATTTTCCTATAATAATAGTTATCAAGCAAGCACTCAAATGGCTCCGTATAAAGCTTTATATCGATGGAAGTATAGATTGCCAATCGGCTAGTTTGAAGTTAGAGTAGTAGAGCTATTGGGGACAAATCTAGTACAACAAGATATGGAAAAAGTAAAGCTTATCAGAGATCAACTTCAAACAGCTCAGAACAGATAGAATTCTTGTGCTAACATACACCATTGAGCATTGGAATTTGCTGTTGATGATTGAGTCTTCCTAAAAACGTTGCCTATGAAAGGCCTCATGCGATTTGGCCAAAGGGCTAATTGAGCCCTAGATATGTTTGGGCATTATAGAGTTATCTGCAGGATAGGCAAAGTAGCGAATGAGTTGGAGTTGCAACCTGAGCTAGCGATAGTCCACTCGGTATTTCATGTATCTATGTTACAAAAGTGTATAGGAGACCCGACCCGTGTTATACCTATTGATGATGTCCAGATTTCTAAGGAGATGACCTACATAGAGGTCCCAGTTGCCATTCTAGACTGGCAAGTCAGGAAAATTTGAACCAAAGAAGTCACCTCGTTTAAAGTATTATAGTGAAGTAATAACATCAAGGAGGTAACTTGGGAGGTCGAGGAAGAAATAAAGAAGAAGTATCCTCATCTATTTACAATGTCGACGTGATATTGAGGTATGAATTTGATATCTACATTATTGATTATGTATTTTGAAGCATGTTAAGCGAAGTTAATCTCATTTGAGGACGAATGTCCCTAAGGGGGGAAAGATGTTACTGTCACGCCCCACTTTGGGAGGTATGATTGGCACCTGGTGCCATACTGATCTGAACTAACCTGACTGGATTGGGGCATGTTTGACACTTATTTTAAGAAACACACGGTCTATATCTTGGCTGTAAGTACAGCCTTTGGCCGACAAGGCCACCTGTAAAAGAAGACAGTTGACCACAACAACGCAATAATAGGGATCCTATGCGGGCCGACAAGGCCACCATGCTGTCTAGTTATAACTGAAAAGTAAATCAGGCATTAAACTATGCTATGCCGACAAGGCTGCCAACTAACAACTACACAAGGCCCCACATGGCCAACACAGGAAATAAAGCATACACGGGCCCCACATGGCCAATAACAACTAATCGCAGGGAAGGTACACCAGTCTGCAAGCCTCTAGAAGTGATATAATGGTCAAGAAAGGGCCCTAACCTACCCATAAATTGTACATCAAAAGTACAAACCTGTCACAACCCGAGCATGGACTCGGATCATAGATACCGGACAAGGGACCCCGAGAGACCCCAAGTTGACCCATGGCATAAGCGTACAGTAACTCATTCGATAAACTAAAGAAAACATCAATATAACTCAGGGGAAGTCTAATTGAAAAAAACATCAGAATAACATCCAAAGCTAACACATACATAAGTCTGAAAAGCCTCTCGTCTAGATGAGTTGATGGGGCAGAACCCCCAACTAAATTAATAATACAGAAACTGAAATATGACATGAAGCTGAATGTCTAGCCCTCGAGAGATGAGGACTCACCAATAACGCAAGTGCTAACTCTAATAAGAGACTACGAGCGGGGATGAACTTGAGAACCGGATCCTGCATCATGAAATGATGCATCGTAGAAAGTATACGGTCAGTACATGGAATGTACCGAGTATGCAAGATAAGTAAAACCGCTCTAGCAAAGTAAATCATTTAAAACATTTCATACCATATCATAAGCTTTCAAGTATAAGTACAAGAGCTACATGCATTCATTCTAAAATCGAAACCTTATCATGACATGACCATGTTTAGCTTTACAACATCATGACTGACTCAAATGAATCAAAGCTGAACATAACATTTATATCAAAAGCTGAACATTGAGTCAGAGCTTACTTTTCGAACATGCATGCATAAGGTAATCATCATGAGTAATGAATATGCATATCTGAATGTTATAGACAGTGGGAGACTCGTCACTTAACCGACATACCACGATAGAGCTTACATGGTCCCAACTATCACACTCAAGTGGGTAGAGCCATCCATAACCTTGACAAGGCGATGGATGATACCATGATATCGATATCAAGCTGAAGGGACAATCGGGTTGGGGATAGCTCACAAGAGAGGTCCCAATAATAAAATAGTATCAACCTACATTGGCGCGTAGTTCTGGGGTATAGGGTAATCGACCCTTAACCCGCTTGGTGCTAGACTCCTCTAAAAAAAACATGCAATGCTCTACATAGCATATAATGAAGCTCAACATCATCTATTGACGAAGCTCAACATTGACATATATCTCAATTATGAATTCATGCATATAGGAGGATTTATTCCGAAATATACCACAAGCTCAATCATAGGTGGGAGCATCTACTCCAAATCATGTGGTAAGCTACATGTAGAAATATATACTCAACATACCACAACTAGACTTTATAATAAAAATTGGGAAATTTCACTTCAAACAATGTGGTAAGCTTATGTCGAAAAAATCATCACTTTAAATCAACATGTGGGCATCACCTAAAGCTTTATCATACTTGGATCTAATCAATTCATTTTGAAAACAACATAATCATGGGTAGTTTTAGAAACATGCTTTTCATCATTAACCTCATCATCATCACACATTTGTCATAAATCACTTCTTTTATGAACTCATCATCCATAGGCATTTTAGATTCAAAATTTGGAAAACAATTTTTATAAGGAAAAACAACTTAGAATCCGCCCAAGCTTCATAATCCATTAATATAAATACAATCTAATCATACCCATGTATAGAGATTGAAGAATCATGTAATTGGGTAAAACCCCATACTTGATCATAGACAATTTATCACATTTTGATAGGAATTAGGCATGGGTGTAGAAGAAGACACCCACTCATAGCCTTACATACCTGGGAGGGATGATTTTAACACTTCTCTAATTGCTCAAGATGAGATTCCAATGTAAACCTTCAAAACTTGCTCTAAATCCTCCCTTCAAGCTCTCAAGTTTGCATGCATGGAATGAACTAGCTTAGAATAGGTTTTCCCCTCTTAAAACCTTGTAAAACGAGCCTTAAACGATGTAGTATAGGTCTTAGGAACTTAGAAAATTATGAGAAGGCCCTTGCTAATTCGCAGAAAATAACTGCCAGGTGACCCTAATGAGTGACCTGACGACTCGTCAGGATGGGCAACGACTCATCGAGTCACTCATCTAGTATACTGGATAATAACTCTGATAGGGCTTGTAATGGGGGACATGAAGACTCATGCCTCGAGACCACGACTCGTGGTCACCTTCCGTTAGGTACACTGTCCCATTCTCCAATAAAATTCAACCTGCTTGCTCACAACTCACATCACGAGTCGTTAGGATTGGCCACGAATCATGGGGTCCCTTTCGTTAAGTACACTGGTTACTTCTTCAATTAATATTCACCCTCACCCCACAACCAACATGATGACTCATGGTGGCTGACCACGAGTCGTTCCCTCACTTGTGGGGACCTCAATCCTACACTTCCTCCAGGCCTTCCCACGAGTCGTCCAACGACTCGTCTTGCAACTGAAGTCTTATTTCCCAGATTTTCCCCGTTTGAGTCCCGGCTCTGATCCTTGGGTTCCCGGGGTATTACAAAACCTCTACTGACTTTCAACTCTGGAAGGAAGGAGCTAAATAAACTACTGACTTCAACTGGAGGCTAGGAACGTCCCGAACCGCATCTATCCGCACCTGCAGGCAAGTAATGCAACATCCCGGGTGGGCGTCAGTACAACATGTACTGAATATGTTAGGTAGAAAGATAATAACTGACTGAAAGCTAGTAAAACTGTAGTAATTAAAGAAAGAGAGAGACTGGTAAAACTCTCCAGTTTGACACCAATAGGTTTACTTTGAAGTACTATACACACCCGGGTCATACTAACTTTACGACGAATGTAAATTGCCGAAGGGATAGCCTTACATACATGGATTGTCGATGTATGATTAATTGGAGAGTTTCAATTCGTATTCAATAGCCCTTTCCAACTGCAATTGTATTACTGGGAGAATAAGAGTAGTTTAATACTCAATTTAGCTGAAAATGATAACTTTTAATACTAATATTAACTATACTTCAGGTTAACGAAATACGATCGAAAACGTATAATTTTTCGAGAGTTTAGAAGGGAGAAATGCTTACTTGAAGCTTGTGATTGTATAGAAATTAGTTTGGAGCAATTCTGACAACTTTTGCTTGGCGGGGATATGATTTGCCAGGAGCATTTCGCGAAAATAACTCCGTAATAATGCTCCTTGCGGACTTAGAACTCCATTCCCGAAGTTAATTTGAATTTGGACGGTGTTTGATAGCATAATCGGATGAAAACTCACTAATCTCTCTGTTCTCTCTCAAGTCTTGTCGTGGGAATTATTTGTAATGTGATCTCAATTGAATAGAGGGCCTTATATATATATTAGGGTGGTGGGAGGGAGGTGCGCTGCACTTCCTATCGTGCCAACCTCCCTGCGCGCCATGCCTCTCATTTCGGGGGCAACCCTAGCGCACCGCGCCTCTCAAGGCGCCAATAAGCCTAGCGTGCTGCGCTGGCCAGTGTACTACTGGATGGCGCGTCGTGCAGGCCCTGTACGCATCGGTCCTGTTCGTGCCCACTTCCAAGGCTTTCCCATACGCAACAAACACTTCTTACTTACCACAAATCACACGTACGACTATTAAATGTTAACGTTTTTACGTGGTGTAACATCCTCCTCCCCTTAGGAACATTCATCCCCGAATGTCTACTTTAACTCACAGAAGTTTAACTCTCCCAACTATTATTCTAGAAAAATTTCGGCGGAGTTTCCCCTATAATATGGACTAACTAAAAAATCCTTAAACGCAGAAAAGTCCAATAGAGATATATCACATGACACTATAACAACTCTTTCACAACAAAATGGTAGTCAACTGAATAGTCTAAGTAACATGAATCATAGAACAACAATTGAATCAACGATTTCACTTAACTGCATAATCGAAACTAATCCTGGAACAACTGAGGATATCTGTATATCATGTCATCCTCAGCTTCCCAGGTCATTTCTTCTTTATTTTTGTTTCTCCATAATATTTTAATAGAAACGACATCTTTGGTTCTCAACCTGCGAACCTGCCGATCTAATATGGCCACTGGAACCTCTTCTTAGGCTAACTTCTCAGTAACCTGGACGTCCTCAACTGGCACAACATGGGACGGATCCCCTATACATTTCCATAACATTGTTACATGAAAGACAGGCTGAACAGACTTGTCACGCCCCACATTGGGAGGCATGACTGGCACCTGATGCCCTACTAGAGTCTGAACTGGCCTGACTGAGCTTGAGCACCCTTGGTGCATAACTAATGCTAAATCTCAAATCAAGAAAACAACGGGCTATATCTCGACTGTAAACATAGCCCTCGGCTGACAACGCCTTATAACCACATGTAAAAGAAAATGCTACCTAGAAATAGGCAATAACGGGGAATCTTATGCGGGCCGACAAGACCACCATGGTGTGTAGTTATGACTGTAAAGTAAATCCAATACTAAACTAATCTATGGCCGACAAAGCCGTTATCTAACAGCTAAACAAGGCCCACACGGCCAACACATAAGATAAAGAATACATGGGCCCCACATGGCCATCAACAACTAACCACAAGGAATCTGAAACAATCTGCAAGCCTCTAGGAGTGATATACTGGTCGATACAGGGCCCTGACCTACCCATGAATTGTACAACAAAAAGAAGTAGACCTTCTATCTATTAGCTCCGGAGGAGTGGAGCTGACTACCCTGCTAACTCTGGCTGAAAGCTAAGAAGATCCCGATCCACGTCCATCGTCACCTGCAGGCAAGTAATGTAGCGCCCCAAGGAGGGCGTCAGTACAATATATATCGAATATGTAAGACAGTAACTGTAAATAACTGAATGAACTGACATGAAATTGAAAGTAACTGAAAAGAAGGGATAGAATTACTACCTGAGTAGATGAGCTTCCTGCTATCCAATCTATCAGTAACTACTGCAAATAAGAACCTTACCTGGCCCCCATAAGCCGGAAGGTACAACCAGCACAGAATAACCCACTCGGGGACCCCATAAGCCCTGGTGAGTATACTCCAATCTATATACCCTAGCAAGGTAGTACTGAGTCATCTAATAACCATAGACATCCTACCAGTCCCCTGAGTCTGCAACTGAGCCCGCTCGGCCCCTGAACTGTAGCTGTGTCTGAGTCCGGTAGACTCCTGATATTTGATATCTACACTCCGGGCACCAGGCTAGACAGGGGGTGTGATGTAGTGCCGATCGGCATAAAAATAGTCCAGCCGTGGAATGGACTGTATGAGGACCTAGGACCCCATCTTCATCCTTTTTGGATGGCATACCGCTCCTTGGAGCGACATCATCTCGCCCTTGGCAGGCATCGACATAGCTATTAGCCCTGGAGTTGGTTATGGAGGCTATACAGGGCAAAGTCAATCCCCAACTAAACCTGGAATACTGGTCTCAGCTAATAACAACTGCTAATCACTATAGATATACTTCTGGCTTTCTACTGGGATTAAAACTGAATTATAATAATGAAGAAACTAACTTGCCGAACGAATTTGCCTTAACATACCTGGATCGCCATTTTCTGATTAATTGGTGAGTTTCAATCTGTATTCAACAACTTTTTCTAACTGTAATCATATTATTGAGAGAATAAGACTAGTTTCAATACTAAATTCGGCAAAAATGATAACTTTCTATATAAATATTAACTATACTTCAACTTATTAGAACATGGTCGAAAATGTATAATTTCTCGAAAGTTCAGAAGCGAGAAATACTTACTTGAAGCTTGTGAACGTATAGAAATTAGTTTGGAGCAATTTCGACAATTCCTACTCACGGGGCTACGATTTTTCGGGCAAATTTCAAGAAACTAACTCCGTAGTAATGTTCCCTATAGGCTTATAATTCGATACCTGAAGTTAATTTGAATTTGGATGGCGTTTGGCAGCGTAAATAGAGGAAATTTGGGTGAAAGTTGCGTGGTTCTCTCTTGCTGGCCGAGGAGATGTTTATTTGATATGATAAATCAAATGATCAACTTAATATATATAAGGCTTGGGCGGTGGACACAAGGTCCGTGTCACGGACCCCAACGCGGCAAGCCAGGGGCGTGCCACGGCGCCCAACACGCAGGGAGGGGGTCCGTGACACATTGCCCCTCTGTGGCAGCATGTCCGACCTTCTCCCTTGCAACCTCGATTCCGTGCTCGTTCGACCTTTTCTCGGTGTAAAAGCCCAGACCTCCGCTTGTAAAAATTGTCCGCTTTGGGGCTCACCCCCTCACGGTTTTAAAACGCGTCTACAAGGGAGAGATATCTAAGAACTTATAAAGCACTCTTCGTTCTCCTCCCCAACCGATGTGGGATTTGCCTAAGGCAAGCCTCACACTGAACACTTATAAAGCACTCTTCATTTTCCTCCCCAACCGATGTGGGATTTGCCTAAGGCAAGCCTCACACTCACCCCCCCTCGGGAATCAGCGACCTTGCTGAGGTTTGCCCCACCACCGGCCAGGCACCGGCTCTGATACCAACTATAACAGCCCAGACCGCAGCTTGTAGAAATTGTCCGCTTTGGGGCTCACCCCCTCACAGTTTTAAAACGCGTATACAAGGGAGAGGTATCCAAGAACTTATAAAGCACTCTCCGTTCTCCTCCCCAATCGATGTGGGATTTGCCTAAGGCAAGCCTCACACTAGCTCCGCAGCTTGTAGAAATTGTCCGCTTTTTGGCTCACCCCCTCACGGTTTTAAAACACGTCTACATGGGAGAGGTATCCAAGCACTTATAAAGCACTCTTCGTTCTCCTCCCCAACCGATGTGGGATTTGCCTAAGGCAAGCCTCACACTCACCCCCCCTCGGGACTCAGCGACCTCGCTGAGGTTTGCCCCACCACCGGCCCGGCACCAGCTCTGATACCAACTGTAACAGCCCAGACTGCCGCTTGTAGAAATTGACTGCTTTGGGGCTCACCCCCTCACGGTTTTAAAACGCATCTACAAGGGAGAGGTATCCAAGCACTTATAAAGCACTCTTCGTTCTCCTCCCCAATCGATGTGGGATTTGCCTAAGGCAAGCCTCACACTCACCCCTCCTCGGTACTCAGCGTCCTCGCTGAGGTTTGCCCCACCACCGGCCCGGCACCGGCTCTGATACCAACTGTAACAGCCCAGACCGCCGCTTGTAGAAATTGTTCGCTTTGGGGCTCACCCCCTCACGTTTTTAAAACGCGTCTACAAGGGAGAGGTATCCAAGCACTTATATAAAGCACTCTTCGTTCTCCTCCCAAACCGATGTGGGATTTGCCTAAGGCAAGCCTCACACTCACCCCCCCTCGGGACTCAACGTCCTCACTGAGGGTTTCCCCAAAGCGGACAATTTCTACAAGCGGTGGTCTGGGTTGTTACACTTACCTAGCCCCCATAAGCCGGAAGGTACAACCAGCACAGAATAACCCATTCGGGGACCCTATAAGCCCTGGTGAGTACTCTCCAATCTATTTACCTTAGCAAGTTTGTACCGAGTCATCTAATAACCATAGCCATCCTACCAGTCCCCTTGGTCTGCAACTGAGCCCGCTCGACCCCTAAACTGTAGCTGTGCCTAAGCCCGGTGGACTCCTGATATCTGATATCTGCACCCCGGGCACCAGGATCGACAGGGGGTGTGATGTAGTGCCGATCGGCATAAAAATAGTCCAACCATGGAATGGACTATATGAGGACCTGGGACCCCATCTTTGTCCCTTGTTGACGGCATACCACTCCTTGGAGCGACGTCATCTCGCCCTTGGCGGGCATCTACATAGCTATTAGCCCTAGGTTGGTTATGGAGGGCTATACAGGGCAAAGCCAATCCCCAACTAAACCTGGAATACTAGTCTCAACTAATAGCAACTGCTAATCACAGACCCCAATGCGATAAGCCAGGGCCATGCCACGGCTCCCAACGCGCAGGGAGGGGGACCTTGACACGTTGCCCCTTTGTGGAAGCATGTCCGACCTTCTCCCTTGCAACTTCAATTCCATGCTCGTTCGACCTTTTCCCGGGCCCTTCCTCGTACGTGTTGAACTCTAAAACTCTTGACTAACATACGAATAGGCTAACTAAACGTTAGGAACATACAAGGTGTAACAAGACTCTAACTCTGAAGCAAATCTAACTCGTATGCCACCTGGCCTATTCTCCAGAGGATCCGATACGACCCAATAAACCTTGGGCTAAGTTTGCCTTTCTTTTCAAATCTCATTACTCCCTTCATTGGAGATACCTTAAGGAATACCCAGTCACCAACACTGAACTCTAAGTCTCTATGCCGAACATCAGAGTAGGACTTGTGATGACTCTGGGCTGTCAACAAGCGTCCTCTGATAAGCTTTACTTTTTCCTCTAATTGGTATTTCTGGTCCAATTAGTTCTGATTCAGCTACCTCGAACCAACCAATTGGGGTTCTTCACTTCCTCCCATATAAGGCCTCATACGGTGCCATCTAAATAGCCCAATGATAACTATTATTATAAGCAAAATCAATAAGGGGTAAATGTTCATCCCAACTGCCCCCGAAGTCTAGCACACACGCCCGTAGCATATCCTCGAGCATCTGAATTGTACGTTCTGCCTTCCCGTCTATCTGAGGATGGAATGTTGTACTCAAAATTGACTTATGTCCCCAAACCTTTCTAAAATGATTGCTAGAATCTAGCGGTAAATTGTGCTCCTCTATCAGAAATAATAGCTACTAGGACACCATGTAGTCTAACTATTTCTCTAATGTATAACTCGGCATAGTCCTCCGCTAAAAACGTGGTCCTAACTAGCAGAAAATGTGCTGACTTTGTCAATCTATTGACAATCACCTAGATGGAATCAAATCTGCGCCTGGTGCAGGGTAGTCCTGTCACAAAATCCATATTAATTACCTCCCATTTCCACATTGGTATAGCTATTTCCTGAGTTAGGCCACTGGGTTTCTGATGTTCAGCTTTTACCTGTTGACAATTAGGACATTGTGCTACAAATTCAGCTACACCTTTCTTCATTCCAAGCCACCAATATATCTCTTTTATGTCATGGTACATCTTCGTTTAACCTGGATGAAGAGAATAATGAGAGTAATTTACCTATGCCATAATTTGCTTGCGGAGTCCTGCTACATCCGGGACGTAGAGGCGATCTCTATACCTCAAAACTCCATCTCGGGCTACCTCAAAAACTAATATTTCACCCTACTAAACTCTATCTTTGAGCTGTGCTAACTAAGAATCTTCATATTGCCGCTCTTTTACCTCTACTACTAGGGATGACACTGATGTATTCTGAATTATGGCTCAATTATCCTCTGCATTAACTACCCGAACTGCTAAGCTGGCTAGCCGGTGCAATTCTCTAGCCATTTCCCGCTGTTCCGGCCTTAGATATGCCAAACTGCCCATAGATCGGCGGCTAAGAGCATCTGCCACAATATTAGCTTTCCCTGGGTGATACAAGATGTTCACATCATAATCTTTCAACAATTCTAACGAACGACGTTGTCGCAAATTCAGCTCTTTCTGTGTGAAAATGTACTGAAGACTTTTATGGTCAGTTGAAATATCCATTCGCACTCCATATAAGTAATGCCTCCATATCTTTAAGGCGTGAACCACTGCAGCTAACTCCAGATCGTGGGTGGGATAGTTCTTTTCATGTTTTCTCAATTTCCTCTAAGCATATGCTACTACCTTTCCATGTTACATTAAAACACACCCTAACCCGACGCCTGAAGCATTGCAATATACCGCATAACCCTCTGAACATTCCGGAAAAGCTAACACTGGTGCTGATGTCAATCTGTTTTTCAATTCTTGCAAACTCATCTTACAGGTTTAGGTCCACTGAAACTTGGCTGCTTTTTGAGTCAATTTAGTCAAAGGTGTTGACAGGGTAGAAAATCCTTCCATGAACCTTCTATAATACCCGGCTAACCCTAGGAAACTGCGGACCTCTATTGGGGTCATAGGTCTAGGCCATGTTTTTACTGCCTCAATTTTCTGTGAATCGACTTGAATACCAGCCTCTAATACAATGTGGCCCAAGAAAGCTACAAAATTCAACCAGAACTCACATTTAGAAAACTTTGTATATAACTGGCAGTCTATGAGGATCTGAAGTACTGCCCGCAAATGATCTTTATGTTTCGCTTCTGAACGAGAGTAGACTAGAATATCATCAATGAACACTATTACAAACAGATCTAAATATGACTTAAAGATACTATTCATTAGGTCCAAGAACACTGTTGGCGCGTTTGTCAACCCGAAGGACATAACTAAGAACTCAAAATGGCCAAACCTAGTTTTGAAAGCTGTCTTTGGGATATCTTTCTCCCGAACTCAAACCTGATTGTACCCGGATCTCAAATCAATTTTAGAGAAGCATTTCTCCCCATGCAGTTGATCAAACAAATCATCTATTCTCGAAAGAGGATATTTATTCTTAACAGAACTTTATTCAATTGCCGGTAATCTTTGCACATGCGTAGAGACCCATCTTTCTTTCTCACAAACAGGACTGGTGCACCCCACAGTGACGTATTAGGTCTGATGAAACCCTTATCTAAAAAATCTTTTAACTATTCTTTTAATTATTTTAATTCTTCGATACGGGGGTATGGATATAGCTGAGTATCTGGTAGCAAATCTATAGAAAAATTTATTTCCTACTCTAGGGGAATACCAGAAAGTTCATCTGGAAACACATCCAGGAATTCATTAACAACTGGGATAGATTGGAGAGTCGGGGATTATGCTTGCACATCCCAAACCCTGACAATATGGTAGATACAACCCTTTGCTATTAACTTTTTTGCCCGAAGATAGGATATAAACTTACCTTTTGGTGTAGCTGTATTACCTCTCCACTCTCGCACTACCTCTCCCAGAAAGTGAAATCAGACAATTCTGGTCCAACACTCTACAGTAGCATAACATGGTGCGAACCAGTCCATACCTATAATCACATCAAAATCAGTCATTTTGTAATTCTACCAGATCTGCTGAGGGCAGACGACCCACAACCTCTACTGTACAACCTCGGTAAATTCTTTTAGCAATAATAGAGTCACCAACAGGAGTAGATATCGAAAAGGGTTACTGAAGCAATTCTGGTGCTATATCAAACTTTCGGGATTCTAACGGAGTAACATACGACAAAGTAGAGCTCGGATATATCAAAGCATAAACTGAGTGAGAACAAACATCTAATATACCTGTCACAACATCTAGCGACTACTCTGACTCCTGTCACCCAAGTAATGCATATGTGCGATCCTGACCGCTGCCTGGACCAGATGCCCCTGATCTACCTCGGCCTCTGCCGGTTGGAGTTGAGGGCCTGCACCCTGCAGAAGGTGCTGGGGCATACGAACCTGCTGAGGATCTATTTTGCTGGTCCTGACCGCCCTAGCTTCTAGTAAGGCAGTCTCTCATCATGTTCCCCCCCTGCATGCAGGTATAACAGGCGGTGGAACCATATCTACACCTCCCCATATGCTGTTTAGGGAAAGTACTGCATCGGGGTATTGCTAACTCTTTTTGGTCTGGCCCCCTCTACTACTGCGAGCTGGGCGCTTGTGAACCTTCACCGGGGCCTGACTACCTCTGACGATCTGATCTACTATCCTACTGCTGCTGAAATAGGGGCCTGGGTGGCCTATTTGAGAAACGGGGTTTGGGCCCACCCTGAAAATCTACCTTGAAATCTATGGGTCTAGCCCTCCGATGCTGCTCCTGACCTGACCTTTCCATAGCATACTGGCACTGTCTGAGCTCTTCAATATTCTGAGCAAAATCTTGGATTTGTGAAATGTCCACATCCTCTCGCAGAGTGGCTGTAATACAAGATTCTATATATTCTGGCACAAGCCTCATAATAAACTGGTGCACCCTGGCTGGCATGGTGTCAACAAACAAGGGTGCATACCTGGATAAGAAGTCAAACCTCAACACATAGTCTCTAACACTCATTCGACCCTGCTCTAGATGCAAAAATTGCTCTACTCTGGCCTGTCGAAGCTCTCGAGGCAAATAATGATCTATGAAGGCCTCAGAAAAAATAGGCCATGTAGGTAGAGGTATATCTCTGCCTTGGGATCTCTCCCAAATCTCGTACCACAAAACTGCTACATCTCGCAATTTGAATACTGCTAGCTCGACTGATTCTGTGGACGAGGCATGCATGACCCTGAATATCCTCTGCAATTGGTCTATAAAGTTCTGGGGGTCCTCTTTGTGATTTGTCCCTGTAAACTACGGGGGACTCAAGGCCAAAAACTCACGAACTCTCGAACTACCGGGCCCCTCGGCGAGCTCAACGGCAGCTGGTACTACTGCCTGAGGCTGATGCTAGGCAGCTATCATCCGTATCAATATGTAAAAAGCACCCGTGAGCTTCTGATCTAATGGCACAGGTATAGCTGGGGGTGGTGCTAATATATCTGCCGCCCTGGCGGGCTCTGAATTTGGTGGTGGGTGTTGGGGAGATCGAGGTGGTGTCCCCCTGTCGCCCTCAGATCGGGCTGACTCTACCTGTGGTCCCCTACTAGTGCCCTCTCCTGCTACCACATCCAACTCTCGACCAGTCGTGGTTTGCCGTGTGTCCAACATTTCTCTGTAAATAAATAGGATAACATAAGCTCAGAAAGTTACCAATACAACACCGCTCTATAGCACGACATGAGGAGAAAGAAGAGTAACCATACTATTATTCCTTGCAACCTCCTGCCAATAGAATGTGGTGCACAACATACCCATAGAAAAGACTCTACTTGGAAAGGCTTGCATGCTCCTTGAGATACGACGTGCTCTGATACCAAGTTTGTTATGCCCCACCTTGAGAGGTATGACTGGCACCTGGTGCCACACTGGTTTGAACTAACCTGACTAGATTGGGGCACATTTGACACTTATTTCAAGAAACGAAAGGGCTATATCTCGACTGTAAGTATAGCCTCCGGCCGACTAGGCCACATGTAAAAGAAGACAACTGACCACAACAACGCAATAACAAGGATCCTATGCGGGCCGACAAGGCCACCATGCTGTCTAGTTATAACTAAAAAGTAAATCAGGCGTTAAACTATGCTATGGCTGACAAGGAAACCAATTAACAGCTACACAAGGCCCCACACGGCCAACACAGGAAATAAAGCATACACAGGCCCCACAGGCCAACACAGGAAATAAAGCATACACGGGCCCCACACGACTAACAACAACTAACCACAGGGAATGTACAATAGTCTGCAAGCTTCTAGGAGTGATATAATGGTTGAGACAGGGCCCTGACCTACCCATAAATTGTACATCAAAAGTACAAACCTCTACTGACTTTCAACTCCAGAGGGAAGGAGCTGAATAAACTACTGACTTTAGTTGGAGGCTAAGAACGTCCCAAACCTATCCGCACCTGCAGGCAAGTAATGCAACACCCTGGGTGGGCGTCAGTACAATATGTACTGAATATGTAAGGCAGAAAGATAATAACTGACTGAAAGTTGGTAAAACTATAGTAATTAAAGGAAGAGAGTAAGGATTTAACCTGAATACCTTCACTGTCTGAATTATCTAAATAACAAGTCTATATAAGCAAACAAGAACATAACCGGGCCCCTATAAGCCTGGAAGGTGCAAACAACACAGAAGAACCTACCTGGGACCCCATAAGCCTCGGCAAGTACAAACAAAGTTCACTCCTACTACTTGAGTACTAAGGGTGGTGTGTATACTGTAACTTGGGATGGCCCTCGCGCCCTTAATTTGGTGAAACTCATTAAGGCCCTCGTGGTCTCAGCAAATGGAACTCTGTATGGCCCTCGCGGCCTCAGCAATGGAACTCTGTATGGCCCTCACGGCCTCAATAAATGGAACTCAAATTGCCCTTGCGGCCTTAGTAAATAGAACTCTGTATGGACCTCCCGACCTCAATAAATAGAACTCAAATGGCCCTCGCGGCCTCAATAAATGGAACTCAAACGACCCTCGTGGCCTTAGTAAATAGAACTCTATATGACATAACATCTAACTACTCAACATCGAGGTAAGACCATTCTAGCTAGATTTACTTGGACAAGAATTACTATTTTGTCGCCATAGGCTCCATTCAGTTTATAACATCTGACACCAATAGGTTTACTTTGAAGTACTTTAGACACCCGGGTCATACTAACTTTACAAAGAACATAACTTGCCAAAGGGATAGCCTTACATACCTAAATTGCCGATTTCTGATTAACTGAAGAGTTTCATTCGTACTCAATAGCCCTTTCCAATTGCAATCATATTACTAGGAGAATGAGAGTAGTTTAAAACTCAGTTTAGCTGAAAACAATAACTTTTAGTACTAATATTAACTATATTTCAGCTTAACAAAATACAGCCAAAAACGTATAATTTCTCAAAAGTTCAGAAGGGAGAAATGCTTATTTGAAGCCTGTAATCGTATAGAAATTAATTTGGAGTAATTTTTACATCTTTTGCTCGGTGGTGCTATGATTTGCCTAGAGAATTTCGCTAAAATAACTCCGTAGTAATTCTCCCTGCGGGCTTATAACTCCATTCCTAAAGTTTATTTGAATTTGGACGATGTTTGATAGCGTAATCGGACGAAAACTCACTAATCTCTCCATTCTCACTCAAGTCTGGCCGTGGGAATTATTTGTAATGTGATCTCAATTGAAAGAGGGCCTTATATATATATATATATATATATATATATATATATATATATATATATATATATGTATATATATATATATATATATATATATATATATATGTATATATATTAGGGCGGTGGCAGGGAGGCGCACCGCACTGCCCATCGCGCCAATCTCCCTGCGCGTCGCGCCTCTCAAGGTGCCAGCAAGCCTGGCATGCCGCGCTGGCCAGTGTACTACTGGATGGCGCGTCATGCTGGCCCTATACGCGTCGGTCCTATTCGTGCCCACTTCCGAGGCTTTCCCATACACAACAAACTCTTCTTACTCACCACAACTCACAGGTACGACTACTAAACGTTAACGTTTTTACGGGGTGTAACGGTTACACCCTGAAAAATTATTTTGGTGATTATTTAATATTTTTATGTTATGTTAAGGGAAGTATGATTTGTATATTGGCCATAGGTGATGAGGGAAACATGTACGAGGATAAAGTGAAGAGTATGTGAAGTTCATATGTAAGGGTCAATTTTAAAGGACCATATCTCCAAATCTATAATGAGCAGAAATCCTATGGCCTACCAAATTAAAGGTAATTGAGAGTAGGTTTCAGAACATCATACCACTTATCAATTGGAGTTCGGAGTAAAAAGTTATATATATTACTGGGAGACTATCGGGTAGTGACGTGGCCCCGCTGACTTAAGCTAATTCACTGACCCACCTCTTATTTAAATGATTGTTTACTGCCAATTCATTTCATATTGATCCTAAAATCGACCTTCTTTCTAAGGACTTATTTCTCTCTCATTTCTAGTAGTTAGAACAAGGAAAATTAAAGAGGAAACCCTAAGCACAACTCAACCAAAACACAAGACAAGAAGAAGGATATTTCCAAAAGTAAAAGTGAGCTAAGGGTTGTTTTGGAGCTTGTTCTGGCAAGGTTTTGAAGGTGATTTGCTGAGTTTCAAAATCTTTTTGGACTGCCTATATATATCCATCTTTGAATAGAAATTGAAACCAAGAGGAAATGAAAGAATTTTGCCCCCTTTAAACCCCTTAAATTGCAAGCGAAAGGACTAAAATTTGGCAGCTAAGTGAGCTGCCATTGGGCTATTTTTAAGCTGAGTTTTTGCTCATTTTTCTTAGGTTTTTGACAGTTTGTTTGGCTGACAATATAATCTACTTTGAGGGGAAGAATTGCAATAGAAGTGATGTAATATTCCCTCTTGTTTTCTCCCTCAAAAGCTAATGGAAACAAGTAGAGAAAATGGCTAAATTTTAAGACATGGTGGAGGATACATCCAAGTGTTTATGGACGACTTCTCGGTTTTGGGTGATCTATTCGAAGATTTCCTTGAAATTGAGTAAAGTGATGAGTAGGTGTGACGAAACCAGTCTTGTCCGTAATTGGGGAAAAATGCCATTTTATGGTTTAAGAGGGGATTGTGCTAGGCCATAGAATCTCAAGAAAAGGGATAGAGGTGGACAGAGCTAAAATCAAGGTGATAGCTAGATTGCCACCACCTATTTCTGTCAAAGGTATCCTCAGCTTTTTGGGGTATGCAGGGTACTACAGGAGATTCATCATGGACTTCTCAAAAATTTCACAACCATTATGCAAGCTATTTGAGAAGAAGGTAAATATTATTTTTTATGAAGCATGTTTGAAAGCCTTCGAATGCCTGAAGGAGAGACTCACCTCAGCCCCCATTATCATAGCCCCATATTGGTCTCTTCTGTTTGAGCTAATGTGTGATGCCAGTGGGTTGCCCTAGGTGCTGTCTTGGGCCAATTCCACCCAATCTATTATGCTAGTAAGAAACTAAATATAGCTCAGAAAAATTACAAAGTGACCGAACAGGAGCTGCTAGTAGTAGTCTTTGCATTTGAAAAGTTTGGGGCATGCTTGCTTGGGACTAAGGTGATTGTCCATACGAACCATGCAGCATTAGGGTATTTGATGTCAAAAAAGTATGTTAAACCAAGGCTAATCAAATGGGTATTTCTCTTAACAAAATTTGAATTCAAGGTAAAGGACTGAAAGGGGATAGAAAATCAGGTGGCTGATCACTTATCTAGATTGGAGACAAAGGCAAGATTGAAAGATGAGATCGACACTGATGATGCTTTCCCAGATGAGCAGGTGTTGGCTACATCTCAGGACTTGATCCCATGGTTTGCTGACTATGCAAATTATTTGGTGAGTGACATGATTCTGGCAGATCTAACTACACAGTAAAGGAAGAAGTTCTTATTTGACTCGTGGAGATTCTATTGGGATGAGCCAATTTGTTTTTGTATTTGTGCGGATGAGTTGATTAGTAGGTGTATTCTAGAGCTTGAGATGCTGAGCATACTTGAGGCCTGCCACTCATTCCCGGTTGGGCGTCATCACAGCGGTATCTGAACTGCACACAAGATTCTACAATTCAGGTACTATTGGCCTACAATCCATCAGGATGCTTATGATTTTTCCATGTCATGTGAACAATTCCAAAGACAAGGCGACATCACTCGTAAGCACGAGATACCATTAACTTCGATTGTGTAAGTAGAGTTGTTCGATGTATGGGGTATTGACTTCATAGGCCCATTCGTGAGCTCATGTAGGATGAAGTATATTTTGGTGGCTGTGGATTATGTATCAAAATGGGTGGAAACCATTGCACTCCCTAACAATAAAGGGAAAAGTGTCACAGCATTTCTGCAGAAGCACATATTTTCCAGATTCGACATTCCTAGAACGTTGGATCAGACTTTTGTAATCGCCTCATTAGAGCTCTGCTTGATAAATACAGTGTAAAGCATAAGGTGGTAACACCTTACCATCCTTAGTCAAGCGGACAAGTGGAGGTCTCCAATAGGGAGATCAAGACGATCTTGGCCAAAATAGTGAACATCAATCGAATGGACTGGTCTAGGAAGCTAGATGAGGCACTATGGGCATATCAGATAGTTTATAAGACCCCTATTGGCACTTACCATATTAGTTGGTGTTTGGAAAGTCATGTCATTTGCCGAAAGAGCTGGAGCATACGATATTGTGGGCTCTCAACAAGCTGAACCTGGACTAGAATGAAGCATTGATAACACTAAAACTCACACTTCCTGACAAAGTATGAAGCGGACATTATCAATAACGAACCCAACAAAGATTGGGGTCGATCCCACAGGGAATATGGAAGGATATAGAAGAACTCTAGTATTTAAGCTTTTAAGTCAATTATCTCCTAAAGGGGGGAATTTGTAAAGCTAACAAGTAATATTGTTGAGAAATTGAATGTTGATTCAAAATTAATGCAACTAACTAGGGTACGTGTTCCCCATGGATTCTTAACTACTTTGGGTTTTACACTCGTGATCTATCCCAATACTTTACTTGTAGAACTGATAACTAGGTGTCACGACTCGAACAGAGGCCCAAATAATAACATGGGATAAGGATCCCTGAGAGACCCCAAGTCGACGCATGGCATAAGCATACATCTAACTCAACTAAGAAACTGAATAATCAACAATATACTCATAGAGGAAGTCTAACTTGAACATAACATTAGAATACAAAATTCGAAGCTCAATACAGACATATGTCTGAAAAGTCTCTAAACATGATGAGCTCTGAAAAGCCTCTAAACATGATGAACTGATGGGACAAGACCCTAACTAACTTAACAAAACTGAAACTGAAATACATAAAGGAAAGCTTAATAGTCTAGTCCTCGGGAAATGACGACTCACCCACAATAAGAATGCTAACTCTGATAAGCTGACTACGAGCGGCGCTGTACCTGAGAGCCGAGTCCTGTATCATGAAATGATACAACATAGAGTATGCGGTCAGTATGTGGAATGTACCGAATATGCAGGGTAAGTAAAACCGCTTCAGTAAACAAAATCATTTAAAGATAATGCATAATATAACATAAGCATTAAGAGTCTGAGAGTAGGGCTTGCATGCATTCTTTCTGAAATCATGATCTCTTCATAGCATAACATAACATAACATATCTTCATAACATCATAACCGAATCGATTCACTCAAAGCTGAATTCTGACACTTATAAGTAAAGCTGAACATTGAGTCAAATCATATATATATATATAAATCTCATTAGTAATGAAATGTGCATGTCTGAAATAATGAGGAATAATGGGAGAATCTTCTTTTAACCAACAAACCACGATAGAGCTTACGTGGTCCCAACTATCATACTCAAGTGGGTAGAGCCATCCAAAGCCTTCCAGGACCAAGGGCGATACCATGATATCGATATCAAGCTGAAGGCCCATCCGGGAAGGGGAAGCTCACAAGGGAGGTTTGAAAGTCAAAATGTATAAACCAACGTTGGCGCGTAGTTCTTAGGTACAGGGTGATCGACCCTTAGCCTACTCGGTGCTAGACATTACTCCCAAAAACATGCATATGTGTCATGCACCGAGACTACACCCTGGACGTAACACGGTACTTGAAGTCATAAGTGACCCCAAGTCAACTCTTGATCTATCATACACTAGTATTCTGAGTAAACATGCACAACGGAACATTGAAACAATATCATAAAGCATTTACGAAAGGCAAGTCTGAAAACATAAAGTTCAAAACATTTGAATAATACTGATAAATCTGAAAATCATGTCTGCCTGAAAGCCATCTAACTGAGGAGTTGCTGGGACAAACCCCCAGCTAAATCTAAGTATAACTGAATCTAATAAATGATTGAAGGCAAGAAATAATGCCCTCAGATGATGAGGACTCACACTTCAACTACTGAGATGGAGAATTAGAACTGCGGCGTCTAGCGGTGCTGAGTCTGAGAACTTGCAGCTGTATCATAAAATGATACAACATAAAAGTATGCGTCAGTACTCTGAATGTACTGAGTAAGTGGGAGAAACATAACTGAATATAAAGTCTGAACTTAAATGACACACAATGACCAACAGGTAAGCTGTACTGAATTACTGATCTAATCTGAAATGGTCAAGATGACCCTGTCTAATGGTCAAAGACATGCCCTAAGTCTGAAACACTGAGTCTGAGATACTGTACTGAACTGAGCTAAACTGATAGGGATGAAACTGAACTGAGATTCTTATTCTGAAACTGAACTGGACTTACTAGTGGGAGAGTCCATAACAGACATATAACCACGTGAGCTAGACGTGGAGTCCAATGTATACACCCCACTGGTAGGACCCAATATAACTTGCCATGGTATAAAGGCATGAACTGGGTGATCACAAAAGTCTGGGGCCAATCAGGCCAAAAATCTGTAATTGTAACCTACGCTGGCAACATAGTTCTGGGAACCTAGGTGCGCTGGAACCCCGGTACATTCGGTGCTAATTCTTACTCCCACTGGAAAACCTATATTGAACTACTAGGCTGATAGCTCGAAATTGTGGTCAAAGACTAGTCAGGGACATATACTGAAATTACCCTGAGACTCTTATTGGACCAGATTCTGAAACTAGGTTCTAGACTGGTCAGAGCTAGTCATATAGAAGCGTCGTAACCGTCTAAGAACAAACTAAAATCTGAACTGGGGTCCTAGGGCAAGTCAGAGCCAATAACAGAATTCTGATTCTAATTCTGATATCTAGGAGGTACTACTGACACCTCGAGAATTTCTATAGTCAAACTGATTAGTTGACAATTTCTGCATAGTTCTGAAGGGATTCTACATTCTAACTAATCTGAAATATAAAGCATCTAATGGAGAATTCGACTCATTACAACAACACGAGAATCCCGTAATATAGCAACAACAAAAGAATTCAAGAAAACTAATTTATCAAGTCTAGAATGTTCTTATTAATGGAATATCTGCTCGTTTCATATATACAAGAGTTTCAAGGAAAATTCAGCCCAAACATGCTTAATTCACTAGAGAGAGATTTTCAAGAAAAAATCATCTTCATACTAGAATTCAGGGATTCAATTCACTCTTGCAAGAATCTCGATAATTTAAGTAAGAACTGATGGAATTAATATAAATAATAAACAAGAATATTATTCTATGAGATATTGACGAATAATAACATGTAATTTCTCCGTATTCGAAAAACTCAGGGCTAAAACTAATTGGGAAGTTATGGAAGAATTTTGGGGGTCACAAGGGAAGAATAGTTTCCCTTGTTGAATACCCACATACCTGACGAAGAAGCCTGGAGAAATTGCTGAATCGAAGAAGAAAGATCTGCCCTAGCTGATGCTCTAAACTGTTCTGAGAGGAAGTCTACGTTCTGCTTCATGAAAGTTTGACTGGGGAATGAGGAAGAGACTCAGTTACCCCCACTAAAACGTTTGAAATAAATGCTAAAATGATGTAGTTTAAAGCTTGGGAGGGTAGGAAATTACTAAATAGCCCTTAGGAAATTGCTGGGAAAAACTGCCAAGTGACCTTAAAGGGTGACCTAACAGGTCATGGTGTCTGACCATAACTCATGGTCAAGCCCGTCAGGTACACTAGCTAAAAATTAACTGGGGTTGGTAACAGGGACATAACGAGTCGTTACTGGGGACCATGACTCGTTGCCCCCATTCGTCAAGTACATTGCCAACTTCTCAAGTTTCTAGATTCTGGCCTAACAACGAGTGACTCGACGAGTCGTGGGATCTGACCACGACTCGCGAGGTCGCCCATTGGGAACACTCACTTTTTCCTTAGGCATCCTTCTCACGATTGCCTAACGAGTCATTGGGTCCCTTAACAACTTGTTGGGTGGGTCGTTCTGCAATATTTCTGCATTTTTTTCAGATTTTCTAATTTGAGTTCCGGATATTAATTTTGAGATTTCGGGGTGTTACAATATCTACCCCTTGGAAACATTCGTCATCGAATGTTATAAAACTTATAGGAACCAGAAAAATAAAATAAAAAATCTCCAATTATTTCTCATTTAAGTTCAAAACTACCGAAATGACTACCTCCATTTCAGAATACTTAACTGAACTGAATTTGTTTTTCATATATATACATCCAAAGTCAAAAAGAAAACTTATACAAAAGAACTGAATTCAATCAACTAGTTTAGGTTTTAAAGCAAAATTCACATTTCAAGCTACAATAGAGTCTGTAGAGAACAAGTGTGGGTATTTGGCCATCATGTCTGCCTCGGCCTCCCACATAGCTCCTTCCACCTACTGATTTCTCCATAGGACCTTAAATGAAGCTATTTCCTTATTCCTCAATTTACAAACCTAACGGTCAAGGATCTGGACTGGTACCTACTCATATGTGAGACTATCCTTGTTTCCCGCATTGTCCAATGACACCACAGAGGTTGGATCTCCAATTCACTTCTTCAAAAGTGACACATGGAAAACTGGGTGTACAACAGCTAATTCTGAAGGCAACTCTAGCTCATAGGCCACATTGTCGATACGCCGTAAAAATTTATTAGGTCCCACATACCTTGTACTGAGTTTCCCCTTCTTCCCAAACCTCATAACTCCTTTCATGGGAGAAATTTTTAGGTATACCTAGTCATCAACTGCAAACTCTAATTCTCTCCTCCGCACATCAGCATAAGATTTCTGACGGCTCTGAGTTGTTTTCAACCTTTCTCGGATGAGCCAAACTTTTTGCATTGCCTCATGAACCGAGTCTAGACCTATCAAGGTGGCTTCACCAACTTCAAACCACCCTATAGGAGATCTACACCTTCTACCATACAATGCTTCAAATGGGGCCATCTGGATGCTAGAATAGTAGCTGTTGTTGTATGCAAACTCGATAAGAGGCAAATGATCATCCCAATTACCCTTGAAATCGATCGCGCACGCTCTTAGCATATATTCTAGAGTCTGAATAGTCCGCTCAGGTTGCCCATCAGTCTGTGGGTGAAAAGCGGTGCTGAGTTTGACTTGAGTGCCTAATCCCTTCTGAAAGGACTTCCTGAAGTGTGAGGTGAACTGCGTTCCCCTGTCTGAAATGATTTCCAAGGGCAACCCATGGAGTCTGACTAGCTCTCGGATGTAAATTTTAGCATAGTCCTCAGCTGAATCTATGGTTTTGACAGGGAGGAAATGTGCTGACTTAGTCATCCGGTCTACTACTACCCAGATTGAGTCATGTTGCCGATGAGTCCGAGGTAGACCCTTAATAAAGTCCATGTTTACTTCTTCCCACTTCCATGTAGGTATGCTGATATCCTAGGTCATACCTCCTGGTCTCTGGGGTTCTACATAGACTTGCTGGCAGTTCGGGCACTTAGCTACAAATTCAGCAATGTCTCTTTTCATGCCGTTCCACCAGTAAATATCTCGCAAATTGCGGTACATTTTGGTAGCACCGGGGTGAATGGTGTATCTCGAGCTATGTGCCTCAGCCAGTATTTGCTGTCTCAACTCACCCATATCCGGTACACACAACCTGCCCCGGTAACGAAGAACCCCCATCTCCCCCTTGAGAGAAAGCCTCAACCTCCTTTCTGAGTACTGCTTCCTTAAGTTTAAGTAGAACTTGACCTTCATCTTGTCTGGACTTAACTTCCACTACCAAGGATAAATCCGACCTTCTTTGCATTACCACACTACCTTCAGCTGAATCCACCAACTACACCCCTAATCGGGCTAGCCTGTGAACTTCTTTCGCTAGCTCCCTCTTGCCTTCCTCAATGTGAGCTACACATCCCATAGACCGTCTGCTTACGGAGTCAGCCACTACATTGACTTTGTTCGGGTGATATAGTACACTCATGTCGTAGTCTTTCAGGAGCTCTAACCACCTTCTTTGTCTGAGGTTGGATCAATTCATTCAACAAGATCTGTTCGGATTAGACCAGGATGAATGGGATTGGTATGACCTCTTTTCTAAGAAAGAGATCATAGTGATTGATGGCTCTTTCAATCTGGTGAAATGGAATTGGCGTGTACCAATTTGGGTCACACCTCCGCTGCAAGTCATGAGTTGGATAATTCTTCTGATGAAATTTGAGCTGTCTGTAGGCATAGGCTATCACTTTGCCACATTGCATCAGGATGCAACTAAGTCCAACTCTGGAAGCATCACAATAAACAACCAACCCATCTGTTCCTTCTGGAAGGGTCAAAACTTGAGTGGTAGTGAGTCGAGTCTTCAACTCCTGGAATCTCTTCTCATACTCATCCGACCATTGAAATTTCACCTTCTTCTGGGTTAACTTGGTCAGAGGAGATGCTATGGAAGAGAAATCTTCCACAAACCGTCGGTAATAGCCTGCTAAGCCCAGGAAACTCTTGATTTCAGTAGGAGAGGTAGGTATGGGACAATCCTTCGCTGCTGCTATCTTATGAGGATCTATTTGCATCCCCTCACCTGAGACCACATGACCTAAGAAAGTCACAGACATCAACCAGAATTCACACTTGCTGAACTTGGAGAATATATGGTGATCTATGAGGGTCTGTAATGCTAGCCTTAGGTGATTGGCATGCTCTTCCTCATTTCTGGTATATACTAGAATGTCGTCAATGAATACAATGATGAACATATCCAGGTACTGCTTGAAGACCCTATTCATCAAATCCATGAAGGCTGCTGGGGCATTCGTTAACCCAAAGGATATCAACACAAACCCGTAGTGACCATACCGAGTTCTGAATGTTGTTTTCAGTATGTCACACTCCCTAACTCTTAGCTGATGGTACCCTGACCTGAGATCGATCTTGGAGAAACAGCTGGCTCCCTGAAGTTGGTCAAATAGATCGTTAATTCTGGGCAGAGGGTACCTGTTCTTAACTGTGACCTTGTTCAGCTGACGGTAATCTATGCACATCCTGAGGGTACTGTCTTTCTTACGCACGACTAACACTAGAGCACCCCAGGGAGAGATGATGGGTCTGATAAAACCCTTATAAAGAAGGTCCTTTAATTGATCCTTCAGCTTCTTAAGCTCAGCTGGAGCCATTCTGTAAAGAGGGATGGAGATAGAATGAGTGTTTGGGAGGAGATCTATTCCGAAGTCTATTTCCCGTTCAGGGGGGACTCCGGAAAGATCTTTAGGAAATACATCTGGGAACTAACTGACAACTGGAACCGACTTAATGGCTGGGGTCTCAGAGTTGGAATCCTTGACCCGAACCAGATGATATAGAAATCCTTTGGAAATGAGTTTCTGGGCCTTAACGTAGGAAATAAACCTACCCTTAGGCACTGAACTGTTGCCCGACCATTCTAACACAGGTACATTTGGAAACTGATATTTGACAACTCTAGTTCTACAATCAACTGAGGTATAGCAGGAGTGTAACCAGTGCATACCGAGAATAAGGTCGAAGTCAACCATGTCTAGCTCTACGGGATCAGCTAGAATTACTTTGTTCAGGACTGAGATTGGGAAATTTCTATACTACCGGCTAGCTCTAACTAACTCGCCAACTGGGGTGGAGGAATGATTCTGAGAGGATCTCTGGACTTATATTCAACTGAACCTCTATATATGGAGTTACGAACAAAAGAGTAGCTCCTGGATCTAAGAGGGCATATATGTCTAGGTGGAAAAGACGTAACATACCAGTAACTACGTCAGGTGAGCTTTCCTGATCCTGACGAGAAGATAGGGCATAGAAAGGATTCTGGCGCTGACCGCCATCTGTACCTGATGAGTTAGCCTGCTGAGCTGGTTGGCCTGCTGGAGCTGCTGAGGCAGTTGATTGTGATCTCCCTTGCCCTGTTGACGGGCACTCTCTAAGTCGGTGCCTAAGCTGTCCACATCCAAAACAACCCTCTCTTCCCTATAGACACTCTCAATGATGATTCTTGCTGCACTTGGGCAAAGCTGGATACCTGTTCCCTGTAGTGTGGGCCTGAGACTGAGTTCCAGATGACCCACCCCTCCGATCCTGGCGGGAATAAAAGGTTGGAGCGCTGGCTGAGCTAAGTGATGGGGCCCTCTGCTGTTGCTGTTGTGGGCGGCTACCACCGCCATATCTCTGGTGGCTAAAATTTGAATGACCAGTTCTTGCCTGCTTGTTCTTACGTTCCATATCTTTCAGCTTCTCTACCTCAATCTGCTGGGCATAAACAATTGGGCTAGAGAGGTCCATGTCCTTGATCAGTATCGCGGTCCTACACTCCTTGAGGACCATATTAGATACTCCATTAACGAACTTCAACATAAGAGCCCTTGGCTCGACTACTATCTCTGGAGCATACTTTGATAGTTTGGTAAACTCCATAGCAAACTCCTCCACTGTCCGGTTGCCCTGACGTAGGTTCATAAACTCTGCCATCTTAGCCTCCCTCAGCTCCCGAAGGAAAAACCTATCCAGGAAAGTTGTGTGGAACTCCTCCCACTCCACTGGTCCTGCTCCCACTGGCCGCCCCTCCTTCCACTGCTCATACCAAACCTGGGCTACCCCTTTAAGCTGATAGGCAGCCAGGTCAGCACTCTCGGAGGAGCTGACACCCATAACACGGGTAATCTTCCTGACCTCATCTACAAACTCTTGGGGGTCCTTCCCCACTTTAGATTCTTGAAATAATGGAGGGTTCATACGGGTGAAGTCCCGCACCCTTGCAGTTGCTGCTGACCCGTTCGGGTTCACCAGACAACCTGCTGATTCACCTGATTGGTCACAGTCTGAGCCAATAACTGAATGGCTGCTTTGAACTTTGCGGTAGAAACCGAATCATCTTGAGGAGCTGCTGGGGCTGGTGGAGCAGGTCTGTTGGCATTACCGACCCTTATTTCGTTACCTCGTCTGGGAGGCATAGTTCACTGAAACAAAACAGAGCACGAATTAGAAGGGCATTTATGGAATTGAACTTAGATGCATGTAAAGAGTACAAACAAAAGAGAATTTTTTCCTAATAACATCTCGTAGCCTCCTCGTCATAAGTTTGGTGTGCTTCACACCCATGAAAATGACTCTACTCGATGTAGCTTTCAGACTTTCCGAGGATACTCCAAACCTAGTGCTCTGATACCAAGTTTGTCACGCCTCGAGACTACACCCTGGACGTAAAACGGTACTTGAAGTGAAAAGTGATCCCAAGTCAACCCTTTATCTATTATACACCAGTATTCTAAGTAAACATGCACAACGGAACTTTGAAACAATATCATAAAGAATTTACGAAAGACAAGTCTGAAAACATAAAGTCCGAAACATTTGAATAATACTGATAAATTTGAAAATCATGTCTGTCTGAAAGCCATCTAACTGAGGAGTTGTTGGGACAAGCTCCCAGCTAAATATAAGTCCAACTGAATCTAATAAATGATTGAAGGAAATAAATAATGCCCTCGGATGATAAGGACTCACACTTCAACTGCTGAGATGGAGAATCTGAATTGCGGCGTCTAGCGGTGATGAGTCTGAGAACCTGCAGCTGTATCATAAAACGATACAACATAAAAGTATGCGTCAGTACTTTGAATGTACTGAGTAAGTGGGAGAAACATAACTGAATATAAAGTCTGAACTGAAATGACATGCAATGACCAACAGGTAAGCTGCACTAAACTACTGATATAATCTGAAATGGTCAAGATGACCCTGTCTGATGGTCAAGGACATGCCCTAAGTCTGAAACACTGAGTCTATAATACTTTACTGAACTGAGCTAAAATGATAGGGCTGAAACTGAACTGAGATTCTTATTTTGAAATTGAACTGGACTGACTAGTGGGAGAATCTATAACAGACATATAACCACGTGAGCTTGACGTGGAGTCCAATGTATACACCGCACCGATAGGACCCAATATGTCTTGGCAGGGTATAATGGCATGAACCGGGTGATCACAACAGTCTGGGGCCAATCAGGCCAAAAATCTGTAACTGTAACCTACGCTGGCAACATAGTTCTGGGAACCTGGGTGCGTTGGAACCCCGATCCGCTCGGTGCTAAGTCCTACTCCCACTGGAAAACCTATATTGAACTACTAGGCTGATAGCTCGAAACTGGGGTCTAAGACTAGTCAGGGACATATACTGAAAGTACCCTGAGAGTCTTATCGGACCAAATTCTGAAACTGGGTTCTAGACTAGTAAGAGCTACTCATCTAGAAGCATCATAACTGTACAAGAACAAACTAAAATCTAAACTGGGGTCCTGGGGAAACTCAGAGGCATACATATGAAATGTCATGACCGCCTAGTGGACCAATAACTGAATTCTGATTCTAATTCTGATATCTAGGAGGTACTACTGACACCTCGAGAATTTCTATAGTCAAACTGATTAGTTGACAATTTCTGCATAGTTTTGAAGGGATTCTACATTCTAACTAATCTGAAATATAAAGCATCTAATAGAGAATTCGACTCATTACAACAACACGAGAATCCCGTAATATAGCAACAACAAAAGAATTCAAGAAAACTAATTTATCAAGTCTAGAATATTCTTATTAATGGAATATCTGCTCATTTCATACATAAAAGAGTTTCAAGGAAAATTCAGCCCAAACATGCTTAATTCACTAGAGGGAGATTTTCAAGCAAAAATCATCTTCATACAAGAATTCAGGGCTTCAATTCACTCTTGCAAGAATCTCGATAATTTAAGCAAGAACTGATGGAATTAATATAAATAATAAACAAGAATATTATTCTATGAGAGATTGATGAATAATAACATGTAATTTCTCCGTATTCGAAAAACTCAGGGCTAAAACTGATTGGGAAGTTATGGAAGATTTTTGGGGGTCACAAGGGAAGAATAGTTTCCCTTGTTGAATACCCACATATTTGATGAAAAAGCCTGGAGAAATTGCTGAAGAATCAAAGAAGAAAGATCTGCCCTAGCTGATGCTCTAAACTGTTCTGAGAGGAAGTCTACGTTCTGCTTCGTGAAAGTTTGAGTGGGGAATGAGGAAGAGACTCTGTTACCCCCACTAAAACATCTGAAATAAATGCTAAAACGATGTAGTTTAAAGCTCTGGAGGATAGGAAATTACTAAATAGCCCTTAGGAAATTGCTGGAAAAAACTGCCAGGTGACCCTAACGGTGACCTATCGGGTCATGGTGTCTGACCACAACTCGTGGTCACGCCCGTCAGGTACACTAGCTAAAAATTAACTGGGGTTGGTAACGGGGACATAGTGAGTCGTTACTGGATACCACGACTAGTTTCCCCCATTCGTCAAGTACACTGCCAACTTCTCAAGTTTCTAGATTCCGACTTGAGAACGAGTGACTCAACGAGTCTTGGGATCTGACCACGACTCGTGAGGTCACCCATTGGGAACACTGACTTTTTCCTTAGGCATCCTTCTCACGGTTGACCTAACGAGTTGTCGGGTCCCTTAACGACTCGTTGGGTGGTTGTTGTGCAACATTTCTATAGTTTTTCTAGATTTTCTGATTTGAGTCCCGGATATTAATTTTGAGCTTCCGGGGTGTTACAATATGCTCTACATCATTTTATAACGCAGCTCAACATCGTCTATTGATGAAGCTCAATGATCAAATACATCTAAAATATGGAATCGTGCATATGAGAAGCTTTAGCTCACAACATACCACAAGCTGAAAACATAATTGGGAGCCTTCGCTCCAAAACCATGTGGTAAGCTATACTTGGGAAAACTTGAACTCAAAACATACCACAAGATTAAAATATAATTGGGAGTATTTGCTCAACAATAATGTGGTAAGCTTAATTCGGGAAAATATCATTCATACTTAACATGTGGGCATTGCCCAAAGCTTTATTATACTTGGAAATACTTAATTCTTATCGGAAACATAATTGTAAACATGGATAGCTTCAAAACATTCTTTTCATCATAATATCTCGTCAACATCATATATCCATCACAAATCTCATCTTTCATGAACATCCCATCCATGGGCTTTTAATTCATAAAACTACAATCATGATTTTAAATTAAAAACATTATAAAATTTACCCCTTCATAATTCAATAATAGAATCATAATCAAATCATATCTATGTATAGAAATAGAAGATTCATGCATTTGGGTTAAAACCCCATAGATTAGACATAGGAATTTCATACTTTAGAGGGGGATTGGACATAGGAGTGAAGGAAATCACCCATTCATAACCCTACATACCTGTTGGTAGCTGATTCTAACACTTCTTTAGATGCCCAATAGGAATTTGAAAAGAAATTGATGAATGCTAAGCTTGATCAAATTCATCCCATGACTCGTTCTGTGCCTGGTGCCAGTTTTTAAGCTTTTCTTCGTTTCAATTCCCGGGTATGATCTTTAGGCTTCCCCGGTATAACAATATCTCCCCCTTGGGAGAATTCGTCCTCGAATGTTGGAAAACACACATAAAAGCAGAGAGATGCAATTATCATATTCAAATACTGATAATTTAAACTGAAAACTGACAGAATGACTACCTCCGATTCAAACTACACAGCTGAAATGAATTCATGAATAATACATACATTCACTTACATAAAAGAAACTTGCGCACCAGAACTGAAGATGAAACTAAATAGATTCTGAGTGCAAAACTGATACCTCAAGTTGAAACTGAGTCGGTAGAGAACAAATGTGAGTATCTAGCCACTATATCCTCTTCGGCTACCCATGTAGCTCCTTCAACATGCTGATTCCTCCATAACACTTTAACTGAAGCTACTTCCTTGTTCCTTAGACTTCGTACCTGACAATCCAATATTTCCACTGGAACCTCTTCATAGCTAAGGCTGTCTCTTAAACCAACACTGTCCACCAGGAAAACTATAGCTGGATCACCCAAACACTTCTTCAAAAGTGATATGTGAAACACAAATGCATAGTAGCTGAAGGCAACTCCAACTCATAAGCCACCTTGCCAACACATCTCGCTATTTGATATGGGCCGACATAGCGGGGACTAAGTTTCCCTTTCCTTTCAAATCGCATCACTCCCTTCATGGGAGATATCCTAAAAAATACCCAATCATCAACTTCAAATTCTAACTCTCTTCTTCTCATGTCCGCATAAGACTTTTGGTGACTCTGGGAAGTTTTCAACCTGCCTCTTATCAACTGAACCTTCTCCATTGCTTCATGAACTGAATCCGGCCCTATCATTGTCGCCTTACCAACCTCAAACCATCCGATAGGCGATCTACATCTCCGCCCGTAGAAAGCCTCAAACTGTGCCATCTGAATACTAGAGTGATAACTGTTATTGTAGGCAAAATCAACCAGTGGCAAATGCTCATCCTAGCTACCTCTGAATTCAATTACGCATGCTCTCAACATGTCTTTGAGATTCTGGATTATCCACTCTGCTTGACCATTCGTTTGTGGGTGAAATGTTGTGCTGAGCTTAATCTGTGTACCCAATCCTTTTCGAAATGACTTCCAAATCTGAGAGGTGAATTGAGTACCTCGATCTGAAATAATGCATAAGGGTACTCTATGCAATCAGAACAACTCCCGGATATATAGTTTGGCATAATCCTCCACCGAATCCGTGGTTTTAACTGGTAGAAAATAAGCAACCTTGGTCAACCTGTCTACCACAACCCAAATGGAATCATATTATCGACGAGTACGAGGGAAGTATCCTATAGTTATAGTAGATTAATACACGATCTGTACAAGAAACAGAGACCTATGATGAAATCCATATTAATTTCTTCCCACTTCCAAGTGGGAATGCTGATATCTTGAAGTATGCCTCCCGGCCTCTAGTGCTCAACCTTTACTTGCTGGCAGTTCGGACACTTGGCTACAAATTCCGCAATATCCTTCTTTATGCCATTCTACCAATAGATTTTCCGTAAGTCACGGTACATCTTGGTGGTACCTAGATGGATAGCATATCTGGATCCATGAGCCTCATGTAACATCTGACTCCTCAAATCATCCATGTCCGGAACACATAAGTGACTCTAGTATCGAAGCACACCATCTCCCTCTTTGGAGAAGACCTCTACCTTTTGATTTTGAATGGCTTCCTTCAACTTTACCAAAATCGGGTCCTCATCTTGTCTAACTCTCATATCAGTCACCAAGGACGATTCTGATCCGTTCTGAACCATAACACCACCATCGGTCGAGTCAACGAACCTAACTCCCAACCTTGCGAGTCGATGCACATCCTTCACCAACTCCTTTTTCCCTTCATCCACATGGAACGCACTCTCCATAAAGAGTCTACTAAGTGCATCCACTACCACGTTAGCCTTACCCGGATGGTAAAGGACACTCATATCATAGTCCTTGAGTAGCTCCAACCACCTCATTTGCCGGAGATTAAGGTCTTTCTGCGTGAACACATACTATAAGCTCTTATGGTCCGTAAACACATCCACGTGGACCCCATACAAATAATGTCGCCATATCTTCAAGGAGAATTCCACCGCGGCCAACTCAAGATCATGGGTCAGGTAATTCTTCTCATGGACTTTCAATTGTCTAGAGGCATATGCTATCACTTTCCCATGCTACATCAACACACACCCAAGTCTGATCCTTGAAGCATCACAATACACCATGAATCCATCAGTACCCTCGGGTAGGGTCAACACTAGTGTGTAGTAAGTCGAGTCTTCAACTCTTGGAAGCTCTTATCACAAGCCTTCGACCATTGGAACTTCGCCTTCTTCTGGGTCAATTTGGTCAAAGTTTCCACAATAGATGAGAATCCTTCGAAAAACCCAAGAAACTCCAAATATCTGAAGGATTCACCGGTCTAGGAAATATTTTCACCACCTCTATTTTGTGAGAATCTACCTTGATGCCCTTACTTGACACCACATAGCCCAAAAATGCTATAGAGTTCAACCAAAACTCGCACTTGCTGAACTTGGCGTATAATTGACGACCCTTGGGAGTCAGAAGTACCACTCTCAAATGGGCAGCATGCTCCTCCTCGCTCCAAGAGTATATAAGGATGTCATCAATAAACACAATCACAAACATATCTAAATATGGTTTGAACACCCTATTTATTAGGTCCATAAAAGTTGCAGGAGCATTCGTTAGTCAAAAAGACATAACTACAAACTCGTAATGACCATATCATGTCCTGAAGGTTGTCTTCGGGATGTCACTCTCCCAAACTCTGAGCTGATGCTACTCGGATCTGAGATCTATCTTCGAGAAACACTTGGCACCCTGGAGCTGGTCAAATGGATCATCAATCCTGGGTAGAGGATACCTGTTCTTGACAGTGACTTTGTTCAATTGCCGATAATCAATGCACATGCAAAGAGAACCATCTTTCTTTCGGACAAAGAGAACTGGTGCAATCCACAGAGACTTGCTCGGTCTGATGAAACCCTTATATAACAAGTCCTTCAACTGCTCTTTCAACTCTTTAAGCTCGGTTGGAGCCATCTTGTAGGGAGGAATAGATATAGGTTGCGTGTCGGGAAGAAGGTCAATACCAAAATCAATCTCCCGCCTAGGAGGGATTCCCGGTAAGTCATCTGAAAAAACCTCTGGATACTCGCGTACTACTGGAAGTGACTGGATAGTCGGGGTCTTGGACTCAACATCCTTAACCCTAACTAGATGGTACACACAATCCTTAGAAATCAACTTTCTGGCCTTAAGGTAGGAAATGAAATGACCTACAGGCATAGCTGAACTACCCTTCCATTCTAAGACTGGCTCACCCGGAAATCTGAAATCTATCTCCCGAGTTCTACAATTAACTGAAGCATAGCATGAAATAGCCAATCCATGTCGAGAATAAAATCAAAATTGATCATGACTAACTCTATCAATCTACTGAGGTGACCTTATGAAGGATTGAGACTGGGCAACCTCTATATACCAATCTAGATATAATTGAGTCACCTACTAGAGTAGAAACTGAGAAGGGTTCTGACAAGACTTTGGGATTGACTCCAAAGCTACTAGCCACATAAGGTTTCACAAAAGACAAGGTAGCCCCCGTATCTAGCAAAGAATAAACATCAATATAGAAAACTTGCAATATACCAGTAACCACATCCGGGGAGACCTCCTACTCCCGACGAGATTCTAAGGCATAGAATCTATTCTAGCGTTGACCGCCAGCTGTGCTAGTAAATTACCCCTGATGGGCTGAGCGTGCAAGAGGGGCTGCTGAACTAGAAGCTGGGCCTCGACCCCCAACCTGATCCTATCACACTACTGGACAATCTCTAAGCATGTGTCCAGGCTTCCCACACCCAAAACAAGCACTTGAACCTACCAAGCACTGGCCTGTGTTCCCCCAACCATATCTGTGACAAGATGGGATGCTAGAATCTGCGGGTCTGCTGCTTTTGACCCCTCGAGCCTGAAGCCCTCTCTCTCTGATCATGTCTAGGCCTGGATGGCACACTCAATGCCGAAGATGCTGGGGCTGATGATCTCTTGTGGGTCTGCTGTCGGTGCCCCTGACCTCGGCTGGGAGAATCTATGGTCATCAGTCCTGGCCCTCTTGGCTTCCCTCTCTCTCAGATGTGCTGCCTCCATCTTCTGGGCATACAACACTATCCGTGGGAAATCCATATCTTGATGGATCATAGCGGTCCTAAAATCCTTTTCATAGCCCGCTACTCCATGGATGAATACACTCACCCGCGCACTCTGATCAACTACCAACTCTGGGGAATATTTTAATAAGAGAGTGAACTCAAGGGCATGCTCTTGTACAACCATCCTTCCTTGCTTCAAATTCACGAACTCAGCTGCCTTCAGCTCCCTCATCTCACGAGGGAAGAACCGATCCAAGAATGCAACATGAAACTCTTCCCAAGTGACAGGTCCTGCTCCGGCGACCATGCTATCCTTCCATTGGCGAAACCAGATATGCGCGATCCCTTTCAACTGGTAAGAGGCCAACTCTGTGCACTCAACTCTATTCACCCCCATGAATTGGGTGATCTTCACTATCTCAACTATGAACTCATGCGGGTCCTCGTATACCTTAGACCCAAGGAACTCCGTAGGGTTCATTCTCAAGAAGTCTCTGACTCGAGCAGCCGATGCATTGCCATTTTGTGGAACATGTGCAATAGCCTGCTGATTGACACTGAACGGTCAAGGCCAGCGCAAGCATCTGAATAGCAGCCCAAAACTCAGCATGAGCAACTGGCTCCGATGCCTGGTGCTCCTGAACTGGTGGGGCTTGCCGGTGCCCATTACCATTGCCATCTTCGTGGCCTTCACCATCCCCACTTCTCCTACCATTCATTCTTCTGGGAGCCATGATTCTGAAATTGCAAATAGCACGAATTAGAAGATAGAAAGACTTTTCATCGCACGACATAGATCATGAAAGAAGGGAACATTTTCTAAACGTTTCGTAGCCTCTTCGTCATAAGTGTGGCGCGCTTCACACCCATGAAAAAGACTCTAGTTAACCCAGCTTTAAGACACCCTAGGACACCTCAAACCTATGGCTCTGGTACCAAGTTTGTTACGACCCGAAAAGAGGCTCAGATCATAACACGGGACAAGGAGCCCCAAGAGACCCTAAGTCGATCTATGGCATAAGCATACATCTAACTCAATAAAGAAATTGAATAATCAACAATATACTCATAGCATAAGTATAACTTGAACATAACATAAGAATACGAAATCTAAAGCTAAATGTCTAAAAAGCCTCTAAACATGACGAGCTGATAGGACAAGACCCTAACTAGCTTAACAAAACAGAAACTGAAATACATAAAGGAAAGTTGAATAGTCTAGTCCTTGGGAAATGAAGACTCACCCACAATAAAAATACTAACTCTGATAAGCTAACTACGAGTGGGGATGAACCTCAGAGCCGAGTCCTGTATCATGAAATGATACAGCATAGAGTGTGCTGTTCGGGTGATTGTGGGAATACAAAACGACACGCAAGTGCACGTGGTCGAACAAGTAGTAAGTGGCTTTAGTAAGCCAAGTATCGATCCCTCAGAGACTTGGATGAAGTGCAATTTTCTCAAGTGTACTATATTTTACTTCTAAAAATGCAGACAACAGTGTAACCAAAAGTTTGATAGTTTGTTTTACAATTTTTTATACTAAAGCTAAGAACAATTATCTACTTTGAATCTGAACTATGAATGAGAGCATGCTGAGATTAAACGAACATGCAATGAAATTAATTATCATCATACTTTGGTTAATCTTTTCCTCCAGTTGCTAGCCAAGAACATTTGCCAAGAGATGAAAACTCTCGTATTTAACCTCACTTAAGAATCATGAACCATCCGTCTACATTTCTGTGATCAAATGCAATTCATGTTCTAGCCATACAATTCCGGTTCCTAAATTGACTAATACGACTTTCAGGTATATTTCTATCCTGAAAGCAAATCAAGACTCAATTTTCCCAAACAAAGTAAAGAACATATCCTATTAATTCACAACTTTCCAATTTCTTGCTCTCTCGAGTGAAACCGGACTTTTTAGATTTACATTAACGTAGGCCACACATTAATGCAGTAAGAACAAGAATTAATAGAACAACATGGAAGAAAAGATGAAAAACCAAATACTTAATGATCAAATTTAATCACAATTGTTCATAACCTCAGCAAGGAGAGGAATTAGCCACTCATTTGTGGATGAAACATCTTAAAATGAGTGTTAATCATACAAGCAATTGAATTAAAGAAGAAAGAAAGAGAGAAAAAACCCTGATATTTTCGTCCCTCAACTGCCTGTAACCCACGTCCTTGCTCCACCAAGTCAGAATTTTGAAAAAATGAACCTAAGTGTTCTATTTATACTGCTGGAAATTTTTTCCGGAATAACGAGCAACGTGTCACGGAGTGCATCGCGGAGCACTGCCTCCGTGATACGCTACGGACGCGGAAGCCCTCTGGAAATCACCCGAACTTGGCCCCGGCAGCACCCTGCCGCGTTGGCAGCGTGTCACGCTGCTTGGGCAGCGCGTTGGCACCTCTTGGTCAGGCAGCCAACCTGCCGTGGCACATTTCCAACGTGCAGGTGGGCTGTTGTGATCAGCCTGCCTGCCGAGGCACGTTGCCGACGCGCAGGTGGGCTGTTTTGTGCCTCTTCTTTGCCGACGTTCGCGTGTTAATTCCGTTTCCAAGCCTCTACTTCACCAACTCATGGATTAGTTACTCAAAAGTCATCAAAACCTACAAAACAAAGGCTAATCATGTTGGTTAGCACATATCTTCACTTCATATAAAATTACATGAAAATGTATACAATAACTTAGATAAACATGACTAATTTAAGTTATAAAGCGTATCTCGGGCATGCTATTTTTGCCCGTGATCACAGCCCCACACTTAAAGCCTTGTTCGTCCTCGAACAACCTTTTGCATACCATGCATATTGAGACTCCCACATAACTAATTTAGCAAGATAATTCAAGCTACGACTATAATGATTACGTAAGATACAAGCTAAAAATAGAGCATGCCGGATTTGATCATTGAAATGAAGTACAACTATGTTAAGACTTCTTAACCTCAAGAATCGACTCTCAATCTTAGCAAACTCATGCAAATCAACTGATGAAGAAATCCCCCATGAGTTATATCATTCATTCAACATGTGCCCCTCACGGAAAGAGAGTTACCCAATTTCACACGCAAAAACAATTTTTATATCACAACATGTGTGGGTACATGCATAGTATTACACTCACTCTCACAAAGAATTCATATGCATCATGTAATGACCTATAAGCTTGCCCTTAGTGTTTTATTCCACTAATTTAAGGATGTATGAATGTAAGATCAAGTAGGACTTTTTAGGTTGTAATGTAACTCAGGTGCGGGTAGGTACTATTATGATCAGTAATAGTGACTATCTTTCCTAAGAGCTTATAATACATCACGCCTTCCTTACAAACTTCCCTTCCCTCACTTCACCTTTTTCTCTTTTCATCTTTCTTTTTCCTCTTTTGTTCCCCCCTTTCTTCAGGCACTTTTAGCTTATTAGTAAGGAGCTCTATAAGTAACTTTTCATTTATTTATTTTCTTACTCCCTACTAATACTCACCCATATTCAAACAAGTGCACCCTCGACCTTTCTCAACTCTTACAATTGCTACTTTCCCTTCTTTTTCATTCTTCTCACTCCTTTACTCTTTCGAATTTTTCCTTTAAGCGCTTAGGAGTTTTGGTTCAATTTCAAGGCTAATGAAAGAAAAAGGATTAAGCTTATGTTGCAGCTGTCAAAGAATAGGCTCAAGGCTCAATGGGGTTAACTAGGATTAATTTTTCAAGGTAGGTATGATGAGGGATAAAAGTTTGGTTCATTCAAAGAAATGCCTAAATCATCTCCTACAATTCACATCCTTCATTTCGTTTTATATACACACCAAGCAAGTTCTAGACATTTCATAATAGCACAGAATACTCAAAAACCTTACACTCATTACACATGCTCAAATCAAGACACAATCAGTAGACTCTTACTCAGCTAATCACAAGAATTCAGAATTAAGCTTCCATCATATTGAGTCAAATTCAAGAGCCTAAGTGTCTAAAACAAAGTTATACACTTGCATGCTTCACACTGAACATACTTGCATCTTACAACCATGTATAGCACATAAAAAGAACATCAAGCACCAATTAGTTATGGTTTCAAAAACCCAACACCTACCGACTAATGTTTCCTCAAGACGGTCGTCATCCATCCATCATCGGAAACAGTCCCTAACTATGACTAAAACACTATATACAGACAAAGGAAAGAAAGAAAAAGAAAATTTTTATTCTTTGGTTCAAAGACCCCTCGTCGGAAAAGAACCGAAAAGAAAAACCAACGGGTGATGAATTCATGCTTAACTCACAAAAAAAAATTCAATTTTCTCACAAGCATTACATTCACCAAAAATCGTTAAGCATAAAAATTTGAAATTTCCCTTGAAATTTCCCTCACCCCAAACTTAAATCATGCTATGTCCTCATAACATCAAATTAAAATTTAAAAAGGGTGAGAAATACTCCCTGAGGCCTTTAGGCCTAGCTAACAACATGCCTTTCTTCAACTTTGCCCAAGTGGGTGTTCGACCCCACACTTTTTCTCTTCCATGCTTGTTAGCTTCCTCCTCCACGGGTACTCAGACTTCCCCTCCATCTGTGCTTAACTTTCCACCAAAACAACACAAGATGAAAAATAAATAAAATCAACTTAAACGCAAGAAATTAAAATGGTACCCATGGTACCCTTGGGTTGCCTCCCAAGCAGCGTATAATTTTACGTCGCGGCACGACGTATCCAGTTTCACCGCTTTTTCCTCCACCTTGAGGATATGAATCTCACCCCTAATTTTTTCTCTAATTTCCTCTTATGCTCCAGGGGTGGTGGTTAAAAATTGTAAGGACCAAGCAGTAGATGTTGCCTTTTGAACCTAATGGCCCTTAAGTAAGCGAAGTCATTTTGTCTCTCTGAGTTAGCAAATTTCAAAATATACGGGGCTTGGTCCTCCTCTAGACATTTCTCTATAAGCTTGGAAGGCTCTATTTCTATGTTGTCCACCAAACTTAATGTCGAAAAATGCTTCGAGTGTGGTCCAATAAACCTCAACTCTGAAACTGCCTTGTGCTTGACCTCTTTACTTGTGTACACCTTCTCAGCATCGACATCTATCTCTCCATTAATGTCAAATGAGAGATACTCTATCTCTTCTTCCATGAATGGATTTTCCATAAGTGTGAGCCATCACGGGGACACTCAAGAGATTTTAATTGTTGGGCTTCATCCAAAAATTCACCCTTTTCTTCCGCTTGTATTTCCTCTTGAATATCGGCTAAAACTGTTACCTGCAATTTATCACAAGCTTCAGCCTCAACAATCATCTCCGTGAATTTGATGCTCATCCTTTCTAGAGCCTCTGCATTCTCTTCTTGATGAATTCTCAATACCGCCATCGCCTCTTCATTGCTTCTGATTGCTCCAGGAGTTGTTTCAGCATGTCTTCTATTCGAGCTTGGCGTCCCAAGTCCTCATTTTCAGCATGCCTATATTGAGAAAAAACAACAGAAGGATCATAGTAGGGGCTTGGGGGAGGGGAATATGCATTCGGACAGCCATCCCAATGGCCATCTTGACCACCACAAATATTGCACGTGTTACAGTGTTGCCACGAGTGGTGTCCTCCGCAATTCAGACAAGATTCGCCAAAATATGAGTATCCACCATTTAAAACATTTGTATTCCAAGATGTCATGTCAATAAGGGTATCCAAAAAAAAAAGAATAAAAAAATAAAATGAAAAAGAATTAAAACAAACACTAAGACCAAGTTGTCAGCACTTAAGAGAAAAAAATATAGTAAATTAACACTTAAAACAAATTCACCAATTGCCAAGTCCCCGGCAACGGCGCCAAAAACTTGTTCGGGTGATTGTGGGTATACAAAACGACACGCAAGTGCACGTGGTTGAACAAGTAGTAAGTGGCTTTAGTAAGCCAAGTATCGATCCCTCAGAGACTTGGATGAAGTGCAATTTGCTCAAGTGTACTATATTTTACTTCTAAAAATGCAGACAACAGTGTAACCAAAAGTTTGATAGTTTGTTTTATAATTTTTTATACTAAAGCTAAGAACAATTATCTACTTTGAATCTGAACTATGAATGAGAGCATGCTGAGGTTAAACGAACATGTAATGAAATTAATTATCATCATACTTTGGTTAATCTTTTCCTCCAGTTGCTAGCCAAGAACATTTGCCAAGAGATTAAAACTCTCGTATTTAACCTCACTTAAGAATCATGAACCATCCGTCTACATTTCTGTGATCAAATGCAATTCATGTTCTAGCCATACAATTCCGGTTCCTAAATTGACTAATACGACTTTCACGTATATTTCTATCCTGAAAGCAAATCAAGACTCAATTTTCCCAAACCAAGTAAAGAACATATCCTATTAATTCACAACTTTCCAATTTCTTTCTCTCTCGAGTGAAACTGGACTTTTTAGATTTACATTAACATAGGCCACACATTAATGCAGTAAGAACAAAAATTAATAGAACAACATGGAAGAAAAGATGAAAAACCAAATACTTAATGATCAAATTTAATCACAATTGTTCATAACCTCAGCAAGGAGAGGAATTAGTCACTCATTTGTGGATTAAACATCTTAAAATGAGTGTTAATCATACAAGCAATTGAATTAAAGAAGAAAGAAAGAGAGAAAAAACCCTGATATTTTCGTCCCTCAACTGCCTGTAACCCACGTCCTTGCTCCACCAAGTCAGAATTTTGAAAAAATGAACCTAAGTGTTCTATTTATACTGCTGGAAATTTTTCCCGGATTAACGAGCAACGTGTCACAGAGTGCATCGCGGAGCACTGCCTCCGTGACACGCTACGGACGCGGAAGCCCTCTGGAAATCACCCGAACTTGGCCCCGGCAGCACCCTGCCGCGTTGGCAGCGTGTCACGCTGCTTGGGCAGCACGTTGGCACCTCTTGGTCAGGCAGCCAACCTGCCGTGGCACATTGCCAACGTGCAGGTGGGCTTTTGTGATCAGCCTGCCTGCCGTGGCACGTTGCCGACGCGCATGTGGGCTGTTTTGTGCCTCTTCTTTGCCGACGTTCGCGTGTTAATTCCGTTTCCAAGCCTCTACGTCACCAACTCATGGATTAGTTACTCAAAAGTCATCAAAACCTACAAAACAAAGGCTAATCATGTTGGTTAGCACATATCTTCACTTCATATAAAATTACATGAAAATGTATACAATAACTTAGATAAACAAGATTAATTTAAGTCATAAAGCGTATCTCGGGCATGCTATTTTTGCCCGTGATCATGTGCGGTCAGTACGTGGAATGTACTGAGTATGCAGGGTAAGTAAAACCGCTTCCGTAAAAGAAAATCATTTAAAGACAATGCATAATATAACATAAGCATTAAGAGTCTGAGAGTAGAGCTTGCATACATTCTTTCTAAAATCATAATCTCTTCCTATCATAACATAACATAACATATCTTCATAACACCATAACTGAATCGATTGACTCAAAGCTGAATTCTGAAACTTATAAGTAAAGTTGAACATTAAGTCAAACCTGCTTTAGTAAATGCTTATATATATATAAATCTCATGATTAACGAAATGTGCATATCTCAAATCATGAGGAGCAATGGGAGACTCGTCTTTTAACCAACATACCACGATAGGGGTTACGTGGTCCCAACTATCACACCCAAGTGGGAAGAGCCGTCCAAAGCCTTTTCAGGGCTAGGGACGATACCATGATATTGATATCAAGCTGAAGGCCCATCCAGGCAGGGGAATCTCACAAGGGAGGTCCCAAAGTCATAATGTATAAACGTACTTTGGCGCGTAGTTCTGAGGCACAGGGTGATGGACCCTTAGCCTGCTCGGTGCTAGACATTATTCCCAAAAACATGAATATACTCTACATCATTTTATAACGACGCTCAACATCGTATATTAATGGAGCTTAATGATCAAATACATATCAAATATGGAATCATGCATATGAGAAACATTAGCTTACAACATACCACAAGCTGAAGACATAATTGGGAGCCTTCGCTCCAAACTCATGTGGTAAGCTATACATAGGAAAACTTGAACTCAAAACATACCACAAGCTTAAAATATAATTGGGAGTCTTTGCTTCAAAATAATGTGGTAAGCTTAATTCGGGAAAATCATCATTCATACTTAACATGTGGGCATTGCCCAAAGTTTTATTATACTTAGAAATACTCAATTCTTATCGAAAACATAATTGTAAACATGGGTAACTTCAAATCATGCTTTTCATCATAATATCTCGCCAACATCATATATGCATCACAAATCTCATCTTTCATGAACATCCCATCCATGGGCTTTTAATTATAAAACTACAATCATGATTTTAAATTAAAAACATTATAAAATTTACCCATGCTCCATAATTGAATAATAGAATCATAATCAAATCATACCCATGCATAGAAATAGAAGATTCATGCATTTGGGTTAAAACCCTATAGATTAGACATAGGAATTTCATACTTTAGAGGGGGATTGGGCATTGGTTTGAAGGAAATCATCCATTCATAACCCTACATACCTGTTGGTAGCTGATTCTAATACTTCTTTAGATGCCCAAATGGAAATTGAAAAGAAATTGATGAATGCTAAGCTTGATCACCCTCTCATGTCTTCTACCTTGCATGCATGAATAAATGAGGCCTAAAATGAACTTAACCCCTTTAAAAGTCACTATTCATAACTCAAAACGTTATAGTTTAAGTCCTAGGAACTTAGAAATTATGTAAAGGCCCTTACTCAATTTGCAGAAATTAACTGGCAGGTGGTCCCAACGAGGGACCTAACGACTCGTGGTCAAGGGTCATGACTCGTGGATCCGGTCGTGAGGTACACTGCCTGAGCTTCAACAAAAAAACTTTCCCTGCTTGGACCATGACTCACCCCATGAATCGTGGGGACTGACCACGACTCATGGGGTCCATCCATCAAGTGTACTGCGTCCCTTCTTCTCTTTTCTTTTCTTACTCACCCCTCGACTGACACAACGACTCATGGGGCTTGACCACGAGTCATGGTCACGTCCATGGGAATCCTTTTCTCCCAAATTTCCAAACTCCTCACTGGCCTCCCAATGAGTCACATCACGACTCGTGGGCTGCAGCAACGAGTCATCCCACGACTCGTTCTGCGCCTGGTGCCGGTTTTTAAGCTTTTCTCCATTTCAACTACTGGGTCTGATCTTTGGGCTTCTGGGGTATAACACTAGGGTTCATCCAAACGACTGGTTTGTCTCTATTGGATGACTATACTCAATAACTGGCTTAGGTCTCATGAGCGATTTAAATTTAACCATTATTAATTTGTTCTAAATTTAACTATCTTGCGACCACAGTTTAAGTAAATACAATGATCATAAAAATCAAGGGTTTGTTGTAATTCTCTTTTTCTAATCTCTACCGTTCTAGGCTCAAGAAAGTAGAGAATTCAAGCAAGTCCTAACGTTGAGCACCGTTAAGAAACGTTTAAGATGAAGAGAATACAATACAAGCGTTTAGTATTGGTTTAGAATCACGTCGTGCAAAGTCTAGCTCGTTAATTCAATATGGTTCCCACAACCATAGTTGTGGAGGTTTTAGCCTCTCATAATTATAGGTAAATTCATGGCATTCATAGGAAAAAGCATAAATTAATACTTACAATGATGATAAGAAGAAACTCACTTGATTAGTGCAAAAATAAGGAAGAACGATTCAACAACAATTGTCTCAATGTATTTCTAACTTCTCAAGTCTAAGTTGTAAATTGTCTAAAAATTCACTCCAAAAATCACTCTAAAAATCGTCTCGCTTAATACATAAAATAAAGGATATTTATCATAGTAGATTTATGCCTTCTTTTTTCCTTCATGGATTTGATTTGAGATTTGTAGCTCCTTTTCCTAGTTGAAGTAGGATTCCTATGCTGGCACCCAGATAGGACTGGAACGTCGCGCATGGCATCGCACTGGATGAGTTGCGCCTCGCGCATGGCGTCGTGCCAATATAGTGTCGCGTCATGCAAGTCATTGCTCTAAAGGACTGGCGCCTCGCGCCTCTGGCCGCGCAGGTGTGGAAGTGTAGTGCTTCATGCCTTGATTTTGCCTTGTTCATTCCAAATTCTTCACATTCATTCCAAAAGCGTCAAATACACCTAAATCCATCACTTTTAGCCCTGAAAGCATCTAATCATATGCATTAGCTCTTTTCACAAATATATAACATAAACACATTCAAACACACATAATTTGTTCTCAAAACATAGTAAAGTACGGGCAAAATATGCTAAGAAGTGCGTAAATACGTCATTCATCAAGCATCCAAATTAAGGCTAGATCAGCTGAATGAGTTGGATGAATTCCAACACCGAGCTTATGAGAGTGAAACCATTAAGGAGAGAATGAATATCTATCATGACCAGAATATTGTAAAGAGGGAGTTTAATGCTGGTGATTTGGTACTACTATTTAACTCGAGGCTCCGCTTGCATTTGGGAAAATTAAAGTCTAGATGGATGGGACCATATAGAGTGGTGGAAGAATTCCCATATAGTGCCATTGAACTAGAGAACAAAGATTGCAAGAGGTTCAAAGTAAATGGGCAGAGAGTGAAACTGTACTTGGGAAGCACCAATGAGGTGAAGGGAATCGAGTCAGTGTATCTTGATGAAGCTTGAATAGTCAAGAGACTTGCGTCGTGCCGTGACGTTAAATCAGGCACTGCATAGGAGGCAACCCATGAATGGTTGGTGAAGTCTGAGTAGCTAACAGGAGCTCTTAGAGTGCCACAAGTATGTTCCTCTCTCTCAGTTTTGTATTTCCTTGCTTTAGGGACAAAGCATATTTTTCAAAAAGAAAAAGGGGGAATATTTATGTAATTTGGGTTTTGATTTGTCCGAGAATTTTTATTGTCGTGTTTCTTTTCCCTAGGACATGATATCTAGTAGAACCGACATGTTTAGTATGTTTTGTTTTTGTTTAACTAGAAGTAGCTTAGTAATACTTTGCCAATAAATGCACATGTGTTTGATGTTTTAAAATTGTTGAAAAAAAACCCTTTTTAAAATTTTTGTTGTATAGTTAGCTGTGTTTGTTGACTATGAAGCATGACCAATGTGGATCTTTTTATGGCATTTGATAGATTAGCAAGATTAACCGCAGCTTAGCTGTGCATGAACCGGATAGGTAGTGTGTGATGGGAACCTGTACCATGTGTGAGTGAGGTTCTTACTCATTTCAATGTTGTGTAGGTGATCTAGAACTTTCCCGGTTGGTCTTTGCTTAGGTTATAGGATAGTTGGTTAGGAAAGGATCATAGGCCATTTTTGAGTTAGCTCACTTTTAGCCTAAATTTCCCTACCAAATGAATAAGTATCCCTTGATCCAAATGTTTGAGCCTTTATTGACCATTTCTATTTGATTAGCCTATTCACCTTCACACTTGCTTGTAATGAACCTCTTTTGGCCCTGGTCCCTCCTTGGACATTATGAATCTCAACTCAGGCAAAATGCCTAAGTTGAGGGTGACTATTGTAGGGGTGCATAAACTGTGTGGGAGATATGAAAGGAGAAAAAGTTAGTCAATGAAAAGTGGGTGTGGTGAAAAAATAAAAAGAAAAAAAAGGAACAAATCTTGAAAAAAAAAAGAGAAATAAGAGAAAAGTGAAAAAGTAACCACACCCACTAGTTGAAAGAGGAATGAAATGGAGAAAAGGGAGAAAAAATGAAGAAAAAGGAGAAAAAGTCAAAAAAGTGGAGCCAAATTTGTTTAGTGCGAAAGAGGATTAGTCACTATTATCAGATCTACCATACCTAACCTGAAGCCTATAAACCAATAAAAGTTCGATAGTGATCCTAGCTTAACCATATGAAAAGCCAGAGTAGAAAATAAGGGCAAGCCTATGGTATTACCTGTGTAGTGTTTGGAACTTCTTTGAGAGAGTGAGAGCTTTACTTGATAGTCCTAGTCTTATTTTTATATTATTTTGAGTGTGTTTGGAACTTCTTTTGTTGTGAGGGTACATGGGTCGCATTGCATTCTGCCAACATTCTGTATAAACATTATTAGTGATAGCCTGGTTGTCCTCTAATAGTTGAATGTCATCTCTTGATCCCTTTATGTTATGATTTGTGGTTGCATGTATGCATAGCTAGCTTTGTTTTGAATGAAAAAGGGGTCAAAATTTGATAAGTGCTCATGTGTGCAATTTTATATGGTTGGCTGTAGGTCTTCTATTTTACTTTCTAGTTAAGCATCATGTTAGAGTAGTGTTTTGTTTGCCTGAGGACATGCAAAAGTCTTAAGTTGAGGGTGTTGATGTGCTGTGGATTTACAACACTTTCAACACTTAAAACATAGGAAAAATGCTTGATCTTAGATATGTTTATATGGATATGAGGTTTCAGAGTTGAATTCTAGAAAAAAAGATGAAAAAGTGCAGAAAATGGGCCAAGTGCAGTCCTCAGTACTAGCCATATATGAGCTATACCTTGTTGTCGTGATGAAATCTAGATGATATGCACAAGTGTTGGGGTCAAGTACTACTCTTGGTACGAGCCGCACAACCATGGTACGAGCCAAAGAGTCATGAAAAGAGTCAGAAGCTTGCACTTGCCTGAGTTCCTGTTATGAATGAAATGCACGAGTAGTGACAATATCATACGACCCGTACCAAGAAGCCGTGGTGAATTCAAGAGAGTATGAAAAGTTGGCAGATCCCAAAGTATGAATAGAGACCATGAGTCATAACATGAATGTGCGAACCATACCATGGACTCATGAAAAACTACAGAGAATGCCAGACTTTACAAGATCAGACCATGATAGGCAACATATGACTCGTAGCATCATTGTACGAGTTGTACCTTCTCCCAAGACTTAACCAATTTTGAAGACTGTAGTGCATGTTACGGATGGATACCATGGCTCGTCGCTTCATGCTATGATTCATAGGATAGTCGGTAGTAGTTCCCTGTTAATTTAGGAAAGGTTTTTAATTATTTGTATAAATACTTTTTAGGTTATTTTCTTTAAGGACGGATTCATTAATGTTGTATTCATGATTTTTAGTTTTTCTAACACTAGTTGGAGATCAAATACACGAATTGCTTGAAGATTTCTTTCGTTGTTCTTGGCTTGATCATACTTTTATTGTGCAATAACCAATTGGATTTTTCATCAATCATCATTGTAAGTTGTTGATTATATTTTTTACCATGAAATCTAATTCCTTTCTTACAATCATGAATAGCTAAAAACTCCACAACTAGGATTGTGGGAACCATGGAGAATTAACTAACTAGGGTTAACATAAGGTGATTCTAAATCAAAACCAATGCTTGTATTGTTCAGCTGTTCATCTTAAACATTGCTTAACAATGCACAACGTTAGAACTTTCCCAAATTCTCTACTTGCTTGAACATAGAGAAGTAGATATTAGGAAAAGAGAAGAACAACAAAGCCTTGAACTTTAAATTTCATTGAATAACTTGAGTTGCGGTCGCGAGATAGTTAATTTGGAATAATTGATAACAGTTAAAGTGAAAACACTCAAGACACCTAATCCGGTGATTGAGTATAGTCATTCAATAGGGACATATCAATCGTTTGGATGAATTTATGTTATCAGTTCTGCAGGCTAAGTATTGAGATAGATCACTAGTTTAATAACCCGAAGTGGTTATGAATCCATGGGGAACACTTCCTTAGTTAATTGTATAGACTTGATCATAACAACAATTTACAACTTTCTTACTTGATTCTTTCTTTAAAACCCCCCATTAGGAAATAATTGTACTAAAAGAATAAATACAAGCGTTATTCTACATCCTGACCATATTCCCTATAGGATCGACCTCAATTTAGTTGGGTTCTTTATTGACAACGTCTGCGCCATCCTTTTACAGGGGTGTGATTTGAGCATTCTCAATGAGCTACTAGGACAAGTACCTAACTAACTCTAAAATATGAAACTAAACCAAGAACAAAGACAATTGAACAAAAATATAATTATAGCCCTCGAAAGATGGGGATTCACCACAAAAAGCTGCTCATACGCACTGGATCGAATCTAACCGTATAGTTGAGTCTGAATACCTGAAGTTATATCATAAAATGATAGAGAACAAGAGGTATATGATTAGTACTTTGAATGTACTGAGTATATGAGATGTACAACTAAATTATAAAACATGCTTGTAAAGTTGTAAAAAAAAAAGACCATAACTAAATTGAAGCACAATGACCCTGTTTGAGAATGCATAAATATTGATACGGTTTAGTAGTATGAAAATGCTGAAAGAAAAAGTAAAATTGATTTAAGAGTCATGTACATGCACTAAAAATTAAAGTTGTCCCTGTAACTGAAAACTACTACCTCCTTTTCAAAATAAGTAGTGCTTTTAGCTTGGGCATACCCATTAAGAAAGCTACTCATTCCTAGAAAGAAAAATATATCTTTACCTACTTACCCCTAATAAATATCTTTAAAAAGATGTAACTCTTTAATATTTTTTTGATTATGTAAAACTCACTCCATTTAAATAAGGGTAAAATTGAAAGAATATCAGAAATGTTCTTGATTATGTAAAATACCACTTATTTTGAAACAAAATCAAAAGGATAAAACATCATTTATTTTTAAATGGAGAGAGTGTAACTGAATTGAACTGTACTGTATGAGAGTTTATTAACTGACATATAACCAAGTGAGCTAAACATAGAGTTCGATGTATAATCCCTATCGATAGGAGCTAATGTACCTTGCCAGGGTATAAAGGCATGGCTGATGTGATAACTAATTGATGCTTTTTCAGGCTAATAACCTATGGTCACACGTAGTTCTGAGATCTAGGTGCATTGAACCCCGACCTACTCGGTGTTAAGTACTACTTCTAACTGAACATATATACTGCTAGCTCGAAAAAAATCGATGTTCTAAGACTAAGTCAAAACTACTTTATCTAAAAGTGATTTGGGAGTCTACAGGACCTAATTATACTAATAATAATGTGCAAACATGCATACTAAAGTCATGAGGAAAATCATATATTCATCACAGACCAAGTCATTCGTAAACAATGCTAACTCATTAAGGTTGAATCTTTGAAATCATTCTAATATCAAGATCATGGAAATATATTATGTAACCGAGAGTAAAATCATGAACATTATATGCTATTTTTCATAAGAGCCTTGAAACATTGAGAAAACAAGGGAAATCATACATTGAATGAAAACCCTAAAACATGATTTCTAGTGGATTGAGATATTTGAATTCCTGAGAGCTTTTGGGACATGAGGGTGATAGGAAACCCTTGTTGAAATCCTGCATACCTGGAGTTAGAGAATCTCTGTCTAGAACCTTGAACTTGCAGCTCTTGAAGGAAAACCCTAATTTTTGCCTTGAGAGAACTTGAAGCTTCTAATGTTGTTGTTGCATTTTTTTTGGAGGGAATGAGGGCAATGATCCACTAACACCTTTAATACCTTATAAATGAACCCAAAACAATGTAGTATGGGATTAAAAGGATATAGGAAGTTAAGGAAATAACCTATAGAAACCGTTCTGAGGTTCTGCGATTTTGTTCCTGCTAGTCATTTGATGGGCCTTCATCTACCTAATGGGCCGTCATTTCCATCATCACTCTTAAGAAAAAAGTTGTGAAAATCTTAGGTACTTCGACGATCAAATTGAAGGGCCTTCATATACCTACAAGGCCGACATTTCCACCGTCACTCGTAAGTAGAAAGGTATGGAATCTGGGGTATCTTGACGATCAAAGTGAGGGGCTGTCATTTAATTGATGGGCCATCAACCTCGGCATCATCTCCAAGACCAATTGGGTTAATTATGTATAGAGATAATGGCATAAGTGATGGTTCCTCACCTACTTTACGAGACATCAACTTTGACATCAGATGTGAAACGGGTTTTCAAACCTAGAAACTTTATTCCTTGCTAACAGAAAGCTAGTCCAGGATCCGATGTGTTACACTTAGCCCGCAGAAAATTCAAGACAAGCTATCAACTATGTTCAACTTACTAATAATCAGGCTGAGTATCAGGTCATTCTTGCAGGTATCATGGCTTGGGACTTGGCTTTGAGATCATTGAAATCAAATGTGTCTCTTAACTGGCAGTGAACCAAGTCCACAGAGTCTATGAAACCAAACATAAGAGAATGCAAGAATACTTGAAAAAAGTCCAAGTGCCCCCTTGATTTAAAAAATAGATGATGACTCAGATACGTAGAGAAGAGAATAAAGAGGAAAACACATTATCTATCCTTAAATCATTAACAACGACGGATGTTCCCCCTTTGGCTTAATAGTTCACTTGTTGTATTCAATATTAGATGCACCTGTATATGGTGAAGTCAACTCAAAAATAGGGGTGGGCGTTCGGTCTTTTGATTCAGTTCAGTTTGAGAAATTCGATTTGATTTTTTCAATTTTTGATTTGTAAAATTAATAACCAAAACTGAACTAAAATAATTTTGGTTCGATTCAATTTTTAAAATTTTGGTTTGATTTATTTATTTTTGTTTTCATTTTTACAAACTGGGCACATGCCTCGGGAACTAGTCCATTGCCACAATGCACCGCAGCCAAACACCAACAGCAGGCCAGCACCCAGCAGCAAGCCATGACCATTGGAATATTATTATATTAATAATTAATAGAATGAAACTTTTATGGAATCCTAAAAAGGGTATTGCAAAAGGTTAAAAAAGAGTTAAGTTTCATTCACTAGGCAGCCAATAATGCATCAGAGAATGGAAGATGAAGTGATTAACTAAGATCCAAAGATTAACCACTAGAGTGAGGAACATGAAGTACTGCGATGCTGGCGGGCCTGCAAGCCTTCAACCGGGCCACGCTTCTGCTTCAGTTCTTCTTCAGTGAAGAATCTTCACTGCTTATGCAGTTCATCACTTCATCTCCATGAAATTGTGAGTTTAGTGTTTAGGAAATTAGGGCTCCTGTAGTGTAGGTTGTAGACTTGTAGTGAATAGATAGTGGGTTAGGCTGTATTTTAAATTTAATTTGGGCTAGGAGTCTGGGACACTGGGTAGTATTAGATTATTAGTGGGTAGTGGACTAGTAGTCTGAGTATTTCAATCTATTTGGTTATTTTGGTTAACCACATTTAGTTAATCAAAAATTGAAATTGAACCAAATAACTAAAATTATTAAATCTAAAATCAAAACCGACCAAATAAATTGAAAAACCAAAACCGAAATTTAAAAAATTTAGTTCGGTTGTTTTTTTTTATTTGAACCGAAATATGCCCAGGCCTATTCAACAAGCCTGGTTTGGGATTGGTGGAAGAATTTTTTAGGTACTTCAAAGATGGAGAACTACCAAAAAATTCCAAAGCCTCTTAGACACTCAGAATGAGGGCCACCCAATACTGTCTTGTCGATGGGAATTTGTATAGAAGATCTTACTTAGTACCACTCGCGAGATGCCTAGTATGGGGGGAGACCAATTATGTTATGAGAGAAATACACAAAGGAGTCTGTGGTAACAACTCTGGGATCGAATCCTTAGTCCTAAAACTGATAAGGATTGATACTATTAGCCTCAAATGAAGCAAAACTCAAAGGTGTTTGTAAAGAAATGTGATAAGTGTTAAAATATGCTCAAATGATTCCTCAATGAGGAGAGGTCTTACATTTGGTCATATTGCCATGGACATTCATGAAAAGGGGGATGGACATAATTAGTCGTTACCTCTAACCCTGGCTAGGTAAGGTTTCTTGTGATCATAGCTTTGTTTTTCTAAATGGGTTGAAGCAGGTTCTTACAAGAAGCTCTAGGAACTGGAAGTAATAAATTTTGTTTGGGATCATATAATATGTCACTTTAGAGTGCTGATAGAAACTGCATGTGAAAATGGTCCTCTATTTATTGGCTCCAATGTCACCAGGTACTTCAAAATATTGAATATAAAAAGGATCACATCATCTCCACACCACCCAAATGCTATTGTCCAAGAGGAGTCCACAAGTAAAGTAGTGACAATCAGCCTCGAAAAAGATATTGGAGAATGCTAATGGCACCTAGACTAAATAACTACTTGGAGTACTCTTGGCATTGTAAAACCGTGAAATCTGGCACCAGAGAGACCCTATTATCATTAGTATGTAGAGTTGAGGAATTAGTACCAGTCTAAATGTAACGCCCCGAGTTTACACCCTGGACGAAATACGGTACTTGAAGTCACAAGTGACCCCAAGTCAACCACTAGTCTATCAAACACTGGCATTTTGGGTAATATAACAATACATATAGCGGAAGTTTAAACCAAAAAATAAATACTTGAAAGAAATAAAGCTGGTTCATAGTGTTTGAAAATATTAAAACAACACTAAAAGTCTGGAATACCAATCTGGGTCTGAAAGCCACTATGACTGATGAGTTGTTGGGACAAGCCCCCAACTAACCCCAAATCTAAATAGAAGGAATGAAAATATAGATGAAATAAATTAGTCTCCGTGCTCGAAGAATGAGGACTCACCAACTAGGATAGTTGAGGCCTTTGATGAGCAGTTGTAACGACCCAAACGTACAGCCGGATCGTAGACACAGGACAAGAAGCCCCGAGAGACCCCAGGTCAATCCATGGCATGAGCATACATCTAATTCAATCACATGAGCAGAAGACTTAACATAAAGAAAATGTAAGAATGTCATAACTACGAAGAAAAGACAATACATGATCCATACATGACAGTTGAGTACAACTTATAGTTTGAAAAACCTCTAATCATGAAATATGGGTTGATGGGACAATTTCCCCAACTAACCCAACAATACTTAAACTGAAAGAAAAGCATAGAGTCAGAACATATGTCCCTCGAAACATGAGGACTCACCAATAAGCTGATGACAATCTCGGAAGCACTACTGATGAGGGTGAGCCTGAGAGTCGGGTCCTGTATCATGAAATGATACAACAAAGAAGTATGTGGTTAGTACGTGGAATGTACTGAGTATGTAAGGTAAGTAAAACGGACATTTAAAACATATAAAACTCAAAATGATCGTAAGAGTAGGGCATCATGCTCGTATCATAAACATCATAACATAACATAAGACTCAAGGTTTTCAAAACATTCGTAATGCAATCATAATCATAATTATAGGAGGAAAGCTTTATTGGACATGACTTGAGCCAATATACATAATCATAAAATGCATAAATCATGAGGAACAGTGAGAGATTCTCTAAACCGACATAACCCATATGAGCATACATGAAGCCCGACTTGTAACCCTAGTCGGCATGGTGTTCGTACCTTACCAATCGTAGAACAATGGAAGTGTGATATCACCGTGAAAAGGGCCATTTGGGCCAGGGACTGACATGAAAGGGGTCCTGACATACCTACGGTGGCACGTAGTTCATGTGATCCGGGGATTAACCTGAGCCCCAAAGCTACTCGATGTTCGATACTACTCCAAAACATAAATAGTTCTCATAATAATACATACATGAGTTCATAGGATAGTTAAATCATGTTAATCGTAAACATGCTTGAACATAAGTGATCTAGCCATGACATGAGGCACGTGAGTCGGCCAAAAACATAATTCGTGATTAATAGGTTTCATACATACTTATATATCATGCATATAGCTTGAATTTTATAAAATCAAAATGGGTAACATAATAAATTCATAATTCAAACATAATTTATGTTGGGCTCATAAAGAATATCGATGGGATAATAGATCATAAATTGATTCACCATGGGGCATGCATAATTAAGCTTAATTATTTAAAAAATCAAAAATCAACAATATTATAATCAATTTAAATCTCAAAAGATGATAAAAATCCATAGATTAGGATAATGTTTCAAAATCACAAAACCCATAATTAAATCAATAGTTTTTGTTTAAATCAAACACCAAACTCCATGAGTTTTTGAGGAAATTTTAAGTGAAAATCATAGAGTAGGAGCATGGGTGCGGAAGAATTCACCCATTGATGGCCTTACATACCTGGAAATACTTGATTCTTAATTTCCCTTGAAAGACCAAGATGGAATTTAGAGGAATTGGGGAAGAACACCTTGAATCACCTTCTATTCTCCTCCCTAAACTCTTGCATGCATGAATGAGGCTTAATATGAACTTAACCCCCTTAAAAGACTTTATTCAGACCTTAAAACAACGTAGTTTAGGGCTTAGGAATTATGAAAACACCCTTACTTATCTCACAGAATTTTGCTGACTACCAGTCCCCACGAGGGACTGGACGACTTGTCGCCAGGGACCACGACTCATGGCCTTGAGTCGTCAAGTACACGGCCAGAATTCACCTTAGAGACCCCACGAGGGACCCTACAAATCAACTCCTAGTCACCATCCGTGGTCCATACTGCCCAACCAAACTCAGGGGACCCAATGAGGGACCCCATGAATCGTGGTTGCCGACCACAACTTGTGGTCACCACCCGTCGTCCCTACTGCCTTAGCTCCCTAGCCATGCATTCCATTCTCGCCACGGGTGACCTCACGAGTCGTGAGGTCTGACCACAACTCATGGTCACCCCGGTGACCTTCCCAAAAACTCTGCCAAGCCCAGCCTGACCACGAGTCACTTCATGACTCGTGGACCTCCCTAACGAGTCACCTCACGAACTGTCATGTGACCTAGTGCGAATTTCTAGTTTTTCTTCATTTTGACTCCCTGGTCTGATCCTTGGGTTCCCGGGGTATAACAATATCTCCCCCTTAGAACATTCGTCCTCGAATGTTAGAAACATGCAGAAAACTCTGAAACAAGCAATCATCATATGCAATTACCGATCATTTAAGCTGAAAACAGATGGAATGACTATCTCCGAAATGTACTACATAGTTGAATTGGATTCATACACCACATACATATACCATATCATAAAACAAACTTGTATGGATGAACTAAACATGAAAACTGATTAGAGAATTAGGGAAAAACTGATACCTCAAACTTAAACTAAGCCGATAGAGAACAGGTGGGGTTATCTAGCCATCATATCCGCTTCGGCTTCCCACATAGCTCCTTCAACATGCTTATTTCTCCATAATACTTTAACTGAAGCTACTTCTTTGTTCCTTAGCTTACGGATTTGACGATCTAATATTTCCACGAGTACTTCTTCATAACCGAGGTTGTCCTTTACACCAACACTGTCCGCCGGGACTACTAAAGCTGGATCAGCCAAACACTTTTTCAAAAGTGACACATGAAACACAGGATGAACTGAAGATACCTCTGAGGGCAAGTCCAACTCATACGCCACCTTACCAACTCTCCTCACAACCCGGTAGGGGCCAACATAGTAGGGATTGAGTTTCCCTTTCTTTCGAACCGCATGACTCCCTTCATGGGAGATACCTTTAGAAATACCCAATCGTCCACCTCAAACTCCAAATCTCTCCTCCTAACATCGGCATATGATTTCTGGTGACTCTGAGGGTTTTCAACCAGTCCCTTATAAACTGAACCTTCACCATCGCCTCGTGAACCGAATGTGGCCCTATCATAGCTGCCTCACCAACCTCAAACCATCCGGTGGGAGATCTACACCTCCACCTGTAAAGAACCTCGAATGGTGCCATCTGGATCTAGAATGATAGTTGTTATTATAACCAAACTCGATTAAGGGAAAAAGACATCCCAACTACCTTTAAAATCCATAACACATGCCCTCAACATGTCCTCAAGAGTCTGGATTGTCCGCTCCGCCTGGCTATCCATATGCGGATGAAAGGTCGTGCTGAGCTTAACCTGAGTCCCAAGCCCCTTTTGGAAAGACTGCCAAAACTTGGAGGTAAACTGAGTACCTCGGTCTGAAATAATAGACAAGGGCACTCCATGAAGTCAAACCAACTCCTGAATATACAATCTGGATAATCATCCGCTGAATTTGTGGTCTTGACCTATAGGAAGTGTGCAACCTTGGTTAACCTGTCCACAACAACCCAAATGGAGTCATATTGTCTCCGAGTGTGGGGAAAACCTGTTATAAAGTCCATGTTAATCTCTTCCCACTTCCATGTGGGAATGTTGATATCCTGAAGTACGCTTCCCGACCTTTGATGCTCGACTTTCACTTGCTGACAGTTTGGACATTTGGCTACGAACTATGCAATAGCCTTCTTCATACCATCCCACCAATAGATTTCTCGCAAGTCCCGATACATCTTCGTGGCTCCTGGATGGATAGAGTATCTGGTACCGTGTGCTTCATGCAATATCCGAAACCTCAAATTATCAACGTCCGGAATACATAGCCGACCCTGGTATCATAGAACACCATCTCCCCCTTGGGACAAAACCTCCACCTTTTGTCTCCGCACCGCTTCCTTCAGCTTTCTCAAAATGGGATCCTCATCTTGCTTAGATTTGACATCAACCACCAAGGACGATTCTGACCTATTCTGCACAACAACGCCACCATCGGTCGAGTTGATCAATCTAACTCCCAACCTTGCAAGCCGATGAACATCTTTCACCAACTCCTTCTTTCCCTCCTCCATGTGGGACACACTCTCCATAGAGAGCCTACTGAGTGCATCCGCCACCACATTAGCCTTGCCCGGGTGGTAAAGAACACTCATATCGTAGTCCTTTAATAAGTCCAACCACTTCCTCTGTCGAAGATTAAGATCTTTCTACGTGAACACATATTTCAAGCTCTTGTGATCTGTGAATATATCCATATGGACCCTATACAAGTAATGCCTCGATATCTTCAATGCAAACACCACCGCGACAAACTCAAGATCATGGGTCGGGTAATTCTTTTTGTGAACTTTCATCTGTCGAGAGACATATGGTATTACTTTTCCATGCTGCATCAACACACATCCCAGTCCGACTCTCAAAACATCACAATATACAACAAAGCCATCCATACACTCGGGTAACGCCAACACTGGTGCTGAAGTGAGTCGGGTCTTCAATTCCTAGAAGCTTTCCTCACAAGCCTCCGATCATTGGAACTTCACCTTCTTCTGAGTCAACTTGGTCAAAGGCGCTGCAATAGATGAGAAACCCTCAACAAATCTCCGGTAGTAACCTGCTATGCCCAAGAAACTCTGAATTTCTAAAGGATTCACCAGCTTAGGCAAATTCATCACCACTTTGATTTTATGAGAATCTACCTTTATGCCCTCACCTGACACCACGTGGCCCAGAAATGCCACCGAGTCTAGCCAAAATTCACACTTGCTAAACTTTGCATACAACTGACGATCCTGGAGAGTTTGTAACACTACCCTCAAATGAGCGGCATGATCCTCCTCGCTCCGGGAGTATATAAGGATATCATCAATGAAAATGATCACAAACATGTCTACATACTGCTTGAACACCTTGTTCATCAGATCCATAAAGGCTGCAGGAGCATTGGTTAGTCCAAATGACATAACTACAGACTCATAATGGCCATACTAGGTCCTAAAGGCTGTCTTTGGGATATCACTCTCCCGGACCCTAAGCTGGTGATACCCGGACCTGAGATCTATCTTCGAGAAACACCTGGCATCCTGGAGCTGGTCAAATAAATCATTAATCCTGGTCAAGAGGTACCTATTCTTGACAGTGACCTTATTCAGCTGCCGATAATCAATGCACATTCGAATGGATCCATCCTTCTTCCGAACAAATAGAACCAGTGCATCCCATGGAGACTTGCTCGGTCTAATGAAACCCTTATCCAACAAGTCCTTCAACTGTTCCTTTAACTCTTTTAGCTCGACTGGAGCCATCCTGTAGGGAGGAATGGAGATGGGTTGCGTATCGAGCAATAGATCAATCCTGAAATCAATTTTCCTTTCCGGAGGAACACTTGGCAAATCATCAGGGAAAACCTCCGGATACTCGCACACCACTGGAACTGACTGAATAGTCGGGGTATCATACTCTACATCCTTAACCCTAACTGGTACATGCAACCCTTATAGATCATTTTTCTAGCCTTAAGATATGAAATACACTGACCGGCTGGTAAAGTTGAATTACCCTTTCATTCCACTACTGACTCACCTGGATACCAAAATTCCACCGTATGGGTCATACAGTTAATCAAAGCGTAACATGCAAACAACCAATCCATACCTAAAATGATGTCAAAGTCAGTCATGGCCAATTCTAATAAGTCCGCCGTGGTAACCTTATACGACACCGTAATGGGGCAACCCCTATACACCCGCCTAGCTACCACTGATTCAACGGCTGGAGTAGATACAGAGAACGGTTCTGATAGAATTTCAGGACTAACTCCAAAACTACTAGAAATATAAGGGGTCACAAAAGATAAAGTAGCTCTTGGATGTAACAAGGCATAAGCATCAATATGGAAGACTTGCAACATACCCATGACCACATCTAGCGAAGCCTCTTGCTCTGGCGAGGCATTAGGGCATAAAACCTATTTTTGCACTGACCACCTGCTGAACTAGTGGAGGCACCCTGCTGATGGTGTCGCACTACTGGAGTGACAGAACTCGCTGCAGGGCAAGCTTTGATTCTGTTTTCGGGTTTGCCACACCCAAAACAAGCATTTGCGCCGACAAGGCACCTCCCGGGATGATTCTTGCCGCACTTCACACAAACTGGAAAGGTGTTCTCAACCTGCATGCTACCATAATCCTTCGAGCCTCTATCCCTGCTCCTCTGGTCTCCCCTGAAACTAGATGGTGTGCTAGCCGATGATGGAACTGGAGCAATGGACCTGTGCTGGGTCTGCTAACGTGGTCCACCCCCTGACCTGACCTGAGAAATCCCATAGCTGTCGGTCCTGCCCTCTTGGTCTCTCTCTGCCTCCTGTAGACTGACTCCATCTGTAGCACATGCAATACAATATGGGAAAAATCAATGTCCCGATGAAGCATGGCGATCCGACAATCCTTGTCCAAATAATCTGCCACATCATGCACAAAATGGCTCACCCGAGCCCGCTGATCCACCACCAATTCTGGAGCATATTTAGATAACCGGGTGAACTCCAATGCATACTCTTGGACGGACATGCTTTCCTACTTCAGATTCACAGACTTGGCCGCCATGATCTCTCTCATCTCCCGAGGGAAGAATCGATCCATGAATGCGGTGTGAAATTCATCCCAACCTATCGGCCCACACCCGTCGCCGTGGCATCTCTCTATTGCTTAAACCATATATATACTACCCCCTATAGTTGATAGGAGGTCAAGTCAACACATTCCCCATTTTTTACCCCCATAACTTGGGTGATTTTTAGAATCTCCTCTATAAAGTCGTGTGGATCCTCGTCCACCTTTGACCCCGTGAACTCCGGAGGGCTCATCCTCAAGAAATCCCTCACCCTAGCTACCGCTGTATTCCCATTCTAGGGGAAATGTGCCACTATCTGATTCTGGACCTGGGTATTCATGGCTTGTGTCAACATATGATTCACCGCCCTAAACTCAGCATGGACAGCTGGCTCTGGTACGTGCTCCTCATGAACGGGTGGAGCAGGCTGATGCTCACCATCATGGGCACCGTCATGATCATTACCATTATCGTTTCTCCTAGCATGTACTCAGTGTGGAGGCATGATTTTGCAAAAACAAATAGCACAAATTAGAAGAGCAAAGGGCGTTCATCGCATGACATAGATCATGAAAGAAGGGAACATTTCCTAAATGTCTAGTAGCTTTTTCGTCATAAGTGTGGCGTGCTTCACACCTATGAAAAATACTCTACTTAATGCGGCTTTCAGACTCCCTAGGACCCATAAACCTATGGCTCTGATACCAAGTTTGTCACAACCCAAACGTACACTCAGATCGTAGACATGGGACAAGGAGCCTCGAGAGACCCCAAGTCGACCCATGGCATAAACATACATCTAATTCAATCACATGAGTGGAAGAATTAACATAAAGAAAATGTAAGCGTGTTATAAATACGAAGAAAAGACAATATATGATCCATACATGACAGTTGAGTACAACTTATAGTCTGAAAAACCTCTAATCATGAAAGACGGGTTGATGGGACAACTTTCCCAACTAACCGAACAATACTGAAACTGAAAGAAAAGCATAGAGTTTGAACATATGGCCCTCAGAACATGAGGACTCACCAATAAGCTGATGACAATCTTGGAAGCACTACTGAGGAGGGTGAACCTGAGAGTCGGGTCCTGTATCATGAAACAATACAACATAGAAGTATGCAGTCAGTACGTGGATTGTACTCAGTATGCAAGGTAAGTCAAAGGGACATTTAAAACATATAAAACTCATAGACGATCGTAAGAGTAGGGAATCATGCTCGTATCATAAAATTCATAACATAACATAAGGCTCAAGGTTTTCAAAACATTCGTAATGCAACCGTAATCATAATTATAAGAGGAAAGCTTTATTCGACATGACTTAAACCAATATAAATAATCATAACATTCATAAATCATGAAGAACAGTGGGAGATTCTCTAAACCGACATACCCCATATGAGCACACATGAAGCCCGACTTGTAACCCTAGTCGGGAGGGTGTTCGTACCTTGCCAAGGGTAGAACAATGAAGCTGTGATATCACCATGAAAAGGTCCATTTGGGCCAGGGACTAACATGAAAGGGGTCCCGACATACCTATGGTGGCACGTAGTTCATAAGATCTGGGGCTTAACTTGAGCCCCAAACCTACTCGGTGTTCGATACTACTCCCAAAACATATACAGTTCTCATAATAATACATACATGAGTTCATGGGCTAGTTAAATCATGTTAATCGTAAACATGCTTGAACATAAGTGATCTAGCCATGACATGAGGCCTGTGAGTCGGCCAAAAACATAATTCTTGATTAATAGGATTGATACATACTTATAGATCATGCATATAGCTTGAATTTCATAAAATCAGCATGGGTAACATAATAAATTCATAATTCGAACATAATTCATGTTGGGCTCGTAAAGAACATCGATGGGATAATAGATCATAAATTGATTCACCATGGGGCATACATAATTAAGCTTAATTATTTAGAAAATCAAAAATTAACAATATTATAATTAATTTAAATCTCAAAAGATGATCAAAATTCATAGATTAGGATAATGTTCCAAAATCACAAAATCCATAATTAAATCATTAGTTTTTATTTAAATCGAACACAAAACCCCATGAGTTTTTGAGGAAATTTTAAGTGAAAATCATAGAGTAGGAGCATGGGTGTGGAAGAATTCACGCATTGATGGCCTTACATTCCTGGAAACACTTGATTCTAATCTCCCTTGAAAGACCAAGATGGAATTTAGAGGAATTGGCGAAGAACACATTGAATCTCCTTCTATTCTCCTCCCTAAACTCTTGCATGCATGAATGAGGCTTAACATGAACTTAACCCCCTTAAAAGACTCTATTTAGACCTTAAAACAACATAGTTTAGGCTTTAGGAATTTGGGAATTACGAAAACACCCTTACTTAACTCGTAGAATTTTGCTGACTGCTAGTCCCCAGGGGGGACTGGACGACTCGTCGCTAGGGACCACGACTCGTGGCCTTGAATTGTTAGGTACAGTGCCAGAATTCACCTTAGGGACCTCACAAGGGACCGCACGAATCGTGGTGGGTGATCATGACTCGTGGTCACCATCCGTGGTCCATACTGTTGCGCGTGTATCGCTGCTCGGTATAGATTAAAAACCGACACGCAAGTGTACGTGGTCAAACAAGTAATAAAGTGGCTAAGTAGCCAAGTATCGATCCAAGGAGGCTGCTCTAGATATGCAAAACTGCCTAGTTTACTATATCTCTATTCTATTTCTAACTATGTTAACAACAATCCAACCAAGATTTGAGTGAGTTTTGTTTCTAAACTGATTAGATACTAAAATTAATAACTACTATTTACGTTGAATTTAGACAATGGATATGCACATGCCAAGGTTAAGAACGAGTAATGAACTTGATAATCATGATAATTTGGTCATCCTCTTCTTCATATTGCTAGCCAAGAACATTTGCCTAGAAATTAAAACTTCCGTATTTAATTTCACTTTAGAATCATAAACCATCCGTCTACATTTCTGTGATCAAATGTAATTTATGACCTAACACTCCAATTCCGGTTCCTCAATTGACTAATACGGCTTTCAAGTATATTTCTATCAAGAAAGCACATCAAAACCCAATTTTCCCAAATCAAGTTAAGAACAATACCCTATTAATTCACAACTTTCCAATTTCATGCTCTCTCGAGTGAAATTGGACTTTTTAGATATACTTTAATGGTGGCCAATCAATAATGTAATAAATACAAGAATTAATAGAACAACATGCAAGAAGAAGAAGAAACCATATCAATTATTACCAACATTCATTACACAAGTTCAAAACCTCAGCAAGAAAGGAATTAGCCACTCATTCTTGGATTAATCATCCTAGAATGTGTGTTAATCATGCATACAATTGAAGGAAAAAAGAAGGGAAGAGAAGAAAACTCTTATCTTTTCTATTCTTCAACTGCCACAAAACCACGTTCCTGCTCTCCACTTCTGAACTCAGGCTAAAAAACTAAAACTAAAAAAACTCTCCTTTTAAAAATAACCTAAGTGTGCTATTTATGCTAGTGGGAAATTTTTCCCGGAATAACAAGCAACGTGTCACGGAGGCCAACGCGGAGCACTGCCTCCGTGACACGGCGTGGACGCGGACCCTCTCTGGAAATTGCAGGGTCCGGATAATTGGCCTCAACGTGGCACGGAGGCCATCGCGGAGGCCTATCTCCGTGCCACGGAGCTGACGCGCAGGCACACTGGAAATTGCCAATTTTATTTCTGCCCAGGCAGTGTGCTACCGCGATGGCAGCGTGGCACGGCTCCATCGCGGAGCCACTGTAAAATGTGCCATCCAAGGCCTTTTCCACGCTCGCATCCCAGTCCAACTCCGACATAGTTCCAACACGCATTTTAGCTCCTCAAAATCACATTATCCTGCAAAACAAATGCTAATCATGTTGGTTAGAATAAATTCGCATTTTATTACCAAATACATGATATTATATACACATTGCACAACAAACAAGGTAAAAATGATACGTTTGAGTATCACTTGGGCATATAAATCTGCCCAAGATCACTTACCCCACACTTAAATCCTTGTTCGTCCTCGAACAACACACACACAAATCATGCACATCACATCTCAACCTTTGTCACTATGGTGCAACCATTTTACGCTACGATCATACCGATTATTCAATTCTTGCAAATCATCAAGAAAACATGCTTGGTCGTACAAGCCAATGACCTTAATACATCGAGGCTTCCTAGACTTTTAAGAATTGATTCTTGATATCGGAAAACTCATGCAAATCAACTAATCAAGAGATCCGACACGAAAATCAATCTTTCATCAAGCATGTACCCTCACAACTCGAGAGAAACTTCCCCTTTTTATGTTCATGCAACACACAAACATGCAAGTAGGGGCATATAAAAATTAATTTCACTCTCTCTCCCAAAAGAATTCACATGCATCATGTCATGACCCATAGGCTTGCCCTTAGTGTATTACTCCACTAATATAAAGAAATGCAATGTAGGATCAAATAGGACTTTTAATGGGTTGTAACTGGGCTATGGATCTAGGATAATATATATTGGATTAGCCAATAATAGTCGCTAGCATCCTTAAGCGCCTTTTCAACTCATTCCCATCGACTCATGGACATTGTTCCTCTCTTTTCTCTTTTTCTCCCATTCATGCTGGTTTACTTTCATACAGCCCATTTCATCAGGCACAATTGACACACAATAGAAAGTTTTCATGTACCCTCAATTTCATTTAATTACAACGGGTGCCTCTTCAACATCATCTTTTCTTTCCTCACTTTGCTTTTCTTTTCTTTTCACTCTTTTCACTCTTTAACACTTTGGGAAACATTTTCTGTTCTTTATAAGCGCTTAAGAGCTTCTTAAAAACTTTAAGGCTAATGAAAAGAAGGAATAAAGCTTAGTTTATTCAATTCTGGACAAAAGAAAGAAATCGGCTAAAGGCTCAACGGGCTGACTAGGGTATACAACATATAAAAAGGTAGAATTTGACAAGAAAAAAAATGGAAACTAACGGTTAAAACAAAGAAATGCCTACATCCTTTCCAACACTACACCTCCTTCATTTCATTTTGTATACACACCAGGCAAGTTCTAGACAATTCACAATGACATGGAATAGCAAAACCTCACTTCACACTTCATGCACATGCTCGAATCAAGATGCATTCACAGACTCTTTAATTAGTCAATTACATGAATTCAAGATTAAGCCTCAATCATAATGAATCAAATTCTATAGCCTAGGTAACTCAACATATTTACACAATTGCATGCTTTCAAACGAATCATTTTCACATTTCGAACATCAATTACAACACGCAACGAAATTTTAGCAACCATAAGCAACTACAGTTTATTGATGCAATCCACCAAAGAAACTAAAAACAAAACATCTACTCCTATCGACTACATTTCCCTTAAGACGGTCGTCATCCATCCATCATAGGGAACGGTCACTAACTATGACATCGGTTCAATGGGACTATTCTCGGTAAAAGAACCGAAAACAAACTCCGAGAAACCCAAAAATAAAACTTCAAAATTTTTGCAACACATTGATCATTTCGATAGAAAATATTTGCAAACTATGTTGATAAATGCAAAATCTGTTCGCAAAAATTTTGAAAAATATCGATCATATCGATAGAAAAAATATTTACAAAATTTACAAAATATTTACAAAGGCAACCATAACTTTCAAAACACACATCATCAGCCACAACACAAATATATACACATAGATCACAAAATCAGTTCACAACAACAGGGAAAGCACAGACATACATAAACATCAAGGAAAAATTATACAGCAAGTTTAGAGCCTATGACCCAGCACCTAACTACTCCCCACCCCACACTTAAATCGAACACTGTCCCCAGTGTTCACAACAATACAAAGCACAACATATGGGTGGTGGAACTCCCTGCTTAGTCGAAATATTCGACTTCCTCATCCGGTGCTGCGGCCTCGTCGCCCATATCCGAATCGGCTCCATCGTCGTCATCGGACTCTACATCAGAGTCCTCACGACGTGTCTCCTCATCAGTAGGGACGTCGTCATCAGTCGGCTCCATAAAGGCTGGCCCCACCTTGCATAAAGCTCTGGCGTTCTCGCCAAAGGGGTAGTCCAGCTCCAGCTGCCATAACTCATCCTCGGTGGCTGGTCTCCCACCTATCCGTAGCTGCAGCATCTGCATGCCGAACATACGGGCCATATACTGGTCGTCACGAGCATGTCGCTCGCCCAGAGTCAGTACCGGTCCGTGTGTAGTGTCGGGGGCCTTGGTCTTTGTCACATCAAGGGCCCTCCGCTCCAACTGCGGAATGTAATCCAAGGCTTCTTCCTCAATGTCGAGGCCTCGGAGGAAGGTGGTGATGAGTCCGCCAAACCCGTATCTGTGGCCCTGGTGTAGTCTGGCTCTCTTCATGGCGGATATTATGACCGCCCATACATTAATCTCAAGCCCTTTCATAAGGGCATACACCAGGCAGACACGATCCCGGGTCACGTCTGTCATATGCACTCCCAGGATCAAACACGAACATACAATTTTTAGCCAGATTCTTGCCTCCCTGTTCATCTGCAAATAAGGCAGAGTCTGATGGTAACCCCTCTCTTTGTGTCTGCTCCATCAGGCTGTGGATCGAGCCCCACACAATGTACGTCTGATGTCGGCGTACGGTGGGGTGATGTTTAACTGGCGGAGGACGTGGGCGTCTGTGTCCCACGCTCCAACGATGGCATTCAGCTGCTGGGGTTCCAGAGTGACAATCTGCATTCTGATTTTAATAGTATGGCTCCTGATGGCCGGGTTCCAGTTGGCGTAGAATTTCCGGACCAAGTGAAGGTTGCACTCCTTGGGCTCCTGAAAAATAAAGCTGAGCCCAGCTGCCTCAATCCTCTGTACAATGCGAGGGAACTCCTGCGCAAGTGGTTCCCTTGCAATATGTTCCTCCGGGAAGTACTTGTTCTCCTTATGCTTTGCGTACCATTTCTTCCCTTCATCGGTGACCCATCGTGTCCCGTATCGGCGGTGTTGACCGCGTGGAACAGCAGGTGCAGCTGGGACAGCAGTGCCCAGTCTCATTCTCTTTCTGCCGGTGCCTGAGGTTGAAGCACCCTTGCCTTTATCTTGTCGGCTGGCCATTGTACCTGCCAATTTACACAAACAAGCACAACGTTAAGCTAAAAACTTGCTAGCTTCGGCTAAGGTCGGGTTAAACAAAATTTACCCCACACTTAGTCTTTAACAATATTTACAACATTTTAGCAAGGATAGCTCTATTTACACCCCAAACACAATCAACTATAAACATGTTGCTTAATGCGTTCACAAAAATTTGACAGCATAACGGCTAGCGAACTACTCAGACTTCATACAGCTAACCCAATCCTACTATCGACAGCAATTCAACCATAGCACAAGCAACAAAACAACCACAAACTAAAAACAACTAGAAAAATATTTTGTATACAAGCTAATCTAAACAATCTAACCAATTCACACATTATGCAATTTCCCACAAAAATTCGAGAATTAGTCATCTTTGAACATTTACACACTATTTACCATGACTTATCTCAAATAATAAACACCCCCCGGCATTGAATTCACCAAACAATCAAGTTGCCCAAGTCAAATTCAACAACCCAAGCCCTAGGATAGAGTTCGACAATCAATTTCGAATTATTTACATAATCGACAAGTTCAAATGCCAAATACAACATTCCGAACATAATCAATCACAACATAATTCACCATCATGTTTAATTTCTACCTAAGGTGGTGTGTCTCACCTTACATGCCCAAAATTGACAAAAATCGCCAAAAAAATTGAGTTAGACGATGAAAACATACCTTGGAATTGAAGAATCGACGAAAACTTGACGTTTTCCTTGCCTATTAACGTGGCACGTTGCTTGGGGGTAGGGGAATGGGTGTTTTTGTCACGGAGGGTATAGGGAATGGGGGAAAATGGGCGAAAATCGGGGGTTTATTTAAGGGAAACACGCGGGTCACCCGGAAACCCGGTGTGACCCGGCACTGGGATAAGGGCAACGTGTCACGGAGGGTAACGCGGAGCCCCTCCTCCGTGACACGGAGCCAACGCGTTGGCTTACTGGAATTTTAAAAAATTCTAGATTTGCCTTCAACGTGTCACGGAGGTCAACGCGGAGCATTGCCTCCGTGACACGACGCCAACGCGCCAGTGCTCTGTTTCACCATCAAATTTTATTTTTCATACCTCGCCTCGTTTCCTCGATTCCAAGTATTTTTCCTCCAGTAAACCTGAAAATCACCTCACTAAAGAAAAATTGGTTAAATTAATAAATTCCCTACTAAAAAATATAAAAAATTTACTAAATTACTAAATAAAAAAAAATTACTAAATAACACACAAATCTAAGCCTAGTCAAGAAAAAGAAAAGAAAATAGAATAAAAGAAAAACTTTACACTAAGGAAAGAAATAAATATTTTTCACGGGTTGCCTCCCGTGCAGCGCCTAGTTTAACGTCGCAGCTCGACAGCCTTTATGCTCAAGTGTCTACTAAGGAGATGGACGATTTGTCCCGATCATGGTCATCTCCCCAGTAGTTCTCAACCTTGTCTGGTGGCCTACCTAGTAACTCCCGGGAATCACTCAATCCATTTGCATTCCCATGATCAATCACGTTGATCACCGAGAGTTCCTTATAGACAGTCGGGAGCTTAGGTGCCTTGTACACGTTGAACACCTCAACCTTGTCGTGTGCTCGCATTGTGAGTTGACCCGCAGCTACATCGATCAATGCCTTTCCGGTTGCCAAAAAGGGTCGTCCCAAAATAAATGGGACTTCCGCATCTGGTTCAAAATCCAGAACAATGAAATCTACCGGAAAAATGAGGGAGCCTACCTGCACTAGCACATCCTCAACAATGCCATCCGGCTTAGCTAAAGACCTGTCTGCTAACTGCAAGATCACTATTGTAGGTCTAGGACTCCCTAGCCCTAACTTTCTGAATACCGAAGATGGCATCAGATTTATACTTGCCCCCAAGTCGCATAACCCACGAGCTCGGATACTTTGCCCAATCGTCAGCTGGATAGTAAAACTTCCAGGATCCTTCAGTTTAGTGGGCAACCTGTTCTGAATACGGGATGTGCATTCCTCCGTTAAAGCCACCGTGGCATACTCAGTCAAGCGACTTTTGTTGGCCACGATGTCTTTGATATATTTTGCATATTTTGGCACACCCTGCAAGACATCAACAAGAGGTAAGTTAACATGTACCTGTTTAAGTACCTCCATGAATTTCTGAAAACACGCCTCCTCCTTGTGTTTCTTAAGTCGTTGAGGGAACGGGGGTGGAGGCCTTGCTGGTTCAGCTTCTTTGGTCTTCCCCGTATCTGAGGTTTGTTCTCCCTCAACATCTGCTGCTCCTGACTTCTGAGGCGGTCTTTCCGGTTCCACCTCCTTTAATTGTAAACCACTCCTCATGGTCACTGCATTTACCTGCTTAGGATTGGGATCCGTGTCGCTAGGTAGTCCTCCCCTTGGTCTAGTATTTTGGGCACTAGCAAATTGCCCAAACTGATATTCAAGAGCCTTGGTTACCAATTGATTGTTCTTTACTTCGGCTGCCAATTTGACATAGTCAGCCTGCAATTGTGCCTGGTTGGCAATCATGGTCTTGAACATTTACTCAATAGTCGGTGATGGTGGTGGAGGAGGGGCATTGTGATTTCTAAACTGATTCTGATAGCCTTGTTTCCCTCCTTGGTTTCTGTGCATACCCTGCCCTGAACCCTGGCCTTGTTGATTGTTGCTACCCCACGAAAAATTTGGATGATTCCTCCAGTTCGAGTTGTAGCCACCACCAAACTGCTGTTGATTCCTCTGTGCATTGCCCACAAAGTTGATAGAATCAGGATTTGCACCACAGCATTCAGCTGAATGCTCACTACTACCACACACTTCACACCACATCTGTTGGACTGCATTGACTGAGGCTGAAGGCTGGTTCAAATTCATATTGCTGAAGTGAGTGTTTAACTGATTTTGCAAAGCAGCTATCTGTGCAGCGATAGCTGTGAATCCATCCACTTCAAACACTCTCACTGCTTTCCTTGCTCCACCTCTTGACGAATCTGCATTCCATTCCGGATTGCCTTGTGAAATTCGGTTGAGCAAAGTGTACAGCTCCTCGTAATTCTTCTCCAGCGCTTGCCCTCCAGCTGCTGAGTCTAACAAAATTTTAGTGTGGGGTTCCAAACCCTCAATAAAAGTGTGTACCAACACCTCATTTGACTGATGATGATGAGGACAGTCTCGCAACATGGACTTGAATCTTTCCCAGGCTTGATAAAGATTTTCTCCTTCCCTTTGTTTAAAACTTAGAATCTGACTTCTAAGTTTAGCTGTTTTACCTGAAGGGAAAATCTGATCAAAAACTTCCTTGCAAGATCATCCCACGTTGATATAGAGTTGGGTGGTTCAGCTTTTAACCACCTCTTGGCTTCACCAAGTAAGGAAAATGGAAATAAGGTTAGCCGAACATAATCAGGTGACACTCCAGCGGGGATGTAAGTGTCACTTATCTCCAAGAAGTTCTGGAGATGTTGTTGCGGATCTTCGTGAGGGAGACCGGTAAACTGCCCGCTAGTGTGCAAAAGTTGCACCATATTTTGCTTTAACTCAAATCTCCCCCCAGGCTCTCGTTTGCGGATGCTGGAATGTACATTATTAGCGTGTGGGATTGCCACCTCGCGAACCGGCCTGGCTGCTACTTCTTCGGGCACTAACACTGCCCGCACAACGGGTGGATTTGGTTGCTCCATCATAGACTGTTTGAGCAACTGCAGCTTCTTCCGAAGAGCTTCTCTACGTTGACTGTGCAATTCACGTTCTGGCTCTAAGTAAGATTCCACCAGCTCCTTGTCCCTTGCCAGTGTTCACAGAAATAAAAATCTGCAAAATACAGGCTAAGACCAAGTTGTTAACACTTAAGAAAATAAAAATACAAATACAGTAAATTTACACTAAACACAATTTTACAAATCGCCTAGCCTCCCCGGCAACGGCGCCAAAAACTTGTTGCGCGTGTATCGCTGCTCGGTATAGATTAAAAACCGACACGCAAGTGTACATGGTCAAACAAGTAATAAAGTGGCTAAGTAGCCAAGTATCGATCCAAGGAGGCTGCTCTAGATATGCAAAACTGCCTAGTTTACTATATCTCTATTCTATTTCTAACTATGTTAACAACAATCCAACCAAGATTTGAGTGAGTTTTGTTTCTAAACTGATTAGATACTAAAATTAATAACTACTATTTACGTTGAATTTAGACAATGGATATGCACATGCCAAGGTTAAGAACTAGTAATGAACTTGATAATCATGATAATTTGGTCATCCTCTTCTTCATATTGCTAGCCAAGAACATTTGCCTAGAAATTAAAACTTCCGTATTTAATTTCACTTTAGAATCATAAACCATCCGTCTACATTTCTGTGATCAAATGTAATTTATGACCTAACACTCCAATTCCGGTTCCTAAATTGACTAATACGGCTTTCAAGTATATTTCTATCAAGAAAGCACATCAAAACCCAATTTTCCCATATCAAGTTAAGAACAATACCCTATTAATTCACAACTTTCCAATTTCATGCTCTCTCGAGTGAAATTGGACTTTTTAGATATACATTAATGGTGGCCAATCAATAATGTAATAAATACAAGAATTAATAGAACAACATGCAAGAAGAAGAAGAAACCATATCAATTATTACCAACATTCATTACACAAGTTCAAAACCTCAGCAAGAAAGGAATTAGCCACTCATTCTTGGATTAATCATCCTAGAATGAGTGTTAATCATGCATACAATTGAAGGAAAGAAGAAGGGAAGAGAAGAAAACTCTTATCTTTTCTATTCTTCAACTGCCACAAAACCACGTTCCTGCTCTCCACTTCTGAACTCAGGCTAAAAAACTAAAACTAAAAAAACTCTCCTTTTAAAAATAACCTAAGTGTGCTATTTATACTAGTGGGAAATTTTTCCCGGAATAACAAGCAACGTGTCACGGAGGCCAACGCGGAGCACTGCCTCCGTGACACGGCGTGGACGCGGACCCTCTCTGGAAATTGCAGGGTCCGGATAATTGGCCTCAACGTGGCACGGAGGCCATCGCGGAGGCCTATCTCCGTGCCACGGAGCTGACGCGCAGGCACACTGGAAATTGCCAATTTTATTTCTGCCCAGGCAGTGTGCTACCGCGATGGCAGCGTGGCACGGCTCCATCGCGGAGCCACTGTAAAATGTGCCATCCAAGGCCTTTTCCACGCTCGCATCCCAGTCCAACTCCGACATAGTTCCAACACGCATTTTAGCTCCTCAAAATCACATTATCCTGCAAAACAAATGCTAATCATGTTGGTTAGTATAAATTCGCATTTTATTACCAAATACATGATATTATATACACATTGCACAACAAACAAGGTAAAAATGATACGTTTGAGTATCACTTGGGCATATAAATCTGCCCAAGATCACATACTGCCCAAACAAACTTAAGGGACCCCACGAATTGTGGTTGCTGACCACGACTCGTGGTCACCACCGATGGTCCCTACTGCCTTAGCTTCCTAGCCATGCATTCCATTCTCGCCACAGGTGATCTCACGAGTCGAGAGGTCTGACCACGATTCATGGTCACCCCCATAACCTTCCCAAAAACTTTGCCAAGCCCAGCCTGAGCACGAGTCACTTCACGACTCGTGGTCCTCCCTAACGAGCCACCTCACAAACCGTCCTGTAACCTAGTGCGAATTTTCATTTTTTCTCCATTTTGACTCCCGGGTCTGATCCTTGGGTTCCTGGGGTATAATAGAGGTCGGCTAACGAAGCTGAGACTGAGACCTACAGCTGTATCATGAAACGATACAACATAAAATTATGCATCAGTACTTTGAATGTACTAAGTAAGTGAGAGAAACATAACACCATGGGATAAATAAAAGAAAATGTTGAATTGAAAAGGTATGTAAGGCCCAACTAAAGCTACTGAACTGAATATGAACTACTGAGGTGTTCTAAAAGTCCCTGTCTGATGGTCAAAGCATGTTTTATGTCTGTAATACTAATTTGAACAGAACTGAAACTGTACTGAACTGACTAGTGGGAGAGTCTATAACCGAAATGTAACCACGTGAGCTAAATGTGGAGTCTGATGTATACACCCCATCGGTAGGACCCAATATACCTTGCCAAGGTATAAAGGCTTGAACTGGCTGATCACAAAAGTTTGGGGCCAATCAGGCCAATAAATAATGTAATCTACCGTGGTAACGTAGTTCTGGGAACTTGAGTGCGCTGGAACCCCGATCCACTCTATGCTAAGTCCTACTCCCACTGGATAGTCCTAGATTGAATACTAAGCTGATAGCTCGAAACAGGGGCCCAAGACTAGTCATGTATACATATTTGAAAGCACCCTGAGAGTCTTATCGGACCAGATATTGGAACTGGTTCTAAGACTAGTCAGAGCTGCTTATCTGTCAGCTTCGTAACCATCTACAAAAATAATTAAAATCTGATACTAGGGTTCTGAGGATAGTCAGAGTTGTATATCTAAAGTGTCATGACCGCCTAGTGGACCAATAAAACTGAATTCTGAATCTAATTCTGACAATTGGGAGGACTACTGACACCTCAGGAATTTCTGTAGTCAGACTGATCAGCTGACATTTTCTGACTGACACCGAGAATTCTAGAATTCTTACTAAAACTGAATTGGCAATATTTTGTTTGAAATTCAATGCTACTAACAACATGGGAGTTCCCGACATTGATAAAATCAAGCTAAGATTCGATATTCAAGCACTGAGGCAACTTCAAGATTTTCTAGTTAAGGAATAGGGCTAAATTTCACTTCACAAAATTTAGCATCATTTCAATCACAAACTACTAGAAAATATCTAATATTAATATGGTATCATATTTCACATGATTTAGACAAAGTATGACTAGCAATTTTCTTGACATTCAGTAATCTCAGGTCTACAACTGATAAATAGAAATAGGGAGGAAATTAGGGAAATAAGGAAAGAACTATTCCCTTGTTGAACTTATGCATACCTGGTAAAGAAATCCAACAAAATTCCTTGAGAATCTAAGGAGAAGTAAACTTCCCTAGTTCTTTCTTTGAGAGTTCCTAAGAGAATTCTATGATCTATTTTCTAAAGGTTTGAGTGGGGAATGAGGAAAGAAACCATTTAACCCCACTAATAAGTCTAAAAATATGTTTGAAACAACGTAGTTTAAAGTTTAGGAGGATAGGAATTTATTGAAAGTCCCTTTAATCGGGAGAGTTTTATTGAGCGTGATCAAAAAATATATTTCGACGGTGGAACTTCGGAATAACAACCTATCAAGCTCCATAAATTCTAACCACTAAAAACATCCTAAGAATATCAAAAGAGAAGGCTTACCAAACAACTCCACAAAAAACAACCACAAAAAGGCCTGGAAAAGACACCAAAACGCAAGCTATACGCGATTCCCGACTTTCCAATATCACAAATCATATTGGAGCATGATTTCCCACCTCCAAACCAATGGGAAATGAAAAGGGGATCTTGAGAAAGGGTCTGGTCGTGATAGGTCTTAGAAAATGAGAAAATAAAGCAAACAATTGATCAAGGGGCTATTTATAGTCCTACACCGCCTTACACTATTTTTGACATGCCTACTTGCGCAGTCTCATGAAAATGTGAATATCTTTCTATTATGAAGTCGGATTGATGACCAGTTTAATGCGCTAAAAACTAGACTTGTAGACCTTTAATTTAATAGGTCGTGGGCTCCCTAACTTCTTGTATATTGGAAGAAAAGCTTAGAGATATTTGACCCAAATTTCAGAGAATCTCAAAGAAGGAAATTTGCAATAACTTTTGTCGAATTTTGTTCTACAAGTTGATCGATGTCCAATTTTAAATGAAATTATAGAGTGACTCAAATACCTTATAACACTTTCATCTTAGCCTATTAAGTACTCTTAGTCCTACCTCAAAAGTACAGATTTATCACTCAAGTTATCCGGGGTGTTACAACTTAGAACTGAAAGACTTTGAAGTTCGGCGAGATTTTGCCGAGATGTAGTTTGAAAGTAATAGAGAAGATAGAGGGGCCGAACTTCTTTGGGATAATAGATAACGAAGGTCAAGTGTTAACTTTCTTTGGACCCAGACTGATATTAACCAGAATAAAAAATGGTACATAATGAGATTCAGAAAACTCGATGAGATTGACCTCCGCAAAGAGACGACTAGCTTCTTTGAGAATGAGAACTTGGGAAGCTGAAGTTTTCTCGAGAGTGATAAGTTGTCATCATCGGTCTCCTCATAGTTAGAATTTAACAACCCAAGTTCTTGACTTCCTACTTTCGAGGTAAGAACAAGCGATCCTTCACCTTTATCAATGAGTGATACAAGATCAGTCTTTTATTTCTTTAGCATAGGAACAACAGGGGCCAAAGTAGGTTCCTCGACCACAGTGGCTGATTCCAATATCTGCTTGAGAACCCATTGAATTTGTTTGTGAACCTCCTCTAAAAAAAAAATTCCTTCTATTTTCACCTTGAAAGAGACCTTTGAAAGACCTGCGTTGATAGACACATGTTAATATAAAGAGAAAAAAGTAAAAAATTCACTTGTATGGGTATGTCAAGACACAAAGGGTGTTACCATGATCCTTAATTTTCTAGTCCTTTGAACCGATGCATTTCCATGTCCACTCATTGGACCCAGTAATGTCCAAAATACTTTGGACCCATTACTTGATTGGAACGTTCTTCAACAAATGAACAAGTTGAATATGAATAATAAACTTTCAATCGAAGTTAGAGATAAAACATTAAACGTCAAAAAGAGTAGGCAATTCAAAGTATTGAGAACTTACGGGAAAGGTTCTATAATTTTAGAATGAAGAAATCAAATACTATATCCTTAGTATTAACAACCATAAATATTTCCATGCAACATCGGTTAAAGTCGTCATCTCGGCTACATAGAATGACTTTCTTTCCCTGGTGGGTCAAATTCAAGATTCCTTCTCAGAAAAAGCGAGGAGATTATAGAAATAACAAATGATCAAGAGAAAAGGATTGAACAACTTTGTTATCCAAGTGTTGGATACAGGCTAAGGCCCTTCAAAGAGATGGACTAATTTAAGCCAAAGACACTTAGTAGGTCGAGAAGAATTAGATAATAACCTCGAAGATGGACAGGTCTTTAAAGCCAAGTGTAAATGGGTAAGTATACACATGAGAGTATCCTTTCTTGGTGATTTTTAAACTCTCGATCATATGGGGAGAAGAAATATGGACTTTTTCCACTTGCCATTTGCAATCCAATCAAACAATAGGGAGGTGGGCCTTAGTGATCAAAGACATACACTCACTGGCTAGATTGTTTCAATTACCAATTTTATTGGTCAAAGTTTCTTGAGCTTTGATATCATTCTAAAATTTTCATGTCATCGAAACTATTTGATCTACAATTGGTTCGGGGGCCAGGATGTCAATACATTTGTTCTTTTTTGGTCCACCTACTGTTAAACCAATGATGATTGTTTAGTGTTTTGAGATGTAAAAATAATTAAAGTATTGTAAGATAAGAAGGTTTGAGTAGTGTTAGAAGATTGAAAAATATGAAGGCTTGAAGCTCTGAAGATATGAAGACTTGAAGACTTGGAGATATGAAAATATGAAGTTTTAAAGGGAATAAGGAAAGCTTAGTAAATCAAAAGAGTTGGAAGATTAGAAAATTATGAAAAGTGCGATATTTATAAGGATTTAGAGGAGGGTGCCATCACGACCATGATCGGTGCATCATTTCTGGACCAGTGCTTAGACGACATGTGGAAACAACATAAAAAGGTGGGAGACACATCTTTTAGCAGCAAAAAACATTTTAGTTACCTTTCCCTCTCAAATAATTAGAGTTTTCCCCTTTCTGATTATTATTTGTCAAAGTATCCAAAAATCGGGGAAAATGTATAGGGGAAAATTAGCTTAAATTCATAGCCACATGGGAGCAAAGTGGAATTGAAAATAAAATTCAAATAAAGTAATCATGCTTGCAGGTCCAGATAGAGCTTCTGATAGACCTTCTCAATGGGAGTACATTTAGCTCAGGTTGTAGGTGGTGAGCTCCATGTATTTTGGAGCTAATGGTCGAGTATTCTTTTTGTTTTAATATTTTAGGCAGGGTAAGGCCTTGTCTCACCTAGTTATCAGTATTACTTTTGTAGAGGCTTAATAGACTCATATAGTGCATTTTGTATGTATGTTATAGGGCCTTGCTGGCCCTATTGATAGTGTTGTCGGTGTACAACATTATTGGCCTTTTGTTGTATATTCGTATATGTTAGCTAGTTGTTGCTTAGATAGTTGTTGTGTTATTTTGTAAGGTTGTGAGGTAGAATTGTCCACCCATTTTATTTGTAAGTTATCTACATGTGTTAAGTGGTTTGCTCGGGCTAAGAGGCACCATGTGGAGACCATGTTCCCGAGGTTGGGGCGTGACAAACTTGGTATTAAAGCAGGTTGTGTACTAGGGAATCTACAAGTCATGTCAGTAAAGTCTTGATTATGAGTGTGTTATGCACCACATTTATAATCATGAAGCTACAGGGCATTTAGAAATGGTTACTCTTCTTTCATCTAATAGATCGTGCAACTAGAGCTAAATCATAAGAATTCCAGTTCATTCATGCCTCATAGATGTTCACATTGACGTCCATAAACAAATCAAATACATCTAGTAAGAAAGTCAACACAAAAATAGAAGAAGGCACTTGTCGTACAATACCTAGTTAAAAAGTTGGCCTAAAGTCCAGAACGAGTTACTATTCTTTGGCACATTTTGCTAAGTAGTTAAAGAAGTTGGAAAGGAACCAAAAATTTCAGCTCCTCGTATTTTAGCAATTTTTGAGGGAGCATTTCGAAGGAGACCTAGTACCACAGTATAGTCATCTATCTCATCAGACTAGGATATTAGAAATTTGCTCCAGTTAATAATCCATGTAGTAGTATTATAGTAGAAATAGATAAGGGAAAGACCCTTTGATAGCTTAGGAAATTCAACAACGTAAAAGAGAAGGTTTATTTACTACATTAAGGCATGAAATATGATTAAGGAAGGGAGTCTATATCACCTTGTTCGAGTCAGAGACACAGATCCAGAATCATTAGTTCCTAGTCAGCTCGAGTGGTTAATGAATTCCTAGATGTGTATTAAGATGAATTTCCAAGTATTCCTCCGGAAAAGGAGATTGATTTTGTTATTAATTAAATGTCAGGCACGCAGTCGATATCTATTCCTCGGTATTGAATGGCTTTTGCAGAGCTAAGGAAATTGTTAATGGATTTTTCCCGTGTTTAAGGGATTTAGTCCAATTTAGAACTCATAGGAATTTGTTCATCAACAAATTTGTATACCTTAGAATAACTGGAACAGACACAAGGAGCAAAACAAGAAAGTCATGTTTACACAAGTATAAAAAATATTTCAGCATGGCTTTAAGCTATAATTTCCTCGTCGACCTAATTATTCTGATTAATAATGTTTTATCTTGGCTTCAAGAGCTAAGTTTTAACCATTATGTTAGTTTAAGTATGTTAGTTTAAGACAGCCTAGAATTTTGAAAACACTAAGTTTAAGAAGGATAAGGTCGTATTTTGGTAAGTATGGTGTATCCCAGACTATGACATCTGGGTATGGAAGTAGGTTACCAGTGTGGACTTTCCATTCATATTAAGGAGACACTGTCCAAGTAAAGATAAGGTTAGTATGGTATAGCTAATAAAAGTAATAGTAGCCTCTATTAATTCCTCAAGGCCAGGTTTACAAACCTCAACAGGTCAAGGCAATGGTAGAAGAGGCAGAGCATTAAGCTCAGGTAAAGTTCATAATCGTGTATATATATATATATATATGCTCTAGTCAGTCACCAAGACTTGGGATTGTCTTCCGACATTGTTGCAAATATGTCGTTCATTGCTAGTAATCTTGAAATAAAACCGGAGTCACTTTTAAGCTAATTGTTGTATTTATGCCAGTTGGCAAACTATCTACAGTCAAATAAGTCTACTAAGATTGTACACTGATGATTATGATCCATAATTCCTTGGCTAATCTAAAGTAGTCAAATATGGATAATTTGGACATTATCATGAGGATGAATTGGTTCATTTTTTCGGGTAACTTGGCCCTAGAATGGAAAGGGAACCCTATAACACCCAAGGGCAAGTTTATTTCTATCTTTAAGGTACATGAGATGATTTCTGAAGGATATATCTACCACTTAATTCGAGTTGGAAGTGTAGAAAAAGAACTAGCGACTCTACCATTAGTCCTAATAATTAATGAATTCTCGGATGCATTTCAAAATGATTTTTAAGGCTTTCATTCAAAAAGAAGAATGGATTTGTTATAGATAAACTTTATGATAAAGATGTGTAACACCCCAAAAGTTTCCAAGATCACATTCCAGGCTTAAGGAAAGAAATCAGACTGAAAAGGGAAGTTTTGTGAAGAACGAGTCTGGGAACGAGTCGTTAGGAGGCCCCGAAAGTCGTGATCAAACCCATGGGAAAGAATTTTTGAGGTCTATTTAAGTCAGGTGGTGATGGATGACCTGACGAGTTGTTAGGCGTGGCGACGACTCGTTACGTCAGTCGTTAGATGAGGGGAGCTGAGGCCGTGAGGTGGTTCCAGTGTACCTAACGAGTGCGTTCAACGAGTCATTAGAGCTGGTGATGACCCGTAATGTTGTTTGTGGGTTTTGTTGAAGGAATTTTTGAAGGACTGGGCAGTGCACTCCACGACTCGGTTCCCACGAGTCGTTGCCTGACCCCACGACTCGTGGGGTGCCTCGTGGGGGCCTAGCTGGGTATTTTTTTTTCTATGAATTTCCAAGGGTGATTTTGTAATTTCTTAAGCTCCTCACTCCACTGCATCATTTTGGGCATCAGGTGGGACGGTTTTAAGGGGAATATCTAGCCTAACCCTCAATTCCATCCAAAAACACTCACAAATTCTTCTTCCTCTTCTCTTCCAAAACTCAAGAACACTTAAGGTTTCTTCAACGACTTCAAGATCCAAGTTCTAGAGGGATATTTCGTCAAGCCAGGTATGTGGGACTTAACAAGGATCCCCTTTCGTCCTTGTGTCCCAAGATTTATGTAAAACCCTAGTTATTAAATTTTATCAAAGAATTTATGTCTTAAGGTCTAAATCTAAGCATGATTTCTCATATGTTTTCATGAATTTCCAGACCCTCATGATAAGTAGCAATGTATGTTATGAAATTACTATTAAATTCATGATTTTGGCATACGAAATGGTAGTAGCATGTTTTCTAGAATTTTTTCTATGAACATTATTTTCAAGATATGGCTCTTATGAAGTATGCACATGTTTTTTACCATGATTTCACTATACATGTTTAAAGAATGATTTGAACCTATGAGTTTGCATGAATATAGAACTCATGATTTATATTGTTTTCTTGGCTCATGATTCTATGAATTGAGTAAGAAAAAGTATGTGTATGATTTCCCTAGACTCTCAAGCCTCTAGTTAGCTGAAAGTTAGTCTTGGTCCTTATCATAGATTAGGGTGGAACTTGCATGATTTGGATTCCCACAGAAATGTTATGTTCATATGTGAGATTTCATGTGAGTGATGATTGATTGACATAGATCCTTGAGTAGAAGTTAATATCTTGGTATATTTAGTCTCACAGTCTTAGTCCACACTCAAAACACTTAGAGTTCTATAGAAAGGTCAGTTATTAGTGTTGGGATTTTCCATGTTGTTAATATCAGTTGTTTTTCATAGTAAGATTATGCTAGTCCAGTTCCAATCAAAATACCAGCCTACTCAGTAACTTCAGAAATGTCAGCTGATCAGTTTGACTTAAGTCTTGTCCTAAGGTGTTAGTGGTGCCTCCCAGTTATCAGAACCAAATTCAGAATCTAGTTTATTGGTCCATTAGGTGGTGATGACACTTTAGATATATAGCTCTGACTAGCCTTAGGACCCTTGTTCAGTTATCAGTTTGTCCTTTAGACGGTTACGACGCTTTCAGAATAAGCAGCTCTGGCCAGTCTTAGAACACCAGTTACCAAATTCGGTCCAATAAGACTCCCAAGGTACTTCTAGATAAGTATCCCTAACTCATTCTTGGGCCCCAGTTTGGAGCTATCAGCTTAGTATTCAGTTTAGGATTATCAAGTGGGAGTAGGACTTAGCACCGAAAGGGGGCCGGGGTTCCAGCGCACCCAGGTTCCCAGAGCTACGTTGCCACCATAAGTTACAGTTTTATTGGCCTTATGGCCTCAAATAGTGATTTTTCACAGTCCATGCCCTTATACCCTGGCAAGGTATTTCGGGTCCTACCGATAAGGTGTATACATCGGACACCACGTATAGCTCACGTGGTTATATGTTGGTTATAGACTCTCCCACTAGTCAGTATAGTCTCAGATAGCTCAGTTCAAAATTACTTTTAGTTTTCTCAGTTTAGTTCAGTTCGGTATAGTTAGTTCAGATCAGTATCTCAAACTCTAGGCATGTCTACGACCATCAGACAGGGTCATTTTGACCATTTTTGATATATTTAAGTTTATTTAGTTTTAGTATTTCAGTTGGTTATTGCATGTCATTACAGTTCAATTTTTTTTATTTACTTTATGTTATATTTTTCTCCCACTTACTTAGTACATTCAAAGTACTGACGCATACCTTTTATGTTGTATCATATTATGATACAGTTGTAGGTTCTCAGTCTCAGTACAGTTTGTAGACCTTCTCCAGGAGTTACCCGCGACATCAGTGGGGAGTCCTCATCTTTCGAGGATGATGTCATTTTTCTGTAGTTACTTTCATTCAATTAAACATTAGAGTTAGTTGGGGGCTTGTCCCAGCAACTCATTAGATAGAGATGGCTTTCAGATATATACTCAGACTTTTCGATTTATTTTCAAATGTGTAAATTCTTATTATTCAGCCTTCCTTAAATGATTTTATTATTAAAGCTTCTATTATGATTTACTCAGATTACTAGTGTTATGATAGACCATGGGTTGACTTGGGGTTACTTGTGACTCCAAGTACCGTGTCTTGTCCAAGGTATAGACTTGAATCATGAAAACTTTGTATCAGAGCCAGGTTTAGAGTGTCCTAGGGTGTCTGAAAGCCGCGTCAAGAAGAGTCCTTTTCATGGGTGTGAAGCGCGCCACATTTATGTGAAGGAGGCTACAAGGCGTTTTAGAAAATTTTTCTTCTTTCACTATTCTTATCGTGCGGTAGAGTGTACTCTAAAGTTTCTCTTCTAATTCGTGCTTTACGCATTCGCAGACAATGCCTCCCAGAAGCTATAGTGGAAGAGGAAACATTAAAGGAAATCCACAAGTCCCACCAACTCCAGTAAGCCCTTTAAATGGGAAAGTTATGGATGCGGAGCTCGGGGCTTGTCTCAGAGTGTTAATATGATCCATGAACACTCAGCTTATCAAGCAGGTAGTCATGCCTGCAAATCCTACTAAAGAGATAATAGCTACCAGGGTTCAAAGCTTCATAAAAAGGAATTCATTTGAGTTTCATGGTCTGAAAGAAGATGGAAGGGTCAAGGGGAGAAAGATAGAAAGGATAAGGGACTTATTGTATTCCCAATAGGGGATGAGTGTTGGACCTCGTTTCCAGTCCCGTCGGAGATCATCAGCCCCAGCACCACTGATAGCCAGCGCTCAAACCAAACCCGGAGTAAGGGGGATGACATACCCAACTTGCAAGAATTGTGGGAAGAAACATTTGGGAGAATGCATGGCTGGCCTAGACGGTTATTTTTGGTGCGAAAAGTCAGGCCATAAACATAGAGATTAGCCAACAGCCAAATGAGGCTAAGATAGAGCCTCGATAACCCCTCCTGCAGCCTGGTCAGGTCGCCCAGTTTGTGAGAAGTGTGGAAGGAGTCACCCCAGTAACTGTTTGCTCGGTAAGAAAGGATTCTTTGGATGTAGTCAATTGGGCCATAGAATAAAGAATTTCCCTTTCGCTGGATGTGGGAAGACTCAGCCGTTCCAGCAGCTCTAGCAGCTCGCCCATCTCAGCAGGACCCAACATTTAGTGCAGATGGTGGACAACTCCATATATAGTTGCATGTATGTTATGAACTTTTGTTGATCCCTGCATGTTGTTAGGCCCAGGATCCACCATATAAGGTATGAGATGCCTTTAGAATGCCAGTATGAGAATTATTCTGTGGAGGATATCAAATGACTAGAAGTGTGAATTCTTCATTGATGGATCTAAAGTCGAACGAGAAGTAAAAAGTTAGGGATGTTATCCTAGCCTTAAGAAGAGTCTAAGGGATTGAGAATAATGACTTTAAGCTAAGGAGGAGATGGTAAGTTACAAAGGCCAAGTTAAGTCCTAAGTGTTCTAGTAGAAGGGCTCTAGAAATAGTAGCTATAGGATATCAATCTTTCCCATTCAGATGTTATCTCTTGTGTTTCAGTTACCAATACATTCTACTCATGCTTATGTTCAGACTCCTAGAATTATAGATAACTGCTTCAGACAGTGAGCCAAGTCTTACTCCATGATTTTGAAATCTCAACTTCATGTCACGAAACTCATTATGTACAGACTCATGTCTCACAATATGCTGAGCTTCATGAACCTAGTCCCTCAGATTCTCCTTAACAATTCGGTAGATAATGCTACATCATGTGTAGACTTAGACTAAGCTCCTTGAATGATTCGTGCTTGCGATTTCCTTACTCTAAGCCAAGTGTGTGTTCACCCATAACAGGAATGATTGTTGTAACAGATATATTTAGAATGACTTTCTATTTAGACCTTAGATGCTCAATATGTAGAAGTTCATGAGATGCAGTTACTAGTCCTACTAGGTAGATGGAGGAATTCTTGTATGGAAAAAGATGCAAAGGAGTCGTATGACGATTTTAGTGATAGGCTTGAACGGTGTGGTGGTATTCAGGAAGTTATCTTATCTAGAAAGCTGTCTCTCTTTTAAAATGAGATTCTGGGTGAGATTTTGACCGTCAAGATCATAAGTTGAGGGAATAAGGGGGTTGTTTCGGTGAAGGTTTTAAGGAAGAATTATCTAGTAGGAGGAATTATTAAGGAAAACTGAATTCAAATAAGTCCGCATGTTCGGGTATCAGAAAAGCAGTTATAGGATTTACAGCTCCTCCCCTTACCGCTCAGTTCCATCTTGAGAAGAACAATTTCTCCTTAGTACCCTACTTAGTCCCATGTCAGCTTCATGTCCTTTAGTTTGCTCATATCTTAGCATGCATGTCTGATTCAGAGACTCGGTTAAGATATGTAGTTCAACCCAGAGTCAGATACTCCATTGGCGTTCAACTTTAGCATTCTGTTCTCGAGGTTGCAACTCTTTCCCTAGCCTTTTAACTCAGTCATTTTGTTAGTTCTCAATTCCAGGTGTAAAGTATTTGAGATTCCAGTTCAGTCCCTATCCTTTAAGTATATTTAACCCACATTCGAGGACGAATATTTCCAAGGGGAGATATTGTAACACCCCGAAAGTTTACAAGATCAGATTCCAGGCTTAAGGAAAGAAATCAGACTGAAAAGGGAAGTTTTGTGCAGAACGAGTTGGGGAATGGCTTGTTAGGAGGCCCCACGAGTCGTGGTCAGACCCGTGGGAAAGTAGTTTTGAGGTCTGGTTAAGTTAGGTGGTGACGGACGACCTGAAGAGTCATTAGGCGTGGCGATGAATCGTTACGTCAGTCGTTAGATGAGAGGAGCTAAGGCCATGAGGTGGTTCCGGTGTACCTAACGAGTGGGTTCAACGAGTCATTAGAGATGGTGACGACCTATTATATTGGTTGTGGCTTGTGTTGAAGGAATTTTTGTAGGACTGGGCAGTGTACTCTAGGACTCCATTCCCACGAGTCGTTGCCTGACCCCGCGACTCGTGGGGGCCTAGCAGGTTATTTTTTTCCTACAAATTTCCAAGGGTGATTTTGTAATTTTTTAAGCTCCTCACTCCTAAACTGCATCAGTTTTTGGCATCAGGTGGGACAGGTTTAAGGGGAACATCTAGCCTAACCCCTCTTTCCATCCAAAAACACTCACAAATTCTTCTTCCTCTTCTCTTCCAAAACTCAAGAACACCTAGGGTTTCTTCAACGGCTTCAAGATCCAAGTTCTAGAGGGATATTTCGTCAAGCCAGGTATGTGGGACTTCAACAAAGATCTGATTTTGTCCTTGTGTCCCAAGATTTATGTAAAATCCTAGTTATTAAATTTTAACAAAGAATTTATGTCTTAAGGTCTCAATCTAAGCATGATTTATCATATGTTTTCATGAATTTCCAGACCCTCATGATAAGAAGCAATGTATGTTATGAAATTAATATTAAATTCATGATTTTGGCATATGAAATGGTAGTAGCATGTTTTCTAGAATTTTTTCTATGCATTGGCATTATTTTCAAGTTATTGCTCTTATGAAGTATGCACATGCTTTTTACCATGATTTCACTATACATGTTTAAAGAATGATTTGAACCTATGGGTTTGCATGAATATAGAACCCATGATTTATATTGTATTCTTGGCTCATGATTCTATTATGAATTGAGAAACAAAAAGTATGTCTATGATTTCCCTAGACTCTCAGGCCTCTGGTTAGTTGAAAGTTAGTCTTGGTCCTTATCATAGATTAGGGTGGAATGTCACGCCCCGAGACTACACCTTGGACGTTACATAGTGCTTGAAGTCACAAGTGACCCCAAGTCAACCCTTGATCTATCATACACTGGTATTCTAAGTAAAACAATATATATCTATATAGCAGAAGCTTTGAAATAACAGCATAAGAGTATTTGAGAAAATAAACTAGAAGAAAACATTAAAATTTTAAACATTTGAAGTCCGAAATTAACTTTGTGTCTGAAAGCCTTCTAACTGATGAGTTGTTAGGACAAGCACCCAACTAAATCTAACTCTAACTAAAACTAATAACTCAACTAAAAGAAAGTAAAGCAAGGCCCTCGAATGATGAGGCTTCACACATCGGCTGTAGCAGAGGAGGATCTGAATCGCAACGGATAACGATTCTTAGTTTGGGAACCTACAGTTGTATCATGAAATGAAACAACATAAAAGTATGTGTTAGTACTTTGAATGTACTGAGTAAGTGGGAGAAAACATATCTGAATATAAAGTCTAAACTGAAATGACACGCAATGACCAATAGGTAAGATGAACTGAACTACTGATGTAAACTGCAATGGTCAAGATGAACCTTTCTAATGGTGAAAGACATGCCCTAAGTCTGAAATACTGAGTCTAAGAGGCCACACTGAACTGAACTGTCAATAACTGTGACTGAACTGAACTGACTAGTGGGAGAGTCTATAACCGACATATAACCACGTGAGCTAGACGTGGAGTCCGATGTATACACCCCACTGGTAGGACCCAATATACCTTTCCAGGGTATAAAGGAATGAACTGGGTGATCACAAAAGTCTGGGGCCAATCAGGCCAAGTAATATTGTAACCTATGCTGACAACGTAGTTCTGGGAACCTTGGTGCGCTGGAACCCCAGCTCGCTCGGTGCTAAGTCTTGCTCCTACTGGAAATCTATACTGAACTACTAAGTGGATAGCTCGAAACTGGGGCCCAAGACTAGTCAGGGACATATAATTAAAAGTACCCTGAGAGTCTTATCGGACCAGATTCTGAAACTAGGTTCTAGACTGGTCAGAGTTTCTTATCTGGAAGCGTTGTAACCGTCTAAGAACGAACTGTAAATGAACTGGGGTCCTGGGGCTAGTCAGAGCTATATAACTAGAATGTCATGACCACCTAATGGACCAAGTAACTATAATCTGAGTCTGATTTTGATAATTGAGAGGCACCACTGACACCTCGAAAAAAGACTGAAGTCAAGCAGATCAGTTGACCCTTTCTGAATATTGCTGAAGAGGTTCCACGTTCTAACTAAACTAAACTACTAAGCAGCTAATAGAGAGCACAAGTCATTCCAATAACATGGGAATTTCATAATATGACAAAATTTCAAGAATTTAAAGGGGTTTCATCCAACAAGGGTAAAATCATTCTCCTCAATGGAATAATTGCTCACATATATATATAATAAGAATTTCTAGGATATTTAGCCCAAAACATACTTTTCAAAATAGACGAAATTTAATATGCAATAATCTCTACTCGAAAATTTAGGGTTGTAAATGATCTTAGCAATAACAATAAATATTTACTTATAAATTGATGAAGATCATATGAGTAAAAAACATGGATAATAACCCAATTGAAATTAATGAGAACCAACATGAAAATATCTGCATATTCAAAAATCTCAAGGCTAAACTGATAGGGAAATTATGGGAAGATTTTGGGGGACAAAAGGGAAGGACAATTCCATTGTTGAATTCCCACATACCTGGCTGAAAGTTTCCCGAAGAAAAAGACCTGAACTGCTGCAATGAAGGCACACCTAAGCCTGCTAGAGAGTTTCATGAGAGGAGTTTCGATAAATTTTCCTGAGTGTAAACGTGAGAATGCAAGGAGGAACCATCCAAACCCTCTAATAAGTCTGAATTTATGTTCAAAGTGACATAGTTTAGAGATTAGGAGAATAGGAAATTACTAAATAGTCCTTAGATAATCGCTGGGAAAAACTGTCTGGTGACCCTAAGGGGTGACCTAATGGGTCGTGGTGGTTGACCACGAGTCGTGGTCACTCCCGTCAGGTACACTGCCTAGGCTCTTCAATAGGTCACCACGACGGACCTAACGAGTCGTGGTCACTAACCATTACTCGTGGACAACACTGGCTCACTTCTGAAGGTTAAGTGCTAAGCTTGGTAACGGGTCACCTAACAAGTCGTTACCACTAACGACGACTCGTTGTGACACTCCTTAGGTGTACTGGCTAAAAACTCACTAGGGCTTGTAATAGGGGACATAACGAGTCATTACTAGGGACCATGACTCATTGCCCCCACCCGTCAAGAACACTACTCCACTGTTAATATCCTCAACCCAGAACTGACCACGAGTGACTCAATGGGTCATGGTTAGTGACCATGACTCATGAAGTCCCTCGTTGGTTACACTGCCTCCCTTCTCAAAACCTCAAACCTCCTTCTCATGGCTCACCTAACGAGTCGTGAGGTCACTTAACGACTCATTAGGTGGGTCTTCCTGTAGCTTTTCTGCAGCTTTTTCAGATTTCCAGATTTAAGTCCCGGAATTAGATTTTGAGTTTTCGGGGCACTACATGGAAGTTGGATTATTTGGATTCCAATAGAAATGTTATGTTCATATGTGAGATTTCATGCAAGTGATGATTGATTGACATAGATCCTTGAGTAGAAGTTAATATAAAGGTATATTCAGTCTTAGAGTCTCAGTCCACATTCAAAACACTTAGAGTTCTACAGAAAGGTCAGTTATCAGTGTTGGGATTTTCCACATTATTAATATAAGTTGTTTTTCATAGTGAGATTATGCTAGTCCAGTTCCAGTCAAAATACTAGCCTACTCAGTAACTTCAGAAATGTCAGCTGATCAATTTGACTTAAGTCTTTTCTTGAGGTGTCGATGGTGCCTCCTAGTTACTAGAACCAGATTCAGAATCTAGTTTATTGGTCCATTAGGAGGTCATGACACTTCAGATATATATCTCTAACTAGCCTTAGGACCCTTGTTCAGTTATCAGTTTGTACTTTAGACGGTTACGACACTTCCAAATAAGAAACTCTGGCCAGTCTTAGAACACCAGCTACTAAATTCGGTTCGATAAGACTCCCGGGGTACTTCCAGATAAGTATCCCTGACTCAGTATTAGGCTCCAGTTTTGAGCTATTAGCTTAGTATTCAATTTAGGATTATCCAGTGGGAGTAGGACTTAACACCGAAAGGGGGTCGGGGTTCCAGCGCACCCAGGTTTTCAGAACTACGTTGCCACTGTAGGTTACAGTTTTACTGGCCTTATGGCCCCCAAACAGTAATTTTTCACAGTCCTTGCCCTTATACCCTGGCAAGGTATATTGGGTCCTACCGATGGGGTGTATACATCAGACTCCACATCTAGCTCATGTGATTATATGTTGGTTATAGACTCTCCCACTAGTCAATATAGTCTCAGATAGCTCAGTTCAGAATAATTTCAGTTATCTCAGTTCAGTTCAGTTCGGTACAGTTAGTTCAGATCAGTATCTTAAACTCTAGGCATGTCTACGACCATCAGACAGGGTCATTTTGACCATTTTTGATATATTTAAGTTTATTCAGTTTTAGTATTTCAGTTGGTTATTGCATGTCATTACAGTTCAATTTTTTTTATTTACTTTATGTTATATTTTTCTCCCACTTACTTAATACATTCAAAGTACTGACGCATACCTTTTATGTTGTATCGTATTATGATACAGTTGTAGGTTCCCAGTCTCAATACAGTTTGTAGACCTTCTCCAGGAGTTACCCGCGACATCAGTGGTGAGTCCTCATCTTTCGAGGATGATGTCATTTTTTTGTAGTCACTTTCATTCAATTAAACCTTAGAGTTAGTTGGGGGCTTGTCCTAGCAACTCATCAAATAGAGATGGCTTTCAGATATAGACTCAAACTTTCAGATTTATTTTTAGATGTGTAAATTCTTATTATTCAGCCTTCCTTAAATGATTTTATTATTTAAGCTTCCGCTATAATTTACTTAGATTACCAGTGTTATGATAGACCATGGGTTGACTTGGGGTTACTTGTGACTCCAAGTACAGTGTCTAGTCTAGGATATAGACTCGAGTTGTGTCAAGATGACCGATATGTACTCCTCTTTACAAAATGGCTCTTGCCGAGTCTAAAGAATTATTAGAAAAGTGGCTTTGTTATGCTCAACACTTCACTATGGGACGTACTTGTATTATCTGCCCATGAGAAGGATAATTGGTTGTGAATGTGTATTGACTACCGGTAGCTAAATAAAGCTTATGTTCAGGAATGTGTGTTCACTTCCGAGAAATTATGATCTCTTTAAATCAGCTATAGAATGACAGGTGTGTATTGGAGGTTGGTTTAGGCGGTTCTTTGATACAATCCAATGAGATTAATACTCATGTCTCAGGAGACTAAGTGGGTATAAGCAGAATTATCCGACTCTTGATCTTGAGTCAACAGCTATAGCAGTTTCCTTAAAGACATGGCATTAATAGTCACATAAAGTTCAAGGTTACTATTCACATATCACAGATCTTTAGTATATGTTCGAGCAATGAAAAATTGAGTCGAGGCAAGAAAGATGGACTGAGTTATTGAAAGGTTAGAATGTTTATAGTTGATATCGTATATTATTATAATAGAGCTAAGATTGTAGCAGACTCTTTTGTCCCAAATCCATGGGATGTTTAAAGTAGGTACAAAGACGCAAGATAGATATGATTAAAAGAATTTATGTCAGTTAGCTAGCTTAAGAGCTTGATAGCTAGAATTAAGTGTCAAAAAAAACTTTCATTTAGGATAGGACAAATATAGATATTACCTAATCAGAAGTGAAAAAGCACCATTATAATGCTCAAGAGTTAGTAAATTAAGGAAAGGAGTTCCACAACATAATAAACCTTGTTTGAGGCATAGAAAAGATAAATATCACGACCCGAGCCTACACCCTGGGCATAACACGGTACTTGAAGTCACAAGTGACCCCAAGTCAACCCTTGGTCTATCATACACTGTTATTCTGAGTAAACATGCACAACAGAAATTTGAAATAATACATAATAGCATTAATGAAAAATTAAAGACTGAACATAGAGATTTTAAAAATCTGAAAGTCTGAAATCAAGTGTGGTCTGAAAGCCATCTAACAAGGAGTTATTGGGACAAGCCCCCAACTAACTCTAAGTCTTAGCTGAAAATAATAAAGAATACTGAAATGAATGAAATAACGCCCTAGGACTATTAGGACTCACATTGCTGCTGCTGATAGGGAGATCCGAATGAAATTGGCTAATGGCATTGGGTCTGAGAACCTACAGTTGTATCATGAAATGATACAACATAAAAGTATGCGTCAGTACTTTTAATGTACTGAGTAAGTGAGAGATATAAATAGTATGAAAGAACTTGTAAATGATCTAAAATGACATGAAATGACCAACTGAAAATACTGAAAACTGATAGAACTGGAATATAACTAATATGGTCAATAAAGACCTTGACTAATAGTCACAAACATGCCCTAATTCTGAAATACTGAGTCTGAGAGACCACACTAAACTGATCTGAACTGAGTTGAACTGTCAAAACTGAGGCTAAACTAAACTGACTAGTGGGAGAGTCTCTAATCGACATATAATCACATGAGCTAGACATGGAGTATTATGTATTCAACCCACCGGTAGGACCCAATATACCTTGCCAAGGTATAAAGGCATGAACTGGGTGATCACAAAAGTCTGGGGCCAATCAGGCCAAGTAATACTGTAACCTACGCTGACAACGTAGTTCTGGGAACCTGGGTGCACTGGAACCCCGGCCCGCTCGGTGCTAAGTCCTACTCCCACTGGAAACCTATACTGAACTGCTAAGTTGATAGCTCGAAACTGGGGTCCAAGACTACAGGGACATATAACTGAAAGTACTCTGAGAGCCTTACTGGACCAGATTCTGAAACTAGATTCTAGAATGTTCAGAGCTGCTTATCTGGAAGCATCGTATCCATCTAAGAACAAACTGTAAACTGAACTGGGGTCCTGGCGCTGGTCAGAGCTATAATCTAAACTGTCATGACCGCCTAATGGACCAAAACTAGATTCTGAGTCTAATTCTGGTAACTGGGAGGCACCACTGACACCTCAAAAAAAGATTGGAGTCAAACTGATCAGTTGACAATTTTCTAAATGATTCTTAAGATATTCTATGTTCTAACTGGCCTGAACTACTAGCAGCTAATAGAGAACTCAACTTATTCCAATAACACGGGAATTTCATAATATGACAAAATTTCAAGAATTTAAAGGGGTTTCATCCAACAAGGGTAAAATCATTCTCATCAAAGGAATAATTTCTCACATATATATATGATAAGAATTTCTAGGATATTCAGCCCAAAAACATACTATGCAAAATAGACGGAATTTAATACGCAATAATCTTTACTCGAAAATTTAGGGCTATAAAACATCTTGGCAATAACATCAACTATTTACTTATAAATTGATGGAAATCGTACGAGTAATAAAAATGGATATTATACCAATTGAAATTAACGAAACCCAACATGAAAATTTATTCATATTCGAAAAACTCAGGGCTAAGCTGATAGGGGAATTATGGCAGGGTTTTGGGGGACACAAGGGAAGGACAATTCCCTTGTTGAATTTCAACATACCTGACTAAAATCCTTCTGAAGGAGAAGCTTGAATTACTGCAAGAGATGAGAAGCCCTAGTCTTGCTTTGAGGGTTCTTGAGAGGAGAACTTTTGATGTTTCTGAGAACTGAGAGTAGGGAATGAGGAGTGAACCATTTTTCCCCACTAAAACGTCTAAAATTATTACTAAAATGACGTATTTTAAAGCTTGGGAGAGTAGGAAATTACAAATTAGCCCTTAGAAATTCGCTGGGAAAACTGCCAGGTGCTCCTAACGGGTCGTGGTGTCTAACCACGACTCATGGTCACTCTCGTCTGGTACACCGGCTAAAAACTCAATAAGGCTGGTAATGGGGGACATAACGAGTCGTTACTGGGGACCACAACACATTGCCCCCACCCGTCAAGTACACTTGTCAACAAAAGTATTCCTAACTCAGGTCTGACCACGAGTGACCTAACGGGTCATGGTCAGTGACCACGACTCGTGAAGTACCTCATTGGGTACACTTCCTCCCCTCTTTAAATTATTAAGCCTCCTTCTCACATCTTACCTGACGAGTCGTGAGGTCACTTAACGACTCGTTAGGTGGGTCATCTTGAAGCTTTTCTACAGCTTTTCTAGATTTCATGATTTAATTTCCATAATTAGATTTTGAGTTTCCGGGGCATTACAATATCTCCCCTTCGAAAACATTCGTCCTTGAATGTTAGAAAACACACAGGAAGCAGAAAAATAGCAATCAAACTTTCCAAGTACTGCTCATTTAACTCCAAAACTGCCGGAATGACTACCTCCGTTTCAAAATACATAGCTGAACTGAATTTACCTTTCATAAATACATTCAAAAACATAAAAGAGACTTGAACATCTGAACTGAGTCATGAAAACTAAATTGAGTTCTAAGGTCAAAACTAATATCTCAAGTTGTGCTAGATCCAGTAGGGAACAAGTGTAGGTATTTGGCCATCATATCTGCTTCTACCTCCCACGTAGCTCCCTCAATCTGCTGATTTCTCCATAAGACATTAACTGAAGCTCTTTCCTTTTTCCTCAGCTTACGCACCTGACGGTCAAGGACCTGGACTGGTACTTCCTCATATAAGAGACTATCTTTTATTCCTACACTGTCCAATGGCACAACTGAGGTTGGATCTCCGATGCACTTCTTCAAAAGTGACACATGGAAAACTGGGTGCACAACTGCTAGTTCTGAAGGTAACTCTAGCTCATAGGTTACATTGTCGATACACCTCAAAATTCTATAAGGTCCCACGTATCTCGGACTAAGCTTTCCTTTCTTGCCAAACCTCATCACCTCTTTCATAGGAGAAATTTTCAGGTATACCCAGTCATCAACTACAAACTCCAACTCTCTTCTTTGCACATCGACATAAGATTTTTGACGGCTCTGAGCTATTTTCAACCTTTCTCGGATAAGATGAACTTTCTGCATTGACTCGTGAACCGAGTCTAGCCTTATCAAGGTAGCTTCTCCAACCTCGAACCACCCTATAGGAGACCTACACCTTCTACCATACAATGCTTCAAATGGGGCCATCTGGATACTAGAATGGTAGTTGTTGTACGCAAACTTGATAAGAGGCAAGTGTTCATCCTAATTACCCAAAAATTGATCGTGCACGCTCTTAGCATATCTTCTAGGGTCTGAATGGTCTGCTCTGCTTGCTCATCGGTCTGTGTGTGAAAAGCGGTGCTAAGTTTGACCTGAGTTCCTAGTCCCTTCTAAAAGGACTTCTAGAAGTGTGAGGTGAACTGTGTTCCCCTGTCTGAATGATAGCCAAAGGCACCCCATGGAGTCTGACTAACTCTCGGATGAAAAGTTTGGCATAGTCCTCAACTGAGTTTGTGGTTTTAACAGGGAGGAAATGAGATGACTTTGTCATCCGATCTACCACCACCCAGATTGAGTCATGCTGTCGGCGAGTCTGAGGTAGTCCAGTAATGAAATCCATATTCACTTCTTTCCACTTCCACATGGGTATACTGATATCTTGGGTCATGCCTCCTGGCCTTTGATGCTCTACCTTGACTTGTTGGCAGTTCGGGCACTTGGCTACGAATTCAGCAAAGTCTCTTTTCATGTCGTTCCACCAGTAAATATTCTGTAAATCACGGTACATCTTAGTAGCACCAGGGTGAATGGAATATCTAGAACTGTGCACTTCAGCCAATATCTACTGTCTCAACTCATCGACATCTGGTACACATAATCTACCTTGGTAATGGAGCACACCATCTCCCCTTTTGGAGAAAGCTTCTATTTCTTTTCTGAGAACTGCTTCCTTCATCTCAAGTAAAATGGGATCTTCATCCTGTCTGGACTTAACCTCCAAAACTAAACAGGAATCTGACCCGCTCTTCATTACTACACCACCCTCAGTCGAATCCACCAACTGTACTCCCAACTGGGCTAACCTGTGAATATCTTTAGCCATCTCCTTTTTTCCTTCTTCTACATGAGCCACGCTGCCCATAGACACTCTTCTTAGGGCATCAGCCACCATATTGGCCTTACCCGGGTGATATAGCATGCTCCTGTCATAGTGTTTCAATAGTTCTAACCACCTTCTCTGACGAAGATTTAGGTCCTTCTGACTAAACACATACTGCAGACTCTTATGATCTATAAATACATCTATGCGAGCTCCATATAAGTACGGCCTCCATATTTTTAACACAAACACCACCGCTGCCAACTCCAAGTCATGAGTTGGATAATTATTATCATGAACTTTGAGTTGTATGGAGGCGTAGGCTATCACTTTGTCACGATGCATCAGAATGCTGATCACGGGCAAAAATAGCATGCCCGAGATACGCTTTATGACTTAAATTAGTCTTGTTTATCTAAGTAATTGTATACATTTTCATGTAATTTTATACGAAGGTGAGGATAAGTGCTAACCAACATGATTAGCCTTTGTTTTGTAGGTTTTGATGACTTTTGAGTAACTAATCCATGAGTTGGTGAAGTAGAGGCTTGGAAACGGAATTAACACGCGAACGTCGGAAAAGAGGAGGCACAAAACAGCCCACCTGCGCGTCGGCAACGTGCCACGGCAGGCAGGCTGATCACAACAGCCCACCTGCGCGTTGGCAACGTGCCACGGCAGGTGGGCTGTGTGACCAAGAGTTGCCAATGCGCTGCCCAAGCAGCGTGACACACTGCCAACGCGGCAGGGTGCTGCCGGGGCCAAGTTCGGGTGATTTCCAGAGAGCTTCCGCATCAGTAGCGTGTCACGAAGGCAGTGCTCTGCGATGCACTCCGTGACACGTTGATTGTTATTCTGGGAAAAAGTCCCACTACTATAAATAGCACACTTAGGTTCATTTTTCATTATTCTGACTTGGTGGAGCAAGAACGTGAGTTACAGGCAGTTGAGGGACGAAAATATCAGGGTTTTTTCTCTCTTTCTTTCTTCTTGAATTCAATTGCTTGTATGATTAACACTCATTTTAAGATGTTTAATCCACAAATGAGTGGCTAATTCCTCTTCTTGCTGAGGTTATGAACAATTGTGATGAAATATGATTATTGATTCTTGGGTTTTTCATCTTTTCTTCAATGTTGTTCTATTAATTCTTGTTCTTACTGCATTAATATGTGGCCTACGTTAATGTATATCTAAAAAGTCCGGTTTCACTCGAGAGAGCAAGAAATTGGAAAGTTGTGAATTAATAGGATATGTTCTTTACTTGGTTTGGGAAAATTGAGTTTTGATTTGCTTTCAGGATAGAAATATACCTGAAAGTCGTGTTAGTCAATTTAGGAACCGGATTTGTATGGCTAGGACATGAATTGCATTTGATCGCAGAAATGTAGACGGATGGTTCATGATTCTTAAGTGAGGTTAAATACGAGAGTTTTAATCTCTTGGAAAATGTTCTTGGCTAGCAACTGGAGGAAAAGATTAACCAAAGTATGATGATAATATATTCATTACATGTTCGTTTAACCTCAGCATGCTCTCATTCATAGTTCAGATTCAAAGTAGATAATTGTTTTAGCTTTAGTAGAAAAATTATAAAACAAACTATCAAACTTTTGGTTAGACTGTTGTCTGCATTTTTAGAAGTAAAATATAGTACACTTGAGCAGATTGCACTTCATCCAAGTCTCTGTGGGATCGATACTTGGCTTACTAAAGCCACTTACTACTTGTTCGACCACGTGCACTTGCGTGTCGTTTTATACCCCACAAATCACATGAACAAACGCAACCGATTCCAACTCTAGAAGCATCACAATAAACAACCAACCCATCTGTTCCTTCTGGAAGGGTCAAAACTAGAGCGGTAGTGATTCGAGTCTTCAACTCCTGGAAACACTTCTCATACTCGTCCGACCACTGAAATTTCGCCTTCTTCTGTGTTAACTTATTCAGAGGAGATTCTATAGAAGATAAACCTTCCACAACCCGTCGGTAATAGCCAGCTAAGCCCAGGAAACTCCTGATTTTAGTAGGAGAGGTAGGTTTGGGTCATTCCTTCGCTGCTACTATTTTTTGAGGATCTATCTGTATTCCTTCACCTAAGATCATGTGACCCAAGAAAGTCATGTACTTCAACCAAAATTCGCACTTACTGAATTTGGCTAATAGTTGGTGGTCTCTGAGTGTTTAAAGCACTATCCTCAGGTGATCTGCATGCTCTTCCTCACTTCTACAGTATACCAGAATGTCTTCTATAAATACAATGACGAACATATCCAGATAATGCTTGAAGACTCTATTTATCAGGTCCATAAAGGCTGCAGGGGCATTTGTGAGTCCAAAGGACATCACCACAAACTCGTAGTGACCATACCGAGTTCTGAATGCTGTTTTCAGTATGTCACACTCTCTGACCCTTAACTGATGGTATCCTGGCCTGAGATCGATCTTGGAGAAACAATTGGCTCCCTAAAGTTGGTCGAATAGGTCATCAATTCTAGGTAGGGGATATTTGTTCTTGACTGTGACTTTGTTCAGCTGACGGTAATCTATGCACATTCTGAGGGTACTGTCTTTCTTTCACACAAATAGACCTGGAGCACCCTAGGGAGAGATGTTGGGCTTGATAAACCCTTGTCAAGAAGATCTTTTAGCTGCTCCTTAAACTCTTTAAGCTCAGCTGGAGACATTCTGTAAGGAGGGATGGAGATGGGCTGAGTATCTGAGAGAAGATCTATTCCGAAGTCTATTTCCTGTTCGGGGGGAACTCCAGGAAGATCCTCAGGAAATACATCTGGGAACTCCCTGACCACTGGAACGGACTGAATGGCTGGGGTCTCAGGGTTGGAATCCTTGACCCCAACCAGATGATAAATACATCCCTTGGAAATGAGTTTTTGGGCCTTAAGGTAGGAAATAAACCTACCCTTAGGTATTGAACTGTTGCCCATCCATTCTAACACTGGTTCATTTGGAAACTGGAACTTAACAACTCTAGTTCTACAATCTACTGAGGCATAGCAGGAGTGTAACCAATCCATGCCGAGAATAAGGTCAAAGTAGACCATGTCTAGCTCTACAAGATCAGCTGGAATAACTTTACTCAGAACTGAGACTAGGCAATTTTTATACACCCGGCTGGCTCTAACTAACTCGCCAACTGGGGTGGAGACTGAGAATGGTTTTGAGAGGACCTCTGGATTGATATTGAACTGTACTGCTATAAAGGGAGTCACGAATGAAAGAGTGGCTCTTAGATCTAAGAGGGAATACACGTCTAGTTGAAAGAGACGTAACATACCAGTAACTACGTCAGGTGAGCTTTCTTGATCCTGACGGGAAGATAGAGCATAGAAGCGACTTTGGTGATAACTTCCATCTGTACCTGATGTGTTGGTGTGTTGAGCTGGTTGGCCTTCTAGTGTTGATGATGTGGTAGATTGTGAGCTCCCTCGCCCTGCTGACGGGCACTCCTTAAGCCGGTGTCCAAGTTGTCCACACCAAAAACAGCCCTCTCATCCTTGAAGGCATTCTCCCCGATTGTTCCTACCATACTTGGGGCAAGCTGGATACCTATTCCCGATATTGTGAGTCTGAGACTGAGTGCCAGATGATCCACCCCTCTAATCCTGTGGGACCGAAAGGTTGGGGCGCTGGTTGAACCAGGTGTTGGGGTTCTCTGCTGCTGTTGCTGTGGGTGGCTACCACCTCTAGACCTTTGATGGTCGAAATCTGAATGGCCAGTCCTTGCCCTTTTTTTCTTACGCTCCATATCCTTCAGCTTTTCAGCCTCAATCTGTTGGGCATAGATAATTAAGCTAGAAAGGTCCATGTCCTTAATCAGCATTGCGGTCCTACATTTCTTGAGGACCAGATTTGACACTCCATATAAAAACTTCATCATGCGAGCCCTTAGCTCGACTACCATATCTGTAGCATACTTAGAAAGCCTAGTAAACTCCAAAGCATACTCCTCCACAGTTTTGTTGCCCTGTCTCAAGTTCATAAACTCCGCCATCTTTGCCTCCCTCAGCTCCCGAAGGAAAAATCTATCCAAGAAAGTTGTGTGAAATTCTTCCCACACCACTAGTCCTGCTCCCGCTGGCCGCCCCTCCTTCCACTTGCCATACCAAACCTGGGCTACCACTTTAAGTTGGTAGGCAGCCAGGTCAGCACTTTCAGAGGAGTCGACACCCATAATACGGGTAATCTTCCTGACCTCATCTACGAACTCTTGGGGGTCCTCCCCCAGTTTAGATCCCTGAAAAGATGGAGGGTTCATACAGGTGAAGTCCCACACCCTCGCAGTTGCTGCAAACCCTTTCGTGTTCACCGGGATGACCTGCTGATTCACCTAATTGGTCACGGTTTGGGCCAGTAACTGTATGGCCGCTCTAAACTTTGCGGTAGAAATTGAGTCATCTTGAGGAGCTGTTGGGGCTGGTGGGGCAGGTCTTTTGGTGTTACCGGACCTTCTTCCATTGTCGCGTCTGGGAGGCATGTTTCACTGAAATGAAACAGAGCACGAGTTAGAAGAACATTTCTGCAATTGAATTTTAGTGCACGATATAGGGTATGAACAAAAGAGAGGTTTCCTAATAATATCTCGTAGCCTCCTCGTCATAAGTGTGGCATGCTTCACACTCATGAAAAGGACTCTACTCGATGAAGCTTTTAGACTTTCCAAGGATACTCTGAACCTAGGGCTCTGATACCAAGTTTTTCACGACTGGAGCCTACAACTTGGGCGTAACATGGTACTTGAAGTCACAAGTGACCTCAAGTCAACTCTTGGTGTATAATACACTGGTATTCTGAGTAGACATGCACAACAAAAATTTGAAACAATACATAATAGCATTAATGAAAAATTAAATACTGAACATAGAGATTTTAAATATCTGAAAGTCTGAAATCAAGTCCGGTTTGAAAGTCATCTAACAGAGGAGTTACAGGGACAAGCCCCCAGCTAACTCTAAGTTTTAGCTGAAAATAATAAAGAAGACTAAAATGAATGAAATAACACCCTCAGAATATGAGGACTCACACTGCTGCTGCTAATAGAGAGATCCAAACGAAATCGACTAATGGCATTGGGTCTGAGAACTTGCAGTTGTATCACGAAAGGATACAGCATAAAGTATGCGTCAGTACTTTGACTGTACTAAGTAAGTGAGAGATATAAATAGTATGAAAGAACGAGTAACTGATCTGAAATGACATGAAATGACCAACTGAAAATACTGAAAACTGATACAACTAGAATATAGCTAATATGGTCAATAAAGACCCTGGATGATGGTCGTAAACATGCCCTAAGTCTGAAATACTGAGTCTTAAGGGACCACACTAAACTGATCTGAACTGAGAAGAACTGTCAAAAGTGAGACTGAACTGAACTAACTAGTGGGAGAGTCTCTAACCAACATATAACCACGTGAGCTAGACATGGAGTCCGATGTATACAACCCACCGGTAGGACCCAATATACCTTGCTAGGGTATAAAGGCATGAACTGGGTGATCACAAAAGTCAGGGGCATATCAGGCCAAGTAATACTGTAACCTACGTTGGCAACGTAGTTCTGGTAACCTTGGTGCGCTGCAACCCCAGCCCGCTCTGTGCTAAGTCCTACTCGCACTAGAAACCTATACTGAACTGCTAAGCTGATAGCTCGAAATTGGGGTCCACAACTCTAAGGACATATAACTGAAAGTACCCTGAGAGCCTTATCGGACCAGATTTTGAAGCTGGGTTCTAGACTGATTAGAGCTACTTATCTCGAAGCATCGTGACCATCTAAGAACAAACTGTAAATTGAACTAAGGTCCTAAGGCTGGTCAGAGCTATAATCTAAACTATCATGACCGCCTAATTGACCAAAACTAGATTCTAAGTCTAATTCTAATAACTGGGAGGCACCACTGACACCTCGGGAAAAAACTAAGGTCAAACTGATCAGTTGACAATTTTCTGAATGATTCCGAAGAGATTCTACGTTCTAACTAGCCTGAACTACTAGCTGCTAATAGAGAACTCAACTTAGTCCAACAACACAGGAATTTGATAATATGATGAAATTTCAAGGATTTGGTTTCATCCAACAAGGGTAAAATCATTCTCATCAAGGGAATAATTTCTCACATATATATATGATAAGAATTTCTAGGATATTTAGCCCGAAAATATACTATGAAAAATAGACAGAATTTAATACGCAATAATCTTTACTCGAAAATTTAGGGCTGTAAATCATCTTGGAAATAGCATCAACTATTTACTTATAAATTGATGAAAATCATATGAGTAATAAACATGGATATTATCCCAATTGAAATTAATGAAACCTTACATGAAAATTTATTCATATTCGAAAAACTCAGGGCTAAGCTGATAGGGGAATTATGGGAGGGTTTTGGGGGACACAAGGGAAGGACAATTCCCTTGTTGAATTCCCACATACCTGACTAAATCCTTCCAGATGAGAAGCTTGAACTGCTGCAAGAAATGAGAAGCCCTTGTCTTTCTTGGAGGGTTCTTGAGAGGAGAACTTTTGATATTTCTGAGAACTGAGAGTGGGGAATGAGGAGTGAACCGTTTTCCCCACTAAAACATCATAAATTATTACTAAAACAACATAGTTTAAAGCTTGGGAGAGTAGGAAATTACAAATTAGCCCTTAGAAATTCGCTGGAAAAACTGCCAGGTGCCCTTAACGGGTCATGGTGATTGACCACGACTCCTGGTCACTCTTGTCTGATACACTGGCTAAAAACACAATAAGGTTGGTAATGGGAGACATAACGAGTTGTTACTGGGGACCACGACTTGTTTCCCCCACCCGTCAAGTACATTGGTCCACAAAAGTATTCCTAACTCAGGCCTGGCCACGAGTGACCTAATGGGTCGTGGTCAGTGAGCACGACTCGTGAAGTCCATCGTTGGGTACACTGCCTCCCCTCTTTAAATTATTAAGCCTCCTTCTCACGACTTACCTAACGAGTCGTGAGGTCACTTAACGACTCTCTAGGTGGGTCGTCCTAAAGCTTTTCTACAACATTTCTAGATTTTCTTATTTAAGTCGCTGAATTAAATTTTGAGTTTTTGGGGCATGCAATAAAATACCCGGATATTAAGCCTAATCATTTTAACTAGAAATAGAGAGATATCAAGAAGGAACACTAATAAGAGTTCAAAGTTTATGATATTTAACCTACCCAGGAATGGCAGAAGTATACCATGACTTGATTAAAGTCCAGTGGCAGAATAAATTGAAAAGAAGTGCCACAGAAATTGTGACTTAATGTTCATATTGTTACTAAGTAAAGATAGGGCATCAGGATCACAAAGGGATAAAGCTAGAACATAGGAGTTGTAATAAAGAAATGGGACATAAGTACTATAGATTATACTATAGGTTTCCCCCTATATCTTAAAGATATGATTTCATGAAAGAACTTGTTGATAGGCTTACGAACTATTGATACAACTAAAGAGTTTACCAGATATATGTATAAAGAAGTTAGACTAATTTTATAGAGTATCAGTTTTTATTAATCAAATATGGATACCCCCAACTTACAACAAGGTTTTGGAAGACTTTCCGGGAAGGTTTGAGTACTCTGATAAACTTCAATACAATGTGTCAGCAACAATCAGACAATCAGTCTAAAGTACACTATTCAAATATTAAGGATATGTTATTGTCTAAGTACTAGAATTTGAAAGCAATGGAAAGGATTATTTATCCCTTATTAATCTTGTATACAATGATAACTACTTTATTGAGCATTACAATAGCTCATTATAAAGCTTGTAAGAATGAAGAAGCAGATCTTCAACTGGCGGGTATAAATATCGGGAAGTTCGACCTATTAAAGCTTACTTAGTTTAGCAAGTTAAAGGAAAGTAAAGGTTATACAGAAATGATTGTTAAAAAACTGAATCAAGTAGAGGTCTCACTCAAATATATGACATTGAGGATTAGAATTTAATATTAAGGAAATTTGACATCTAATAAATCTCGTGAATCGAGGTTGTTATGAGATTCCATAACGAAAAGCAAAGCTTGGTCTAGAATATATCAGGACATACAGAATTCTCCCAAGGATAGGCTACATTCTTGAGTTACTCTTATAATACAAGCAATCCATCTAGAATATATCACAATAAGGTATGAAAGACTCCTCTAGTACGGTATAGTAAAGAATGTTCAGATTGTAGAAAAAGTACCACATGAAAAGGTCTGAATGTTGAGAATGAAATAGATAATATCGATGAAAAGTAATTTGAAGAGCATTGATATCAAAGATATGAAATGGGAGTTAATAAAAATGAGAGTTAGATAACCCCCCCCCCACACACACACACATACACCTATTTTCAAGCTAAAGAAAGGAGTGTTCAGAATAAAAGCAGAATAGTTTAGAAGTACGAGAATCGAAATGCCTTGTCACTTTTAAATTATGCATTTCATTTGCATAAAAGAAAAGTTATACTATTTAAATTTGATTGAGTTATCTGGATATTATATTTATATCACCCTATGAGGCATATAGATTGGTTTGAGTTGCAGGTTTTTAGATAGTCAAATTTGGAAAGGAAATTCTGCTGAAATTTTGAGAAATTCCTAAAGACTCTAGTTTATAGGCTCTACCTTCATTTGAGGATGAATTATCCTAAAGGAGGAAGGATGTAACACCCTACATATTTTAAAACGACAAGCCCGCTAAGTCGAAAATATATGAGTAAATTTTTTTTCTTGTTTTACGTCGTTCGGTAATGAGATGTAGGGAGAATGAGATTTTAAATGAGTGGTTATATTAAGGAGTCGATATTTGATGGTGGTTGAATAATTCAATCAAAGTTTAGACCAAATGAAGCCTTTAAACAAAAGTTCAAGTTAAAGGGACGCCTCATGGAGAGTCACTTCAAGTGATTTAGCAAATGGCATGACTTTGAAGGAGCATATATCCAAACATATTAGGAGTTAGAGGGTTTCATACCTATCTAATTAAAGATATTTGAGTATGGATTTTTTAAAAATAAATTGCTCATCAATCTGAGATCTATATCAAAAGTTATGCTAGTTTCGAAGTCACACTATCACATGAAATGTCTGCAGCCAGTTCATGAGGGAAGCCTTTAAAAGGAGAATCTTTCCCAAAAATTCATCATATTCATTGTAAATTTCTAAAATAGAATTTCTCTATTCCTCTTCCATGGAATCCTAAACTTAAAGGTAAGAATCCAACAAGATAGACTAAAAAATTCGTTATGGTGATGTTAATTCATAGGTTTCATCGTGGTTGGAGTTTGGAGGTTATGTAGAAGCTTGTAGAACAATAAAATATAAGTGGTTAATGTAAGGTAAGTTTCCTAGACGACTCTCTCTTCGTCTACATATCAAATTCTATCGATTTTTATCATTTTTCCCGCCACAAAACAGTGATAGGAAGTGTTGATTTTGGGTTATAATTGTTGTATGATATAATGATGTGAATAAGGAGGTTATTTCATGGTATGTAGGTGTGCCACTTGTTAGAGACACATGCGAAAGTTGTGGATTGAGATGGTGTGAAATACACTTTGAGAAGATGTCTCGGGATCTCATTGCTCTTAGGAGATGTATGCTCTTGTTGTTGTTGGTTGGCCATAGAAGCTATAGAATATTGAATTATGTGTTTTGGTGAGTATATAACCTTGGCTGGTCATTTAAAAATGATGATTGATGCCTTATTGTTGGCTATGGTACATTTTATTGTAGCCACATTAGAATGCCTTCCACGTGAATGTAGTCATATGGTTTAGCTTCGTACTCTTCCTATAGCATCAACAGAATATGTATTGAAAGGTATATTAAGGCTTTATATTTTTTCTTTTCATGATTCCATATTGATAAGAACTTATATTTAAGAATATTGTACTCAAATACATATTTGTCGATGCCTGTTATAAGTTTCTTCGTCAACTATGTCATGCCGATAATCCTTAAAATTAATCATATGAGCCTATCTTGCGCAACCTTTGTTGTCAATGTAAATTGAAGAAAATGAATTTAGTTACTTAAGGTAAAAAGCCTTAAATGAGCCCCAAAATGACTGTCAGTTATATGAGCCAAGCAAGCAAATGTTGAAAGGTTTTATATGTCAATGAAAATGTATATGTTATTAGGTTAGGTCCCGTCATAGGTTGTATATTTATGGTTTCCGCCACTCTTTCTATCATGTTAGCTTCTCTTCTACTATTATAGGTTAAGAATCATATATCCCAATGTCATGTCAATAGTAAGTCACGCAGGAAGGCCATAGAGTCCTTATTGTCAACCAACAAAGAGTCGGCCAAGTCAGGTTATTAGTATGTCTCATGATGTATGTCTTCATGTTTATGTGTATAGTCGTCAAAGCTACGTCTTAGAGGTTGTGTTAGCTGATTGCACTCATGATATGGATTATTTACACCATCGAACTATAATTGGTTAAATAAGGTCCTTGTATGGCTTATACTATATGATACATCGTCCTTATATGGCTTATGCTATATTGTACACCATCGATTGGGTAGGTACATATTTACATCCCCGATGAGATTTTCGGGTGAGTATGGTTATTATTACGCCTCTATGGATAATTTACACCATTATGAGTTATCTAGTGGGTGATGGAAATTTTGCATTCATATGTATATATATTCATGTTGAGTCTACAAGTTAGTTTAACGTAAAATCTTACTTATTATTATATTACCACGATGGTTTTCACGGTACAGAGATGACTCTTATTTATTCAGCTATTCTTTTCATTATTGCTCTTTGATGTTGTTATTACTGGCCTTACATACTTGGGCCGCTTACATTATTTATACCGACACTCTATTCTTGGGCCGATGCATTCATGCTTATAGATCTAGATAGAGCTTTTGACAAACCTTCTTAGTAGGAGTACATTCAGCTCAGGTTGCAATTGGTAAGCTCCATGTCTTTCAAAGTTGATGATCGAGTATTCCTTTTATTTTGATGTTTCGGACGAGGTGGGGTCCTATCTCACTCAGTTATCAACTATACTCTTGTAGAGGCTTGATAGACTCAGATAGTGGGATTTTTATGTATGTTGTATGTCCTTGTGTCACGACCCAGACGTAGACCCGGATCGTAACACCGGACAAGGAGTCCCGAGAGACTCCAAGTCAACCCATGGCATAAGCAAACATCTAACTTCATATCACTTAAGGTGGAATATTGAACATACGATATAGCAAAAACATAAATGTAACATAACATAGCATGATAAGCGGAAAGTACTAGACATACATATCAGTTGAGTACTACAAACTGTCTGAAAGCCTCCATCATATCAAATGGATTGATGGGTCAACATCCCCAACTAACCCAGCAAAACTGAAATAAAAAGAACATCAAGGTCTGAACATATGGCCCTCGAAATATGAGGACTCACCACAAGAGCTGATAGCTAACTCTGAATGTACTACTGACGGGGATGAGCTTGAGAGTTGGGTCCTGTATCATGAAACAATACAACATAGAAAGTATGCGGTCAGCACGTGGAATGTACCGAGTATGAAAGGTAAGTAAACGAACATTTAAAATATATAAAAACTCATAAATGATCATAAGAGTAGGACAACATACTCATAACATAAATATCGTAATATAACATAAGGCTCAAGGTTTTTAAATATTCATAATACAATCATAATCATAATCATAAGAGAAAAGCTTTATTAAGCATGACTTAATCCAATATACATAATCATAAACATGCATAAATCATGAGGAATAGTGGGAGATTCTCTTAACCGACATACCCCATGTGAGCACACATGAAGTCCAACTTGTAAACCTAGTCGGGAGGCTGTTCGTACCTTGCCAAGGGTAGAACCATGAAAGATGTGATCACACATGAGAAGGGGCCAAAATTGGGCCAGGGTATAATTATAGGGGAGGTCCCAACACACCTATGGTGGCACGTAGTTTATGAGATCAAGGGCAGAACCTAGGCCCCAAACCTACTCGGTGTTCGATACTACTCCCAAAACATATATAGTGCTCATAGTATAATATGTATGAGTTCATAGGCTAGTTAAATCATGATAATCATAAACATGCTTGTAAATACGTGAATCTAGCTATGAAACAAGGCCCGTGAGTCGGCCGAAACATAATTCATAGATCATAAGTTTCATGCATACTTGTAGGTCATACATATAACTTGAAAATCATCAAATCATAATGGGTATTTGAATAAATCCATATTTCAAATCATAAATCAAGTTGGGTTTGTAAATATCAATAATTGAAGCTAGATCATAAATTAATTTATCATAGATCATGCATAATTAGGCTTAATTTGGTAGAAATCAAAATCAATGATATTATAAGTAAAATAATTATAAAATCTGATCAAAATCCACAAAATATGATGTAAATCATAAATCATAATATCTCATTAATCAATCATAAAATTTTCACAAGAATTGAATTAAAACCCCATTAGAATTTTGATAGATTTTCATTAATTAATAGAGAATGAGCATGGGTGTGAATGGAACCACCCATTTGTAACCCTACATACCTTGGTTGATGATACCTTGACTTTCCTTGAAGAGTCTAAGAAGGTTTGAAGAGGTTGAAGAAAAACCCTAGATCCTTTCTTGATAAAAAATTCAACTATTGATATTTTGGAGAGGGTGGGGATTTAGGCTAGGTTAATCCCTTTAATCTGACCTTAAGGGAGCCCAAAACAATGTCATTTAGGAGTTAGAAGCATAGGAGTTTACCAAAATACCCCCAAACTGCCAAAAAAATAGGAACTGGCAGTTCCAATGACCAACAGGACGGGTCGTTGGTTGCTACAATGGCCCATTCTGAGGTCCGTTGTTACTTGCTGCTGCTGCACTAAACTGCTCATAACTTTTTACTCCGAACTTTGATTGATGAAAGATTGGATGCATTGGAAAGAAGACTTCAAGGGATTCAATTTGAGGTGTTTGAATCATCCAAAAAATTTTGTAAAATGAGAGCTATGGTCGTTTGAAGTTGACCCTTGTGAGAACTTATACGAACACTTAATCGGTAAAGGGGCTCTCAACTCAACTTTGTGCTATAGATTCCTTATAAGCATATTTTTTATGTAATGCACTTCTTAATACTTAAAAATTGATCTTAACATCTTGCTTCCATAAATTCACCGGCTCGGGTCTATCCATATACCTAGAACGGTTCTGAACTTGGTCCGAGATTTTCAAATAACTAGCAGAACCAACGACCCATCCAACGGGCAGTGGTAACAAACAACGAACTGTTGGTCCGTCTGTTGGTTCCCCCATTCTTCCTTCAAAATTCTCGTAATCTTCTTCAACGAACACAAATAACGACCCGTTCAATCAATCCACGGTCCGTAAAATTCCCTCGTGGGTTCTAGTAAAATTTCTAATAGATTTCTGGTAATGAAACAACGAGCACTTCCAATGACCCGTTGGACCCTACAACGAACCGTACTGAGGTTCGTTGTTTGGTTCTAGTATTGTTTTCTTGTTTTTTTCTAATGTAAGCCTCGGCTCTGACCTAGGGAACATTTGGGGTGTTACACCTTGTCGGCCCTATTGATAGTGTTGTCGGTGTATGACTTTGTTGGCCTTATATTATATATACATATGTGTTAGACAATTGTTTCCCGGATGGTTATTTTATGGTTGTTTGATGTTGTGAGTGGCCTTGTCAGGCCATTTTAGTTGCAGATTATCTGCAGGTGTTATATAATTTTCTCGGGCCAAGAGGCACCGGGTGCCATCCACGTCCCCCAAGGCTAAGGCATGATAATACTGAACATACTTTTTATGATCTACTTGATGATTTTTATGACGATGACGAGAGGCTATATATTCCTAATAGATGTGTAGAAAAGTGTTCTCATAGTATGTCAATCACATGACCTATTCATCCTATATGAAATAATGCAAGAGAATTTAAAGGATAATATGTTTTTCTTACCTTACTGAAGCTTGAGAACTCCCTTATTTGTGAGTGGGAGATGTTGAGAAAAAATAGATTTTGGGTCTAGTACACCCATAAAGGTGCTATATAATTAAACAATTCATTACATAATCCAACTCTTAATCCTAATATTGTCTATAAATATATCACTATGAATGTTGGAAGAAGCATGCTAAAAACCAAAAAACCGCCAGGGTTAGGGTTAATTCTTTATATCAATTAGAGAAATTTTTAGATTATGGATAAATAGAGTTCATTCATTTCGTGAGAATTTCCAACAATCAATGACATGAGTCATGACTGCTGCAAATCCACTTTCGCTATTAAAAAAGCCGTAAGTGTCATAACTAATACTCTCTTCATTCGTTTTTACTTGTTAGGATAAGGTTTACATATTATTTAAGAAAAAATTAATAGGGGTTACAATTTGATTAATATAACCCTATTAATTGATAGTTACATTTTGAAAACATACAATGATCATTCTTTTCATTTTTTAGAGTGACTTAAGTATTAAGAGTAGAGTTGGAAAAAGTAATTTGCTTTGCTTTGCTGAGGTGGAACATGGTCCGTCTGATTGAGCTATATATGTTACTAATCACAATATTTTCTTTCCTTTTTTCTTTAAATCTGATGAATATCCTATAATTGTATAACATTTTTTCTTAAATCATGCGACAGAACTCTCATTGCATCAATTTAAAATAATTATCTCTAAGTAGAAAATTTTTGCTTATGCGCTGAACCTTTAGTAATAAAAATAAGGTAGTTGGGTCTACATTATCACCAAATACAAAATTACCTCCAAAAAATAACTTTTGATTTTCATGAAGCATGGTTATCATTATCCAAAACAAGAATAAATAAAAAATAAATAAATAAAAGAATGAAAAGACGAGCAGAAACGAGGACTCATTTTCAACAATTGAGGCCTTTTTCATCAATAAAATAACTCAAATGAAGAAAAAGTTACTTAATTCTCTTAATATATGTTATGCATCAGATTTAGACAGTTGACAGTTTCATCTCCGTGATAATAACTAGATTTAGAGTACGTGTTTGGTACGAAAGAGAATTTTTTTTAAAAAGAGTAAGTAATTTTTTTGTTTATCTTTTTCTATATAGCAAGTAAATAGAAAAATATTATTTTAAGAGTATATATAAGGTAGGAAATATAATAAGTTTGGGATATGATAGGTGAGGTTTGCGATCCATAGAGCAATGAGATTGAAAACCACTTATAAAATTGATTTGTTTTCGTACCACCATAAAAGTTATTGTTACGATCAAAGCATAGACTCGGATCGTAGACACGGGAAAAGGGACCCCGAGAGACCCCAAGTAGGCCCATGGTATGAGCGCACAACTAACTCATTTGATAAACTAAAGAAAATCATCAATATAACTCAGCGGAAGTCTAATTCAACATAACATCAGAATAACATCCGAAGCTAATGCATACATAAGTCTGAAAAGCCTCTAGTCTAGACGAGTTGATGGGACAAAACCCCCAACTAACTCAACAACACGCAATCTGAGGTATGACATAAAGCTGAAAGTCTAGTCCTCGAAAGATGAGGACTCACCAATCACACAGGTGCTAACTCTGATAAGCCACTACGAGCGGGGATGAACCTGAGAATCGAATCCTGCATCATTAAACAATGCAGCATAGAAAATATGTGGTCAGTATGTGGAATGTACCGAGTTATGCAAGGCAAGTAAAACTGCTTTAGTAAAGTAAATCATTTAAAACATTTCATGCATATCACAAGCTTTCAAGTATAGTAGAAGGGCTACATGCATTCCTTTGAAATCGAAATATTATCATGACATGACGATGCTTAGCTTTACAACATAATGGTTGGCCGAAATGACTCAAAGATGAACATAACATTTATATCAAAAGCTGAACATTGAGTCAAACCTTACTTTTAGAACATGCATGCATAAGGTAATCATCATGAGTAATGAATATGCAATCTGAATGATATAGACTATGGGAGACTCGTCACTTAACCGACATACCACGATAGAGCTTGCATGGTCTCAACTATCACACTCAAGTGGGTAGAGCCATCCATAACCTTTCCAGGGCGATGGACGATACCATGATATCAATATCAAGCTGAAGAGCCAATCGGGCCGGGGATAGCTCAAAAGGGAGGTCCCAATAATATAATAGTATCAACCTACGTTGGCGTGTAGTTTTGGGGCATAGGGTAATCGACCCTTAACCCGCTAGGTGCTAGAATCTTCTCCCAAAAACATGCAATGCTCTACATCGTATATAATGGAGCTCAACATTATCTATTGACGAAGCTCAACATCGTCCCTTGACGAAGCTCAATATGAAATCATGCATAACTCAACATCATATGAAACGAATCTCAACATTGTCTATTGACAAAGCTTATAATGAAATCATGCATAGATTATACATCATATGGATATGAAGCTCAACATTGACATACATCTCAATTATAAATTCATGCATATGAGAAGCTTTATTTTGAAACATACCACAAGCTCAATCATTACTGGGAGCATCTACTCCAAATCATGTGGTAAGCTACTTGTACAAATATTTACTCAACATACCACAAGCTAGAATTGATAATAGAAATTGGAAATTTTCACTTTAAACAACGTGGTAAGCTTATGTCGGGAAAATCATCACTTTAAATCAACAAGTGGGCATCACCCAAAGCTTTATCATACTTGGATATAATCAATTCAATTTGAAAATAACAGTATAATCATGGTTAGTTTTAGAAACATGATTTTTATCATCATACATTTGTCATAAATCACTTCTTTTATGAACTCATCATCTATGAGCGTTTTAGATTCAAAATTTAGAAAACAGTTTTTATAAGAAAAAGCAACTTAGAATCCACCCAAGCTTCATACTCCATCCATATAAATACAATATAATCATACCCATGGATAGAGATTGAAGAATTATGCAATTGGGTAAAATCCCATACTTGATCATAGGTAATTTATCACATTTTGATAGGAATTGGACATGGGTGTGGAAGAAGACACCCACTCATAGCCTTACATACCTGGAAATGGTGAATTCTAACACCCTCTAATTTCCCAAGCTAAGATTCCAATGTAAACCATGAGATTTGGCATTAAATCTCCTCTTCAAACCTTCAAACTTGCATGTATGGGAAGAATGGATTAGAATAGGTTTTCCCCGCTTAAAACCCACTAAAACGAGCCTTAAACGACGTAGTATAGGTCCTAGGAACTTAGGAATTATGAAAAGACCCTTACTGAATTCGCAGGAAAACACTGCAAGGTGACCCTAACGGGTGACCTGATGACTCGTCAGGACGGGCAACGACTCGTCGAGTCGTTCGCCAAGTGCACTGGTCAAATGATCCTTTAGGGCTCGCAACAGGTGACTTAACGACCCGTTGCCACTGGTCACGACTCGTTGCCATCTCCCATCATGTACACTTCCTTAATTTCCAATAAAATTCAACCTGCTTGCTCACGACTCACCTCACAAATCATTGGGACTGGCCACGACACGTGGGGTCCCTTCCATTGAGTACCCTAGACAATCCTCCTACAAATATTCCAAATCCACCCCACAATTGACATGACGACTCGTGGTGGCTGACCACAAGTCGTTCCCTCACTCGTAGGGACCTTAATCCTTTACTTCCCCTAGGCCTCCCCACAATCCACCTAACGACTCATGGGGTCTCCTCACAAGTCGTCCAACGACTCGTTCTGCAACTAACATTCCATTTTCTAGATTTTTCCCCATTTTCCTCTCGGGTCTGATCTTTGGGTTCCCGGGGTATTATAATTATATTCTTGTTATTTTTAAAAATTATTTTTCTTAAAAGACTATTAAGGGGTATGCTATCTAATAGCTTATTTAGACAAATGTTTAAAATTGGCTTATGTTGAGAAATAGTTTTCTCAAAAGTGCTTATCAAAAAAGTACTTCTGGTGAAAAACAGTTTGTGTTTGGCTAATAAATTTTTAAAAAAAAGTTTAGCAAAAATTAGCGTTTGGTCAAGCTTTTGAAAAGTGTTTCTAAGTGTATTTTTCTCAAAACTATTTTTCAAATAAGTGTTTTTAGGGAGAAGCTACTCTTTTTAGTTTTTAAAATACATATTCTACTACTCTCTAAAAATATTTATTTCCTCTCAAAAGTTTGGCCAAACACCTCATTCTTTTAAATAAACATGTTGAAGCAAAAGATAGAAGTTAGTATATTGAAGTAAAAGATAAAAGTTAGTTAAGGTGGTTCAGTTAGTTGAGTTAGTTATCGGCAGTTACTAGTTAGTTCCTATAGCTGCCTATTCATAAGTCCATATATATAGGTTGTGTAGATGAATTTGAATACACGCTAATATACATACAAGATTCATGATTGTATAAAAGATAAACAGATCTATAGTCTCATCATCTTCTTCTTCTTCATTTGTTCTTATGTTCTATTAATTCTATCTTCCATCTTTACAAGTTCTTAATTCATATCTTTGTGAGAATTCATCATGGTATCAGAGCAGGATTAAATCGGTCTTGAAAGGCAGTCAAATTAACAATGTGAATTCAAGACGTGTGTGAAGCAGTTCTGAAAATTTTAGCTGAGTTTGTGAATTGCCGGAAGCAGTTCCTTTTGCAAGACAGTAGAAGTTATGGCTAAAAACATCAGTGGAGTTTCTGGAGTTCAAACTGAAATTCAGAATTGCACACAGCCAACTCAAGGAAATAGGTCAGGGACTCAAACTCCTCTGGATCATAACCACCCCTTGTATTTGTCTCCCTCAAATGTAAGTGGAGTAACTGTCATCAATAACTAATTAACTGGGAGTGAAAATTATCTGGTATGGAGTAAATCTATGCGAATAGCACTACTAGGGAGGAACAAATTGGGGTTTGTGGATGGTTCTTGGGAAAAATAATCTTTTCCGGTTGAGTTGTGGAATCAATGGGAAAGGGCCAATGTCATAGTGTTATCTTGGCTGATGAACTCAGTAGCGGGGAATTTACTTGGTGGAGTAGTGTATGCTTCAAAACCCAATGATGTTTGGAAAGATTTCAAAGAAAGGTTCAACAAGATTGATGGGGCAAGAACATATAATCTTCATCAAGAAATTGCCTCAATTAGTTAAGGAACACAGTCTGTGTCTGTGTACTATACAAAGCTAAAAGCTCTTTGGATTGAGTTTGAATCTGTAGTACCATCTCCTACATGTGATTGTGAGAAGTCAAGGAATTTTCTGGTTTATTTGCAGAGGTTGAAGTTGTATCAATTCTTAATGGGCTTGAATGAAACTTATTCCAAAGCAAGAAGTTAGATCTTGCTTATGAACCCCTTGCCCATGGTGAATCGGGCTTACTCTATGATTGTGAGTGATGAAAATTAAAAATTAGTGGCACAATCAATTGGAGCTACTAGTGTTATGGGATTAGCACCTGGAATAGCTGATGCAGCAGTAATGTACACAAGGTCTGGAAGCTATGGGAATCAGAAGGGGAAAAGGAGTTATGTGTCAACCTATAATCCTAATGCTACTTGTGATCACTGTAAACACAAAGGGCACTATAAAAAGGATTGTTACAAGCTTGTAGGGTATCCTCCTGGTCATCCAAAGATCCTTGAGAAGAAACGTTCAGATAGCAGGAATCAAGAATATCACAAAGGTTTTTATGCTATAGAAGAAGAATGGACATCTCAGACTTCTTAGACTTCAACACATCATCACCATATAAGTCAACAAAGCCATGAAAAGAATCCAGACTCAGGTGTGGGAGGAACATATGCAATGCCTCCTAGGTTCACACAAGATCAATATGAACAAATATGTAGATTACTGGATCTAAGTCAAGCTAAATTTTCTGCAGCTAATTCAGTCAGTATGGCAGGTAACAGCATAGCTCTAATGGGGAGCAATGATCCACAAGTATGGATCATTGACACAGGAGTCACTGATCACATTGTTTAAACCATAGAGTTACTGAATAAGCATTCAATTATGCAAACTAATAAACCAAGAAAAGTATATTTACCTAATGGTGATGTTTCACATGTCACACACACTGGCACCAGTGATATCTCTGATAGGAACACTATTAAAAATGTGTTTCATGTACCACAATTCAAATTCAATTTGTTATCAGTATCTAAAGCAACAAAACAGTTGCAATGTTCTGCTACTTTTTATCCTGACTTTTACTTATTTCAGGATCTTTACAATGGGAGGGTGAAGGAGATTGGTATAGAAAAGAAAGGCCTATACTTTCTCACTCATAAGAAGTTCCTGGAACCAAGTCTGTTGGGCTTAGTCTATCAACTAGTACCACTAAGTCTATAGAGTCATGTGAAATAGAAAAAACTAGTATAATCCTGTGGCATCTTAGACTTGGTCATGTTCCATCTGGTGTGCTAGAAAAATTACTTCCTAAACAAAGCTTACTAGTATCAAAAATATTAAATGATTGCAGAGTGTGTCCATGTGCCAAACAAGTTAGACTACCTTTTCTACCTAACAGTTCTAGAAGTGTAGATGCATTTGAATTGGTTCATATGGATTTGTGTGGTCCTTACAAAGTACCTACTTGTGATGGATATAAAATTTTTCTGACTATTTTTGATGATGCCTCTAGAATGACATAGATTTTTTTGTTAAAGTTGAAGCCAGATGTCTATATTGTGCTGAAACAATTTCTTACTTATGTGCACACACAGTTTAGTACTAATGTAAAAATAATAAGAACTGATAATGGAACTAAATTTATTAATTCCATGTGTAGTGATCTACTACAAGGATTAGGAATTATACACCAAAAATCATGTGCTTACTCTCTAATAGAATGGTGTTGCAGAAAGAAAGCACAGACATATCTTAGAAATTACTAGAGCAGTTAGATTTCAAGCAAACATACCATTACAATTCTGAGGCTATTGTGTGCAAGCTGCTGTTTATTTAATCAATAGACTACTGATCTTGGGCAGATTTATATGCCCAAGTGATACTCAAACGTATCATTTTTACCTTGTTTGTTGTGCAATGTGTATATAATATCATGTATTTGGTAATAAAATGAGAATTTATACTAACCAACATGATTAGCATTTGTTTTGCAGGATAATGTGATTTTTAAGAGCTAAAATGCGTGTTGGAACTATGTCGGAGTTGGACTTGGATGCGAGCGTGGAAAAGACCTCGGATGGCATATTTTACACTGGCTCCGCGATGGTGTCGTGCCACGCTGCCATCGCGGTAGCACACTGCCTGGAGAGGAAATTAATTGGCAGTTTCCAGTGAGGCCTCACGACAGCTCCGTGGCACGGAGACAGGCCTCCGCGATGGCCTCCGTGCCACGTTGAGGCTAATTATCCGGACCATGCAATTTCCAGAGAGGGTCCGCGTTCACGCCGTGTCACGGAGGTAGTGCTCCGCGTTGGCCTCCGTGACACGTTGCTTGTTATTCCGGGAAAAATTTCCCACTAGTATAAATAGCACACTTAGGTTATTTTTAAAAGAGTTTTTTTTAGTTTTAGTTTTTTGAGCCTGAGTTCAGAAGTGGGAGCAGGAACGTGGTTTTGTGGTAGTTGAAGAATAGAAAAGATAAGAGTTTTCTTCTCTTCCCTTCTTCTTTCCTTCAATTGTATGCATGATTCACACTCATTCTAGGATGATTAATCCAAGAATGAGTGGCTAATTCCTTTCTTGCTGAGGTTTTGAACTTGTGTAATGAATGTTGGTAATAATTGATATGGTTTCTTCTTCTTCTTGCATGTTGTTCTATTAATTCTTGTGCTTATTACATTCTTGATTGGCCACCATTAATGTATATCTAAAAAGTCCAATTTCACTCGAGAGAGCATGAAATTGGAAAGTTGTGAATTAATAGGGTATTGTTCTTAACTTGATTTGGGAAAATTGGGTTTTGATGTGCTTTCTTGATAGAAATATACTTGAAAGCCGTATTAGTCAATGTAGGAACCGGAATTGTAGTGTTAGGTCATAAATTGCATTTGATCACAGAAATGTAGACGAATGGTTTATGAATCTAAAGTGAAATTAAATACGGAAGTTTTAATTTCTAGGCAAACGTTCTTGGCTAGCAATATGAAGAAGAAGATGACCAAATTATCATGATTATCAAGTTCATTACTCGTTCTTAACCTTGGCATGTGCATATCCATTGTATAAACTAAACGTAAATAGTAGTTATTAATTTTAGTAGATAATTAGTTTAGAAACAAAACTCACTCAAATCTTGGTTGGATTGTTGTTAACATAGTTAGAAATAGAATAGAGATATAGCAAACTAGGCAGTTTTGCATAACTAGAGCAGCCTCCTTGGATCGATACTTGGCTACTTAGCCACTTTATTACTTGTTTGACCACGTACACTTGCGTGTCGGTGTATAATATATACCGAGCAGCAGAGAGCGAGCAAGTTTTTGGCGTCGTTGCCGGGGAGGCTAGGCGATTTGTAAAATTTTGTCTAGTGTAAATTTACTGTATTTGTATTTTTATTTTCTTAAAGTGTTAACAACTTGGTCTTAGCCTGTATTTTGCAGATTTTTATTTCTGTGAACACTGGCAAGGGACAAGGAGCTGGTGGAATCTTACTTAGAGCCAGAACGTGAATTGCACAGTCAACGTAGAGAAGCTCTTCGGAAGAAGTTGCAGTTGCTGAAACAGTCTATAATGGAGCTACCCAATCCACCAGTTGTGCGGGCAGTGTTAGTGCCCGAGGAAGTAGCAGCCAGGACGGTTCGCGAGGTGGCAATCCCACACGCTAATAATGTACATTCCAGCATCCGCAAACCAGAGCCTGGGGGGAGGTTTGAGTTAAAGCAAAATATGGTGCAACTTTTGCACACTAGCGGGCAGTTTACCGGTCTCCCTCACGAAGATCCGCAACAACATCTCCAGAACGTTTTGGAGATAAGTGACACTTACATCCCCGCTGGAGTGTCACCTGATTATGTTCGGCTCACCTTATTTCCATTTTCCTTACTTGGTGAAGCCAAGAGGTGGTTAAAAGTTGAACCACCCAACTCTATATCAATGTGGGATGATCTTGCAAAGAAGTTCTTGATCAGATTTTTCCCTTCAGGTAAAACAGCTAAACTTAGAAGTCAGATTCTAAGTTTTAAACAGAGGGAAGGAGAAAATCTTTATCAAGCCTGGGAAAGATTCAAGTCCATGTTGCGGGACTGTCCTCATCATCATCAGTCAAATGAGGTGTTGGTCCACAGTTTTATTGAGGGTTTGGAACCCCACACTAAAATTTTGTTAGACTCAGCAGCTAGAGGGCAAGCGCTGGAGAAGACTTATGAGGAGCTGTACACTTTGCTCAACTGAATTTCACAAGGCAATCCGGAATGGAATGCAGATTCTTCAAGAGGTGGAGCAAGGAAAGCAGCGGGAGTGCTTGAAGTGGATGGATTCACAGCTATCACTACTCAGATAGCTGCTTTGCAAAATCAGTTAAACACTCACTTCAGCAATATGAATTTGAACCATCCTTCAGCCTCAGTTAATGCAGTCCAACAGATGTGGTGTGAAGTGTGTGGTAGTAGTGAGCATTCAGCCGAATGCTGTGGTGCAAATCCTGATTCTGTCAACTTTGTGGGCAATGCACAGAGGAATCAACAGCAGTTTGGCGGTGGCTACAACTCGAATTGGAGGAATCATCCAAATTTTTCGTGGGGCAGCAACAATCAACAAGGTCAAGGTTCAGGGCAGGGTATGCACAGAAACCAAGGAGGGCAACAAGGCTATCAGAATCAGTTTAGAAATCACAATGCCCCTCCTCCACCACCATCACCGACTATTGAGGAAATGTTCAAGACAATGATTGCCAACCAGGCACAATTGCAGGCTGACTATGTGAAACTGGCGGCCGAAGTAAAGAACAATCAATTGTCAACCAAGGCTCTTGAATATCAGTTTGGGCAATTTGCTAGTGCCCAAAATACTAGACCAAGGGGAGGACTACCTAGCGACACGGATCCCAATCCTAAGCAGGTAAATGCAGTGACCACGAGGAGTGGTTTACAATTAAAGGAGGTGGAACCGGAAAGACCGCCTCAGAAGTCAGGAGCAGCAGATGTTGAGGGAGAACAAACCTCAGATACGGGGAAGACCAAAGAAGCTGAACCAACAAGGCCTCCACCCCCGTTTCCTCAACGACTTAAGAAACACAAGGAGGAGGTGTGTTTCCAGAAATTCATGGAGGTACTTAAACAGGTACATGTTAACTTACCTCTTGTTGATGTCTTGCAGGGTGTGCCAAAATATGCAAAGTATATCAAAGACATCGTGGCCAACAAAAGTCGCTTGACCGAGTATGCCACGGTGGCTTTAACGGAGGAATGCACATCTCGTATTCAGAACAGGTTGCCCACTAAACTGAAGGATCCTGGAAGTTTTACTATCCAGTTGACGATTGGGCAAAGTATTCGAGCTCGTTGGTTATGCGACTTGGGGGCAAGTATAAACCTGATGCCATCTTCGGTATTCAGAAAGTTAGGGCTAGGGAGTCCTAGACCTACAACAGTGATCTTGCAGCTAGCAGACAGGTCTTTAGCTAAGCCGGATGGCATAGTTGAGGATGTGCTAGTGCAGGTAGGCTCCCTCATTTTTCCGGTAGATTTCATTGTTCTGGATTTTGAGCCAGATGCGGAAGTCCCATTTATTTTGGGAAGACCATTTTTGGCAACCGGAAAGGCATTGATCGATGTAGCTGCGGGTTAACTCACGATGCGAGCACACGATAAGGTTGAGGTGTTCGACGTGTACAAGGCACCTAAGCTCCCGACTGTCTATAAGGAACTCTCGGTGGTCAACGTGATTGATCATGGGAATGCAAATGGGTTGAGTGATTCCCGAGAGTTACTAGGTAGGCCACCAGACAAGGTTGAGAACTACTGGGGAGATGACCATGATCGGGTCAAATCGTCCATCTCCCTAGTAGAAAATTGAGCGTAAAGGCTGTCGAGCCGCGACGTTAAACCAGGCGCTGCACGGGAGGCAACCCGTGAAAAATATTTTTCTTTCTTTTTCCTTAGTGTAAAGTTTTTCTTTTATTTTATTTTCTTTTCTTTTTCTTGACTAGGTTTAGATGTGCATTTTAATTAGTAATTTTTATTTTTTTAGTAGGGAATCTAGTCATTTAACCAATTTTTGTTTAGTGAGGTGATTTTCAGGTATACCGGAGGAAAAATACTTGGAATCGAGAAAACGAGGCGAGGTATGAAAAATAAAATTTGATAGTGAAACAGAGCACTGGCGCGTTGGCGCCGTGTCACGGAGGCAATGCTCCGCGTTGGCCTCCGTGACACGTTGAAGGCAAATATGGAATTTTTTAAAATTCCAGTAAGCCAACGCGTTGGCTCCGTGTCACGGAGGATGGCCTCCGCGTTACCCTCCGTGACACGTTGACCTTATCCCAGTGCCGGGTCACACCGGGTTTCCGGGTGACCCGCGTGTTTCTTTTAAATAAACCCCCGATTTTCGCCCATTTTCCCCATTCCCTCTACCCTCCGCGACCAAACACCCATTCCCCTACCCCCAAGCTCCGTGCCACGTTAAGCGGCAAGGAAAACGTCAAGTCTTTATCGATTCTTCAATTCCAAGGTATGTTTTCATCGTCTATCTCAAATTTTTGGCGATTTTTGTCGATTTTGAGCATGTGAGGTGAGATATATCACCCTAGGTAGAAATTAAACATGACGTGAATTATTTTGCGATTGATTGTGTTCAGATTGTTGTAGTTGACGGGTGAACTTATCGATTGATTGAATAATTCATTGTTGATTGTCGAATTGAGTTCTAGGGCTTGGGGTTATTGAATTTTAACTTGGGTAACTTGATAGTTTGACGAAATTGATGTCGGGGTGTGTTTATTATTTGAGATAAGTCGTGGTAAATATTGTATAATGGGTGAAAGATGACTAATTCTCGAATTTTTGTGGGACATTGCGTAATATGTGAATTGGTTGAATTGCTTAGATTAGTGTATGTAAAATGTTTATATTGTTGTTTCTATTTTGTTGTTGTTATCGTTGCTAAGTGCTATGGGTGAATAGCTGTCGATAGTAGGATTGGGTTAGCTTTATGAAGTCTGAGTAGTTCGCTAGCCGTTATGCTGTCGAATTTTTGTGAACGCACTAAGCAATATGTTTATAGTGATTGTGTTTGGGGTGTAAATAGAGCTATCCTTGCTAACATGTTGTAAATATTGTTAAAGACTAAGTGTGGGGTAAATTTTGTTTAACCCGACCTTAGCCAAAGCTAACAAGTTTTTAGCTTAACGTTGTGCTTGTCTGTGTAAATTGACAGGTACAATGGCCAGCCGACAAGATAAAGGCAAGGGTGCTTCAACCTCAGGCACCGGCAGAAAGAGAATGAGACTGGGCACTGCTGTCCCAGCTGCACCTGCTGTTCCATGCGGTCAACACCGCCGATACGGAACACGATGGGTTACCGATGAAGGGAAGAAGTGGTACGCAAAGCATAAGGAGAACAAGTACTTCCCGGAGGAATATATTGCAAGGGAACCACTTGCACAGGAGTTCCCTCGCATCGTACAGAGGATTGAGGCAGCTGGGCTCAGCTTTATTTTTCAGGAGCCCAAGGAGTGCAACCTTCACTTGGTCCGGGAATTTTATGCCAACTGGAACCCGGCCATCAGAAGCCACACTATTAAAATCAGAGGGCAGATTGTCACTCTGGAACCCCAGCAGCTGAATGCCATCGTTGGAGCGCGGGACACAGACGCCCACGTTCTCCGCCAGCTCAACATCACCCCACCGTACGCCGACATCAGACGTACGTTGTGTGGGGCTCGATCCACGGCCCGATGGAGTAGACACAAAGAGAGGGGTTACCACCAGACTCTGCCTTATTCGCAGATGAACAGGGAGGCCAGAATCTGGCTAAAAATTGTATGTTCGTGTTTGATCCCGGGAGTACATATGACAGACGTGACCCGGGACCGTGTCTGCCTGGTGTATGCCCTTATGAAAGGGCTTGAGATTAATGTGGGGGCAGTTATATATCCGCCATGAAGAGAGCCAGACTACACCAGGGCCACAGATACGGGTTTGGCGGACTCATCACCACCTTCCTCCGAGGCCTCGACGTTGAGGAAGAAGCCTTGGATTACATTCCGCAGTTGGAGCGGAGGGCCCTTGATGTGACAAAGACCAAGGCCCCCGACACTACACACGGACCTGTGCTGACTCTGGGCGAGCGACATGCTCGTGACGACTAGTATATGGCCCGTATGTTTGGTATGCAGATGCTGCAGCTACGGATAGGTGGGAGACCAGCCACCGAGGATGAATTATGGCAGCTGGAGCTGGACTACCCTTTTGGCGAGAACGCCAGAGCTTTATGCAAGGTGGGGCCAGCCTTTGTGGAGCCGACTGACGACGACGTCCCTACTGATGAGGAGACACGTCGTGACGACTCTGATGTGGAGTCCGATGACGGCGAGGGAGCTGATTCAGATATGGGTGACGAGGCCGCAGCACCGGATGAGGAAGTCGAATATTTCGACTGAGCAGGGAGTGTCACCACCCAAAATTTTGTGCTTTGTATTTTTGTAAACACTGGGGATAGTGTTCGATTTAAGTGTGGGGTGGGGAGTAGTTAGGTGCTGGGTCATAGGCTCTAAATTTGCTGTATATTCTTCCTTGACATTTATGTATGTCTGTGCTTTCCCTGTTGTTGTGAACTGATTTGTGAATGTTGTGTATATATTTGTTTGTGGCTAATGATGTGTGTTTTTAAAAAGTTATGGTTGCCTTTGTAAATATTTTGTAAATTTTGTAAATATTTTTTTTCTCTATCGATATGATCGATATTTTTCAAAGTTTTTGCGAAAAGATGTTGCACTTATCAACATATTTTGTAAATATTTTTTTCATCGAAATGATCGATGTGTTGCAAAAATTTTGAAGTTTTATTTTTGGGTTTCTCGGAGTTTGTTTTCGGTTCTTTTACCGAGAATAGTCCCATTGAACCGATGTCATAGTTAGTGAACATTACCTATGATGGATGGATGACGACCGTCTTAAGGGAAATGTAGTCGATAAGAGTAGATGTTTTGTTTTTTGTTTCTTTGGTGGATTGCATCAATAAACTGTAGTTGCTTATGGTTGCTAAAATTTTGTTGCGTGTGTAATTGATGTTCGAAATGTGAAAGTGATTCGTTTGAAAGCATGCAATTGTGTAAATATGTTGAGTTACCTAGGCTATAGAATTTGGTTCATTATGATTGAGGCTTAATCTTGAATTCATGTAATTGACTAATTAAAGAGTCTGTGAATGCATCTTGATTCGAGCATGTGCATGAAGTGTGAGTGAGGTTTTGCTATTCCATGTCATTGTGAATTGTCTAGAACTTGCCTGGCGTGTATACAAAGCGAAATGAAGGAGGTGTAGTGTCGGAAAGGATGTTGGCATTTCTTTGTTTTAACCGTTAGTTTCCATTGTTTTCTTGTCAAATTCTACCTTTTTATATGTTGTATACCCTAGTCAGCCCGTTGAGCCTTTAGCCGATTTCTTTCTTTTGTCCAGAATTGTATGAACTAAGCTTTATTCCTTCTTTTCATTAGCCTTAAAGTCTATAAGAAGCTCTTAAGCGCTTACAAAGAACAGAAAATTGTTTCCCAAAGTGTTAAAGAGTGAAAAGAGTGAAAAGAAAAGAAAAGCAAAGTGAGGAAAGAAAAGATGATGTTGAAGAGGCACTGGTTGTAATTAAATGAAATTGAGGGTACATGAAAACCTTTCGTTTGGGGTCAAGTGTGCCTGATGAAATGGGCTGTATGAAAGTAAACCAGCATGAATGGGAGAAAAAGAGAAAAGAGAGGAACAATGTCCATGAGTCGATGGGAATGAGTTGAAAAGGCGCTTAAGGATGCTAGCGACTATTATTGGCTAATCCAATATATATATACTAGATCCATAGCCCAGTTACAACCCATTAAAAGTCCTATTTGATCCTACACTGCATTTCTTTATATTAGTGGAGTAATACACTAAGGGCAAGCCTATGGGTCATGACATGATGCATGTGAATTCTTTTGGGAGAGAGAGTGAAATTAATTTTCATATGCCCCTACTTGCATGTTTGTGTGCTGCACGAGCATAAAAGGGGAAGTTTCTCTCGAGTTGTGAGGGTACATGCTTGATGAAAGATTGATTTTCGTGTCGGATTTCTTGATTAGTTGATTTGCATGAGTTTGCCGATATCAAGAATCAATTCTTAAAAGTCTAGGAAGCCTCGATGTATTAAGGTCATTGTCTTGTACGACCAAGCATGTTTTCTTGATGATTTGCAAAAATCGAATAATTGGTATGACCGTAACGTAAATGGTTGCACCATAGTGACAAAGGTTGAGATGTGATGGGCATGATTTGTGTATGTGTTGTTCGAGGACGAACAAGGATTTAACTGTGGGGTAAGTGATCTTGGGCAGATTTATATGCCCAAGTGATACTCAAACGTATCATTTTTACCTTGTTTGTTGTGCAATGTGTATATAATATCATGTATTTGATAATAAAATGCGAATTTATACTAACCAACATGATTAGCATTTGTTTTGCAGGATAATGTGATTTTTAAGAGCTAAAATGCGTGTTGGAACTATGTCGGAGTTGGACTTGGATGCGAGCGTGGAAAAGACCTCGGATGGCATATTTTACACTGGCTCCGCGATGGTGCCGTGCCACGCTGCCATCGCGGTAGCACACTGCCTGGAGAGGAAATTAATTGGCAGATTCCAGTGAGGCCTCGCGACAGCTCCGTGGCACGGAGACAGGCCTCCGCGATGGCCTCCGTGCCACGTTGAGGCTAATTATCCGGACCATGCAATTTCCAGAGAGGGTCCGCGTCCACGCCGTGTCACGAAGGCAGTGCTCCGTGTTGGCCTCCGTGACACGTTGCTTGTTATTCCGGGAAAAATTTCCCACTAGTATAAATAGCACACTTAGGTTATTTTTAAAAGAGTTTTTTTTAGTTTTAGTTTTTTGAGCCTGAGTTCAGAAGTGGGAGCAGGAACGTGGTTTTGTGGCAGTTGAAGAATAGAAAAGATAAGAGTTTTCTTCTCTTCCCTTCTTCTTTCCTTCAATTGTATGCATGATTCACACTCATTCTAGGATGATTAATCCAAGAATGAGTGGCTAATTCCTTTCTTGCTGAGGTTTTGAACTTGTGTAATGAATGTTGGTAATAATTGATATGGTTTCTTCTTCTTCTTGCATGTTGTTCTATTAATTCTTGTGCTTATTACATTCTTTATTGGCCACCATTAATGTATATCTAAAAAGTCCAATTTCACTCGAGAGAGCATGAAATTGGAAAGTTGTGAATTAATAGGGTATTGTTCTTAACTTGATTTGGGAAAATTGGGTTTTGATGTGCTTTCTTGATAGAAATATACTTGAAAGCCGTATTAGTCAATGTAGGAACCTGAATTGTAGTGTTAGGTCATAAATAGCATTTGATCACAGAAATGTAGACGAATGGTTTATGAATCTAAAGTGAAATTAAATACGGAAGTTTTAATTTCTAGGCAAACGTTCTTGGCTAGCAATATGAAGAAGAAGATGACCAAATTATCATGATTATCAAGTTCATTACTCGTTCTTAACCTTGGCATGTGCATATCCATTGTCTAAACTCAACATAAATAGTAGTTATTAATTTTAGTAGATAATTAGTTTAGAAACAAAACTCACTCAAATCTTGGTTGGATTGTTGTTAACATAGTTAGAAATAGAATAGAGATATAGTAAACTAGGCAGTTTTGCATATCTAGAGAAGCCTCCTTGGATCGATACTTGGCTACTTAGCCACTTTATTACTTGTTTGACCACGTACACTTGCGTGTCGGTGTATAATATATACCGAGCAGCAGAGAGCGAGCAACTACCATCTAATGTGTTAGGAAGGTTGTCTCCTTATGAAAAGTTGTATGAAAAAAAAACCTTCCTTAGCTCACCTAAGAGTTTTAGGCTATTTTTGTAATGCTAAGAAGGTACAGGAGATAGACAAACTCATGTCTAGAACAAGTGAGGCAGTTCACATGGGATATTCTGAGACTAAAAAGGGTTATGTACTATACGATTTAGTGTCCAATAAGTTCTTTGTTAGTAGAGATGTAAGTTTTAGAGAATATGTATTTTCATTTAAAGAAACTACATGTCAAACATCTTCTCTATTCTCCAATCCTACTACTACTGATTTGCAACTGGTAGATGATTCTTATGACATGAATACTTCATTAGGAACTAATGGTATAGAAAATGCTCTGTCACTTCCTGTTACTAATAGTGATATAAATGTAGTTAATACTGAGGCAAGTTCTAATCTGATTGAACCAGTCACTAATGTAGATGAACCAGTCAGTGATATCAACAAGATTGATACCACTCAACCTCAAAGGAGGTCTACCAAAGGAAAACATCCACCAGGAAGGATGAAGGATTTTGTTACTTTAAAAGTTCACACTAATGTTCCTTTTGCATTAGCTAACTATATATCTTATGAGAATCTAACACCAACATATCAAGCTTACCTTGCTGCTTTCTCTAATATAGTTGAACCTTCTTCATATGCAGAGGCTATCAAGGATCCAAGATGGCTTAAAGCAATAGAGGATGAAATCCAGGCATTAGAAGCAAACAAAACTTGGACAGTAGTACCACTACCACAAGGAAAAAAACCCATTGGATGCAAATGGATATACAAAATCAAATACAAAGCCTCAAGTGATATTGAAAGATTCAAGGCCAGGCTGGTTGCTAAAGGCTATATTCAGACTGAAGGAATAGATTATACGGAGACCTTTAACCCTGTAGTGAAAATGGTGACTCTAAGGACTATATTGGCAATAGCAACAACTAGAAGTTGGCATATCCATCAAATGGATATGTATAATGGTTTTATTCAAGGAGACTTGTATGATGAGATTTACATGGACTTACCACAAGGTTTTAAAATTTAGGGAGAGCACAAGCAAGTATGCAGACTTTCAAAATCCTTGTATGGACTTAAGCAGGCACCAAGACAATGGAATGCAAAATTGTGTGAGGCACTTACTAGCTGTGGGTTTAAACAAAGTAAATATGACCATTCCTTGTTCACAAAGAAGACAGAATCTGGAGTAATTATAGTGTTGGTGTATGTGGATGATATACTTATAACTGGTGACAAATTGGAGCTGATTGTAGAGACCAAAAACACATTACGTAAGGCCTTCAAAATGAAGGATCTAGGTGAACTCAAATACTTCCTTGGCATTGAGTTTGCAAGGTCAAAACAAGGCATATTAATGCATCAAAGGAAGTATGCACTTGAGTTGATATCTGAGACAGGTCTTAGTGCAGCTAAACCTGCCAACACTCCAATGGATAGCATCATGAAATTTACTACTAAAGAATATGATCAAATCTATCAAAAGTCGACTGATTCAACAGATGAAGTGCTCAGTGATATCACATCTTACCAGACTCTTATTGGGAAATTACTGTACCTAACTGTTACCAGATCTGATCTATCTTATAGTGTCCAAACTCTCAGTCAATTTATGCAACAGCCAAAACAATCTCATATGGATGCAGCCTTAAGAATAGTGAGATGTCAAGAATAGACCAGGGAAAGGAATACTTCTAGCTAGTAGCAAAAAAGACATCCTAACAGCTTATTGTGATGCAGATTGGGCATCATGTGCAGTTACAAGGAGGTTAGTGATAGGTTTTGCTGTGAAGTTAGGTGATTCCTTGATCTCATGGAAGTCAAAGAAACAGCCTATTGTCTCAAGAAGCTCAGCAGAAGCTGAGTACAGAAGCTTAGCAACCACAGTAGCTGAGCTAACTTGGCTAACTGGTTTGATCAGAGATCTTGGAATTCATCTTCAACTGCCTATCAATATTTATAGTGAAAGTAAAGCAGCTATACAGATAGCTGTTAATTCAGTGTTTCATGAAAGAACTAAACACATTGAGATAGATTGTCACTTTGTGAGGGAAAAAATTCAATAGGGATTAATACACACATAATACATCTCAACTGTTAACCATCTAGTTGATGTCTCTACAAAGAGTTTGAACAGAGTGTAGCATGAACTTCTTCTATCCAAACATGGTGTTCTCAACATCTTTACACCACCAAGTTTGAGGGGGAGTGTTGAAGTAAAAGATAGTGTTGAAGTAAAAGATAAAAGTTAGTTAAGGTGGTTAAGTTAGTTGAGTTAGTTATCGGTAGTTATTAGTTAGTTCCTATAGCTTCCTATTCATAAGTCTATATATAGAGGTCATGTAGATGAATGCTAAGACACACTAATATACATACAAGATTCATGATTGTATACAATATATACAGATCTATAGACTCATCATCTTCTTCTTCTTCATTTGTTCTTATGTTCTATTAATGTTATCTTTCATCTTTACAAGTTCTTAATTCATATCTTTGTGAGAGCTCAGCAAAAAAACTTTTTAAAAAAAAGTACTTTTGACCTCTCAGAAACTTATCCAAACAAGGTATAAGTTTAGAAGAGGAGTATGATGTAAGTTGGCCAGCAGGACGACTCGTTCAAATGGGCTGATACATTATGTGGATAAACTTAGAATCAGTCCAGGCAGATGAGATGTGGACAACAGGACAAGTAAGGTTAGGAATTCATTTATAAACCTTTATCTGTTTAGGAGAAAATTACTCTCGTCGGTTCGTTTGTGACATAAAATTTTCACTCTTTTCTTTTCTTTTCCTTTTTCTTTCAGGGTTATTTTAGTTCACTCTTCCACTGATGATGTAATTATTTTTCCCTATATAGTTCCTTTGATTAATTCCTTTTCTAATATATGATGATACAAAACTGACAAATTCCTTCTCCTTCTCCTCTTTCTCATCAAACAAATAAGCTCAATAGTCAATGTATCAAGGCTTAGTAAAGTTAGGTGACTAGATTTTTGCTGTTGGAAATATGTGATGAAAATATAAGAAAACAACTAGGCTTTCTCATGATAATTCCTATACCACGATATATTTTTTCGATAAATATCTCTTGATTTTCTTTGTGTTTCCCTTTACATTTGCAAGCCACATGGGTCATCTTGACTATAAGTGGGAACTTGTAATTAAATTTATATGATCACAATAATTAATTTTTTAATAATCATGATGTTGGATCAATTTTTACTCACCTTAATTATTTTAATTGCTACTTGATTATTTCAGTTGCTACCTATTATCTCTCGCTAATAAAGAAATATCAATAACGACTTCATCTATCAAGACAAGATTTAAATATATGAAATTAATTAGTTTTTTATCTTAACTGAATTAGAACTTTCGTCTCCATAGTGTACACCTAGGTCACAAAAAATCTCTTATAAAACAAGTCGTTGCTTGGCTGTGGCTTCAAAATTTCAAAGAATAGTTTCTACGAAAATGTTCGTAAAAACTTTTTTCTAACCTGAGTTCTTTTATAGTTTCAAAAATTATAAAGCTACATTTTTTCGTGTGAATGGTTAAAAACACACCTAAAGTATTCAGGTTTTTTGAGTTTTCTAACCCAACTATAAGGTGCTTATTTTTCCTACCTGAACTATCAGGCTTACTTTTCCTACCTAAATTGTTCAGGTAGGAAAATAGAATAACTGATAATTTAGATGTATTTGGATAAACATTTAGTGATAATTTATGCAAAAAATACGCACACCTAATAGTTGAGATATAAAACTCAAAACACCATAATACTTTAGTTGTTTTTTTGTTTCTTTGATTGAATATTCTCATGCTCTGTTTACATTAAATGTGAATTCTTAGACTTTTGTACGTAAAAGTAAGTAAAAATCTATCATATGATTTGAAAGCTAAATTCACGCTGACCAAGATCCACCGCCCGACTGAAATTTCTCGTGTTTCTATACATTTATTTAGTTTTTTAAAAAAAAAATAAAGTAGCAATGGCTTCTATTTTTAAAAGCAAAATTTCAACGGTCAATATATTGAAAAACGAAGGGAAGTTTTTGCTATAGCGATATCATCCTCTTTCAACTAATACAACTGTATTAACATTTCAACGGAATTAACTTTTGTCAATTATGAACAAATAAATATAAGCCAAGCCAAGTCCTAATGTTAAGTAAATAGTGTTTACATGTTTAAACCAGAGACGAATTTTCAAGTTCCCCTGATTCCTATTGTTGGGGATGGTTTCTTCTTCCCTTACCTTGTGAACTTAAGTGTGAAGAAGAAAATCCTTGGACTCTCACATATAAACATCGATTTCTTGGATGATACTGGGATCTCTCTTCTCCAAGGTAACGGAAAAGTTTGGTATCTGAGGAAGAAGAAAAGAATCATTACTGATCCTGCTGGTTTACCCTTCCTTACTCTACGGGAAAAGGTATCAAACATTGTGTATATTTAAGTTTCATTCTGACTTTAGCATATCTCGATCGAGCTATGCTTCACCAGCACAAGTATTTGATAACTCACCACGTTCTTGAATATTTGACAGACACCTTCATGGCATAATACCTGGAAAGTTTATCGTGCAGAGAGTTTAGACAGAAATGATCTGCTCTACACAATTAAAAGATCAAGCACAATTCAAATTAAAATGCAACTTGATTTGTTCTTGGATAGCAATATCACTGGAGAAATATGTGATTTCCATGTAAAGGGATCTTTCACCAATCAGTCTTTCAAAGTTTATAAAGGGGACACTTTGATTGCTGAGGTACTTTACTAATTATTGAACTTCAAATCCCTGTTTGAGAGTCTTTCAAAGTGTATAGATATAAGAAAAAAATCTTGTTTTTTGCTTGAATCATGCAGGTGAAAGAGAGATTCAAACTTGGAAGCTTCTTCAAAGGAAGAGAAAATTTTGAAGTAAGAGTTTATCCTGGTGTCGATTATGCGTTTATCGTCTCCATATTGATAGTATATAATGAAATATACAAGGAATCATAGGAGCTTATATCCATATACTATGTAAAATTGGCAGGTTTCTCTTTAATGTACAAGTGTATCAAAACTCACACATCCTGTACTTATAAAGGGAGTATTTAGCCTTTTATGATGTCAATAAACAAATTGATCAGTTTTTTTATATTGGAATTCTACTTAATTTTTTTAAACAAGATGAGTGCATCCAGTTGTGACTTCTTCTTTCTTCCTTATCATATCTTGCAAAATTGTGCATCAGCCATCATAAGTTTAGGCAGTCATTTATCTCTCACTCTTTGTCCTTCAACAAGTATGGTAACTTTTCTGGTCGAATTGATCTAGGAATATGGCTAAATTTTGTATTCACAATCATATTATTGAAACTAGAAAATATTGCACAACATAGAAAATTTTCCTGCCAAAAAAAAGTATAAATTGGAAATCCAAAAGGTCAAATCGAGATGCATGATAAAATTTTATCCAATCATATTGTAGATGTTGGCAGCAATAGTTATAATGCTCATCACAACAGCGAGTACAATCATGACTACTGCGATGATCTTGTCTTTTCTTGAAGATAAACAATGGACATCTCTACGAAACAGGAATAAAATGTTCAGCATAAAACAAAACAAAGAAAATCGTTCATATTAGTAAAGGTTGAGGGGAAGAAAGGAACATACCTTAGAGCAATTGCACTTGGAAATATGAAGATAAGGCAAACATTTGAAATTGATCCCATGAACTGGTAAATGTACCATACGGATGGTATAACAATGGCTACTATATATGAGAAGGCTAACAAGATCAATGTAAGAAACATGAATCTCTTGGTGTCAGTTGCTAGTAATTCCTTCTTAGGGAATATGAGTTCATCAATATTGGCTCTCAGAGAGAAACTTATCAGAGGAAATACCAGCATTAGGTGAAGTTCTTAGCTCAGACGAACTGCATCATTTAGAATGGGTTGATTGCTATAGTGCCAGAGGACAACTTACCAAAATTTACAAGTATATCTACGTTGATTGAATCTCCAAAGAGAAGGTACCCAAAATGCCTATTGAGAAATAGATGACTGAACAAATTACTAGTGAAATTTTGACAGAACTGCTCATAGCTCCAGGTTTCCCCAGCTCAATTCCTATGGGATGAACTGCATTCAAGTTTTTATGTTGCATATGTCAGTAAAGTTAACATCAAGGCTATAAAATGATCAAGTATCTAACGGACGTAGCTTTTACCATTGAAGTGAAATGCAAAAGTTGTTATGATGACTGGGATGGCGGTGAAGAGATTAAAGAAGGAAGTAGTACTATTCAACTCCGGTAACATATACCAACAAACACAACTGCTAGGATAATTTCTATTGTTGAACTGAACCATAAAGACTCTGCAATCACGAGCCATATAAATACAAAACTACTAGTGAATACTTTAGCTTGTTTAGATGCAAACGAAGTAACCCCAAGAAATCTGGTAGAAATTTAAGAAAAAAGAAAAGAATGAACTAACCTACACGCCGGTATAGGACTAGAGGAAGCACACAAATAAGACAGTGACTAAGATCGACAGATAACGAGAATTCCACCAATGAATCCCAAAGCATTCTTGAAGAATAGCAAGGTGTTCTCCTTTTCCAAAAAAGACATCTCTTGATCATAGATATTAACAAAAAAGAAATATTATCAGATTAGAAATGGGGAAATAATATTTTCCAATAAAATATGGCAACTGCAAACAAGATTTAGTTGAATCGAGTTTGCAACAAATTACAATTGTTGCTTCTACATCGCTACCTTCTTTTCAGCTAGAAATAGGAAGAACAGATATGTTTCCTTTTTCTTTTACTTCCCAATTAGATTTTTTTTCCTTTTTATCAAAAGGAAAATTTTAACTCTTGGATGATGTAAGAGACATTACATGAGATTTGTAGCAAATACTAACCTAAATTTAAATACACTAATATAGAGAAGTGGTTTTCAGGTTATATATAGCACAAGTATGCAGATTATTCTTATTGCACATAAACATGGATTCTTATTTTACTTCAGCATATATAGCAAATTATTCAGACTCTCTTCTTTTTTTATAATAATTTGAACTTAAAAAAAATATGATGTCTGGATATTGCAAATGAGAAGCATTAGCAAGAAACTAAAGAATTAAAGCTAACAATAATAATGAGGTACATGATCAAGCAACCAAGAGTGGTGATCATTACACAAATTTGTACTGCCAAAGAACCTATCTTTCCAAAATTCTCTTTCATCAATCCACGTACGTCGTGGACTGACCGGCATACGTGGCCCTCAACATGAAATTTACCGTTATGTCCACTAATATAGCAACAAGAAAAATTAATAAGAATGTAGGAATAACACGTAAGACCTTTAGAGTTGCTGGGATGACATAATTCCTACACCAATAACGGTGGTTGACACATTGAACACCCCCTCCATATCACCCACTAGTTCTCCCTCGTAGGAGAACTTTGTCATGAAAGCAGTGGGACGTCGGTATTCGTACCAGTCTTGGTCGGATCCATCTCGGAGACAAAAGTGGAACTTCAGTTTTAGACCTGTGATTATTCTCTCTTAAAATAATAAATAAATAATAAATAGAATATGACTAATAATTAAAGCTAGTCTATGACCGAGGTGGCAAAAATGACAGTTGAGAGGTATTCAAATGTTACAAGAAAAAATAGCCTCAATAATATTACTAATTTATACGATGAGATTGAATGGTCTAGAGGCCTCCAAGATTATGGCAACTAAACTTTTGAACTTTCTTTAGGCCAATAACCAAAAAACAACATGATTCATACGATGTGACTTCGGTCATATCACATATTCTACCCATTTGATTCATGATATTATAAGTATTGAATTTTATATGTTTCTGTGGTTTATCTTTTTAGGTTTTACAGATCTCTTGGATTCAAGGGACACCTCTGGTCATATAATGTAGAATAATAAAGAGCATGATTTATGTGAAATTCATTCTCATTGGGATAGGTCATAGGCAATTTTCTTCGTGAATTATCCAATACTAGCTAGGTGGCCTATTTTTTCCTGACGGAGGACCAGATTTTAATTAGCTTCTGTACATATCAATTTTATTTAAGTTATTTGCCAGTGTAAATATTTTTGTATAACATATTACGTGGAATTTTTTTTCTCGAATCAAATTACCATTTTACGGTTAATACGTAAGATTTACCATACATATCAGCTAGCTTCAACTTTTATTTAAGTCGTTTGGCACTTTTACTTAAAAATATATTACTCTCTTCATCTCAATTTATGTGATCCTCTTTTCATTTTATCTCTAATAAGATGATTTACAACTATATTTATATCTATGACTTATTTAAGACCATAAGTTTTAAGGAGAATTTAGTTGGCAGAGCCTCGCTAATTTTTAAAATTCATGAATAAGACCCCTATTTTGTTTCTTTTTCCTTTTTGTCCCAAGAAAATGCTAAATCTATGCTTAAGAACATGGGGAGCCTCTTTATATTCTTAAAAACTTATGGGGCTCAGTTTAAAGCTTGTGAAAATAATTTTTTCTCTTTCTTCCTTCTTCTTCTTCTCCCAAAATTGTTTCTTTACTCTCAAGATCTCTCATTCCTTCATCTTCTATGTGTCTAATCATTATTGGAAGCTATAAACATGAAATATATGTGATTTGGTTGCTAAAAAACATGAAGAAGTTCTAGTTCAAAAGTTTGGATTACCGCAAATGAGCTCCGTTTCGAGTGTGTGACATTTCAAAAGAATTGGTATGTAGAGGGGAAATTTATATCTGAAATCTGAAGCAATTTGGTTGAGGTTTTATATGATTTTAGGTCAATTTACAATAACTCTCAAGGTTGAAGAGGAAGACTATTCAAAGTTTGGATTACAGAACTGATTAGGAGTTCAAGAATTCTTGAACTCTTTAGAACTTCATAAAAGGAAGAAGAAGAAGAAGAAGAAGAAGAAGAAGAAGAAGAAGAAGAAGAAGAAGAAGTTATTTGAGAGAAGAAGATGGAGAGAATATTTTTTTGTTTATTATTCTAATAGTGTATCTCATACAATGGCATGAATATTGTATTTATAGTTGATACAGAGATTAACTCATCATTCTAACTATCTACTAATTTTTAACTAACTTTCGGAAAGGTGGTTAAATAACCAACATCATCCTAGTGGTTGTTAGTCTTCTAACTGCTTTCAACACTCACCCTCAAGCTAGGACTTGGAAAAAATATGTAAGAATTCTAGTTTGGAGGTAAGTTATTGATATTGGACCTTATTGAGCCCTTTTGTGAGAATGTCAGTAGGTTGTTCTTTAGTAGGCAGATATTGAGTAAAAATAATTCCTTGAGCTATCTTTTCTCTTATGAAGTGACAATCAATTTCAATATATTTTGTTCTCTCATGATATATTAGATTAGCTTCAAACTATATGGATGACTTGCTATCACTTTATATTACTACTTGCTGCTTGACTTCAACCTTCATTTCTTTCATAAGTCCTAGTATCCAGATTAGTTCTGCAACAGTTGAAGCCATACTCCTATATTCTGCTTCAGCAGAACTTTTGGAGATGGTGGACTATTTTTTTGACTTTCATTAGATGAGAGAATCACCTAGTTTGATAAATATCCTGTCACTAATTTTCTTGAGTGTGGACATGCAGCCCAGTCTGCATCACAGTAGGCTGAAATTTACTTCTGAAACTTGACTTGATAATAGAATCCTTTTGGCTAGTTCATTGTTTACATACTTGACAATTCTAATAGCATCTTCCATATGAGACTTTTTGGGTTGATGTAAGAACTGGCTGAGTGTTTGAACACTGAATGAGATGTCAGGCCTAGTCATGGTTAAATATAATAACTTCCCTATTAGCCTTTGGTAAGCATTCTGGTCAGTAGGTGGATCAGTTGAAACTTTTGTGTTTGCCATGTGGTCATCATACTATTGTGTAGTCAATTTAACATTTGTGTCTATAGGAAAGGATACTGGTTTAGCTGCACCCAGTCCAACCTTAGATATGGGTTCCAAGGTGTATATTTCCTTGATGCATGAGAATGACTTGATTTGACCTTGCAAATTCTTTTCTCAGAAAATATTTCAAATCACCTAGATCCTTCATCTTAAATGCCTGATGTAGTCTATCCTAGGTTTCTTGTATCAGTTGTAATGTGTCACATGTGATGAGCATATCATCAACATATACTAGTATCATTACAGTTCCCTGTATAATGTGCTTGATGAAGAGGGACTGATCATATTGGCTTTGTCTGAGTTCCATCTTCCCTAGTGCTTCTCTTAGTTTTGCATTCTATTATCTATGAGCTTGTTTGAGCCCATATAGGGATTTAAGGAGTCTGCAGATAGTGTGTGACCCTCATGAATCCCAAACCCTAAGGCAACTCCATATAAATCTCATTAGAAAGATCCCCTTGCAAAAATATATTATATACATCCATTTGATATATAAACCACTTTCTTTGAGCAGCTACTGTTAGGGTAGTCCTTACAGTTTTCATTTTGACAACTGAGGAAAAAGTTTCTTGATAATCTATGTCCTCTGACTATGCCTTTTGGATACAAGCCTTTCCTTGAACCTCTCAATCTCTCCATTGGCTTTATACTTCACCTTGTAGATCCATTTTCACCCTATGGGTATTTTTTCTACAGGTAGAGTAGTAATGACCCATGTATGATTTTTCTATAAAGAATCAATTTCAGCCTTCATAGATTCAATCCATCTTAGATCTTTTAAGGCTTCTGCATAAGATTGAGGTTATGTGACAACTGATGTCCTAGCTATGTATGTTTGATGTTGAGGGCTAAGCTTCTCATATGAAATGTAGTTAGACAATGCATAAGGTGTCTCCTTGTTAACATTAAGAGAGACAAAGGCTTTCAACCACAAGGGTGGTTTCCTACTTCTTGTTGACTTTCTAACATCTAGTTAACCCTCTACTAGAGGGATAATGTCTTCTTATGCAACTTGAGTTTCTACATTTTGGATGTGCTGAACCTTATGGGTTTTCAACAAGAGGAGAAACACTCACAGTGTTTTGTTCAATAGATTATATTTATGGAGTATGTGGGATAAGTATTGTAGGCTATCTATGGCTCTCTGTATAGTAATCTGAAAATAAGTGTAGATATTTCTATAACTCATTTCCATCATTTCCAAATAGTTAATGTTGTTGTTGCTTTGTATTTGTTAGAAATGGGAAAGTATTGTCCTTGAATATAACATCTCTATTGACAAACAACTCACTATTGCTGAGATCATATAGAAGGTATCCCTTCTGAGTTTCAACATATCCCATATGAATTGCAGGTCTAGTTCTGGACATCATTTTGTTAATATCTTATACATGTTTAGCATAACAAAGACATCCCATCACTCTTAAATGTTCAAGTGAAGGCTTTCTGTTGTGTAGTTTTTCAAAGGGAGAAATATGTTGTAGCACAGAGCTAGGCAACCTATTTATAATGTGAACAGCAAGAACACACAGTCCCCGAAACTTCAAAGGTATTCCTCTTTCAAATTTAATGGCTCTAGTGACTTCTAAGATATGCCTGTGTTTTGTTTCTGCTACCTTATTCACTTGAGGAGTGTATACACAGATTTTTTGATGAATAATTCAACACTTACTAAGAGATTGACTACTACCAGTGTTTACAAACTTTGAGCCATTGTCTGTTCTAATAACTTTAATGGTTTTGCAAAACTGTGTTTTAACAAACTGTATAAACTGTTGAAGAATCACACACGCATCTGACTTTAAAGTAAGCAGAAAAATCTATATCATTCTTAAAAAATCATCCACAATGATGAAGAAGTATTTATATCCATTAAATGTAGGCACTTTATAAGTCCCCGTACATCCATATGCACGAACTCAAAACAATGTGAAGTTCTAATATTGCTAGTTGGAAAGGGAAGCCTAACTTGTTTGGCACAAGAACAGACTTGCCAATCAGCTATTTTCTTAACTATGAACTCATGCTTAAGAGGTGAAATTTTCTTTATTACAGTAGTAGAGAAATGTCCTAGTCTTTTATGCCAACTCCACATCCATCTCCTTATTTTTATCATTGAAGTTTGATTCTTGAACACTTAGTATTGCTCCTGTAGTATCTTCCTTTGACTTCTTCACAAAGATGTAAAGGTCATCCTGTTCTGTACCCATTCCCTTCACCCGTCTAGTGGAGAGATATCACGACCCGAGTCTACACCCTGGAAGCGACCCGGTGCTTGGTGCCACAATTGACTCCAAGATAACCCATGGCTTAACATCACATTGATAAACTGAATTAACATAGCGGAAGCTAGAAACATATATGAATAAACTAAGTTCTAAAATAAGAAACATCTGATAAAAATCTTATGCAAGTAATGCAAAACAAGCTGAACAATACTATGTCTGAAAGCCAATTAAGAACTAATGAGTTGCTGGGACAAACTCCCAGCTAACTCTAAAATCTGAAAGCAAGGACTGAAATAGAACTAAAGCCTCGTCCTCAAAAAATGAGGATTCTCCAAGATAAATCTGCTTAAATCACCTGAGGAGGACTATTGTCATTGCTGTGACTGAGAACCTGCACCTGTATCATAATACGATACAATATGGAAATATGCATTAGCACTTTGAATGTACTAAGTATGCGGAATGTAAGTAAAATAGTAAGAGTACATAACTGATCTGAGATGACATGAAATGACCAACTATAAACTTATGAGTATTGTGATATAACTGCAATAATGTAAGTACATGCTTTGACTGATGGTCATAAACAAATCCTTAAAATCTGAATAACTGAGACCGAGCTGTACTAACAAGAGATACGATACTATACTGTGGGAGAAACTACAACTGGCATGTAACCACGTGAGCTAAACATGAAATCCGATGTATACCCTCCATCGGAGAAGGCCCACTATACCTTGCTAGGGTATAGTAGATCAACTTGGTGATCACGGGTTGATGCCCATTCAAACTGAAAACCTACGGTGGCAATGTAATTCTGGGAACCTGAATGCGCTGAACCCCGACACACTCGGTGCTAAGTCCTACTCCCACTAAAAGTCCTAACTATGACTGCTAGACTGATAGCTCGAAACTGAAGTCCCAAGACTTGAGTCAGGAGTACTTATCTGGAAGTACCCAAAGAGTCTAAAAGACCTGAAAACTGGAAACTAGTGTTCTAAGACTGGCCAGAGCTGCTTTGTCTAAAAGCGTTGTAACCATCTAAAGAACAACCTGATAACTGATATTAAGAAGTGCTACTAAGTTCCTCAAAAACTGTCGGTAGTCAAACTAATCAGTTGATCTTAGTGAAATATACTAAAAAGGCTAACTTTAGATTAATATTGAATTAGCATTCAAATTGAATGTTAACTCACATAGCGGTAATAACAAGGTAATTGCAAGAATTTACAGAGTCAAGCAACACTTGTATCTAGACAATTATGCAATACTCACTTTACTGAATTCATAGGAACTAGGGCTAAATCATGTAATTTCATGGAAGAAAGATATCAACATGGAGGATAGTTAACAACAACTCTCAAGCATCATGAAAATTATTTCAAAAAGAAACTTCATGTTCCAACTAACAAACAAACCCTAACTTTGATCTTCTGGGCTAGAATTGATAAAGATTTTCAAAAGGGTTTTGAGTCAGAAGGGAAGAGAAATTCCTTTGTTGAATTTCCACATACCTGGTGTATAAATCCCTGAGAAAACCTTTAAGAAATTTGAGAAGAAAATTGAAACCCTTAATCCTGCTTTGTGCACCTTGACTGAGTTTTCTACGTTCTGACTGTGAGAGAATGAGAGGAATATGAGAAAACTATCGACTAAATCCCTCTTAAAGTAACCCCAAATGACATAGTTTAAGAGTTAAAAAGGTGAAAAGTTACAAAAATTCCCCTGAGAGAAAGTCTAAAAAACTGCCCGTTGGGATCCAACGGGTCACATAATAAGTTGTTGGTTGACACCACGACTCGCTGGGACCAGTCATTGGTCTTGGGCCAAAAATGTAAGCTTACTGGAATTGACCAATGATGTCACGCCCCTCCTTGGGAGGCATGACTTGCACCTACTATCACACTGGGATATGGGCTGACCTGGTTGGGCATAGGCAACTTTGATGCCTACCAGCAACTCAAAATCAAGAAAACAAGCTGTTATATCTCGGTTGTGAACACAGATTCTGGCCGACAAGGCCACACAGCACCTGTAAAGGAAGACAGCTAACCCAGCCAACATAAAAGAAAAAGGGATCCTATGCAGGCTGACAAGACCACCATGTTGTCTAGTTATAACAGGAATGAAAACAAGCAACTGTACTAGGCCCCACACGGACAACATATAAAATAAGACATACATGAGCCCCACACAGCCAACAACAACTAACTAACTAAATATTGTAGTCTGCAAGCCTCTAAGAGTGAACATATTGGTCGGGACAGGGTGCCGGCCTACCCAAATGCTATACAAATAAAAGACAGGTAACCTCTACAACCTGGTAACTCCGAATGAATGGAGTTGGACGATCTGCTGACTCTGGAAAACTACTAGGAGATCCCAAAACCTATCTGTCTAAACCTACAGGCAAGTATGCAGCGTCCCACTATTGGGCGTCAGTACAATATGTAACGAATATATAAGGCAGTAACAAAAAGCTATTCCGAAGATGATAAAGACTAAAAATAAGTAGCAAGAAGGGGCGGGAGATAACCTGTAAACTTTCTTATCCATAATCTGCGTTTAATAAATCACTACATGTATATGAGCTAGAACTGTACGACTATATATATTTAAGTTATAGCTAAAAATTAAGTATACAAATAAGAACCCAACCTGGCTCCTATAAGCCTGGAAGGTACATGCAATACAGTAATAAACTACCTAGGCCCCTATAAGCATCGGTAGGTGTCAATCAGCCTATATACCCCTATTGGTATCCCTTAGGCCCTACTAGTAACTACAACTGTATCTGAGCCATCTGTGCTTTTGTAACTAAATATAAGGCGTCTGAGCTCCCATAACTGGATATGAGGCATCTGGGCTCCTATAGTTGTGTCTGAGCCATCTAGGCTCCTTTAACTGAATGTGAGCCATCTGGGCTCCTGTCACTGGACGTGAGCCGTCTGGGCTCCTATAACTATATATAAGCCATCTGGGCTCCTGTAGTTGTGTCTGAGTCATCTGGGCTCCTTAAGCCTAACACGACCGCTACTCTTACTCACCCCTGGACTAGTCTATATAGCTGCCAACAGCCATAATCTATGTGCCTACACTTGGACAGGGGGTCCTGGCAGTGATCACAGCATCCATCGACTTAAACGGAAAAGGTTGAGGTCCGGGTGACCTAAGCGATAGTTTGAAGGTCATGCTAAGGTAAGGATAACTCAGAAGAGAACTGTAAGGTCACTGGTGACCAAACATTTTGTTCCTCTGCTTAGAACAACTGTGAGGGTGCTACAAATCGGACATGCTCCTAAGCAGTCAACCCCTAATCTTCCACAGACAACATACTATAATTCTTATCCTGAAGGTAATATTGTACTAACATGGTTCTAGTCCATTAGACCTTAACTTGGTTTGTTCGAATTTCATATGTCTTCTCTTGGCAATTCCTAACCTCATAGGTAAGTCTATCTAGACTCATCCACTCGCGGCAACCTGTACCTGAGTATCTTATAAGAGCAGGTTGGGGCGTTGGCCCCGCATTCAGCTACTGATAAGGTTCCAACCTTAGGGTACCCACGGGTCTATCTGACTTGTACAACTGGGATGACTTCCTAGGCGACATGTATGGCAAGCACTAAGTCGACTGAAACTAACAGTCACTGGTAGTAGCTAACTAGATGGCAGGCTATCACTCAACTCACTAGGCAACCCTGGTGCCGCTGACTCTAAGGTATAACCATCCTAACCCAATTTCTTGCCCTAGAGGCATTATGGTATGCCAACGGCCTCTTGGCAAGATTTACTAACAATACAAGTGTCAAATTGAAATTTATATCGCCCGGCTGCACCGTATGCTGTGCAACTTACCAACTCAGGCCCAATAGCTAACCACAAACATCTAAGGCCTTGGCATGACAACAAAACATCAAAATTCTATTAATACAGTGAATAGAAGAATAAAGGAGTTTTTTTATGCTCCTAGCGTGAGTCACACTTAACATACTCTTTCCCGACAAAGGATACTGTAATATACTCTCAATATGTTTTCTAGAAGCTAACCACAACATACATAATCATAATCTATTGATAGTAGCTAATCACAACATATAAGCTCATTATCTACTGGCAGCAACTAATCACAATATACAGGATCATTTTCTACTTTTAAAGGCATAGGTCGTATCACTATACGACGAGAATAACTTGCCGAAGAGATAAGCCTTAACATACCTCGATTGCTGATTCTCGTTTAACTGAAGAGTTTCAACCTGTAACCGACGGTTCCACTCAGCTGCAGCCCTTACGCTGAGAGAATAGGGCCATTTTCAAAACTAAATTCGGCAAACAATGATATCTTTCGATAATAATAAATACTATAATTCAACTCTGTTTAACTCAGCTAGAAACCTACAATTTCCCTGGAGTTTAGAAGGGAGAAATGCTTACCTATTTCCTGTGGCCATTTAGAATCCAATTTGGAGCAATTCTGACAACCTTTACTCGGCGGGGTTCCAGTATACCGGGAGAATTTCCAAGAAATAACTCCGTAGGGACGTTCCTCATAGGATTAGAACTCATTATCCAAGATGAATTTGCATTTGGATGGAGTTTGATGGCGTAATTTGATGAAAAATTGATGAAATTGTTGCTCACCCCATTTCTCTGTTGAAAGGGAAATGTTTTCAAATGAATCTTCAACCCACACTTAGCTATTTATATATATTGAGGCAGTGGTCTAGGGGGCATGCCGAGCCGCCCGTAGTGCCAATAATTAGGCACGACACACCGCTCAAGGCGCTGGGCTGGCCGCCGCGGCATGGCACCCAATGCGCCTAGCCTCCGGCCCCCACCTCCTGCTCGCTCGACTCCGTGCTCGTATGTTCATTCCCCAAGACTTTTCCCATATGCGTCATGCTCTAAAACTTTTTACATACATATGAGAATATCAGTTAAATGATATGAACTTACGGGGTGTAACATCACCCCCCCCCTTAGGAACATTCGTCCTTGAATGTAATCTTAAGCTCAAGAGGCTCAACTCTTTCATCTATTGCTAGAAAAATTTCGGCAGAGTCTCCTCTGTAATATCGACTATCCGGAACCCTAAAACACAAAAAAGTCCAAACACAGGCACCTCACAGGACGATATTTGCAACTGAATAATATAGTGCCACTACATATATAAGCGACTAATAACAACTACAATAAGGGCTCTACTCAATACCTGAAAACTATATTGCCGTTTCTAAATTTGTCTGAATCTATATGTTGTCACTATAGAGCCTGGAACAACTGAAGATATTTAGATCTTACTTTGCCCTTATCTTCTCAATTCATCTCTGTTATATTCCTATTCCTCTCTAGGTCTCTAATAGATCACATCTTTGATCCTCATGGTAGCCCCTTACGGACTCGGCAACTTAATATAATTGTTGGAGCCTCTGTGTGGGATAGCTCTTTTGTGGCCTAAGCATCCTCGACTGGGTCAATCTGAGAAAAGGCCTCCTATACGCTTGCGAAGTGTTTGATAAACATATCCTAGCCCCGAATTCACTCTATCTCATAGGCCACTTGGCCAATCTCCCAAAAAATTCAGTATAGCTTAATGAATCTAGGACTGGACTTGCCCTGCTTGTCAGATCTCATAACGCCCTTCATTGGAAAAATTTTTAGGAACATCCACTCATTTCTTCAATCTATAACTTCTCCATATGCTAGAATAAGACATCCGGCGACCCTAGGATGCTGGTACATATCTCTAAATTAGTTTAACTATTATTACCTGCTTCAGGCCGTCATATAGGGGACCTACGTTTCCACCCTTAACATATCTCCGGGCGTCTGAGTCGTGTGCTCTTCTTGGTTATTTGTCTGGGGACGGGAAGCTGTACTCAAGTTAATCTGCCCCCCAATCTGTTCTGACAGATTTTCCAAAACCTAGCTTTGAGTTGTGCCCCTTTATTAGAAGTTAATAGACACTGAGACACCATGTAGCCAGAATGTTTTTTTAGTATTCAATTCAGCGTAGTCTTTACTCATTAGCTTTTCAAAAATGACACAATAGGGTCACGTTTATGCCTAATATGAAATAAACTTGTAACAATATTCAGACTGGCTACTTCCTATTTCTACGTAGGCACTACTATCTCCTGAATCAGCCTGCCGGTTTCTGCTATCCAGCCTTTCCTTGCTGGTCATTAGAGCTTTGTGCCACAATTCGACAATATCTTTCTTCTTCACATGCCATCATTAGGTCTATTTTATAACCTAATGCATTTTTGTCAAACTCTAGGTGGGGGGGGGGTAACAAACATGGTATACCTTACTATAATCTGTTAACGAAGCCCTGCCACATTTGGAATGCAAAATCGACCTCTGGGTCTCAAGAGTACGCCCCCCTACTATCTCGAAGGCCGGTGACTCCTCCTACTAGGCCTTATCTTTGGCTGCATTAGGCTAGGGTCTTCATACCATCACCCCTTTGCCTCCACAACTGGTGGTGATATTGTAGTATTCTAGGTTACAACCTCACTATCCTCTAAATGTCATCCTGATGCTTATTTCTCAACATTTAATGGAAATTCCAAACTCTAACATCCAGCTACTGCTTGGAGGTGATTCTGTTCTCCTCCAACGTTAGATACTCGTTCCTTCCCCTTTCTTCTATAGGCCGAGATCTGGGGTTCGTGCCCCCTACATCTTACTAACAAGGATATTACTGACCAAGTCTACCAACCTGTATCGTTCCGACACGCACTTGTCCCAATTTCACTCATACAATCTCTCTGTCCTTCGACATAAAAAACTAGGGACATAACCATTATGCTTCAGGTATTCACTACCGTCGCTAGCACACTGTGGCGGAATCAGCCTATTTTTGACCTGAGCTTTACTACTGCTAGGGGTTTATTGCTTATGGACTCTCACATGTATTTGGGTGCTACTGACAATCTTATATGTCATCCTAATTTACTTCCATGAGGGTCGAGGTAACTTTGTAAACACTAAGGGTCTTGACCACTTTGTAATCCTTCTCGAAATCAACAATTCTAGCCCTCCTTTACTATTCATTCGGGGCAGCATCACGTTAATAATTACGCTCTCTGTCATACTAAGAAAAGACTGGGAGGCAGGAAATAACTATATCTTACTACAGTAAGGCTGAGGTATGTAACTTTACAACTTTCGAAGAGTTGGAGGTAAGAATCTCGCAATTTCCCCTTCTTTTATACCTTTCAGGTAATCCAACATTAACTGTCGCCCCTATCTAATTCTAAATATCTACTAAGTAATCCAACTCATATATATCCTATACTCCTAACCTCCTACTCTGCGGCTATAGAAAGAAGTGGGGATGGTGTTGGCATATCTATTACCTTATGAAGTTCCTGGTGCCCCAGAAGGATGCTAGGGAGATTAAAAGATGTCTGCTTTTACCCTTACGCTGACTGTCCCCCAATTATTGCACCTTGATGGTACCCTCTCCTGCTGCTATAGCTAACTTGCAGCTGACTGAGCTCTGTCCCATATCAAACATTATTCTGGGCAGACATAACAAGGAAAGCTTAGGGACTCATCCCTATACAACTCGGCTCTATAGCACGATCTGAGAAGAAGGAGGGGTAGCCATACTATCATGCCTCGTAGCCTCCTGGTTATAAAATGTGCTACAAAACACATTTATAAGCAAGACTCTACTAGTAACGGCTTGCATACTCCCTGGGATACAACCTGCTATGATACCAAGTTTTTCACGCCCCACCTTGAGAGGCATGACTGACACCTACTGCCACACTGGGATATGGGCTGACCTGGCTGGGCATAGGAAACTTTGATGCCTACCAGCAACTCAAAATCAAGAAAACAAAATGTTATATCTCGGCTGTAAACACAGCCTCAGGCCGACAAGGCCACGCAACACCTGTAAAGGAAGACAACTAACCCTGCTAACATACAAGAAAAAGGGATCCTATGCAGGCCAAAAAGACCACCATGATGTCTAGTTATAACAGGAATGAAAACAAGCAGCTATACTAGGCCCCACACGGCCAACGCATAAAATAAGACATACATGGGACCACACAGCCAACAACAACTAACTAACTGAATACTATAGTCTACAAGCCTCTAAGTGTGAATGTATTGGTCAGGACAGGGCCCCGGCCTACCCAAATGCTATAAAAATAAAAGACAGGTAAACCTCTACAACCTGGACACTCCGAATGAAAGGAGCTGCCCGATCTTCTGACTCTAGACAACTGCTAGGAGATCCCAAAACCTGTCTATCTAAACCTGCAAGCAGGTATGCAGTGCCCCATAGTTGGGCGTCAGTACAATATGTACCGAATATGTAAGGCAGTAACAAAAAGTTGTTTAAAAGCTGATAAGGACTGAAAATAAGTAGAAAGTAGGGGGAAGCAGATAACTTGTAAACTTTCTTATCCATAACCTGCATCCAGTAAATCACTACATGTATATGAGTTGAAACTGTATGACTATATATTTATAAGCTATAGCTAACAGTCAAGTATACAAAAAAGAATCTAACCTAGCCCACATAAGCTTGGAAGGTAAAAGAAACACAGTAATAACCTACTTGGGCCCCCATAAGCCTCATAAGGTGTCAATCAGTCTATATACCCCTATTGGTATCCCGTAGGCCCTACAAGTAACCACAATTGTATCTGAGCTGTCTGGGCTCCTGTAACTGAATATGAGCCATCTGGGCTCCTATAGCTGTGTTTGAGCCATATGGGCTCCAGTAACTGAATATGAGCCATTTGGGCTCCTGTAACTGGATGTGAGCCATCTAGGCTCATATAACTGAATATGAGCCATCTTGGCTCCTGTAACTAAATATGAGTCATTTGGGCTGCTGTAACTGAATATGATCCATCTGGGCTCCTTTAGCTGTGTCTGAGCCATCTGGGCTTCTGTAACTGAATATGAGCCATCTGAGCTCCTGTAGCTGTGTCTGAGCCAACTAGGCTCCTGTAACTGAATATGAGCAATCTGGGCTCCTTGATGAAGGGCGTATTTACGCACTTCATATAAATATTTTTGCCTGTACTTTACTATGTTTTGAGAACAAATTATGTATGTTTTCATGTGATTATGTTATATATTTTTGAAATTAGCTAACGCATGTGATTAGATGTTTTTAGGGATAAAAGTGATGGATTTGGGTATATTTGATACGTTTGGAATATAGTTAAAGAAGAAGGAATGCACTACGCAAGAATTGAAGAAAAATATAATGGTGCAACGCCACACCTGCACGAAAAGCCACACGAGGCAGCAGCAAGATCGGCACTACAGGTCGCGCGAGGCACTGCCTACCTAGGTGCTATAGGCCACACAAGGCGCCAGCATTCCTTGGCGATGGCAGGCGTGAGGCGCAAGACTCCCCGCACAATGGCGCGTGCGCAATATCCTTGTCCCTGCATGTTGGCAGGCGTGAGGCACTGCCTTCTCGGTGCAATGGCACATGCAACGCGGCACTGTACACGGCATTGGTAGGAGGTGACGCGGCAAAGGTTTACAACAGCCAAAAATGGATCTCCCACTTAAACTAGGAAAAGGAACTTTAAACCCCAAGCTAAATTCATCAAGGAACAAGCAAAGCATGAATCTACTACTATAAATACCCCTTTATTTTCATGTAATAGCTAAGTTTTAGAGAAGGGTTTTTTTAAGTCTTGGAGTTTCTTTAGGTTACACTAAATTTGAGAAAACATATTTTGAGACGATTATAAAGTTGTTCTTTCAAATTTTGCATTAATCAAGTGAAGGTTCTTCCCATCATTATTGTAAATATTAATTTTTGCTTTTATTTATGAATGCTATTAATTTACTTATGAACATGATAGGCTAAAACTACCACAACTAGGGTTGTGGGAACCATGGTGTATTAACAAACTAGGGTTTGCACGACGTGAGTTTAAACCAATACTAAATGCTTGTATTGTATTCTCTTCATGCTTAAATGTTTCTTAACGGTGCGCAACGTTAGGATATGCCTGAATATTTTACTTGCTTTGGTCGAAGAGGTAGAGATTGGGAAAAGAGAATTACAACAGAGCCTTGATTTTGATAATCATTGTATTAACTTGAGCTATGGTCGCAGGATAGTTAAATATAGAACTTAGTGATAACGGATAGTTTGAAACCGCTCATGAGACTTAGTTGAGTAATTGAGTATAGTCATTCAATAGGGACTAGTCTGTCGTTTGAATGAACCTAAGTTATCAGTTCTACAAGTAAAGTATTGGGATAGATCACTAGTGTAAGACCTGAAGTAGTTAAGGAACCATGGAAAACACTTACCCTAGTTAATTGCAATAATTTGGAAACAAAGATCAATTTCTCAACATTGTTACTTATTAATTTTGCAAATCCCCCCTCTTAGGAAATAATTGATTAAAAAGCTTAAGCACTAGCTTTCTTCTATATCCTTCCATATTCCTTGTGGGATCGACCCCAACCTCTAGTTGGATTCTTTATTGACAACGTCCGCTTCTCACTTCAGTAAGAGGTGTGGTTTGAGCATTATCAAAAAGTGGCGCCGCAGCCGGGGAATATGGTTTAGGATTAGATTAATTTCTTGTGTTTAACTTTTAGAATATTGTTTAACTTTTAGTCTTTATTTTCTATTTTTTGTTTTTCTTTTTTTTGTTGACGTGTCATAGAGCGGCGCGGTGAAACAAGCGTCCAAGATGTGACCAAGGTCTCAACAGGTATCTTGATGAAGTCTAAGTAATCAAAATACCTGTGTCGTGCCACGACGTTAAATTAGGCGCTGCTTGGGAGGCAACCTAAGATAAATTTTTCTCTTTTATGTGTTTGCTCAACTATGCAGGTGATAGCTCATAATTTCCAACAAAACAATTTGAGCAAGAAATACATAGATGGGGGAAGCTATTATTATCCCCACAGACGACGAGGAGTGGAGGCTCATAGAGTTTCTTTTGCACTCTATTACTTTATGCTTATTTGTTGTAGCACTAGGGATAGTGAAACCAATTAAGTGTGGGATGGAAGAACTGAACTCCATAGTACCATGTATACCTTAATTGCTAAATTTGCACATGGTAGGCCTAGTTTTTTTGGGGATTTATGATTTTTCATGCATGCTTGTTGGTGTGTAGTATTTTTTTAGTTTTATTTTATTTTGGGTTCCTCCGATTTTTATTTTCGGTACTTTTCCGGTGGATAGTCCCTTAGAACCGACTAGCAAGTCTAGATTTTTTATTTTTTTATTTTTTGAGTCATGACTTTGCCCGATGATGGATGGATGACGACTGTCTTAAGGGTAGATTAGTCATTAGGAAGAACAAAAGCTTAGATCCTACGAATGCTAGATGCTTCACTTTAGGTATCATTGAGACTTTATTCAATTCACTCAAAAATGCATGAAAAAGGTAGAAAAACTTAGTCTTTTGGAAACTTGACTCTGTGGCTTAAAAAAAAAAGGGCTTAATTATGTTATACATGCAATATGAATATATGTGTTTATGTGATCTAGATTTTCATTGTTAAACCATCTTGTTCCAATGTATGAGGAATTATTTTTGATATACTCCATGCTTGTAAATTGATGTCTAGAACTTGCCTGGTGTGTGTGCAAAAGCGAAATATAAAGGATGGATTTAGGAAGTGATATAGGCATTTCTTTGGTAGCCGTATTTTTATCCTATTTTACCTACCTTGATTGTAATTATCCTAGTTAGCCATGTTGAGCCTTAACCTATCTTTTAATAGCCATATTATAAGCTTGAATTTCTTTTTGTTCTATTGACTTGTATTTGATCCATATGACTCCTAGTACACTTTAATGAAAAAAAATTTGTAGGAAAGGAGCATAATTGGAGAAGTGAAGCGAAAAGCTAAAAAGTGTGGTGAATTATAAGAAAAGAAAAAGGTGAAATTTTTCTAAACAAGGAGGGTGATTGTTAGTGGGAAAACAAAAAGAAGAAAGAGCTTTGAAAAATTAAAGATGAAAAAAACGTGTGTGAATAAGCTCAATGATGAAAAGAAAAATCTCCACTAGTCACCTAAGTTGAAAAATTGAAAAGTAAAAGGAGGTATAAGGAGAAAATTTGGAAATTGAAAAAAGTGCTAAAAAATTCAAAGTGTTGTGAAGTATTAAAGTGTTTAAGGAGATTAGTCACTATCTTGTCCAAATAGTCCCTACCCGTCCCTTACCCTACATTACAATCAAATTAATGTCCGAATTGATCCTTGATTCATAATTCTATATTAGTGGAGTATTACACTAAGAGCAAGCCTATGGGTCGTCCTTTGCATGTATGTTGAGTTCTTTTGTGAGATGAGCGGAAATTGTTTTATTTATGCCCAAGTTAATCTTATTCTATATCTTGTGTGAGAACGGGCATCTCTCCAAATTGTGAGGGCACAATGGTGAGACTTTGGTTTAATCTTGATTGGTAAATTACATATAATTCATGTTGGCCCAAAAATATGTCTTGATGAGTTAGTTTTCAAAAGCTAAGTGATCTCGAACTTTGACATTCTAATGTTGATCCTATATGCATGCGAGTGAATTATTTGAGCTTCATTGATTTATCTCATGATCCTAAGTGCAAGTAGACCTGTTTGTAGGATGAATTTTGTGCTTAAATGTGAGAAGGGAAGTAGTAGGTTGTTCGAGGACAAACAATAGTTTAAGTGTGGGGTGTTGATGAAGGGCGTATTTATGCACTTAACAGACATATTTTGGCCCGTACTTTACAATGTTTTGAGAACAAATTATGTATGTTTGCATGTGATAATGTTATATATTTGTGAAATTAGCTAATGCATGTGATTAGATATTTTTAGGGCTAAAAGTGATGGATTTAGGTATATTTGATACGTTCGGAATAAAGTTGAAGAAGAAGGAATGCACTACGCAAGAATTTGAAGAAAAAAATATATGGTGCAATGCCACGCCCCGCACGAGGCAGCAGCAAGATCGGCGCTACAAGCCGCGCGAGGCACTGCCTACCCAGGCGCTACAGGCCGCGCGAGTCACTAGACTCCCCGTGCGATGGGTCGTGCACAGCAGCCTTGTCCCTGCGCGTTGGAAGGCGTGAGGCACTGCCTTCTCGATGCAATGGCACATGCAATGCGGCATTGGTAGGAGGCAACGCGGCAAAGGTTTCCAACGGCCAAAAATGGATCTCTCACTTCAACTAGGAAAAGGAACTTTAAATCCCAAACCAAATTCATCAAGGAACAAGCAAAGCATAAATCTACTACTATAAATACCCCTTTATTTTCATGTAATAGCTAAGTTTTAGAGAAGGTTTTTTTTAAGTCTTGGAGTTTCTTGAGGTTACAATAAATTTGAGAAGACATATTTTGAGATGATTGTAAAGTTGTTCTTCCGAATTTTTCATTAATCAAGTGAAGGTACTTCCTATCATTATTGTAAGTATTAATTTTTGCTTTTATTTATGAATGCTATTAATTTACTGTTATACCCCATAAGATTCCCGGCACCTAGATGACCTATTCGCACATTGGTTAACCATATTTGAAGGCCATTCGTGCTAAAGAAAGGCCCGGGAAAAAAAAGATCGGACGAGAAACCTGTCGAACCATCGCGGAAGGAGCCGAGGCAGAGCGCCTCCGCGATGGCAGCGTGTCACGGAGGTGAAGCCTCCGCGTTGGCTCCGTGACACGTTGGCCTTGTCCAGGCCCAAGTATATAAAGCCCCACTTCGGTTTTAAATCATTTTAACTTATAAATTTCCAGTGAAACAGAGGGGAAAAACTAGAGGAAGAAAAGAAACGAAGAGAGTAATATAATTTTCATTCGATTACGCTGTTAAACGTTGTCCAAACTCAAATTAACCTCAAATACTGAGGTATTTAGTAGCAGAGAGCATTCCTATGGATTTGGTTTCGTGAAATACGGCCGACAAATCGTCGAGCTATTGAGCTAAAGTAAGTAGAATTGCTCCAAACTAGTGTCTATGTGTTCCTAGCTGTGAAGTGAACATTTCTCCCTTCTGGACCTCTGAAAAATAGCGAGTTTTCGACCGTCTTTCGATAAGCCTAAGTTAGGCTATAAATTACATCGAAGTGACATTGTTCATTAAAATAAAGCTATATTTGGTATTAATTGACATATTTATGAATGCAGTTGGGAGAAATAGTTGAAGTATTGGCCGAGCCTCATCCGACAGACGGATAGTTCGGGAATAAGGTATGTAAAGCTAGTTTCCTCGACAAGTTAGTAATCTTGGTATAGTAAAGTAGTTTAAAGGCCAGTAGAATGTTCAGAAGTCGTGTGTTATGGTTATTATGAATTTTGGTATGATATTAGCAGCATCATGTTATGTATAGCGTGAAACTTGCTAGCACGATATAAATTCTGATACAAGTGTTAGAAACGGTACAGCATGTCCAGTATGTGATTTAGCAAAGAATGTTAGGATATTATCGTATTTAGTTGAAGCCCAGTAAAGCAGTGTAAATACCTGTAAGGTATCTCAGAAGTAGAATGATAGGTTAAAATTAAGTTTAGGAAGCATGTTAGAAATAGTAAATCATGTTACTATAGAAACTCAGTCATACAGCATGATTTCCAGCAGAAAAACTATATCTTGTTCAGCATTAGACTCAGTACAGTATGACAGAAGATTATATTTATACATACATACTATTATCAGTCTCAGCATGTATTGAGTACGTACCTATTACTATTACTAGTTCAGCATATAGTATGTACAAATACTTTACTACTATTAGCTTCAGTATATGGGATATGCAGATAGTATTACTAGTTGAGACCACTGTATTGTCTTGGGTTGGATTACCTAGCATCCATGACCGCCCCAGGGTTGATAGCTGTATCGACTCGTCCACCAGAGGATGAGGATACGTCGCTCTACGGAGTGGCATGCCGTCCCACAGGGGACGAAGATGGGATGCCATTTTTCCACATATTGTGCCTTGATCGGCCCTTATACACTCCTGTCGAGCGGATACGCCCGGGTGTTGATTCAGGAGTCCTCCAGACTCAGATGCAGTTATAGTCAGGGGCTCAGCGAGCCCAAGTGCATACCCAGGGGACTGGCGGGATGCTTATAGCTATTATAGGAGATGGGATGACCGGGGTAGGGGTATAGATTCTTTGCTGGTTGTACCTCCCGGCTTATGGGGGGCCGGGTAAGGTTTGTGTGAGTTATGTTATGTTATGTTATGTTATGCCATGTTACATTAGGTACGAGTAGATTGGCAGTAGAACGATACGTCTCCAGGTGCGACTCCTACTCCTTCCAGTATAGTTAAGAGTAGGCATGATTTACATTATTAGACAGCTAATCTATTCCTTCCTATTTCAGTTTCATCAGTTGTACTGTTGTTTTTAGATATTTCTTTCAGTTATTGCTTTACATACTCAGTACCAGCGGTACTGACACCCGGTGGGGCGCTGCATTACTTGCCTGTAGGTACTCACAGACGAGGAGGCGATCCCTCGTGATTTCTGTCAGCGATCGAGTATTCAGCTCCTGTCACCCGTAGACTGAATTCCAGAGGTGTATTTCGTCTTCTTTTGTTGTACAGTACGGGTAGGTTGGGGCCCTGTCCCGATCATTTCTATTGCTATTCCTAGAGGCTTGCAGTCTGTATATATTTCCCTGTGGTCAGTTGAGCCGGTCGTGTGAGGTCGTGCAGTTGTATAGCTGTTAGTACCTTTATTTCTTTTATGTTGGTTGTGTGGGGCCATAGCTTGACAGTAGTGGTGACCTTGCCGGTCACGTAGCCTTCTAGTATTTCATTGTTGAGTTGCAGATAACTAGACAGCATGGTGGTCTTGTCGGCCCGCATAGGTTTCCCTATAATGATATGTTTCTGGTTAGCTGTCAGCACAGGTACAGGTGGTTATAGGCCTAGTCGGCCGGAGGCTGTTTTTACAGCCGTCATATAGCCCGTTGTTTCCCTGAATCTGAGTTAGAGCCAGCCAGGCACCAGATGTGCTCAGGCTCAGCAGTCCATCAGTTCAGGTCCTAGTAGGGCACCAGGTGCCAGTCATACCCCCCAAGGTGGGGTGTGACAAACTTGGTATCAGAGCAGGTCGTGTCCCAAGGAGTCTGCAAGCTGTGCTAAGTAGAGTCTTGTCTATGGATGTGTTGTGCACCACATACTATAGGCAGGAGGCTGCGAGGCATGATAGGATGGTTACCCTTCCTTCTCAGTCAGTCATGCTTTAGAGCGGTACAGTATAGGGAGGATTCTCTAAAAACTTACCGTATTCTTTGATTACAGATACAAAGGCAGATCAGCATTACCCTATTAGAGGCAGAAGATCAGATATAGCAACAGAAGAAGGCATCATCCAGTTACATGATAACTACAGTAGTAGGAGGAGGTACCCGAGACCTCCCAGCATGATACCTTTATCGGTACTATCCCCAGTATACGTGATAACGTCAGAATAGGAAGTCAGGAGTGTAATGTACATACGAGTTGATTTATTTATTAGCTATATAAGATGTGATTAAGATTACAGACAAGGTCAGACCACCAGGTAAGTATAAGAAAGAGAGGGAAATGCAGGAATCCCAAATACATCTTTTTGGATATGGTATAGTTAAATGCTTTTATTTGTTGCAATAAGAAAAGGGCTATTCCTACCTCTTGATTTTGATGCCAGTATAGTAAAGGGGCATAAGACTTGAGATGGGGTTGCCAAATCAAGCAGTAAGTAAAGATGGACTGATTGATCCTAGTAAGTATTAGAAATTATAAAGAGCCCCTATGATTACGTAAGTTGTGCAGACCTTATGATAATAAGCCAGTAGAGAAAGTAAGACCGTTAGCTTACCCGAAGCAGGGGTAAAAGACCTGTTAGTGATGAATGCTGGGTAATAGTCAAGTTCGAGTCAGAAAAAGGCCAAGTCGGCCACATATGCTAACAAATAGCAAGACATACCTGTAAGATTGTAGTTATGATCCAGTTGTGATATCGAAAGGGTGAGGGGTCATGTGAATCAGATAGGTCTGACTGCAAGTCAGGGGAAGTATGAACTGATACCGGACCAGCAATCTTGATAACAATGAAGAGCAGGTACCTTGAACCCCAGAGTTCAGCTTAAGTAAGATGAGGGAAAGAAGCAAGAATGTCAGATCTTGTGGGGAAATTAGAATTACCCACGGATTGATAAAATATCGTATTGAGGATTAAGCCTTGGGCTGACAGTAAGATTGCGGTTCAGAATACCGCAGTATGTCCGCTAGGGAGAAGTTAAGAAGTTACCGATACAGCAATTCTAATCTAGTGTGGCCTAGAGATAAGGCCCAACAGACAGTCATGGGCTCTCAATATATGCCTAGTAAGGCCACAAGATTCGAACGTTGACCCCACATCACAAGAGTGGCGGAATTTCAAACAGAAGACAATAACTAAAGTGTTTATGTTTGTTACTTTCAGAACGAGGTGATAATACAATGAAATGATAAGTCAGGGCAGGAGATATTATTAGGCCGTAGAAGCGGTGTATCACGTACGGTATGAGACTCAGCAGAGCATGTCAGAGATTATGTATTACCGCAGAATTAAGTACATATTGTACGTAGCTATTGATATATATATATATATATATGTATACAGATAATAGATATGCTGTGAGTAGCTGCCTATAAGGGGTATAATCACAGATGCTGATTAGTAATAGAAATCATGTACAAATTGCATTGCAGGACCCCCCTTGCCAAAAAAAAGGGAGAAGAAAGAAAGAAAAGGAGAGAAGAAAGGAGAAAGGGAAAGGAGAAGAGAAAGGGCAGATTAAGTGTGAATTACGTATGAAGTCATAGAAACTATCTCAGTTCTCAGTTATTAAGTTAATAGACTTATGTGTTGTTGCCAGATCTAGGCTCTAGGAGCTTACCAGAGTTAATGGCCTAAACCAGATTGCTAGATGATAAGGGCGCAGTTAGACGGTCTACCGACCAACTGGCGCCTGCATTAGTAGGGAAGCATCCCTGAAGATCGGTAACATTAGTGCATGTGCTAGAACCAGGATTAGAGGCCGAATAGGCAAATTTCAGAGATTAGCAATACCAGAATTGTTCTAGTATGTTAAGTGGTCGTACGTCATTTTCCCAGCCTTGTAGGTGAGAGTCGGCTTTAGTCAACCTAGCAGTTATTATGTGGAACACCCCATAAGTCAGTCGGCCGTCCCAGTCAGAATATCTGTGGGTACCCCAAGGAAGGGTCCACATCAGTAGTCAGCGATAGACTAGTACTTCAGCTGGTTCTCGTAAGATATTCAGATACAGAGCCCTAGCAGAAGGCCAGTATTTACAGAATAGAAGACCGAGAATTCCCTAGAATAGCAGTATAAATCCAAGTGGATACACACAAGGCATAAGAAATTGATAGTACCCTGCTAGCACAGTGTTTATTATGACCAGGGGATCAGTAGACTCCCCGTGAAGATCCAGAGATTGATCGCCTGAGAGTAAGTTTGATTAAGCCCAGCCTTACAGTGGTTCAAGCAAAATAACAAAGAAATTAGATGCCCACAAGTCTGCAGTTATGCATGAACTATAAGTACTCAAGTAGAACAGTTAGAGCATTGTTAGACTACTGCCACATTCGGGTCATTCAACCCGACTATTCAGTTATTTAAGGTTATGCAGCCAGATCATTAGAGGTCATGGTCAATATCAGGATCCTCTGATCAGATAAAGGCACAAGGTGCGCAGACGGTCGTTCAGGTTATCCCAGCAACAAGTAGCCTTAGCATGTGGCCGGTGGGCCAGGTAAGCTCTAGCTACGCCTGTAAACTACCTATCGATCTCTTCGGCAAGACAAGTCAGTATAACCGTCAATTATATGCCGAGCTCTCTAAGTATAAAAATGTTATATCAGCCAAGAAGAGGTAATGGAGCAACAACCGCTCTTAGCTATAGATCTATTAGAAGTGTGGTGTATGAGCAGCCCGAGCAACGGGAGTTGGTCAGAAAGATACATCAATTGGTCAATTTAGCTGTTCGGGTAATAGAAATGATTATTCTCTTCACCCCGGTACGACAAAAATGTACCATGACATCAAAGAGAACTACTGGTGGCCAGGTATGAAAAGAGAAATTGCTGAATTTGTAGCCCAGTGTCCTAACTGCCAACAGGTGAAAGCAGAACATCAGAAACCAGGCGGGTTAACTCAGGACATAGTTGTGCCTCTCTGGAAATGGGAAGCAGTGAATATGGATTTTGTGGCAGGATTACCCCATACCAGACACAGACATGACTCTATATGGGTAATAGTTGACTGATTGACTAAATCAGCTCATTTCCTGCCAGTTAGAACTACTTTCTCGGTTGAAGATTATGTGGAGTTGTATATCCGAGAGATAGTCAGATTGCATGTAGTGCCAGTATCCATTATTTCAGACAGAGGAGCGCAGTTCACGGCTAGGTTTTGGAAATCGTTCCAGAAGGGGCTGGGGACGCAGACTAATCTAAGCACATCTTCCCACCCTCAGACAGATGGACAGGCTGAGCGCACTATTCATACGCTCGAGGACATGCTGCGAGCGCGTGTGCTAGACTATGGTGGAAGCTGAGACGAGCATTTGCCGTTGATAGAATTTGCTTATAATAATAGCTATCACTCGGCTATTCAGATGGCACCTTTTGAGGCTTTATACGGGCAAAAGTGCAGATCGCTGGTTGGCTGGTTTGAAGTAGGAGAATCAGCGATGATTAGGCCAGACCTTATTCAGCAGTCAGAAGAGAAAGTAGAGTTTATCAGAGAACGCCTATTGACTGCACAGAGTCGCCAGAAATCATATGCAGATGTACGGCGCAGAGATCTGGAGTTTAATGTGAATGACTGGGTATTTCTGAAAGTATCTCCGATGAAAGGGGTGATGAGATTCGGCAAGAAGGGTAAGCTCAGTCCAAGATTTGTTGGGCCCTATTAGATTCGTCGGAGGATAGGCCGAGTAGCATATGAGTTGAACTTGCCTCCAGAGCTAGAATCCGTTCATCCCGTCTTTCATGTGTCCATGCTGAGGAAATGCATAGGAGACTCATCCAGAGCAGTTCCAGTCCAGGATATCTAGGTTACCGAAGAGCTGGCCTACGAAGAGGTTCCAGTAACTATTCTAGACAGACAGATTCGTAGATTGAGAACTAAGGATATTGCATCTGTCAAGGTACTGTGGCGTAACAAGAACCGAGAGGAGATGACGTGGGAGGCTGAAGAAGATATGAAAGCTAGATATCCTTACCTATTCCAGGCCTAGTCAGACGACAGGTATGTCCGTGTTGTTACTTATGCAGTATCTTATGGTTGTATATGTATAGGTGAGAAAGATTGATGATTAGTTATCCTGTGAATCTTAAAGTATTGCGTGCAGTACCTGTATTGGGCTTTTCTGCGTTTCAGGTTTTTAGGATAGTCCATATTACAGGGGAAACTCTGCCGGAATTTTCCTAAGTAGTGAGTTGAGAAGTCCTCTAGATAGAAGTTTACATTCGGAGACGAATGTTCTTAAGGGGGGGAGAATGTTATACCCCGTAAGATTCCCGGCACCTAGATGACCTATTCGCACGTTGGTTAAGCATATTTGAAGGCCATTCGTGCTAAAGAAAGGCCCGGGAAAAAAAAGATCGGACGAGAAACCTGTCGAACCATCGCGGAAGGAGCCGAGGCAGAGCCCCTCCGCGATGGCAGCGTGTCACGGAGGTGAAGCCTCCGCGTTGGCTCCGTGACACGTTGGCCTTGTCCAGGCCCAAGTATATAAAGCCCCACTTCGGTTTTAAATCATTTTAACTTATAAATTTCCAGTGAAACAGAGGGGAAAACCAGAGGAAGAAAAGGAACGAAGAGGGTAATATAATTTTCATCCAATTACGCTGCTAAACGTTGTCCAAACTCAAATTAACCTCAGATACTGAGGTATTTAGCAGCAGAGAGCATTCCTACGGATTTGGTTTCATGAAATACGGCCGACAAATCGTCGAGCTATCGAGCTAAGGTAAGTAGAATTGCTCCAAACTAGTGTCTATGTGTTCCTAGATGTGAAGTGAACATTTCTCCCTTCTGGACCTCTGAAAAATAGCGAGTTTTCGACCGTCTTTCGATAAGCCTAAGTTAGGCTATAAATTACTTCGAAGTGACATTGTTCATTAAAATAAAGCTATATTTGGTATTAATTGACATATTTATGAATGCAGTTGGGAGAAATAGTTGAAGTATTGGCCGAGCCTCGTCCGACAGACGGATAGTTCGGGAATAAGGTATGTAAAGCTAGTTTCCTCGACAAGTTAGTAATTTTGGTATAGTAAAGTAGTTTAAAGGCCAGTAGAATGTTCAGAAGTCGTGTGTTATGGTTATTATGGATGTTGGTATGATATTAGCAGCATCATGTTATGTATAGCGTGAAACTTGCTAGCACGATATAAATTCTGATACAAGTGTTAGAAACGGTACAGCATTTCCAGTATGTGATTTAGCAAAGAATGTTAGAATATTATTGTATTTAGTTGAAGCCCAGTAAAGCAGTGTAAATACCTGTAAGGTATCTCAGAAGTAGAATGATAGGTTAAAATGAAGTTTAGGAAGCATGTTAGAAACAGTAAATCATGTTACTATAGAAACTCAGTCATACAGCATGATTTCCAGCAGAAAAACTATATCTTGTTCAGCATTAGTCTCAGTACAGTATGGCAGAAGACTATATTTGTACATACATACTATTATCAATCTCAGCATGTATTGAGTATGTACCTATTACTATTACTAGTTCAGCATATAGTATGTACAAATACTTTACTACTATTAGCTTCAGTATATGGGATATGCAGATAGTATTACTAGTTGAGACCACTGTATTGTCTTGGGTTGGATTACCTAGCAGCCATGACCGCCCCAGGGTAGATAGCTGTATCGACTCGTCCACCAGAGGATGAGGATACGTCGCTCTATGGAGTGGCATGCCGTCCCACAGGGGATGAAGATGGGATGCCAGTTTTCCCCATATTGTGCCTTGATCGGCCCTTATACACCCCTGTCGAGCGGATACGCCCTGGTGTTGATTCAGGAGTCCTTCGGACTCAGATGCAGTTATAGTCAGGGGCTCAGCGAGCCCAAGTGCATACCCAGGGGACCGATGGGATGCTTATAGCTATTATAGGAGATGGGATGATTGGGGTAGGGGTATAGATTCTGTGCTGGTTGTACCTCTCGGCTTATGGGGGCCAGGTAAGGTTTGTGTGAGCTATGTTATGTTATGTTATGTTATGCCATGTTACATTAGGTACGAGTAGATTGGCAGTAGAACGATACGTCTCCAGGTACGACTCCTACTCCTTCTAGTATAGTTAAGAGTAGGCATGATTTACATTATCAGACAGCTAATCTATTCCTTCCTATTTCAGTTTCATCAATTGTACTGTTTTTTTTAGATATTTCTTTCAGTTATTGCTTTACATACTCAGTACCAGCAGTACTGATGCCCGGTGGGGCGCTGCATTACTTGCCTGCAGGTACTCACAGACGAGGAGGCGATCCGTCGTGATTTCTGTCAGCGATCGAGTATTCAGCTCCTGTCACCCGGAGACTGAATTCCAGAGGTGTATTTCGTCTTCTTTTGTTGTACAGTACGGGTAGGTCGGGGCCCTGTCCCGATCATTTCTATTGCTATTCCTAGAGGCTTGCAGTCTGTATATATTTCCCTGTGGTCAGTTGAGCCGGTCGTGTGAGGTCGTGCAGTTATATAGCTGTTAGTACCTTTATTTCTTTTATGTTGGCCGTGTGGGGCCATAGATTGACAGTAGTGGTGACCTTGCTGGTCACGTAGCCTTCTAGTATTTCATTGTTGAGTTGCAGATAACTAGACAGCATGGTGGCCTTGTCGGCCCGCATAGGTTTCCCTATAATGATATGTTTTTGGTTAGCTATCAGCACAGGTACAGGTGGTTATAGGCCTAGTCGGCCGGAGGCTGTTTTTACAGCCGTCATATAGCCCGTTGTTTCCCTGAATCTGAGTTAGAGCCAGCTAGGCACCAGATGTGCTCAGGCTCAGCAGTCCATCAGTTCAGGTCCTAGTAGGGCACCAGGTGCCAGTCATACCCCCCAAGGTGGGGTGTGACATTTACTTATGAACATGATAGGCTAAAACTACCACAACTAGGGTTGTGGGAACCATGGTAAATTAACAAACTAGGGTTTGCACGACGTGAGTTTAAAACAATACTAAATGCTTGTATTGTATTCTCTTCATACTTAGACGTTTCTTAACGGTATACAACGTTAGGACATGCCCTAATTTTTTACTTGGTTTGGTCGAAGATGTAGAGATTAGGAAAAGATAATTACAACAGAGCCTTGATTTTTATAATCATTGTATCAACTTGAGCTATGATCGCAGGATAGTTAAATCTAAAACTTAGTGATAACAGATAGTTTGAAACCGCTCATGAGACCTGGTCGAGTAATTGAGTATAGTCATTAAATAGGGAATGGTCAGTCGTTTGAATGAACCTAAGTTATCAGTTCTACAAATAAAGTATTGGAAGAGACCACTAGTGTAAAACCCGAAATAGTTAAGGATCCATAGGGAACACTTACCCTAGTTAGTTGCAATAATTTTGAAACAACCATCAATTTCACAACATTGTAAATTATTAATTTTACAAATCCCCCCTCTCAGGAAATAGTTGATTAAAAAGGTTAAGTACTAGCTTTCTTATATATCCTTCCATATTCCCTATGAGATCGACCCCAACCTCTAGTTGGGTTCTTTATTAACAACGTCCGCTTCTCACTTCAGTAAGAGTTGTGGTTTGAGTGTTATCACTCATGTAGCTGTGTTTGATCCATCTAGGCTCCTTAAACCTAACGCGACTGCTACTCTTACTCACCCCTGGACTAGTCTATATAGCCTCCAACAGGCACAGTCTATGTGCCTACACCTGGCCAGAGGGTCCTGGCAGTGATCACAAAATCCATCGACTTAAACGGAAAAGGTTGAGGTCCGGGTGACCTAAGCAATAGTTTGAAGCTTATGCTAAGGTAAGGATAACTCATAAGTGAACTGTAAGGTCATAGGTGACCAAGCATTTTGTTCCTCCGCTTAGAACAACTATGGGGTGCTACTAATCAAACATGCTCCTAAGCAGTCAGCCCCTAATCTTCCACAGACAACTTACTATAATTCTTATCCTGAAGGTAATACTGTACTAACATGGTTCTAATCCCTTAGACCATAACTTGGTCTTTTCGGATTTCATATGTCTTCTCTTAGCGATTCCTAACCTCATAGGTAAGTCTATCTAGACTCAGCCACTCGCGACAACCTGTACCTGAGTATCTTATAAGAGTAGGCCGAGGCGTTGGCCCCACATTTAGCTACTGATAAGGTTCCCACCTTAGGGTACCCACGAGTTTATCTGACTTGTACAACTGGGATGACTTCCTGGGCGACCTGCATGGAAAGCACTAAATCGACTGAAACTAACAGTCACTGGTAGTAGCTAACTAGATGGCAGGTTGTCACTCAACTCACGAGGCAACCCTGGTGTCACTGACTCTAAGGTATGACCATCCTAAACCAATTTTAGGCCCTGGAGGCATTAAGGTACGCCAACAGCCTCTGGGCGAGCGTTACTGACAATACAGGAATCAAACTGAAAGTTATATCACCTGGTTGTGCCTTATGCTGTGCAACTTACCAACTCAAGCCCAACAGCTAACCCCACAAACTTCTAAGGCTTTGGCATGATAGCAAAACATCAAAATTCTACTAATACAGTGAATAGAAGAACAGAGGAGTTTTTATGACGCTCCTAGCGTGAGTCACACTTAACATACTCTTTCCCAACAAGGGACACTGCACTATACTCTCAATACGTTTTCTAGTAGCTAACCACAACATACATAATCATAATCTATTAATAGCAGCTAATCACAACATATAAGCTCATTATCTACTGGCAGCAGCTAATCACAGTATACAGGATCATTGTCTACTTTTGACGGCATAGGTTGTATCACTATACGACAAGAATAACTTGCTGAAAAGATAAGCCTTAATATACCTCGAATGTCAATTCTTGTTTAACTGAACAGTTTCAACCTGTAACTGGCGGTTCCACTCAACTGTAGCCCTTATGCTGAGAGAATAGGGCCATTTTCAATACTAAGTTCGGCAAACAATGATATCTTTCGATAATAATAATAACTATAATTCAACTAAGTTTAACTCGGCTTGAAACCTACACTTTCTTGAGAGTTTAGATGGGAGAAATGCTTACCTATTTCCTGTGGCCGTTTAGAATCTAATTTGGTGCATTTTCGACAATCTTTACTCGGCGGGGTTCCGATATACCGGGCAAATTTCCAAGAAATAACTCCACGGGACATTCCTCGTAGGCTTAGAACTCATTATCCAAGATGAATTTGCGTTTGGATGGAGTTTGACGGCGTAATTTGATGAAAATTTAATGAAATTGTCGCTCACCCCATTTCTCTGCCGAAAGGGAAATGTTTTCAAATGAACCTTCAACCCACACTTAGCTATATATATATATTGAGGCAGTAGGCTAGGGGGCGTGACACGCCGCTCAAGGCGCCGGGCTGGCTAATGTGGCGCGGCACCCAGTGCACCTAGCCTTTGGCCCCTACCTCTTGCTCGCTCGACTCCGTGCTCGTCTGTTCATTCCTCGAGCCTTTTTCCGTATGTGTCATGATCTAAAACTCTCAACATACATACGAGCATATCGGTTAAAATATAGGAACTTATGGGGTGTAACAAATGAGAGGGGACAACGACTTATTAGATCAACCAATAGGTCTTTGGTTCCTCTCGTAGCCACTAGAGGGATCTTGAACAGACTTGGAACTCCTACTATCGGATGACCAAATGACTCATTGGTAGGACCCATGAGTCGTGGTAATTGGTTGTCGTCACCACTGATCTTCCCTAAAGGATTACTAGTTCTCGTAACAGGTGGAAACAATGACTCGTTGGAATGAACCACGAGTCATTAGTCCCACTCATTGATTCTGGGGAATGTTGGGACAAGCTTCTGAACTAAGCAACAATGAGATGACTCATTACTCTTCACAATGGGTCGTTCCATGTCTCGTTGGTTCCCAAATGAAAACTTTCAAAGCAAAACAACGATTCATACAACGTGTCATGCCCCACCTTGGGAGGCATGACTAGCACCTAATGCCTCACCGGGACCTGGGCTGACCTGGATGGCCATATGCACCTCTGGTGCCTGCCAGCAACTCAAATCAAGAAAATAAATTGCTATATCTCTGTTGTAAATACAACCTCAGGCCAACAAGGCCACGCAGTAAACCTGTAAAACAAAACAACTAACCCAACAACATAACTATAAAGGGGATCCTATGTGAGCTGACAAAACCACCATGCTGTCTAGTCATAACAGAATGAAAATCGGTAGTCATATTCATACTATAGCGACAAGGATGCTAAATAAAAGCTACACTAGGCCCTACACGGCCAACGCGCAAAATACACATACATAGGCCCCATACGACCAAGAACAACTAACTAACTGAAAACTGTAATCTGCAAGCATCTAAGAGTGAAATAGTTGTAGGGACAGTGCCCTGACCTACCCAAAACTGTACAAAAAAAGAGCAAACTTCCACTACCTGAAAACTCCAAATGAAAGGAACTGACCAATCTGCTGACTTCGAATAGCTACTAACGAGGTCCTGAACCCGTCTGTCTAAACCTTCAGGCAAGTATACAGCGCCCCATAGTTGGGCGTCGGTATAATATATATAGAATATGTAAGACAGTAATAAAACTAAATAAAAGTTGATAAAGAACTAAAAGTAATCCGCGACAAGGAGCAGAAGTTAACCTGTAAGTTTTCTTATCCATAACCTGCATCTCACAAATGACTACACAAATAAGAACCGAAGTTGCACGACTACACATTCATAAACTATATCTAACAAGCAAGTATGCAAACAAGAATCTAACCTGGCCCCCATAATCCTAGAAGGTGCAAACAACACAGAAATAACCTACTGGGGCCCCCATAATCCCTAGAAAGTATAATTCAATCTATATACCCCTATCCAGGTCCTTATGATTCTACTGGTAACTATAGCCAACCTACCTGGCCTCTGGGTCTGTAACTGAGCCCGCTGGACTCCTATAACTTAGTCTGAGCCCATTGGGCTCCTGTAACTGCACACAAGGCTCGACGGAGGGTCAGCAATGCCAGTATGGCATAAGAAGAGGTACATACGTGGATGGACATAAACATGGCCTTGTAGGCCTGACTATAGTCCTTTCAGACATCACATAGCTCCCCTGAGTGACATCACATAGCTCCTCTGAGAGATATCACATAGCTCCTCTAAGCGATCCATAGCCCTATAGGTGACGACACAGTTAATAACCCTGAAGTTGGTCAACGGAAGGCTATCCTACGTGGGGTCAATCCCGACCGAAGTACTATATTTTAGTCTCAATCTAGCCACTCAAAAGGTGTATCTGGCCCCTTAGGCCTAACGCCACCACTACTCGCCCCTAGAATAGTCTATATAGCTGCCAACTGGCACACCCCGTGCGCCTACACCTGACCAGAGGGTCCTGGCAGTGATTATAATCTCTAACGGCCCAGACAGAATAGGGCGAGGTCCGGAGTGACCTAAGCAATACCTTGAAGGTCAAGCTAGAACAATTAAGGTCGTAGAAGACCAACTATTTAGTTCCTCTTAGAACAACTGGGGGGCTGCTACTAATTGGACATTCTCCTAAGTGGTCAATCCTAACTCTCTATAGGCATCTTACTATAACTCTTAGCCTGGAAGTAACACTGTGATATTCTGGTCCTAGTCCCTTTAGACCTTAACTTAGTTTGTCCAGATTTCATATGGCTCCTCTGGGCTATTCATAGCCAAGTAGGCAGGTATATCTGGACTTAGTCCTTCACGGCAACCTATACCTAGGCATTTGTAAAAGTAGCCTGGGACGTTGGCCTAACAATTAACTACTAATAAGGTTCCCGCGTTAAGGTATCATCTAGTCTGTCAGACTTGCAACAACTAGAGTGGTTTCCTGAGCGGCCTGTAGGACAAGCATTGAGTCGGCTGAAACTAACGGTCACTGACCATAACCAATCATATGGCAAGTTGTCACTCAGTTCACTAGGCTACCCTGGTGCCATTGACTCGAAAGTAAGACCACCCTATCCCAATTCTGGCCCTGGAGGCATCAAGGTACGCCAATGACCCCTGGGCGAGCTTTACTGACAATATAAGTGTCAAATTGAAAGTTATTTCGCCCAGCTACGCCCTATGCTATCCAACTTACCAAGTCAGGCCCCACAGCTAACCATAAACTTCTAAGGCCTTGACACAACAGCAAAACATCAGAATTCCTCTAAATGATAAATAGGTGAAAGGGGAACTCTCTATGGCCCACCCAGCATTAGTCATACTTAACATATCCTTTCCTGACGAGGGATACTATGGTATAATCTCAACACATCTTATAGCAACTAACCACAACATACATAATCCTTATCTACTAGCAGCAGCTAATTACGACATATAAGATCATTATCTACTAGCAATAGCTAATCACTACATATAAGATCATTATCTACTTGCGAGGGCATAGGTCATATCACTATACGATGAGAATAACTTGCCGAAGAGATAAGCCTTAACATACCTCAAATGCCGACTTTTTTCCACCCAAATCATTTCCATCCTGAAGCTAGTAATTCCATTCAATTGCAACTTTTACGTTGAGAGAATAAGTCTATTTCATAACTAAGACCCAACAAATAATGATATCTTTCAATAATATTAACTATAACTCAAATCATTCAATTCGGTCAAAAACTCACAAACCCCGAAGAGTTTTGAAGGTAGAAATGCTTACCTACCACTTGCAGTTGCTTAGGACTCAATTAGCAGTGATTCTAACAACTTTTACTCGGCGGGATTCTGGTACTCCGAGCGAATTTTCAAGAAATAACTTCACAGGGATGTTCCTCATAGGCCTAGAATTTGTTATCAAGGACGAATTTGCGTTTGGATGGAGTTTAGCAGCGTAATTTGGCGAAAGACGAATGAAATATAGAGATAACCCTTCATCCTTTTCGAGGGTCTATTTTAGGAAATTTTAGAATAAAATAAATTGAACTTAAAACCTTTAAATAGTCTTAAGGTGGTGGCAGGGGTAGTGAGTTGCGCCGGCCATAGAGCCAGGCCAGGGGCGCGACGCGTAGTCCTGGCAGAGCGACGCGATGCCTGGCCTCCTGCTCGCTTGATGCAGTATTTGTATACTCATCCCCCGAGCCCTTTCTTACATGCGTCGTACTCCACAACTCTCAACATACATAGACACGCGTCAGTTAAATGATAGAAACTTACGGGGTGTAACATCATGCCACGCCCCACCTTAGGAGGCATGATTGGCACCTGGTGCCCTACTAGGACCTGAACTGCTGAGCTGACTGAGCCTATGCACCTCTAGTGCAGGGCTGACTCTAACTCTCGAATCAAGAAAACAACGGGCTATATAGCGGCTGTAAATACAACCCCTGGTCGACAAGGCCTATAGCCACCTGTGAAAAATAAACAGCTAACCACAGACAAACAAATATAGGGAGCCCTATGCGGGCCGACAAGGCCACCATGATATCTAGTTATAACTAAAAAGAAAAATCAGAAGCTAAACTGAGCTATGACCGATAAGGCCACCAATCAACAGCTAAACAAGGCCCCACATGGCCAACACACATAGTCTAAACACATATGGGCCCCACACAGTCGATGTCAACTAACCACAAGGAAGTAATGCAATCTACAAGCCTCTAGGAGTAATAAGATGGTCGGGACAGGGCCCCGACCTACCCATACTGTACAAACAAAAGAAGAAAACCTTTATCACACAAGCTCCGGAAGAAAGGAGTTGATGGCTCTGTACGGCTGACTGGAACTATGAAGGACCTACTCCTCATCTATATGTACCTGCAGGCAAGTAATGCAGCGCTCCAAAAGAGGGCGTCAGTACCATAGGTACTGAGTATGTAAAGCAGTAACTTTAAATAACTGAAATTAAGAAAATAGAACTCACAATAACTGAAGTAAGGAAAACGTACTGAAGCTGATTGAAGTAGTGAAATCAGGACTAAACATAACTGTGATAAGGAGGGTAGGGATCATACCTGACAAACGAGACGTCCTACTGTCTAACTATCAGTAACTAAAGCAACATAAACCTTACTTGGCCCCTATAAGCCGGAAGGTACAATCAGCACAGAACAACCAACTTGGGCCCCCATTAGCCCTAGTGAGTACACCTCAATCTATATGCCCCTATCCACGTGATAATGAGTCAACTACCAGCTATAAGCGTCCTGCCGATCCCCTGGGTCTGCAACTGGGCCCGCTCGACCCTTGACTACAGTTGATCCTGAGTCCGGAGGACTCCTGATATCTACACCCCGGGCATAAGCGCTCGGCGGGGGTGTGTATAAGCCCAACCACAACAAATATGAGGATCTGGATCCCCATATTCGTCCCTTGCGGATGGCATGCCGCTCCATAGAGTGACGTATCCTGTCCGGTGCTTTGGTTGGGGTTAAAAACCGACACGCAAGTGCACGTGATCAAACAAGTAGTAAGTGGCTTAAGTAAGCCAAGTATCGAACCAAGAAGACTCTGGATAAGTAAAAATTGCTCAAGTATACTATATTCTATCTTACTTCCATATATGTTGACAACAAAGTAACCAAAAGTTAAATGATTTGCTTATAAATTATATACTAAAACTATTAACAAATATCTACTTTGAATTGAAACTATGGATATGAGCATGCCAAGGTTAAGAACATGTAATGAACTTGATTATAATCATAATTTGGTTAGTCTTCTCTTCCAGTTGCTAGCCAAGAACATTAGCCTAGAGATTAAAACTCTCGTATTTAATCTCACTTAAGAATCATAAACCATCCGTCTACATTTCTGTGATCAAATGCAATTTATGACCTAGCAATACAATTCTGGTTCCTAAATTGACTAATACGGCTTTCAAGTATATTTCTATCAGGAAAGCACATCAAAACCCAATTTTCCCAAATCAAGTTAAGAACAATACCCTATTAATTCACAACTTTCCAATTTCGTGCTCTCTCGAGTGAAATCGGACTTTTTAGATGTACATTAATGTCGGCCACACACCAATGCAGTAGAAACAAGAATTAATAGAACAACATGGAAGAAGAAGATGAAAAACCATATAATTCAATAATCAAAATTCATCACCATTGTTCATAACCTCAGCAAGGAAGAGAATTAGCCACTCATTTGTGGATTAATCATCCTAAAACAAGTGTTAATCATACAAACAATTGATTGAAAGAAGAAAGAAAGAGAGAAAAATCCTGAGCTTTTTCGTCCTTCAACTGCCTGTAACCCACGTCCTTGCTCCACCAAGTCTGAATTATGAAAAATAAACCTAAGTGTGCTATTTATAGTAGTAGGACTCTTTCCCGGAATAACAAGCAACGTGTCACGGAGTGCATCGCAGAGCACGGCCTCCGTGACACGCTACGGACGCGGAGGCCCTCTGGAAATCACCCGAAATTGGCCCGGGCAGCACCCTGCCGCGTTGGCAGCGTGTCACGCTGCTTGGGCAGCGCGTTGGCAGCCCTTGGTCGCGGAGGCCACCTGCCGTGGCACGTTGCCAACGCACAGGTGGGCTGTTGTGTGCAGCTTGCCTGTCGTGGCACCTTGTCGACGCGCTGGTGGGCTGTTTTGTGCCTCCTCTTTGCCGACGTTCGCGTGTTGATTCCGTTTCCAAGCCTCTACCTCACCAACTCATGGATTAGTTTCTCAAAAGTCATCAAAACCTACAAAACAAAGGCTAATCATGTTGGTTAGCACATATCTTTACTTTATCTAAAATTACATGAAAATGTATACAATAATCTTAGATAAACAAGACTAATTTAAGTCGTGAAGTGTATCTCGGGCGTATATTTTTGCCCGTGATCACAACCCCACACTTAAAGCCTTGTTCGTCCTCGAACAACCTTTTACATATCATGCATATGGAGACTCCCACATAACTAATTTATCAAGATAATTCAAGTTACGGCTATAATGATTACGTAAGATACAAGCTAAAAATAGAGCATTCCTGATTTGATCATTGAAATGAAGTACAACTATGTTAAGACTTCTTAACCTCAAGAATCGACTCTCAATTTTAGCAAACTCATGCAAATCAACTGACTAAGAAATCTCACATGATTTATATCCTTCATTCAACATGTGCCCCTCACGGAAAGAGAGTTACTCAATTTCACACGCAAAAACAATTTTTATATCACAACATGTGTGGGTACATGCATAGAATTACACTCACTCTCACAAAGAATTCACATGCATCATGTAATGACCCATAAGCTTGCCCTTAGTGTTTTATTCCACTAATTTAAGGATGTATGAGTGTAAGATCAAGTAGGACTTTTTAGGTTGTACTGTAACTCAGGTGCGGGTATGTCATGCCCCGCCTTGGGGGGTATGACTGGCACCTGGTGCCCTACTAGGACCTGAACTACTGGACTGCTAAGCCTAGGCACATCTGGTACCTGGCTGGCTCTGATTCACATTTCTGGAAACAAAGGGCTATATAACGGCTGTAAACACAGCCCCCGGCCTATTGGCCTATAGCCTCCTGTACCTGTACTAACAGCTGACCAGAAACATGTCAATTCAGGGGAACCTATGCGGGCCGACAAGGCCACCATGCTGTCTAGTTATCTGTAACTCAAATATAACATACTAAAAAGCTACGTGACCGGCAAGGCCACCACTACTGGCAAACTATGGCCCCACACGGCCAAAGTAAAAGAAAGTAAGAATACTGACAACCAAACAACTGCACGGCCTCGCACGACCGGCTCATCTGACCACAGGGAATATATAGACTGCAAGCCTCTAGGAATAGCAATAGAAATGATCGGGATAGGGCCCCGACCTACCCATACTATATAACAACAGAAACTGAAGTACACCTCTGGAATTCAGTCTCCGGATGATAGGAGCTGAATACTCAACGCTGACAGGAATCACGTGGTGTCACCTGCTCGTCTATGAGTACCTGCAGGCAAGTAATGCAGCGCCCCACCAGGCGTCAATACCGCTGGTACTGAGTATGTAAATCAATAACTGAAAACAAAATCTGAAAGCAATAATGTAACTAATAAAACTGAAGTAGAAGGAATAACTTAACTGTCTGATAATGTAAACCTTACCTTATCTCAATCTCTACTGGAAGGGATGAGAGTCATACCTGGAAACGTATCGTGCTACTGCTGATCTACTTGTATCTAACATAACATGGCATAACATGAAATAACATAACATAGCACACACAAACCTTACCCGGCCCCATAAGCCGGGAGGTACAACCAGCACAGAATCTATACCCCTACCCTGGTCATCCCATCTCCTATAGTGGCTGTAAGCATCCTGCCGGTCCCAGGGTATGCACTTGGGCTCGCTGAGCCCCTGAATATAACTGCATCTGAGTCCGAAGGACTCCTGAATCTGCACCCGGGCGTATCCGCTCGACTGGGGTGTGTAAGGGCGATCAAGGCACAAATATGGGGAAAAACTGACATCCCATCTTCGTCCCCTGGCGGGATGGCATGCCACTCCGTAGAGTGACGTATCCTCGTCCTCTGGTGGACGAGTTGATACAGCTATTAACCCTGGGCAGTCATGGATGCTAGGTGATCCAACCCCAAACAATACAATGGTCTCAACTGGTAATACTATCTGAGTATCTCGCATGCTGAGGCTAATAGGGGTAAAGTATCACCTATATTACATGCTGGCTAATAGTAGTAATCTGTACGTATTTAATACGTGCTGAGGCAGGTAAAGATATATAAATATGAATATAGTCTCCTGCCGGCTATACTGGGCAAATACTATATAAATAATGTTTCTACTGAAAGCTCTGCTGTTTACTAAGTTTCTGTATATACTATATGCTGGACCCGTGATAGAAATAAGTACATACTCCATACATGCTGAGGCTGGAAATACTATAGATGTATGTACGAATATAATCTTTCTGCTGAACTACACGGGATACTGGCTTTCTATAGTAACATGATTTACTACTCCTGACATGTTTCCTGAACTTTATTTTAGCCTGCTATTCTATTTCTGAAGTACTTACGAATACTGTACTACTTCACGAGGCTTCAGCTAAACACAACAATATCTTAACATGGCATATTACATCATATACTGAGTATACTGGGCAATCTTAATCACTTACGTCTGAATCTATATCGTACGGATGGGTATCGTACACGTTACAACCCAAAACTTCTCATCTTGCACCAATATTCAAAATAACACAATAATTGATTTCTGAACATTCTACTGGTCTGTAATTTATTACACTATACTGATATTACTTAACTTGCCGAAGAAACTAACTTTACATACCTTATCCTTGAACTATTCGTCTGTCGGACGAAGCTCGGCCGGCACTTTAACTGTTTTCTCCCAACTGCATTCATAAACATATCAATTAACACTAAATACAACTTTATTTCAAAAGGCAACGTCACTTTCGATATAGTTTATATCCTAAACTTAGGCTTATCGAAAGACGGCCAGAAATTCGCTATTTTTCAGAGGTCCAGAAGGGAGAAATATTCACTTCACAGCTAGGGATAGACACTAATTTAGAGCAATTCCACTTACCTTGGCTCGGTGGCTCGACGATTTGCCGGCCGTTTTTCGCGAAACTGAATCCTTAGGAATGCTCTCTGTCGCTAAATACCCCCGTATCTGGAGTTAATTTGAGTTTGGGCAGCGTTTAGCAGCGTAATCGAGCGATAATATATATTCCCTCTTCGTCCTCCTCTGTTTTGCTGCGTTCTCTGGAAATTTTACAAAGTTTTTATCATTTAAAACCGAAGTGAGGCTTTATATACTTGGGCCTGGACAAGGCCAACGTGTCACGGAGCCATCGCGGAGGCCTCTCCTCCGTGACACGCTGCCATCGCGGAGGGGCTCTGCCTCGGCTCCTTCCGTGATGGTTCGATGGGCTTCTCGTCCGATCTTTTCCCGGGCCTTTCTCCAACACGTATGGCCTTCAAATATGCTTAACCAACGTGGGAATAGGTCATCTGAGTGCCGGGAATTCTACGGGGTGTAACAGGGTAGGTACTATTATGATCAGTAATAGTGACTATCTTTCCTAAGCCCTTTTAATACATCACGCCTTCATTACAAACTTCCCTTCCCTTACTTCGCCTTTTTCTCCTTTTAGTTTTCTTTTTCCTCTTTTATTCCCCCATTTCTTTCAGCACTTTCAGCTTATTAGTAAGGAGTTCTATACATAACTTTTCATTTATTTATTTTCTTACTCCCTACTAATACTCACCCATATTCAAACAAGTGCACCCTCGACCTTTCTCAACTTTTACAATTGCTACTTTCCCTTCTTTTTCATTCTTCTCACTCCTTTACTCTTTCGGATTTTTCCTTTAAGCGCTTAGGAGTTTTGGATCAAATTCAAGGCTAATGAAAGAAAAAGGATTAAGCTTATGTTGCAGCTGTCAAAGAATAGGCTCAAGGCTCAATGGGGTTAACTAGGATTAATTTTTCAAGGTAGGTATAATGAGGGATAAAAGTTTGGTTCATTCAAAGAAATGCCTAAATCATCTCCTACAATTCACATCCTTTATTTCATTTTATATACACACCGGGCAAGTTCTAGACATCCACAATAGAACAGAATACTCAAAAACCTTACACTCATGGCACATGCTCAAATCAAGACACATTCAGTAGACTCTTACTCAGCTAATCACAAGAATTCAGAATTAAGCTTCAATCATATTGAGTCGAATACAAGAGCCTAAGTGTCTCAAACAAAGTTATACACTTGCATGCTTCACACTGAGCATACTTGCCTCTTACAACCATGTATAGCACATAACAAGAATATCAAGCCATCAATTAGCTACGGGTTTCAAAAACCCAAAACCTATCGACTAATTTTCCTCAAGACGGTCGTCATCCATCCATCGTCGGAAACAGTCCCTAGCTATGACTAAAAACTTTATATACAGACCAAGGAAAGAAAAAGAAAAATTTTATTCCTCGGTTCAAATAACCCCCGTCGGAAAAGAACCGAAAAGAAAAATCAACGGGTGATGAAGTCATGCTTAATTCACAAAAAAATTTCAAATTTTTCAAATTTCTCGCAAGCATTACATTCACCAAAAATCGTTAAGCGCAACAAAAATTTTTGAAATTTCCCTCACCCCACACTTAAATCTTGCTATGTCCTCATAGCATCAAATTAAAATTTAAAAAGGGTGAGAAATACTCCCAGAGGCCTTTAGGCCTAGCTAATAGCATGCCTTTCATCAACTTTGCACAAGTGGGTGTTCAATCCCACACTTTTTCTCTTCCATGCTTGTTAGCTTCCTCTTCCACGGGTACTCAGACTTCCCCTCCATCTGCGCTTAACTTTCCACCAAAACACCACAAGATGAAAATAAACAAAAATTAACTCAATTGCAAGAAATTAAAATGGTACCTGTGGTACCCTTGGGTTGCCTCCCAAGCAGCGCCTAATTTTACGTCGCGGCACGACGTACCAAGTTTCACCACTTTTTCCTCCACCTTGAGGATATGAATCTCACCCCTAATTTCTTTTCTAATTTCCTCTTATGCTCCAGGGGTGGTGGTGAAAAATTGTAAGGACCAAGCAGTAGATGTTTTCGTTTGCATTTATTTGTCCTTAAGTAAGCGAAGTCATTTTGGCTCTCTGAGTTAGCAAATTTCAAAATATACGGGGCTTGGTCCTCCTCTAGACATTTCTCTATAAGCTTGGAAGACTCTACTTCTATGTTGTCAACCAAACTTAATGTCGAAAAATGCGTCGAGTGTGGTCCAATACACCTCAACTCTAAAACTGCATTATGCTTGACCACCTTACTTGGATACACCTTCTCAGCATCGACATCTATCTCTCCATTAATGTCAAATGGGGGATACTCTATCTCTTCTTCCATGAATGGATTTTCCATAAGTGTGAGCCCATCACGGGGACACTCAAGAGATTCTAATTGTTGGGCTTCATCCAAAAATTCGCCCTTGTCTTCCTCTTGTAGTTCCTCTTGAATATCGGCTAAAACTGTCACCTGCAAGTTATCACAAGCTTCAGCTTCAGCGATCATCTCCGTGAATTTGATGCTCATCCTTTCTAGAGCCTCTGCATTCTCTTCTTGCTGAATTCTCAATACTGTCATCGCCTTCTTCATTGCTTCTGATTGCTCCAAGAGTTGTTTCAGCATGTCTTCTATTCGAGCTTGGCGTCCCAAGTCCTCATTTTCAGCATGCCTATATTCAGAAAAAACAACAGAAGGATCATAGTAGGGGCTTGGAGGAGGGGAATATGCATTCGGACAGCCATCCCAATGGCCATCTTGACCACCACATATATTACACGTGTTACATTGTTGTCACAAGTGGTGTCCTCCGCAATTCAGACAAGATTCACTAAAATATGAGTATCCACCATTGAAACCATTTATATTCCACGATGTCATGTCAATAAGGGTATTCGAAAAAGAAAGAGTAAAATGCAAAAGAATTAAAACAAACACTAAGACTAAGTTGTCAGCACTTGAGAAAAAATATTTATAGTAAATTAACACTTAAAGCAAATTCACCAATTGCCAAGTCTCCCCGGCAACGGCGCCAAAAACTTGTCCGGTGCTTTGGTTGGGGTTAAAAACCGACACGCAAGTGCACGTGGTCAAACAAGTAGTAAGTGGCTTAAGTAAGCCAAGTATCGAACCAAGGAGACTCTGGATAAGTAAAAATTGCTCAAGTATACTATATTCTATCTTACTTCCATATATGTTGACAACAAAGTAACCAAAAGTTAAATGATTTGCTTATAAATTATATACTAAAACTATTAACAAATATCTACTTTGAATTGAAACTATGGATATGAGCATGCCAAGGTTAAGAACATGTAATGAACTTGATTATAATCATAATTTGGTTAGTCTTCTCTTCCAGTTGCTAGCCAAGAACATTAGCCTAGAGATTAAAACTCTCGTATTTAATCTCACTTAAGAATCATAAACCATCCGTCTACATTTCTGTGATCAAATGCAATTTATGACCTAGCAATACAATTCCGGTTCCTAAATTGACTAATACGGCTTTCAAGTATATTTCTATCAGGAAAGCACATCAAAACCCAATTTTCCCAAATCAAGTTAAGAACAATACCCTATTAATTCACAACTTTCCAATTTCGTGCTCTCTCGAGTGAAATCGGACTTTTTAGATGTACATTAATGTCGGCCACACACCAATGCAGTAGAAACAAGAATTAATAGAACAACGTGGAAGAAGAAGATGAAAAACCATATAATTCAATAATCAAAATTCATCACCATTGTTCATAACCTCAGCAAGGAAGAGAATTAGCCACTCATTTGTGGATTAATCATCCTAAAACAAGTGTTAATCATACAAACAATTGATTTGAAAGAAGAAAGAAAGAGAGAAAAACCCTGAGCTTTTTCGTCCCTCAACTGCCTGTAACCCACGTCCTTGCTCCACCAAGTCTGAATTATGAAAAATAAACCTAAGTGTGCTATTTATAGTAGTAGGACTCTTTCCCGGAATAACAAGCAATGTGTCACGGAGTGCATCGCGGAGCACGGCCTCCGTGACACGCTACGGACGCGGAGGCCCTCTGGAAATCACCCGAAATTGGCCTGAGCAGCACCCTGCCGCGTTGGCAGCGTGTCACGCTACTTGGGCAGCGCGTTGGCAGCCCTTGGTCGCGGAGGCCACCTGCTGTGGCACGTTGCCAACGCGCAGGTGGGCTGTTGTGTGTGGCTTGCCTACCGTGACACCTTGTCAACGCGCCGGTGGGCTGTTTTGTGCCTCCTCTTTGCCGACGTTCGCGTGTTGATTCCGTTTCCAAGCCTCTACCTCACCAACTCATGGATTAGTTTCTCAAAAGTCATCAAAACCTACAAAACAAAGGCTAATCATGTTGGTTAGCACATATCTTTACTTTATCTAAAATTACATGAAAATGTATACAATAATCTTAGATAAACAAGACTAATTTAAGTCGTGAAGCGTATCTCAGGCATATATTTTTGCCCGTGATCATATCCTCGCCCCTGGCGGGCGGCAACATAGCTATTAACCCTGGGGTGGTTACGGAAGATATACAGGTATAATCCAGTCCAAAACAATACAAAATGACAACTATACATGACAACATACTCCTAAAATACTTTAATGGGATTCATACTGGATTACTATGCTGAAGAAACTAACTTGCCGAAAGAAAATGCCTTAACATACCTCGACTGCCGATTTCTGATTAACTGATAGGTTCCAATTAGTATTCACTAGCTCTTCCCAACTGAAATCGTGTTACTGGAAAGATAGGACTACTTTTAACACTAAATTCGGCGAAAAGGAAAACTATATATATAAATATTAACTATATTCCAATTTTACAGAACACGGTCGATACCTCGTTATTTCTCGAAAGTCTAGAAGGGAGAAATGCTTACTTTAAGCCTGGGATTGATCACGCCTTGGATTTTTGAAGGATATATATACGTGCGTCTAGGGAAACATATGAATGATGCAATGTGTATTACACATACGGTGATGGCACTTATGACTTTTAAGAAAATGCAGAGCATATAATGAAGCAAATGAGAAGGAAAAGTGATATGTTTTGATATATATATAACGCTACAAAGGCGGTGGAAACAAAGTGATAAAATTTAATAAACCAATAAACCTTTTAGCTTTTATTACAAATTGATAAAGATAAACTCCCACTGACTAACTACTGCCAAAGAAATAGATCACAACATTTAACTAGTAACTAATACTTAAGTCATTGCCACTTCAATTATTCTAATGTGTTGTACTATTCCTTCACTTCCACGTGGAAGTGGACCTATATATTTACAAATAATGGGAAAATCCTTTATAGAAATCTTATAAAATTTAAGAAATACACTAACATATTATAATAGAAAAATTTTCATAAATAATGAAGCATATACTATATTTTATCAAATTCTAATTTAATTGAATGTCTTCGAGCAATAATCTTAACTTACAATTACTTATTCTAGAAAACTTTCGGCAGAGTCTCCCCTGTAATATGGACTATCCAAAACCCTAAAACGCAGGAAAGTCCAATACAGGTACTCCACACAATACTATGGCATTTATTTCACAACAGATTGAAGTCAACTACTCCACATATACATGTATATAATGCAACTTATGAAACAACAATAACAACCTACCTCTAGCTGCACAATCCGACTAAGTCTGAAATAATTTAAGATATCTGATTTTCATATCGTCTTCTTCCTCCCAGGTCATCTCCTTTCGGTTCTTATTTCTCTATAACACTTTAACAGAAGCAATATCTTTAGTTCTCAGTCTACGGATCTGCCGGTCTAGTATGGCTACTGGAGCTTCTTTATAAGCTAACTCCTCAATGACTTGGACGTCTCGGACTGGAATAATCTGGGAGGGATCTCCTATACACATTCTCAATATTGATACGTGAAACACTGGGTGAACGGATTCTAATTTTGGAGGTAAATCCAATTCATAAGCCACCTGGCCTATCCTTCGGCGAATTTGATAAGGCCTAATAAACCTCGGGCTGAGCTTGCCTTTCTTACCAAATCTCATCACACCCTTCATCGGTGAAACCTTCCGGAACACCCAGTCACCCACATTAAATTCTAAGTTTCTTCGCCGCACATCAGCATAAGATTTCTGGCGACTTTGAGCAGTCAATAGACGTTCCCTGACAAGCTTTACTTTGTCTTCTGACTGATGAATAATATCTAGCCCAATCAATGCTGATTCTCCTACCTCAAACCAACCAGCTGGAGATCTGCAGTTTCGCCCATATAACGTTTCATAAGGCGCCATCTACTAAATGATAACTGTTATTTTAGGCAAATTCAATAAGTGGTAGATGTTCATCCCATCTACCTCCAAAATCTAGCACACACGCCCGTAACATATCCTCGAGCGTCTCGATTGTACGTTCTGCCTGCCCGTCTATCTGAGGATGGAAGGCTGTGCTCAGGTTAACCTGCGTCCCCAGGCCCCTCTGAAAAGATTTCCAAAACTTATTTGTAAACTATGCCCCTCTGTCAGAGATAATTGATAGCGAAACACCATGCGCTCGGACTATTTCTCTAATATACATCTCAACATAATCTTCGGCTAAAAAGGTAGCCCTTATTGGCAGAAAGTGAGCTGATTTTGTCAAACTGTCGACAATTACCCAGATAGAATCATATTTACGCCTGTTACGAGGTAGCCCTGCTAAGAAATCCATATTAACTGCCTCCCATTTCCTTAAAGGCACGGCTATATCCTGTGTCAGTCCACCGGGTTTCTGATGTTCAGCTTTCACCTGTTGGCAATTAGGACATTGAGCTACGAATTCTGCTATTCCCTTTTTTATTCCCAGCCACCAGTAAATCTCTTTTACATCATGGTACATCTTTGTCGAACCTGGATGGAGAGAGTAACGGGCATAGTGTACCTCGCCTATAATTTTCTAGTGAAGCCCTGCCACGTCTGGAACACAGAGGCGATCCCTATATCTCAAAACTCCATCCTCGGTTACCTGGAAATCTGTCCTTTCCCCTCGCTGGACCCTATTTCTGAGCTAAACCAGGCTAGGATCTTCATACTGCAGTTCCTTCACTACCACAACCAATGATGATACTGCGGTATTCTAGACTACCGCTCCATTGTCTCCTGATTCTACTATACGAACAGCTAAACTAGCTAGCTAATGCAATTCTTGGGCCAATTCCTGTTGCTTGGGTTATAAATATGCCAGGCTTCCCATGGATTTGCGGCTAAGGGAATCTGCTACAACATTGGCCCTTCCTGGGTGATATAAAATATTCACATCATAATCCTTTAACAGCTCCAACCAGCGACGCTGCCGCAGATTCAACTCTTTCTAGATGAAAATATACTACAGGCTTTTGTGATCAGTGAAAATATCTACGTGGACGCCATACAAGTAATGTCTCCATATTATCAAGGCATGAATCACCGCGGCTAACTCCAGGTCATGGGTAGGGTAGTTCTTCTCATGCTTCCTCAGCTGCCTGGAAGCATAGGCAATCACCTTACCATGTTGCATCAAAACACATCCTAACCCAACACCCGAAGCATCACAATAAACTGCATAACCCTCTGTTCCTTCTGGCAACGCTAGCACCGGTGCCAATGTCAATATGTGTTTTAGTTCCTGAAAGCTCTGCTCACATGCCTCAGTCCAATGGAATTTTGCTGCCTTTTGCGTCAGTTTGGTTAAAGGTGCTGCTAAAGTGGAAAATCCTTCCACGAACCTTCTGTAATACCCGCTAACCCCAGGAAACTACATACTTCAGTCGGAGTGGTAGGTCTAGGCCATGTTTTCACTGCCTCTATCTTCTGCGTATCTACCTGTATACCAGCATCTGACATAATATGGCCCAAGAAGGCTACTAAATTCAGCCGAAATTCACATTTAGAAAATTTTGCATATAGTTGCCAATCTCTGAGAATCTGGAGCACTGTCTGTAGATGATCCTGGCGATCTGCCTCTGAGCGGGAATACACCAGAATATCATCGATAAATACTATCACAACAAGTCTAGGTATAGTCTGAAAATATTATTCATCAGGTCCATAAACACTACTGCGGAATTTGTCAGTCCGAAGGACATGACTAGAAATTCAAAGTGGTCATATCTGGTCCTGAAGGCAGTCTTTGGAATATCTCTTTCACGAACCCGAACCTGATGATATCCGGACGTTAAGTCAATCTTTGAAAAATACCTCGCTCCCTGTAACTGATCAAACAGATCATCTATTCTGGGAAGTGGGTACTTATTTTTGATAGTGACTTTATTCAGCTTCCGATAATCTATACACATATGGAGGGAGCCATCCTTATTCCTCATGAACAGAACTAGCGCACCCCATGGTGAGGTACTCAGCCTGATAAAGCCCTTGTTTAGCAAATCTTTCAATTGTTCCGTTAGTTTTCTGAGTTCAGCAGGAGCCATCCGATATGGAGGAATAGATTTAGGCTGCGTTTCTGGTAATTGATAAATTGAAAAATCAATTTCCCTTTCTGGGGGAATACTAGGAAGCTCATCTGAAAATACGTCGGGAAATTCATTAACCACTGGGATACACTGAAGGGTCGAAGGCTCTGCTCGAACATCCTGAACTCTAACAATATTATAATTTCACCCTTTTGCTATCAATTTTATCGCCCGAAGATAGGAAATAAACCTACCTTTTGGAATAGCTGTACTACCTTTTCATTCCCGTACTGCCTCTCCTGGAAAGTGGAATCAGACAATCTTGGTCCAACATTCGACATTGGCATAGCATGGAGCTAGCCAATCCATACCCATAATAGCATCAAAATCGACCATTTCTAGTTCTATCAAATCTGCGGTAGTCTGACGACTAGCAACCTTTACTGTACACCCCCGATAGACCCTTCTGGCTATAATAGAGTCACCAACGGGTGTAGACACTGAGAAAGGTCGCTGAAGCAATTCCGGCATAATACTATAACGGTGTAACATAGGACAAGGTGGATCCTAGATCTATCAACACATAAGCAGGATGAGAGCAAATGTTCAGCATACCTGTCACAACATCTGGTGATGACTCTGACTCCTTTCACCCCGGTAGTGCATAAGTACGGTCTGGGCCGGCACCTGAACTGGAGGCCCCTAATCTACCTCGGCCTCTGCCTGCTGAAACTGAGGGCCTACGCCCTGTCGGGGATGCTGGAGCTCGTGATCCTGCTGAGGACCTATCCTGTCGATCCCGGTCACCCTAACCCCTAACTGGATAATTCCTCATCTGGTGACCCTCCTGTCCACAAAAATATAGAATGTTGTGGAGCCATACCTACATGCTCCAGAGTGGCGTCGACTGCAAATAGGGAAAAGTAGTATTGTAAACCCACTCTGCTCCACCCTCCTCTACTGTTGTGGACCTACTACTTGCGAACATCCGTCGGGCTCTGGCTGCCCTCGGCGACTAGACTTGCTCCTCTGCTGTTGTGGTGGAGGCGGGGGTCTAGTCAGCCTATCTGATAACCGTGGCCTAGGCCCTCCCCGGGACTCCTCTTGTAATTCATTCGGTATGTCCCTGTGGCGCTGCTCCTAACTTGTTCTCCTAATCTCCCGTTGCCGCTGTTTGATACCCTCAATATTCTGAGCAAAAGCCGATACACGAGCGATATCCATATCTTCTCGCAGGGTGGCTGTGATGTAGGTCTCAACATATTCTGGGTTCAGCCCCATGATAAAGCGGTGTACCCTGGCTGGCATTATATCCACAAAGGCTGGCACATATCGAGGGAAGGAATCAAACTGCATGGCATATTCCCAAACACTCATCGACCCCTGCTCCAAGTGTAGGAACTGATCAACCCGAGCTTGTCGAATCTCCTGCGGTAGGTAATGATCCAGGAAAGCCTCTAAAAAGTTGGACCAGGTCAGAGGGGAACATCTCTCCCTCGGGACCTCTCCCAACTCTCATACCAAAGTACGGCGATATCCCGTAGCCGGAATACCGCCAACTTAACTGACTCTGTAGGTGTAGCATGCATCACCCTGAAAATCCTATGCATCTGGTCTAAGGGGTCCTGAGGGTCCTCGATCCAATCTGTCCCCATGAATTGCGGGGGACTTAGTGCTAGGAACTCTCGGACCCTCAAACTACCAGGCCCTCCTAATGATTCTACAACTGTAAGTGGCACTGACTGGCACTGAGCAGCCATCATCTGTGCTAGCATAACCACCGCGCTCCTGGCCTCCTGGTCGGATGGTACGGGTATAGAAACTACCGGAGGTGGTGCCGTCACACCGGCCATCCCAAGCGGCTCCTGATGTGGTGGAGACTGTTGGGGAGGTCGAGATGATACCTCCGTATTGTCTTCAGATCGAGCCAATTCTGATCGAGGCTGAGGCATCCTGCGGGTGCCCTCTCCCGCTACTACATCTAGCCTCCTGCCTATCATAGGGTGTTGCTGGTCCGACATTTCTCTGCAAGCAAAAAGAGTATAATGAGCTTAGGAACTCAACCCTATACTATGCCGCTCTATAGCACGGCTGAATAAGAAGAAAGAGTAACCATCCTATCATGCCTTGCAGCCTCCTGCCTATAGTATGTGGTGCACAACACATCTATAGAAAAGACTCTACTTAGCACCCTTACAGACTCCTTGGGATACGACCTGCTCTGATACCAAGTTTGCCACGCCCGACCTTGGGAGGCATGACTGGCACCCGGTGCCCTACTAGGACCTGAACTGCTGAGCTGACTGATCCTAAGCACCTCTGGTGCAGGGCTGACTCTAACTCTAGAATCAAGAAAACAATGGTCTATATAGCGGCTGTAAATACAACCGCCGGCCGACAAGGCTTATAGCCACCTGTGAAAAATAAACAGCTAACCAGAGACAAACAAACATAGGGAGTCCTATGCGGGCCGACAAGGCCACCGTGATATCTAGTTATAACTGAAAAGAAAACTCAGATGCTAAACTGAGCTATGACCGACAAGGCCACCAATCAACAGCTAAACAAGGCCCCACACGGCCAACACACATAGTCTAAACACATATGGGCCCCACACCGCCGATATCAACTAACCACAAGAAAGTAATGCAATTTGCAAGCCTCTAGGAGTAATAAGATGGTTGGGATAGGGCCCCGACCTACCCATACTGTACAAACAAAAGAAGTAAACCTCTATCACACAAGCTCCGGAAGAAAGGAGCTGATGGCTCTGTACAGCTGACTAGAACTGCGAGGGACCTGCTCCTCATCTATATGTACCTGTAGGCATATAATGCAGTTCCCCAAAAGAGGGCGTCAGTACCACAGGTACTGAGTATGTAAAGCAGTAACTTTAAATAATTGAAAGTAAGAAAATAGAATTGACAATAACTGAAGTGAGGAAAACGGACTGAAGCTGATTGAAGTAGTGAAATCAGGACTAAACATAACTGTGATAAGGAGGGTAGGGTTCATACCTGACAAACGAGATGTCCTACCGTCTAATTATCAGTAACTAAAACAACATAAACCTTACCTGGCGCCCATAAGCCAGAAGGTACAATCAGCATAGAACAACCCACCTGGGCCCCCATTATCCCTAGTGAGTACACCTGAATCTGTATACTCCTATCCATGTCATACTGAGTCAACTACCAGCTATAATTATCCTGCCGAACCCCTGGGTCTTCAACTAGGCCCGCTCGACCCCTGACTACAGTTGTGCCTGAGTCCAGAGGACTACTGATATCTACACCCCGGGCGTAAGCGCTCGGTGGGGGTGTGTATAAGGCCAACCACGGCAAATATGAGGATCTGGATCCCCATATTCGTACCTTGTGGACGGCATGCCGCTCCGTAGAGCAACGTATTCTCGCCCCTAGCGGGCAGCGACACAGCTATTAACCCTGGGGCGGTCATGGATGCTATACAGGTATAATCCAGCCCAAAATAATACAATTTACAAGTCTCAACTGACAACGACAACTAAACATGACAACATACTCCTGGCATACTTTAATGGGATTCATACTAGATTACTATGCTGAAGAAACTAACTTGCCAAAAGAAAATACCTTAACATACCTCGATTGCCGGTTTCTGATTAACTGATAGGTTCCAATTAGTATTCACTAGCTCTTCCCAACTGAAATCGTGTTACTGGAAAGATAGGACTACTTTTAACACTAAATTCGGTGAAAAGGAAAACTATATATATAAATATTAACTATATTCCAATTTTACAGAACACGGTCGAAACCTCGTTATTTCTCGAAAGTCTAGAAGGGAGAAATGCTTACTTTAAGCCTAGGATTGATCACGCCTTGGATTTTTGAAGGATATATATACTTGCATCTGGGGAAAAATGTGAATGATGCAATGTGTATTACACATACGGTGATGGTACTTATGACTTTTAAGAAAATGCCAAGCATATAATGAAGCAAATGAGAAGGGAAAATGATATGTTTTAATATATATATATATATATGCACCAACGCTACAAAGGCGGTGGAAACAAAGTGATAAAATTTAATAAACCAATAAACCTTTTAGCTTTATCATAAAAACTCCCACTAACTAACTACTGCCAAAGAAATAGATCACAACATTTAATTAGTAACTAATACTTAAGTGATTGCCACTTCAATTATTCTAATGTGTTGTACTATTCCTTCACTTCCACGTGGAAGTGGACCTATATATTTACAAATAATGGGAAAATCCTTTATAGAAATCTTATAAAATTTAAGAAATACATTAACATATTATAATAGAAAAATTTTCATAAATAATGAAGCATATAATATATTTTATCAAATTCTAATTTAATTGAATGTCTTCGAACGTATGGGGTGTTACACATCATCCCCCCTTAGGAACATTCGTCCTCGAATATCCTCTCAAGCTTAAGAGACTCAATCCCTATATTCTTTGCTTGAAAAATTTCAGCAGAGTCTCCTCTGTAATATGGACTATCCAAAAATCTTAAATGTAGAAAAGTCCAACATAGGTGCCTCACAAGACGCTATCTGCAGCTGAATAACACGATGGATATGTAAGAAACTGATAACAATAGCAACACAGTCAACTGTATAGCATCTGAAACTATCTTGCCTTAACTAAAATTGGCTGAGTCTATATAGTATCATCATAGAGCCTAGAACAACTGAAGATATCCAGACTTCAAGTCATCCTTAGATTTTCAATTCATCTCTTTTATATTTCTATTCCCCCATAATACTTTAATATTCTACATCTTTGGTTCTCAAGATAGCTCCTACAAACTTAATGATCTAATATAACTATTGGAGTCTCCTCGTGGGATGGATCTTTTGTAACCTAGGCATCCTCGACTGGGATAACCCATGAAAGGTCCCTTACGTGCTGGCATAGTGTTGATAAACCGATCCTAGCCTCCGAACACAACTCTAACTCCTAGGCCACTTGAGAATCCGGTATAGCTTAGTGAATCTAGGGCTGAGCTTGCCCTTCTTTGGCGAATCTCATAACGCACTTCTCTGGCAAAATTTTCAGGAATACCCATTTATTGCCTTAATTTCCAACTCCCTATGTCGTACCTTGGAATAGGACTACAGACAACCCTGGGTATCAGTAGAACTCTTTCTATTGACTGATGTGTTATATCAGGTTTAACTAATTATGACTCATCTATTTCATACCGTCCTATAGGGGGCCTACATTTCCACCTGCAATATATTTTTGAGCATCTGAATCATGTGCCTTTGCTTGGCCATTTTCCTGGGGAAGAGAAGTTGTACTCAAATTAACTTATGTCCCAATCTGTTCTGACCCCTTTTCCAAAAACCTAGTTGTGAGTTGTGCCCCTCTGTCAACCTGTAATAGACATGGGGACATCATATAGCTGGACTATCTCCTTAGTATTTAACTCAGCATAATCTTTAACTGAAATGTGATTCTGACCGGCAGGAAATGGGCTGATCTCATTAGCCTTTCAACAATGACTCAAATAGGGTCAAATTTGCACCTAGTATGAGGTAACCCTACAGCTATATTCGTACTGACTACTTCCCACTTCCACACAGGCACGGCTATCTCTTGAATTAGCCTGCTCGATTTCTGATGTCCAGCCTCTCCTTACTGGCCATTGGGATGCTATGCTACACTAAATAATACCTTTATTTTTCCCATGCCCCCTCTAGATCCATCTTATTACCCAATGTGTTTTCATCAAACCTAGGTCGAGGGAATGACGGACATGGTGTACCTTTGCTATAGTCTACTAATGAAGCCCTTCCACATTTGGAATGCAGAGTCGACCTCTGGGTCTTAAGACTCCACCTCCTATTATCTCACAAGTCGATGAATCTGTTCGTGCTCTGCTGCTCGATATATATTATACACCGACACGCAAGTATACGTGGTCAAACAAGTAATAAAGTGGCTAAGTAGCCAAGTATCGATCCAAGGAGGCTGCTCTAGATATGCAAAACTGCCTAGTTTACTATATCTCTATTCTATTTCTAACTATGTTAACAACAATCCAACCAAGATTTGAGTGAGTTTTGTTTCTAAACTAATTATCTACTAAAATTAATAAATACTATTTACGTTGAGTTTAGACAATGGATATGCACATGCCAAGGTTAAGAACGAGTAATGAACTTGATAATCATGATAATTTGGTCATCTTCTTCTTCATATTGCTAGCCAAGAACGTTTGCCTAGAAATTAAAACTTCCGTATTTAATTTCACTTTAGATTCATAAACCAGTCGTCTACATTTCTGTGATCAAATGCAATTTATGACCTAACACTACAATTCCGGTTCCTAAATTGACTAATACGGCTTTCAAGTATATTTCTATCAAGAAAGCACATCAAAACCCAATTTTCCCAAATCAAGTTAAGAACAATACCCTATTAATTCACAACTTTCCAATTTCATGCTCTCTCGAGTGAAATTGGACTTTTTAGATATACATTAATGGTGGCCAATCAAGAATGTAATAAGCACAAGAATTAATAGAACAACATGCAAGAAGAAGAAGAAACCATATCAATTATTACCAACATTCATTACACAAGTTCAAAACCTCAGCAAGAAAGGAATTAGCCACTCATTCTTGGATTAATCATCCTAGAATGAGTGTGAATCATGCATACAATTGAAGGAAAGAAGAAGGGAAGAGAAGAAAACTCTTATCTTTTCTATTCTTCAACTGCCACAAAACCACGTTCCTGCTCCCACTTCTGAACTCAGGCTAAAAAAACTAAAACTAAAAAAACTCCCTTTAAAAATAACCTAAGTGTGCTATTTATACTAGTGGGAAATTTTTCCCGGAATAACAAGCAACGTGTCATGGAGGCCAACGCGGAGCACTGCCTCCGTGACATGGCATGGACGCGGACCCTCTCTGGAAATTGCATGGTCCGGATAATTAGCCTCAATGTGGCACGGAGGCCATCGCGGAGGCCTGTCTCTGTGCCACGGAGCTGACGCGCAGGCACACTGGAAATTGCCACTTTTATTTCTGCCCAGGCAGTGTGCTACCGCGATGGCAGCGTGGCACGACACCATCGCGGAGCCACTGCAAAATATGCCATCCGAGGTCTTTTCCACGCTCGCATCCAAGTCCAACTCCGTCATAGTTCCAACACGCATTTTTGCTCTTAAAAATCACATTATCCTGCAAAACAAATGCTAATCATGTTGGTTAGTATAAATTCGCATTTTATTACCAAATACATGATATTATATACACATTGCACAACAAACAAGGTAAAAATGATACGTTTGAGTATCACTTGGGCATATAAATCTGCCCAAGATCACTTACCCCACACTTAAATCCTTGTTCGTCCTCGAACAACACATACACAAATCATGCACATCACATCTCAACCTTTGTCACTATGGTGCAACCATTTACGTTACGGTCATACCGATTATTCGATTTTTGCAAATCATCAAGAAGACATGCTTGGTCGTACAAGACAATGACTTTAATACATCGAGGCTTCCTAGACTTTTAAGAATTGATTCTTGATATCGGCAAACTCATGCAAATCAACTAATCAAGAAATCCGACACGAAAATCAATCTTTCATCAAGCATGTACCCTCACAACTCGAGAGAAACATCCCCTTTTATGCTCGTGCAGCACACAAACATGCAAGTAGGGGCATATAGAAATTAATTTCACTCTCTCTCCCAAAAGAATTCACATGCATCATGTCATGACCCATAGGCTTGCCCTTAGTGTATTACTCCACTAATATAAAGAAATGCAGTGTAGGATCAAATAGGACTTTTAATGGGTTGTAACTGGGCTGTGGATCTAGTATATATATATTGGATTAGCCAATAATAGTCGCTAGCATCCTTAAGCGCCTTTTCAACTCATTCCCATCGACTCATGGACATTGTTCCTCTCTTTTCTCTTTTTCTCCCATTCATGCTGGTTTACTTTCATACAGCCCATTTCATCAGGCACACTTGACCCCAAACGGAAGGTTTCATGTACCCTCAATTTCATTTAATTACAACCAGTGCCTCTTCAACATCATCTTTTCTTTCCTCACTTTGCTTTTCTTTTCTTTTCACTCTTTTCACTCTTTAACACTTTGGGAAACAATTTTCTGTTCTTTGTAAGCGCTTAAGAGCTTCTTATAGACTTTAAGGCTAATGAAAAGAAGGAATAAAGCTTAGTTCATACAATTCTGGACAAAAGAAAGAAATCGGCTAAAGGCTCAACGGGCTGACTAGGGTATACAACATACAAAAAGGTAGAATTTGACAAGAAAAAAATGGAAACTAACGGTTAAAACAAAGAAATGCCTACATCCTTTCCGACACTACACCTCCTTCATTTCGCTTTGTATACACGCCAGGCAAGTTCTAGACAATTCACAATGACATGGAATAGCAAAACCTCACTCACACTTCATGCACATGCTCGAATCAAGATGCATTCACAGACTCTTTAATTAGTCAATTACATGAATTCAAGATTAAGCCTCAATCATAATGAACCAAATTCTATAGCCTAGGTAACTCAACATATTTACACAATTACATGCTTTCAAACGAATCACTTTCACATTTCGAACATCAATTACACACGCAACAAAATTTTAGCAACCATAAGCAACTACAGTTTATTGATGCAATCCACCAAAGAAACTAAAAACAAAACATATACTCCTACTGACTACATTTCCCTTAAGACGGTCGTCATCCATCCATCATAGGGAATGTTCACTAACTATGACATCGGTTCAATGGGACTATTCTCGGTAAAAGAACCGAAAACAAACTCCGAGAAACCCAAAAATAAAACTTCAAAATTTTTGCAACACATCGATCATTTCGATGAAAAAAAATAATATTTACAAAATATGTTGATAAGTGCAACATCTTTTCGCAAAAATTTTGAAAAATATCGATCATATCGATAGAGAAAAAATATTTACAAAATTTACAAAATATTTACAAAGGCAACCATAACTTTTTAAAGACACACATCATTAGCCACAAACAAATATATACACATCATTCACCAATCAGTTCACAACAACAGGGAAAGCACAGACATACATAAACGTCAAGGAAGAATATACAGCAGATTTAGAGCCTATGACCCAGCACCTATCTACTCCCCACCCCACACTTAAATCGAACACTGTCCCCAGTGTTCACAAAAATACAAAGCACAAAATTTTGGGTGGTGAAACTCCCTGCTCAGTCGAAATATTCGACTTCCTCATCCGGTGCTGCGGCCTCGTCGCCCATATCTGAATCAGCTCCCTCGCCGTCATCGGACTCCACATCAGAGTCCTCACGACGTGTCTCCTCATCAGTAGGGACGTCGTCGTCAGTCGGCTCCACAAAGGCTGGCCCCACCTTGCATAAAGCTCTGGCGTTCTCGCCAAAAGGGTAGTCCAGCTCCAGCTGCCATAATTCATCCTCGGTGGCTGGTCTCCCACCTATCCGTAGTTGCAGCATCTGCATACCGAACATACGGGCCATATACTGGTCGTCACAAGCATGTCGCTCGCCCAGAGTCAGCACAGGTCCGTGTGTAGTGTCGGGGGCCTTGGTCTTGGTCACATCAAGGGCCCGCCGCTCCAACTGCAGAATGTAATCCAAGGCTTCCTCCTCAACGTCGAGGCCTCGGAGGAAGGTGGTGATGAGTCCGCCAAACCCGTATCTGTGGCCCTGGTGTAGTCTGGCTCTCTTCATGGCGGATATTATAACCGCCCCCACATTAATCTCAAGCCCTTTCATAAGGGCATACACCAGGCAGACACGGTCCCGGGTCACGTCTGTCATATGTACTCCCGGGATCAAACATGAACATACAATTTTTAGCCAGATTCTGGCCTCCCTATTTATCTGCGAATAAGTCAGAGTCTGGTGGTAACCCCTCTCTTTGTGTCTACTCCATCGGGCTGTGGATCGAGCCCCACACAACGTACGTCTGATGTCGGCGTACGGTGGGGTGATGTTGAGCTGGCGGAGAACGTGGGCGTCTGTGTCCCGCGCTCCAACGATGGCATTCAGCTGCTGGGGTTCCAGAGTGACAATCTGCCCTCTGATTTTAATAGTGTGGCTTCTGATGGCCGGGTTCCAGTTGGCATAAAATTCCCGGACCAAGTGAAGGTTGCACTCCTTGGGCTCCTGAAAAATAAAGCTGAGCCCAGCTGCTTCAATCCTCTGTACGATGCGAGGGAACTCCTGTGCAAGTGGTTCCCTTGCAATATGTTCCTCCGGGAAGTACTTGTTCTCCTTATGCTTTGCGTACCATTTCTTCCCTTCATCGGTGACCCATCGTGTCCCGTATCGGCGGTTTTGACCGCGTGGAACAGCAGGTGCAGCTGGGACAGCAGTGCCCAGTCTCATTCTCTTTCTGCCGGTGCCTGAGGTTGCAGCACCCTTGCCTTTATCTTGTCGGCTGGCCATTGTACCTGTCAATTTACACAGACAAGCACAACGTTAAGCTAAAAACTTGTTAGTTTTGGCTAAGGTCGGGTTAAACAAAATTTACCCCACACTTAGTCTTCAACAATATTTACAACATGTTAGCAAGGATAGATCTATTTACACCCCAAGCACACTCACTATAAACATATTGCTTAGTGCGTTCACAAAAATTCGACAGCATAACGGCTAGCGAACTACTCAGACTTCATACAGCTAACCCAATCCTACTATCGACAGCTATTCACCCATAGCACTTAGCAACAATAACAACAACAAAATAGAAACAACAATACAAATATTTTATATACACTAATCTAAGCAATTCAACCAATTCACATATTACGCAAAGTCCCACACAAAATCGAGAATTAGTCGTCTTTCACCAATTATACAATATTTACCACGACTTATCTCAAATAATAAACACACCCCGGCATCAATTTCGTCAAACTATCAAGGTACCCAAGTTAAAATTCAACAACCCCAAGCCCTATAACTCAATTCGACAATCAACAATGAATTATTCAATCAATCGATAAGTTCACCCGTCAACTACAACAATCCGAACACAATCAATTGCAAAATAATTCACGTCATGTTTAATTTCTAGCTAGGGTGATATATCTCACCTCACATGCTCAAAATCGATAAAAATCGCCAAAAAATTGAGATAGACGATGAAAACATACCTTGGAATTGAAGAATCGATAAAGACTTGACGTTTTCCTTGCCTCTTAACGTGGCACGGAACTTGGGGGTAGGGGAATGGTTGTTTGGTCGCGGAGGGAAGAGGGAATGGGGAAAATAGGGGAGAAATCGGGGGTTTTTATTAAGAAAACACGTGGGTCACCCGGAAACCCGGTGTGACCCGGCACTGGGATAAGGGCAACGTGTCACAGAGGGTAACGCGGAGGCCCTCCTCCGTGACACGGAGCCAACGCGTTGGCTTACTGGAATTTTAAAAAATTCCAGATTTGCCTTCAACGTGTCACGGAGGCCAATGCGCCAGTGCTCTGTTTCACTATCAAATTTTATTTTTCATACCTCGCCTCGTTTTCTCGATTCCACGTATTTTTCCTCCGGTATACCTGAAAATCACCTCACTAAACAAAAATTGGTTAAATGACTAGATTCCCTACTAAAAGAATAAAAATTACTAATTAAAATGCACATCTAAACCTAGTCAAGAAAAAGAAAAGAAAATAAAATAAAAGAAAAACTTTACACTAAGGAAAAAGAAAGAAAAATATTTTTCACGGGTTGCCTCCCGTGCAGCGCCTGGTTTAATGTCGCGGCTCGACAGCCTTTACGCTCAATTTTCTACTAGGGAGATGGACGATTTGACCCGATCATGGTCATCTCCCCAGTAGTTCTCAACCTTGTCTGGTGGCCTACCTAGTAACTCTCGGGAATCACTCAATCCATTTGCATTCTCATGATCAATCACGTTGATCACCGAGAGTTCCTTATAAACAGTCGGGAGCTTAGGTGCCTTGTACACGTCGAACACCTCAACCTTGTCGTGTGCTCGCATCGTGAGTTGACCCGCAGCTACATCGATCAATGCCTTTCCGGTTGCCAAAAATGGTCGTCCCAAAATAAATGGGACTTCTGCATCTGGCTCAAAATCCAGAACAATGAAATCTACCGGAAAAATGAGGGAGCCTACCTGCACTAGCACATCCTCCACAATGCCATCCGGCTTAGCTAAAGACCTGTCTGCTAGCTGCAAGATCACTGTTGTAGGTCTAGGACTCCCTAGCCCTAACTTTCTGAATACCGAAGATGGCATCAGATTTATACTTGCCCCCAAGTCGCATAACCCACGAGCTCGGATACTTTGCCCAATCGTCAGCTAGATAGTAAAACTTCCAGGATCCTTCAGTTTAGTGGGCAACCTGTTCTGAATACGGGATGTGCATTCCTCCGTTAAAGCCACTGTGGCATACTCGGTCAAGCGACTTTTGTTGGCCACGATGTCTTTGATATACTTTGCATATTTTGGTACACCCTGCAAGACATCAACAAGAGGTAAGTTAACATGTACCTGTTTAAGTACCTCCATGAATTTCTGGAAACACGCCTCCTCCTTGTGTTTCTTAAGTCGTTGAGGGAACGGGGGTGGAGGCCTTGTTGGTTCAGCTTCTTTGGTCTTCCCCGTATCTGAGGTTTGTTGTCCCTCAACATCTGCTGCTCCTGACTTCTGAGGCGGTCTTTCCGGTTCCACCTCCTTTAATTGTAAACCACTCCTCGTGGTCACTGCATTTACCTGCATAGGATTGGGATCCGTGTCGCTAGGTAGTCCTCCCCTTGGCCTAGTATTTTGGGCACTGGCAAATTGCCCAAACTGATATTCAAGAGCCTTGGTTGCCAATTGATTGTTCTTTACTTCGGCCGCCAGTTTGACATAGTCAGCCTGCAATTGTGCCTGGTTGGCAATCATGGTCTTGAACATTTCCTCAATATCGGTGATGGTGGTGGAGGAGGGGCATTGTGATTTCTAAACTGATTCTGATAGCCTTGTTGCTCTCCTTGGTTTCTGTGCATACCCTGCCCTGAACCCTGGCCTTGTTGATTGTTGCTACCCCACGAAAAATTTGGATGATTCCTCCAATTCGAGTTGTAGCCACCACCAAACTGCTGTTGATTCCTCTGTGCATTGCCCACAAAGTTGACAGAATCAGGATTTGCACCACAGCATTCAGCTGAATGCTCACTACTACCACACACTTCACACCACATCTGTTGGACTGCATTAACTGAGGCTGACGGCTGGTTCAAATTCATATTGCTGAAGTGAGTGTTTAACTGATTTTGCAAAGCAGCTATCTGTGCAGCGATAGTTGTGAATCCATCCACTTCAAGCACTCCCGCTGCTTTCCTTGCTCCACCTCTTGAAGAATCTGCATTCCATTCCGGATTGCATTGTGAAATTCGGTTGAGCAAAGTGTACAGCTCCTCATAAGTCTTCTCCAGCGCTTGCCCTCCAGCTGCTGAGTCTAACAAAATTTTAGTGTGGGGTTCCAAACCCTCAATAAAAGTGTGGACCAACACCTCATTTGACTGATGATGATGAGGACAGTCCCGCAACATGGACTTGAATCTTTCCCAGGCTTGATAAAGATTTTCTCCTTCCCTCTGTTTAAAACTTAGAATCTGACTTCTAAGTTTAGCTGTTTTACCTGAAGGGAAAAATCTGATCAAGAACTTCTTTGCAAGATCCTCCCACGTTGATATAGAGTTGGGTGGTTCAGCTTTTAACCACCTCTTGGCTTCACCAAGTAAGGAAAATGGAAATAAGGTGAGCCGAACATAATCAGGTGACACTCCAGCGGGGATGTAAGTGTCACTTATCTCCAAAAAGTTCTGGAGATGTTGTTGCGGATCTTCGTGAGGGAGACCGGTAAACTGCCCGCTAGTGTGCAAAAGTTGCACCATATTTTGCTTTAACTCAAATCTCCCCCCAGGCTCTGGTTTGCGGATGCTAGAATATACATTATTAGCGTGTGGGATTGCCACCTCGCGAACCGGCCTGGCTGCTACTTCCTCGGGCACTAACACTGCCCGCACAACTGGTGGATTGGGTTGCTCCATCATAGACTGTTTGAGCAACTGCAACTTCTTCCGAAGAGCTTCTCTACGTTGACTATGCAATTCACATTCTGGCTCTAAGTAAGATTCCACCAGCTCCTTGTCCCTTGCCAGTGTTCACAGAAATAAAAATCTAAAAATACAGGCTAAGACCAAGTTGTTAACACTTAAGAAAATAAAAATACAAATACAGTAAATTTACACTAAACAAAATTTTACAAATCGCCTAGCCTCCCCGGCAGCGGCGCCAAAAACTTGTTCGCGCTCTGCTGCTCGGTATATATTATACACCGACACGCAAGTGTACGTGGTCAAACAAGTAATAAAGTGGCTAAGTAGCCAAGTATCGATCCAAGGAGGCTGCTCTAGATATGCAAAACTGCCTAGTTTACTATATCTCTATTCTATTTCTAACTATGTTAACAACAATCCAACCAAGATTTGAGTGAGTTTTGTTTCTAAACTAATTATCTACTAAAATTAATAAATACTATTTACGTTGAGTTTAGACAATGGATATGCACATGCCAAGGTTAAGAACGAGTAATGAACTTGATAATCATGATAATTTGGTCATCTTCTTCTTCATATTGCTAGCCAAGAACGTTTGCCTAGAAATTAAAACTTCCATATTTAATTTCACTTTAGATTCATAAACCATTCGTCTACATTTCTGTGATCAAATGCAATTTATGACCTAACACTACAATTCCGGTTCCTAAATTGACTAATACGGCTTTCAAGTATATTTCTATCAAGAAAGCACATCAAAACCCAATTTTCCCAAATCAAGTTAAGAACAATACCCTATTAATTCACAACTTTCCAATTTCATGCTCTCTCGAGTGAAATTGGACTTTTTAGATATACATTAATGGTGGCCAATCAAGAATGTAATAAGCACAAGAATTAATAGAACAACATGCAAGAAGAAGAAGAAACCATATCAATTATTACCAACATTCATTACACAAGTTCAAAACCTCAGCAAGAAAGGAATTAGCCACTCATTCTTGGATTAATCATCCTAGAATGAGTGTGAATCATGCATACAATTGAAGGAAAGAAGAAGGGAAGAGAAGAAAACTCTTATCTTTTCTATTCTTCAACTGCCACAAAACCACGTTCCTGCTCCCACTTCTGAACTCAGGCTAAAAAAACTAAAACTAAAAAAACTCATTTTAAAAATAACCTAAGTGTGCTATTTATACTAGTGGGAAATTTTTCCCGGAATAACAAGCAACGTGTCATGGAGGCCAACGCGGAGCACTGCCTCCGTGACACGGCGTGGACGCGGACCTTCTCTGGAAATTGCATGGTCCGGATAATTAGCCTCAACGTGGCACGGAGGCCATCGCGGAGGCCTGTCTCTGTGCCACGGAGCTGACGCGCAGGCACACTGGAAATTGCCACTTTTATTTCTGCCCAGGCAGTGTGCTACCGCGATGGCAGCGTGGCACGGCACCATCGCGGAGCCACTGCAAAATATGCCATCCGAGGTCTTTTCCACGCTCGCATCCAAGTCCAACTCCAACATAGTTCCAACACGCATTTTAGCTCTTAAAAATCACATTATCCTGCAAAACAAATGCTAATCATGTTGGTTAGTATAAATTCGCATTTTATTACCAAATACATGATATTATATACACATTGCACAACAAACAAGGTAAAAATGATACGTTTGAGTATCACTTGGGCATATAAATCTGCCCAAGATCAGACTCCTTGCTGACCTTGTCTTTGGGTTGTACTAAGCTAGGGTCTCTGTACTATACTCCTTTGCCTCCACAACTAAATGTGGTTCAGCAGTATTCTAGGTCACAATCTCACTACCTTTTAGATGTCAGCTGATGTGCTATGGATTTACAACACAATTGACGCTAAAAACTAAGAAAATAGCATGGACTTACGTGTATTTATGTGGATATAAGGCCCTTTTCCTTTGATTTCAGGATAAATGGGTGTTGGAACAATAAATTGCAAAAGGGAGTTAAAAGTGTACAAAAAAGGGCAAAAAGTGCAGACCACAGTGCGATCCGTAGGATGGACCTACGAGTTGTACTGAAGGCCCTGATAAGAAGCTGAAAACTTAACCTGGAAGATTGATCCCATGAGACTTGTCACGGATCGTACCATGGTGATACGAGTCGTGGTAAGCCAGTCGTGATGAAATCCAGAAGAATTACATAGGAGGCTGATTCTCAGTACAAGAGCACCTTACGGCTCGTGAGATGAAGGTACGAGTCGTACAATACTGGTCGTGGTGAAGTTCAGAAAAACTTCAAGAGTGCCAGGATCAAGCCACGGGTGCAATGTACAAGTTGTAGGAAGTCGGTACGAATTGTACCTTGGCCCAACACTTAGCAAAAATTCAACCAACAATCCAAGCTACGAGTCGATGCCACGGTTCGTGAGAAGCCCCTACGAGTAGTAGGTGGACCCGTGTTGAGGTCGGCAACAGATATGGAAAGCAATCCTATTATTTTAGGAAAAGGATTCTTGTGTCTCTATAAATACTTTTTATATTTTATTTTTCATAGAGGACGACGAATAGACTTAATTCTAGTAGGAAAACATTGTAGTAAGGAGTTTTACATCATTGGAAGAGAGAATTGAGTTGGTTCAACCTTGTGATCAACCTTTTCTTGAATTCATCTTGTTCTTGCTACTTGTTATTCAAGATTTCGTGGTTTAATTGAAGGAATTATTTTTTTCTCAATCATCTTTGTAAGTATTGTTTTATGTTTTCAATCATGAACAAAAATCACAACCTTGCAACTATGAGAGGCTAAAACCTCCATAGCTAGGGTTGTGGGAACTTTGGTGGATTAACAAGTTAGGGTTGCACAAAGTGAGTCTGAAACCAATACTAATTACTTATATTGTATTCTCTTCATCTTTAATGATTCTTAGCAGTGTACAATGTTAGGAAGTGTCTAAATTCTTTACTTTCTTTGGTCGAAGAGGTAGAGATTAGGAAAAGAGAATTACAACAGAGCCTTAATCTTGATGATCATTGTATTAACTTGAGTTGTGGTCGCAGGATAGTTATATCTGGAACTTAGTGATAAAAGTTAGTTTGCAAAACTCATGAGACTTGGTCGAGTAATTGAGGATAGTCATTCAATAGGTATTGATCGATCTTTTGAATGAACCTAAGTTATCAGTTCTGTAAGTATGTATTGGTAAAGATCACGAGTGTATACCCAAAGCTGTTATGAACCCATGGGAAAAACAAACCCTAGTTATTCCTTTAATTATTGATCCACAAATATAATCTTGACTGTTGTTTATTTCTATTATTGATTTTTATTAGAATCCCCCCCATTGTGAAGTAATTACCATACAAGTTCATCTACCAGCTGTAATCTAGATCTTCCATATTCCCTGTGGGTTCGACCCCAACCTCTTAGTTGGGTTCTTTATTGACAACACACGCTTCATACTTCAGTTGGAAGTGTGGTTTGAGCATTATCAAAAAGTGGCGTCGTTGTCGGGGAATACGGCTAAGACTAGGCTATTAGCTTGTATTTGACTTGTTGGTAGTTACTTTACTCTTGACGTTTTCTTTTTCTTTTGTTTTTCTTTTGTGACATCCTCAGGTTTTCATCTAGGGATACACCCTCCATTCAAACACCCAAAGATGGAACACGATCAGCTGCCAACCTTGGTGGAAGGAATTGTGACTAATGATACTTTGGCAGCGGTGATAATAAATTATGGAGACTATAGGAAAAGAATAAAAGTGTATCTAGGAGATGAAGATGAATTGAAAAGAGTGGAGGAAATATACCTTGATGATGCCTGAGAAGTCACAAAAGTAACTTCATGCTGCGACGTTAAATTAGGCGATGTATGGGAGGCAACCCATGAGAGGAGAAGTCTGAGTAGCCACAGGTATGTCCCTTTTTCCTTCATGCTTATATTTTATTCTTCGGGGACGAAGCTCATTTTTCAAAAAGGGGGGTGTACTTGTTATTTTTGGGAGATTTTTGTTCTTCTAAGGGTTTTTCTTGTCGTGTTTCTTTTCCCTCAGGCATGCTATCTAGTAGAACCGGCATGTGTTAGGATTTTTGTTTTTAGTTGTGATTTTTGTTCAATTAGAAAGTAACTTAGGAATTCTCAGCCAATGGATATGTACTATTTTTGTTGTTTTTTAAAAATTGACCTTGTTTAAAAAATTTTGCTATGTATTTGTGACAACAATGCATGATTTCTGTGGATCATTTTATGTCAGTTAGTTATTGATAGTGCTAGTCTTCTTAAGCCATGTATGAACCAAACAGGTAAAGTAAAAATTGTTCATGTACCATGTGTGAGTGACGTCTTTGTATTTATTGCGGTATGCTGTTGAAGATCTAGAACTTGCCTGGTTGTTCTTTCCATAGGTTGAAGATGGTTGGTTAGGATATGATCATAGGCCATTTTTGTGTTAGCTCACTTTTAGCCTATATTGCCATACCAAAGTTTCATGAATTTCTTGATCCCAAATCTGAGCCTTACTAGACCATATTTCTTTGATTTACTTGTTAACTGTACCCATTTGTTTATAATGAACCTATTTGTCCCTGGTCCTTCCTTAGATATTGTGAACCTCAACATAAGAAAAATGCTTAAGTTGAGGGTGTCTAGAGTAGGGGTTCATAAATGGTGGGAGCGGGAGAAAAGAAAAAGAAAAAAGAAAAAAATGGTGAAAAAAGATGTGGTGAGGTGAAAAAGTAAAAAGCTGAAAATTCGAGAATATTGAGGAAAAAAAAGAGAGAAATTCAAAATAGCTTGAAAGTGTTGAAAAATGTGAAAAATCACCTCACCTATGAAAATATTCTTAAAATGGGAAAAAGGGAAGAAAAGAAGACAAAAGGAATGAAGGGTGAAATAGGAGAATGGTGTAGCCAATGAATGTAGTGCCAAGAAAGGGATAGTCACTAATAAAATCTTTCATCTTTATCATGTCCATCCCTAAGCCAACATTACAAGCCATATCAAGTCCTATAGTGATCTTAATTTGACCATCTAACAAACCAAAGCAGAGAAAATAAGGGCAAGGCTATGGTATCTGATGCATAATATGTCACACCCCGCCTTGGGGGGGGTACGACTGGCACCTGGTGCCCTACTAAGATCTGACCTGCTAGACTGTTAAGCATGGGCGCGTCTGGCGCCTGGCTGGCTCTAACTCAGATTTCTGGAAACAAAGGGCTATATAACAGCTGTAAATATAGCCCCCTGGCCCATTGGCCTATCGCCTGCTGTACCTGTCTTGGCAGCTAACCAGAAATATAGTAACTCAGGGAAACCTATACGGGCCGACAAGGCCACCATGCTGTCTAGTTATCTGCTGCTTAATCAAAAAGCACAAAAAGAAGCTACGTGACCGGCAAGGTCACCACTACTGACAACTATGGCCTCACACGACCATCACAGAAGTAAGAGAGAGTAAAGACAACTATACAACTGCACGGCCCCACACGACCGGCTCATCTGACCACAGGGATTTCATACAGAATACAAGCCTCTAGGAATAGTAATAGAACTGATCGGGACAGGGCCCCGACCTACCCATGCTATATACAACAAAAGGAACTGAACTACACCTCTGAAATTCAGCCTCCGGATGACTGGAGCTGAATACTCAACCGCTGACAAGGAGTCACGTAGAATCGCCTGCTCGTCTAGGAGTACCTGCAGGCAAGTAATGCAGCGCCCCACTGGGCGTCAGTACCACTGGTACTGAGTATGTAAAGCAACTGAAATAATATAACTGAAAACATCATCTGAAAGCAATAATATGACTGATGAAGCAGAAGTAGGAGGAATAACTTAACTGTCTAATGAAGTAGATCGTACCTGTTCTTACTGATACCGAAGGAAGTAGGAATCATACCTGGAGGCGTATCATTCTACTACCAACCCACTCGCGTCTAATATAACATAGCATAGCATACATAACATAACATAGCACACACAAACCTTACCCGGCCCCCATAAGCCGGGAGGTACAATCAACACAGAATCTATGCCCCTACCCCGGTCATCCCATCTCCTATAGTGGCTGTAAGCATCCTGCCGATCCCTGGGTATGCACTTGGGCTCGCTGAGCCCCTGACTATAACTGTATCTGAGTCCGAAGGACTCTAAATCAACACCCCGTGCGTACCCGCTCGACGGGGGTGTATAAGGGCCGACCAAGGCACAATATGGGGAAACTGGCATCCCATCTTCGTCCCCTTGCGGGACGGCATATCACTCCGTAGAGTGACGTATCCTCGTCCTCTGGCGGATGAGTCGATACAGCTATTAACCCTGGGCGGTCAGGGATGCTAGGTAATCCAACCCCAATCAATACAACGGTCTCAACTAATCATGCTGTCTGTGTATCTCATAAACTAAGGCTAACAGGTGTAAGGTATCATATAAATCACATACTGATCTAATAATAGCAATCTATAAGTGTCTGATACATGCTGAGACAGGTAAGTATAAATATGAATATAGCCTCCTGTCAAACTGTACTGGGGCAAAGGTTATACAAGAAGGTGTTTCTGCTGAAAGCTATACTGTTTACTGAGTTTCTGTATTAACATGATTTCCTATTTCTAACATGCTTTCTAAACTTTATTTAGTTGCTATGCTATGTCTGAAATGCTTTACGGATACTGTACTACTTCACGAGGCTTCAGCTAAACACAACAGTATCTTAACATGGCATATTACATCATATACTGAATATACTGGGCAATCTTAATCACTTACGCCCGAATCTATATCGTACGGATAGGTATCGTACACGTTACAACCCAAAACTTCTCATATTGCACCAATATTCAAAATAACACGATAATCGATTTCTAAACATGCAACTGGTCTGTAAATTACTATACTGCTTCGAGGTTACTCAACTTGCCGAGGAAACTTAACTTTACATACCTTATCTTTGAATATTCGTCCGTCGGACGAGGCTCGGCTGGTACTTCAACTATTTTCTCCCAACTGCATTCATAAATACGTCAATCAATACTAAATACAACGTTATTGTAAAGAGCAACGTTACGTTCGATTTAATTTATAGCCTAAACTTAGGGTTATCGAAAGACGGTCAAAAACTCGCTATTTTTCAGCGGCCCAGAAGGGAGAAATATTTACTTCTCAGCTAGGAACACATAGACATTAATTTAGAGCAATTCTACTTACTTTAGTTCGGCGGCTCGCCGATTCGTCGGCCGTATTTCGCGAAACTAATTCCATAGAAATGCTCTCTGCTGCTAAATACCTTGGTATCTAGGATTAATTTGGGTTTGGGCAGCGTTTGGCAGCGTAATCGGACGGAAATATTTAATTTTCCTTCGTCTTCCTCTGTTTACTGCGCTTTTCTGGAAATTTTCAAGTGATATTTGATTTTAAGCCAAAGTGGGGGCTTATATACTTGGGCCTGAACCTGGGCAACGTGTCACGGAGCCATCGCGGAGGCCTCACCTCCGTGACACGCTGCCATCGCGGAGGGGCTCTGCCTCGGCTCCTCCCGCGATGGTTCGATGGGTTTCTCGTCCGATCTTTTCCCGGGCCTTTCCCTAGCACGTATGGCTTTCAAATATGTTTAACCAACGTGCGAATAGGTCATCTAAGTACCGAGAATTCTACGGGGTATAACATTCTCCCCCCCTTAGGAACATTCGTCCCCGAATGTATACTGCTATCTAGAGAGCTGTTCACTCTAGTTTCTGGAAAAATTTAGGCAGAGTTTCCCCTGTAATATGGACTATCGCAACGCCCTGAAACGCAGAAAAAGTCCAACACAGGCACTGCACACAATATTCTACAATCCACTGGACAACTGAATACCACTTCTTTCTTTATCATTTACAACATACATACCATAAAGTACTGTGTAAATAATAATACGGACATACCTGTCATCTGACTAGGCCTGAAATAAGTGAGGATATCTGATTTTCATGTCTTCTTCAGCCTCCCACGTCATTTCTTCCCGACTTCTGTTACGCCACAATACTTTGACAGATGCAACATCTTTAGTTCTCAGCCTGCGAATTTGTCTGTCTAAGATAGCTACGGGAACCTCTTCATAGGCTAACTCCTCTGTGACCTGAACATCCTGGACTGGAACTACTGTAGAAGGGTCCCCTACAAACTTTCTTAACATGGAAACGTGGAATACTGGGTGAACGGATGCTAATTCTGGAGGCAAGTTTAACTCATATGCCACGCGGCCTATTCTTCGCCGAATTTGGTACGGCCCAATGAATCTTGGGCTAAGCTTGCCTTTCTTGCCAAACCTCATTACCCCTTTCATCGGGGACACTTTCAGATATACCCAGTCGTTTACCGAAAATTCTAAATTTCTGCGCCGTCTATCTGCATATGACTTCTGACGGCTCTGAGCGGTCAGTAAACGTTCTCGGATAAGCTTTATCTTTTCCTCGGACTGTCGTACAATGTCTGGGCCAACTAATGCTGATTCTCCTATCTCAAACCAGCCCACCGGCGATGTACATTTCCGCCCGTACAATGCCTCGAAAGGCGCCATCTGAATAGCTGAATGGCAGCTGTTATTATAAGCAAATTCGATTAACGAAAGATGTTCATCCCAGCTACCCCCAAAATCTAACACACACGCTCGTAGCATATCTTCGAGCGTCTAAATTGTACGTTCAGCTTGCCCGTCTGTCTGAGGATGGAATGCTGTGCTCATATTAATCTGCGTCCCCAGACCTTTCTGAAATGACTGCCAGAACCTGGCTGTAAACTGTGCCCCTCTGTCTGAAATGATGGACACCGGCACTCCATGTAATCTAACTATTTCTCTGATATACAATTCGGCAAAATCCTCAGCTGAGAAGGTAGCCCTTACTGGCAAGAAATGAGCTGATTTTGTCAGCCTATCAACTATTACCCAAATGGAATCATTTCTGCGTCTAGTACGGGGTAACCCTGTTACAAAATCCATATTTATTGCTTCCCATTTCCACATAGGTATTGATATCTCTTGAGTCAAACCGCCCGGTTTCTGGTGCTCGATTTTACCTGCTGACAATTAGAACATCTAGACATAAATTCAGCTATCTCAGCTTTCATACCTGGCCACCAATATATGTCTCTGATATTGTGGTACATTTTCGTCGCCCCTGGATGAAGGGAATAGCGAGCGTAGTGTACCTCGTGCATGATCTGCCCACGAAGTCCTGAGACATTCGGAACACAAAGGCGGCCCTTACAATGTAGCACATCATCCTCGGTTATCTGAAAATCTGGCTCCTTACCTTTCTGAATTCTATCTCTGAGCTGGACTAAATCGGGATCCTCGTACTGTCGTTCTTTTACCTCTGCAACCAATGATGACACTGCAGAATTCTGAATTACGGCCCCATTATTTTCTGTTTCCATTACTCGAACGGCTAGGCCAGCTAACTGATGGATTTCTTTGGCTAACTTCTGCTTCTCAGGTCGCAAATACACTAAACTCCCCATTGACTTACGGCTCAGGGCATCTGCTACAACATTAGCTTTTCCGGGGTGGTATAGAATATTCACATCATAGTCTTTTAACAACTCCAACCAGCAGCGTTGCCGCAGATTCAACTCCCTCTGAGTGAAAATGTACTGTAGGCTCTTATGATCTGTATAAATATCAACATGAACGCCGTACAGATAATGCCTCCACATCTTTAGGGCATGAATTACTGCGGCCAATTCTAGGTCATGGGTAGGGTAATTCTTTACGTGTTTCCTCAACTGTCTGGAAGCATATGCAATTACTCTACCATACTGCATCAACACACAGCCCAACCCGACACCTGACGCGTCGCAATAAACTGAATACCCTTCTGTGCCTTCCGGCAGTGCTAGTACTGGGGCGAAGGTTAACCTGTCTTTCAATTCCTGGAAACTCTGCTCACATGCCTCCGTCCACTGAAACTTGGCTGCTTTCTGTGTCAATTTAGTTAAAGGTGCTGCAATGGTTGAGAACCCTTCAACGAACCTCCGATAGTATCCTGCCAACCCCAGAAAGCTACGAACTTCAGTCGGGGTGGTAGGCCTGGGCCATGACTTAACTGCTTCTATCTTCTGCTTGTCTACCTGTATACCAGCGTCTGAGACTATATGCCCCAAAAAGGCCACTGAGTTAAGCCAGAATTCACACTTCGAAAATTTAGCATACAACTGGCGGTCCCTGAGAATCTGGAGCACTGTCCGCAAATGAGTCCGGTGATCTGCCTCAGAACGAGAATACACCAGAATATCATCAATAAATACTATCACGAACAAGTCCAGGAAAGGTCTGAAAATACTGTTCATCAGGTCCATAAAGACTGCCGGGGCATTTGTTAGCCCGAAGGACATAACCAGAAATTCAAAATGTCCATATCGGGTCCTGAATGCTGTCTTAGGGATGTCCCTCTCACGTACTCGAACCTGGTGATATCCGGACCGCAAGTCAATCTTAGAAAAGTATCTGGCTCCCTGCAACTGATCAAATAAGTCATCAATTCTGGGAAGCGGATACTTGTTCTTTACTGTAACTTTGTTTAGCTGCCGATAGTCTATGCACATTCGGAGCGAGCCATCTTTCTTTCTCACGAACAAGACTGGCGCACCCCACGGGGAAGTACTCGGCCTGATAAAACCTTTATCTAACAAGTCTTTCAACTGCTCCTTTAATTCTCTGAGTTCTGCAGGAGCCATACAATAAGGAGGTATTGATATTGGCTGAGTGCCTGGTAGCAAGTCAATAGCAAAGTCTATTTCCCTTTCTGAGGGAATACCAGGTAACTCATCAGGAAATACATCTGGGAATTCATTTACCACTAGGACAGACTGGAGTGTCGGAGATTCTGCTTGGACATCCTGAACTCTGACCAGATGATAAATACACCCCTTAGATATCAACTTTCTCGCCTGAAGGTAGGAAATAAACCTACCTTTTGGCGTCGCGGTGCTGCCCTTCCACTCCCGTACTGCCTCCCCCGGGAAGTGGAATCGGACCGTTTTGGTCCAACATTCAACATTAGCAAAACATGGTACTAACCAATCCATGCCCATTATGGCATCGAAGTCTATCATTTCTAGCTCGACCAGATCTACTGTGGTCTGACGATCAGCAACCTCTACTGTACACCCGCGGTAAATTCGGCTAGCTGTGATAGAGTCACCGACGGGCGTGGAAACTAGGAAGGGCTGCTGTAATGATTCTGGTACAATACTAAACTTCCGTGCCACAAATGGAGTAATATAGGACAAAGTAGACCCTGGATCAATTAGCACATAAGCAGGGTGTGAGCAGATAGTTAGCATACCTGTCACAACCTCAGGCGATGCCTCTGAATCTTGCCTCCCTGGTAAGGCATATGTGCGGCTTGGACCCGCACCTGTACTGGAGGTCCCTGATCTGCCCCGACCCCTGCCTGCTGAAACTGGGGGCCTGCGCCCAGTCGAGGATGCTGTAGCTCGTGATCCTGTTGATGCCCTATCCTGTCTGTCCCGGTCCTCACGACCTCTGGCTGGGCAATCTCTCATCAAATGGCCTTCTTGGCCACAAATATCGCATGCAGTGGAACCATACCTGCATGCTCCAGAATGGCGTCGGCTGCATATAGGGCAAAGTGGTAGGGTATACCTACTCTGCTCCGCCCTCCTCTGTGACGGTGAGTCTGCCGTCTGCGAACCTCTACCAGCCTCTAACTGCCCCCTGCGGTTGGATCTACCTCCCTGTGACTGTGGCGGAGGTGGGGGCCTGGGCGGCCTGTCTGACAATCGTGGCCTGGGTCCTCCCCGGGCCTCTCTTTGTAACTCAGCTGGCCTATCCCGGCGACGCTGCTCCTGATTAACCCTTCTGATTTCCCGATGTCGCTGTCTGATGCCCTCAATATTCTGGGCAAATGCCTGGATTCGGGAAATATCCATATCTTCTCGCAGTGTGGCCGTGATACAAGTCTCGACATACTCTGGGTTCAACCCCATAATAAAACGGTGCACTCTGGATGCCATGGTATCCACGAAAGCCGGTGCATATCGAGCCAAGGAGTCAAACCGCAAGGAATATTCCCGAACACTCATGGCCCCCTGTTCCAGATGTAGGAATTGGTCTACCCGGGCCTGTCGGATCTCCCGCGGCAAATAGTGATCTAGAAAGGCTCCTGAAAAGCTGGACCAGGTGGGAGGGGGAACATCTCTCCCTCGGGACCTCTCCCAGCTTTCATACCATAACACCGCAATATCTCGCAACCGGAATGCGGCCAATTCAACTGACTCAGTAGGCGTAGCATGCATAACCCTGAAGATTCTCTACATCTGATCCAGAAAATCCTGGGGGTCCTCTGTTCGGTCCGTGCCTGTGAACTGTGGGGGATTCAGGGCTAAGAACTCTCGGACCCTCGAACTACCGGGCCCTCCTGATACTTCTGCAACTGTGGATGGCATTTGCTGACGCTGAGCAGCCATCATCTGTGCTATCATAACTACCGCACTCCTAACCTCCTGGTCGGAAGGTGTTGGTATAGGGATTGCTGAAGACACTGTCGCTCCAAACGGCTCCTGACGTGGTGGAGACTGCTGAGGAGGCTGAGATGAAGCCTCTGTAGGGCCCTCTGATCGGGCTGTCTCCAAATGAGGGGGAGGCATCCTGCGGGTGCCCTCCCCTGCTGCAATGTCTAAGCTCCGACCTATGACGGGATGGCGCTGGTCTGACATTATCTGTAGCCAAAGAATATGGTAAGATTTTAGGAATTCAACCCTATACTGTACCGCTCTATGGCACGACTGAATCAGAATAAAAGACAACCATCCTATCATGCCTTGCAGCCTCCTACCCATAGTATGTAGTGCACAACACATCCATGGACAGGACTCTACTTAGCACGGCTTGCAGACTCCCTGGGATACGACCTGCTCTGATACCAAGTTTGTCACACCCCGCCTTGGGGGGGGTACGACTGGCACCTGGTGCCCTACTAAGATCTGACCTGCTAGACTGTTAAGCCTGGGCGCGTCTGGCGCCTGGCTGGCTCTAACTCAGATTTCTGGAAACAAAGGGCTATATAACGGCTGTAAATATTGCCCCCTAGCCCATTGGCCTATCGCCTGCTGTACCTGTCTTGGCAGCTAACCAGAAATATAGTAACTCAGGGAAACCTATACGGGCCGACAAGGCCACCATGCTGTCTAGTTATCTGCTGCTTAATCAAAAAGCACAAAAAGAAGCTACGTGACCGGCAAGGTCACCACTACTGACAACTATGGCCTCACACGACCATCACAGAAGTAAGAGAGAGTAAAGACAACTATACAACTGCACGGCCCCACACGACCGGCTCATCTGACCATAAGGATTTCATACAGAATGCAATCCTCTAGGAATAGTAATAGAACTGATCGGGATAGGGCCCCGACCTACCCATGCTATATACAACAAAAGGAACTGAACTACACCTCTGAAATTCAGCCTCCGGATGACTGGAGCTGAATACTCAACCGCTGACAGGGAGTCACGTAGAATCGCCTGCTCGTCTAGGAGTACCTGCAGGCAAGTAATGCAGCGCCCCACTGGGCGTCAGTACCACTGGTACTAAGTATGTAAAGCAACTGAAATAATATAACTGAAAACATCATCTGAAAGCAATAATATGACTGATGAAGCAGAAGTAGGAGGAATAACTTAACTGTCTAATGAAGTAGATCGTACCTGTTCTTACTGATACCGAAGGAAGTAGGAATCATACCTGGAGGCGTATTTTTCTACTACCAACCCACTCGCGTCTAATATAACATAGCATAGCATACATAACATAACATAGCACACACAAACCTTACCCGGCCCACATAAGCCGGGAGGTACAATCAACACAGAATCTATGCCCCTACCCCGGTCATCCCATCTCCTATAGTGGCTGTAAGCATCCTGCCGGTCCCTGGGTATGCACTTGGGCTTGCTGAGCCCCTGACTATAACTGTATCTGAGTCTGAAGGACTCTAAATCAACACCCCGGGCGTACCCGCTCGACGGGGGTGTATAAGGGCCGACCAAGGCACAATATGGGGAAACTGGCATCCCATCTTCGTCCCCTTGCGGGACGGCATATCACTCCGTAGAGTGACGTATCCTCGTCCTCTGGCGGATGAGTCGATACAGCTATTAACCCTGGGCGGTCAGGGATGCTAGGTAATCCAACCCCAATCAATACAACGGTCTCAACTAATCATGCTGTCTGTGTATCTCATAAACTAAGGCTAACAGGTGTAAGGTATCATATAAATCACATACTGAGCTAATAATAGCAATCTATAAGTGTCTGATACATGCTGAGACAGGTAAGTATAAATATGAATATAGCCTCCTGTCAAACTGTACTGGGGCAAAGGTTATACAAGAAGGTGTTTCTGCTGAAAGCTATACTGTTTACTGAGTTTCTGTATTAACATGATTTCCTATTTCTAACATGCTTTCTAAACTTTATTTAGTTGCTATGCTATGTCTGAAATGCTTTACGGATACTGTACTACTTCACGAGGCTTCAGCTAAACACAACAGTATCTTAACATGGCATATTACATCATATACTAAATATACTGGGCAATCTTAATCACTTACGCCCGAATCTATATCGTACGGATAGGTATCGTACACGTTACAACCCAAAACTTCTCATATTGCACCAATATTCAAAATAACACGATAATCGATTTCTAAACATGCAACTAGTCTGTAAATTACTATACTGCTTCGAGGTTACTCAACTTGCCGAGGAAACTTAACTTTACATACCTTATCTTTGAATATTCGTCCGTCGGACGAGGCTCGGCTGGTACTTCAACTATTTTCTCCCAACTGCATTCATAAATACGTCAATCAATACTAAATACAACGTTATTGTAAAGAGCAACGTTACTTTCGATTTAATTTATAGCCTAAACTTAGGCTTATCGAAAGACGGTCAAAAACTCGCTATTTTTCAGCGGCCCAGAAGGGAGAAATATTTACTTCTCAGCTAGGAACACATAGACATTAATTTAGAGCAATTCTACTTACTTTAGTTCGGCGGCTCGCCGATTCGTCGGCCGTATTTCGCGAAACTAATTCCATAGAAATGCTCTCTGCTGCTAAATACCTTGGTATCTAGGATTAATTTGGGTTTGGGCAGCGTTTGGCAGCGTAATCGGACGGAAATATTTAATTTTCCTTCGTCTTCCTCTGTTTACTGCGCTTTTCTGGAAATTTTCAAGTGATATTTGATTTTAAGCCAAAGTGGGGGCTTATATACTTGGGCCTGAACCTGGGCAACGTGTCACGGAGCCATCGCGGAGGCCTCACCTCCGTGACACGCTGCCATCGCGGAGGGGCTCTGCCTCGGCTCCTCCCGCGATGGTTCGACGGGTTTCTCGTCCGATCTTTTCCCGGGCCTTTCCCTAGCACGTATGGCTTTCAAATATGTTTAACCAACGTGCGAATAGGTCATCTAAGTACCGGGAATTCTACGGGGTATAACATAATACTTGCAGTTCTTTGAGATAGTGAGTGCTTCATTTGCCTAGTCCCATGTTTCAATTGATACTTCATACTAGAGTGAGGACTTCATTTTTTGTGAGGGTACATGGATTATGTTTTCTCTTACCATTGGTCTGTGTGAAACACATAGGTGATGACTTGATTTCTTGTTGATAGCTAGATGATATGTCTTGATCCCTGAATATGATGTTTTGATGTTGCTTGCAATACATTAGCTTATGATGTTTTAAGAGGAAGGGTCAATATACAATGCACAAATTTGTTTGGGTTTTGGCTATAGTACCTTAAGTTTATTTTCTAGTTGAGCGTTGTGTTTAGTTTTTCTTTTTCTTTGCCCGAGGATATGCAAAAGTCTTAAGTTGAGGGTGTTGATGTACTGTAGATTTACAGCACTATTGACGCTTAAATCTAAGAAAATAGCATGGACTTAGGTGTACTTATGTGGATATGAGGCACTTTTCCTTTGATTTCAAGATAAATAGGTGTTGGAACATTAAATTGCAAAAGGGAGTTAAAAGTGCGCAAAAAAGGGAAAAAAGTGCAGACCACAGTACGATCTGTAGGATGGACCTACGAGTCGTACTGAAGGCCCTAATAAGAAGCTGAAAACTTAACCTGGAAGATTGATCCCATGAGATTTGTCAGGGATCGTACCATGGTGGTACGAGTCGTGGTAAGCCAGTCGTGATGAAATCCATAATAATTGCACAGGAGGCTGATTCTCAGTACAAGAGAACCTTACGACCCATGAGATGAAGGTACGAGTCATACCATACTGGTCATGGTGAAGTTCAGAAAAATTTCAAGAGTACCCAGATCAAGCCACGGGTGTAATGTATGAGTCGTAGGAAGTAGGTACGAATCGTACCTTGGCCCAACACTTAGCAAACATTCAGCCAACAATCCAAGCTACAAGTCGATGCCATGGTCCGTGAGAAGCCCCTACGAGTCATAGGTGGACACGTGACGAGGTCGGCAATAGATATGAAAAGCAGTCCTGTTAGTTTAGGAAAAGGCTTCTTATGTCTCTATAAATACTTTTTATGTTTTATTTTTCTTAGAGGACAACGAATAGACTTAATTCTAGTAGGAAAACATTGTAGTAAGGAGTTTTACATCATTACAAGAGAGAATTGAGTTGGTTCAACCTTGTGATGAACCTTTTCTTGAATTCATCTTGTTCTTGCTACTTGTTATTCATGATTTCATGGTTTAATTGAAGGAATGGTTCTTTCTCTCAATCAACTTTGTAAGTATTGTTTTATGTTTTCAATCATGAACACAAATCACAACCTTGCAACTATGAGAGGCTAAAACCTCCATAGCTAGGGTGGGAACCATGGTGGATTAACAAGTTAGGGTTGCACAAAGTGATTCTGAAACCAATACTAATTACTTATATTGTATTCTCTTCATCTTTAATGATTCTTAGCAGTGTACAATGTTAGAAAGTGCCTAAATTCTTTACTTTCTTTGGTCGAAGAGGTAGAGATTAGGAAAAGAGAATTACAACAGAACCTTGATCTTGATGATCATATTATTAACTTGAGTTGTGATCGTAGGATAGTTATATCTTGAATTTAGTGATAACAGTTAGTTTGCAAAACTCATGAGACTTGGTCGAGTAATTGAGGATAGTCATTCAATAGGTATTGGTCGATCATTTGAATGAACCTAAGTTATCAGTACTGTAAGTAAGTATTGGTAAAGATTATGAGTGTATACCCAAAGTTGTTATGAACCCATGGGGAACACAAACCCTAGTTATTCCTTTAATTATTGATTCACAAATATAATCTTGACCGCTTTTTATTTCTATTATTGATTTTTATTAGAATCCTCCCCCCATTATGAAGTAATTACCATACAAGTTCATCTACCGGCTGTAATCTAGATCTTCCATATTCCCTGTGGGGTCGACCTCAACCTCTTAGTTGGATTCTTTATTGACAACGTCCGCTTCATACTTCAGTTGGAAGTGTGGTTTGAGCGTTATCAACATCCTGATGCTCATTTCTTGACATTCAGTGGTGAGTCCAGGCTTTATCAGCCCGCTACAGTCTGGAGGTGATTCCGTACTCCTCCAGAGCTAGATACTCATGCCTTTCCCAAACTTCTATAGGCTGAGATTTGGGATTCGTGCCCCATGCACCATACTAGGAAGGATTTTACTGGCCAAGGTTACCAACCTGTATCGTCCTAACCCGCACTCGGCCAGTTCCCATTATATAATCGCTCTGCCCCTCAACAAAATAAACTGGGGGCCATAGGCTTTATTCTCTAGGTATCCCCTATCGCCATCCACACGCTGTGGTGGGATTAGTCTATTTCTGATCTGAGCTTTACTATTGCTGGGAGACTACTGCTTATGGATTTCTCATATGTACTCACCTGCTTCTAGCATTCCTACTTTTTGTAGTAGTGAATGTCTAGGTGTCCTAGTTAAGTATTAGGGCTTTTGACCACTTTTCTAACACCCCCCCCCCCAGGAATCAACGGATCTAGCCCTCATCTATTATTTTCTCTTGGCAACATAGCATCAATACTTACACTTTCTACTGTATTGAGGAAGGCTGGGAGGCAGGAGTTAACCATATCATACTACGGTGGAGCTAAGGTACGAACTCAGCAAACTCTAAAAATATGGAGATGAGAGTCTCGTAATTTCACAATCCCTCGTGCCTTTCAAGTAATCTAATACTAACTACTACCTCTGTCTAATAGTGAGTATTTACTGAATAAATCATGATGTATATACTACACTCTTGACCTCCTGTTTCGAGGGTGTAGAAAGAATCGAGAATGATGTTGGCATGTCTGTTACCTTATAAGGTTCCTGGTGCCCCAGGAGAATACTGGGGAGATTAAAAGAATGCCTCTCTTTCACCCTCAGGATGGGTTGTCCTCTATATGTGGCACCTCACTGGTACCCTCTCCTGCTGTTGTATCTGACTTGCGACTTGTTGTAGTATGTCTTATGTCAAACATTATTCTAGACAGACATAACAAAGAAAGCTTAGGGACTTAATCCTATACAACTTCGCTCTGTAGCACGATCTGAGAAGGAGGGGTAACCATACTGTCATTCCTCGTAGCCTCCTGCTTATAAAATGTGGTGCACAACACATTTATAAACAAAAATCTACAATACACGACTTGTAGATTCCCTAGGATACGACGTTGCTCTGATACCAAGTTTGTCACGCCCATCTTGGGAGGCATGACTAGAACCTAATGCCACACTAGGACCTGGGCTGACCTGGTTGTGTCTGGTGCCTGCCAACCACTAAAATAAAGAAAAAAAACTATTATATCTCAGTTGTAAATACAGCCTCGAGCCGACAAGGCCATGGAGTAAACCTGTAAAAGAAAACAGCTAACCCAACAACATAACAATAAATGGGATCCTATGCAAGCCGACAAGACCACCATGTTGTCTAGTCATAACAGAATGAAAACCAGCAGTCATATTTATACTATAGCTGACAAGGATGCTAACTAAAAGCTAGAATAGGCCCCACACAACCAACATGCAAAATATACATATATAGGCCCCCACATGGCCAACAACAACAAACTAACTGAAAGCTATAGTTTGCAAGCCTCTAAGAGTGGAATAGTGGTCGGGACAGGGCCCCGACCAACCTAAAACTATACGACAAAAGAGAACTTCCACTACCTGGAAACTCCGAATGAAAGGAGCTGACCAATCTGCTGACTTCTAATAGCTGCTAAAGGAGGTCCTGAAACCTGTCTGTCTAAACCTGCAGGAAAGTATGTAGCGCCTCATAGTTGGGCGTCAGTACAATATGTACCGAATATATAAGTCAGTAATAAAACTGAATAAGAGTTGATAAAGAAATGAAAGTAATCAGCGACAAAGAGTAGAAGTTAACCTAGAAGCTTTCTTATCCATAACCTGCATCTCGCAAATGACTACACAAATAAGAACTGAAGCTGCATGACTATACATTCATAAACTATATCCAATAGCAAGAATGCAAACAAGAACCTAACCTGGCCTCCATAATCCTGAAAGGTGCAAGCAACACTAAAATAACCTACTAGGGCCCCCATAAGCCCTGTAAAGTATAATTCAATCTATATACCCCTATCCAGGTCCTTATGATTCTACTGGTAACTATAGCTAACCTACCTGGCCTCTGGGTCTACAACTGAGCTCGCTAGACTCCTATAACCGTGTCTGAGCCCGTTGGGCTCCTGTAATTGCACCGTAGGCACACAAGGCTCGACGGAGGGTCAGTAATGCCACTATGGCATAAGAAGAGGTCCATACGTGGATGGACATAAATATGGCCTTATAGGCCTAAATATAGTCCTTTCAGACATCACATAGCTCCTCTGAGAGACATCACGTAGCTCCTCTAAGCGATATCATATAGCTCATCTAAGTGATCCATGGCCCCGTAGGTGCGTCATGGTTAGAAATCCTAAAGTTGGTCAATGGAAGGCTATCCTAGATGGGGTCAATCCCGATCGAAGTACTACATTTTAGTCTCAATCTAGCCACTCAAAAGGCGTATTTGGCCCCTTAGGCCTAACACGACCACTACTCGCCCTTAAAATAGTCTATATAGCTACCAACTGGCACACCCCGTGTGCCTACACCTAACCAGAGGGTCCTGGCAGTAATTATAATCTCTAACGGCCCAGGAAGAATAGGGCGAGGTCCGGAGTGGCCTAAGAGATACCTTGAAGATCAAACTAGAACAATGATAGCTCATAAGCAAACAGTAAGTTCGTCACCAACTATTTAGTTCCTCTTAGAACAACTAGGGGGCTGCTACTGATTGTACATGCTCTTAAGAAGTCAACGCTAACTCTCTATAAGCAGTTTACTATAACTCTTAGCCTGGAAGTAACACTGTGATACTCTGGTCCTAGTCCCTTTAGACCTTAACTTAGTCTATCCAGATTTCATATGGCTCCTTTGGGCTATTCATAGCCATGTAGGCAGGTATATCTGGACCTCGTCCTTCGTGGAAACTTGTACTTGGGTCCTTAAAAGTATCCTGAGATGTTGGCCTCACATCTAACTAATAATAAGGTTCCCTCCTTAGGGTATCATCTAGTCTATCAAACTTGCAACAATTGGAGTGGTTTCCTGAGCGACCTATATGACAAACATTGAGTCGGCTGAAACTAACGGTCACTGACCGTAGCTAATCATATGTCAATCTATCTCTTAGTTTACTAGGCAACCCTAGTGCCATTGCCTCAAAGGTAAGACCACCTTATCCCAATTTTGTCCCTGGAGGTGTCAAGGTATGCCAACGGCCCCTGGGCGAGATTTACTGACAATATAGGTGTCAAACCAAAATTTATACCGCCCGGCTACTCCCTATGTTGTCCAACATACCAAGTCAGGCCACACAGCTAACAATAAATATAATACCCCAGAAGTGCCTTAGACTGGACCTGAGATTTTAAAATGGAAGTTGGCAGAATCTAGGAAATTTTCCACAGAACGGGTCACATAACAGATTGTTGGTCCAACCAATGACCCGTGGGAAGCGTCCGTGGTGAGGTTTGACCGGGTGGAAGTTGGAAGTAACGGACCACATTCCAACGGACCACGTAACGACCTGTTGTTTGATACCACAAGTCATTGTTTGAGGTCGTGGGGAGACTGGTCCTTAGCCTGAGAGGAAGTAATGGGTCATGGGATGATCCATCCTGAGCTATAATGGATCGTGGTGAGCAACTGTAGGAAGGAGTATTAAAACCTCCAGTCGACGTAACGGAAGGAAACCACGACTCATTGGAAGGATGAACGAGTCGTGGTTTGGCTTGTGGGAAGGCTTGGTGCAGGACGTCAAAGGGGAAACAATGAAAAATATAACGGACCTTGTCTAAAGTGAAGACTCGTCTGGTCGAGTCGTGGGATCAAATCTGAGAAAGTGAAGTTGGGTAGTGGGTGAAACGGACGGATACCACGAGTCGTGGTATCCAGGTACAACTCGTTGGATCATCCGTGGTCTTAGGAAGTACAAAATTTCAGGGAATTTTCGTTATTCCTAATCCATAAGGTCCTAAACTACATCGTTTAAGGCTCGAAATGCAGTGTTTTATGAGGGTAAAACCTATCCTAGGTCATTCATTTCCATTCATGCATATTGAAGGGGTTTAGGAGGTGATCGAGTAAGAGTTCTTCAAGTTTCCTTGAATCCTTCATAGGGATTTCAAGGAGTGATAGAATTTGATATTCTCCAGGTATGTAGGGTTATGAGTGGGTGAATCTTTCACACCCATGCCCAATCCCTCTCTAAATCATGAATTTTCTATGTCAATTCCATGGGATTTTAACCCAATACATGAAATTCCTAATTTTCTACATGGGTATGATTTAAATATGTTTCTACTATCAAATTATGATTCATGTGCAAGTTTTATATTGTTTTCAATTAAAATCATGTTTCAAGCTTTATAAATTAAAATGCCCATCTATGAGAAAATCATGAAAGTTGAGATTTATGATGAATGTTCAAGTATGATGAAATATTATTGATGAAAAGCATGTTATCAAGTTACATATGTTTATAATCATGTTTTCAATGTGAATTGAGTATTTTTAGGCATGTTAAAGTATTGGGCAATGCCCACATGTTCAAGTATGATTTATGATTTCCCGAATTAAGCTTACCACATAGTTTTGGAGCGAAGACTCCCAATTATTTTTAAGCTTGTGGTATGGTTAGAGCTAAAAGCTTCTCATATGCATAATTTCATATTTGAGATGTATTTAATTATTGAGCTTGGTTAATTTACGATTGTGAGCTTCGTTGAAAAATGATGGAGAGCATATGCATGTTTTTGGGAGTAGCATCTAGCACCGAGTAGGCTAAGGGTTTATCACCCTATGTCTCAGAACTACGTGCCAACGTAGGATATTACTTACATATATATATATACTTTGGGACCTCCCTTATGAGCTATCCCCTGCCCCGATTGGGCCCCAAGCTTGATATCGATATCATGAAGTCGTCCCTAGCCCTGGCAAGGCTTTGGATGGCTCATCCCACTTGAGTGTGATAGTTGGGACCATGTAAGCTCTATTGTGGTATGTCGGTTAAAAGACGAGTCTCCCATTGTTCCTCATGATTTCAGTTATGCATATTCATCAATCATGATATACATATCTATATATGTTCCAAAGCAGGTTTGACTCAATGTTCAGCTTTACTTATGATTTTCAAATTCTAGCTTTGGTTCAATCAATTCAGTTATGATGTTATGTTGTGTTGAGATCATAATTTCAGAAAAAAATAGCATGCAAGCCCTACTCTCAGATTTTTATTGTTTATGTTTTATGTTATGCATGTTTTAAACAATTTTACTTATCTAAGCGGTTTTACTTACCTTGCATACTCGATAGATTTCACGTACTGACCGCATACTCTATGTTGTATCGTTTAATGATAAAGGCCCCGGTACTCAAACTCAACCCCGTCAGTAGCCAATTCCAGAGTTAGCACCCAGCTTAGTGGTGAGTCCTCATCTTCCGAGGACCATTTGCTTTAAGATATTGATGTACTTTCAGTTTCAGTATTAGAGAGTTAGTTGGGGTCTTGTCCCATCAACTCATCAGATTTAGAGGCTTTTCAAATAATAGAATGTATTCAGTTTCAAATTCGTGTATTTCTGATGTTATACTTATTACAGACTTCCGCTAAGATTATCATGTCAATCCTTCTGTTTAATTGATTGAGTTAGATGTATGTTCATGCCATGGGTCGACTTGGGGTCTCTTGGGGCTCCTTGTCCTGTGTCGCGATCTAGGCCTCCATTGGGGTCGTGACAATAACCTTCTAAGGCCTTGGCACGATAGCAAAACATCATAATACCTCTAAATGGAAAACTATTGAACGGGGAACTCTCTATGGCCCACCCAGCATTAGTCATACTTAACATACCCTTTCCCGACGAGGGATACTATTGTATAATCTCAAAATGTCTTATAGCAGCTAACCATAACATATATAATCCTTATCTACTACCAGTAGCTAATTACAACATATAAGATCATTATCTACTAGCAGTAGCTAATCACTACATATAAGATCATTATCTACTTGTGAGGGCATAGGTCGTATCACTATACGACGAGAATAACTTGCCGAAGAGATAAGCCTTAACATACCTCGAATGCCGACTTTCTTCTACCTAATCATTTCCATCCTGAATCTAGTAATTCCTCTCAATTACAACCTTTACGCTTAGAGAATAAGGCTATTTTATTACTAAGACCAGGAAATAATGATATCTTTCAATAATATTAACTATAACTCAACTTCGTTCAATTCGATCGAAAACTCACAAATTTCCTAGAGTTTAGAAGGTAGAAATGCTTACCTACCACTTGCAGTTGCTTAGGACTTAATTAGAAGTGATTCTAACAACTTTTACTCAGCGCGATTCCGGTACTCCAAGTGAATTTTCAATAAATAACTCCATAGGATATTCCTCATAAGCCTAGAACTTGTTATCCAGGATGAATTTGCGTTTGGACCGAGTTTGGCGGCGTAATTTTGAGAAAGACAAATGAAATATAGAGAGAACCCTTCGTCCTTTATGAGGGTCTATTTTAGGAAATTTTAGAATGAAATAAATTGAACATAAAACCTTTAAATAGGCTTGAGGCGGTGGCAGGGGTGGTGTGGCGCGTCGGCCATAGCGCCAGGCTAGGGGCGCGATGCATCGGCCTGGAAGCGCGGCGTGGCGCCCAGGGCGCCTGGCCTCTGGCCCCATCCTCTTGCTCTCTTGATGTCGTGTACGTACACTCATCCCTCAGTCCCTTTCTTTCATGCTTCATACTTCACAACTCTCAACATACATACACACATGTCACTTAAACAATAGAAACTTACGGGGTGTAACACAATGATTCTTTGGTGCTGACAATGACTCATTGTCTGAATCGTTCTGAGATAAAATTTTTTGGGTCTTTCTGGTTTTTTCATGTTTAGTCTGAGTTTGGTCTAGGAAAGTTTTGGGGTGTTACAATATATCCTCCTTGGAATCATTCGTCCTCGAATGAAGGCTAAATAAGCTGAAAGACTGGGAAATGAGCTGCAAATTCCCAACTGAGAACTATAAATTGATTTCTGAAGAAGTGACTGACTCTGGAGTGATATAGGCACACCAACTGAGTTAATTCAAGTAGGATGCATACTTAAGACATGAATAGAGCTGATGAGTACGGAACTGAATAGAGTACTGAGGAGGAATTTAATACCTGATGTTGAAGCGGAACTGGAAGGGAATAAATGAGGGTATTTGCCATCATGTCTGCCTCTGCTTCCCATGTGGCTCCTTCAACTAGCTAGTTTCTCCACAAAACTTTTACTAAAGCGACCTCCTTATTTCTCAGCATACGAACCTGACGGTCTAGGATGTCAACTACAACTTCCTCGTAAGAGAGGTTTTCCTTTACACCAACACTCTCTAGAGGTACTACTGTGGACCGATGCACTTCTTCAATAATTACACATGGAAGACTGGATGCACAGATGCTAATTCTGCAGGTAACTCTAACTCATAGGCCACATTGCTAATATATCTTAGGATTTTGTGGGGTCCCACATATGTCGGACTGAGTTTCCTTTTCTTTCAAACCTCATCACCCCTTTCATAGGTGAAATCTTCAAGTAAACCCAATCATCCACAGCAAACTCTAACTATCTCCTCCTCACATCTACATACGATCTTTTTTTGGCTCTGTGCTATTTTCAACCTTTCCCTGATAAGCTGAACTTTCTGCATAGCTTCGTGAACTGAATTTGGCCCTATCGTAGATTTACCAACTTCGAACCACCCTATAGGAGATCTATACGTCCTACCATATAATCCCTCGAACGGGGCCATTTGAATACTAGAGTGGTAGCTTTTGTTGTATGCAAACTCGATGAGAGGTAGGTGATCATCCCAACTGCCCTTGAAGTAAATCACACAAGCTCTCAACATGTATTCTAAGGTCTGAATGGTCCACTCGGCTTATCCATCTGTCTGCAAGCAACAAGTTGTGCTGAGCTTGACCTAAGTACCAAGTCCTTTTTGAAATGACTTCCAGAAATATGAGGTGAATTAGGTACCTCTATCTGAAATGATGGACAAGGGGACCCCATGCAGTCTGACTAACTCCCGGATGTACAGTCTAGCATAATCTTTAGCTGAGTCTGTAGTCTTAACTGGTAGGAAGTGTGCTGACTTGGTCATCCGGTCTACTACCACCCAAATTAAATCATGCTACCGACGAGTATGAGGTAAACATGTAATAAAGTCCATGTTCACCTCTTCCTACTTCCACATGGGTATGATGATATCCTAAGTCATATCCCTAGGTCTTTGATATTCAACTTTAACCTGCTGGCAGTTCGGACACCAAGCCACAAATTCTGCAATATCCCTCTTAATGTCGTTCCACCAATAGATTTATCGTAGGTCACGGTATATCTTAGTGCCACCTAGGTGAATAGAATATATAGAGCTGTGTGCTTCTGCCAATATTCTTGTCTCAAGTCATCTACATCTGGAACACACAGTCTTCCCTGGTAATGAAGCACACCATCTCCCCTTTTGGAGAAAACCTCGACTTATTTTCTTACCGCTTCCTTTAGTTTGAGTAGTATGAGGTCTTCATCCTGATTTGACTTAACCTCTACTACCAATGAGGATTCTGACCCACTCTGGATTACAACTCCGCCCTCAGCTAAATCAACTAATTGCACCCCCCATCAAGCTAACCTGTGAATATCCTTTGCCATCTATTTTTTGCCCTCTTCCACATGAGCAATGCTCCCCATGGACATCCTACTTAAGGAATCCGCCACTACATTGGCCTTGCCCAGGTGGTATAGCACACTCATGTTATAGTCTTTCAATAACTCCAGCCACTTTCTCTGACGAAGGTTCAAATCCTTCTGACTGAACACGTACTGAAGGCTCTTGTGGTTAGTGAAAATATCCTTGTGAACCCCATAAAGGTAATGCCTCCATATTTTTAAAGCAAACACCACTGTAGGCAATTCAAAATCATGACTCAGATAGTTCTTCTTATGAATCTTGAGCTGTCTGGAGGCATAAGCTATCACCTTACCCCGCTTCATTAGAACGCAACCGAGGGCCACTCGGGAAGCATCACAATAGACTACGAACCCATTTGTTCCTTCTGGTAAGGTCAAAACCAGAGCTGTAGTGAGTCGAGTCTTCAACTCTTGGAAACTCTTCTCAAACGTATCTGACCACTAAAATTTCACCTTTTTCTTAGTCAATTTAGTCAGAGGGGATGAAATGGAAGAAAACCCCTCTACAAACTATCGGTAAAAACCAGTTAAACCAGAAAAAACTCTTGATATCTATTGGAGAAGTGGGTCTTGGCCAATATTTTTTCGTTGCTATCTTCTGAGGATCCACCTGAATACCCTCTCCTGAGACCATATGACCAAGGAAGGCTACTAACTTCAGCCAGAACTCACACTTACTGAATTTAGCAAACAACACGCGGTCTTTGAGAGTCTACAACACTATCCTCAGGTGATTAGAATGGTCCTCTTCATTTCTGGAGTATACCAAGATGTCGTCTATAAACACAATGATGAACATGTCCAGGTACGGCTTGAATACCCTGTTCATCAGGTCCATAAAAGTTGTAGGAGCATTGATCAGTCCAAAAGACATAACCACAAATTCATAATGACCATACCAAGTTCTGAAGTCTATTTTCGGTATGTCACATTCTCTAACCCTAAGTTGATGATATCCCGATCTGAGATCTACCTTGGAGAAACAACTAGCCCCGTGAAGCTGATCGAACAAGTCGTCAATCCAGGGTAGGGGATACCTATTTTTTACTATGACTTTGCTCAACTAACAGTAGTCGATGCACAGTTTGAGTGTACCCTCTTTCTTTCGCACGAACAACACTGGAGCACCCCATAGGGAAATACTGGGTCTGATGAAGCCTTTATCTAGAAGGTCTTTTAGTTGTTCCTTTAACTCCTTAAGCTCCACTGGAGCCATTCTGTAAAGAGGAATAGAGATGGGCTGGGTGTCTGGAATAAGGTCTATGCCGAAGTCTATTTCCCGCTCAGGAGGGACTCCAGGAAGATCTTCGGGAAAGACATCAGAGAATTTGTTGACAACATAAACTGACTGAATAGTCGGGGTCTCGGAGCTAGAATCTCTGAACCCTAAATAGGTTCTAGATTCACCCTTTCAAAATCATCTTCTTTTCCTTAAGGTAGGAAATAAACCAACCTTTAGGCGCTGAAACACTACCCATGCATTCTAAGACTAGCTTATTGGGAAACTGAAACTTGACAACTCTAGTTTGCAGTTGACTGAGGCATAACTGGAAGTCGAAGTCGACCACGTATAGCTCTACTAGATCAATTGGGATGACTTTACTCAACACTGAGACTGGGCAGTTTCTATATACCCAGCTTTCTCTAACTGACTCACCAACCAGAGTAGAGACTGAGAATGGTTTTGAGAGGACTTCTGGACTGATATCGAAATGGATATATATGTAAGGAGTCACGAATGAAGTGTGGCTCCTGGATCTAGTAGAGCATATACATCTAGATGGAAAAGACGTAACATACCCATGAGCATGTCAGGTGAGCTCTCCTAATCCTGATGAGATGACAAGGCATAAAAATAGTTTTGGTATTGACCGTCATCCATACATGAAGTAGTACCCTACTAAGTTGGGCGACTTGCTGGGGCTGCTAAGGTAGTGGGCTGAACCTTTCCCCATCCTGCTGATGGACAACAGACATACACGCACACATACTTCACAAGCAATGCATTTATCAAATTCAAAGTGTATTCGGCCTCAAAAAAGTTCTGATGTGATCAATTTTTCGTAGGGGTATTGAATAGTTATAGGTAAACGATTTGCATGGGACAGGGTAATCATGAAACCTTAGCCGATGTATCTGGAGGCTCGTATTGTTTGTTTACTGTAATTTATAAATTCAGTTATCATAGGGAGCATATTTAGAAGATCTATAAAAAAGATTTTATGCTTGTTTCTTTCTCTTGTTTGAGACAAGTCATGAATATAGAATAATGTGGTCTCACCCAAGAAAAATGACTCATTTAAAAAACCATTGCTCTAATAAAAAAGCTTTCTGTTTTTTTGAAATGTAATCACTAGAAGTGCTACTGATAATAATGATCCACATAATAGGGCTCCATTATGTGGCCCAACTGGCCACAACCTAAACAACCATCCTTTCCCAAACGTGTTACACCCCGTAAATTCTTGACACTTAGTTGGCCTATTCGCATTGTTGGTTAAGAGGTTTAGAATTCCATACGTGCGAGAAAAGGGCTGGGGGAGAGACCGTACAAGCGCCAAATCGGAGTGTCGCAAGGCAAATGCAACTTATAAATCGCATTCGACAAATGCGACTTAAAGGCCCCAAGTATATAAGGCTCCCACTTCGTTTTAAATCATTTTCTCTTCATATAATTTCCAGTAAACGAACAGAAACAGAGGGGAATGAAGGGTTTGATTAAATTTCCATCCGTTTACACCATCAAACGCAGTCCAAACTCGAATTAACTTCGGGTAGCGAAGTATAAAGCTGCCAGGAGCATTCCTGCGGAGTTAGTTTCACGAAATTCGGCCGGCGAATCGTCGTCACGCCGAGCTAAGGTAAGTTGAATTGCTCCAAACTAGTGTTAATATACTCCCAGCATTAAAGTGAGTATTTCTCCCTTCTAGACCCCCGAGAAATAGCGAGTTTTTGGTCGTTCTTCGATAAGTCGAAGAATAGGCAGTAGGTATAGCCATAATATGGTTTCTTTCTAAAATAATAGTAGAATTAATTCTATTCTTTTGTGAATATGAATACAGTTGGGACAAATAGCTGAATACTAGCCGAGCTACGCCAGTTAATCAGAAATTCGACAGTTGAGGTATGTAAAGCCAGTTTTTTTCGGCAATCTAGTAGTTCTAGTATAGCAAAATAGTACAAATTCCAGTAGAATGTTTCAGAAGCCGTAATTATATTCAGTATGAGTTCGGTAAGCATGTTAGAATTATTATTCAGTGTTCATCATGAAACTCAGTAAAATAGTATAATTCCCAGCAGAATATTCCAGAAATATTATTTCAGACTCAGTATATCTCAGTATCAGATTCAGCATATTTCAGTATCAGATTCAGTATATTTCAGTATGAGATTTAGAAAAGAATACCAGAATATAAATATTATTATCAAATTTAGTGTATATATATATATATATATATATTACATGCGGTTATTGCTATCTGTGGAGACATGATTGTTCTGTGTTGGGCACCCTTAGAGCTTCCTTGACCACCCCAGGGTTAATAGCTGTGTTGACTCGCCCGCCAGAGGGTGAGTATATGTCGCTCTACGGAGTGGCATGTCGTTCACCAGCGGACGAAGATGGGATGCAGATTCCCCATAGCAGGCTGATCAGCACTATACCACACCCCCTGTCGAGTGCTTGCGCCCAGGGTGCAGATTACAGTTTTTAGATTTCAGATTTCAGATTTCAGATTTCAAATTCAGGAGTCCTCCGGACTCAGATACAACTATAGTCAGGGGCCCAGCGAGCCAAAGTTGCATAAGGGGGCCGGCTGGATGCTCATAGTTACTAGGTGGACGGTATGACCTGGGTAGGGGTATATAGATTGTGTGTTGGTTGGTACCTTACGGCTTATGGGGGCTGGTAAGGTTCTTGTATGCTATGTTGTGTTAGTTATTAATAGATAGAAAGTAGACTACCATGTTATCAGGCATGACTCTTACTCTCTTCAATAAAGTTACGCTCTTTTCAGTCAGTCTCAACCCATCTCCTATTACTTCAGTATCTATCAGTATTATTATTTTCTTTTAGTTATTTTCAGTTATTGCTTCGCATATTCAGTACTAGTGGAACTGACGCCCGTTTTGGGGCGCTACATTACTTGCCTGCAGGTACTCATAGACAAGGAGCAGATCCCTCGTAGTTCCAGCCAACGTACAGAGTCTTCAGCTCCTATCACCTGGAGCTTGATAGTTAAACGTTTACTTCCCTTTTTGTTTGTACAGTATGGGTAGGTCGGGGCCCTATCCCGACCATCTTATTATTATTAGAGGCTTGCGGATTGTATATTCCCTGTGGTTAGTTGTACCGGTCGTGTGGGGCCATGTGTATGTTTTTATTTTGCATGTGATGGTCGTGTGGGGCCTTGTTCAGTTTTCAATTAGTGACCTTGTCGGTCACAGATCAGTTTAGCACTTGATCCTACTTTTCAGTGATAACTAGTCAGCATGGTGGCCTTGTCGGCCCGCATAGGTTCCCTTATGTTCAATTGTTCTGGGTAGCTGTTATATTCCTACAGGTGGCTATAGGCCTTGTCGGTCGGAGGCTGTATTTACAGTCGTTGTATAGCCCGTTGTTTTCATAAATCTAGAATTAGAGCCAGCCTGGCACCAGAAGTGCTTAGGCTTAGCAGCCCAGCAGTCCAGGTCCTAGTAGGGCACCAGGTGCCAGTCATGCCTCCCAAGGCGGGGCGTGACAAAATGGTACTCCCCTAGGTGATTCTTTCTACACTTTGGGCAGGCTGGAAATGAGTGGCTGCTGGAGATGTGACTCTGGGACTATGAGTCTAATGCCCCACCCTTTCAGTCCTTGTGGGATGGGAAAGAAGGGGCAGTGGCTAATGTGGGTGTTGGAGGTCTCTGTTGTTGCTTCTATGGGCGATTACTACCGCCTGACCTCTGTTGTCTGTATTCAAACTAGCATGTGCTAGCCCACTTATTCTCCCTCTCTATATCCTTCAACTTTTCTGCCTCTATATATTGGGTGATCTTGGGCAGATTTATATGCCCAAGTAATACTCAAAAGTATCATTTTTGCCTTGTTTATCTAGCAATGTGTATACATTTTCATGTAATTGGTAATAAAATGTGAATTTATACTAACCAACATGATTAGCATTGTTTTTTAGGTAACATGTGATTTCGCGGAGCTAAAATGCATGTTGGATGATATCGGAGTTAGACTTGGATGCGAGCAAGGGAAAAGGCATTGGACTGCACAAATTAAAGGGGCTCCGCGATGGAGCCGTGTCACGCTGCCATCGTGGAGGCATTCTGCCTGGAGGGTGAAAATTCACCAATTTCCAGTGGAGGTTCGCGATAGCTCCTTGGCACGGTGGCTAGCCTCCGCGTTGCACGTCGTGCCACGTTGGTGTTATATTCCCAGACCCCCAATTCCAGTGAGGGTCCGCGTCCACGGCGTGTCACGGAGGCAGTGCTCCGCGATGCACTCTGTGACACGTTGCTGGTTTTTCCGGGTAAAATTCCCACTAGTATAAATAGAACACTTAGGTTCATTTTTTCATAATTCAGACTTGGTGGAGCAAGGACGTGGGTTATAGACAGTTGAGGGACGAAAAGTTCAGGGTTTTTTCTCTCTTTCTTTCTTCTCTAATTCAATTTTTTGTATGATTAACACTTGTTTTAGGATGATTAATCCACAAATGAGTGGCTAATTCCCTTCCTTGCTGAGGTTATGAACACTTGTGATGAATTTTGATTATTGAATTATATGGTTTTTCATCTTTTTCTTCCATGTTGTTCTATTAATTCTTGTTTCTACTGCATTGGTGTGTGGCCTACATTAATGTACATCTAAAAAGTCCGATTTCACTTGAGAGAGCACGAAATTGGAAAGTTGTGAATTAATAGGATATTGTTCTTTACTTGATTTGGGAAAATTGAGTTTTGATGTGCTTTCCTGATAGAAATATACTTGAAAGCCATGTTAGTCAATATAGGAACCGGAATTGTATTGCTAGGTCATGAATTGCATTTGATCACAGAAATGTAGACGGATGGTTTATGATTCTTAAGTGAGATTAAATACGAGAGTTTTAATCTCTTGGCTAATGTTCTTGGTTAGCAACTGGAAGAAAAGATTAACCAATTTATGATGATAATCAGTTTCATTACATGTTTTTTAACCTCAGCATGCTCTTATTCATAGTCCAAATTCAAAGTAGATAATTGTTTGTAGTTTAGTATAAAATTTATAAAACAAATTATTCACTTTTTGGTTACGTTGTTGTCAGCATATTTAGAAGTTAAATATAGTATAGTATACTTAAGCAACCTTCACTTAATCCAAGTCTCTGAGGGATCGATACTTGGCTTACTAAAGCCACTTACTACTTGTTCGACCACGTGCACTTGCGTGTCGATTTAGATACCCAACGAACCACCGAACAAGTTTTTGGCATCGTTGCCGGGGACTTGGCAATTGGTGAAATTGTTTTAAGTGTCAATTTACTGTATTTTTATTTTATTTTCTTAAGTGTTGACAACTTGGTCTTAGCCTGTATTTTGCAGACTTAATTGCTGTGAACACTGGCAAGAGACAAAAAGCTGGTGGAATCTTATATAGAGCCTGAACGTATATTTCACAGTAAACGGAGAGAAGCTCTACAAAGGAAGCTGCAGTCGCTCAGATAGACTATTATGGAGCAACAAAATCCACCGGTAGTAAGGGCAGTGTTAGTGCCCGAAGAAGCAGCAGCAAGGCCGGTTCGTGAGGTGGCAATCCCACATGCCAACAATGTTACATCCAGTATCCGCAAAACAGAGCCTGGAGGGAGATTTGAACTCAAGCAAAATATGGTGCAATTGTTGCACACAAGCGGGCAATTTACCGGTCTCCCTCATGAAGACCCACAACAGCATCTCCAAAACATTTTGGAGATAAGTGACACTTATATACCCGCTGGAGTGTCACCTGATTATGTTCGGCTTACATTATTGCCGTTCTCATTACTCGGAGAAGCCAAGAGGTGGTTGAAAGCTGAGCCACCAAATTCTATTTCAACGTGGGATGATCTTGCACGAAAGTTCTTGATAAGGTTTTTTCCCTCTGGCAAAACAGCAAGACTTAGAAGTCAAATTCTAAGTTTCAAACAGAGGGAGGGAGAAAACTTATATCAAGCCTGGGAGAGATTTAAATCCATGTTGCGGGACTGTCCTCATCATCATCAGTCCAATGAGGTGTTGGTGCACACATTTATTGAGGGTTTGGAACCCCATACCAAAATTTTGCTAGATTCAGCAGCTAGAGGGCAAGCGTTGGAAAAGACTTATGAGGAGATGTATACCTTGCTAAACCGGATTTCACAGGGCAATCCAGAATGGAATGCTGATTCATCACGAGGTGGAACAAGGAAAGCAGCAGGAGTGCTTGAAGTGGATGGATTTACAGCTATCGCTGCACAGATAGCTGCCTTGCAAAATCAATTGAACAACCACTTCAGCAACATGACTTTGAACCAGCCGTCAGCTCCAGTTAATGCAGTCCAGCAATTGTGGTGTGAAGTGTGTGGAAGCAGTGAGCACTCAGCTGAGTGCTGTGGAGCAAATCCTGATTCGGTAAACTTTGTGGTTAATGCACAAAGAAATCACCAGCAGTATGGTAGTGGCTACAATTCAAATTGGAGGAATCATCCAAATTTTTCATGGGGTAGCAACAACCATCAAGGCCAAAGTTCGGGTCAGGGTATGCAAAGGAATCAAGGAGGGCAACAGAACTATCAATCTCAATTCAGAAATAACAATGCACCTCCTCCACCCCCATCACCCAGCATTGAGGAGATGTTCAAGACCATGATCGCTAACCAAGCGCAATTGCAGGCTGACTATGTTAAATTGGCAGCCGAAGTGAAAAATAACCAGTTAGCGACCAAGGCTCTTGAGTATCAATTTGGGCAATTTGCTAGTGCCCAAAATACAAGGCCCAGAGGAGGACTGCCGAGCGACACGGATCCGAATCCGAAGTAGGTAAATGTAGTGACCACAAGGAGTGGTTTGCAGCTGAAGGAGGTGGAACCAGAAAGACCACCTCAAAATTCGGGAGCAGCAGAAGTTGAGGGGGAGCAAAGTTCGGAAAGGGGGAAGACCAAAGAAGCTGAATCAGAAAGACCTCCACCCCCGTTCCCTCAACGACTCAAGAAACACAAGGAGGAGGCGTGTTTCAAGAAATTCATGGAGGTGCTTAAATAGGTACATGTTAACTTACCTCTTGTTGATGTCTTGCAGGGAGTGCCGAAATATGCCAAATACATAAAGGACATCGTGGCCAACAAAAGTCGTTTGACTGAGAATGCCACGGTGGCTTTGATGGAGGAGTGCACTTCCCAGATCCAAAATAGATTGCCCACAAAGCTAAAAGACCCTGGAAGTTTTACTATCCAGCTTACTATTGGGCAAAGCATCCGAGCTCGTGGATTGTGTGACTTGGGGGCAAGTATAAATCTGATGCCATCTTCGGTATTCAGAAAGTTGGGTCTAGGGAGTCCTAGACCCACAACCGTAATCTTGCAGTTGGCGGATCGATCCTTAGCTAGGCCGAATGGCATTGTTGAGGATGTTCTAGTGCAAGTTGGCTCCCTAATTTTTTCGGTAGATTTTATTGTTCTGGATTTTGAACCAGACGCGGAAGTCCCATTTATTTTGGGATGACCCTTCTTGGCAACCGGGAAAGCATTAATCGATGTAGCTGCGGTTCAACTGACAATGCGAGCACACGACAAGGTAGAGGTGTTCGATGTGTATAAATCACCCAAGCTCCCGATGGTGCATGAAGAACTCTCGGTGATCAATGTAATTGATCATGGTAATGCTAAGCAGATGAAGCATTCCCGAGAGTTAATGGGAAGACCACCGGATAGGTGTAAGCACTACTGGGGGGAGGACAGTGATCGTGAGAAATCGTCCATCACCCTAGCGGACAATTGAGCTTAAATGACGTCGAGCCGCGACGGTAAACCAGGCGCTGCACGGGAGGCAACCCGTGAAAAAAATTTTCTTTCATTTTGTAAAGTGCAAATAGATTTTACTTTTTCTTTTTCTTGATTTATTACAAAAATTTTTGTTTTAGTTAGTATTTTTTATTTTTAGTTAGGTGAAACCTATTATTCTAACCAATTTTGTTTAGTGAGATGATTTTCAGGTCAAACTGAGGAAAATGTGCACGGAATCGTGAAGGAAAAGGCGAGGTATGAAAAATTAATAAAATGTACAAGACAGTGAGCTGGGGCGATAGCTCCGTGTCACGGAGGAGGACCTCCGCGTTACCCTCCGTGACACGTTGAGGTGTAATCCGGAAATTTTAAAATTTCCAGTATGCTGTCGCGATGGCTCCGTGTCACGGAGGCAGTGCACCACGATGCACTCCGTGACACGTCGCCGTGTATATCGCGACGGGTCACACCGGGTTGCCGGGTGACCCGCGTGTTTTCTACCTTTTAAACCCCGATTTCTCCCCTTTTTTTCCCTCATTTTCATTTTCCTCCGCGACCAAACGTCCCAAAACCCCTCTCCCATCAACGTGCCATGGCTTAAGGCAACAAATTACCAAGTTTTCTTCGCTTACTCAACTACAAGGTATGTTTTTCGATTCTCTCTCAAGTGTTTGTCGATTTTATTCGAAATTAAGCATGGGAGGTGAGATAAATCGCCCTAAGTCGAAATTAAGCATGAATTCGAGTTATTTGTTGATTGATAAATGTTCAGAATGTTGTAAGGATTGTTTGAACTTGTCGATTGCATGAATTATTCGAATTTGATGGAAGAAATCAATTCTAGGGCTTTGTTGTTGAATTTGAAGTTGGTAATGTGTTGAATTCGTGAATTCTATGTCGGGGTGTACATGGTGAATGGGTTGAATCGTTGTAAAAATTGTTTGAATGTTAATAGACGACGAATTCTCGGGTTTGGGGAAAATGTTAAAATTTTGTTCAAATTTGGTTGGTTGTATAGGTTCATGTGTATAGAATTTTTGTTGTTATTTTTGTTTCGTTGTTTTTCTTTGTTAAGTGCGATGGTTAAAATGCTAGCGACGGTAGTGATTGGGATTAGCTGTACGAAGTCTAGTAGTACGCAGAAGTTATACCGTCGAAGTTTTGTTTGAACGCACTAAGCATGATTGTATAGTTGGTTGTTGGGTGTAAATAAAGTTATTTTTTCCGTAGTATCGTAACTGTAGCTAAGGACTAAGTGTGGGGTAAATTTAGCATAACCCGACCTTAGCCGAAGTTAATATTCATTTAGCTTGACATTGAGCTTGTTCACTTGTGTTGACAGGTAAAATGGCAAGCAGGCAAGATAAAGGTAAGGGTGCATCAACTTCAGGCACCGGAAGGAAAAGACTCAGACTGGGCACAGCAGTCCCAGCTGCACCAGCAGTTCCACGCGGCCAGCGCCGCCAATACGGAACGAGATGGGTGACTGACGAGGGGAAAAAGTGGTATGCCAAGCACAAAGAGAATAAATATTTCCCCGAGGATCATATAGCATGGGAGCCATTGGCACAGGAGTTTCCCAGAATGGTTCACCGGATCGAGGCAGTTGGGCTCAGTTTCATATTTCAGGAGCCCAAGGAATGCAACCTGATCCTAGTTCGGGAGTTCTATGCTAATTGGAACCCGTCAATCAGAAGCCACACCATCAAGATCAGAGGGCAGATAGTCACTCTGGAACCCCACCAACTAAATGCCATCATCGGAGCGCGGGACACAGACGCCCACGTTCTCCGCCAGCTGAACATTACCCCACCGTATGCCGACATTAGACGCACACTGTGTGGGGCTCGATCTACAGCTAGATAGAGCAGACACAAAGAAAGGGGCTACCACCAGACTCTGCCTTATTCTCAAATGAACAGGGAAGCCCGAATCTGGCTGAAGATAGTCTGCTCGTGCCTAATCCCGGGGTTACACATGACTGATGTGACCCGGGATCGTGTTTTGCCTGGTGTACGCCCTGATGAAAGGGCTGGAGATTAATGTCGGGGCGGTCATCATATCCGCCATGAAGAGAGCCCGATTGCACCAGGGCCACTGGTATGGTTTCGGTGGACTACTCACAACCTTTCTCAGAGGCCTCGACGTCGAGGAGGAGGATTTGGATTATATCCCGCAGTTGGAGCGGCGAGCCTTGGATGTGACCAAAACTAAGGCTCCCGACACCACCCACGGGCCAGTGCTGACACTTGGCGAGCGACATGCTCATGATGACCAGTACATGGCGTGGATGTATGGGATGCAAATGCTCCAGCTAAGGATCGGTGGGAGACCAGCCACGGAGGAGGAGCTATGGCAACTCGAGCTAGATTACCCGTTTGGCGAAAATGTCAGGGCTCTATGCAGAGTGGGGCCAGCCTTTGTAGAGCCCACAGATGATGATGTCCCCACGGACGAGGAGACACATCGGGAGGACTCCGATGTGGAGTTTGATGACGACGATGGAGGCGGCTCGGACATGGGAGATGAGGCAGCAGCACCTGATGAAGAAGTGGAATACTTTGACTGATCAGGGAGTTCCACCACCCGACTTTGTGCTATTTGATTTTTGTGAACACTGGGGACAGTGTTCGGTTTAAGTGTGGGGTAGGAGTAGTTAGGTGTTGGGCTGAGCTGGTTTGCTTGTATGTTTTTCCTCTGTATTTTTGTATGTTATGTTTCTTTGTGTTTGTGAATTTTAAAATTGTTCTGTATCTGTACATATTTGTGAAATTGATGTGTGTTGTGGAATGTTGCCAGCTGAGTCTGTAAAAATTTTGTAAATATTTTTGCTTATCGAAATAATCGATATTTTTAAAATTTTGTGAAAATATTTTGTTCATATTTAAAATATGTTGTAAATAATTTTTCTATCGAAATGATCGGTGTTTTGCAAAAATTTTCAATCTTTTTTATTTTGGGTTTCTCGACGTTTGTTTTCGGTTCTTTTACCGAGAATGGTCCCATTGAACCGACGTCATAGTTAGTGATTGTTCCCTATGATGGATGGATGACGACCGTCTTAAGGGAAATGTAGTCGGTAGGAGTAGTTATTTTAAGTTATTTTCAGTTTTTTCTTTGGTGGATTGCATCCCGGAACCTGTAGTTACTATATGGTTGTGAATTGTTGGTTGCGTGTTGTACCTGATATTCAAAATGCAAAAGTGATTGGTATGAAAGCATGCAATCTTGTAAATATGTTGAGATACCTAGGCTGTAGAGTTCGATTCGGTGTGATTGAGGCTTAATGTTTGAATTCATGTAATTAGCTGATTGAAGAATCTGTGAATACATCTTGAATCGAGCATGTGCACAAAGTGTGAAGTGAGGTATTGTTATTCTATGCTATTGTGAAGTGTCTAGAACTTGCCTGGTGTGTGTACAAAACGAAATGAAGGAGGTGTATTGTTGGAAAGGATGTAGGCATTTCTTTGTTTTAACCGAGAGTTTCTAATTTTTTCTTGTCATACTCCCCCTTTATGTGATTGTATACCCTAGTCAGCCCTTTGAGCCTTTAGCCTATTATTTCTTTCTTTTGTCCAAAAAGTATAAACCGAGCTTAATACTTTCTTTTCATTAGCCGTAAAGTCTAGAAAGAAAAAACTCTTAAGCGCTTAAGAAGAGAAAATAATTTTCCCAAAGTGTCAAAGAGTGATGATGGTGAAAAGAAAAAGAAAAGCAGAGTGAGGGAAGAAAAGAAAAGGTTGAAGGTGCACTTGCTATAAATAAATGATAATGAAGGTGCAGGAATAACCTTTGTTATTGTGTCAAATGTGCTTAATGAGGTGGGCCATACTAAAGTAAATCGTCAAGAATAGGATGATGAAAAAAGGAAAGAGAGAAACAATGTCTATGAGTTGATGGGAATGTGTTACAAAGGCGCTTAAGGATGCTAGTGGTTATTATTGGCTAATTCAATATATACTAGTTCCATAGCTTCCATTACAACCCATTAAAGTCCTACGTGATCTTACATTACATTTCTTTATATTAGTGGAGTAATACACTAAGGGCAAGCTTATGGGTCATGACATGATGCATGTGAATTCTTTTAGGAGAGAGAGTGAAATTGTTTTTACATGCCCCTACTTGAATGTTTGTGTGTCACATGAACAAAAAGGGGGTAGATTCTCTTGAGTTTTGAGGGCACATGCTTGATGAAAGATTGATTTTCGTGTCGGATATCGTGATTAGCTTATTTGCATGAGTTTGCCGATATCGAGAATCGATTCTTAAAATCTAGGAAGTCTTAATGTATTGAAGGTCATTGCATGGTTAAGACCATGCATGTTTTCTTGATGATTTGACATCTTGAATGATCGGGATGACCGTAGCTTAAATTGTCGCACCATAGTAGCGAAGGTTGGGATGTAAATTGCATGAATTGTATGTTTGTTGTTCGAGGACGAACAAGGATTCAAGTGTGGGGTAAGTGATCTTGGGCAGATTTATATGCCCAAGTGATACTCAAAAGTATCATTTTCGCCTTGTTTATCTAGCAATGTGTATACATTTTCATGTAATTGGTAATAAAATGTGAATTTATACTAACCAACATGATTAGCCTTGTTTTGTAGGTAACATGTGATTTCGAGGAGCTAAAATGCATGTTGGATGATATCGGAGATAGACTTGGATGCGAGCAAGGGAAAAGGCATTGGACTGCACAAATTAAAGGGGCTCCGCGATGGAGCCGTGTCACGCTGCCATCGCGGAGGCATTCTGCCTGGAGGGAGAAAATTCACCAATTTCCAGTGGAGGTTCGCGACAGCTCTGTGGCACAGTGGCTAGCCTCCGCGTTGCACGCCGTGCCACGTTGGTGTTATATTCCCGGACCCCCAATTCCAGTGAGGGTCCGCGTCCACGGCGTGTCACGGAGGTAGTGCTCCGCGATGCACTCCGTGACACGTTGCTTGTTATTCCGGTAAAAATTCCCACTAGTATAAATAGAACACTTAGGTTCATTTTTTCATAATTCAGACTTGGTGGAGCAAGGACGTGGGTTACAGGCAGTTGAGGGACGAAAAGTTCAGGGTTTTTTCTCTCTTTCTTTCTTCTCTAATTCAATTGTTTGTATGATTAACACTTGTTTTAGGATGATTAATCCACAAATGAGTGACTAATTCCCTTCCTTGCTGAGGTTATGAACACTTGTGATGAATTTTGATTATTGAATTATATGGTTTTTCATCTTTTTCTTCCATGTTGTTCTATTAATTCTTGTTTCTACTGCATTGGTGTGTGGCCTACATTAATGTACATCTAAAAAGTCTGATTTCACTCGAGAGAGCACGAAATTAGAAAGTTGTGAATTAATAGGATATTGTTCTTTACTTGATTTGGGAAAATTGAGTTTTGATGCTTTCCTGATAGAAATATACTTGAAAGCCATATTTGTCAATTTAGGAACTGGAATTGTATTGCTAGGTCATGAATTGCATTTGATCACAGAAATGTAGACGGATGGTTTATGATTCTTAAGTGAGATTAAATACGAGAGTTTTAATCTCTTGGCTAATGTTCTTGGCTAGCAACTGGAAGAAAAGATTAACCAATTTATGATGATAATCAGTTTCATTACATGTTATTTAACCTCAGCATGCTCTTATTCATAGTCCAAATTCAAAGTAGATAATTGTTTGTAGTTTAGTATAAAATTTATAAAACAAATTATTCACTTTTTGGTTACGTTGTTGTCAGCATATTTAGAAGTTAAATATAGTATAGTATACTTAAGCAACCTTCACTTAATCCAAGTCTCTGAGGGATCGATACTTGGCTTACTAAAGCCACTTACTACTTGTTCGACCACGTGCACTTGTGTATCGGTTTAGATTCCCAACGAACCACCGAACATTGGGCATGAATGATGAGGCTGGAGAGGTCAATGTCTTTGATCAGCATCACGGTTCTGCATTCCTTAAGTAATAGATCTGAAACTCCATTTACAAATTTGAGCATACGAGCCCTCGGCTCAGCGACCATCTCTGGAGCATACCTTGACAACCGAGTAAAATCCAATGTATACTCCTCCACTGTCCTGTTATTTTGCCTCAGGTTCATAAATTCAGCAACCTTGGCCTCCTTTAATTTCTGAGGAAAGAATCTGTCATGAATCGCCGTAATGAACTCGTCCCACTCTACTGATCCTGCTTCGGTTGGCCTCCCTTCCTTCCATTGCTTGTACCAGATTTGAGCCACCCCTTCAACTGATAGGCAGCCAGATTAGAACTCTCTATAAAAGTAACACCCATGATCTAGGTGATCTTTTACACCTCGTCCACAAACTCCTATGGGTCCTTTCCTACTTTAGATCCATGGAAAGCTGAAGGGTTCATTCAGGTAAAATCCTAAACTCTGACAGATGTTGCAGACCCATTCAAATTCACCGGGATCACCTATTGGTTCACTTGGTTGGTCACAGCCTGAGCCAATAACTGAATTGTCGCACGAAATTTTGCAGAGGACATTTGATCGTCTTGAGGGGTTGTTGGAGCTGGTGGGGCTGGCCGGTTAGCATTGCCCGTCCTTTTCCCATTTCCTTTTTTAGGAGCCATGTTATCACTGAAATGAATAGAGCATGAGTTAGGGGGACATTTTTGGGATTAAGCTCAATGTACGATAAGTAGTATGAACAAAAGAGAAATTTCCTAAAAACGCCTTGTAGCCTCCCCCTCATAAGTGTGGTGTGCTTCAAACCCATGAAAAGGACTCTACTCGTCGCGGCTTTCAGACATCCTAGGATACTATAAATCTAGTACTCTAATACCAAGTTTTTCACGACCCGAGTCTACACCATAGACGCGACATGGTGCTTGGTGCCACAAGTGAATCCAACCTAACCCGTGGCTTAACATCACATTGGTAAACTAAATTAACATAGCGGAAGCTAGGAACATATCTGAATAAACTGAGTTCTAAAATAAGAAACATCTGATAAAAATATTTAAAAACTTATGCAAGTAATGCCAAACAAGCTAAACAATACTATGTGTGAAAGTCAACTAACAACTGACGAGTTGCTTGGACAAGACCCCAGCTTACTCTAAAATCTGAAAGCAAGAACTGAAATAGAACTAAAGCTTCGTCCTCAAAAAATGAGGACTCGCCAAGATAAAGCTGCAAAAATCGCTTGAGGAGGACTATCGTTGTTGTAAGTGAGAACCTGCACCTGTATCATAATATGATACAGTATGAAAATATGCATCAGTACTTTGAATATACTAAGTGTGCAGAATGTAAGTAAAACAGTAAGAGTACATAACTGAGCTGAGATGACATGAAATGACCAACTATAAACTGATGAGTACTATGATATAACTGTAATAATGTAAGTACAGGCACTGACTGATGGTCATAAACAAATCCTGAAACCTAAATAATTGAGCTGAGCTGAAATTGATACTGAGTTGTACTAATAAGAGATACGGTACCGACAAGAGCAACTACAATCAACATGTAACCACATGAGCTAAACATGGAGTCCAATGTATACCCCCCATCAGAGAAGGCCCACTATACCTTGCTAGGATAGAGTAGTTAAACTGGGTGATCACTATCTGATGCCCATTCGGGCTAAAAACCTATGGTGGAAACATAGTCTGGGAACCTGGGTGCGCTAAATCCTGGCATGCTCGGTGCTAAAACTACTAGCAATATAGGGAGTCACAAAAGATAAAGTAGCTCCTGAATCTAACAAGGCATAAGCATCAATATGGAAGACTTGCAACATACCAGTGACCACATCTAGAGAAGCCTCCTGCTCCTGGCGGGGTACTAGAGCACAAAACCTGTTTTGGCGCTAACTGCCTGCTGAACTAGTAGAGGCACCCTGTTTAGGGGGATGTGCTGCTGGAGCGCCAGAACTGGTTGCTGTCACACGGGACCCACCGACCCCTGACCTGGCTGAGAGGAAGTCCCTAAGTCGGTGCTCGGGTTTACCACACCCGAAACATGCATTTGAGCCAACTAATAACCTCCCAGGATGATTCTTGCCGCACTTCACACAAGCTGGAAAAGTGTGCTCCATCTGCATGCCACCTTAACCCATCGAGCCTGAAGCCCTACTCCTCTGATCTCCTCTGGACCTAGATAGCATGTTGGCCGATGATGGAGCCAAAACGTCACCGTTTAAGCCTTAGGATCTTAGGAATTTATGAAAAAGCCCTGACTAATTCCCAGAAAAATAACTGCCAAGGGGTCCCAATGAGGGACCTAATGACTCGTCATGAGGGGCCACGACTCATGGAGTCGTTCGTCAGGTACACTACTTATCAGATCTCCTAGGCTCGTCAAGGGTGACTTGATGATCCATTGTTTGTGATTACGACTCGTAGTCACCTCCCATCATGTACACTACCTTAGTCTCAAATAAAACTTACCCTGCTTGATCACGACTCATCCCACGAATCATGGGGACTGACCACGACTCGTGGGGTCCTTCCGTTAGGTACACTAGTTGACTTCCTTCATTTATTCTCCACCCTCACCCCACGGCTCACTTGATGACTCGTGGTGACTGACCACGAGTCATTCCCACGCCTGTGGAAACCCCTGCACTTCAATTCCTCCAGGCCTCCCCACGAGTCACCTTACGACTCATGGGATCCTCTCATGAGTCATCCAACGACTCGTCCTGCAACTGAAGCACCAATTTCTAGTTTCTCCCCATTTAAAATCTCGGGTCCAATCTTTGCGTTCTCGGGGTATAACAAATTTCATGGAAGAAAGATATCAACACGGAGGATAGCTAACTACAACTCTCAAGCATCATGAAAATTATAGCAGAAAGAAACATCATGTTCCAACTAACAAACAAACCCTAACTTTGATCTTCCGGACTAGAACTGATAAAGATTTTCAGAAGGATTTTAGGGCACAAGGGAGATCAATTCCCTTGTTTAATTGCCACCTACCTGGTATAGAAATTTCTAAGAAAACCCTTGAGAAATCTGAGAAGAAAATTGAAACCCTTGATCTTGCTTTGTGCTCCCTAACTGAGTTTTCTACATTCTGACTGTGAGAGAATGAGAGGAATGAGAGAAAACTATCAACTAACTCCTTAAATCCCTCTTAAAATAACCCCAAAAGATATTTTTAAGAGTTAAAAAGGTTGGAAGTTACAAAAATTCCCCTGAGAGAAAGTCCGAAAAACTGCCCGTTGGGATCCAACGGGTCACACAACGAGTCGTTGGTTGACACCACAACTTGTTGGGACCAGTCGTTGGTCCTGGGCCAAAAATGTAAGCTTACTAGAATTGGAAAACATGAGGGAAAAATGACTCATTAGATGAACCAACGGGCCGTTGGTTCCTCTCGTGGCCACTGGAGGAATCTTAAACGGGAGTTGGAACTCCTACTAACAGATGACCCAACTACTTGTTGGTAGGACCGATGAGTTGTGATAACTGCCCATCATCACCACTGATCTTCCCTGAAGGATTATTGGTTCTGGTAACGGGTGGCAACAATAACTCGTTGGAATGAACCACGAGTCATTAGTCCCACTCGTTGATTCTGGGGAAGGTTGGCCAAACTTTTGAACCAAGCGACTACAAGTGATAGAACAACTTGTTACTTCTCACAACGGGTCATTCCAAGTCTCATTGGTTCCCGAATGAAAACTTGCAGAGCAAAATAATGACTCATACGACAGTTCATTGGTGCTGACAACGAGTCATTGTCTGAGTCATTTTGAGACAAACTTTTCTGGTTTTTTCTTGTTTATTCTGAGCTTGGCCTAGAAAAGTTTTGAAGTGCTACAAGAGATCCTAAAACACACAAAATTTAAGATAGAAAGCAGCTATGCAGTTCAGCTCCTTTGTCAACTTTGAGACAACTAAAAGATTGTATTTAAATTGTGTAAGATAAAACACATTTGTGATTGTGCTATTGTTGAACAGGTTAATAGTCCCCATATGAGTGAATAAGGATACATCTTCATTAGGAAGAAAGACTCTCTTTGGAACTTCAGACTTAGCTAATGAGTCTTTGTTAAAGAATTTCAGACTGGACACTATATGATTTGTGGCTCCAATACCTATAATCCGCTCTTATTTCTCTGTTAAGTCGAAGGATTAGTAGGATTACCTATTGTGTTGGAAAAGTATGTTGGTTCCTTGTTCAGTAGCGTAGGATTTGTTCATACTGATTGATGCAACTTGAGAGCATTGTCTAGCTTGAACTTTTCCATTTTATGGTACTTTAGAAGACTCAGCTATGACTCTAGTTTTTGGTACATGTCATGTGGACTTAGGATAATGAGTCTCAAGCTGCACATTATAAGCTGCAGTAGGACCAAACTTTTTCTTCTTGAAATAAGGAGGAAATTCCACCACTCTTAATCAGTCTCTTTAGTGTGTCCCTAGCACTTACACACTTCACATTGTAGATTGTAATTCTTTTTGAACCTTTGATTTTGGTTGATACTTATAGTAAACATAGCAGCCTCATAGTTTCCTAAAGCTACAGCTGGGTTAGCACCCAAGATTCAAGTGGTAGACCTAACTGACCTCTAACTTTCATCACTAATAACCATAGAATAAGCATGATTCAATATGGAAAAGAGTTCATTAGCAAGATTTGACTCTTTTTCCTGGGAAAATGAGTCATTGAGCCCTATTATATTAAGAATTGAAAGAGTTTTAGTTTCAGAAGATGAGCTACATATTCTTTAGATCTTTAACAGTTGCATCTAGGGACTGGAATAAAGCCTCAAACTCTTCCAAAAAATTCTTCAAGGCAGAAAAATACACTGATACAGACATAGTTCCTTGAGTCAATGGGGCAATTTTTGTGTAGATTAAAGGTTCTTTAACTATCTACTTTATTGAAACCCTCATACAGATCTTCCCAGACTATTTGGGCACTAGAATCATACATTATACCCCCAAGAATAACCTTAGATACTGAACTCATTATCCAAGATAGTACTATAGCATTGGTTCAATCCCACTGATGCCCCATTTCACTAGGAAAATCTTCTCTTTTGCAAGTTTCATCAACCAAGCCAAGTTTATTCCTACCTAGCAATGGAAACCTCATAGAAATAAACCACATAGAGTAGTTCTCGATACTTGTAAGTTGAAAGGAGATGATCTGTAAGCCACTAATGTTTGATGGATGAAGAAACAATGGGTGATTATAGTCAATTCCCAATACTACAGAACTGCCTCCAGGAATTGCAACAGCAACATCAGTATCAAGATTTGGATGATCACCAGTTGATGACTCCATTTTACAAGAGTTTGACGAATCAAGATTGAACAATCAGACAAGAACCAGAAAAGGTGCGGAAGTATATGGATTGATTTCAAGCCCAAATTGGCGTATGATCTGATACCATGAACTAATTAAGAGTTCAATTCTTGAACTCTTTAGAACTTCATAAAAGGAGGAAGAAGAAGAAGAAGAAGAAGAAGAAGAAGAAGAAGAAGAAGAAGAAGAAGAAGAAGAAGACAAGAACCAGAAGAGGTGCGGAAGTATTTGGATCGATTTAAGCTCAAATTGGCGTATGATCTGATACCATGACTAATTAAGATTCAATTCTTGAACTCTTTACAACTTCATAGAAGGAGGAGGAAGGCAAGATTTGGACGATCACCAGTTGATGACTCCATTTTCCAAGAATTTGATGAATCAAGATTGAACAATCAGACAAGAACCAAAGGAGGTGCGAAAGTATTTAGATCAATTTCAAGCTCAACTTGGCATATGATCTGATACCATGAACTAACTAAGAGTTCAATTCTTGAACTATTTAGAACTTCATAAAAGGAAGAAGAAAAAGAGCAGCAGTAGCAAGATTTGGATGATCACCAGCTGATGACTCCATTTTCCCAGAGTTTGATGAATCAAGATTGAACAATCAGACAAGAACCAGAAGAGGTGCGGAAGTATTTGGATTGATTTCAAGCTCAAATTGGCGTATGATCTAATACTATGAACTAATTAAGAGTTCAATTCTTTAACTCTTTAGAACTTCATAAAAGGAGGAAGAAGAAGAAGAAGAAGAAGAAGAAGAAGAAGAAGAAGAAGAACAGCAACAGTAGCAAGATTTGGGCGATCTCCAGTTGATGAATCCATTTTTCAAGAGTTTGATGAATACAAATTAAACAATCATACAAGAACCAGAAGAGGTGCGGAAGTATTTGGATCGATTTCAAGCTCAAATTGGCATATGATCTGATAACATGAACTAATTAAGAGTTCAAGAAAACTCTTTAGAACTTCATAAAAGGAGAAAGAAGAGGAAGAGGAAGAAGAAAAGGAAAAAAAATCTAATATTTTGTTATATATTATTCTCATAGTGTATCTCATACAATGACATGTACTGTATTTATAGTTGATACAGAGATTAACTCATCATTCTAACTGTCTACTAATTTCTAACTAACTTCCAGAAAGGTGGATAAATAACCAACACCCTCCTAGTGGTTGTTAGTCTTCTAACTGCTTTCAACAATTATGGCATATAAGCAAGAAATTAAGATAGATGTTCAACACAAAAAAATGAGTAAATAATTTTATTTTTAGATTTCTTAAAGAGTAAAAGTTTGAGAGAAATAAAGATAAAGACCTTAGAGAAATTGCACCTAGGAATATAAAGGCTAGGCAAACATATGAAGTTAATCCCAAAAATTGGAAAATGTATAATGTAGCAATTGCAGTTGTAAAAAATCGAGAAGCCTAACCAGATTAATATAGCACAACTACATTTGTTTTCATCTAGCAGCATATTAGTGAATGCAGAGGTGTGTATCAAGTTGATTTTATAGATTAGTGAATCAGGTCTTTGTGAAGGCCATTCACATTTGAATAATAAGAAAAGCATATAAGTAGTATTTGATAAAATAATTAGCAAGCCCGTGAAATTATAAAGGTGCAACCCATTAATCTTGAAGAGTGAGTCAAGTTTAACTCAGACAGAGCTCCCTTCTTTTTTTGGAAGGTTTGAAGCAGTGTCAAATTAAAATACCGAATAAGCACTAGCTCTCCCTTAAAAAAAAGTGATCCAACCGCACGATTTAAATTAAGGAGAATGAAGATCAATTAAAAAGGGAGGCATGGGTTAAAGTGCATTAAAAGATGTGAAGTGAATGTATTAGGGATTAGAAGACCAATCCCTTAGTCTCTTTTGATCAAAAAAGGGGTAAATTCAATCAAGACCTTCTTTGATTAAATTATTTCTATTTTATTTCTATTTTATCCACAATGTATAAAGGATATTAGGGTAGATGTGATACCCCAAAAGTCCCTAAGATCAGATCTAGTTGAAACTGAGAAAGTAGAAAAATTTCACATCAAGCCATAGAATGACTCATCAGGTGACCCGTTAAGCCACTTAACGGATTGTCCGGTGACCTGTTAAGTGTGTGCAAAGTTGGAAGAATGAGATTTTGCCCTGGGACTTGACGGGTAGGGTGACGAGTTGTCGTGTCACCCCACGAGTTGTGGTATCCCTCGTTAGGTGTGTGAGGGAGTGTGGCCAGGTTGAACTGGCACTGTTGGCAATGGGTGGAGGGACAAGTCGTCCTGCACCTCACGACTCGTCAAGTGGCCCGTAGGGAAAAGAAGTTCAGTAAATGAAGATTTTCCTGTAAAGGTAACGAGTGAGGACCCCATGTCATTAGTGGTCCCAACGACTCGTTAGGTCCCTCGCGGTGACTGGCAGTATCAGTTTTTCTGTGAAATTAGTAAGGGTGCTTTCGTAAATCCCAAGCTCCTAAGCCCTAAACTACATCATTTTAAGCTTTGAAAGAGGTGTATTAAGAAGAGTTAAGCCTATTCTAGCCATTCCCCTCCCATGCATCTAATCCTAGACCTCTCCATTGAAGATCAAGCCTAGAACCCTCCAAATTCTTCTCAAAATCCTTTGGGCTTTCTAGGAAAAGTGTAGATTCAGTTCTTCCAGGTATGTAGGGCTATGAATAAGAGTTCCTTTCACCCTCATGCTAAAAAAATTCTCCTCAATTCCATGAATTTAAGTTCTAGATCAAGTTCATGATCTTATGGGGTTTTATCCTAAATTTATGAAATTCTCTATGATTTATTTATGGATCAATTTCCTTCATATTTCAAAGCATATTTTAAGATCTATGGGCAGATTTTATACCTATTTTGATAATAAATACATCGTTTAAAGTTTTTAGAAAATTATGCCTAATTATGTAAGTTTCATAAAAAGTCAAATTTATGATTCAATTATGATTTCGATTCTCCAAGCTTTAAATTATGGTTTATGATTTATGATATGATTTTCTAGAAGTACTATTCATGAATTTATAAATTTCAAGTATGGTGATTTTCCCTAGCATGTATATTCTTCATAATTTATGAGTTTATGATTTTGGCCGACTCACGAGCCCTTATTTCATGGCTAGTCATGTATTTCAAGTATGATCAAGTATGTTATGATTTAACTAGCCCATGAACTTCATGTATGATTTCATGATAATTATATGAGCTTTCATGTGCATATTTTTGGGAGTAGTGTCTAGCACCGAGTAGGCCCGGCGTATAGGTAAACTCCGAGATCTCAGAACTACGTGTCACCGTAGGTACATATTAATTGTTAACCCTATGGGATCCTTATTAGTGATATCATGCCATTTATGTCCCTTACCTTGGCAAGCTTAGGACGGCTCTTCCCACTTGAGTGAGATATCCAGGATATCATGTAAGCTCTATCATGATGGTATCGATTAAGATGAGTCCTCCCATTGTTCCCTTATGATTTATGCTTTGTCATGTTTACAATACTTTGGCTCAAGTTATGATTTACAAGATTCCTCTTTTGATTACGATTATGACTAGTTTATGAATAGTTTTAAAAACCTTGATCCCTCATGTTTATGTTATTATTATCACTTCACGTTTTGAATTATCCTACTCCTATAAACTCTTATGTATTTTATTAGCCCGTTTTGCTTACCTTGCATAATTAGTACATTAAAAGTACTGGCCATATGCTCTATGTTGTATCGTTTCATGATACAGGTTCAAGCATAGTCCTCTTCTGTATCAGTCCAGTTTAGCCTGTGTTGGTGAGTCCTCATCTTCTGAGGACATTCAGTTTAGTTTGTTGTTTTGATTATTTAGTCCTAGACTTTAGAGCTAGTTGGGAGTGTTATCCCATCAACTCATTAGACAGTTTAGAGGCTTATCAGACATTTATATGGATGTTCAGTCTTGTTGAGCGTTGACTCTTTTTATGCTCTTATGATATATGTATTCTGACTTTTTCTTTGTTCATGAAATATTTCAAATTCCAACTTTAGTTATACTCTTGAAATGTTATGCATGTGTGATGTGTCGTGATTTTACGGCACTTTTGATGCTTAAAATCAAGAAATTATGCACATTCCAGGTATGTTTATATAGGTATGATGTGTTTTGTGCTTAATGTTGCAGGAAAACAGGTTCGAAAGTGAACTGGGCAAATTTATGCTAAAATTAACTGAAAGGGTGACTGTAACGCACTTCACGAGTCGTTGGCAGGATGCACGACTCGTTGTTGAAGCCGTGGGTAAAAGATGAAGTTTGAAGATACTGAGACAGTATATCTGACGGGTTGAGGGAATGACTCGTTACATCTGGTAACGAGTCATGAAGTCAGTCGTGAGGATTGAAGAAGAAATATTACCAAAGTAGCCAGTGGAGTTGATGACAAACTTAACGAGTCGTTAGTTGACTAAACGACTCATTGGCAGGTCACTGGAACCAACCATAAGGTGAACTGGAATTGTGAAGGAGTTAGACCATGAGGGACCTAACAGCACATGCCCAGGCACGACGAGTCGTTAGGTGACACGTTGCCACAACTGGGTACGATGTTGAGGACGACTATTTTAAGCAAGGCACGACTCGTCAGAGGACCCAACGAATCGTCACCAAGCCCGTTGCCACTGCCGACCTGGTTTCCAGTTTTAGTTAGGAAAAGGTTTTCTTGGAACTATAAAAACACCGTTTAGGTTTATTTTCGAGGATAAGTCGATTATTATTAATTTTTAAGTAGGATTTTGGTGTTGTATGATTGTTCTTGAGTCAAGAAACAAGGTTTATAATTTTGTTCTTGAATTTGAGGGTCAAAAGAAACATTGGAATTTATTCATCAACTTTGGAGTTTTTATTCAATCTACTTGGTTTTTCTTCTACGATAATTTGTAAGTTGCAATTATGATTTATTCAATATGTTTTGTGATTGTGAACATACAAACATGAATAGCTAAACCCATAACTAGGGTTGTGGGAACCAAGATGAATTAACACACATAGGTTAAATACTTAGTGATTCTTGAATGGAGTTTAATGCATGTATTGCTTTTCCCTTCGTTTTGATTGATTCTTGACGATTGCAAACGTTAGGACTTGCCTTGTTCTTACTTAGCGGACCAAGGAGGTAATGAATGGTAAGGGATTACCAACGTAGATTTGAGGCTATCAACCCTCATCTAATAGCTTGAACTTTTCCAGGGATAGCTAATCCAATATTAAGGGTAAGGGTCAATTAAAGTACACCCGTATATGGACCAAGTTGCGTGGTGATAATCATCTAGATAGGGGACCAACCATTTAGGTGAACCTAACTTATCAATATTGCATGTTAAATACTGGAATAGATAATTCATAGGTTAAATACTTAGTGATTCTTGAATGGAGTTTAATGCATGTATTGCTTTTCCCTTCGTTTTGATTGATTCTTGACGATTGCAAACGTTAGGACTTGCCTTGTTCTTACTTAGCGGACCAAGGAGGTAATGAATGGTAAGGGATTACCAACGTAGATTTGAGGCTATCAACCCTCATCTAATAGCTTGAACTTTTCCAGGGATAGCTAATCCAATATTAAGGGTAAGGGTCAATTAAAGTACACCCGTATACGGACCAAGTTGCGTGGTGATAATCATCTAGATAGGGGACCAACCATTTAGGTGAACCTAACTTATTAATATTGCATGTTAAATACTGGAATAGATCACTAGTGTATAAGCCTTGTGGTTATAAAATTTTGGGGAACACAATCCTAGTCAAGTCGTTAATTGAATAGAAATCGAATTTGATCTAAGCATTCAGTAGTTTTACTTTTGTTTATTATTCTATTTCTTTCTCCCCTCGGAAATAAGTAACTCAATAGTAACAGTTATTCGCATTAACTTAAGTTCTTACCATATTCCCTGTGGGATCGACCTCAACCTTTATTGGGTTCTATATTTGACAATCAACCGCTTATATCTCAATTGCGAGGTGTAATTTGGGCGACATCAATGTGTCATGGGTTAGCTTAGGGTCATTCGTGGCTCTAGGTACCTTGTCTCAATCTGGGGTTCATGCTTGGGTCGTGACAAACTTTGTATCAGAACATTAGGTTTTGAAGTGTCCTAGGGTGTTTGAAAGCCACATTGAGTAAAGTCTTTTCCATGGGTGTGAAGTGCGCCACACTCATGGGGAGAGGCTACAAGACGTTTTAGGAATCTTCCCTTCTTTCATGATTCTATCTCCTGCTACGAAGTTCAACTCTCCTAACTCGTGCTATACACATTTGCAGAAGTATGTCTCCGCTAGGAACTAACGAAGGTCGTCCAGCCTCATCAACTCCAGCAAGGCTCCTATTTGGTCAGGTTACAGATGCGGAGCTCGGGGTTGCCTTTAGAGAGTTGGTACGCGCCATGACCACTTAGCTTAACTAGTAGCCAATCACACCCGCGGACTCCACCGGAGAGTCGTCAGCTACTAGGGTACAGGGCTTTTAGGGAAAGAGTCCGCCTAGGTTTCTTGGTTCAAAAGGGAATAAGGAGTTGAAGGGAAGAGGAAAGGGAAACAAGAGGGCCAAGACAGGTAACTTTGATTTTTTTTCAACAAGGTCAGGTGGTAGAAAGCACCTTCAACTTCAGCAGAGATCTCTAGTTTCGACTCGAGGAAACAAGGCTAGGGTAAGGGAGGTTACATAATCGGTGTGCATAAGATGTGGGAAGAACCACCTAGGGAAGTGCTTGATGGGTTCAGATGGTTGCTTTTGGTGTATCCATCCCAAGCCATAAACTCCAAGACTGCCCATCAGCCAAGTAAGTGGCCAGAGAGGTCGTGCCCTGGCCACCCCTACAGCAGCCTAGTCCAAGTGGCCAGCATGCCTGAAGTGCTGTAGGAGACACCGGGAGAGTGTTTAGTTGGCAAATATGGTTGTTTGGGGTTTGGTAAGCCTGAACACGTACTTAGAGATTGCTCGCGGCTCAGGGCAAGAATAGAGCTAGTGCTCCAGCCACCAGAACAGCAACCCCGCAGGTTTCCCATCTTAGTAGGGTGGGTTACCTAGTGCAGGTGGAGGGAAGATCCAGATGTAGTCCCAGTTATATTATGAGTTTTTCATGTCGATCCTTGCATGTTTCTAGGCCCAGGAATTTCCCCACTATAAGGCATAAGGTCCCTTTTAGCATTTTTATATAAGATTCTTTCCGTGAAGGGTAAGAGATGGTTATAAGTATAAATTCTTTAGTGGTAGCTTTATGGGCAAATGGAAAGTCAAGAGATAGTGACGTCATCCTATCCTTAAGAGAGGGTCTAAGAGACTTAGAACGATGAATTTAAGCTAAAGAGGAGATGATAAGATGAAAGTCCAGGATCAACAGCTATGGGAGATGGATACATGCTTATTCAAGTGTTTTCCTGTACTTCAGTCAATAGGATACTCCATTCATGTTGTATGTTAACATGTTATGCCCATATCTAAGATCCAAGCACTCTATACGTGTATTCATGTTCAGATTCATAGAATGAGAAGTAACCACTTTAGACGATGGTCCCGGTCTTCTTTCATGATTCTGTAAATCTCAACTTCATGTCATGACCCTCGTTATGTATATAAACTCATGTCTCTCATCATGCCCAACTCTATGAACTCAATCCTTAAGATTCTCTTTAGCAGCTCATAAGATCATGTTATATCAAGTATACGCACAACTAAGATTTCTTGAACAATTCATGCTCTTGATTTCCTTACTTTAAACCCAAGGTAAGTTTACCCGTGATGGAATTAACAGCTAAAATGTGTTCATTCAGGATAACTCTTTACCTGCCATAGGAGCCAGATATGCAGAACTTCATGGAGTGCAGTTATTAACCAAGCGTAGAAGATAGGAAAATTCTTGAATAGTGTTAACTACAAGGAGCCATGGGGTAGCAATAAGTGGTAGGCTGGAATGAGGTGGTGATGTATAGGTAGACCAAAGCATAGTGTGATGGGTGACTCTTGGTTGGAGCTCGAACTTGTACGACTCTCGTGTTTAAGGGGAAGTAATGTTCTTAGTGGATAACTCTAGGTTGCAGGGGAGCTTGAACTATTTTGTTGTGTATGGTGATTCCTCTAGGGTTGGTCTCGGTTGTGTATGGATGCAACATGGTAAGGTCATTGTGTATGCCTCTAAATAGCTTAAGACTCACGAAAAGAATTACCTAATGCATAATCTGAAATTGGTAGTGATGGTGTTCGCATTGAAGATTTGGAGATACTATTGTATAGGGTCCATGTGGATGTGTTTACGGACCACAAGAGCCTATAGTATGTGTTCACCCATAAGGATTTGAATTTGCAACAAAGAAGATAGTTAGAGCTACTCAAGGACTATGACATTAGTATCCTTTATCATCAGTGTAAGGCCAATGTAGGTGGCGGATACCCTTAGCAGACTTTCCATAGAGACTGTTTCTCATGTGGAAGATGAAAAGGAAAGAGTTGGTGAAGGATATGCATCGGCTTGCACAATTAGGAGTTCGCCTCGTGGGTTCGACAAATAGTGGTATCATTGTTCAAAATGGCTCGGAATCCTCTTTGGTGACTGAGGTCAAGGTTAGGCAAGATAAGGATCCTATTTTGATAAAGTTGAAAGAGGTGATTCAAAATCAGAAGGTGGAGGTCTTCTCCCAACGGGGAGATGGTGAACTTCATTATCAAGGTTGTTTATGTGTTCCGGATTTCAATGATTTGAGAGAATGGATGTTGCATAAGGCTCATGGTTCCCGATACTCTATACATCCAGGTGCCATCAAGATGTACAGTGACCTACGGGAAGTCTATTGGTGGAATGGCATGAAGAAGGACATAGCAAAGCTTGTTGCTAAATGTACGAATTATCAATAGGTGAAAGCTGAGCATTAAAGACCAGAAGGTATGCTACAAGACATCATTATCCCCACTTGAAAGTGGGAATAGATCAATATGGACTTCATTACAGGGTTGTCTCGCACTTGCCGGCAGTATGACTCTATTTGGATGGTGGTAGACAAGTTGACCAAGGCAGCTCATTTCTTACCGGTCAAAACTACCGATTTAGCTGAAGACTATGCTAGATTATGTATTCGAGTGTTAGTTTGATTGCATGAAGTTTCATTGTCCATCATATCAGATAGAGGTACTCAGTTTACCTCCTAGTTTTGGAGATTGTTTCAAAAAGGCCTTGGTACTCAGGTCAAGCTAAGCACAACTTTTCATCCACAAACAAATGGCCAGGCCGAGCAGACCATTTAGACTCTCTAGGATATGTTGAGAGCATGTGTTTGACTTCAAAGGTGGTTGGGATGATCATTTACCTCTCACCAAGTTTGCTTATAACAACAGTTACCACTCTAGCATCCAGATGGCTCCGTTTGAGGCTCTTTATGGGCCGAGGTGCAGATCGCCTATTGGTTAATTTGAGGTAGGTAAAGCTACGTTGATAGGGACAGATTCAGTTCATAAGGCTATGGAGAAGGTTCAGCTTATAACGAAAAGGTTGAAAACAGCTCAGAGTGTCATATGCTGATGTGAGGAGGAGAGAACTTGAGTTTGAAGCTGATGATTGGGTGTTTTTGAAGGTGTCCCCCATAAAGGAAGTGATGAGGTTCGAAAAGAAAGGGAAGCTTAGTCCCTGATATATTGGTCCCTACAATATTGTGAGACGTATTGGCAAGGTCTATGAGTTGGAGCTACCAACAGAGTTGGCTTCGGTGCATCTAGTTTTCCATGTAGCATTGTTAAAGAATGCATTGGTGATCCAACCTTGTTGTCCCGCTGGAGAGCATAGAAAATTGGAAAGAATTTATCATTATAATATCCCTTAATGTATACTCTGTTATTTATAAGTGAGAATCTTGATTCCTCCTTATACTTCTTTATAAGCTTACATGGCCCTGTTCATTTTTTTTCAATGGCAATCCACAATGTATATGGGGTCTCCCTTCATGTAAGAAGATTAATGATGAATATATTTTGAATCCATTCTCTTGAATGAGATGGAAGGTATGTTTACCCAAAAAAAAAATAAGAAGGTTGTATGTCTAGATAATTTCTTGACAAAAAACTTATAAATATTTTATAGTTGTTGTAGATTACTTCAGATGAACATTATGGCACAGTTTGCTGCCATACACAAATTAGCTGGAGCATACGAGTTGCTAAATTAAAAATATTGAAACTGTGTGAGCAATAAAGTTTAATGTTTGGAGTCTCTATCACATTTTCGTTTTTTAGTGGGTCGCGGATATTAAATGGTTAAAAAAAGAAGATAGATTGGAACATGGTTCTTGACAACGGTATAAAATTTATTGACTATTAAATTAATTCAGAACACATAATACTTATAAGGAGATGACAAATTTTATCATGACCTGGTTCATATTGAAGATTATATGTATATTTGGACATTAGAAAAATTATCTACAATTAAAATGTAATTATCCCCTATGGCCACAAGAATAAAACGAGCTATTTATGATCGCGAGCAAATTACCTAGTATATTAGCAAGAAGAAAAGCTAACACAAATGCAGCAATGACACCTAAGACCTTAATAGTTGTAGGGGCTGACACATAATTACAATTCCTGCACCAATAATACTTGTTGGCACATTGAACACTGTCCTCCATATATATCACCTCCAGCAGGGGGATGTGTGCGCCGGTATCATTCCCTGCCGGGTCCATCATGGCTCGTCTTCTTCTATGATGTTGGCTATTTTCTTTTCTGGTACGTCTTAAACGACTTGACCACTCAGTTAGATTCACCAAAATGATGCAAGTCTATTCTGAGAGCAAAATTCAAATGCTTCAATAATGCTAATGGACTTATGCTATGATGATTAATTTGTTTAGACATGTGGGCTATATTATATTGAGAGTTGAAACTGCGGCCAATTCCTACTGCCAAGAACCCCTACCATCACAACTAGCACCACTATCAACTATACGATTAATACATCATCAACCAGCGTACATTCTTCAACCACCTCCATCAGCACCGCCAATTACAAATATCAACCAACTTCACCATTACAACCATCACTATCAACCGCCACCATCACACCAGCCGCCACAATCACGCTAGCCGCCTCCATCATTAACAATTATCACCACCACCATTACTAGTCACTAACACCAATTATTATCATCACCACTATAAATCATCTCCGTCATCACTAGCAAACATAAATATTTAATTTTTTAAATCAAATAATAAATTTATTTTATTAAATTAATATTTTTTAAAAATATTTAACTATGTTTTATTTGAATTGTATATTTAATCTATTTATAAATAATTAAAATATGCACATTCAAATGTTAAAAAACAAACAATCTTAATCATTCAGTGTTCAGATCTAGAGACAACATCTTAATCTTTCATATGTGCATTCAGATTCAGGCGTCTTAATTTTAATGAAAACAATAAGGTCTTCATATCTTTAGTTGATTCTCTCTGTAAGATATTTTCATGTCATTTCCTTTTTAATTATATTTTCCGAGTTTAAGATTTACTTTATATCTGATAGATATTGCCACCGAATTGAAAAAGAAAAATACAAACCAAATTATATCTTGAATATCATTTATTTGGCGACTATAACTTTCCCTATTTTCCTAGGTGCATGATAAAAGCTATCTGGAAAAAGAAAAAAAAAAGAATCATCTAAGATCGTTAAAAGAAGAAAAGCCCATAGAGACACCAAAGAGTTCTTTTCCCTCTGCCAGGATGAGCAAAAATCATGCAGGCATTGCTAAGAACAAGCTGGGCTTACTGATGATTTTCCAATGCTCACTAGAACTTCTTTTGATGATCATTCTACATGATTAAAGCACCTTCCAGCAAAGTTGGTCATTTCCTGGCAATATAAGTGGCAATATTAGAATACATGGCAACTGAACTAGTCCCAATGGCAAAGATGATCACCAGTACAGCCAATATCTTTTCCCAAGTTGTAGATATGTTGTGCGCATCCCTGGGGAAAAACATTTTAGCAGCAGTGAGTGAAAAGTTTGATAAAAATGACACTGACAACTTATATGGAGATTTGTGTCTTTTCAAAGAGAACAATTCTCTCTGTTTTCTATTGAAGAATAGGTAGATATTGTAATAAGGCTAAAAGTTTCTTTACATGAAACCAAGATTGAAGTAGCTCATACCTAAGAACTATTGAGCTCGGGAATATGAACATGATGCACATGACTGTTGTCGTTCCCATGAACTGAAAGAAGTACCAAATATTTGGAAACGCTACAGCACCTCCGTAAATGAATGAAAGTAACATACAGGTAAGGGTAAAGAATCGTAATGTTTCCGTGGCCAACAGAGGTCTCTTAGGAAAGATTAGTTCATCCACATTAACCCTCAGAGAATAATTCATCACAGGAAACACCAGCATGAGATGAATGGCATAACTCAATCGAACAATATCGTTAAGTGCTGTACCAATTAAAGAGTCAGAGGCTTGATCAAAGTTGACCAGCATGTCGGCCATGATCGCGTTCCCAAACAATAGGTACCCAAAGAATCCCACAGCAAAGTAAATGGCAACACATAATATCAAGGAAATGCGAACAGCGGATGTCATGTCAGATGGCCTTCCCAGCTCAGCTCTTACCGGATGAACTGCAAATGAATATAACCTATAAGAAGAGGATAGGACGAAAGTAACAATGAAGCAAAGATGACACCTAAAAGAAAAGGAGAATGACATACTTTTATTCACCAAAGCACGTCTTACCATTAACATGACATCCAAAGGCAGTAGCAAACACTGGAATGGTTGTGAACAGATCCGGAAAGGAAACTCCATGTGAGAAATCTGGTACCAGTCGTAACTTTTGTGTTTTCCCCTCCCACATTGCATGTATTGCCATGATCGAGCATATGATAACAAATAACACAGCTAGGAGGATTGATATTGCCGATGCATGTCTTAGTGAATCTGGTTGTAACAAACCATAAAATTTATAATCCATTATATGCAGATTTTTAGATATATTAAATGAAAATATATGCTATGCTACTCCAGTTTGACAAATATCCTCAGTCTATGTTTCCATCCATAACATGCTGGTTATTTGGTCACACGTCTAGGATACAACAAAAGCTCTATATCATTCTGATGGAGTAGGAAGTCAACACCTACGCCGAGTTTTGGTCCTTCTAAGGTACAAAATCAGCTGAATAGCAGTTAAAGTGTACTTTTTGAAGCTACTTATGTAACTAGTCAATCAACCTGATCAGAAAATCACACACGAGTACTTTATGAATCAGTTCAAGTAGCTACATAAAAATGCTTATGCACTTGCAAGTGTACTTTATGAAGCTTGTGGAAAAGAGAGAATGCCTTCTAAGATTACTCTGTGAAGCTAGTTATGCAATTAGTCAACCAACCTATGCGCTTAAAACAGAGCAATGGAAGCATGACAAAAACCACCACAAAGAGAACTGAAAATGCCCGTGAGGTCCACCAGTGGATGCCAAACCATTCCTGTAAAGTACCCAAGTGTACTGATCCATCAGAATTATTTCCTGAGAGGACATCCCCTGTGAATAAAACCAAACAAACAAACAGGAAATAAATTAGTGACACACCAAGCCAGCAACTCCTGGGAGGTTCTGCTTGCTTTCTTTGGAAAAGAAAAATTAGCAATATGCCCATAGTTTCACATTGCTTAGTTTTTCTCTCTTTTTGGGTCTAAAAGTTTTAGATCAACCCAGATTTTCACTACTTGAGGAATCACAGTTTAGTTAAGAAATAAAAGGAACCAAATGGCAAGCCAATCCAACTCAATTCAACAAATCCATCCATCCAATATGTAAGCTAAAAAATGCAAGTAGGTGTACAAGCATTATGTGTTCCTGAAAGGATCTCTTTTTAAGTTCACAAATATGGCATATTGCTTCATCAACCAAATACGAAATGGAAACAAGTTGGTTACCAATAATAATCAAGTAGATAATCAAGGCACCAAGATTAGTGATCATGACACAAATCTGAAGAGCAACAGAACCAAACTTGCCAAACGACTCAGCCATAAGACCACCATAGGAATCCGATTGGCCTGAATGAGTATATTTCAATAGGAAATCCACCGTCACCTCAACAAAGTAGCCGACGAGTAGGATAACAAAGAAGCTGGGAATTACACCCAGAACCTTGAAAGTAGCAGGGATTGACATAATCCCAGCACCAACCATTCCTGTCGAAATATTGAATATGGCACCAGAAATTGATCCTCCCCCTGATCTTTCATCCTCAAACAACTGCCTCTGATTCTGGTCCACAGGTAGGAGAGGAGCAAGAGACCCAGAATCTTGCTTCTCCGATATCATCCTTGTTTAGTAAGGTTCTGGAAAACAGCAAGACTTTAGCCTTTCTACAAGTTATGTTTTGCAAGGGGTCAAGAATTCAAAACACCAACCCTACAATAACGTGAGGACCCAAAATTAATTAAAGAAACCTTTTGGATTAAAAATAATCTTGTCCAGAAAAGGAGAGATATTGAGATTGGCCAAATTGTTGACAGCCAGAGACAAGAAGTTGCGGAATAAGTGTTGAATTGGATCGATAGAGGAGGTATTAGGAATCTTATCCTATTCTTCTTCTTAATTTTAACATAAATATATAAGAGTTCTTTGAAAGAGGGAAAAAAGCAAAATGCCGAAATCAACGCATGTGCTGAATGTTAGAAGTAGCCACCATTTTCCTTCCTGTCAAATTTGACACATCACATCTCCATTTATCCACGTAAGGGATAATAGTATTATATGATTAAAGTTTTCATGTTATTCGTAGAGAAAACACATCTCTAGTTTTGGCAGATTAGGTATGTCGTTTTGCCTTCGCGTAGCTGTCAACTTTTATTTTGAATGGGTAACTCCCTCAAGTATGGGGTCAAAGACGGGAAGCCCTGGTTGCTTTACCCCTTGTACTTAGTACTGCAAATCGGGTCTCAGAATCATTTGTTCAATTATAAATATATTTTGTGTTTGGGTTCGAGAGTCAGAAGCCGAGGTCAGGAGTTGAGGTCAAGGGTCGGGGGTCGGGAGTTGGAGATCGGGATCGAAGTCGGGAGTTGAAGTCGGGGTTGAGAGTAGGAGTCAGTGGTTGGGGTCGGGGTAAGAGAACAGGGATCGATATCGGAGAAGGGTGTTGTGATCAAGGGTCAAGATCGAGGTTGGGAGTTGAGTTGGAGGTGGGGGTTGAAGGTCGGAGTCGAGGTCGAAAGTCAAATTCAGGGTCGGGAGTCGAAGTCTGAGTCAGGGTCAGAATCGAGGTCGGGAGTCAGAGTCAGGGTTGGGGGTCGGGGTCAGGGATCAAGGTTTGGGAAAGAGGGAAGGGTGTTAGGGTCGAGGTCGAAACTCAGAGTCGAGGGTAAGGGCCGGGGTTAGCAAATGAGGATCGGGGGAAGAGGGAAGGGGGAAGGGTGTTATGGTCGAGGTTGGGAGTAGAATTCGGGGTCAGGATTAAGGTTGGGAGTCAAAGTCGAGGTCGGGAGTCAAATACGGAATCAGGATCGAGGTCGAGGTCGGGAGTCAGAGTCAGGGGTCGGGTCGGGGTTAGGAAATGGGGATCGATATCGGGGAAGGATGTTGGGGTTGAGGTAGGAGAGTTGAGGTCGGGGGTCGAGAATTGGGGTTGTAACACCCCAATAGTCCCTAAAATCATACCTGAGGCATGAAACAGAGAAAACAGTAGAATTTGCACTAGATCACAAAACGACTCGTTAGGTGAGTCGTCAAGTCACCTAACGACTCGTTAGGTGATCCGTCATGTGTGAAAAGTTGATGAAAATATGAGCTTCAGAGAGTCTTAATGGTTGGGGGAAAGATCTGTTAAATATGATGACGAATCGTTAAGTGAGGCGTCAAAAGAAGATTAGAAAGTTGAAAATTTCTTCAGTGGTAACGAGTGGCAGTAACGACCCATTATGATTGCTGGAATGAATTTTTCAGCCGAGTTATTAGGGGTATTTCTATACTTTTTATGTACTTAACTCCTAAACTAAATCATATTGAGCCCCTAAGAGGGTGTATTATAGGGTTTTATTCATTCCTAACCCTCGTTCTATTCCTAACATCTAAAGTTGAAGATCCAAACTCCTTAAGCCCTCAAGCAATCAAGGTTCTCCTTCTTATCCAATTCTCTTGGGTTTCAAACCTAGCAAGGTATCTTCAAGCCCAGGTATGTAGGGTCATGAACGGAGGATTTCTTCACCCTCATACCTAATTTTATCTCAATCTCATGAATTCAAGTCTCCAACCATAATTTTATAAATTTCCAGGGTTAGGGCAATTTTGATGAAAACTCTCATGATCTTCTATGAATTCAATTCTCTTATGACTCAATCCATGATTTATGATTATGATTGCATGTTTTCTACTAGAATCTCTTATGAACCCATGTTTTCAAGTTATGATGATTTACTCAATTATGTATGATTTCATGAATCTCAAGCTTATGTATTGGCGACTCAGCGGCATCATTTTCATGGTTAGTTCATGTATAACAAGTATGATTATAATTTTTATGTTTTCTAACTAGCCCATGCAAAACCAAGTATGTTTCATGATTATGACTATGAGCAGTATGCATGTTTTAGGAGTAGTATCTAGCATCGAGTAGGCTGGGATTCAACGCTCCTAGGCTCAGAACTACGTGCCACCGTCAGTATATATTCATATTTGGGACCTCGACAGAAAGTGTCCCCCCTCCCCGACAGGGCTCATGAGTGATATCACACCTTTGTCGTTCTTTGCCCTGGCAAGACTTAGAATGACTCTGTCAACTTGAGAGAGATAGTTGAGCATCATGTGCTCATTCATGATGGTGTTGATTATGAGAAGTCTCCCCCTATTTCTCATGTTTCATGTTATTCATGTTTAGGATTTATGATATCATGTTTAATAGCATAATTGACCCATTGATTAGTTTATGAGCTTTTACTTATGATCTCAAACATGTTAAAACTATATGATTTCACCTTCAAAACCTTGGGTCATTATGTTTTAGCTTATGATGAATAACTCACGTTTATAACTATCTCACTATCATGATTTTAGCATGTTGTTCTTACTCTTATGTTTTACTTACCCTGTATACTCAGTACATTCAAAGTACTGACCACATGCTTTTATAGGTTTGGGTGATCAGTCTTAGCCTCGCCGTTAGATTTACTCTCCATCAAGTCCACTCTAGCTTTTGGTGAGTCCTCATGATCTAAGAACATCAATTTTGGTGCATGTCTTTTATTTTTATGTCTTTCAGTTTTCAGACTTCAGTAGAGCTAGTTAGGGGTATTGTCCCATCAGCTCATCGTATGAGTAGAGGCTTTCAAACTTGATGTTAGATATTTTAGCGGATTTGACTTATAGTCCCGTTTATACTTCATGAGATTCTAGACTTCCGCTCATGTTATGAATTATGCTTTACTTTTGTTTAGTTACATGCTCTTAATCATGTTATGTATATGTCATGGGTTAGCTTGAAGTCATTCGTGGTTCTAGGTCCCGTGTCACGGTCTGGAGTCCATGCTTGGATCGTGACAGGGTCGGGGTCAGGATCAAGGTCGGAAGTCGAAGTTGGAATCAGGGTAGAGTCTAAAGTCAGAGTTTAGGTCGAAATTAAAATTGGGTCGGAATTAGAATTGAGGATCGGGGTCGAGGATCAAGGTCAGGGAAAGAGAGAAGGATGTTGGGGTCGAGGTCGGAAGTCGGAGTCAGGGTTGGGCAACGGGATCGGGGGAAGAGGGAAGGGAAAATTGTGTTGGGGTCAAGGTTCAGGTAAGGATCAGGGTCGGGTATTAGGATCGGAGTCGGATATTGAGGGTCGGTGCCGATGTCGGGGATCGAGGTCGGGGTTTGAGGTTGAGGTCGAGGTCGGAAGTCGGGTCTCGCGTCGAGGCTTAGACTTGCGTCTTGGGTCAGGATCGATATCGGGGTCGTCGTAGAGGTCGGGAGTTGAGATTAGAGTTGGGAGTCAGGGCCCAGTACGCGGTCGGAACTTGGGCCCTGGATTGGGTGTCGGAGTCGGAGTCAATATTAGGAGTCGGGTGTCGGGACTTTATAAAATATTTTGCTAACTTTATGTAGGAAAGTTATTTTTCTTAAATGCGAGAAAAATAAGTCAATTTGCAAAAACAAAAATTCAAAACATTTTAATTAACTAAACATGAGAAAATTAAAAAATATTTCTCAAAAATATTTTTCTTCATACCAAACACACCCTTATAAGTGATTTATAAATATTCTAAATCATATATTAGTATTGATATTTCTTAAAGTGCATTAAGCACATTTTACTCCTAAATTGCAAATTTTCTTTACTTTGAAATCTAGTGATAATATTTTTTCCCTTGTTACTTATTTCGTATTTTTTTTATATTGAATAGTTATAGGAAAAAAACTTTTTGACTTTTATAATACAATAAAACTAAATAAAGTATTTTCAATATTTTTTACTTTAAAAAAATTAAAATATTTTTTGGATATTGAATTCTAAAATAGAGTACTATTTGCTCATGAAAATATGGGTAAATATGTCTTTTATCCAACTCATTTGTTACCCAGCCTATTTTTACCCATATGAAATATGAGCGGGTTGAATATTATTCATTTTCTGTTAACTCGTTTTTAACCCACTCAGATTTAACCAAATCCGCCCATTTGCCACCACTGAAATAAGTATATACTCCCTCTGTTTCAAAATAAGTGGTGTTTTCAGCTTGGATACACCCCTTAAGAAACTACTCATTTCTAGAAAGTAAAATGTATTTTTAATTATTTACCCTTAATAAATATCTTTAAAATGTAGCTCTTTAGTAGCTTATGAATATCTCTTCATTTAAATAAGAGCAAACATTGGAAGAGCTTCATTGATGTTTTCTTGATAATATGACACACCACTTATTTTAAAACAAAATAAAAAAATTAAAATATCACTTATTTTGAAATAATAAAAATACTAAATAAAATGTGTCCATGTCCAGCAGCACGGGCCTAAGTTCAAGAAAAGGTGCACAACATATTTAATCTTTGTTGCAAGAGTACAAGTTTTTAAAAAAGAATTTAATGTATGGCAGTTTAACACAATTTTTTTTGTTATTAGAAAATATTCTTTGCATCTCCTTTGCACATGTGATTTCAATTTTGATAAATTGCAGTTGATTTGAAGTCTCATAGTTCGTAACGTGCCTTTAACAGCTATCTTTTTCCTTGTTTTGCTTTGAATTTTTTTCTTTTTAAAATCATAGAAATTAAATCTTAGCAGATATAATTCATTGGTTCATACCATCAACCCCAATATAAATATTAATCCTTTTAAATACGAAATTAAATATTGATAATTTTAACTGATGTCTTAGAAAATATTTTCATATAAATATCAAACATGTCACAAAAAAGAGATCTAAATGTAGTTAGTAGAGTAGTTTCTTTGTATATTGTCTTATTATTTGCAGTAGTCTTGTGGCACATGCGTTGCACGTATATATTTAGTCTTATAGCATATGATATAGTAACATAATATTAATATTATTTAAAAAATCTAAATAAATAATTATATATATATTCACCCTCAACTTTACTTTGAAAATCACTCCGCCCCCCCCCCCCCCCCCCCTCCTCCCTCAACTTTGAATAATAGACATTTTTCCCCTTTATTCTAATTGATTCTTTAAAATATCTGTTTTACCTTTGTAATTTTCAATCATTCATTTATGTAATACCTTTTTATGTTATATATAATATTTATTTTTTAACCTAGATATTTATAGTTTCTTATTTAAATTCACTAATATTATAAATAGAACAATACTTTTATGAATTTGTCACAAAATCTAATGCTAGTGAATATTTTTTTTTAATTATTGATATTAAAAGATTATATGCATTAAATGTATATATATGTATATGCATGCATGAGTGTGTATTTATGTTTCTCCTCTTTCTTATCCTTTATTTTCTATATAAATAAATAAAATTTGATTGTTTCTAATAAAATATTTCATAAATTTTATAATTTAAAATTAATTTATATTATAAATAAATAATATTTAAATTTGTATTTATTTTATTAAAATATTTTTGTATTTCATGTATTGAGATATATTTATAAAACTATTATTACCTTTTATTTTCACTTTTATAAATAAGTATTACAGTTTTGATTATTATTAATAAAATTATTTTTTTATTCTACTAATTTACTTCATTATTGAATGCCATTAACTTATATAATCAATTAGCTTTTTTTTTATATTTTATTTTATCCCAAAAGTAAATATTTATTTTTTTATTTAAAAAATTACATAGATTAAAAAAATATTATGATTCTAAATAAGTAAAAAGACGAAGATAAAATTGATATTATAGGGTAAAACAGATATTTTAAAAAGTCAATTAGGATAAGGGGGAGAATGTCTATTGTTCAAAATTGAGGGATGAATTTGATTTTTAAAGTAATTTGGGAGGTGAAAACGACTTTCACCCAATTATATATATAAAAGTAAAATATACTTTTTTTAGTTATCTACGTGAATAGTAATTGCAATTCTCCAAAAGTTTTCCAAGATAAGCAAGACGTCTCTCTACAGTGATTGTAAACATGATCGTCAAAAATTTCCTTATGAGACATACTCATAAGTCATAACTAACCAAGGATTTTATCATAATACTCTTGCACAAATAAATTGTGAAAAATCCAGTTGCAATAAAGGAGTAAACAAATTTCAACCATTATTTAGTAAACAATAAGATGTATTATTATTTTATAATGATTCAAGTATTATTATTATTTAAATTAATTAAAAAGCGATAAAATATCCTGATAGAACCTTTTCGATCCTAATATATTTACATTAACTTTTTCAATTTCTAAAAAATTTCAGATTAAAAATGAATACAAACAATACAATTTTTCTTGCCAAATTAATCTTCAAAGCTCATGCACATATCTTGACAGTATTGATATATCGTTGCGTACCTTATACTCAGTAGTAAATTATCTGCAGCCCTGCTATTTGCTATTAAAAAGTAAAGCAAAACAAAATATGATATATCCCAAGACATAAATTTATATTAATGTTGTAAATAAAATATCAAAAAAAAAAAATACAACCACAGTATTAGAAGTAATTCCTCCATAATCTTTGCTTTCAAAATCCTTTCAAATAAAGAAAAGGAGAAGTAGAGAGATATAAAAGGAGGCATCATTAGAGAAAAAACGTAGGGAATAGGTGAAGAAGCATAGTTAATATGATTAAATGTTTTTTTTTGTCAGAAAGACAAAAATGTATAATTTACATTATTATTGTGACTTTTGAGATTTTATTTATTTATTAGGGCACTTAAATAAGAGATTAAAGGCAAAATTTAAGTAAATTGATAAATAAAATGGGTGGGTATATATTATGATAACGTGACTATTTGTAATTACTACTAATTTAACATAACTGTAGTATAACATTAAAATATTTTGAATTTCTTGTGTTAAAGGCAAGAGTACCAAATTTTAATTAGGCAATTTTTTTTTTGTAATTAAACACATTATAATATTAAGGACTATTGATTTTTTCCGTTAAAGGCAATAATACTGACTTTTAATAAGAATTTTTTTATCTTTTTTTTTGTTAAATAAACAAAAGAAATTTATAAATTTTTTATCTTTCAATAAGGAATTTGTAAACTTTTGGTATTCTTGTTTTAAAGAAAGAGTTAAAACTCAATTAAATAAATTATTTAAAAAAATAAAATTTATTTATTGTTTAAAGGGTAATATTAGTTTTTTAATGTCTGAAGGGTATATTCGTAATTCAACTTTGAACTTGAGGTCTTTAAATATTTGAAGGGTATATTCGTAATTCAACTTTGAACTTGAGGGCTTCCCACTTATATGATTAGTAGCTAGTAGTTAAAAGGGCATCATCAAACATATTAGCAAAAAATATTCTGCCTAAGTCTAGTAAAACTTTCTTCATCCATGAAAATTATTGATCTCACTCTTTAATTTGTTAAAATGGCCGATTCAATTTTCATAAAGTTCAAAAATAGGAATAAAATTCTATATCTTCTGTTAATTCACTATGTTAATACTAATTACACTACTAACTACAGTTTGGTCAAGACAAACTTGAAAGTTTTTGTTGAAGCTATAGTAAAGTGTCTTTACAACCAATATAATTGATCTATTATGATACAACTACTAAAACGCCCCTCGAGCATAAATCAAACAAATGACATGAAACACACCACAGCTAAACTGTTTTCTTCTTATATAAGAGAATTTTGAAGCATGTACCCATGGTTCTTTTCGCATTATATTCTGTCCAGCTAATTATTCTCTAATTTACGTTTACACCTATGATCTATTCTTTCAGGGCAAAAGGTTTAAAAATGCCTTTCGATTATAAAAAATAGAGTAAATGTGTCCCAAATGTACCTTTATTATTTGTGGACTGATTTAAATTTATCACTCAATTATTAAAAAAATAAAATAAATTTACTCTCTATTAAACTTAGATTCCAAATATATTTTTATCGATAGTAAAATTTAAATTTGTCCCCCCAAATTAATGAAGTTTAATTTTTTTGATCGTTTTTTTTTAATTTTAGAATTAAGGTTCAAGCTTTATTTTCTGAACGACAAAAAGGAAGAATAAAAAAGAGGGGAAAAAAGAATATATAGTAATTATTTTTCTTCAGAAACACACATCAAAATCATAAGAAATATTTTCCTAAAACATTCATTTTGCTTAATAAAGGAATAACAAGTCTTCTCTCATTTTGTCACGCCCAAATGAACAGGTCGTGGGGAACCTACATTGACTCTTTTTGATAGGAGAACTCTTACAAAATTTCTATTAATATACAAGAAAATAATTTTAAAGCATTTCTATTACTTCTCATTAACTGATAAAAACCTTAAGCAAAATAAAATTACAAGATTCTCAAAACATGACTCTCCCACGATCTAGTCTAGACAGGTACAAGAGCTCTATTTGAAATACTTGACAAAACAAAATAACCCAGCTTCATTTGGAAAGAAGAACACTAAAGCTGTTGATGAGTACTCCACCCCAATCAAGGAACTTCCCACAACCTACACTAAAAAGATGTAGCAAGGTAGTATCAGTACATCACACGTATTTGTAGGCATTATCGGCCGACTAGGATTAGTTAACACAATAATATAATAATCAATACACAATCAAAGTCATTAAATGTAACGATTATCTCACTCCCAAACACCACATTAGGTATAATTGCCACATCCCCGTTCTTAAACCTCATCAAAGTTTACGCAATGCTTTTACGAATCTATTCATTATTAAAGTCCTTCAATCCGTCTCCCTTCGCTTTCGCTGCAACGAATACTTAGATCGCCACAGCGGTCCCGCTACCGCAACTATATTCCCGCTGCAGCGATATACCCTAAAGTCAGTACCCAAATTTTCTCTGACCCGGTTCTATTTATTCCTGCTATAAAACTCTATAGCACCACTATCTCTTTGACCATTTCATTAGGATTAACCAAGTCTGTTTCTACCACTTATTAATCTATTTAATTATCTATAGGATTTTTCAGTCCTCCTTAGTGTAGTACATCAAATAATAAAGTCCACTTGCTATCTTACGGTACTGTATTATCTTTCATTCAAACCCATCATGCTATCAATTATCATCCATAGCCCAGAAAATCAATTTAAAACAAGACATTTAAACGCAATTAAGAATTAACTAACTCAAGTACATACAAAACAATATGAGGGAGTCAATTTCCCCTAACAGTAAAATACATGCACGTACCTGACTTCATACCACAAAATGTCATAAGATATCATACCTAAACTGGATAGCTATATATGGTATTCCACACCTGTTTCTCACCTCAAACCCAATTCATGTTGATATATCCTATATCACACTTGTATATCTAGTACCTTTTTTGTATCTGCAGCCATATGTATATCAAACCATAACCGCATAATCTCTGTCTCACAATCATAACATCGGTATATGTCGGGCACATGCCTCCGTCATATCACTATGCACACATGCCAGAGGGTCTTATGCTTTCCCTTCCAGTCATGACTTGCAGGGGACTCTAGAAATTCATGTACTATACACCCAACCATATGAAACATTCATCATACCTGTCTGTGTACTCACTCATATACCCAGCCGCATGGTCCTTTATCCATATCTGTTTGTGTACTCATACGCTTGTCTGGATGCTTACCTCGGGCACAAGTCACTCGTGTATTCAATTCTTATTCGGAATCTGATTGTAGTAACCTTTTCATCTAAGTCCCTTACCTTCAGCCATAGGCCTCTCATTTACCATCATATCAATGAATTTTCTTTCGTATTATCCATCATCTCGGTCACACATTCATTTGATGCCAATTCGCCCCTCAATCTCGGGATGCATAATGTAACACAACACATAACAAATCATCACACGACAAGAATTACACATTCACCACAAGAAGTACAATCACATGAATTTAAATCAATCTCGTGTCCGAACAATAGTAATAACAGTTATTTTAGCACGTTATAAGACTTCCGACTTGGCTCGCTCATTGGTTTGGGCTCCGCTACAGCGGCATCACTTCCGTTACAGTGGTCTCGCTGCAGCGGTACTGCTGGCAGTACTGCGACCAGTCTTTATTCCAGTTTTCTTCAGCGTTTGTTTCTTTATACCCACCATAACAAAATCAACGTCATATCAAGCTTACTTCAACAATCAAACTTGCCACAGTGTCACCATTAATGCAAACCACACATCAATCCAGAAAATATGATACCAACCATAGCACATTCAAGTCATTATGTAGGGGATTACTATCCTACATCACTCGCTTCAACTCACGCTTAAACATGTTTATAACTTATTAACCAGTCGGTTATTTGCATCTCCTACACAAAGTCTACGTTCGATTTAAAAGAAAGAAGACTCCCATAATTTATATCCGGGAGTATTCTGACAATGACAACCGAAAGTTAATCTACTCAACAATGTTTGATTCAATGCATGTCCTAGAACATGAGCCCATTTATTAGTTGAAATATCTCCCCTAGGGATTTACCTCATTATGGCTTTCATCACTCCTCTTCTAATCTGCTTGTTCTTTGATGTTCAACGATTCCGATTAACAAACAATACATGGTTAAAAATATCAATCTACATTATCGAAAGCATATAAACCATACACACATATATGTTTAGCTAACCAAAGTCTAACGCAAAAGCGAGTAAACCATAGCCTACCTGGGTGCCAAGATATCGCCCCGATTGTTCTCGACTGCGTGGTTGCATCGTCTTCTTGATTTCCTCGCGAGAGCTCCTAGCTATGGAGGTCGAATCTCCACCTCTTGGATCCTCTTGTTTGTTTCCCAAAAATTCATTTTCGGTTGTTAGGCATTTTTTAATAAGTCCTGCTCAAGAACTAGGTTTTCAAAATCCTAATCAGAACGGAATTGTGGATTTCTGGTCCGTGTTATCCCCTGCAACGGACACCCGTCTCACTATAGTGGCTTTGCTATGGCGAAAATCGTCCCGCCGCAGCGGACACCCGCTTGGGTTCACCTGATTGACTAAACTCATTCAAATTTACTCTCCGTGCGTCCTTCATTTTTTAGGGTTATCACGAATTTCTACAAAAAAAATTAAATTCACCCATTTTTATGTGGTCGGAATGTTATAACAGTCGGGTTGGACGTTACAATTTAGTTATTGTCTTCATAGAAGATTAATAGTTCTTTTCTACAATAATCGCAATTATCTACATAAAGTTAACTCAACATAAATAAATTGATATATATATTCTATTGTTTTTCTACTGTGATAATAATCGCAATTTCTTCAATAAGCTAAATTTTTTGTTAAAGGTATAAAATGACTCCTAACAATTTTTTTCATTTACTTTTAATTATTTTTTCATCGGAGACGAATTTAAAATTTTAGTTTATAAATTTTGGATCACAATTCTGTTACACCCCGTAAATTCTCGACATGTAGATGGCCTATTCGCATGTTGGTTAAGAGTTTTTGAATGCCATACATGCTAGGAAAAGGCCCGGGGGAAAGACCGGATAAGAAATCCGTCGAACCATCAGCGGAAGGAGCCGGGGCAAAACCCCTCCGCGATGGCAACGTGCCACGGAGGGAGGGCCTCCGCATTGGCTCCGTGTCACGGAGGCCCTGTCCAGGCCCAAGTATATAAGCCTCCAACTTCGGTTTTAATGATATAATTCATAAAAATTTTCAGAGAAGCCGAGAGAAATCAGGGAGAACGAAGGTTCCTTAGTAATATTCATCCGATTACGCCGTCAAACACGATCCAAACTCAAATTAACTCCAGATACCGAGGTATTAAGCAGCAAGGAGCATTCCTACGGATTTAGTTTCGTGAAATTTGGCCGGCGAATCGTCGTGCTACCGAGCTAGGATAAGTGGAATTGCTCCAAATTAGTGTCAATATACTCCTAGCCCTAAAGTGAGTATTTCTTCCTTCTGGACTTCCGAGAAATAGCGAGTTTTCGACCGTATTTTGATAAGCCAAAGTTTGGGCTATATATATATCAAAAGTGTTATCTTTTTCCAGGATATTAATGTATTTAGCCCTAATTGATATATACATGAATACAGTTGGAAGGAATAGCTGAATATTGGTCAAGCTACGCCAGTTAGCCGGAAGCCGACAACTGAGGTATGTAAAGCTAGTTTCCTCGGCAAGTTAGTAGTCTCGATATAGTAAAATAGTTCAAAGGCCAGTAGAATGTTTCAGAAGTCGTGTGTTATGTTTTGTATGAATATTAGTACGACATTGGAAGCATCATGTTATGTATAGCGTGAAACTTGCTAGCACGATATAAATTCTAATACAAAGTGTTAGGAACTGTACAACATGCCCAGTATGTGATTTAGTAAAGTATGTTAGGATATTATCGTGTTCAGTTGAAACTTAGTAAAGCAATATAAGTATCTGTAAGGTATCTCAGAAGTAGATTGGTAGATTAAAATGTAGTTTAGAAAGCATGTTAGAAATAGTAAATCATGTTACTATGAAACTCAGTTATACAACATGATTTCCAGCAGAAAAACTATATCTTGTTCAACATTAGACTCAGCACAGTATGACAGAAAATTATATACATATACCATTATCAGTCTCAGCATGTATTAAATACATATATATCACTATCACTAGTTCAGCATATAGTATGTACAGATACATTATCATCACTAGCTTCAGCATATGGTATACGCAGTTAGTATTACTAGTTGAGACCACTGTATTGTCTTGGGGCTGGATTACCTAGCATTCATAACCGCCCCAGGGTAAATAGCTGTATCGACTCGTCCGTCAGAGGGCGAGGATACGTCACTCTACGGAGTGGCATGTCGTCCCACAGGGGACGAAGATGGGATGCCGGTTTCCCCATATTGTGCCTTGGTCGGTATTTATACATCCCCGTCGAGCGGGTACGCCCGGAGTGTTGATTCAGGAGTCCTCCGAACTTAGGTACAGTTATAGTCAGGGGCTCAGCGAGCCCAAGTGCATACCCAGGGGATCGGCATGATGCTTATAGTTATTATAGGAGATGGGATGACCGGGGTAGGGGTATAGATTGCGTGTTGATTGCACCTCCCGGCTTATGGGGGCCGGGTAAGATTTGTGTGTGTGCTATGCTATGTCATGTTATGTTATGTTATGCCACGTTACGCTAGATACGAGTAGATCGACAGTAAAGCGTTACATTTCCAGGTATGACTCCTACTCTTTCTAGCATAGTTGAGAACAGGCTTAGCTTTACATTTTCAGTCAGTTCCAGTCTATTTCTTTCTGTTTCAGTTCCATCGGTTGTATTGTTGTTTTCAGATATTTTTCAGTTGTTGTTTTACATACTCGTACCAGCGGTACTGACGCCCGTTTGGGGCACTGCATTACTTGCCTGCAGGTACTCATAGATGAGGAGCCGATACCTCGTGATTCCAGCCAGCTCACAGGGTCATCAGCTCCAGTCATCCGGAGCTAGATAGCTAGAGGTTTATCCCTTTTCTTTTGTTGTACAGTATGGGTAGGTGGGGGCCCTGTCCCGACCATGTTTTCAGTATTCTTAGAGGCTTGCAGTCTGTATATATTTCCCTGTGGTTAGTTGTGCCGGTCGTGTGGGGCCGTGCGTATGTTTAGTTGTTTATGTTGGTCATGTGAGGCCTTTATCCAGTCAGTAGTGGTGACCTTGCCGATCACGTAGTTGTTCAGCATTTGTTATATTGATTTAGAGTTAACTAGACAGCATGGTGGCCTTGTCGACCCGCATAGGTTCCCCTATATGAATGTGATTCTGGTTAGCTGATGTTATAGTACAGGTGGCTATAGGCCTAGTGGGTCGGAGGCTGTATTTACAGCCGTTATATAGCCCGTCGTTTCCTTGAATCCAGAGTAGAGCCAGCCAGGCACCAGAAGTGCTTAGGCTCAGCAGTCTAGCAGTTCACGTCCCAGTAGGGCACCAGGTGCCAGTCATACCCCCCAAGGCGGGGCGTGACAAATTCATTTTACTTATTGGGTTTTGAATTTTTTTTAATACATATTATATGAATATCTTACATAAATGTAGTGTTTAAATTAAAATTACTAAAATTTACTGAAATCATAACTATAATGCCGCTCTTCCCCTATTTCTCATTGATTTAAGAATTTCAACTTTATATTAGGTTCTTAAAAATTATTTAATTTTCTATGAAAAATGTCTGATTTCTAAAATTTGTGTTCTGTTTAATTATTGTTAAACTTCACGAGAATAAAATTCTTTTAATGGAAAAAAGACATGAATATGATGAGCAATTAGACGTAATTCAACTCTCTTAATCATTTGGGTGTGTGTATTTCTTTAGATTTAATATTAAAAAAAGAGTAAAACAAATTGGAGTTATGATTATTGTGTTGCAAGATTGCACTATCTCAACAACAAAAGGAAAAAAAACAAACAATTTGACCCCTCTACTTTGAAAGATAATTTACGTTTAACCTCTATTATATATTTTTTGAAATAAATTTGCCTTCGTTGTTAGTCTTTGATCAAGTATACTCTTTTCCCTACCGGTGTCAAGGGTAAAAATAAAGTATAAAGGTGAATATGGTTCTTTCATTGCAGTAGGAATAAATTCTCTTTTAAATACATATTTATATTTTTCTTTAATCACATATTTTTTCACGCAAAATTCTTGAAGTGATTTACCTTAACAATCTTTTAAAATAGTTAAGCTTCAACTCTAAATAAAAAAGTTAAAATTGAATATTGATCTAAATTTTTTGAAAATATACTATAAATAATAAAAAATTGTAATATTATTGAAGTATTAAGTGAAAGCAGTGCCACTTAATACTTTTATAATGATGCTTAGCATAAAAAGCTAATTTTTGCATTCATATTGCATAGTTAATTGAGAACCTTTTGTTAGTGATTTCGAAAAGCTTCTAGTAATTGCAAATTCTACAGAACTATATTGATGTCTATTCATTTGTAGACTTTCTTTATGCCTAAGTTGGTATTACTGAACCTAAGTAGAGCCCTGTGTGCTCGGGGTGTAGTTACAGGAGCCTAGAAGGCTCAAATACAGCTACAGGAGCCTAGAAGGTTCAAGATACAATTAGAGATCCAGGAGCCAAGTATGCTCAAGATACAGTTACAGCTTACCTACGGGGCTACAGTATTACCAATAGGGATATGTGAATTGAGGTATACCTGCCAACGCTTATGGGGGCTCAGGTAGGTTGTTGTTTGTTGTTTGTACCTGCCAGGCTTATGGGGGCCAGGTTGGGTTCTTGTTTGACTATTGCCTGTTTAGTTTTCCTGTATAACTTAATAAGATCTTTCAAGTTATTCTCTTATTCTTATAGTTGTTTACATTCCTTACTATCAGTTTAGTTTCAGCTTATTGTTATTGACTTACATACTCGGTACATTGTTATACTGACGCCCAAGCCTGGGGGCGCTACACTCTTGCCTGCAAGTTCTGACAGGCAGGTTCAGGGACTTCTTCAGTAGCGGTTCAGGCTCAGCACCTTGGGCAGCTCCTCTTTTCCATAGTTGCCATACTTTAGAGGTTTACCTGTCTTTTGCTGTATAGTTCTTATGAGTAGGTCAGGGCCCTGTCTCGGCTAAGTATTTACTCCTTAAGAGGCTTGCAGACAATGGGATAGTATAGAAGTACGTTGTTGTCCATGTTAGCTCGTTTATATTATTTGAGAAGTTTGGCGGCCTTAATGGCCCATGTATATATGTCTACCTTCCGCCTTAGTTGATTTAGATAGTATGGTGGTCTTGTCGGCCCGTATAGGGTGTGATTATTATTGTGAATTGTTCGATCAGCTGAATATATGCGCAGGAGTTAGTATTACGGCTTTGTCAGCCAAGGGCTTCTTTGAGCGGATACTCGATTGTTTTCTTGATTATGTATTGCTGGTGTGCTCCAGAGGTGTATATGTCCAGCTAAGTCAACTTAGGGTCCAGTACGACATAAGGTGGCAGTTACGCCTCTCGGGGTGGGACGTGACACTATGTTAGGACAATAATGACTTCATGATCTTAAAATCCTAAGTTCGCCTATGATTGAGAGTTGAAACTCTTATTTCACTCATGAATTATCCATGATAAATGTTATAGATTGATTTATATTAATTTATTTTTTAAAAAATCAAATATCAAATTCATTTAAAATAGAATTAGGAATGAATCTGACGAATAATTATAACTTTAACCATCTATCATCTCAAATTATAATTGAAAAATAGTTTTGAACAAGATGAATACGTTGCGGTCTTTCAACCATATTTGAAAAGTAAAGAAATATATTTCAAATTCTAATACAAAACTCTGAAATTATGCATAACTTAAAGTAATAATCTATTAGTGGGTCTTAATGGATTGTTTGTTATTGAAGTGATATTTTCACTACGTCGTTTAACGATAATATTTTATTTTAATAATAAAAAGCGTTTTTAAAAATATTTTATTAATTATTTTTAATATGTACTATATACTTTAAGAAACGTATATCAATATTTAATTTAAATTTTCTTAGTTAGAGTTGAAGCTTAGCTATTTTAAAAAGACAGCTAAAGTAAATTATTTAAAAGATTTTACGTGAAAAAATTTACAATTAAAGAAAAATAAGAAAAATTATATTTAAGAAAGAAAATAAATCCCCATATTTCAAGAAAATGATCAAATTTAATTCTACACTTTGCCCGTACCCTTAGATTAACGGCAAAAGCAAATTTTTCAAAAAGTATAATCGTGATTAAATATATATTTTAAAAAATGCATAAAAATAAGATGTCGGAGACTTACCACCAACACAACCCACCTATGACATTTGTTTTAAGAAAGTCTAGTGGTTTGGTGGACATTTGGGAAAAGATTTTAAAAAATATGATGTTTGAATAATTGTATAGAGAAAAAAGTTGTAAGTGGGAGAAAAAAGATTCCTTTGAAAAAACTTCACATTTCTCGCTTGAAGAACACCCTGTAGGAGTACACACATTCTCATCTTCTTCATGAATAACTACTATATTAGCCCAGATATAACACTGCCCCATATATGAATACGTAGTCTTTTTAAAATTGAGTTTTGCATAAATTAGATAAATATTCTATATTGACGTAACTAATAAGATTGAAACTGAAATTATAAAATAAAATAAGTTCATATTTATTATCCTCATCTCCTAATAGAAACAGAATAACGATAATCAAATAATTACTTTGTTCATATGTGAACTATTCTTTATAATAGATAAAATTGTCCTGCTATTTTTATTAAATAATTATCATGTAATTATTAATTAATTTTTATTTATTTATAAGGTGTAAGAACTACTAATATTTAGTCTTTAAATTGACTAAAATTTTATTTCTTAAATTTTTTCTTATTTGAATTATATTAAAATTCCTAACATTTAAAACTTTAAAATTAATTATAATTTTATTAACTTATAAAAATCCTTTATTTATTAAACTAACTAATCCATCATAATTTTTTAATTCACGGTACGAGAAAATAAATTACACAATGTAACTTCATTTTTCATTTATAAATTGATTTCTTTCTTCTTTATCTATCTATCTATCTACACACACACACACACATATATTATAATTGAGAAAAGAAAAGAAATATAAAAACACGACATACTTTAAGTTGATTCAATTAATTAAGTGTTCTTGTTATTCAACCTCTTTAGTTACGTCTACACTATTTCTTCCGTTTCAACTGATGTGAAGGTGTTTGGCTAGACACGTGGATTAAGAGAAAAATAATCCTTTTTGAACTGAAATCATCTTATAAAGGGTAAAGTAAAAATTTTAAAATTAAATTATTACTAAATATTTAAAGTATGAAGCCCCATAACAAAACATAATTCACATTTTTACCCCTTTAAAATAGAATTTTCACTTAAAATTTACTAAAATTTTATTTCTTAAATATTTTCCTATTTGACTATAATTAAAAGTCTTAACATTTCAGAGTTTAAAATTAATTATAATTTTGTTAACTTATAGCAATCATTTCTTTATTAAACTAACTAATTATCCATCATAACTTTTCAATCCAGTGCAAGAAAATAAATTAAAGAATATAAGTTCATTTTACATTAATATGTTGAATTTCTCCTTTTTAAAAGAATTTGTATAATAAAAAGAAATAGAAAATATAAAACACAACATACTTTAAGTTGTTTCAATTTATCGAGTGTTCTTGTTATTCACTCCTTTAGTTAAATCTACACTATTTCTTTCATTTTAATTTATGTGAAGGTGTTTAATTTGATTAGTTTCTTGAGATTCAATTTCGTGTTTGCTATTTTAGAATATTGCCAAGAGATCATGCTTGATTTGGTCTGGCGGGATATCTCTAGAAAAGCATATCATGTTGAGATTAAGAGAATCATGATATGAGGAAGATCATTATGTATTATCACATTAGTTATGTTCATTGACCAGTCCTTTATGCTTTTTTTTGAAACAAGAACATAATAATGAATTTAAATTGAAGACAGTGATTGTGAGCAATATGAATGTGATAAATGATTTAAGGTATTGCATATTATAATCTACTCTAAGTTTCATAGATCGAGATGCTATACATTCCTAACATATGTATAGCAATGAAACTCTCAAAATACGCACTAGTCACATGGTCTAGTCATCAGGTTTGAAAGTTACACAATAGGAATGAGAATTAACCCACTATGTGTGAGTGAGAGATGAAGGAATTAGATTCAGATGACCCATGTGGGTAACCTGGATTCAAATATATATATATATATATATATATATGGGGCTTATGCACGTTTGGTGCGAGCCTGCAACTTATCTCAAGAAAATAACGGGCTATGTATCCGCTGCAAACACAACCTCCAGTAGACAAGACCTTATAGCCACCTGTAAAGAAAACAGCTAACCAGCAACCGAAAAATAAAGGAAATTCTATGCGGGTCGACAAGACCACCATGGTGTCTAGTTATAATTGAAATATAAATCAGGCACTAAACTATGCTAAGGCCGACAAGGTCACTAACTAGCAGCTAAACAAGGCCTCGCACGGCCAACACATGAGATAAAACATATATAGGCCCCACACGTCCAACAATAAACTAACTACAGGGAACTGTAAAATCTGCAAGCCTCTAGGAGTGCAATAATGGTCTAGACAAAGCCCAACCTACCCATAACCTGTACAATCAAAAGAGTAAACCTTCTAACTGTTAGCTCCGGAGGAAAGGAGCTGGCTGCACTACTAACTCTGGCTGAAAGTTAAGAAAGTCCTGACCCGCGTCTATTTGTACCTGCAGGTAAGTAATGCAACACCCCAAGATGGGCGTCAGTATAATATGTACTGAATATGTAAGGCAATAACTGAAAATAACTGAATAAATCTTAAAATGAAACTGAAAGTAACTGAGTGAAAGGGATAGAGGTATAACCTGGACAACTTAACTTCTGCTGCCTAATCTAACATACATAGTGCAAACAAGAACCTTACCTATCCCTCATAAGCCTTGAAGGTAAACTCAGCACAGAATAACCCACTCGGGGCTTCCATAAGCTCTGACGAGCATACTTCAATCTATATACCCCTAACAAGCCCACACTGAGTCAACTAATAACTATAGCCGTTCTACTAGTTCCCTGGGTATGCAACTGACCCCGCTCAGCCCCTGAACTGTAGCTGTGTCTGAGTACAGTGGACTCCTGATATCTTCACCTCAAGCACTAGGCTCGACGGGGGTGTGGTGCCGATACGGCATAAAATAGTCCAGCCATGGAATGGACTGTATGGGGCCCTCGGACCTTATCTTCGTCCCTCGTGGATGGCATACCGCTCCTTGGAGCAACGTCATCTAGCTCTTGGCGTGCGTCGACACAACTAGTAACCCTGAGGTTAGTTATAGAAGGCTATACAGGGCAAAGTCAATCCCAAACTAAACATAGAGTACTATTCTCAGCTAATAGCAACAGCTAATCACAATAATAAAACTTCTGGCTCTCTTACTGGGATTCAAACTGTATTGCAGTACTATAGAAACTAACTTGCCGAAGAAAACTGCCTTACATACCTCGATTTTCGTTTCCCGAATAACTGGCGAGTTTCAACTCATATTCAACAGCTCTTTCCAACTACAACCGTAATACTGGGAGAAAGAGACTAATTTCAGTACCAAATTTGGCTTAAAATGATAACTTTTGATATTAATATCAACTATAACTTAACTACATAAAATACAATCGAAAACCAATAATCTCTCGAGGGTTCAGAAGGGAGAAATACTTACTTGATGCCTATGATAGTTTAGGAATTTGGAACAATTCTGAAAACTTTTACTTGATGGGATTACGATTTGCCGGGTGAATTTTAAGAAAATAAGTCCGTAGTAATGCTCCCTGTAGGCTTAGAACTCGATATCTGAAGTTAATTTAAATTTGGACAGCGTTTGATAGCGTAATCGGAAGAAAATTATGTAAAAGTTGCATCTTTCTCTCTTTCTGGACGAGGTTTTCATTTGGAAATGATTCACAAAGGAACTAGAGGATATATATATAAATTTGGGCGGTGGACAGGGGGTCCATGACACAAACCTCAACGCATTGTTTTACGGGCGTGTTACAGAGCCCATCACGGAGGGAGAGGATCCGTGATATATTGCCCCAGTTGCAACTGGTCCGACCTTTTTTCTTGCTATCTCAATTCCACGCTCGTTCGACCTTTCCTCGAGCTCTTTCTCGTACACATCGTACTTTAAAACTCTTGACTTACATATGAATATGCCGACTAAATGTTAGAAACTTACGGGGTGTAACATCCTCCCCCCCTTAGGAACATTCGTCCTTGAATGTCAACTATAACTTACAGGAGTTAACTCTTTTAACTAAGATTCTGGAAAAAAAATTTCAGCAGAGTCTCCCTTGTAATATGGACTATCTGAAAAATATGAAATGTAGAAAAGTCCAATACAGGTATCTCACAAGGCACTATAGCCACCATACACAATAATGAGGGGTAACTAAACAACAGTATTGATAACATAGGTAGTAAAATAATAACTGAATAACAACCTTACCGCAACTACATAAGCTGGATCAATCTTGGAACAGATGAGGATATCTAGACTTCATATTATCCTCGGCTTCCCAGGTCATCTCTTCTTTATTCCTGTTCCTCCATAATACTTTAACAGAGGTGACGTCTTTTGTTCTCAACCTGCGAAGTTGTCGACCTAATATGGCCACTGGAACCTCTTTGTAGGCCAACTCCTCAGTAACCTGGACGTCCTCGACTGACACGAATCGGGATGGGTCCCCTATACATTTCCGCAGCATGGACACATGAAAGATCGGGTGAATAGATTCTAACTCTGGAGTTAAGTCTAACTCATATGCCACTTGACCTATTCTTCGGAGGATTCTATATGGGCCAACAAACCTAGGGTTAAACTTGCCCTTCTTACCGAACCTCATTACGCCCTTCATTGACAAAACTTTCAAAAATACCCAATCACCAACACTGAATTCCAGATCTATGCGCTGCACATCGAAATTGGATTTCTGGCAGCTATGAGCTGTTAACAAGTGCTCTATGATAAGCTTTACTTTCTCCTCCGATTGGTAGATCATGTCTGGTTCAATTAATTCTGATTCTCCAACCTCGAACCAACCAACTGGGGACTTGCATTTTCGCCTATATAAGGCCTCATAAGACACCATCTGGATTTCCGAATGATAATTGTTATTGTAAGAAAATTCAATAAGGGTTAAATGCTCATCCCAACTGCCCCCGAAGTCTAACACACACGCCATCAATATATCCTCGAGCATCTAAATTGTACGTTCTTCCTGCCCGTTTGTTTGAGGATGGAAGGCTGTACTCAGATTAACCTGTATTCCCAAGCCTTTCTGAAATGACTGCCAAAATCTGGCTGTAAATTGTGCTCCCTTGTCAGAAATGATAGAAGTCGGGACACTATGTAATCGAACTATTTCTCTGATATATAATTCAACATAGTCATCAGCTGAGAAGGTGGCCTTGATTGGCAGAAAATGAGCTGATTTTTTAATCTGTCAATAATCACCCAGATAGAATCAAATTTATGCCTGGTACTGGGTAACACTGTCACAAAATCCATATTGATCTCTTCCCATTTCCACATAGGTACTGCTATTTCCTGTGTCAATCTGCCGGGTTTTTGATGTTCCGCTTTTACTTGCTGGCAGTTAGGGCATTGTGCTACAAATTCGACTACACCTTTTTTCATTCTAGGCCACTAGTAAATCTATTTTATGTCATGATACATCTTTGTTGAACTTGGGAATAATGTACCTCTGCCATAATCTGCTAGGGAAGTCCTGCCACATCTGGAACACAGAGGTGATCTCTACATCTCAATACCCCGTCTTGAGTTACCTCAAAAGCTGATACTTCCCCTCGCTGAACTTTATCTCTGAGCTGTATCAAGTTAGGATCTTCATACTGCCGCTCCTTTACTTCTACAACTAGGGATGATACTGCGGTATTCTAAATCACTGTTCCACTGTCTCCCGAGTTTACTATTCGAATGGCTAAACGGGCTACTGAATTCAGCCAGAACTCACATTTAGAAAATTTTGCATACAACTGGCGATCCCTGATAATCTGGAGCACTATATGCAGATGACCTAAATGTTTTGCTTCTAAGAGGGAATACACCAAAATGTCATCAATGAATACTATCACAAACAAAATCCAGATACGACCTGAAGATGTTGTTCATAAGTTCCATGAACACTGCAAGAGCATTCGTCAACCCGAAGGACATGACTAGGAATTCAAAATGGCCTTACCTGGTCCTGAAATCCATCTTCGGGATATCTCTCTCCCGAACCCAAACCTGATGGTACCTAGACCTTAGGTCGATCTTAGAGAAATACTTCGCTCCCTATAGCTGATCAAACAAGTCATCTATCCTGGAAAGCGGGTATTTATTCTTAACGGTTACTTTATTTAGCTGCCGGTAATCTATACACATGCGGAGGGAGCCATCTTTCTTTCTTACAAATAGAACCGGTGCACCCCACAGTGAAGTACTCGGCCTGATGAAGCCCTTATCTAGCAGATCTCTCAACTGCTCTTTTAATTCTCTGAGCTCTGCAGAAGCCATTCAATACGGAGCGATGGACATGGACTGAGTGCCTGGTAGCGAATCAATAGAAAAATCAATTTTCCTTTTTGGAGGGATGCCAGGGAGTTCATCTAAAAACACATCTGGAAATTCATTAACCAAAGGAATAGATTGAGTAGGGGATTCTGCCAGAACATCCTGAACCCTGACAATATGATAAATGCAACCCTTTGCTATTAATTTTATAGGATATAAACCTACCTTTTGGCATAGCTGCATTGCCTTTCCACTCTCACTACCTCCCCTGGAAAGTGAAACCGGACAGTCTTGGTCCAACATTCTACATTGATATAACATGGTGCTAGCCAATCCATACCCAGAATTGCATCGAAATCAATCATGTCTATTTCTACTAAATCTGCCGAAGTTTGGCGACTAACAACCTCTATTGTGCAGCCCCGTTAGATCCTTTCTGCTATAATAGAATCAAAGACGGGTGTTGACACTGAAAAGGGTTACTGAAGCAAATTCTGACATTATACCGAACTTACGGGCCACCAGTGGTGTAACATAAGACAAGGTGGAACCTGGGTATATCAAAACATAAGCTAAATGAGAGCAAATGTCCAGCATACCTGTCACAACATCCAGCGACGACTCTGACTCCTGTCGCCCCAGTAAAGAATAAGTGCGATCCAGACCGGTGCCTAAACTCGATGCCCCTGACCTACCTCGGCCTCTACCGGCTGGAGCTGAGGGCCTACGCCCTGCTGAAGGTGCTGGGGCACGTGACCCTACTGAAGATCTGTCTTGTCGGTCCCAATCACTCTGACCCCTGGCTGGACAATCCCTCATCATGTGACCCTCTTGTCCGCAGGTGTAACACATGGTAGAACCATACCTGCATACCCCAAGGTGACATCGACTGCAAATAGGGCAAGGTGGCATAGTGAGTCTAGGACCCTCTCTGCTGCTGCGAACTCGATGGCCGTGAGCTCTCATCGGGTCCTGACTGTCCCAGACGGCCAGGTCCTGACTGTCCCCGACGACCAGGTCTACCACCCTGCTGCTGCTGCAGAGGTGGGGGCCTGGGTGGCCTATCTGATAGTTGTGGCCTGGGTCCTCCATGAGACTCTGCTTGAGTGTTATTAGGCCTAGCCCTGCGGCGCTGATCCTGCCTTCCCCTTTCTATCCCTCGTTGTCGCTGCCTGATCCCCTCAATATTTTAAGCAAATGCCTGAATACGAGCGATATCCATATCCTCCCGCAGAGTGGCCGTAATACAAGTCTCTACGTACTTTGGAAGCCGCCCCATAATGAACCGGTGCACCCTGGTTGGCATAGTGTCTATGAAAGCTGGTGCATATCGGGCCAAGGAGTCAAACCTCATAGCATACTCCCGAAAACTCATCGAACCTTACTCCAGATGCAAAAACTGATCTACCCGGGCTTGTCGGATTTCTCGCGGAAAATAGTGGTCCAAGAAGACCTCTGAAAAGATGGACCAAGTCGGAGGGGGAACATCTCTACCTCGAGACCTCTCCCAACTCTCGTACCATAACACTGCTATGTTCCGCAACTGAAATACCGTTAACTCAACTGACTCTGCAGGAGTGGCATGCGTTACCCTGAAGATCTGTTGCAGCTGGTCCAAGAAGTCCTGAGGGTCCTTATCTCTGTCCTTCGCTGTGAAATGCAGGGGACTCAGAGCGAGAAACTCTCAGACCCTCGAACTTCCAGCTCATCCCGAAGATTCAGCAACCACGGGTGCCACTGGCTGACACTATGCAGCTATCATCTGAGCTAACATAAAGACCTCGCGCTCTTGACCTCCTAGTCTGAAAGTATCGATATAGGAACTGCTAGTGGTGGTGCCGACACATCTGCCACTCTGGATGAATCCTGGTGTGGCGAAGAGTGCTGGGGAGACCGAGATGAAGTCTTCCTGTCGCTCTCGGGTAGGGATGGCACTGACTGGGGCACCCTGCTAGTGCCTTCTCCTGCTACAACATCTAACTTCCTGCCAGTCGTGGTCTGTCGCGTGTCCGACATTTTCTATAGACAAGCAGGATATAGTAAACTTAGGGACTCAACCCTATACAACACAGCTCTATAGCACGACTAGAAGAGAAAGAAGAGTAACCACCCTAACATGACTCGCATCCTTCTATATATAGAATGTGGTGCACAACACATCCATAGCAAGACTCTACTTAGCACGGCTTGCAGATTCTCTAGGATAGGACCTGCTCTGATACCAAGTTTGTCACACCCCACCTTGGGAGTCATGACTGGCACCTAGTGCCATACTGGGATTTGACTGACCTGGAAAGGCTTATGCACGTCTGGTGCGAGCCTGCAACTCATCTCAAGAAAACAACGGGCTATATCTCAGCTATAAACACAACCTTCGGCCGACAAGTCCTTATAGCCACCTATAAAGAAAACAGCTAACCAACAACAGGTAAATAAAAGGAATCCTATGCGGGTCGAAAAGACCACCACGATGTATAGCTATAACTGAAATATAAATCAGGCACTAAACTATGCTAAGGCCGACAAGGCCACTAACAAGCAGCTAAACAAGGCCCCACACGGCCAAAACATGAGATAAAACATATATAGGCCCCACACGGCCAACAACAAACTAACCACAGGGAACTGTAAAATCTGCAAGCCCCTAGGAGTAGAATAATGTTCGAGATAGGGCCCCGACCTACCCATAACCTGTACAATCAAAAGAGTAAACCTTCTAACTGTTAGCTCTGGAGGAAAGGAGCTGACTGCACTGCTAACTCTGTATGAAAGCTAAGAAGGTCCTGATCCGCATCTATCCGCACCTGCAGGCAAGTAATGCAGCGCCCTAAGATGGGCGTCAGTACAATATGTACCGAATATGTAAGGAAATAACTGAAAATAACTAAATAAAGCTTAAGATGAAATTGAATGTAATTGAGTGAAAGGGATAGAGGTATAACCTGGATAACTTAACTTCCTGCTGCCTAATTTAACAGTACATAGTGCAAACAAGAACCTTACCTGGCCCCCATAAGCCTGGAAGGTACACTCAGCACAGAATAACCCACTCGGGGTCCCCATAAGCCCTGGTGAGCACACTTCAATCTATATACTCCTAACAAGACCACACTGAGTCAACTAATAACTATAGTTGTCCTACCAGTCCCCTGGGTCTGCAACTGAGCCCGCTCGGCCCCTGAACTGTAGCTTTGTCTGAGTCCAGTAGACTCCTGATATCTGCACCCCGAGCACCAGGCTCGACGGGGGTGTGGTGACAATTTGACATAAAATAGTCTAGCCATGGAATGGACTGTATGAGGCTGGACCTCATCTTCATCCCTCACGGACGTCATACCTCTCCTTGGAGCGACATCGTCTAGCCCTTGTCGGGCATCGACACAACTAGTAACCTTGGGGTTGGTTATGGAAGGCTATACAGGGCAAAGTCAATCCCAAACTAAACATAGAGTAATGGTCTAAGCTAATAGCAATAGCTAATCACAATAATTAAACTTCTAGCTCTCTTACTGGGATTCAAACTGTATTGCAGTACTATAGAAGCTAACTTGCCGAAGAAAACCGCCTTACATACCTCGGTTGCCATTTCCCGAATAACTGGCGAGTTTCAACAACTCTTTCCAACTACAACCGTAATACTAGGAGAAAGAGACTAATCTGAGTATCAAATTTGGCTTAAAATGATAATTTTTGATGTTAATATCAACTATAACTCAACTACATAAAATACAATCGAAAACCAATAATCTCTCGAGGGTTCAGAAGGGAGAAATACTTACTTGATGCCTATGATAGTTTAGGAATCAGTTTGGAACAATTCTGATAACTCAACTACGTAAAATACGGTAGAAAACCTATAATTTTCCGAGGGTTCAGAAGGGAGAAATACTTACTTTATGCCTGTGATCATTTAGGAATCAGTTTGAACCAATTTTTACAATTTTTACTGGACGGGGTTTCGATTTGCCAGGCGAATTTCAAGAAAATAACTCCATAGTAATGCTCCTTGCAGGCTTAGAACTCAATACCTGAAGTTAATTTGAATTTGGACGACATTTGGCAGCGTAATCGGAAGAAAATTACGTAAAAGTTGCGTCTTACTCTCTTTTTGGACGAGGTTTTCATTTGGAAATGATTCACAAAGGAACTAGAGGATATATATATAACTTTGGGCGGTGGACAGGGAGTCCGTGACACGGACCTCAATGCGTTGTTTTACGGGCGTGTCACGGAGCCCATCCCGGAGGGAGAGGATCCGTGACATGTTGCCCCAGTTGCAACTGGTACGGCCTTTTCCCCTGCTATCTCGATTCCGCGCTCGTTCGATCTTTCTCGGGCTCTTTCTCGTACACGTCATACTCTAAAACTCTTGACTTACGTATGAATATGCCAACTAAATGTTAGAAATTTAAGGGGTGTAATAATATATATATATAAAAGTTTGAATTAAAAGAATGAAGGAATACAATGGTTAGGACTTCTCCTGAACCGATATCTTGCATCCTTTAAATAAAAGAGGAAACCCTGTGTTTTTCCTATACGAACAGAAAAATAATAGATTGATAAATTTTTTATTCCTTCTTCAATTTTTTTAAAATTTCTTGAAAATTCTTATGAAAACTTCTTCTCAAAAAATATATTGGAACAACTATAACAAAATACTAATAAAACTAACTCAAAAACGCTGCAAACTATTTATTTGATTTGATTCTTCAATACTCAACATGAGTTACATGAAAAAATCCACAAGTGCATGTGTCCTGGCCACATGAAGTGATCATCAGTCCTCTAATAATAAACCTACTCCAATAATAGTTTAAATTGCACATGCTAATAATTAGTATAACATTTTGATCTGATATTTCTACCTAACACATCTCACCTAATGGAAGTAAGACTCGTGCAATGTCATGTCCGTTTTTCCTTAACCTGCTATTTTTCAAACCATAAAATATATTTTAAAATTCATTACTCTTTTCGGATTATTTTTTTCCTCCCAAATTTGCAAAAATCATGGTTGGGATTCTGTTATTTGAGCTAAAACTTTTTTTTATTAAATAAACATAGTAGAGTTGCAACCAAAATTTTTATTGCCTAAAAGAATTACAACTTAAAATAAATAACTATTGCATCTAAAAAAAATAGAGACTACATTATTTTGGTTAAAGGTTCTTTTTTTTTTTTGCTAAAAGAAGTGGAATTTCAACAATTTTCTTTCACAAGTTTCGTCTGAGAAAAAAAGATACATAATTAGAACAGATAGATATTACATCCAAAAACCGAAAAAAGACATACACCACTACAATTTCATTATTTTGGCTAATTCTTTTATTTGACTAAAATAATAAAGTTGCATTCAAAGACTTCTTTATTTTTATTTTATAAATTTATCCCAAAAAGAATCCAAATACACAAATTAAATAAATAGTCATCCATCTAAAAGAAGAAATAAAAAATGGATAAAATATGTTTCTTTAACAAAAATAGCTGCATGCAATCACTATACATGCTAATATATACTAAATGGCATATAAAAAACTATGTCATTTAAAACATTAGCATGTATAGTTTTTGTTAACAAAAATAGCTGCATGCAAAAAAATCAAAGCTATCTTTTTTTTTTTTAGTGCTATTTTCACTAAAGCTATATTTGATCTAATATATATGGATACTTAGGGCTCTTATAAATTTACTACACATGATGAATTTAGATATTTTCTTATAATTATTGATGATTTTAGTAGAGTTATTTGGACTCATCTTCTTAGTACTAAATCAAATGCTCTTCCTGTCCTTCAATCTTTTTTTTCTAGGATAGAGAGACAGTTCAATTCCAAAGTTAAAATTATAAGAACTGATAATACTTTTGAATTGAAAAATGAAAAAGTTTAATCTGATTTATTTCTTTTCAAAGGAATTATCCATCAAACCATCTGTGTTTAATCTCCACAACAGAATGGAGTAGTGGAGAGAAAACATAAGCATTTACTATCAAGAGCTCTTCTACTTCAATCTCATCTTTCTATTAGCTATTGCGCGGGGGGGGGGGGGGGGGGAATATTTATTAACTACTACTTACCTTATAAACAGATTTCCTTTCCAGTGTATTGAATGTCAAGACTCCCTTTGAGATTCTGTTCAGAGTTAAACCATATTATACTCATTTAAAGTATTTCAAATGTTTGTATTTTGTGACTACTCTTTAGATAGAACTAAATTTGATCCAAAATCTTTACCTTGTGTGTTTATGGGATATCCTTATGAAAAAAGAGTTATAAGATCTTGGATCTACAAATCAAGAAAATTTCAGTTTCTAGGGATGTGATTTTCATGAGGAGTATTTTTCTTTTCTTTTAAAAATCTATTTTACATCGTACTTTCTTCTGTTCTACTACATCTGCTTCTTTTGATTCTCTCTTAAAATTTTCTTTTCCTTCATCACATTCTGTTTTTAATTATGTGCCTATTTCTGATAATGTTTCTATGCCTACTACCCTGCCTCAATCACCAGCTACTTCTAGTGTTACTTCACCTATTCCTTTCACTTCTGATATACTTGCTAGCACTTCTTCTTCATTGCGTATTGTTCAAACTATACTTAGAAAATCTTCTAGGAATCATAAGAAATCTGATTATTTGAAAGACTATATTTGTAGTGCTCTTCACCTTACAGATGTGACTTCTACCTATTTTCTAAGTCTTGTTACTCCTGATTCCTTATCTTTTAGTGAATTATCTCCTAACAATCAAGTCATACTCAACTCTGTCACTAGTATACAAACACATATTAACTATATTCAGCCAACATATCATCCAAGTTGGCAGGAAGCCATGGATAAAGAAATTGCAGATTTAAACCTTAACAACACATGGGATATTATTTTGCTGACTACTGAAAAGAAAGCACTACCATCTAAATGGATTTATAAAGTAAAGCAGCACTCTGATGGAAGCATTGATAGAGTCAAGACTAAGTTAGTAATTCAAAATGATGTGCAAAGAAAAAGAGTTGATTATAATGAAACTTTTTTCCAGTAGTCAAGATGACTATAATCAGATATATACTAGTTATTTCACTAAAAAATAGATGGGGTATTTCTCAGTTAGATATTAATAATATTTTTCTTCATGGTAATTTAAATGAAGAAGTTTATATAAAATTTTCTCCTGGTCTTACACCACCTTCTTCTAACTATGTCTTATTGCTCAAAAATTCATTTATATACTAAAACAAGAATCTAGACAATGGTATGTTAAACTCACTTCTTCTCTCAATTTTAAAGGATTCAGTCATTCTCTTAATGATTATTTTCTTTTCTTTCAGAAATCTGCCAACTCTATTTTTATTGTAGTAATATATGGGAATGACATATCATTAACAGGCAATGATGAGATGAATTACAGGCTTTAAAACTCTTTTTAGACAATAAATTCAAAATTAAGGATCTTGGTCAATTGCATTTTTTCTTGGCATGGATATTGTCAAAGAATCTATTGAAATGTTATTTCCCAAAGAAAATTCACATTAGACATGTAAAAAGGAATTTGATTCTCTACATTTATCTCGTAATTCTTCACCTTTAGATCCTATTGTCAAATTACTAGCTAATCAAGGTATTCCTATCAAAGATCCTACTTTATATAAGCATTTATTAGGGAAGCTCAATTACCTCACACATACAAGGCCTGATCGGTCATCTACAGTGCAACATCTGAGTCAATTTATACAGGATCCACGTGAACCACATCTTGCAACTGCACTAAGGGTACTTCGTTATTTGCTTAAAGATCCAGGACTTGATTTGTTTATGTCTGCTTCTAATTCTTTTAAATTGATGGCATTTTGTGATTCCGATTGCGGTACTTATCCAGATTCATAAAGATCAATAAGTGGGTTTTATATTCGCTTGGATATTCTCCTATTACATGAAAATAAAAGAGCAAATGTCAATTTCTCTCAGCTCTGCTGAAGCCGAGTATCGATCTATGAGAAGGGTTGTAGCTGAGCTTACTTGGTTAGTTCATCTTTTTTATGATCTCGATGTACCGATATGCTTACCAGTACCCCTTCACTCTAACAGTCTTGCTGCAATTTATATTTGAAAAAATCTAGTTTTCTGTCACTTCAATCGTCAATAGTATCTCGCCGGATTAATCTCGTTGTCTTATGTGAAATCAATTTTCCAGCTGACCAATAAGAGGCCCGCTATACACAAATACTTCTAGAGAATTAATTTACATAAGATTTTTTTTCCTTTTTTTTATAGGATTCCTTTTTTTAAAAAAAAATTTGTTATGTAATATTCTTTTCCTCTTATTATGTTATGTAATTACATTAGGGTAAATTTTCTTAGCCAATTAAAAATTGACATGTGGTTAGTTGGATAGAATTAGATGTCAATTTACTTGTCTAAATAGGGAAAAATTATACATATTCAGTCATTCAAAAATACAAAAAGAAAAATTTTCTATATTATTTTATTTATTTTTACAAATTCAATTTTCACGAGGCTTTTCAAATCTATTCAATGTCAAAGAGATGTTGTTTATCAGTAAATTTGGTATAATTAAATTTATAGTGAGATCAAAAATACATACTATTAATTAGCTTACAAATTCAAATTTATAGAGGTGATAATAATGATTAAAGAAATTAATTAGTAAAAGTACATGAGACAAGTAAAATATATCAAGAAATAAATATTCTCCAAAGTTATTCTTATTAGACACTTGAGGCTTCGGGACCTCGGCTATTCGGAGTTAATGAGTCAGATGAACTAGGTATAAAAAAGTAATAAGAGAAGATGATAATAAAAAAAGTATAGTAGTACACTTTACTGTTTATTAATAACCTTTACAAGTAAAGGGAGCATCAATTTTAATTTTTTTACAATGGTATTATGACAAATCAAATGGCTCCAACAAGATAAATTGTAAACGTTGATACTATTAACAAAAATGATTTTTTTATTGAAATTTTCCACTAAAAAATGTTAAGTGACTATTCCCACAGATATTTTCAGATATTTTGATTGAATCGGTGAGGAAAAAAAATAGTTTTTACATGAAAAAATCAGGAAGCTTCCCACTATTTCAGTAGAAATCTATTTTCCACCATGAATTTTTTCAGCGAGCTGGTTCTGTAAGAAATGAGTGAAAAAATTATATTTTTATAATAAAATTTTCACTTATTTGCAGTAAAAAAAAATTCTGTTCCTAGTAGTGCAATAATCAAGATACTATACTAGGCCATTACAAATGCGAGCTACTATTCCATTGTTATTGATAGATTCTTTGTACGGTCTCATTTACGTGTAGATAGCCTTTCATCGTGCTTTCATTCCCAAGTTGTTGACATACGAAGCCCCTGTCTTCTGCTCGTAATCTCTCCATAGTTATTTTTGATTTTCTTTTCCTGATTCTCAATGAGTTTACTCGATCTGGCAATCAAAATATTACTCTTATTTACTCTTAATTAACTTGTTATGTCTTTGTGTTTGGGCATTCAGCAACTCCCGACCTCGAATTCTCCCAGTCATATATTCAAGATCACTTTTTTCTTTTTATCAATTTTTTAATCAAAACTTTCATTCCTCTGTACTATGCCATGTCACATGCTTTCTGCCACGTACCTTAAAGTGATATTTCCCCTATAGAGATGTTTAAACCATTGAATTTTCTTATCTATTTTATGCAAACTTGCACTCAACGAAGTAATTTATTTTCAAATTTCAAATTATAATGGAATTTAATACTTAACAATGATAAATTATAATGCTATGATCCCTTAACTATCTATACCTAAATAGGTTTTAGTTCATAAATGCCAAAATAATAATTTTTTTGTTACACCCCGTAAGTTCTTAACATTTAGTCGGCTTATTCGTATGTTAGTCAAGAGTTTTAGTATTTGGTGTGCACGAGAAAGATCTCGAAAAAAGGTCGAACGAGCGCGGAATCAGAGAAACGAGGGAGAAGGCCGGAGCAGGCTGCAACAAGGGCAGCATGCCATGGACCCCCTCCCTCCCCGTTGGGCACCGTGGCACTCTCATAAACTAGCGCGACAGGGTCCGCGCCACGGACCACGTGTCCACCGCCCAAGTATATATATAAAGCTCCTTCACTTGTTGAATCATTATATATGTTTATATCTTCGTCCAGAAGTGAAACCCACGCCATTTTAAAGTTATTTCTTTCCGTTTACGCTTCCAAACGCTGTCCAAATCCAAATTAACTTCAGGTATTGAATTATAAGCCTGCAGGACCATTACTACGAAGTTAGTTTCTTGAAATTCGCCCAAAAAATCATAACTTCACCGAGTAGAATTTGTCGGAATTGCTCCAGACTAATTTCTAGACGATCATAGGATTCAACTAAGTATTTCTCCCTTTTGAACCCTCGAGAAATTATATGTCTTCGACCGTGTTTTGATAAGTTGAAGTATAGTTAATATTTATTAAAAGTTATTATTTTTGCCGAATTTAGTACTGAAACTAGTCTCATTCTCTCAGTAATATGATTACAGTTAGAAAGATCTGGTGAATACAGATTGAAACTTGCCAGCTAATCAGGAATCGGCGATCCAAGTATGTTAAGGCAAATCCGTTCGGCTAGTTAGTTTCTTCAGTATTATAATCAGTTTGAATTCTAGTAAGAAAGCCAGAAGCTTATGTATTGTGATTAGCAGTTGTTATTAGCTAAGGACAATATCCTATGTGTAGTTTGGGATTGTCCTTGCCCGAAATTGTCCTTACCCTGTATAGTCTTCCATAGCCAACCGCAGGGTTACTAGCTGTGTCGACGCTTGCCAGGGGCGAGATGACGACGCTCCAAGGAGCGGTATGCCGTCCGCAAGGGATGAAAATGGGATCCAAGGTCCTCATACAGTCCATTCCATGGATGGACTATTATATGCTATATCGGCACCATACCCCCTGTCGAGCCTGGTGCCCGGGGTGCAGATATCAGGAATCCACCGAACTTAGACACAGCTACAGTTCAGGGGCTGAGCGTGCTCAGTTGTAGACCCAAGCGACTGGTAGGATAGCTATAGCCATTAGTGACCTGTTTTGACCTTGTTAGGGGTATATAGATTGGAGTGCACTCACCAGGGCTTATGGGGGCCCCGAGTGGGTTATTCTATGCTGGTTGTACCTTCTGGCTTATGGAGGCCAGGTAAGGTTCTTGTTTGCAGTAGTTACTGATAGATTAGATAGAAGGAAGTTTAACTCTTCAGGTAGTATTTCTATCCCTTCTTTTCAGTTACTTTCAGTTTCATTTCAGTTCATTCAGTTATTTACAGTTACTGCCTTACATATTGGTATATATTGTTCTAACGCCTTTATGGAGCGCTGCATTACTTGCCTGCAGGTGCTGATAGATGTGGACTAGGATCTTCTTAGCTTTAAGCCAGAGTTAGCAGGCTAGTCAGCTCCATTCCTCCGGAGCTAATAGCTAGAAGGTCTACTTCTTTCATTGTACAATTCATGGGTAGGTCGGGGCCCTGTCTTGACCATTATATCACTCCTAAAGGCTTGCAGATTATTTCAGATTCTCTGTGGTTAGCTGTTGATAGCCGTGTAGGGCCTGTGTATGCTTTATCTTATGTGTTGGCCGTGTGGGGCCTTGTTTATCTGTTAGTTAGTGGCCTTTCCGGCCATAGCTTACTTTAGTACTGGATTTACTTTACAGTCATAACTAGACATAATGGTGGTCTTGTCGGCCCGCATAGGATTTCCCATTATTACCTGTTTCTAGTTAGATATTTTCTTTTACAGGTGGCTATAAGGCCTTGTCGGCCGGGGGCTGTCTTTACAGCCGAGATATAGCCCATTGTTTTCTTGATTTGAGGATTGGTATTAGTGATGCACCAAAGGTGCGCAAGCTCAGTCAGACCAGTTCAGACCCTAGTAGGGCATCATGTACCAGTTATGCCTCCCAAGGTGAGGCGTGACAAACTTGGTATCAGAGCAGGTCGTATCCTAGGGTGTCTGCAAGCTGTGCTAAGTAGAGTCTTGTCTATGGATGTGTTGTGCACCACATACTATAGACAGGAGGCTGTGAGACATGTTAGGGTGGTTACTCTTCTTTCTCTTCTAGTCGTGCTATAGAGTTATGCTGTATAGGGTTGAGTCCCTAAGCTTACTGTAATATGTTTTCCTACAGAGAAATGTCGGACACGCGACAGACCACGACTGGCAGGAAGTTAGATGTCGCAGCAGGAGAAGGCACTAGTAGGGTGCCTCAGTCAGAGTCAGCCTGATCTGAGGGCGACAGGGAGACTCCCTCTTGGTCTCCCCAGTAATCTCCACTATGCCAGGAGCCGCCCAGCGTGACAGATGTATCGACACCACCTACAGTAGTTTCTATACCAATGCCATCAGATCAGGAGGTCAGAAGTGTTGTTTTTATGATAACCCAGATGATGGCTGCACAGCATCAGCCAGTAGCACCCGTGGTTGCCGAGTCTTCAGGAGGACCTGGTAGTTCGAGGGTTCGAGAGTTTCTCACTCTGAGTCCCCCGCAGTTCAAGGGGACGGACCGGGATGAGGACCCTCAATACTTTTTGGACCAGCTGCAGCAGATTTTTAGGGTAATGCATGCCATACCAGTAGAGTCGATTGAGTTAGCAGTACTTCGATTGCGGGACATAGTAGTATTATGGTACGAGAGTCGGGAAAGGTCCCAAGGTAGACATGTTCCTCCTCTGACTTGGTCCAGCTTTTCTGAGGCCTTTTTGGACCATTATTTGCCGCGGGAGATCTGACAGGACCGAGTTTTTGCATCTAGAGCAGGGTTCGAGGAGCATTTGGGAGTATGCTATGAGATTCGACTCCCTGGCCCGATATGCACCGGCTTTTGTAGATACCATGCCAGCCAGGGTGTACCGATTAATCATGGGGCTGAATCCAGAATATGTGGAGACTTGTATCACAGCTACTCTGCGAGAGGTATAGACATTGCTCGTGTTCAGGCATTTGCTCATAATATTGAGGGAATCAGGCAACGACAACGGGAGATAGAAAGGGAAAATCAGGAGCAGCACCGTAGGGTTAGACCTAGTGACATTCAGGAAGAGTTCCATGGTGGACCCAGTCCACGACTATCAAGCAGAACACCCAGACCTCCACCTCCAAAGCAGCAGCAAGGTAGTAGACCAGGCCATTCGGGGCAGTCAGGACCCGACGAGAGTTCACGACCATCAGGTTCGCAGCAACAGAGGGGTTCAGAGCAGAGTAGATTCACCGTGCCACCTTTCCCTATTTGCAGATGGGGCATGTAGGTATGGTTCTTAAGAATGTTACATCTGTGGGAAGGAGGGTCACCTGATGAGAGATTGTCCAGCTAGGGGTCAGGGTAATCGGGACCGACAGGATAGATCTTCAGTGGGATACGTGCCCCATCATCCCTAGCAGGGCGTAGGCCCTCAACTCCAGCTGGCAGAGGTCGAGGTAGATTAGAAGCATCTGGTTCAGCCATCGGTCCAAATCACATATATGCTTTACCGGGGCGACAAGAGTTAGAGTCGTCGCCTGATGTGGTGACAGGTATGCTGGACATTTTCTCTCATTTTGTTTATGTGTTGATAGACCCAAGCTCCACTTTGTCTTATGTTACGCCACTAGTCGCTCGAAAATTCGATGTCACGTGCGAATTGCTTCAGCGACCTTCTTCAGTGTCTACACCCGTTGGTGACTCCATTATAGCTAAGAGGGTCTACCAGGGGTGAACGGTAGAGGTTGCTGGTCGCCAGACTTTAGCAGATTTGGTGGAATTAGAAATTATTGACTTTGATGCAATTATGGGTATGGATTGGCTAGCACCATGTTATACCAATATAGAATGTTGGCCTAAGACTGTACAATTTCACTTTCCAGCGGAGGTAGTACGGGAATGGAAAGGTAATGCAGCCACGCCAAAAGGTAGGTTTATTTCCTATCTTCGGGAGAGAAAGTTGACAGTGAAGGGGTGAATTTATCATATTGTTAGGTCCAGGATGTTCAAGCAGAATCTCCGACTCTCTAGTCCATTCTAGTAGTCAATGAATTTCCAAATGAACTTCTTGGTACTCCCCCAAAAAGGGAGATCAATTTTGTGATCGACTTATTACCAGGTACTCAGCCTATATCCATCCCTTCGTACCGAATAGCTCCTGCACAGCTTAGAGAATTAAAGGAACAATTGAAAGATTTATTAGATAAGGGCTTCATCATGCCGAGTACTTCATTGTAGGGAGCGCCAGTTCTATTTATAAGAAAGAAGGATGTCTCCCTCCGCATGTGTGTAGACTACCGACAACTGAATAAAGTCACCATCAAGAACAAATACCCATTTCCCAGAATAGATGACTTGTTTGACCAATTACAGGGGGAGAAGTATTTCTCAAAAATTGATTTAAGATCTGGGTACCATCAGGTCCAGGTCCGAGAAGGGACATTTCAAAAACCGCTTTCAGGACCAGGTATGGCCGTTTTGAATTCCTAGTCATGTCCTTCGCACTGAGAAATGCTCCAGAAGTGTTCATGGATCTGATGAACAACATCTTCAGGTCGTATCTAAACTTGTTTGTGATAGTGTTTATTGATGATATTCTGGTGTCCCGTTCAGAAGCAGAACATCGGGATCTTCTGTGAATAGTGCTTCAGATTCTTAGGGATCGTCATTTGTATGAAAAATTCTCTAAATGTGAGTTTTGGCTAAATTCGGTAGCCTTTTTGGGCCATATTGTGTCAGAAGCTGGTATTCAAGTAGATTCACAGAAGATTGAGGCAGTAAATACATGGCCTAGATCCACAATTCCGACTGAGGTGCGTAGTTTCCTAGGGTTAGCCGGGTATTACAAAAGGTTTATAGAGGGGTTTTCTACCTTATCAGCTCTTTTGACCAAGTTAACCCAGAAAGCAGCCAAATTTCACTTGACTGAAGCGTGTGAACAGAGTTTCCTGGAGTTGAAAAACAGATTGACATCAGCGCAAGTATTAGCTTTGCCGGAAGGCTCAGAGGGTTATGCAGTGTACTGTGATGCTTCAGGTGTCGGGTTAGGATGTGTTCTGATGCAACATGATAAGGTAATTGCTTATGCTTCGAGGCAGCTAAGGAAGCATGAAAAGAACTACCCCACCCACGATCTGAAATTAGCCGCAGTAGTTCACGCCTTGAAGATCTGGAGACACTACCTATATGGAGTGCACGTGGACATTTTTACTGATCATAAGAGCCTCCAGTACATCTTTACACAGCAAGAGTTAAATTTGCGGCAGCGTTGCTGGTTAGAATTGTTGGAGGACTACGATGTGAATATGTTATATCACCCAAGGAAGGCCAACGTTGTAGCAGATGCCCTCAGTCGTAAATCCATGGGAAGTCTAGTACATTTGAGGCCCAAACAGTGAGAACTGGCCCCAGAATTGCATCAGTTAGCCAGTTTGGCCGCTTGAATAGTAGACTCGGGAGATAGTGGAGCAGTGATCCAGGATACTGCAGTATCATCCCTAGTTGTAGAGGTGAAAAAACGGTAATATGAAGATCCTAACCTAGTTCAGCTCAAAGATAGAGTTCAGCAAGGGGAAGTATCAGCTTTCGAGGTAACCAAAGACAGGGTTTTGAGATATAGAGATTGCCTCTATGTTCCAGATGTGGTAGGGCTTCGCTAGTAGATCATGGAAGAGGTACACTATTTCCGTTATTCTCTTCACTCAGGTTCAACAAAGACGTATCATGACATAAAAGAGATTTACTGGTGGCTGGGAATGAAGAAGGAGGTAGAAAAATTTGTAGCACAATGCCCTAACAGCCAGCAGGTAAAGGCCAAACACCAAAAGCCCGGTGGCTTGACACAAGAGATAACAGTGCCTATGTGGAAATGGGAAGTAATTAATATGGATTTTGTGACCGGATTACCCCGTACCAGACACTAATTTGATTCCATCTGGGTGATTGTCGATAGGTTGACGAAGTCAGCTCATTTTCTGCCAATCAGGGCTACCTTCTCAGCTGAGGACTATGCTGAATTGTATATCAGAAAGATAGTTCGATTACATAGTGTTCCAGTATCAATAATTTCTAACAGAGGAGCATAGTTCACAGCTAAATTTTGGTAGTCCTTTCAGAAGGGCCTAGGGACATAGGTTAACCTGAGTACAACTTTCCATCCTCAAACAGATGGGCAGGCAGAACGTACTATCCAGACGCTCGAGGATATGTTATGGGCGTGTGTGTTGGACTTTGGAGGTAGTTGGGATGAGCATTTACCCCTTATTGAATTTGCTTACAATAACAGTTATCATTCGACAATCCAGATAGCGCCTTATGAGGCCTTATATGGGCGGAAATACAGGTCCCCAGTTGGTTGGTTCGAGGTAGGAGAATCAGAGTTAATTGAGCCAGACATAATCTACCAGTCAGAAGAGAAAGTAAAGCTTATCAGAGAACGCCTGCTGACAGCTCAGAGCCACCGGAAAGCTTAAGCTGACGTATGATGTAGAAATCTAGAATTCAAAATAGGCGATTGGGTATTTCTGAAAGTTTCACCAATGAAAGGCATGATGAGGTTTGGTAAAAAGGGAAAGCTTAGACCGAGGTTTATTGGGTCGTATCGAATCCTCCGAAGAATAGGTCAGGTGGCATATGAGCTAGATCTACCTTCAGAATTGAAATCTGTTCACCCGGTCTTTCATGTGTCAATGTTAAGAAAGTGCATAGGGGATTCATCCCGAGTTGTGCCTTTTGAGGACATCTAGGTTACTGAGGAATTAGCCTCGAAGAGGTTCCAGTAGCCATATTAGATTGGCAAGTTCGTAGGGTGAGAACTAAAGATGTCGCTTTTGTTAAGGTATTGTGGAGAAACAAGAATAGAGAAGAGATGAACTGGGAAGCTGAGGATGATATGTGATCTATATATCCTCATTTGTTTCAGGCTTAGTACAAACTATGTAGTTAAGGTAAGTTATTGATTCAGTGGTTGTTTTATGATTTGTGTTTCATATATTGCTTAGTTAAGTACAACCTTGTTGTGAAATAGTTGTTATAGTGTTATGTGAAATGTCTGTATTGGACTTTTCTGCGTTTCAGGGTTTTCAGATAGTCCATATTACAAGGGAGACTCTGCCAAAATTTTCCCAGAGTAGTGGAAAAAGTTAGTTTCCCATAAGTAAGGTGACATTCGAGGACAAATGTTCCTAAGTGGGGGAGGATGTTACACCCCGTAAGTTCCTAACATTTAGATGCCTATTCGTACGTTAGTCAAGAGTTTTAGAGTTCGGTGCATACGAGAAAGATCCCAGGAAAAGGTCAAATGAACGCGGAAACGAAGAAGCGAGGGAGAAGGTCGGAGCAGGTTGTAACAGGGGCAGCGTGCCATGGACCCCCTCCCTCCGTGTTGGGCACCATGGCATGCCCGTAAACTAGCGCGACAGGGTCCGCGCCACGGATCAAGTGTCCACTGCCCATGTATACATATAAAGCCCCTTCACTTGTTGAATCATTATATATGTTTATATCTTCGTCTAGAAGTGAAACCCACGCCATTTTTAAGTTATTTCTTTCTGTTTACGCTACCAAACACTGTCCGAATCCAAATTAACTTTAGGTATCAAATTATAATCCTGAAGGGAGCATTACTACGAAGTTAGTTTCTTGAAATTCATCCGGCAAATCGTAACCCCGCCGAGTAGAAGTTGTCAGAATTGCTCCAAACTAATTTCTATACGATCACAAGATTCAAGTAAGTATTTCTCCCTTCTGAACCCTCGTGAAATTATACGTCTTCAACCTTGTTTTGATAAGTTGAAGTATAGTTAATATTAGTATCAGAAGTTATTGTTTTTGCCGAACTTAGTACTGAAACTAGTCTCATTCTCTCAGTAATACGGTTACAGTTAGAAAAATCTATTGAATATAGATTGAAACTCGCCAGCTAATCAGGAATCTGCAATCCAGGTATGTTAAGGCAAATCCGTTCGGCAAGTTAGTTTCTTCAGTATTATAATCCAGTTTGAATTCTAGTAAGAAATCCAGAAGCTTATGTATTGTGATTAGCAGCTGTTATTAGCTAAGGCTAGTATCCTATGTGTAGTTTGGGATTGTCCTTGCCCTGTATAGCCTTCCATAGCCAATCCCAGGGTTACTAGCTATGTTGACGCCCGCCAGGGGTGAGATAACATCGCTCCAAGGAGTGGTATGTCGTCCGCAAGGGACGAAGATGGGGTCCAAGGTCCTCATACAGTCCATTCCATGGCTGGACTATTATATGCTATATCGACACCACACCTCTTGTCGAGCCTGGTGCCCGGGGTGCAGATATCAGGAGTCCACCGGACTCAGACACAGCTACAGTTTAGGGGCCGAGCGGGCTCAGTTGTAGACCCAGGCGACTGGTAGGACGGTTATAGCCACTAGTGACCCATTTTGACCTTGTTAGGGGTATATAGATTGGAGTACACTGACCAGGGCTTATGGGAGTCCCGGGTGGGTTATTCTGTGCTGGTTGTACCTTCCGGCTTATGGGGGCCAAGTAAGGTTCTTGTTTGTAGTAGTTACTGATAGATTAGATAGAAGGAAGTTCAGCTATTCAGGTAGTATTTCTATCCCTTCTTTCCAGTCACTTTTAGTTTCATTTCAGTTCATTCAGTTATTTACAGTTACTGCCTTATATTCGGTACATATTATACTGACACCCTTATGGGTGCTGCATTACTTTCCTACAGGTGCCGATACATGTGGACCAGGATCTTCTTAGCTTTCAGCTAGAGTTAGTAGGGCAGTCAGCTCCATTCCTTCGGAGCTAATAGCTGGAAGGTATACTTCTTTCGTTGTACAGTTCATGGGTGGGTCGTCGCCCTATATCGACCATTATATCACTCCTAAAGGCTTGCAGATTATTTCAGATTCTCTGTGGTTAGCTGTTGATGGCTGTGTGGGGCCCGTGTATGCTTTATCTTACGTGTTGGCCATGTGGGGCCTTGTTTAGCTGTTAATTAGAGATTTTGTTGGTCATAGCTTAGTTTAGTACTGGATTTACTTTATAGTTATAATTAGGCATCATGGTGGTCTTGTCGGCCCTCATAGGATTCCCCGTTATTACTTATTTCTGGTTAGCTATTTTCTTTTACAGGTAGCTATAAGGCCTTGTCGGCCGAGGGTTGTGTTTACAGCCGAGATATATCCCGTTGTTTTCTTGATTTGAGGATTGGTATTAGTGATGCACCAAAGGTGCGCAAGCTCAGTCAGACTAGTTCAGACCCTAGTAGTGCACCAAGTGCCAATCATGCCTTCCAAGGTGGGGCGTGACATTTTTATTTACTGTGAGCATCAACTTTTCAAGATATGAGAAGATCTTTCACCTTTAATGTTTTCATAATGATGGAGCATGACATTTTAATATTAAAATTATAATATTAAAGTGCATTATATCTTATTATATTAGTATATATAAAGTGAAAAATAATCACTATGACATATTCTTCTCATCATCTCCTACTAATTTGCCTACTATAACTGAAATTATTATCCATTATCTTGATATTTACTATATGAAAAAAATCCTACAACTATATAAAGGACGTTTCTCTTTCTTATGTGGAGTAGAAGAGAAGTAGATGAGAAATGAATGAGAAGCATTACGCTTGCTTCTTAGTTTCGTATTAGAGTAGAGTCTTTGATGTTAACAATATTTTAGAGGATGATGAGGTTCATTTTGAGGAAGTGAGCCTGGATCAGGCATCACCTTGATTTGTTAATACTCCAGTACTTCAGTACACTTTTATCTTTATGCTCAATTTTCTATAGGGTGTGACTCGGGCTCGTTTTCTACTCGGTATGACTAATATTTCTCAAACCAGAGTTGGGGTCAGACGTCACGCTCCAAACCTAGGGAGACATAATTGGCACCCGGTGTCTTACTTGAACGAGCTCGCCAAAAAAAACTCAATTATGACAAAGCAGTTTGGCCCATAAGGCCACCATACAATTATGCTAATGACAGGTAACTCTAGATCGAAAATGTCACACAACAATACTAAAGAAAAAATAAGGCCAGCAAGGCCACTACAAGTTGATAAAGAATGATATTAAGCCGACAAGGTAACAAATAATCATTATAAACAAAGATCGGCAAGGCTATACACAATTCTGAAAATAACCTACATAATATATTCACAAGCCTCTAAGAGTATGCTCTAATTTTCTCAATACTAGAACTCAAGGATGATGGAATGATGAGTAATCCACAACCTTTTCGCCCTCCCAAATATGGTTTTGATTGGATTGAATAACAATGAGGTTTCTCTTATTTAATTCACTCTAAGAACCCCAAGAAACCCTAAAATATGAGCTAATTTCTATTCTAGAAAAGTTGAACAATGAAAATACAAGCTAAGGCATTGAAATATATATGTAGAGGCTATAAATTGCACTACTGCGATGCTGGGCGCTACGTGGCCCACTTTGCGGCAGGCCATTTTAATAGGTCTCCTAAAAATTAGAAAAAGACACCCATTTGACCTACCACGACATTGGGCACTATGCAACCCGCATCATGACAGACCATCCTTTTGGCTCTACGTATTTTGTCCTTTTTTATGCATTGTTTCGTCTATGATTTTGGTCCCTAACCTTTCCACAACGTATACTGCATAGTAATTCGATATATAACCTACACATTTATGTGATGGGTTGATTGCTATAAAGTATGGAGTGTTACATCCTTCCAATCTTAGAATCATTCATCCTTGATTGAAAATTCACAATCACAAGACTAAGTTCTTCTTAAGGGGTTACCAAAATTTTTGTAGAGTTTCCTTTGAATGAAGGACTTTCTCATAATTTGTGACTCATAAAAGTCTAACGCAATGCCTCACAAGGCAAGACAACACATATAAATAACGCAACACACACTCATATTCTCAAATATCATACACATTTGCACAAATAGTGAAATATATCAAAGATGGGAAATAGCAAATAGGGATTACCTCAAAACTATGTTTGGGTCTAAAACAACTGGGGGTACCTCTTCCTTATCTCTTCTTTGTCTTCCCACATCATCTCTTCAACATTATTGTTCCTCCATAGTACTCTACCGACGCTACTTCTTTGGTTTTGAGCTTTCTAACTTGAGATCTAAGATAGCAGTGGGTACTTCTTCATAGGATAAGTCCTCAGAAATTTGAACATCCTCATAGGCATAAGACGTGCAGGATCTCCTATACACTTTTATAATATCGACACATGAAATACAAGATGAATGCCTCCAACTCTATAGGAAACTCTAGCTCATATGCCACCTTCCCTTCCCTTTGGATGATCCTATAAGGTTTGACTTACCTTGGGCTAAGCTTCCTTGTTTGACCAAACCTTATAATACCTTTCATAGACAAATCCTTCAGGAAAACCCAATCATCCACATCAAATTCTAATTCTCGATGACGTACATTGATGTTCCAGGATTTCATGGCACAAATCTATGCTTTTAACAAAGGCTTTTATGGTTATTAAGTGTATTCTTATGAGATATGATGGTATTACGTGTCGATGTACAGGAAAACAGGTTGCAAAGCCAAAGTTGGAAGTTTGAGCTAAAAAAGTATAAGTGTGGATCCATGGATACAGAGGACAAACTGTGGAATCAATCCACAGACCATCCTATTTGTTGTGGACATGGATCTTCAAGTGGAAAAGTTGAAGACAAGATCACGGCTGGGTTGATGCCCCATGAAGAAAATGATTAACTGTCTACTGGTCATGGATGAAGTTTTGCAGATATAACATAGTCATTACTTGAAAGGCCTTTTGATAGACAGTGAAAACAAACCACAGACCTATCCTGTTAATCGTTGACCAATGTTTTGCAAGAATGTAAGTTTGGGTTTAAAACCACGGGGCAAGTTGATAAATCATGGAAGCATCCATGAGCCATAGTTTGAATTGTGATAATTTGCAAGATCTAGGCAAATAAAGGCAGTTGACAGATGATTTCTAATATCCACATACCTTAGTTCTGAATGATGGTTCGTGAAGTGCTAATGCAGCTAGTTTTCTAGTTTACTAAGGATAGGATTTTAATGTCTAATTATAATTTCCTTAGGGCTTCCTTATAGACATTATGCACTGTTATGACATTATTATGAATTGTTTTCTAATGTTTTGAGATCAAAAAGACGAGTTTTCTCTATTTTTCTTGGTTTTGAAATTTGAATCTTGGATCACCTGTTGATAATACAATTTCAATTTCTCTTATTCATCTCTTGTAGATTGATTACTGTGAATTCTCATACAAAATTGGATAATATGCATGCAGCCTTGAGTAGCTAAATTCCTTAGTTAGGTTTTGGGAACCATGATGGAATAATGAAAGTAGATCAACAAAAATAGTGATTCTTGAATGGTGATTATGCATGTATTCTTTGCTTTGATTGATTTTTAGTGGTCGAAATCATTAGAAATTGCCATAAATCTTAACTTTTTTTATCAAAGAAGTTTTGACTAGAAAAAGATAAAAATAATGGAGATTTGAGGTTTTCAGCCCTCATCTAATGACTTGAGCTCTGATGAAAAAAGTCAATCCAAAATTAATGATGATGTTTAATACTTAAACACTTGAAGACTAAAAGGATTTAAAGTGTCAATCATCTAAGTGGGTCAAAAGACCTTAGATGAATCTTAATTATCAATTTTACATGAATAACACTGGGATAAATCACTAACACAATAAACATGCTGAAGTTATAAAATCATGGGCTTACAGTCCTAGTTCATTCTTATTTATTGATCATAATCAAAAGATTCTCAAACCTTAGTTACTATTACTGAAAGCTTTAAACTCTTTTATTTTTATGCTACAAAACCCCCTTTGAAATATCGATTATTAGTTGAATACTCACTATTTGATGCATTTTTCGCCATATTTCCTGTGAAATTCAACCTGAACCAACTTGTATATTTGACAGCGATCGCTTTATACTTCATTAAGAGGTGTAATTTCTACGTATTAAATCTTGGCGTCATTGACGAGGAATATAATTTAAAAATAGATAAATAGTGTTTAAATTCTTCTTGTAGTCCTTATTTCTTAATTTATTATTTATGTTGTCTTTTTTTTATTTCAGGAGAAATGGCAAATCCCGCAACACAGTACAAACTCTCCCTAGGTAAAGAGTTAACTAATGTACGAGGGGCTAAGGTTGTGTGAATTGTTGAGGCAGCCCGAAGAGCTGAGGTTGCTACAGTGAGGAATAACCCCTGCAAAATGTACACCATGAGGAGGAGATTAACCTGCAGGAGGTCAAATTTACTAGTGTCATTGTGCTACCCCCACTGCCTGAAGTTTAACATCACTAGTACCATAATGCAACTGCTTAGCATGAAAGGGTTATTTAATGGGCTGGTTGGTGAGGATCCAAATCAACACTTGCTGAATTTCATGGGGATTTATAAGGCTTATATACTTCCAGGTGTGACTCAAGAGGCCAGCAGGCTCATACTACTTCCTTTATCCCTCATAGGGGAGGCAACTCTATGGTTGAACGAGATACCAAATGAATCTATCACTACTTGGGCAGAATTGACTACAATATTTTAGGAAAGATTCTTCCCACCATCTCAAATGATATAGTTGAGGGATAAAATCAATATTTCAAGTAGCTAGCTAGTGAATCCTTGCGTGAGTCATGGATTAGGTTTAAGAAGAAGCTGAAACAGTGCCCAAACTATAAGCTACTATCAGAAGTTCTTTCAAAAATATTCGACAAGTCTTTGAATTCCACAAAAGAATATGTGACAGATAGTATTGTTGAAGGCTCCATAATGTCTCATACTTTTACAGAGGCTAGTGACATACTTGATAAGATGATTACAATAGATAGAGCTTGGCATACCAGAAAGTCTGAGGCTATAGCTATCAACTATTCTAAAAGTTTGACTGCACTGTAGTGATGGAAAGAAGAAGAATATGATCAGGCCATGGCTTATTTGAAGACTCAAATGGACCTGATCACTAAGCACTTGATGGAGGTAATTCACAGAAGGTTTAGGCAGTTGGTTCACAGGAAAAAGCACCCAGATATGATGATTATTGCCCTGAGTTTGAGGAGGAAGCAAACTTCGTGAATAACCAGGCGGGATATTTTCGGGCCAACACCCAAGGGTCTAATCAAGACTCTTAGCATCAAGGTCATTATAATCAAGGTCAGAACTCTTATGGTACGACATTTATGACCGGGCGAGTTGGAGAGATAGTGACAAAGACCAAGGAAATTGGATGACTAAAGATGGGTACATGTCACGACCCGAATGAAGGCCCGAATTGTAACACGTGACAGGGAACCCCGATAGGTCCCAAGTCAACCCATGGCATAAGCATACATCTAACTTCATTCATGATGAGCGGAATCCTAATCACATGGCATAGCGGACACGTAAGCACAATCATGACATATCATAACAAACGGAATCACTTAGACATACACAAGCTGAGTACTACACATTGTCTGAAAGCCTCTACTACATATGATGGATTAATGGGACAACACCCTAACTAACCCGAATAAGTACTGAAACATAAATGGTAGAACGTTTGTCAAATAGCCCTCAAAACATGAGGACTCACCAATAAGCTGCAGACGGACTCTGAGACAATCTAGGGATAAAGATGAGTCTGAGAGCCGGATCCTGTATCATAAGGCGATACAACATAGAAAGTATGCGGTTAGTACGCGGAATGTACCAAGTATGCAAGGTAAGTAAAACGGACATTAAAATGTGTGAAAGCTCATAAAATTGCATAAGAGTAGGACATCATGCTCATATCATAAATATCATAACATGTCATAGGGCTCAAGGTTTTTAAAATATTCGTAATACAATCATAACCTTAATCATGATAGAAAATCCATAATAAAAAGTACTTGAGCCAACATACGTAGTCATAAAAAAGCATAAATCATGAGGAACAGTGGGAGATTCTCTTAACTGACATACCCTATATGAGCACACATAAAGTCCGACTTGTAAACCTAGTCGGGAGGCCGTTTGTACCTTGCCAAGGGTAGAACTATGAAAGTGTGATATCACCATGAAAAGGACTATTAGGGAGGGGACAGTCACAAAGGAGGTCCTAACATACCTATGGTGACACTTAGTTTATGAGATCCGGGGCAGAACCTAGGCCCTGAACCTACTCGATGTTCGATACTATGCCCAAAATGTATATAGTGCTCATAGTATAACATGAATGAGTTCATAGGCTAGTTAATTCATGAAAATCATAAACCTGCTTGTACATATGCGAACTAGCCATACCATAAGGCTCGTGAGTCCGCCAAAATTATAATTCCTGAATCATAGGTTTCATGCAAACTCATACGTCATACAAATAACTTGAAAATCATCAAATCATAATGGGTAATTGAATATTTCATATTTCAAATCTCAAATCATGCTAGGCTTGTAAATATTATCAATTGAAGCAAAGATCATAAATCGACTTATCATAGATCATGCTTAGATAAGCTTAATTTAATAGAAATTGAAAACAAAATTTTATAAGTAAAAATACATTGTAAAACCCAATCAAAATCCCTAGAATATAATGAGGTTCATAAAACATAAAATCCAACTAGTGAATCATTAGGTTTTCATAAAATTCGATTGCAAAACCCAAATAGATTTTTGATAGATTTTCATAAATTCATAGAAATTGGGCATGGGTGTGAATGGAAGCACCCATTTGTAACCTTATATACCTGAAGATAGCTGAATATTACTCTCCCTTGAATGCCCAAAAAGGAATTGAAGAAGAAAACCTTGAATCACCCTTTGATCACCTCTCTATTCTCTTGCATGCATGAATGAAGACTTAGGATAGTTTTTCCCCTCTGAAACCCACCTTTCATAGGCTAAAACGATGTAGTTTAGGCTTTAGGAACTTAGGAATTATGAAAAGGCCCTTACTAATTCGCAGAAAATTAACTGCCAGGGGGTCCCAACGAGGGACCCAATGATTCATTCCTACTGGCCATGACTCGTGGCCTTGAATCATGATGTACACTGCCCAAAATCATCATGGGACCCTATGAGGGACCCCAAAAATCATGGTGGCTGACCACGACTCGTGGTCACCACCCGTGATCCCCACTGCCCAAAACTACTAACCAAGCACACAGTCCAGGCCACGGGTGACTCACGAGTCGTGTGGCCTGATCACGACTCATGGTCACGCCTGTGGTCTTCCCTAGGCTATGCCAATTCCTTGCTTGACCACAAGTCACTTCACGACTCGTGGTCTCTCCTCACGGGTCACCTAACAACCCGTGACCCGTGAGGAGAGACCAAACGGGCCCTAAGTCAGCTGGTAGATTCACATTCAACTACCATTAAGTAGCTTGAGCAAAAAAGGGGACAAATCTCAATATCATCAAATCAGAAATAAAAGGGTACATTATCAAGTGACACAGTACCAAATCCAAGAAATGATGATCATTGCATGACAGTCACAACTAAAAGTAGGAAAACAGTAGATTAAGAGCCCAAACTTATTTCGATGATGAAGGAGAAATGGTTGCTCCAGATTCATGGGTTTTGGTTGATAAGTCCAATGAGAAAGAGAATTCAGTTGAATCTAAAAAGTCGAATGATGCTAATGATCAAAGCAAAGGAGATGAGAATCTCCAGCTGAGGGACAAGAAATGGCTACCAAGAAAGGAAGAGAAGGAGGTCCCAAAGATATTGACTCCTATTTCAAGATCACCTTCTCCCTTTCCTCAATATCATAGGAAGGTGGAAGACAACAAGTTCCACAAATTTATATCCGTGCTTAAGCAGTTGTTTGTTAATATTCCATTGGTTGAGGCATGAGTCTTAAACTGTATAGTTATTGTTGAATCGAGTTTATCCAAACTACATGTTGAAATGACTCCTAGAGCTATCTTAATATAAACATGTAAGTCATAAGGTTATAGATGTTGTGTATGCCTTATATCTATTCATTGTGAAGGAGAAAGTTGAGTTATATTACCATAATATACATGAAGCAATAAATGATATAGCTTAGTTATTGTGGTGAATCTTGAAGGCCCGAGGAGGGCATTGATGGTTAGCTATTTATAATCACATAAGAATATTGTAATGCTCATTTCCTATATCTAATTCTCTTACTGTTATATTGTATCCTAAATGTTTTAGTCTCGCTTTAGCAATGAAATTGTGGAATTCTACTTGTTGGAGGTTATATTTGAAGTTGGAGTATATGATGAGTTGGTAATTTACCAACTCATTAGACTTTTAAACATGAGCTTTTGCTTAGTTTTCAAGTCATCTGAGAGGATTTTATGCTCTTTATCTGTAGTTTTTGTAGGTATTTAATTTAAGGAGAGAAAGCATGAACTTTGGCAAAAGCATGGAATTAAAGAAGAGGACTGAATCTTGATCAGATGGGACCGGCGCTCCACCGGATGAAGCCGACGAAATGCCGGCTGGAATGCAGAAGCTTACTGGACAGAGTGGAAGGTGCACTAGCAGAATGCGAGTCAGCAGTTGTGAACTGCTTGTGCCAATGCCAGTTGGACCCAGGGTCACTGCCTTGCACCGATGGAAAGCCGATGACTCGCAAGTGACACCGTTTGCAGGAAGGGAAAAATCATCTAGCACGGGATTTTAGGAGCATTTTGACCTATTTCTATACATTCTTTTATAAAAGTACTTGCCATACCCTGAGTCTATACCTTGGATGAGACACGGTACTTGGAGTCACAAATAACCCCAAGTCAACTCATGATCTATCATAACATTGGTAATCTAAGTAATATCATAGAGGAAGCTTTAGTATAATAAAATAAAACATTTATGCAGAAGAACTAAATCATAAAGTTTTAATACAACTGAAACAAAATTGAAAAATATGAATTTATGTATGTGTCTGAAAGCTATCTATATGATGAGTTGCTGGGACAAGTCCCCAGCTAACTCTAAGTCTAACTGAAAGAAATATAACTAAAGAGAAATAATCATCGTCCTCGAAAGATGAGGACTCACCACTGGTGCAGCTGAAAACTCCTGAACGAGACCTGCTAACGGAGCTGAGACAGAACCTGTTGCTGTATCATAAAATGACACAGTATTGAAAGTATGCGTCAGTACTTTAAATGTACTGAATAAGTAGGAGAAACCAAAATAAGGAGAATAAGACAACTGAACTGTAAAGACATGCAATGACCAACTGAAATGTTGAAACTGAATAAACTGCAATAAACTGAGATGGTCAAAATAACCCTGTCTGATGGTCAAAGACATGCCCTAAATATGAGATATTGATCTAAAATATTATACTGAACTGAGTAATTTGAAATTGTTCTAAATTGAGCTAATCTAAAACTGAACTGAACTGACTAGTGGGAGATCTATAATCGACATATAATCACGTGATCTAGACGTGGAGTCCGATATATACACACCATCGATAGGACCCAATATACCTTGCCAGGGTATAAAGGAATGAACTGGATGATCACAACTCTGGGGCCATAAGGAAAATAAAAATAACCTACGGTAGAAAAGTAATTCTGGGAACTTGGATGCGCTGGAACCCCGGTCCGCTCGGTGCTAATTTCTACTCCCACTGGATGGTCCTCGATTGACTACTAAGCTGATAGCTTGAAACTGGGGACCAAGACTAAGTCAGGAATACCTATCTGGAAGTACCCTGAGAGTCTTATCAAACCGAATTCTGTAATTGGTGTTCTAAGACTGGTCAGAGCTGCTTATCTAGAAGCGCCTTAACTGTCTAAAGAACAAACTGTAATCTGAAGCTGGGGTCCTAAGGCTGGTCAAAGCTACTTATCTAGAAGTGTCATGACAACCTAAAGAACAACTAAAATCTGATAACTGAGTCTAATACTGATAACTAGGAGGCACCACTGACACCTCAAGAATTAACTGTAGTCAAACTGATCAGCTGACATTTCTGGACAACAGTGAGTGTAATAATCTGATTGAGACTGGACATGTATATATATCTTTCACTAAAATTTCCACATATACTAACCATATGGGGATCTCAAAACTGATTGAATCAAGCTATAGGGAAACTAGTCCAACACACAAGATTCTAAATTCTACTAAACTAAGAACTAGGGATAAATCATTCCACAAGATACATTTCTCATAAATTTCTAGGAATAGGGAATAATAAAGCAATTAAAAATCATGAGAAACACTCCACTTGAAATCTCAAAGAAATTCGTCTGACAATTTTCTATATTTTGAATCTACAGGGCTGAACCGATAGAGAAAATAGAGAAGATTTTGGGGACACACCAGAAGAACTATTCCCTTATTGAATTCCCTCATACCTGGATAAGAAATTCATAAAGAAGAAAGCTTGAATTTTTGCAGCTGATGAGGAACCCTAGTTCTTGCTTGAGAGGAAGAGTCTGAGTTTCTACGATATTTTGAGAGTTTACGTGGGGAATGAGGGGGAAAATTGTTCAATCCCTATAATATCTCTGAAATATACTTACAACAATGTAAATTAGGGACTAAATAGGTGAAGAATTATAAAAATATCCCTGGATAAAAATTTGGAAACTGGCCGACAGGGAACCAACGGGTCACTCAATGAGTCGTTGATTTAGACCACGACTCATTGGGACCTCTTGTTGGTCTACTGCCTGGGGGATGGTATCATTGGATCTGGCGATGAGGAACACCACGATTCATTAGATGAACCAATGGGTCATTGGTTCCTCCCATGGTCACTATACGAGGAAACCTGGAAGGTTTGACGACGAGTGACAGAACGACTTGTTGGTTGACCCAATGGGTCGTTGTGTCTAGTTGTTACTTTCACTGGACAAATTCTTAAAATTCTCAAACTTGACACCACGGGTGGTGACAATGACTCCACTCTTCGTCACTGGAATAGGTTTCTAGGGTTCTCACCCAACGACTCTCACAATGGGCCGTTGTTTCTAACAATGACTCATGGGGTCCTAGAGAAGGGATTTTGAGCTGGGGAACCAACGAGTGACAGGACAACTCATTGTTTCTGACAGCGGGTCATTCCTTGTCCCATGGGTTCTCGACTGATCAAGCAGGGCTGACCACGGTTTACACAATGAGTTGTTGGAGGTGACCACGACTCATTGTCTCAGATGTTTTGAGGCATTTTTATGATTTTCTTCTAGATTTTTCTTGCAAGGTCTAAGTCTGGTCTAGGAAAGTTTTAAGGTGTTACAATATCTCCCTCTTGGGATCATTCGTCCTCGAATTAAGACTAAAGCTGCTGGAAAACTAGGGAAAGAGTTGTAATTCCTAGACTGAGACTATGAGCTAGATTCTGAAGGAGTAATTGACTCCAAACTGACTTAACCATGCTAAAAGAGCTGATGCAATTAGAATGCACATAGAAAATCTTAATAGAGCTGATGAGTACGAAATTGAATATAGTATTGAGGAGAGATTAGTACCTGATGTTGGAACTGAACTGGAAAGGAATAAGTGAGGGTATCTGGCCATCATGTCTTCTTCTGCTTCCCATGTGGTTCCCTCAACTAGCTGGTTCCTCCACAAAACTTTCATCGAAGCGACTTTCTTGTTTCTCAGCTTACGAATCTGACGGTCAATGATCTGAATTGGGACCTCTTCGTAAGAGAGACTATCTTTTATTCCCACACTATCTAGTGGCATAACTAAAGTTGGATCATCAATGAACTTCTTCAACAGTGACATATGGAAGACTGGGTGCATCTATGCTAACTCTGGAGGTAGTTCTAACTCATATGCCACACTGCCAATTCACTTTAGAATTTTGTAGGATCCCACATATCTCGAATTGAGTTTTCCTTTCTTCCCAAATCTCATCACCCAATTCATGGATGAAATTTTTAGATAAATCCAGTCATCCACTGCAAACTCTAACTCTCTTCTCCTCACATCCGCATAGAATTTATGATGGCTTTGTGCCATTTTCAACCTCTCCCTAATAAGTTGTACCTTCTGCATCGCCTCATGAACTGAGTATGGCCCTATCAAGGTAGCTTGACCAACCTCAAACCACCCTATAGGAGATCTACACCTCTACCATATAATGCCTCAAACGAGGCCATCTAGATACTGGGATGATAGCTGTTGTTGTATGCAAACTCTATGAGAGGTAGGTGATCGTCCCAACTACCTTTGCAATCAATCACACACACTCTCAGTGTATCTTCCAAGGTCTATATAGTTCGCTCAGTTTGTCCATCTGTCTGCGGGTGAAAAGTCGTGCTGAGCTTGACCTGGGTACCAAGTCCCTTCGGAAATGAATTCTAGAAATGCGAGGTGAATTGGGTTCCTCTATATGAAATGATGGAAAACGGCACCCCATGCAGTTTGACCAACTTTTGGATATATATCCTAGCATAATCCTCAGCTGAGTCTATAGTTTTAACTGGAAGAAAATGTGCTGACTTGTTCATCTGGTCTTCTATCACCCATATTGAGTCGTGCTACCGACGAGTCCGAGGTAGACCTGTAATAAAATCCATATTTACTTCATTTCACTTCTATGTGGTTATGTTGATATCCTGAGTCATACCTCCCGGTCTCTGATGTTCCACCTTAACTTGCTAGCAGTTTGGGCACTTAGCTACAAATTCTGCGATGTCTCATTTCATGTTGTTCCACCAGTAAATATCCTATAGATCACGGTACATCTTAGTAGCATTTGGGTGGATAGAATATATTGAACTTGTGCTTCAGCCAGTATCTATTGTCTCAGGTCACCTATATCCGGCACACAGAGTCTACCCTATAACGAAGTACACCATCTCCCCGAGAGAAAGCCTCCACTCTTTTCTGAGAAACGCCTCCTTCGGCTTAAGTAGTATGGGATCTTTATCCTGCCTTGACTTAACTTCAACTACCAACAAGGAATCCAATCCACTCTGAACCACTACTCCGCCCTCAATTGTATCAACCAACTGCACTTCCAACTGAGCTAACCTGTGGACATCTTTTACCAGTTCCTTTTTTCCCTCTTCAACATGAGCCACGCTCCCCATAGACATCCTACTTAGAGCATCATCCACCACATTAGCTTTGCCCGGGTGGTACAACACACTCATGTCATAGTCCTTCAGTAGCTCCAACCACCTTCTTTGACAAAGATTTAGATCTTTTTAACTGAACACATACTGAAGGCTCTTGTGATATGTGAAAACATCCACGTGAGCCCTGTAAAGGTAGTGCCTCCATATTTTCAATGCATACACCACCGTTGTCAACTCCAGGTTATGAGTCATATAGTTCTTCTCATGAACCTTGAACTGTCTAGAGGTGTAAGCTATCACCTTACCCCGCTACATTAGAACGCAACCAAGTCCAACTCTGGAGGCGTCATAATACACCACGAACCCATCTGTTCCTTCCAGCAAGATTAACTCTTGAGTGGTAGTAAGTCGAGTTTTCAACTCCTGGAAACTCTTCTCACACGCATCTAACCACTGAAATTTCACCTTTTTCTGAGTCAACCTAGTTAGAGGGGATGCAATAGAGGAGAAACCTTCCATAAAATATCGGTAATAACCGGCTAGACCCAAAAAGCCTTTGATTTAAGTTGGGGAAGTAGGTCTTGGCCAGTCTTTCACCGCTGCTATATTTTGAGGATCTACCTGAATACCCTTACCCTAGACCACGTGACCAAGGAAAGTCACCGACTTCAACCAAAATTCACATTTGCTGAACTTAGCGAACAACTGGCGGTCTGTGAGTGTCTGTAGCACTATCCTCAGATAGCTAGCATGTTCTTCTTTGCTTCTGGAGTATACCAGAATGTCGTCAATAAATACAATGATGAACATATCTAGATATGGCTTGAAAACCCTATTCATCAGGTCCATGAAAGCTAAAGGGGCATTAGTCAGTCCGAAGGACATAACCATGAATTTGTAGTAACCATACCAAGTTTTGAAAGCTATTTTCGGTATGCCACACTCTCTAACTCAGAGCTAATGATACCCCGACCTGAGATCTACCTTGGAGAAACAACTAGCTCCCTGAAGCTGATCGAACAAGTCATCAATCCTAGGTAGGGGGTACCTGTTCTTGACTGTGACTTTATTCAACTGACGGTAGTCGATACACATCCTGAGGGTATCATCTTTCTTCTGCATGAATAATACTAGAGCACCCCATGGAGAGATGTTGGGCCCAATGAATCCCTTATCAAGGAGGTCTTTTAGCTACTCCTTTAACTCCTTAAACTCAGCTGGAGCCATTCTGTAAGAAGGGATGGAGATGAGCTGAGTATCTGGAAGAGGTCTATGCCGAAGTCTATTTCCCACTCAGGAGGAACTCCAAGAAGATCTTTAGGAAACATGTTAGGGAACTCACTGACAATTGGAACTGGATGAATGTCGGGGTCTCGAAGCTGGAATTTTTGTCCTAAACTAGATGATAAATACACCCTTTAGAAATAAGCTTTCGATCCTTAAGGTAGGAAATAAATTGACCCTTAGGTGCTGAACTACTGCCTGTCCACTCTAAAGCTGGCTCATTAGGGAACTGAAATCTGACAACCCTAGTTCTACAGTCGACTGATGCATAATCGGAGTGTAACCAATCCATGCCAAGAATGAGGTCAAAGTCAACAATGTCTAACTCTACAAGATTAGCTGGAATGACCTTATTTAAGATTGAGATTGGGCAGTATCTATACGCCCGGCTAGCTCTGACTAACTCGCCAACTAGAGTGGAGACTGAGAATGGTTCTGAGAGAACTTCTGGATTGATATCAAACTGGACAGCTACATAGGGAGTCATGAATGATAGTGTGGCTCCTGTATCTAGTAGGGTATGCACATCTAGATGGAAAAGGTGTAACATACCCGTGACCACGTTAGGTGAGCTCTCCTGATCCTGATAAGAGGACAAAGCATAAAACGATTTTGGCGCTGGCCGCCATCCGTACCTGAAGTGTTGGCATGCTGAGATGGTCGGCCTGCTGGAGCTGCTAAAGTGGTGGATTGTGATCTCCTCTGTCCTGCTGATGGGCATTCTTTGAGTCGATGATCAAGTTGTCCATACCCAAAGCAACCCTCTCGGCCCTGAAGGCATTCCCCTAGATGGTTCTTGCCACACTTAGGGCAAGTTGGGTTGCGGTTGCTGGCGCTGTGACTTTGGGATTGTAAGTATGATGCTCCACCCCTTCGATCCTTGCAGGACCGGAAAGTAGGGCACTGGCTGAAGTGGGTGCTGGAGCCCTTTTTGTTGTTGTTGTTGCTGCTGCTATGGGCGGCTACTACCGCCAGACCTCTGGTGGCCATAATTTGATCGACCTATCCTTGCCCACTTATTCTCCCGCTCCAAGTCTTTTAGTTTTTCTGCCTCAATCTGCTAGGCATGAACTATGAGGTTGGAGAGATCGATATCTTTAATAAGCATTGCAATCCTGGACTCCTTGAGGACCAAGTTCGATACTCCATTAATGAACTTCAGCATGCGAGCCGTTGGCTCGGCTACCATCTCTGGAGCATATTTAGATAACCTTGTGAACTCTAGTGCATACTATTCCACCGTCCGATTTTCCTGTTTCAGATTCATAAATTCAGCCACTTAGCTCCCAGGGGAAGAACCTTTCTAGGAAGGCTGTAGTGAACTCCTCTCATTCCACTTGTTCTACTCCCGTTAGTCTCCTCTCCTTCCACTAGTCGAACCAGATCTGAGCTACCCCTTTCAACTGGTAGGCAGCCAGGTTGGCACTCTCTGAGGAGCTAATACCCATGATTTGGGTGATCTTCCTGATCTCATCCACGAACTCCTGTGGGTCCTCTCCCACCTTAGACCCATGGAAAGCTATGGGGTTCATCCAAGTGAAGTCTCGAACTTGGAAAACTGCTGCAGACCCATTAGTATTGACTGGAACCACCTGCTGGTTCACCTAGTTAGTGACTGACTGAGCAAGTAATTGGATTGCCGCTCTAAACTCTGCGGAGGACACTGGTTATCTATAGGGGCTGCTGGAGCTGGTGGGGCAGGTCGGTGAGCATTGTCGTCCCTTTTTCCGTTACCACGTCATGGAGGCATGATTTTACTGAAATGAAATAGAGCACGAGTTAGGAAGACGTTTCTGGGATTAAACTCAGACACATGATAAAGAGTATGAACAAAAAGGAGTTTTCCTAATAACGTCTCGTAGCCTCCCCATCATAAGTGTGGCGCGCTTCACACCCATGTAAAGGACACTACTCGACGCGGCTTTCAGATATCCTAGGATACTTCAAAGCTAGTGCTCTAATACCAAGTTTTTCATGCTCCGAGTCTATACCCTGGATGAGACACGGTACTTGGAGCCACAAGTAACCCTAAGTCAACCCATGGTCTATCATAACACTGGTAATCCGAGTAATATAATAGAGGAAGCTTTAAAATAATAAAATAAAACATTTATGAGGAAGAACTAAATCATAAAGTTTTAATACAACTGAAACAAAACTGAAAAATATGAATTTATGTTTGTGTCTGAAAGCTATCTATCTGATGAGTTGCTGGGACAAGTCCCCAGCTAACTCTAAGTCTAACTGAAAGAAATATAACTGAAGAGAAATAATTATCATCCTCAAAAAATGAGGACTCACCATTGGTGCAGCTGAAAACTCCTGGACGAGATCTGCTAATGTAGCTGAGACTTTGAACCTGCAGCTGTATTATAAAACAATACAGCATAGAAGGTATGCGTCAGTACTTTGAATGTACTGAGTAAGTAGGAGAAACCAAAACAAGGAGAATAAGATAACTAAACTGTAAAGACATGCAATGACCAACTGAAATGCTGAAATTGAATAAACTGTAATATACTGAGATAGTCAAAATGACTCTGTCTGATGGTCAAAGACATGCCCTAAATTTGAGATACTGATCTGAAATACTATACTGAACTGAGCAATCTGAAATTATTCTGAAATGAGCTAATCTGAGACTGAACTGAACTAACTAGTGGGAGAGTCTATAACCGACATATAACCATGTGAGCTAGACGTGGAGCTCGATGTATACACCCCATCGGTAGAACCCAATATACTTTGCCATGGTATAAAGGCATGAACTGGGTGATCACAAGTCTGAGGCCGTAAGGCCAATAAAAATAACCAATGGAAGCAACGTAGTTCTGGGAACCTGGGTGCATTGGAAACCCAATCCGCTCGGTGCTAAGTCCTACTCCCACTAGATGGTCCTAGACTGACTACTAAGCTGATAGCTCAAAATTGGGGTCCAAGACTAAGTCAGGAATACCTATCTGGAAGTACCCTGAGAGTCTTATCGGACCAAATTCTATAACTGGTGTTTTAAGACTGGTTAGAGCTGCTTATCTGGAAGCGTCGTAACCGTCTAAAGAACAAACTGTAATATGGGGTCCTAAGGTTGGCCAGAGCTGCTTATCTAGAAGTTTCATGAACGCCTAAACAATCACTAAAATCTGATAACGGAGTCTAACACTGATAACTGGGAGGCAAAACTGACACCTCAATAATTAACTGTAGTCAAACTGATGAGTTGACATTTTTGGACAACACTGAGTGTAATAATCTGATTGAGACTGGACATGTATATATCTAACTAAAATTTCCACATACACTAACCATATGAGGATCTCAAAACTGATTGAATCAGACTATAGGAAAACTAGTTCAACACACAAGATTCTAAATTCTACTGAACTGAGAACTAGGAAAAATCATTCCACAAGATACAATTCTCATAAATTTCTAGGAATAGGGAATAATAAAGTAGTTAAAAATCATGAGAAACACTCCACTTGAAATCTAAAATAAATTAGTCTGACAATTTTCTACATTTCGAATCCACAGGGCTGAACCGATGAAGAAACTAGAGAAGATTTTAGGGACACAAGGGAAGAACTATTCCGTTTTTGAATTCCCACATACCTGGATAAGAAATTCCTAAAGAAGAAAGCTTGAATTTCTGCAATTGATGAGGAACCCTAGTTCTTGCTTTAGAGGAAGAGTCTGAGTTTCTACGATCGATATTCTAAGAGTTTATGTAGGGAATGAGGGGGAAAGCCATTCAATCCATCTAATATCTCTGAAATTATACTTAAAACAACATAGTTTAGGGACTAAATAGGTGGAAAATTATAAAAATATCTCTGAAATTAAAATTTGGAAACTGGCTGACATGGAACCAACGGGTCACGCAACGAGGCGTTGGTTGAGACCACAATTCATTGGGACCTCTCATTGGTCCTATTTCCTGGGGGATGGTATCACTGGATCTGGCAAGGGGGAACAACATGACTTGTTGGATGAACCAACGGGTCGTTGGTTCCTTCCATGGTCACTGCACGAGGAAACATGGATAGCTTGATGACGGGTGACACAACGACTCGTTGGTTGACCCAACGGGTTGTTGTGTCCAATCATTACTTTCACTGGAAAAATTCTATAAATTCTCAAATTTGACACCATGGATGGTGACAACAACTCATTGTGGGAAACAACGGGTCGTTGTTTCCACTCGTCGTCACTAGAATAGGTTTCTGGGGTTCTCACTCAACGACTCTCACAACAAGTCATTGTTTCTAACAATGACTCATGGGTTGAGTCGTGGGGTCCTATAGAAGGGATTCTGAGCTGGGGAATTAATGAGTGACAGGATGACTTATTGTTTCTGACAACGGGTCATTCCTTGTCCGGTGGGTTCTCGACTGATCAAGCGGGGCTAACCACGACTGACAGAATGAGTCATTGGAGCTGACCACGACCCTTTTTCTCAGTCGATTTGAGGCATTTTTCTGATTTTCTTCTGAATTTTTCGTGCAAGGTCTAATCCTGGTCTAGGAAAGTTTCGGGGTGTTACAGTACTATATCATATGTAGAGAGTAGAAAGTTAGAGAGAGATAGAATATTGAGTAGCTTTTTCTTCCTATTCTTCAAGGTAACAAACCTCCATTGAAGACAATTGTGATCTTGAATTTAACTCTTGATGATGAATATCATGATTTTAATTATTGATTTAATTTTATATTTCTCATCAATCAGTAGCTAAATCTCCTTGCTATGGGTGTGTGCATGAATTGAGGTTAAATTGGATTGTCTTTCTAGATTAATCTTAGACTTAGTCATTTAATATAAATCTATTATTTTCTCCCAATTTATAATTAAATTGCTCATAGTTGAAAATGTGGGTGATGGTTACTTATTCTATTTTTACTTGAAAAAGGGATATTGTGTATGGGTAAGAAAGCAATGGTGGGTAATTGGGTGTTGATTATGTGGAGTTAGGCTAGAGATAGCTAAAACCCATAATCATTCACTCATGAGATATTTGAGGCTAGAAATAGCTCAAAGCTAACCTAAGTCTAAATGGATATATTGTTTGGGACTTCGGGGTTTGAGAAAACCCAAAGTAAAAGGCACCCAAGTGGTTGAAAAATATTGGGTGCCACCTCTTTTATGGCTATTTATATTTATGAGTAATAATTCAATTGTCTAGTCAATTCCAATCCAATGGAAGCCCCATTTAAAAGAATACCCCTAGCTCTTGCTCACCTTTGTTAATTCAAGTTGGTTATCGTGTTGATTGATAAATAGTTGTTTTTACATTTTAAGTGCAATCTTTTGAACCCCCAATTCTTTATTTGTTTGTTTTAAATACAATGATGCTTCTTAATTTGACTTGTTAGACAACTTTCATTCCATCTAAGTACTATTCTCTTGGGATTCAACCCCGACACTCGCCGCGTATATTTATTTTGTCAATGATCATTACACTCTATCTTTTCAAAGAGTAAATTTTTACATTATAAAAAGTGGCTTCGTTGCCAAAGAGTGGTGTTAGAAAGCCCTAGTTGATTGTTGAGTTTTAATTTAGCATCTTGTGTTTTATTTTTTACAATTGTTGTTGTTTTTGGGTACCTTTATAGGATGACTAATATTGGTCAACAATCTCAAGAGGGTTCTGTGGGTGGCCATATGGACCGCGAAGATAATGACCCTATGATGCCAGACATAGCAGGTGCCATTCTCCTACCACCCACGGTAGGGAATGCATTGTTCCATATGACTAGTACAATGCTACACCTGCTACAAATGAAAGGACTTTTCAGAGGTTAGCCAAGTGAAGATGCAAATCGCCATCTTCAAAATTTTCTTGAGATATGCCAACCTTTCAACATCACAAATATAAGTCAATAGTCGATCAGATTGAGGCTCTTCCATTTTCTTTGACTGGGGCAGCAATCATGTGGATTGAGGAACTCCCTCGGGGATTTATTACTTCATGGAAAGAATTAACTGAGGCCTTCTTGGACAGGTTTGGACCCTCCTCTGAGGATGTTGTAGCAAAGAGATGATATCACCAATTTCAGGCAAACACTGGGTGAACCTTTGCATGAGGCATGACCAAGGTTCAAGAAGAAAGTAGCCCTTTGTCCTAATCACGAACTTCCGGATGGAGTGCTCCTTCAAAGTTTTTATCGTTCTTTGGACTCCATTAATAAGTCTGTGGCAAATAACTTGGCGGGTGGATCTCTTATGGATCAGCCCTATCGGATAGCCAAAGCTTTTTGGATTAGAAAACTAAAACGAATTGAGCTTGGCACACTAGGGAAATTGAAGTACCTTGGAATGGTATGGGTTCAAGTTTTGTGACCGTTAAGATGAGAAAGAGAGATGAGGAGCGAGATGAGACTTTGGCGAAAATGATAAGCCATCTTGAGTTGATTACGAAGCACGCCATGGATACTGGGTAAAAGAGTGTTAATATCGTGGGGACTCAAGGTCCAATGCAGTATGAAAGGGAAACCTCACCACTAAGGTATGAATAAAATGCCAATTCATGGCAAATCAAATGGGAAGTTCTCACCTGGGGTACAAGGCACCAATCAAGGCCCTTGGCAACCAAAGGAGGAGAATCAGTGTTGGAGGAATCACGACAACCAGGGCTGAGTTGATCATAATAAAAGATGGGGTAACCGAGATCAAAATCGTGATAGGGAACATTATCACCGAAGCTCAAACCCAAATATTCCCCCTCCAAAGGCTGAAACCCCCAAGTACAACCTATTGTGAGCAATGTGGGAAGCTCCACGATTGAAGAGATGCTGGCTCGAGCAATCAAGAGAGTGGAACACACTGATAGTTGAGTCAAGGAATTGAAAGGGGAGGAGTCGAACCTTGCCCAAATAGTGAACTCCTAATCGGCGTCGATTAAGCACTTAAAATCACAAATGAATCATTAGTGTTCCAAAATGAATTGCTGAATGAAGGAAACACTTCCTAGTGACACCATACCCAACCCGAAGAAGGATGAACATTGTATGGCAATTGTGACTAGAAGTGGCAAAGTGTTGGAAGATGTGGGTGTGAAGCCCAAAGATGTTGTTGACCTAAAATAAGTAGTGATGAAGTAAAGGATGCGGTGCCAAACGCACCAAAGATTGTAAATGATAAAGAAGAATTAGACGAGGGAGAAGGTGATGTAACTCCCGTGAATAATGTTGTTGAAAAGGAAACAAGCAAAGAGGCTTTACCCGACATAGGCCAAGAGCCTAGGGTTCCTCCTCCGTATCCTCAGATGTTAGTCAAGAAAAAGGAGGACAATCAGTTCCAAAAATTCATTGAGATGTTTAGTAAATTATCTATCAATATACCTCTAGTAGATGCTTTGCTTCAAATTCCTAGTTATGCCAAGTTTATGAAAGATTTGTTGAAGAAAAAGAAAATTATAGATGCTGGTATTGGGGAGGTGACACACCATTGCAGTTCCATGATGGCAAGCAACCTCGCTCCTAAAAGATAGGACCCGAGAGCCTTTACTATTCCCTACACCATTGGGTTGTGTGTGTTCAAAAAGGCCCTATGTGATTTTGGGGCAAGCATAGACCTGATGCCTCTCATTATTTTCAAGAAGTTGGGGTTGGGGAGTCCCAAACCCACCTCAATAAGGTTGTTGATGGTTGATCGATTCGTAAAGAAACCGGAGGGAGTACTGGAAGATGTCTTGGTTCGGGTCTACAAGTTCATCCTTCCAGTTGAATTTGTTGTGTTTGATTGTGATATGAATGTTGAAGTACCTATCAAGACCATTACTTGCCACGGACTGAGCTTTAGTAGATGTGGAGCTTGGTGAGGTGAAATTTCATGTGGGAGGTGACGAAGTCACCTTCAAAGTTTGTCAAACCACTGAGCCCCCGGATGAATGCAAGGTGATAGGGGTTCTGCATGATGAAGCAGCACAAGATGAAGGTGGTGTTGATGAGGTTGATTTGAAGGATGATCCTCTAGAGTATTAAGAAGTAAGTTGGTATCCACCGTGCCACGATGTTAAATAAGGCGCTTCTTGGGAGGCAACCCAAGTGTTTTTACTTTGGGCACTTTGATGTTTTTGTTGTTTTTGGTTTTGTATGTAAATTGGATGAAAAACATGGAGGAGGAAAATAGGGCAGCAACTGCATGGCACCGTCATTGGCACGAGGCGCCGCCCTATCGCGAGAGAGAAGCAGAAGATGGGTATGAAAAAGTAGAAGTCGGCATTCGATCAGTGAAATGCCAGTGGTATTTCGCGGGCCGCCGGTCTAGCACAAGTGTGAAACAGTGCACCTGGAGAAATTCTAGAAATCTAAGGGTGAGCTATGACTTACTGGCGAAACGTAAGTTGAGACCCGCGAAACGCTGGTGGAGCGCTGCCTGAACATAGTGAACTGGGCACATGGGCAAGTCACCAATGTTTGAACTGGCAAATGCCGGTACCCACAAGCAGTCACAGGTCTAGAGGCGGTGGAGCTAAGTAAGTTTATCTTTGAATCTTGACCAATCCATTGACCAACCTGACCGGGAACATTTTAAAAAGCATAGAATCGGTCAAAATACCCTTTTTACCTTTTCAATATTCTATCTACCATTTCACCTTACCACACCCTTTTCACCTTCCCACCTTCCCTCTATTAAAACCCACCATTAACATCCACCTTTCCACTACCCAATCACATTCCCCTCTTCAATCTATATAAACCTCATCCTCATTCTTTTATTCTCACTTCTATTTACACAAAATCTCTCTTAGAAATATAAACTTTTCCTCTTTGCACCACTATTATTAGGCAAGCTCCAAGCTTTAACTTTTGTACTTCTGTTAAAATTCTCAAATTGGTATATGCCCATGAGCTCTTACATTGCTTTATCTTGCTGATTGATTGAGAATCTGAATCATGTTGCATCTGATATTTTCGATATTCTTGTTCCCCATTACATTTTTTTTTGCTTTTTCATTGATTGAATATTTTTTTATTTGTGGGTATGTTGGGGGTGGTGAAAAAATGTTGAATATTGATGTGGGTATCTTATGTGGTAAAATATTTTATTTATGGTTTGCTTGATATACTTGTTGGGGGTGAAGTCTAAGTAACCCTATATGCTTAGAATATACAATTTGCCTGATGATAGATAGAGTGACGTCTTTCTTAAGGGTAAATTGTCATTTTATTTCTATTTTGTTGCTTGAGCAAATAAAATCACACTGTAAATAAATGAGTGAGTTATGAATGTGATGAAATTCTATTTAACTGAGTTTGAGGGTGAAATTCACTTAACAACATTTATCGGCGAACTGCCGGTCATGCCCGACAAAATATCAATTGAAATGCAGGTCGAGATGCAAGGCTTCAGGCCATTTCCCAGACCCGCGTTTCACCTATGCTTCGCGGGTCAAGACCTATGAAATGCTAGTGTGGCACTGGATGAGTGATTTTTATTCAGTCTTTTGTAAAGCACCGGCGCCTCATGGGTCTCCGCTTTGTTTCGCCAGTGTTCTGCTGGTACTGTCAGTCATTAATTTTGACCTTTCAATTTGCTTGAAATTCAATCTTTATAATTTCTTTCCTAGTTTAGAATAGATGTTAATTGTTCTTTTCTATTATGAGAAATACAAAAATACCAAAAGAAGTATTATTTATGTGGCACTAACATGGATTTACACATTATAATTTCATCCAAACAATCCAGCAAGGGAAAAGCCTCAGCTACATCCAAAAGCAAGGGAAAAGGGAAAACTAAGGCAGCCTCATCCCTCACCAACACAAAAGAAGCCATCATATTTTGTGTGCCTGACATGAAGGGCCACTATGCTATTTATAAAGGGCGCTCTATCACAGTTGAGAAGAGGTTCGATTTGGTAGGGCTGAGGGGAAACTTCCCCAATATCATTGCGCAGTTCGACCGCCACCAATGGCATGTATTTGCTGAGCCACTGCCAGAGTATTACACCAGCTTGGTGCTTAAATTTTATGCTTCATACCGGGCATGACAGGAGTCCATGAAGCACAGAGGAAAATTGATGAATTCCCTTGCCTACCTTCAGTTCGTATCAGGGGTGTAGAGGTTGATATTACCCCAAATGCCATCAATGCATTATATTGGGCTGACAAGATTAACTCAGGAACTGAGTACACCAAAAAAGTGTCCAATAAAGAAAATCAGTTTAGATGGATAACTCCGGTCATTGCCAGTGCCCAGCCATTCTGGGCTTCCATGAGGGGTGATATCTCTGGTAGGATTTGAAGTTTGAGGCCATGTTATATCTTGATTTCATTTACGGCCGCATTATTCCCTCGAAGAATGATCAACGGGTCAACGTAGAGGCGACCATTCTAATTGCTTACATTATGACTGGGGGTACCCATAAACTTTGGAGAGATAGTGGTCACACAAATAAAAATAAAGGCAAGGCAAGCTGGAACTTCAATGCCCATTGTCATGCTCATATCCCAGCTTTGCCTTAGAGCAGGAGTGCCACTATTCCCGGATGAATCCCCCAGCTCCGCTATCGGTGTGATTGTTGTTGACAGGAAGAGGAACACAGAGGCCTCCTAGAGCAAGCCGAAGAGGATGCAACCCTTTGAGGTCCCTGAGGATTCCATTTCCCATGGTAGAGAGGAAACTCCCATTGCCCCCTATCTTAACATGTCACATTCTGAGGCATCGGGCCATGCTTCTGGAGAAGCACCTGTTAGAGGATCCTCACCCTCTCCCATATCTTCTCGCCCAAGTGGCCTTCATAAGCTTGTGGAGATGACACATTCCCATGAGAGACAACTCCAAAAATGGCTAAAAGTCTCCCTGCTCTGATTGCCAAGACCGTGAAAAAGGAGATAAAATCTGTGTATGATAGCTTGAGCAAGTTGTGCTCTCGAGTGGATTTTGTGAAGGGGGCAGTCACATCTCTCCAGGATAAAGTGAGGGAGTTGAGAAGTCGGGCGCCAATAGAGGTTTCTGATATGAGCACATTTGATGCAGCCATGGCTACCACGTGTACAGCCTGAGGCCCTATAGATGAATTGTTCGAGGGCTTAAGTGATGAGGAGGAGGATTTGGGAGATGCTGACCATGATGCGGATGTTGCGGCCGATGATGATGATGATGATACGTGACTAAATCAAGGAGTTCTTAACCTCATTTGTTTTGTATACTTACATTTGGGACAATATATTTTCTTATAGTTGGGGGTGGGATAAGTGTCTCTCTTGTGGTTGTTACTATTGAATTCTTGTGGCCTTGTTGGGCTTGTTGATTGATATGTTGTTACCCTTGTTAGCCTGATTTAAAAATTTTGTTGGTGATGTGTTTGGTTGTTGAGCCTTTGTCGGGCTCGTGATGAATGAAAAACAAAAATTACTTGTAAATTGTTAGTGTCAATGATCGGGTCTTTGCCAAATTGCCAAATGTTTCATGACCCAAGTTTCAATTATCGCTTTTTGTTTATAGTAGTTAGTGAATAAATTCCTATAGGTTTTGTTTATACCATGGTTCTTTCTCAAGGAGCGATTTTCTTTTCTTTTCTTTCTTTTATTGTTGAACTAGGTGGCAATTCCCAATGATGAATTGAGAGGCAATTTTTTAAAGGAAAAATGCCAAGTTTAAGTTCTTTTGAGTCAATGGTTGCAATAGCTTTCGAGAGGAACCACCAGAAAATTTTTCTTAAATGGAATGGCTGTTGAAAAAAATAAATTTTGAGAAGAAAGGGCCATTTGAATTTAAAAAGTTGAGTGTACTTTTGTCATAAATTACACGTTCTTTGTTTGGCTTCTTAATTCTCATATGATCTTGTCTTATGACTCTTGATGTGGTGATGAAAATAGTGTGAAACCCTTGAAGGGTTATGCTTTGTGGGAAAGGTTTTAGTTTAATCTCTTGCATGAACGATTGTCTAGAACTTCTCCCGAGTGTGATTCAAGGCAAAATCCTAGATGTAGTTGTACTTGAAAGATGATTTTAGGCTTTCTTTTGGTAGCTACTTTACCCATATGAGTTCCTTGAGCATGAATCCTTGCTAGCCAATGTTGAACTTTTAAGCCTTTTCCTTGGAAACCACATTACAACCCGATTACCTTTTCATAATCCCTTTTTGGCCCCTATCCTCCCTAGTGCTACTTATGAGCAAAAGAATGCTAAAATGATGCTCGAAGTCCCAAAAGTGGGGGAATAGAAAAGGGAAATATGAGGAAAAATCCTAAGTTTGGTGTTGCAAGAAGGAGAATTGAAAAAAAATAATGTGAACTTCAATGTTAGGTAGCACTACATCAAGAAAAGAATGAATGAATTGCTTGAGTGAATAGAACTAAATTGTAAAAAGTTGCTGCCTCTTACTCAAATAAGATGAAAAATGGTTATTAAAGAGAGATAAGAAGGGCTATTATTTCAAAAATTGAAATGATGTCAAGGAGAGATAAGGTGAGGGTAATCTATGAAGAAAATGGAGCATACAATAAAATTCATAAAAGGGCATGAGGGAGGTTCTAGTCACTAGAACTTAAAAGTCATCCTACCTTTACCCCTAGCCTACATCATGACCTCCAAGTCCTAATTGATTTTAAGTTTAGCAACTCTATATTAGTGGCGAGTTATACGACGGGCAAGCCTGTGTGTCAAGTTATGAGCATTTCTTTGTTGAGAGTGAGCATAATTGTTTCATTCTATAATCTCTTGAGTGTGAATTACTTAATAACTAAATGTGATTCTCTCTTGTTGTGAGTAGCATTACCTTCTTGGGGGACATGATTGCACGTGCCAAAAGATATGATTGAGACAAGATTGTGTTGTGCTTGAAGGCAAAGTTTGAATGTGAATCATGCCAAATTGATTGTGGTTATCTCTTAAAGAGTTGGCATAAAGTGTTGAGTCTCCTATTTTCCTTTGTGTTGGTGAGCGATCTTTGGGTTGTCTAGTTCGTAATGGTCCCTTGTGCATAATATTTATCACATGCTTATTCCTAAAGTTCAGATGTAACGAATTGCATTATTTGAGAACAAGAAAATGATTCAGGTTTGGGGGTTTGATGAGTTGGTAATTTACCAATTCATTAGGCTTTTAAACATGAGCGTTTGCTTAGTTTTCAAGTCTTTTGAGAGGATTTTATTCTCTTTCTCTTTAGTTTTTTTCAGGTATTTAATTTAAGGAGAGAAAGCAAGAACTTGGGCAAAATCATGAAATTAAAGAAGTGGATTGAATCTTGATTAGATGGGATCGACGCTCCATCGGATGGAGCCGGTGAAATGCAGAAGCTTACTGGCCAGAGTATAAGTTTCAATGGTAGAACGCGGGTTAGCACCTGCGAACTGTCAGTGCCAGCACCGGTTGGACCTAGGGTCACAGCCCTCGCACCTGCAATGCAGCGGCGTTCGGCGGATGGGCACCGGCGGAATGTCGGCGACTCGCAAGTGACACCGCCTGCAGGAAGGGAAAAATCATCCAGTACGGGATTTTATGAGAATTTTGACCTATATCTGTATATTCTTTTAGAAAAGTATCATATCATTCCTTCCAGGTTTGTAGAGGGTAGAAAGTTAGAGAGAGATAGAATATTGAGTAGCTTTTTCTTCTTCTTTTTCAAGGTAACAAACCTCCATTCAAGACAATTGTGAGCTTGAATTTAACTCTTGATGATTAATGTTATAATTTTAATTGTTGATTTAATTTCATATTTCTCATCAATGAGTATCTAAATCTCTTTGCTAGGAGTGTGTGGATGAATTGGGGTTAAATTGGATTGGGTGTTGCTAGATTAATCTTAGAGTTACTCATTTAATATAAAATTTGTTGTTTTCTCCTGATTTATAATTAAATTGCTCATAGTTGTAAATGTGGGTGGTGGTTACTTACTCCATTTTTGCTTGAAAAGGGGAAATTGAGTATAGGTGAGAAAGTAATGGTAGGTAATTGGATGTTGATTGTGTGGGGCTAGGGTAGAGATAGCTAAAACCCATAATCATTCACCTATGAGAGATTTGAGGCTAGAAATAGCTCACATCTGACCCAAGTCTTAATGGATATATTGTTGGGACTTCGGGGTTTGAGAAAATCCGATGTAAAAGAAACCTATGTTGTTGAAAAACATCAGGTGCCATCTCTTCTATGGCTATTTATATGTATGAGTATAAATTTGATTGTCTAGTCAATTCCAATCCAATTGAAGCCCCATTCAAAAGCACACCCGCAGCTCTTTCTCACTTTTGTTAATTCAAGTTGGTTATCATATTGGTTATCATATTGATTATCAATAGTTGTTTTTACATTTTAATTACAATATTTTGAACTCCCAATCTTTTATTTGTTTGTTTTAAATACAATGATGCTTCTTAATTTGATTTGATAGACAACTTTCGTGCCATCTAAGTACTATTCCCTGTGGAATTCAACCCCGTCATTCATCGGGTATATTTATTTTATCAACAACCGTTTACACTCTCTCTTTACGAGGAGTAAATTGAATGTTATAGTATTGTCACGACCCGAGAGCACACCCGGATCGTAGACAGAGGACAAGGAGTCCCAAGAGACCCCAAGTCAACCCATGGCGTGAGCATAACACTAATTCATTCATGTTCAGGGTAAAACTTAACTTATCAATCATAAACTAACTAAAAGTAGTATCATGATATCTAAAGAAAACAACAATACAAGATCCAAACATAAATGACTGAATACTACACGTAGGTCTGAAAGCCTCTAAACATAATAGACGGGTTGAAGGGACAAGACCCAAACTAACCCAAACAATCTGGATACATAAGACAAGTACACAAGTCTGAGCATGAAGCCCTCAAACCATAAGGACTCACCACTGAAGACTGAGAAAAACTGAGCACCAACTAGGGACGATGCTGATCCTATGAACCAAATCTTAAATATATATGGGTCAGTACTCGGAAAGTACTGAGTATGTAAGGTATGTAAAACAATACTTAAAAACACAAACGTTAAAGGAGTGGGGACATCATGATCATAAAACTGAAATCGTAAGTATATCGTAAGGCTCAATATTTCAAAAAAAATATTCATAAAAACATCAAAGTTATTACATGAGGGGAAAAAATTACATAAATCATAACTTGAGCCAATAGAACACAATCTTGCATATTTAAAAACCATGAGGAACAATGGGAGATTTCTATAACCGACATACTCCACATGAGCACACATGAAGTCCAACTTGTATGCCTAGTCGGGAGGCCGTTTATACCTTGCCAAGGATATGAATCATGAAAGGCGTGATATCACTCATAAATACCCCGTAGGGCATAGGGGACAGACACTGAGGTGGTCCCAACATAACCTACGGTGGCACGTAGTTTTGAGTTTCGGGGCATAACCTAGGCCCGAACCTACTCGGTGTTAAGTACTACTCTAAAAATATGCAACATGCTTATAAAATTCATACATGACATACATGGCTAGTTAAATTGTGATAATCATAACATGCTTGAGAATTTGTGACACAGCCATGGGATTGGGGCCCTTGGTTCGGCCAAAATCATAGCTCATGAATCATAAGTGGCATGTGGGCATTGCCCCTAATCTCAACCATACTTGAATTGCTTAAATTTATGGAAAACATGATCATAATAACATGAGTAATTGAAAACATGCTTAATTTCAAGAGTTCATATCATACTTGAGAAATCACCATAACCATGAATTTCACTAAAAAAACCCATGATTTGAGCACATGTGCTTTTAGGGATTAAATTATCAAATAATGAATAAAATAAGTGAAAACAGCCAAATAATTCAAACCCGTGATTTTAGACATACTACAACATGCTCATATCTATTTTTGAGGAAACATATGTTTGGGTTATGACCAATTAAAAGTTGGTAACTTAAACATAGAAATAGGGAGAAATTGGGCATGGGTAGGGACTAAACTACCCATTCAAAACCCCACATACCTGGAAATTTCGAGACTCTTAACTCCCTTGAAAACCCTAGGTAGAATCTTGAAGAATCTTGAAGAATCTTGAAGAAGACACTTGAATCTCTTTCCTCTTTCCTCTCTAATCTTACAAGTATAAAATGAGGTTCATAATGGATGATTTCCCCTTAAAAGACCTGCCCCGACCTCAAAACGACGTAGTTTAGGTCTCAGGGGCGTAGGAAATTACGAGAAGGCCCTTACTAATTCACAGGAAATAACTGTCAGGGGGTCCTACAGGATGACCTGACAACTCATTGCCAAGGCACATAATTCGTTGGTTCACCCGTCAAGTACACTGCCTCATTGTTCATGAAAATTCAATTGGCTAGGTAACGGCCCTCCTAACGGATCGTTAGGACTGACGATGACTCATTAAGTACCATCCGTTAAGTACATTGGATAAACCTTACTATCTTACTCTAGGACCACCCCACGACTGACATGACAACTCGTGGTGTCTGACCACGAGTCATTACATTGCCCATGGTGACCCCGAGTCCCTCATCATCCCAAGCCTTCTCCACAAGTCACGTGACGACTTGTTTGGCCTCTTCACGAGTTGTTAAGTGACCCATTCTATAACTACTGTAATATTTTTCAGTTTTTCTCCTGATTCACTTTCGGGCCTGATCCTTGGATTCTCGGGGTATAACAAGTATATTTGGGAGATTATTGTTGTTATTGATAAACTATATGACTTGAATGATATGATATTATTGATGAATTGTTAGGAAGGCCCTATGAAGAGGGGATTGGTTATTCGCTGCTAGACGACTAGGTTAGTCAAATAGAGATACAAATCTTACCTCTATAAGAGAACTCTTTAGCTTGGTTTCAAATATACAAAAGCCTCAAGTAACTTACAGTAAAACTCCTAAAGCTAGTTCTAAAGCTTATATGAAATATTCTCAAGTCCTTAAGCTTATAAGTTATACGATCCTTTGTCTTAAAGACACACATTCATGTTTCGAGTTACCTATTCTAAAGTAATGATCCTAACTCTAAAGTTTCACAAGTTATCTTCAATCTTTCAAGCTAAATTTGCTGAAAGTTTCCAAAACTCTTAAATCTAAAGCTAAGGTTTTAATTGAATTGTTATAAGTCCCCCAAGCTAAAGAAACTACAAATTATCAAACTCTTAAGTCATGATTTCATGTTCTTAAGTTTATATCAAGTGATTGTCATGTCACAAGATTTTATGAGTAATAAGTTCAGTGAGTTATCAGGTCTTGATGCACTTTCATAGCATATGTATTATTAATATACTATCCAATCTGAGTATCAAAATATATTATAACCGATTCGAGTATCAAAAGGCCTACGAGCGATTATATATTACACTATACCCAGTCCAAATATCATAAGGCCCCTATATACGGGCAATACAAATTTTGCACGCATTCATGCATATAGGGTTATAGGTTGTAGAGTTACAAGTTGTATCTTCCTTACCCTATCCTGTTGATTTGATTTCAGTTATTTTATTGCTACTGTCTTACAATTATTGTTTTTCACCCTTAAATACCAATACATTTCATTCATACTAACTTCCCTTTACTTAGGGACACTGCATTCGTGTTGCAGGTGCATGTAGAGGTTCTGATCATCCATTGCAGTAGGAGCTTGAGTTTAGTGATAGAGTTGGTATACTCCTTTTTTCTAGAGCAGTTAGTCGAGTTTTCTAGTTTTGCATGTGTTTGAGTTTTTATGTACAAAGACATGTAGGTCGGATCCTTATCCCGGCCATTATTTTAGTACTCTTTTAGAGGGTTTATGGGATATAGTTTTGAGTTGTATAGTATAGTTTATGGCCTTTCTGGCCTTCTGCATTTATTCAGTTGTGTTGCAGCCTCAGCTGCATTCCTATTCTTGTTATTGGTTAAGTTATAACCTTTTTGGTCTATGTGTTATGTTTTTATAGCATATTATGAAAAAGGGTCTTAATGGCCTAAATAGTATTATTATAGTTGTGGTATAATGATTGCTCGCTTAGGTAGGCATCGGGTGCCAATCGCGCCTCCTTAGGTTTAGGGCATGAAAAACATGGTATCATTGCAAGGTCGAGTCCAAAGGAGTCCAAAAGTCGTATCTAGTAGAGTTATACTTATGAGTATGTTGTGCACCATACTTATAATCAGGAGGTTACAACGCATTTAGGAATTGTTTCACTTCATTCATTCATAGATCGTGCGATAGAGCAGGGTCATAAGAATATATGAAATTTAAATTGTTCTTTTGTTATAGCATGTGCTTGGGACTAGGAAAATGGCTACCATACTGACCGTCATGGATGCCGAAGAAGGCACTAACTGCCTTACTATAGATCAGGACAGATTAGAGGCTTAAAGTGAGTCTTATGCTCCTAATGTCCTAGTTCCTCCAACTCCAATTGGAGCTATTGCTGATAGAAATCTAGCTCCTCAAGTCCCACCTTCTCCAGTAGTATTTTGGGGAAACAGAGTTGCAATCCCTCCAGCCCCTGCTATTCCTCCACTTGAGTCAGAGAAATAGGATATGAGGAATGCAATTCGATTATTGACTCAGATGGTAGCGGCATATGATCAGCAATTGGAGACAGTGTCAGGACCCAAGAGTAGTACTTTAGAAAGCTCTAGGGCCTGATAATTCCTAAGTTTGAGTCCTCCAGTATTCACAAGATCCAATTCAAATGAGGACCCCCAGGATTTTATTAATAAATTTATAGGGCGCTAAGGGTAATGCATACCAGGGTGATGAAAGTACTAGGATTCGCATCTTTCAGGCTACGTGATGTATCTATTCTCAGGTATGAGGCTCAAAAATAGTCCAAAGAAGCTGATGAAAGCTCCAGCTATGTGGGAAGAGTTCTTAGATCCATTTTTTGGCTCACTATCCTCCATAAAAGATTTGGGGCCCCGACTTGATCAGTTTTTGAATCTTAGACAAGGTGGAATACCAAAAGTATAGCCATAGATTCAATTCATTGGTCAAATATGCTTCGGACATTATAGGAATAATGTGAGCCAGAGTTCACAAGTTTGTTATTTGTTTGGAATCCCGTCTGGTTTGGTGTTGCAGAGGGGTAACTATATAGGAAGGTATTGATATTTTCTTGATTCAAGCATTTGCCCAAACAATTGAGGATCTGACCTATTGTATCTGAGATACCCGCACATAGAGGGATTAGAGAAAGAGAGCTAGGACATTGGGTTATTACTGGAAGCCTAGGGATGATCCTAGACCTTAGTCATCCAGACAATCAGCTCGTCCAATAGAAAGTGTTCCACCCCAGCTTCAGGGATAGAGTCGGGACCGGAGTTTAGTTGTTTCTAGTTCTTGATGACAAAATCGTGCTGGATAGAAGAGGCCCCCATTACTCCCTTGTGCTCAGTATGGTAGAACCCATGTGAGGCAATGTTTTCAGGGGCAGAATGTATGTTATCATTGTGGGTAGCCTAGTCATATTTTGTGATAGTGCTCGAATAAGGTAAAGGTGAAATGGTCCAGCCTTCAGGGTCAATAGCAGTCTCATCATCTTCTGTTCTCCCTTATAAACCTGGCCCTTAAGCCTTTTTAGGTCATGGAAGAGGTATAGGAGGAGAGGCATCAAGTTCAAGGAATATGCAGAATCAATTTTATGCCTTAGGTGTTCATCAAGACTGGGAGTCATCACCTGATGTGGCTACAGGTGCTTTGATCATTTTTTCATGTGTTGCCTATACTTTATTAGATGATGGCTTTACTCTTTCTTATGTTACTATATTGATTGTGTGTAGTTTGAAGTATTTCTAGAGTTATTGTCTAAGACTTTTATTGTTTCTAGGCTAATAGGCAAGTTTATTCTAGCCAGAAGAATCTATCAAAATTGTGTAGAGGTTAGTATGTGACAGATCCACTTCAACTGATTTGGTTGATCTAGATATGATTGATCTTGATGTGATAATAGATATGGATTGCCTAGCAGCATGCTATACAAATGTAGATTGCTGAGCAAAGATTATTAGATTCTATTTTCCATATATGCGTTACTCCATTGATTGCGAACAGTTTGAAGTAGTTCCTAACTTGTTGTCTAAGTCTTTTGTTGTTTCTACGCCAATAGGGGAGTTTATTTTAGCCAGAAGAGTCTATCAAAATTGTACAGTGCTAGTATGTGATAGAATCACTTCAGCTAATTTAATTGAGCTAGATATGAATGATTTTGATGTGATAATGGGTATGGACTGGATAGCAGCATGCTATGCCAATGTAGATTGCTGACCAAAGATTGTTAGATTCCATTTCTAGATGAGCCAGTTCTGGAATGGAAAGGTAATGTTGCAACTCCAAAAGGTAAGTTCATATCATACCTCAAGGCTTAGAAGATGATATCTAAGGGATGTATTCTCATATGAGTCAAGTTAGAGACCTGGAAACTGTACCAGTGACTCTTAAATCAGTTCTAGTAGTAAATAAATGTCTAGAAGTCTTCCCAGAAGATCTCCCTGGAATCCCTCGAGAAAGGAAAATAGATTTTTCTATTGATTTACTTCTAGGCACTCAGCCAATATCTATATCTCCCTATAGAATGGCTCCTATAGAGCTAAGGGAGCTGAAGGAGAAATTGAAGTATTTTCTTAATAAAGGCTTCATTCGGTTGAGTACATCACCGTGGGGTGTACTAGTGTCGTTTGTATTAAGGAAAAGATGGAACATTGAGAATATTTATCGATTATAGATAGCTGAATAAGGTAACCATTAGAGATAAGTACCCGTTCCCTAGAATTATCAATTTGTTTGATCAGCTACAAGGTGCTAGGTGCTTTTCTAAGATTGACTTAAGGTTTGGATAATATCAACTGTGAGATAAGGAAGCTGATATCCTGAAGACAACTTTCCGAACCAAGTACGGCTATTGTGAATTTCTAGTGATATCATTTGGGCTTACCAATGCCCCAGCAGCCTTTATGGATTTGATGAACAATGTGGTTAAGCCGCTTCTAGATATATTTATAATCATCTTTGTTAATGATATCCTTATCTATTCCCAATCTGAAGCTACACATGAAGGCCATTTGAGGATAGTGTTATAGCTTCTCTAGGATCACAAGTTATGTGCTAAATTTTCTAAATGTGAATTTTGCCTAACATTTGTTGCCTTTCTTGGTCAAGTTATTACAAATGAAGGTATAAGGATTGATGGTCAGAATATTAAAGCTATTAATAATTGGCCTAGACCTCTGAATCCTACAGAAGTTCATAGCTTTCTGGAATTGGAAGACTACTATAGCAGATTTATAGAGGTCTTCTTTACAATCTCCACACAATTGACAAAAAATTGACTCATAAGACAACTAAGTTTCATAAGACAGTAGCATGTGAGCATAGTTTTTAGGAGTTGAAAGATAAGCTAACATCAACACTTATCCTAAGTCTTCCAGAAGATACAGAGGGTTGATGTTATATACTTTGATGCTTCTATAATTGGATTGGGTTGTGCTCTGATGCAACATGGCAAGGTTATTTCTTATGCCTCAAGACAGTTAAGAAAGCATGAACATAACTATCCTACTCATGGTCTTGAATTAGCTGCAATGGTATCCGCATTAAAGATTTGGCATAACTATCTGTATGGGGTTCATATTTGATATAGTTACATATCACAAGAGCCTTAAGTATTTGTTTCAGTAGAAAGAGTTGAATTTGAAATAGAAAAGATGGCTAGAATAGCTAAAAGACTATGATATTATTTTTTATATCATCCTAGTAAGGAGAATATGGTAGCTGATGCTTTAAGCTGCAAGTTTATGGGAAGTTTTAGTCATATTAGAGCTGATAAAGTTGACATGATTGAAAATGTTGTTGTAGTTAGCTAGTTTGCAGATTCGGTTGTTAGACAACGAAGATAAAGAAAGAGTCGTACAAAATACCACAGAGTCTTCTTTAGTCTCAGATGTGAAGAACCAACAATATGAAGATCTAGAGTTCTTGAAGATGAAAGATAATATTCCACAACAAAAACAAGCTTTATTTGAAAATGGGCCAACAAAGTCCTCTGATATTAGAATCAGTTGTATGTGCCCGATGGGAGTAAGTTGCAGGAACAGATTTTGACTGACGCCTATTATTCTAGGTAATTAATACATCCAGGTGCAAAGAAGATGTATTGTGATTTGTGATAGCTTTACTAGCGGAATGGCATGAAAAAGGATATTTCAGGCTATGTAGCTCAGTGTCTGAACTGAAGGTTGAACACCAGAGGCTCAGAGGCCTGATTTAGAACATAGAAATTCCAATGTAGAAATGGGAAGTTATAAATATAAATTTCATTACAGGGTTGCCACGTACAAGAAAGAAGTGTGACTCTATATAGATGATGGTAGACAAACTAACAAAAACAACATATTTCTTGCCAATAAGGACTACTTACGCAGCAGAAGATTAAACCAGATCATAATTTGTAAGATAGTCTAACTTTATGGTGTTTGGGTGTCTATTATCTCAAATAGAGGAGCTTAGTTTACAGTAATTTTCTAAAACTCATCCTAAAGAGGCTTGGGTACTCAGGTAAGTCTCTGATGCAATCGAAGGTGCCTCACAGCCTTGCACAAAGGAGCCTTCCCGAGGGTTCTATGTATGGATAATCAAATTGGGAGGATGAAAGGAAGGCAGGAGCACAAAGTGGCTATGATAGTGAAGAAGATAGGCTAAAATTGCAAATGACCATTTCTTGAATTAAAGAAAAGGAAGACAACCAAACAAGACCTTGGTTACACGACGTAAGTTTTCTCTGTCTAACCGAGGTATGTATATGTGTGTCGAGAGGTTTTAGAATATGACACATGAGGGAGAAGGATCGATGAAGGAATGAGTGAGCGTATCAATGAGCGAGTGGGTGAACAGAGACCGGGGGCAAGCCACACTAGGCACCGCGTCGTGGACCTCCCTCCGGTGCATGGAGAGGCGCACCGCACCCCTTCTCCGCCGTAATGGGAGGCGCGCCACGGACCCTTGCCACCACCTCCCACTTATATATATTTAGGTGTGAAAAGTTGTTTGATTTAAAAAATATTTCCCCGAGGAGCAAAGAGGCTAGGCGATTTTCTTCCTTAAGTTTTCAATCAAGTAATGGTAAATTGAGCTAGCAAACTTCGTTTAATAGCCAATTCTTCTTGGGTAATAATTCATAGGCCTGCGAAGAACATATCTGGTGAGTTGAATTTTTGAAATTGGCTCGGATTAATGGTCCCTATAGAGTAAAAGTCATAGAAATCATCTTTATATAACTAGTACATTTACAAGTGATAGTAAGTATTTCTACCCTTTGTTCGACTTGTTGGGTATAACTACACGCAAGTGCACATGGTCGAACAAGTAGTAAAGTGGCTCAAGTAAGCCAAGTATCGATCCCACAGGGACTGGACTAAGGTATCAATCTAATCAAGTGTCAGTAAACTTTAACTCTAAACTGCAGACAACAGTGTGAAGAAGATTTTGATATTTTGTTTCCTAATTTTATACTAAGTCTAAAACGAATATACAATTTGAGTCTGAACTATAAGTATGAGCATGCTGAGGCTAAAATGAACATGTAGAGAAATAAATTATCGATACAAATTGATTAATCTTTCCTCCGGTTGCTAGTCAAGAATTATTGCCTATGGATTAAAACTCTCGTATTTAACCCAACTTAAGAATCATGAACCTTCCACCTACATCTCTGTGATAAAAAGAAATTCATGTTCTAGCCATACAAAACCAATTCCTTAATTGACTAATACGACTTTCAGGTATATCTCTATCCTGAAGGTAAATCAATTCTCAATTTTCCCAAACTAAGAAAAGATCATATCCTATCAATTCACAACTTTCCAATTTCTTTCTCTCTCGAGTGAAACAGACTTTTTAGATATACATTAACATTGGCCACACATTAATGCAGTAAGAACAAGAATCAATAGAACAACCATGGAAGACAAGATGAAAAACCAATTGCTCAATAATTACATTTCAATACAAATGTTCTTAACCTCAGCAAGAAGTGAATTTAGCCACTCATTTGTGGATTAAACATCATCAAATGAGTGTAAATCATACAAACAATTGAAATAAAGGAGAAAGAGATAGAGAAGAACCCTAAGATTTTCGTCCCCTCAACTGCATGTAACCCATGTTCTTGCTCAACTAAGTCAGCCTAATTAAAAATGAACCTAGTGTTCTATTTATACTAGTGGGAATTTTTCCCGGAATAACAAGCAACGTGTCACGGAGTGTATCGCGGAGCGTTGCCTCCGTGACACGATGTGTATTGCGGAGCACTGCCTCCATGACACGGTGTGTATCGCGGAGCACTGCCTCTGTGACACGTTGTTGTTCCACCACAGGCCAAATTTTGCATTTTCTTGTTGACTTTCACGTTTTGCTCTTGATTCCATTCCTCTACTTCACCAACTCATGAATTAGTTCCTCAAATGCATTATTAACCTTCAAAAACAAGGACTAATCATGTTGGTTAGTATATATTCACATTTACATAAAATCACATGAGAATGTATATAAATAATTAGATAAACAAGACTAAATTGAGTTATAAAGTAGCACCTGGGCATGCAATTATGCCCAAGATCACAACCCCACACTTAAAGTCTTGTTCGTCCTCGAACAAACCTTTTACATCTCATGCACATGAAGACTTACACATAGCTAATTTTAGCAAGACAATTCAAGCTACGGCTACAATGACTGTTTAAGATAGCAAGCTAAAAATAGAGCATGTACAATTTAATCATTGAATGAAATACAATTATGTTAAGACTTCCTAACCTCAAGAATTGACTCTCTATCTTAGCAAACTCATGCAAATCAACTGATCAAGAAATCCAACATGAATTATATCCTTCATTAAACATGTGCCCTCACAACAAGAGAGTTACCCATTTTCACACGCAAATTTTTAAATCACAACATGTATGGGTAAATGAATAGAATTACACTCACTCTCACAAAGAATTCACATGCATCATGTAATGACCCATAAGCTTGCCCTTAGTGTTTTACTCCACTAATTTAAGGATGTTTGAACGTAAGATCAAGTATGACTTAATGGGTTGTAATGTAAGCTAAGGGACGGGTAGGTACTATTCTGGCCAGTAATAGTGACTATCTCCCTCAAGCGCTTTTAATACATCCAACATTCATTAAGGACATCTCTTTTCTTACTTCCTCCTCATTCTTTTCAATCCCGAATTTTCTCTTCTTGTTCCCATTTCTCTAAGCACACTCAGCTTAGTAGTAAGAAGTACTTAAGCAAAAAAAATTTTTCATTCATTTATTTTCTTACTCTCTACTAATAATCAACCATTTTTACACAAGTGCACCTTTGTCCTTTTCTCAACTTTCACAACTTCTACTTTTCCTTCTTTTTCACGCTTCTCATTCCTTCACTCTTTGGAATTTTTTCACTTAAGCACTTAGGAGTTTTGGATCAAATTCAAGGCTAATGAAAGAAAAAGGATTAAGCTTCTGTTGTAGCTATCAAAGATTAGGCTTAAGGCACAATGGGGCTCACTAGGATTCAACATTCAAAGTAGGTAAAGTGAGGGATAAAAATTAGGTTCATTCAAAGAAATGCCTAAATCACCTCCTACAGTCCACATCCTTCATTTCGTTATATATACACACCAGGCAAGTTCTAGACACTCCACAATAGCATGGAATAATCAAAAACCTTACACTCATGGCACATGCTCAATTCAAGACATACTCAGCAGATTTTTTTTTAACTCAGCTAATCACAAGAATTCAAACATTAAGCTTCAATCATATCAAGTCAAATTCAAGAGTCTAGGTGTCTCAAACATAGGTATACCACTTGCATGCTTCAACACTAAACATACTTGCATCTTACAATCATTTATAGCACATAACAAGAATATCAAGCCATCAATTAGCTACGGGTTCAAAAACCAAAACCTATTGACTAATTTTCCTCAAGATGGTCGTCATCCATCCATCGTGGGAAATAGTCTCTAACTATGACTAAAAACATTATATACAAACAAAGAAAAATTTTTATTCTTCGGTTCAAAGACCCCCCGTCGGAAAAGAACCGAAAAGAAAAACCAATGGGTGATGAAGTCATGTTTGACTCACAAAAAAAAAATTTCAAATATTTCTCACAAGCATTACATTCACCAAAAATCGTTAAGCACAAAAATTTTAAAATTTTCCTCACCCCACACTTGAATCATGCTATGTCCCCATAGCATCAACTTAACATTTAAAGAGGGTGAGAAATACTCCCTGAGGCCTTTAGGCCTAGCTAACAACATGCCTTTCTTCAACTTTGCACTAGTGGGTGTTCGACCCCACACTTTTTCTCTTCCATGCTTGTTAGCTTCCTCCTCCATGGGTACTCAGACTTCCTCACCATCTGTGCTTAACTTTCCACCAAAACAACACAAGATGAAAAATAAATAAAATCAACTTAAATGCAAGAAATTAAAATGGTACCCATGGTACCCTTGGGTTGCCTCCCAAGCAGCGCCTAATTTTACGTCGTGGCAGGACATACCAAGTTTCACCACTTTTTCCTCCACCTTGAGGATATGAATTTCACCCCTAATTTCTTCTCTAATTTCCTCTTATGCTCCAAGGTGGTGGTGAAAAATTGTAAGGACCAAGCAGTAGATGTTGCCTTTTGAACTTATTGGCCCTTAAGTAAGCGAAGTCATTTTGTCTCTCCGAGTTAGCAAATTTCAAAATATACGGGGCTTGGTCCCCCTCTAGAAATTTCTCTATAAGCTTGGAAGACTATATTTCTATGTTGTCAACCAAACTTAATGTCGAAAAATGCTTCGAGTGTGGTCCCATAAACCTCAACTTTGAAACTACATTGTGCTTGACCTCCTTACTTGTATACACCTTCTCAGCATCGACATCTATCTCCCCATTAATGTCAACTGTGGGATACTCTATCTCTTCTTCCATGAATGGATTTTCCATAAGTGTGAGCCCATCACGGGGATAGTCAAGAGATTCTAATTGTTGGGCTTCATCCAAAAATTCACCCTTGTCTTCCTCTTATAGTTCCTCTTGAATATCGGCTAAAACTGTTACCTGCAATTTATCACAAGCTTTAGCCTCAGCAATCATCTCCGTGACTTTGACGCTCATTCTTTCTAGAGCCTTTGCATTCTCTTTTTGCTGAATTCTCAATACTGCCATCACCTCCTTCATTGCTTCTGATTGCTCCAGGAGTTGTTTCAGCATGTCTTCTATTTGAGCTTGGCGTCCCAAGTCCTCATTTTCAGCATGCCTATATTCAGCAAAAACAACAGAAGGAGCATAGTAGGGGCTTGGCGGAGGGGAATATGCATTCGGACAGCTATCCCAATGGCCATCTTGACCACCACATATATTGCACGTGTTATAGTGTTGCCACGAGTGGTGTCCTCCGCAATTCAGATAAGATTCGCCAAAATATGAGTATCCACTATTTAAACCATTTGTATTCCACGATGTCATGTCAAGAAGGGTACCCGAAAAAAAATAAAAAAGAATTAAAACAAACACTAAGACCAAGTTGTCAGCACTTATATAGAATTTGTAAACTAACACTAAGAAAACAATTTTACCAATTGCCAGTCCCCGGCAACGACGCCAAAAACTCGTTCGGCTTGTTGGGTATAACTACACGCAAGTGCACGTGGTCGAACAAGTAGTAAAGTGGCTCAAGTAAGCCAAGTATCGATCCCACAGGGACTGGATTAAGGTATCAATCTAATCAAGTGTCAATAAACTTTAACTCTAAACTGCAGACAACAGTGTGAAGAAGATTTTGATATTTTGTTTCCTAATTTTATACTAAGTCTAAAACGAATATACAATTTGAGTCTGAACTATAAGTATGAGCATGCTGAGGCTAAAATGAACATGTAGAGAAATAAATTATCGATACAAATTGATTAATCTTTCCTCCGGTTGCTAGTCAAGAATTATTGCCTATGGATTAAAACTCTCGTATTTAACCCAACTTAAGAATCATGAACCTTCCACCTACATCTCTGTGATAAAAAGAAATTCATGTTCTAGCCATACAAAACCAATTCCTTAATTGACTAATACGACTTTCAGGTATATCTCTATCCTGAAGGTAAATCAATTCTCAATTTTCCCAAACTAAGAAAAGATCATATCCTATCAATTCACAACTTTCCAATTTCTTTCTCTCTCGAGTGAAACAGACTTTTTAGATATACATTAACATTGGCCACACATTAATGCAGTAAGAACAAGAATCAATAGAACAACCATGGAAGACAAGATGAAAAACCAATTGCTCAATAATTACATTTCAATACAAATGTTCTTAACCTCAGCAAGAAGTGAATTTAGCCACTCATTTGTGGATTAAACATCATCAAATGAGTGTAAATCATACAAACAATTGAAATAAAGGAGAAAGAGATAGAGAAGAACCCTAAGATTTTCGTCCCCTCAACTGCATGTAACCCATGTTCTTGCTCAACTAAGTCAGCCTAATTAAAAATGAACCTAGTGTTCTATTTATACTAGTGGGAATTTTTCCCGGAATAACAAGCAACGTGTCACGGAGTGCATCGCGGAGCACTGCCTCCGTGACACGCCACCAACGCGCACCTTCACTGGAATTAGGCATAATTTCACCATCCAGGCAGAAGGCATCTGCGATGGCAGCGTGACACGGCTCCATCGCGGAGCCCCTTTAATTCGTGCCTTCCTTGTGCTTTTTCCCTTGCTAGCTTCCGAGTCCAATCCCAATCTCTCCCAATATGCATCTTAGCTCCATAACTTTATATTTTTCCTGCAAAACAACGCTAATCATATTGGTTAGTATAAATTCACATTTTATTACAATTCACATGATAATGTATAAACATCGATAGATAAACAAGGCAAAATGACACATTTGAGTATCACTTGGGCATATAAATTTGCCCAAGATCACCCTTTTAACCTATAAAGATTCATAAGATTTTGCCGAATTGGACTCGTTTTGACGATTGTCATTATGTTTTGTGGGATGTGGCTGCTGGCCTAATTCTTGAATTAGAATGCCCTATTCCCTTGGTGTATAACCGAATATATGAAAGGATTATCAGTTCTTAATTGAAGCAGGATTGATTGAGCAGAATTTGACAATTGAGGTATGTTAAGGCTAATTTCTTTCGGCAAGTTATTCTCGTCGTATAGTTGATACGACTTGTACCTTCATAGTAGTTGTGATTATGTGTATTGTGGTTAGCTGCTATGAGATGAATTGACATTATAGTGAAGTAACCCTTGTTGGGATTGACTATATTCATCTTTGTCCCTCGCTGAAGCGACATAGCGATTTTCTGTTTGTTTATTTGTCATCTAGAGGGACTAGTAACAATTTGCTGCCATACCGAGGCCATAGAGGCTTGTGGTTAGCTATTAATCGTACTTTGTTAAATTAGGCAGCACAGGGTGCATCTTGGAGATATAACTTTCTATTTTGATGCCTATATACATAGTAAAGCTCGCCTACAGGCCGTTGGCTTACCTTGACACCTACAAGACTAGAATCCTGATAGAGTGGCCTTACATTCAAGTTAGTGGCACCAGGATGCCTAATGAATTGGGTGGTAGCTTTCTAGGTGAACTACCTATTGCTAGCAACCGTATAGCTACACACAACTTACAACTTGTCGTATAGGTCGCCCAGGTAACCACCCTAGTTGTCATACTCTATTAGACTATGTAATACCCTGATAGTGATCTTCTCAGCTGTAAAACATTGGATCAACGCCTATGGCTACTTAAGCAAACGCCCACCTACATGTTTCCTAGAAGGTCTAAGTTTAAGAATACCTGCCGGGGTTATAAGTTGCTTACATAAGCTATATGTTATTTGGAAAAACTAGATTGACGCCTATAGGGATAGAATCTTAGTATTACAGATCGACCTTCGGGTTAACAGTTGTTGCGGCTACCTGTAAGGCTATTGTGGTTGACTGCTTAGAATCATATCAAGTTATTAGTGATCTTGGGCAAATTTATATGCCCAAGTGATACTCAAATGTGTCATTTTGGCTTGTTTATCTATCGATGTTTATACATTCTCATGTGATTTGTAATAAAATGTGAATTTATACTAACCAACATGATTAGCGTTGTTTTGCAGGAGAAATATAATTTTGGGAAGCTAAAATGCATGTTGGGAGAAATTGGGATTGGACTCGGAAGCAAGCAAGGAAAAGGCCAAGGACACCATGAATTAAAGGGGCTCCGCGATGGAGCCGTGTTACGCTGCCATCGCGGATGCACTCTGCCTGGAGGGTGAATTTATGCCTATTTCCAGTGGAGTTGCACATTGGGGCCGTCGAACGATGGCCTAGCCCCATGTTGCACGCCGTGCCACGTTGGGCCTAAATACCTGGACGTCCGGATTCCAGTAAGGGTCCGCGTTGGTGGCGTGTCACGGAGGCAGTGCTCCGCGATGCACTCCGTGACACGTTGCTTGTTATCCCGGGAAAAATTTCCACTAGTATAAATAGAACACTTAGGTTCATTTTTAATTATTCTTACTTGGTGGAGCAAGAACGTGGGTTACAGGCAGTTGAGGGGACGAAATTATCAGGGTTTTTCTCTCTTTCCTTCTCCTTGAATTCAATTGCTTGAATGTTTAACACTCATTTAACGATGTTTAATCCACAAATGAGTGGCTAATTCCTCTTCTTGCTGAGGTTAAGAATAATTGTATTGAAATGTGATTGTTGATTAAATTGGTTTTTCATCTTTTCTTCCATGGTTGTTCTATTGATTCTTGTTCTTACTGCATTAATGTGTGGCCTGCGTTAATGTACATCTAAAAAGTCAGGTTTCACTCGAGAGAGAAAGAAATTGGAAAGTTGTGAATTAATAGGATATGATCCTTTCTTAGTTTGGAAAAATTGAGAATTGATTTACCTTCAGGATAGAAATATACCTAAAAGTCATATTAGTCAATTTAGGAACCGGGTTTGTATGGCTAGAACATGAATTTCGTTTAATCACAGAAATGTAGGTGGACGGTTCATGATTCTTAAGTTGGGTTAAATACGAGAGTTTTAATCCATTGGCAATAGTTCTTAACTAGCAACCGGATGAAAGGTTAACCAAATTATATCGATAATTAATTTCATTACATGTTCATTTAACCTCAGCATGCTCACATTCATAGTCAGACTCACATTAGATAATCGTTTTAGACTTAGCATAAAAATTAGAACCCAAAAATATCAAACTCTTGGTTACACTGTTGTCTTCATTGTCAAAATTAAAATATAGTAAAACTTGAGTAGTTCGTTACCTTATCCCAGTCCCTGTAGGATCGATACTTGGCTTACTTAAGCCACTTTACTACTTGTTCGACCACGTGCACTTGCGTGTAGTTTTATACCCAACGAAACGACCGAACAATTAGCAGCCCTATAGTTATGTTAGGCAAAAGAACCATATAGTTGGTCGCCTACGACTTTACTAATCACTTATAAGCCGTTATTATATCGTTATGAAAATCATGTTATCGTCCAGGTTACCCCTGACCTCGCCCTTCTCTTTCTAGGCTAGCAAATTTATAATTTATTTCACGGCTATTTGGCTAGCTGTGGACACATAGGATGTGCTTGTTGGCTACTATACTAGATGCTACAGGGGAGAGTAACAATTGTGTTAGGCATAAGGGGCTATGTTACGCTCACTGAGTGATGTGTAGTAATATAAGTTAAGCCTGTCATATGCTAAACAGGTTGCTCAATAAGCGAAAGATAATCATAAAGTACAAGGCTATGTTATGCTCATAGAGCAATATGAAGTCTAGAGCGACTATATTTAGGCCTACAGAGCCACTTGAAGTCTGGTGCCCTTACCTACTTCCTTATGCCTGCGTTGGCATTATTGATCTTTAGAGGAGCCTTGTATGCTCAGGTACAATTATAGGAGCCTAGATGGCTCAGATATAGTTATAGGAGCCCAGAAGCCTCAGATACAGTTACAGGACCCTAGAGAGCTCAGATATAGTTACAGGAGCCTAGACGCTCAGATACAATTAGAGGAGCCTAGACAGCTCAGATACAGTTACAGGAGCCCAGATGGCTCAGATACAGTTTAAGGAGCCCAGACGACTCATATATAATTACAGGAGCCCAGATGCTCAGATATAGTTACAGGAGCCCAAAAGGCTCAGACACAGTTACAAGAACCCAAAAGGCTCAAACACAGTCATAGGAGTCCAGAAGGCTCGGATAAAATCTCAGATGACGAGTATGTTTAGTAGTTTGCCTGCAGGACTATAGTGGTATAGTTAGAAGTATGTAGATTGCTTTGCACTTGTTGGGGCTTATGGGAGCCTAGGTAGGTTATTCTGTGTTGTTTGTACCTTTCAGGCTTAGAAGGGCCAAGTTAGGTTCTTGTTTCTATATTTACCTGCTAGATACAGTTCATATTTGTGAGATTATTTAAGTTATCTTCTAGCCCTTATTGTTGATTACTTTTAGTTCCTTTATCAGCTTTTATTCAGTTAGTATCACTGTCTTACATATTTGGTACGTATTGTACTGACGCCCATGCATGGGGTGCTGCATACTTGCCTACAAGTTCAAACAGACAGGTTTTGAGACCTCCTTAGTAGTCGTTTAGCTTCAGCAGACTGGCCAACTCCCTTCCTCCGGAGTTGCCAAATATTAGTGGTTTGCCTGTCTTTTGATATGTATAGTTTTAGGTAGGCCCAAACCTTTTCCCAACCAATATTTTACTCTTTAAAGGCCTACGGACTACAGTTTTAGGTTATACCTGTGTTGTTGGCCGTGTGGGGCCTAGTTGTATTACTTGCTAGCAGCCTTGTCGGCTTGTATACATGTAAATGTGTGCCTGCCTTTCTTTGTTATGAGTTAGCAACATGGTGGTCTTGTCGGCCCGCATAGGATGATAGTATTATTGCAATTGTTGAGTCAGCTGATTTATTGCACGTATTTATATTGCGGCCTTGTCGGCCTAAGGCTATGTTTTGAGCCGAGATATAGCTATTGTTTTCTTGATTATGTGTTGCTAGTATATACCAAAGGTGTATATGTCTAGCTAGGTCAATTCAGAGTCTAGTGTAACATTAGGTTCCAGTTACGCCTCCCAAGGTGGGGCGTGACAAACTTGGTATCAGAGCAACATCGTATCCTAGGGAGTCTGCAAGCTTTGTTTGGTAAAGTCTTGTTTATAAATGTGTTTTGCACCACACTTTATAAGCGGGGAGCTATGAGGCATGGTAGTATGGTTACCCCTCTTTCTTCTTGAATCGTGCTATAGACCTGAGTTGTATAGGGTTGAGTCCCTAAGCTTATGTTGTTATGTCTATCTAGAGAGATGTCTGATTCAAGATAGACTACAGCCAGTCGAGGACTGAATACAGTAGTAGGAAAAGGTGCTAATAAGGTGCCATCATTGGAGACAACCCAGTCTGAGGATGAAAGGGAGACATCTTCTCGATATCCCTAGCATTCTCCACGGCACCAGACACCTTCTAGGGCAATAGAAACGCCGACACCACTTCCAGCTTTTCCTACACCCTCAAATCAGGATGTCAGGACTGCAGTATATATTGGCTTGCTGAGTATCTACTCAGTAATGGATAGGGACAACAACTAATGTTAGATTACCTAGAAGGTACGAGAGGTTATGGAATTGTGAGATCCAGCCCTTTAAAGTTTGTTGAGTCTCATACCTTAGCCCCACTATAGAATGATATGGTCATTTCCCTAACTCCTACCCTTCTCTCAGTTTAGAAGAGGGTGTAAATGTTAGGAGTATGTTATCAAGGGTAAATAGCAAAAGAAGGCTAGATGCTTCGATTCCTTCAAGACATTACAAAAATGGTCAAGAACCCTAGAACTTAAATAGGTCACCTAGGCCTTCACTACAGTAAATTCAGGATAACATGTAAGATTGTCAAGGGTAGTTAAGTACATCCAAGAATCCATAAGCAATAGACTCCCAGCAGTAGAAAAGCTCAAAACAAATCAGACTAATTCCATCGCATTATGTTAATGGCAGTAGGGAATATCTGGAGAATTATAACTATGGTCCCGCAACTTGTTATGTTAAAGAACAAAGAGGTTATATGATGAGAACCGACCCGAGTATGTCACACCCCGCCTTGGGGGGTATGACTAGCACCTGGTGCCCTATTAGGACCTGTACTGCTGGACTGCTAAGCCTGGGCACATCTGGTGCCTGGCTGGCTCTAACTCACATTTCTGGAAACAAAGGGCTATATAACGGCTGTAAACACAGCCCCCGGCCCATTGGCCTATAGCCTTCTGTACCTGTACTGACAGCTGACCAGAAACATATCAATTTAGGGAATCCTATGTGGGCCGACGAGGCCACCATGCTGTCTAGTTATCTATAACTCAATCATAGAATGTTAGAAAGCTACGTGACCGGCAAGGTCACCACTACTGTCAAGCTATGGCCCTACACGGCCAACATGAAAGAAATGGAAGTACTAACAGCTAAACAACTGCACGGCCTCACATGACTGGCTTATCTGACCACAGGGAAATATATATACAAACTGCAAGCCTCTAGGAATAGCAATAGAAATGATCGGGACAGGGCCCCGACCTACCCGTGCTATACAACAAAAGAAACTGAGATACACCTCTGGGATTCAGTCTCCGGATAACAGGAGTTGAATACTCGATCGCTGACAGGAATCACGTAGTATCGCCTGCTCGTCTATGAGTACCTGCAGGCAAGTAATGCAGCGCCCCACCGGGCGTCAGTACCACTGGTACCGAGTATGTAAAGCAATAACTGAAAGAAATATCTGAAAACAATAATATAATTGATGAAACTGAAGTAGAGAGAAATAGATTAACTGTCTGATAATGTAAGTCATACCTTCTCTCAATTATACTGGAAGGAGTAGGAGTCATACCTGAGGATTTATCGTTCTACTTTCGATCTACTCATATCTACTGTAACACAGTATAACATATCATAACATATATAGCACACACAAACCTTACCCGGCCCCTATAAGCCGGGGGGGTACAACCAGCACAAAATCTATACCCCTACCCCGGTCATCCCATCTCCTATAACCCTGCAAGCATCCTGCCGGTCCCCTGGGTATGCACTTGGGCTCGCTGAGCCCCTGACTATAACTGTACCTGAGTCTGGAGGACTCCTGAATCAACACCCCGGGCGTATCCGCTCGACGGGGGTGTATAAGGGCCGACCAAGGCACAATATGGGGAAAACTGGCATCCCATCTTCGTCCCCTATGGGACGGCATGCCACTCCGTAGAGTGACGTATCCTCGTCCTCTGGCGGACGTGTCGATACAGCTATTAACCCTGGGCGGTCATGGATGCTAGGTAATCCAACCCCAAACAATACAACGGTCTCAACTAGTAATACTGTCTGCATCTCTCACATGCTGAGGCTAATAGGGGTAAAGTATCGTATATACTACATGCTGAACTAGTGATAGCAATCTGTACGTATTTAATACGTGCTGAGGCTGGTAAATATGTATATATGAATATAGTCTCCTGCCAAACTGTACTGGGGCAAATGTTATACGAAATATAGTATTTCTGCTGCAACTTATGTTGTATACTGAGTTTCTGTATTAACGTGATTTACTATTCTTAACATGCATTCCAAACTTTATTTTAGCCTGCCATTCTATTTCTGAGGTGCTTTACGGATATTGCATCGCTTTACGGGGTTTCAACTGAATACAATAATATCTTAACATTTCGTATTACATCACATACTGAGCATGCTGGGCAGTTTCTAACACTTGTGTTAGAATCTAGGTCGTACTAGTAAGTTTCACGCAAGTTACACCTCGATGCTTCTAATACCGTATCAACATTCACAATAAACGTAACACTCGACTTCTGAACATTCTACTGGTCTATAAATTACTACACTGTACCGATATTACTTAACTTGTCGAGGGAACTAGCTTTACATACCTTATCCTTGAACTATTCATTTGTCGGACGAGACTCGGCTGGTACTCCAACTATTTTCTCCCAGCTGCATTCATAAATGTGTCAATTAATACTACATACAACTTTATTTTAAACGGCAACGTCACTTTCGATATCGTTTATAGCCTAAACTTAGGTTTATCGAAAGACGGCCAAAAACTCGCTATTTTTCAGAGGTCCAGAAGGGAGAAATATTCACTTCACAGCTAGGAACACATAGACAGTAATTTAGAGCAATTCCACTTACCTTAGCTCGGTGGCTCGACGATTCGTCGGCTGTATTTCACGAAACTGAATCCGTAGGAATGCTCTCTGCTGCTAAATACCTCAGTATCTGGAGTTAATTTGAGTTTGGGCAACATTTAGCAGCGTAATCGGACGAAAAATATAATATCTCCTTCGTTCTTACCTTCTCTCTGCCGCTCACCCTCTGTTTTCTAGAAATAAATATGTGTTTAAATGATTTAAAACCGAAGTGGCCTTTATATACTTGGGCCTGGACAAGGCCAACGTGTCACGGAGCCAACGCGGAGGCCTCTCCTCCGTGACACGTTGCCATCGCGGAGGGGTTCTGCCTCGGCTCCTTCCGCGACGGTTCGACAGGTTTCTCGTCCGATCTTTTCCCGGGCCTTCCTCCCGCACGTATGGCCTTCAAATATGCTTAACCAATGTGCGAATAGGTCGTCTAGGTGCCGGGAATTCTACGGGGTATAACATTCTCCCCCCCTTAAGAACATTCGTCCTCGAATGTACACTATTGTCTAGAGGACTACTTACTTACTTTCTAGAAAATTTTCGGCAGAGTTTCCCCTGTAATATGGACTATAGCAAAAACCTGAAATGCAGAAAAGTCCAACACAGGCACTGCACGTAACTGTACCTGAGTCTGGAGGACTCCTGAATCAACACCCCGGGTGTATCCGCTCGTCGGGGGTGTATAAGGGCCGACCAAGGCACAATATGGGGAAAACTGGCATCCCATCTTCGTCCCCTATGGGACGGCATGCCACTCCGTAGAGTGACGTATCCTCGTCCTCTGGCGGACGTGTCGATACAGCTATTATCCCTGGACGGTCATGGATGCTAGGTAATCCAACCCCAAACAATACAACGGTCTCAACTAGTAATACTGTCTGCATCTCTCACATGCTGAGGCTAATAGGGGTAAAGTATCGTATATACTACATGCTGAACTAGTGATAGCAATCTGTACGTATTTAATACGTGCTGAGGCTGGTAAATATTACATATGAATATAGTCTCCTGCTAAACTGTACTGGGGCAAATGCTATACGAAATATAGTATTTCTGCTGCAACTTATGTTGTATACTGAGTTTCTGTATTAACGTGATTTACTATTCCTAACATGCGTTCCAAACTTTATTTTAGCCTGCCATTCTATTTCTGAGGTGCTTTACGGATATTGCATCGCTTTACGGGGTTTCAACTGAATACAATAATATCTTAACATTTAGTATTACATCACATACTGAGCATGCTGGGCAGTTTCTAACACTTGTGTTAGAATCTAGGTCGTACTAGTAAGTTTCATGCAAGTTACACCTCGATTCTTCTAATACCGTATCAACATTCACAATAAACATAACACTCGACTTCTGAACATTCTACTGGTTTGTAAATTACTACACTGTGCCGATATTACTTAACTTGCCGAGGGAACTAGCTTTACATACCTTATCCTTGAACTATTCGTCTGTCGGACGAGACTCGGCCGGTACTCCAACTATTTTCTCCCAGCTGCATTCATAAATGTGTCAATTAATACTAAATACAACTTTATTTTAAACGGCAACGTCACTTTTGATATCGTTTATAGCCTAAACTTAGGCTTATCGAAAGACGGCCAAAAACTCGCTATTTTTCAGAGGTCCAGAAGGGAGAAATATTCACTTCACAGCTAGGAACACATAGACACTAATTTAGAGCAATTCTACTTACGTTAGCTCGGTGGCTCGACGATTCATCGGCCGTATTTCACGAAACTGAATCCGTAGGGATGCTCTCTGCTGCTAAATACCTCAGTATCTGGAGTTAATTTGAGTTTGGGCAACGTTTAGCAGCGTAATCGGACGAAAAATATAATATCTCCTTCGTTCTTACCTTCTCTCTGCCGCTCACCCTCTGTTTTCTGGAAATAAATATGTGTTTAAATGATTTAAAACCGAAGTGGCCTTTATATACTTGGGCCTTGACAAGGCCAACGTGTCACGGAGCCAACGCGGAGGCCTCTCCTCCGTGACATGCTGCCATCGCGGAGGGGTTCTGCCTCGGCTCCTTCCGCGACGGTTCGACAGGTTTCTCATCCGATCTTTTCCCGGGCCTTCCTCCCGCACGTATGGCCTTCAAATATGCTTAACCAACATGCGAATAGGTCGTCTAGGTGCCGGAAATTCTACGGGGTATAACAGAGTAGGGGTTAGGAAAATATGGGTTAGTAGACTTGGCTAGTAATATCCTTGCCAATATGGTATATGGGGCACGGATCCCGGACTTCAACATACAGAGTTAAAGGCAAGACAAGAGCACTTAGTTCTGGAAAGATCAGAACCACGCCTAAGCATTAGTGGATTGATAGTACTTGGAATCATCACCAAACATCGAGATACGAGCATTCAGGTTGACTCGCAAAAGGTAGAGGCCATAAAAACATGGCCCAGACCCACAACTCCAACTGAACTCCGCAGCTTTCTGGAGTTAGCTGGGTATTACAAAATATTTGTGGAAGGATTCTTTGCCCTATCAGCACTACTAACGAAGCTGACTCAGAAGGCAGTTAAGTTCCAGTGGACCGAGGCTTCTGAGCAGAGTTTCCAGGGGTTGAAAGACAGACTGACATCTGCACCAGTATTAGCCTTGTCGGAGGGTTCATAGGGCTACGCTATGTATTGTAACGCTATAGGCATTGGATTGGAATGTGTCCTAATGCAACACGGTAAGGTGATTGCCTATCCTTCGAGGCAACTAAGAAAACGAGAAGAACAACACCCACCAATGATTTAGAATTAGTTGCAGTTTGTCATGCTCTAAAAATTTGGAGGCATTATTTATATGTTGTTCATGTAGACATCTTCACTGATCACAAAAGCCTCCAGTATATTTTTTAAACAGAAAGAGTTGAACTTGCGACAACATCGTTGGCTTAACTTGCTGAAGGACTACGACGTAGATATCTTGTATCATCTAGGGAAGGCTAACATTGTAGCCGATTCCCTTAGCTGCAATTCCATGGGCAGCCTATCATATTTGAAGCTAGAAAAGAGAGAATTGGCTCGAGAAACTACACCAGTTGGCCAATTTAGGAGTCCGATTGATGGACTCAGATGATAGTAGGGTTGTGATTCAGAATAATACAGTGTCATCTCTGGTAATGGAAGTGAAGGAGCAACAATACGAAGACTCTCGCCTGGTACAACTCAGAAACAAAGTTCAGCAGGAAGGGTTGTTGGCCTTTGAGATAACAAGGGATGAAGTTTTGAGACTTAGAGGCCAAATCTACATTCCAAATGTAGCGAGACTTCCTCAGCAAATTATGACAGAGGTACATTTCCTATTATTCTTTTCACCTAGGTTCGATGAAAATGTACCATGATATAAAAGAGATCTACTGGTGACATGGGATTAAGAAAGATATTGTTGAGTTTATAGCACAGTTTCCCAATTGCTAGCAGGTAAAAGCGGAGCATCAGAAACCTAGTAGGCTGACTCAGGAGATAGTTGTGCCTATGTGAAAATGGAAAGCAATCAATATGGATTTTGTTACAGGTTTACCTCGAACCAGGCATTAATTTGACTCCATGTGGGTCATTGTTGATAGGCTGACAAAATCAGCTCATTTCTTTCCAGTCAGGACTATGTTTTCAGCTAAAGATTATGCTGAGTTGTACATTAATGAGATAGTCTAACTGCATAGTGTCCTAGTATCTATCATCTCTGACAGACAAGCCCAGTTCACAACTAAATTTTGAAAATCGTTCCAGAAAGGTATGGCGACGCAGGTTAACTTGAGTACAGTTTTTCATCCCCAAACAGATAGCCAAGCTGAGTCCACATTCAAACGCTCGAGGATATGTTGTGGGCATGTATGCTAGACTTCGAAGGAAGTTGGGATAATCACCTACCTATTATTGAGTTTTAATATAATAACAATTACTACTCTACCATTAAGATGGAGCCCTATAAGGCTTTGTATGGGCGAAAATACAGGTCCCCAAAAGGATGGTTTGAAGTAGGTGAGTCAGGGTTGATCGGACCTGACATGATACATCAGTTAGAAGAAAAAGTTAAGCTCATCAGAGAGCCTTTATTGATAGCCCAGAGTCGTCAGAAGTCTTATTCCGATATACGACGTAGAGACTTAGAGTTTTATGTTGATGACTGGGAATTTTGAAAAGTTTCACTGATGAAGGGCGTTATGAAATTTGGAAAGAAGGGAAAGATTGGCCCTAGATTCATTGGACCGTATCGAATCTTCCAAAAGATAGGGCAAGTAACTTATGAATTAGAATTGCTTTCGGGGCTAGAATCTATTCATCCAGTCTTTCATGTATTGATGCTTTGAGAATGCATAGGAGACCCTTCTCAGGTTGTTCCAATTGAGGATGTTTAGGTCATAGAGGAGTTGTCCTACGAGGAGACTCCAATAGTTATGTTAGATTGACAGGTCCGCAGATTGAGGACCAAAGACATAGTTTCCGTTAAAGTCTTATGGAGGAACGAAAACATAGAAGAGATGACTTGGGAAGTTGAGGATGACATGAGGTCTAGATACCCTCACTTATTCCAGACTCTATGATGATATTATACTGATTTAGACAATTACAGTTGAGGTAAGATAGCTCTCAAGTGTTCTATTGTTGTTTTATTACTGTTGTTGCAAATTGGTCCTTTTTTGTGTTGTGAAGCTATGCTATATAGTTGTTTGTAATTTCCTGTGAAATGCATATGTTAGACTTTTCTACATTTCAGATTTTTAGATAGTCCATATTACAGAGAAGACTCTGCTGAAATTTTTCAATAATGCCTGAGAACTGAATCTCTTAAGATTTAATTACATTCGAGGATGAATGTCCCTAAGGGGGAAATGATGTTACACCCCGTAAGTTTTCTTCATCTAACTGAGGTATGCATATGTGTGTCGAGAGGTTTTAGAATACGGCACACGCTAGAGAAGGGTCAATGGAGGAATAGATGAGCATGCCGATGAGCAAGAGGGTGGATGGAGACCGGGGGTAGGCCGCACTGGGCGTCACGCCACGGACCTCCCTCCAGCACATGGAGCAGCGCGCTGCACCCCTGCTCCATGCGATGGGAGGCGCTCCATGGACCCTTGACACTGCCTCCCACTTATATATATTTTTAGGTATGAAAAGTTGTTTAATTTAAAAAATATTACCCCAAAGATCAAAGTGGCTAGGCGATTTTCTTCCTTAAGTTTCAATCAAGTAATGGTAAATTGAGCTAGCAAACTTCGTTTAATCGCCAATTTTTCTTGGGTAATGATTCCCGAGCCTGCAAAGAACATATTTGCGAAGTTGAATTTTTAAAATTGGTTCAAATTGATGGAGCCCTATAGATTAGAAGTCATAGAAATCATCTTTATCTATGGCTAGTACGTATACAAGTGATTGTAAGTATTTCTACCCTTCTAACCTATAAAAATTCATAAGATTTTGCCAAATTGGACTGGTTTTGACTTATTGTCGTTGTGTTCTCTAGGATATGGCTGCTGGCCTAATTCTTGAATTAGAAAGCCCTATTCCCTTGGCGTATAAGCTAGTAAATGGAGAAACTATGAGTTATTAATTAAAGAAGGATTGATTGAGCAGAATTCGACAATTGAGGTATGTTAAGGCTAACTTCTTTCGACAAGTTATTCCCGTTGTATAGTTGATATGACTTGCACCTTCGTAGTAGTTGTGATTATGTGTATTATACTTAGATTCTATGAGACGAATTGACGTTATAGTGAAGTAACCCTTGTTGGGATTGGCTATATTCAGCTTTGTTCCTCGCTAGAAGCGACATAGCGATTTTCTATTTGTTTGTTTGTCGTCTAGAGGGACTAGTGATGTTTTGCTACCATACCGAGCCCATAAAAGCTTATAGTTAGTTGTTAAGCGTACTTTGTTAAATTGGGCAGCATAAGGCACAACTTGACGATATAACTTTTTGTTTTTGACACCTATATACATAGTAAAGCTCGCCTACAGGCTGTTGGCGTACCTTGACGCTTACAGGACTAGAATATTAATAGAGTGGCCTTACCTTCAAGTTAGTGGAACTAGGATTGCCTAATAAATTGCGTGGTAGCTTGCTAGGTGAACTACCTATTGCTAGCGACTGTATAGCTACACACAACTTATAGCTCGTCGTATAGGTCGCCTAGGTAACCACCCTAGCTGTCATACTCTGTTAGACTATGTAATACCCTGATAGTGATCTTCTCAATTGTCAAACATTAGGCCAATGCCTTTGGCTACTTAAGAAGACACCCACCTACATGTTGCTTAGAAGGCTAAGTTTAAGAACACCTGCCTATGAGGCTATAAGTTGCTTACATGAGCTATATGCTATTTGGACAGATTAGATTAACGCCTATAGGGCTAGAACCTTAGTATTACAGATCTACCTTCGGGTTAATAGTTGTTGCGGTTGCCTATAAGGCTATTGTGGTTGAGTGCTTAGAATCATTCTAGTTATTACCAACCTTGTAGTCATTTTAGGTGAAAGAACCATATAGTTGGTCGCCTACAACTTTACTGATTGCTTATAATCCATTATCGTACCATTCTGACAGTCAGATTCTCGTCCAAATCACCCCTAACCTCACCCTTCTCTTTCTATGATAACAAATTTTATAATTGCTTTCATGAATATCTAACTAGCTATGGACACATAGAATGTGCCTTTTGGCTGCTATACAAGATGTTGTAGGTGCGAGTAACAGTTGTGTTAGGCCTAAGGGGCTATGTTACGCTCACTGAGCAATGTGTAGTAATATAAGTTAGGCTTGTCAGATGCTATACAGGCTACTCTAGGAACAAAGGATAATCATAAAGTACCTACGAGGCTATCATAAAGTACCTACGAGGCTATCATAAAGTACTTACGAGGCTATGTTATGCTCACAGAGCAATATAAAGTCTAGAACGACTATATTAAGGCCTACAGAGCCACTTGAAGTCCGATGCCCTTATAGACTTCCTTATGCCTGAGTTGGCATTACTGACCTTCAGAGAAGCCTCATGTGCTAGGGGTATATTTACAGAAGTCCAGATGGCTCAAATATGGTTAAAGGAGACCAAATGTCTCAGATACAGTTACAGGAGCCCAGACGGCTCAGATACAATTACAGGAGCCCAAACGGCTCAGATACAATTACAGGAGCCCAGATGGCTCAGATACAGTTATAAGAGCCCAGACGGCTCAGATACAGTTATAGGAGCCTAGATGCTCAAATACAGTTACAGGAGCCCAAAAGGCTCAGACACAGTTACAGAAGCCTAGAATGCTCGGACACAGTCACAAGAGCCTAGAAGGCTCGGATACAATCTCAAATGACGAGTATGTTTAGTACAATTTGCCTATGGGACTACAGTGGTACAATTAGAAGTATGTAGATTGCTTTGCACTTGTCGGGGCTTATGGAGGCCCAGGTAGGTTATTCTGTGTTTTTTGTACCTTCCAGGCTTATGGGGGCTAGGTTAGGTTCTTGTTTTCATATTTTCCTGCTAGCTACGGTTCAAGTTTGTGAGATTATTCAAGTTAACTTCTGGCCCTTATTGTTGATTACTTTTAGTTCCTTTATTAGCTTCTATTTAGTTATTATCCTTGTCTTACATATTCTGTACATATTGTACTAATGCCCACGCATGGGGTGCTACATGCTTGCTTACAGGTTCAGACAGACAGGTTTCAAGACCTCCTGAGTAGTCGTTCAACTTTAGTAGACTGGCCAGCTCTCTTCCTCCAGAGTTGCCAAATATTAGAGGTTTGCTTGTCTTTTGATATGTATGATTTTGGGTAGGCCGGGACCTTGTCCCAACCAATATTTTACTCTTTAAAAGCCTGCAGACTATAGTTTTGGGTTAGACCTGTGTTGTTGGCCGTGTGGGGCCTAGTTGTATTACTTGCTAGCAGCCTTGTCGGCTTGTTTATATGTAAATGTGTGTCTGTCTTTCTTTGTTATGAGTTAGACAACATGGTGGTCTTGTTGGCCCGCATAGGATGATAGTATTATTGCAACTATTGAGTCAGCTGATTTGTTGCAGGTATTTATGTTGCGGCCTTGTCGGCCTAAGGCTATGTTTTGAGCCGAGATATAGCTGTTGTTCTCTTGATTATATGTTGCTGGTATACACTAGAGGTGTATATATCTAGTTAGGTCAGCTCAGAGTCCAGTGTGGCATTAGGTGCCTGTTACGCCTCCCAAGGTGGGGCGTTACAACCTTTATTTCATTAAAAAGTATAATTGTAATAGTTAGATCTTCCATTTTCTAGCATAGTATAAATAGTTGCTCTTTTTGTTTCATAGGTAGATTTTGATGATTAAGAATATACACTTTGAGAGTTAGTGTCTTTGCTTAAGCCTTAGATTGTTAATTGTTTAAAATAGAGAGTTGCTTGGGAATTCAATTCCGTTGAGGTTTTCCTAATATGTTAGATGCTTGTTGGATTGATAATTGAGGTCCTTGTCCTTTAGCAAGGGTTTCTTGTACTTTCAATTTGTATCTAGCTTCTTTATCTTACTTTTCTTGTATCAATCAGCATCAAGAGGTAGGATTATATTTGTTTCTACAAATCTAGTCTTGAAATTTTGATTAAAAAAAGAAATTTAAAAAATATCCAAAAAATTTTCCTGCTTGATTTATTATTTTTGACACTAGATTCTTGTTCCCTAGTGTTTTTTGAGTCTATATCCAAAGTTTGAAGTGATTTAGAGTTGTGGAAAAAATTCTACCATTGAAGACTTTCAAGGTTTGAAGACTTTATAAAAGTTGCAATTGGTCTTATTGATTGAGGTTATATACGAATGAAGAAAGTAGAGAAATAAGAAAACTATACTACACAAAATTACCAGAACCATTTAGTTCAAAAATAACTAAAGACTGGCAAGAATCAGGACTAATAGATACACTAGGATCTAGAATAAAATTTGTACAAAAATGGTTTACAGAATTATGCGATAAACATAAGGAAGACATGAAAATGGAAAAAATACTAGGGGTTTTGCGGAAGTAAATGAGAGAAAAGTTGTGGAATTGCGGATGTGGATTCTGTTAAATGGGAAATAAATAGAAAAGAACTATTTGCATTATATAAATGTTTGCTTGCATTTGAACCATATATTATTTATAACAAATTTATTGTTAGAACAGATAACACACAAGTTAAATGGTGGATAACTAAAAAGGTACAAGATTCCGTAACAACAAAGGAAATAAGGAGATTAGTATTAAATATATTAAATTTTTCATTTACAATTGAGGTTATCAAAACTGAGAAAAATACAATTGCAGATTACATCTCAAGATATGGAGAAGAATGAAAATAAGATGGATCAGATACTCGGAATGCTAAGTACACTTTGTAAAAAAGTGGAAAGGCTGGAAGATGACATGCAAAAGCTAAAAAGCAAAGATAGCAGTCAGCAGCGTGACTTAAAAAACGCGGAACTATGCCAATCGGAAGGCACCAAACTTCCAGAGCTAAAAGGAGACGCTGGGAAACTCCTTAAAACCCAAGCTAACAACCCATCTACTTCAACTGCAGGTACATCAGGACCTAAAGAAAGAAGAGACACTATCAGAAAACAGCAGCTATTTGACAAGCAATTCACAATAAAAAATATACCTCCAACTCCACAAACCAGCACATACAAAGAAAGTCTAAACCAAACTAGACAAACCTATAACCATATAGCCAACACCTACATTCAAAACATCCACAAAATACAAACCTACTTAAACAAAAATCCACGCTCTATAACCACCAAAAATCCAGAAGAAGACTATGTTACCCAATATTTACAAGGATATAATAAGCTGATTGCACAGCCAAATACAAACTCGTTCTCTACATTAAAGGAAAGACAACACTAAGATTTGAGGTGATTTAGAGATGATTTAAAGTAGGGTTTGCTCTCGGTATTCTTGAAGATCTTCATATCTTCAAGTTGAAGAAGAAGACTACAAGGTTCATTTGATCCATTTTTTATACTTGATTTTTGGCCAAAAGTGTTTGTTGGGTCCACAATATATATATTTTCATGGTATCATTGAGATCTGTTTCAGTCCTTTAGGCACTCCTCAGCACCATGATACCATCACAATATATCTATATAATGACATACTATCATCGAGGTCTGCTTTGATCCTTCAGTGAGATACTCCTTGGTCTCCATGATACCATCACCTTATATTTATATATTGTCATAACATCATTGATGTTTTTTTCAATCCTTCAGTGAGAAACTCTTCAATCTTCTATGATACTATCACAATATATTTATATATTGTCATGATCACTGAGGTCTGCTCAATAAGACACTTTTCATTATATATTGACACAGTATCATAGAAATGGATAAAAGGGGGGAAAAATAAGATTAAACAAAACAGAAAGGAGCTAACAAGAGAAAAACACAAAAAAAGAGCCAATAGGAGAAAAATAAAGTAAGAAAAAAAAAAAGAACAAAAGGAGAATATGAAACGTTAAAAAAATAAAAGGGAAATAACATTAATTACTAGGAAGAACAAAATCAAAATAGTTTTACTAATATTAATTAATTGCTGCTACTACTATGAGGATGCAATGATTAAGACTAAAAATTAAAAAAGACAAAAAAAAAGGTCATAGTCTAATTATTTAAATTTTTTAAATATTTTATTAGTCTAGATATTTTTTATTAATATTTTATATTTAAAAAAAATAAAAAATAGAGAAAGGAACAAAAAGGAAGAAGATAAACTAATCAAAAAAGAAAAAAAATCAAGAGAAAAGAACGAAAAAAAAGAAGAAAAAAAAATAAAACATAGAAAACAAATAATGATTAATTTAGTAAATGACCTCTATAATAAAGGACAAAAGGAGACAGAAGGGGAAAAATAATAAATGAAAAAAAGACAAGATCAAAAAGAAAAGGACAAAAGGACAAAAATAATAAAAGAAAAAGGTACAAAAAATACCTCTCTATTTTCATCTATTGGGTAGTTTGTCCCTAGTTATACTATAGGGCAAGATATGCTATTGTTATTACTAAAGTAAGCAAAAATATTTTTATTTTGGATGAAATCCCCCAAATCAAATAAAAATACTCGATATCTCCTAAAAAACTCAGTATTCTCTTTTAAGCTGATCCAACCTACTAAACTAAATAACCCATATCAAATTATATTTTAATTATAAATTGAAAGGTCAAATCTCAATATTTGTTGTTTGAATGGTTCTCTTTATCTTCCTTCCTGAACTCCTCCATGAAAAGAAAGAAATCACATGGAGGACTTTTTAGTTCATTAGCTATTTTAGTAGTCCCTGCAACCCAACTTTTCTGTACAGCAAGCTTGTTATCACTGAATTTACCTCCTTGCAGTCGATTGGAACGACTCAATGGGGCAGAATAGTAGTCAATTTTGTTATATATTTTTTCTTTTATTGTGTTTTACCAATAATTGTTTGAAGTTCTGCAATGGTTTTCAAACTTTGTGAATGGCCAATCAAGCCTGTATACTAAAAATTCAGCTACAACAATCATAAAATTGACAGAATATAAACTGTGAGATTGAAGAGAGAAAAGTACCTAAGTGTCTAAGATTTAAGCTTTACATATTTCTTCATTGTCAGGTTTCACTCTATGCCTTTTCATTATAGTGTTTTAAGGTTTTAGTGGTGATTTTGTCTTTTCTTTCTTCTTAAATCTTTTAGGTTTTCTAATCTTAAAGGTGAGGTTTATAATTGGGATTTGATATGATATGGTTATTTAGTTTAGTGGGTTCAGTCGGATTAAAAGAGAGGAGTGAGTTATTTAGGAGAAATCAAATATTTTTATTTGATTTGGGGAATTTTATTTAAAATAGAGTATAGAGATAGTTAGTTAGTATAGAGATATTTTTTATCCTTTCCCAATAAATAATGAGAAAAATACAAAAATAATAAATGAAACGAAGAAGAAGAAGAAGAAAAATGCTCCCATGTGTAAAATTGAGGAATTCGAATAAACAAGTTAGGTCAAATGAGTATTAATAAAATTAATTTAAAAAGGATAAATTATGATAATTAATTTTCTTTTGGAGAACATTTTAAGTTCTTGCGCCGACTACCCCTATTTTGGGGTGGTCTTTAATTTTTGCCTTTTAAATTAGTGGTCTTTAATTTTGTCCTTCAGTATTTTAAGTAATAAAAACGAGATAAAAAAATACTCCTAATACATTTTAAAAAAAATCACAAGATAAACAAAATTTGCCAGCAAAAAAAATTCATAATGCATAGGTCAGCCATAAAAGACAGAAGTTCATGCTACTGAATTTATGTCCCAAGGCATAAGTTCAATAGATAGAAGTTCAATTGCATGAACTTCTACCCTAGGCACGAGTTCTCTACTAAACTTGTGCCTCAAGATATAAATTCCTGTTATTGAACTTGTGCCTTGGGGCAGAAATTCAGACTGAATCTCTGCCCAAAGACTGAAGTTCATATAATTGAATATCTACCCAAGGCAAAAATTCACGCAATTGAATTTCTGTCTGAAGACAAGTTCATACAATTAAATTTATTGCCCCAAGACAGAAGTTTATGCAATTAAATTTTTGTCTCAAAGTAAAAATTCATGCTAATGAACTTCTTTTCCTTAAGCACAAGTTCATGTTAATTAACTTATGCATTGAGGTATAACATGTGTGAATTTATACTTTAAGGTATAAATTGGACAAAAAAACTTATGCCTTGCTATTTCTTTTGGACTGTTAAAAATATTTTTAATTATTTTTTTATTACTTAAAGTGTTAAAAATAAAAATTAAAAGTTAAAAATTTTTAAAAAAGGACATTTATGTGAATGACCCAAAATATTTTGTATACTTTTCCAAAAGTATATTGTACTGGGGTCTGGACGGTGAATAGTTTTCTATGCGGTCCCCAAGCCCAACAGAAAGGGCAGGCCTCGAAAAATCAAAGCCTGTCCAGCGCCTGAAATCGGGGTCTTTTTTACTTTTTTTTTTCTGGACATCCCCACCGCATTTTCTTGTCCCTCCCTTTGTTGTTTCAGATTACTTCAAACAACAGACATCGCCCTTTGTGCTGACCAAAAATGGGGGATCACATAGCAAGAGGTGAAGATTTCGAAAACAAGGCTGAGAAGAAGCTCGGGGGATGGGGCCTTTTCGGCTCCAAATACGAAGACGCCGCTGATCTGTTCGATAAAGCTGGCAATTGTTTTAAACTCGCGAAATCATGTTAGTTCCTCTTATCCTTTTCTACACCGTTGTTTATCATTTTATTAAGATCCAGGCTTTCTCCTCAGATGCTTTTGAATCCCTAACTTCATTCTGCTGATCGGACTCAGGATCTGTTTTTAAGATTTCATTTTTCGTTTTTACCAAAACATCCTTGTATGATATTAATTGTTTTTGTTTTCCTTTTTCTGATGTTGACTTGTAGCTGTTTCCAAATTATTCTGTGAGAATCTGTAAATTTTTATGCATTTTCTCATTAAATGATCTTCCTTAATAATTATGAGGATGATTGTTTGGTTCAAGTAATTAGCTGGCAGACGCATTAGATCATGAGCAAAGCCGCAAACTTGTGTAAAATTTGTCTGGATTTGATTAATTAGGTTAATTGCTGGAGAATTTGTAAAGTCATTTGTATTATTTTTTAATCTTCTAAACAATTGCAGCATTATTCATTCAAGGATAGTTATTTATTGAGCTTTTGGAAACAACCTCTCTGCCTCTAAGACAGTGATAAGGTCTGCTTACATTCTATCCTCCCCATACCCCACTTGACCCAGACCCCACTTGATGGGATATTACTGGGTTGTTGTTGTTGTTGTTATTTACTGAGCAGATTTTATCTTACTTTGGACGTGCAGTGATGATTGAATCAGTTATAACTAGCTTATACCTCTTTGGCATATAGGCCGATTTTGATGATTCCTCTGACATGTTTTTTCCTTGGTAGAATTGATTCTAGAAGTGGAAAGAGATACTTTGTAGACAGAAAAATACCATTTTCTTCAATTTAGACTTCAAATTGTATAAGATGGACATAATCTTTTTCATGGTGTAAAAGTGAATAAATTTCGTAATAAGGCTCACTGTTTCATAAATTAAACCACTCCTGTTGCATGCTAAGAAATTGCAGAATAATTTCTTGTTATCTGGTTCTGTTAGGGGATCAAGCTGGAGCAGTATATGTTAAATTGGCTAGTTGTCATCTTAAGGTAAGTGTTAATCCTCCTATAGTAAGTTTCTCATTGATCCGATTCAGTTCTTGAAAGTTGATTTACTTTATGTTCACAGTTGGATAGCAAACATGAGGCTGCTAATGCGTATGCAGATGCTGCTCATTGCTACAAGAAGTCAAATACTAAAGGTTTGTAATTGATGGAACATTTATTTTCTTCAAACCAACACTTTTATGTTGCGGGCTTCCAGAAACATATAAGCAACATCCTTGGATGCAAGTCCGTTCTGCTTTACATATAAGCCTCTTTTCGTTAGGAGCTTCTTAGAAGTTTTGCATTTCGTAATATTATCTTGTCCCAGAACAAATCATTTGATTGTTTGTTGGAGTCATACTTGATTAAACCTTGTTCCAAGGTAGTTTCTCTGCCATCATAACCTGCTAAATGCTCTCCTTCATGGGTGAGCTTGTTCTTCTTGCTATTAGAACGACACTTGCAATTTGTTAATTTATAATAAGTGTGTTAGGAAGATTGGAGTGTTGCCTGCCAACTATTCTGGGATATAGGCATGATTTAAACTTTCTTCAGAGATAAGTTCAGATTTAAAACAGAAAAAACTCTGAAAGTTTTGGAAACTATTGAGTTAATGTTAAATATTTTAAACACAGTAACTTTACTAGATTAGTATGCAAGATACACAATGATACATGGTTACAAAGAAACATAGTTATTGCACTTCCTTAGCAAGAAACTTCATGCAATCAAATACTTAACATCAAAAGTATCTAAAAGATACTGTACATATTGGTGGTTTGATGAAAGTATTTGGAAATTTAAACAATCGATATTGCTAAGCACCCAAAAGCAAAGTGCTGATAAGAAGGAGAGAGAGGAGGGGAGGAAGGAGGGAGGGAAGGAGATTAATTAGACCTCTTGGTGCCTGCTTAGTTATCATTCACACAGACATGCACTGCGTACATACACTTGTTTAACTGAGGCAGAATCATAAGTACATTGCCTCCAGGGCTTTGGGTCAATGGTAAAGGTAGTAGAGTGTGGGACGTGTGATACACACACATAATGAGCAGGAACCAAGTTTGGTATTCAAGTGGAGAAGGGTAGAAGTGGAGGGCTCATTATCTGCTGAGTTTCTCAGGAGGAAATAGCAAATTTAACAGTTCAAGAAAAGTATCTTTATAGTATATGCCACCCTATCAACTAAACCTTAACTGCTCCAAAAATCATGTACAGTATAATTCTAATGCCATATCATTTTTTAGAATATTTTCTGAAAATTATCTCTTTGTAATTATCTTTTTTGTTAGTTATCTTTAGCATTGGCTTAAACAAACTGAATTTCTATTGTATATCCTGCAGAGGCAGTATCGTGTTTAGAGCAGGCAGTGAACTTGTTTCTGGACATTGGGAGGCTAAGTATGTCTGCAAGATATTACAAGGTATAACTATATTATCTGCAAGAACCTGGATGTGATCTTTGATGTTTTAGAGGTCTGTTCTCTGTGTTCAATGAGTCTTTTCATGTAAGCACAGGGTCTAATGCTTGGTTCTAGTCAGTTCAATGCTTAGTTTCTTTTATATACTTAACTGATTGGACATTTTTTATTACCAAGAAAGGTGATAAGTGACTGGTCTTGTGTTGTGTACACTTTGTTATCCTCGTGCCAGAATGGTTGTAGAATGCAGCTATTTTAGTTGGAGTATCTCTAGGAAGCTTGGTTTCGCTGTCTGAAAGAGATGTAATGTGTCCTGTGTGCAGGAAATTGCTGAATTATATGAGCAAGAGCAAAATTTGGAGCAGGCTATTAGTTACTATGAGAAGGCAGCTGATCTTTTCCAGAGTGAAGATGTAACAACCACTGCAAATCAATGCAAGCAGAAAGTTGCACAATTCTCTGCTCAAATAGAGAAGTAAGATTCATTGTATTTAGGTAGTGATGATATAGTTTCCAAAAAAAAGAAAGAATGTCGATTCATGTCATGAAAAAGTTATTGCTTAGAACTAGAAGATATTGCACTTTCTCTGTCAAAATCATTGAGGTTGATCTGGTCTTCTTAGACTGCTGATGAAATAAGTCTCTTGTTATGGGATGATACAGGCAAGAAAGATAGAAAAGAGGTCAATATCAGCAGTTAGGAAAAGGTTATCACTTTCAAATTAAGAGGAGAACTATGAATAAATGCCATTTGAACTATTAATAAAGTTATAAGCTTTTGTTTTAGCTTCTTATTGTTCTATATCTTTTAAGAGTTGGAATATTTTCTTACAAATTCTGACATCATTTTCTCAGATATCCAAGAGCGATCGAGATCTTTGAGGAGATTGCACGTCATTCAGTCAATAACAACTTGTTGAAGTATGGGGTTAGAGGGCATCTTCTTAATGCTGGTATTTGCCAACTTTGTAAAGGTGATGTTGTTGCAATCAACAATGCGTTGGAGCGATATCAGGTACCGGAGTTACTTGTTCAGCCACTAAACTTCTATCCACGAACATGCTATCAATAGGTAAATATTGCATCTTTATTTACAGGAGCTGGATCCAACATTTTCAGGGACACGCGAGTGCAAATTGCTAGTGGTATGTCATAGCTTGTATATTCCAGCTTGTGAATGTTATTCTTTCCTGCTTCCTGACCCTGTTCTTTTAGAGAGTCAATGAGTCTGGTCTTTGTGAAAATGGTTTTCATCTTATCAAATCTACAAATTGCTATCATATTTCACATGATCCAATGCATCTATGGGTAACTATCTTCCAGTATTCCAAAAGATCGTATAGAGATGCGTTCACACAAGGACCAAAGCCAATATAAGATTTCACTCAAGTGCTTATACTTTTTTTTATGTTAACATATAGTATAAACAAAGGCATACACCAAAAGGCGTAAACCAGTATTAATTACAACCAGATTCCAGAGTAGCTCTATCAGCCATCTAAAATATTATAAATAATCTAGAATGCTAGGAATATACATTTCTTCTTGAGGGTATTCATGTTTACACCAAAAATAGAAAGCACCAAACAATTCATCTTCAAGTTCTGGAGGGAGCAGATCTTTTCTTCAAAACACCTCTGGCTCCTTTCCTTCTCTATAATCCACCATATGCAAGCTGGGACAATCTTCCATCTCTCCCTGTGACCTGACTGATTTCCATCCCTATTCCAACATGATAGGGCTTACTTTATGTTTCCTGGCATAGACCAACCAATGCCCCTTAGATTGATGAAAATCTGCCACAAAATACCAGTCACTCTACAATGCTGAAAGAGATGAGTTATTGTCCCTGTGTAATCTTCACATAAAAAGCATCTGGAACACAGTTGAAAACCTCAATTCACAAGATTGTCTTGAGTCAGAGCTGCCGGTTTAGCCAACAACCAAGTGCTTATACTTGCTGCCTCATAGTTATCATACATGTGTTTTCTGACTGTGACATTAGAGTTAATTTGGGAGGATATTTCCTAATGACAGGATTTGGCGGCTGCAATTGATGAGGAAGATGTTGCAAAGTTCACTGATGCTGTCAAAGAGTATGATAGCATGACACAACTGGTAATCTTGAACTTGACACTTTTTTACCAATTAAAAGAAAAACTTGTATTGCAGTGACATGGCCCTCTGTAGATTTTACACTTTGGAGTAATGTCTTTCTTGTATTGGATATATATTCACATACCACACGTCCTCACCCGCACCTGCGCACACAGATATATGCATGTATTAGTGGCCTTCCTAATTGTTCTGGACCATCATTATTTTGGTTTAAAAAGAACTATACGGGAAGATCATCAAACCTTTGTCCCCCACATCGCCGAAAGTTGCTTGAAATGTTTCTTGTCTCTAGCATTTTAGAAGGTGATAAATTCCCGTCAATCTGTTATAGTCCTCAAGCAGGCAGTGAGAGTGAGCTAGGGTTTAGAAAAATAAAAGAGTGAGCGAGGGGCCAATGTTGGATACGACAACCCCAGTACGGAGCCATCATAGTATTTTTTAACTGCTCTTTATTTGACAATTTGCTTATTATAGTACTAATTCATAGGGTATTTTTAATCTTTTGTAAGTTGTGTGCTCAACTTCAAATAAGCGCATTCTTCACATTTTGCTTTTCATTTCAAGCTCCGCGGACTTTGTTGTCCTTTGCGCTTTTTGCTTTTAAAAATACTGGGCATACTTCATCTACTTGGACTTCCTACGGTTTAACGACTACGACAACTGCCTAATGTAATCCCCCATAAGTGGGGTCTGGGGAACGTTGGATGTACGTAGAGCTTACCCCTATCTTTGTGGGTTAAAGAGACTGTTGCTCAAAAGAAATGTTTTCGATGCATGATCATAAGAAAAATATGACAACGAAATAGTAAGATACAAAATAAATGAAGCAAAAGGGTAACACACATTGAAGAATAAGAGACTACGCGACTACTAAATAAGTAGAAGAGAGGAGGGAGCTAGTCCCTTATCTCTCTCAAATAAAGTGTGACAACACTCGGCTACCTTCTACTTTTTTTAGCCTAATCCTTGACTTTCAAACCTTCTTTCTAGGATCTTGTCCTTAATAAGCTGAAGTTGTGTCATGTCTTGTTTTGTCACCTCTCCCCAATTCTTTTCAGCCTACCCCTACATGTCCTAACTCCCGCTACAGCCAACCTCTCACCCCTCCTTACTGGCACATCCATACACCTCCTCTTACATGCCCGAACCATCTCAGCGTCAGTACCCTCTTCTTGTATGCCAAGAAGGCCACTCCCATTTCACCCCGTATAACTTCCTTCCTAATCATATCTCGTGGTATACCCACAAATCCATTTGAGCATCTGCATCTCAGCTAGTTTCATCTTCTGAATGTGGATGTTCTTGACTGCATAGCACTCTGCCTCATGCAACAATGTTGATCTAAGAACTAACTTTGTAGAACTTACCTTTAAGCCTCGGTGACTCGTTCTTATCAAACAGTATCACGGCAGCGAGCCTCAATTTCACCCACTCTGCTCCAATACGATGTGCGGCATCATGTCAATATCCCTGTCTCCTTGGATTATTGACCCACTTTGTAGACTTCCTGGGGTTTGCAAGACCTAACAAAGTATAGTCACCAATGAAGTCGATAGTAGTTTCCAAACCAAATTGGCTGTCATTTAGTGCATAAGCTAGTAGCATCTTCACCGGTTCTTGTGAAGCAGTATCTGACCTCAGGTTCGTTTAGACTGGTATTGAAGGTTGAATACTTGGTATCAACTCTGTTTTCTCTCTGGGGTGCTTATTTTTATTGTGTTTTATGTAACAACTGTTGCATTATCATTCATGTTTAACTTTGGTTTTACGGCAATTATCTAGTCATTTCCTAGCTTTGGATACTAGGTCTGTAGCAGCTTTTCATACCAACAAAGGACTTGTCTTTGGGTTTACCACCAGTATTCTCGCTGTTTTGAGTGTATGAAGGGGCATATTTTCCTAATGGAGACGGATCACCTTGCAAGTTTTACAAGGAATGGGGAAGTGCTTGAAATTGAGAACCAGAGATGGTGCTGTTAACCCTGATTTTACTTTCAATGGAGGATAGAGACAGTATCTTAGGTTAAACTTGTATGAGAAGACTGCAAGTTTTATAAGCTATGGTGCAGTAAATAAAATTGAGTGCAGGAACAGCTTTACTGGCTGTGAAACTTCGCCAAATGCATTGGCATTTGAACTTGAAAGCAGATTTGACACGGGAAGTGGCTAATACAAGTGTTTCACATAGTGTAGGTCATACCTGAGGCAGCTGACTTAACAAAACAGTAGAATCCATTTGTTTATCTGGTTATTCACATTATATTCAATCTTGACATATCTATGAGGTGGTTTCATATTTTCTTGTCGTCAATGCTTTGTGACTCCATACTTAGATGCTTAATTGACTGAGCACATATTACTATGTTTGTTTACAATCTACTTATGATGTTTGTATTGGCATATCTCTCACTATATAGGATGCTTGGAGGACCACACTACTTCTAAGAGTCAAGGAAACATTGAAGGCAAAGGAGCTCGAGGAAGATGATCTTACTTAATTTGTTCCTCTCTGACCTATTGTAAACTACTAGCACATCCTTTATCTGATTTTATTTGTACCGGGTGATTGATTGTTGTCATGCTTGTTTGAATGCATCATATTTGTACTAATCCGAGTTTGACTGGTTAAAGGTTTTTGTCTAATGGTCTAAGTTGAAGCCTTGAGGCTGAAGAGGTGAAAAATCCAAATTTTGTACAATTCTGTATTGGTGTGGGACTGTGGGTATTTGTACTATCAATTATGTGTAAATAAATGTTCTCATCTGGTCTAGAACGTTAAAAACGAATTGTTGCAAGTTTCGGAGACATCAATAGCTTGCAAGTTGTATACAAGAAAAGCAGAGCTAGGATTACCGTCCTAATCTCGGATGATTCAGAATACAACGACACAACAAGAAAACGTTAGAAGAAATGTGCCAAGTTAAATGGTCATTTGTTGCTATTCATGAAGAAGCAATAGGGAACAACAAAAAATAAACATTGGCGGTGTGGAAGTTTGATTATATTTATTTTGCGGTTGGGGGTGCAGTCATCTTTGAGATCATTTCAAGGTGTTAGTTTCATTTTGAAAAAATCTATTTTGATGCCAACAACAATAACATCAACCTACCTAGTGTAATTTCAAGTGAAGGGGTCTGAAAAGGGTGGTAAGTATATATATGCTGGTTTTATCCTTACTTTGTGAGCCTAGAAACTTGATACCAATTATTATCTTAGAGATAACTTATATACAAGATGGGATGAATTATATATGCTCGTTTTTTGACTTATTGAAGAAACAGGTTATTCAATTAGAGAATCTACAAACACAATTACACTAAAACAACAAAGTAGAGAGCATAACGATTTTATGTGAAAGTTTTTCTTGCTCAAGAGAGTAAATGTCTCGTCCCAACACACCAACTGTTAGGCGAATCAGTTTTTTCATACACTATCAAATCTATAAGCACTAAAGTAAAATATGTTTAACTACAAACACATTAATAGTCACTAAATATGAAGTAATTATCCAACAAAAAACAAACGGTCACTTAAATAATATATCTCTAGCCCAGCCACACTAAAATCATGGGGCATCTAATAGAATCACATGAATGTAGCTGTCGGACATGCAAATCTCAAGAAAGATATTACTTCCTCCATTTCAATATGTTTGTCTCACTTTCCTTTTTAGACTATTTAAAAAGAATACCTCTTTCCTTTTCTGAAAACTCTGTAGTGTCAACATTTTACATGACATGCTTAGAACCACAAAATTAAATGACATTTTAGTACATTCTCATATCTTTAATTTAAGACGTCAAGATTCAACAATCTTCTTTACTTTCTTAAACTTTGTGCCATGTCAAAATCAAACAACCAAATTAAAATAGGAGTACATGATATAAAATAGATAAAGCTAAAATGACAGCCTCACGAACAATGTAAAGGGTTATTTTAGCAACAAAACCTATGCGAACGGACTCATCAATCACTAGTCTCGCTCTCAACAACAGTATTTGTATAGGCACGCAAATAAGGAGTGAGCTATACATAAAAATAACTAAGAACGATCCTCGACCTACCACTTTAATATCCATTGAACAAGTGTTACAAAATATCACCACTCAACGACAATCAAAATGATAGGCACAAAAATGTACTTCATAATATAATACTCAATGAGGTCCAAACAAATATTTAATATGAACTCTACATGTCTCAACACCATCTACACTTGGGACTTGTCATAAGCGACAGTGAAGGAGATCGATACAATACCATGACGAGTCCACATCAATATGTATATATTGCCCCAAAAATATACTATGACAGATGTCAGGGTACAATCAGATCTCTATAGCCCCGGAAGACCAAGAGAAGACCATCTTCACTTGCCCGTATGGAACATTTACTTTTAAGAGAATGCCCTTTGGGTTGTGCAATGCACCAACCACATTCCAGCATTGTATGATGTCGATATTCTTATATATGGTAGAGGATACCATCGAGTTATTTATGGACGACTTCTCAATTATGGGCGAATCATTCGAATCCTGCCTCAAGCATTTGGGCAAAGTGTTGAACAGATGCGAATAAACAAATCTGGTCTTAAATTGGGAGAAATGTCAAATTATGGTCAAAGAAGGAATAGTGTTGGGTCACAAAATCTCTGGAAAGGGAAAGAGATGGACTAGGCAAAAATTGAAGTAATAGCTGGGCTGCCACCACCTATTTCCATTATTGGGGTCAAAAACTTTTTAGGGGTTCATCAAGGACTTTTCGAAGATTGCACAACCTCTATGCAAACTGCTTGAGAAGGAGGTGAAGTTTGTATTTGATGAGGCATGTCTGAAAGCCTTTGAATGCCTGAAAGAGAAACTCACCACCGGTCCTATTATTATAGCTCCAGATTGATCTCTTCCATTTGAGGTAATGTGTGATGCTAGTGAGGTGGCCCTCGGCGTTGTCCTGGGCTAACGTAGAGCGAAGATTTTTCACCCCATCTATTATGCCAATAAAACACTTAATACAGCTCAAAAGAACTACATCATCACTGAACAGGAGCTGCTAGCAGTGGTCTTTGCATTTGAAAAATTTCGGGCATACTTTCTTGGAACTAAGGTAATAGTCCATACAGACCATGCTGCCTTGAGGTATCTGATGTCTAAAAAGGATGTTAAACCTAGGTTGATCAGATAGGTACTGTTGCTCCAAGAATTTGAATTTGAGGTAAAAAGGAATAGAAAATCAGGTGGCCGATCACTTGTCCAGATTAGAATCTGTGGTTAGAGCAAAAGATGAGATTGATATCGATGATGCTTTCCCAGATGAACAAGTATTGGCTGCTTCTAAAGACTTGATCCCTTGGTTCGCTGACTATGCAAATTATTTAGTTAGCGATATGACTCCAGCAGATATGACGCCCCAACAAAGGAAGAAGTTCTTGTTTGATGCTCGGAGATATTATTGGGATAAACTATGCTTATTCTGCATTTGTGCAGATGGGTTGATTCGGAGGTGTGTGCTAGAGCTAGAGATGTTGAGCATTTTGGAGGCTTGCCACTCATCCCCAGTTGGGGTTCATTATAGTGGTATATGAACTGCACACAAAATTCTACAGTGTGGATTTTATTGGCCCTTTATCCACCAAGATGCTTATGATTATGCCAAGTCATGTGATCAGAGCCAATGACAAGGTTGCAACATAAGCTATTATTGACCCCTATCCTGGAAGTAGAGTTATTCAACGTATGGGGTATTGACTTCATGGGCCCATTTGTTAACTCATATGCGATGCAATACATCTTGGTGGTTGTGGACTATGTCTCTAAATAGGTGGAGGCTATTACACTTCCTAACAATAAAGGAAAAAGTGTTACAACATTTCTGCGAAAGCACATATTCACTAGGTTTGGTATCCCAGAACAATCATCAGTGATGGTGAATCACACTTTTGTAACCTTCTCTTTAGAACTCTTTTGAAAGAATACAATGTGAAGCATAAGGTGGAAATATCTTACCATCCTCAATCAAGTGGGCAGGTAGAAGTGTCTAGCAAGGAGATAAAGACTATTCTGGCCAAAATGGTGAATACCAAGTGGATAGATTGGTCTAGAAAGCTCGATGATGTGTTGTGGGTATATAAAATAGCTTATAAGACCCCCATCGACTCATCTCCATATCAGCTAGTCTATGGCAAGTCATGTCATCTGCCAGTAGAGTTAGAGCATAAAGTGTAATGGGCTCTGAAAAAGCTGAACTTAGATTGGAATGAAGCAACCAAGTTAATACTAGACCATCTCAATCAGTTAGATGAGTTCCAGCTCAAGCTTATGAGAGTGTGGCCATTTATAAAGAAAGAATAAAGATCTATCATGATAGGAAGATTGCAAAGAGGGAGTTCAACACTAGTGATTTGGTCTTACTGTTTAATTCAAGGCTCCATCTGTATCCCCAAAAAATTGAAAATCTAGGTGGATGGGACCATATAGAGTGGTGAATCTGTCCCCATATGGTGTAGTGGAGCTTGAAAATACAGATGGTAAGAGGTTTAATGGGAATGGGCAAAGGATAAACCTATATCTGGGATATATCGAAGAGATAAGAGATATTGAGGCGGTGTACCTTGAGGACACCTGAGTGATCATGGAAGTTACGTCGTGCTGCGATGTCAAATTAGGCGCTGCATGGGAGGAAAATAGCCAAAGGTATGTCCCTTTCCCTTGGGCTTATATATTCTGTGCTTCAGGGATGAAGCATGTTTATAAAAAGGGGGTGTACTTGTATTTTTGAGATTTTTGATTTGTTTGAGGATCTTTCTTGTCGTGTTTCTTTTTCCTCGAGCATGCTATCTTGTAGAACCGACATGTTTAAGTTATTTTGTTTAATTAGAAGTAGCTTAAAATTACTTTGCAGCCAATAAATGCACTAGTGTGATGTTTTTGAAAAAATTGACCCTGTTGAAAATTTTAATGTTAGCTGTGTAGCTTAATTACAATTGCAAGACTTTTTTGGATCTTTATATGGCATTTAAATTATGAGCACGAGTAGTTGTAGTTAGCCGTGCATGAACCGGATAGGTATATTCAATGCAAATCGGAACCATGAGTAAGTGAGGTTGTATACCTAGTTCAATACTGCATTTAGGATCTAGAACTTACCTAGTTGGTCTTTGCATAGGCTTTAGAATAGTTGGTTAGGAGATGATCATAGGCTTTTAGTCATTGATGAGTTGCATTAGCCTAAAATACCCTACTAAAATGATGATGAATCCCTTGATCTCGGTTTTGAGCCTTAAATTAACCATTTTTCTTTGATTAACCTTCAAATTTACCCATTTTTTTTACAATGAACCTATTTTAGCCTTGGTCCCTCCTTGAACATTGTGAACCTCAACCCAGGCAAAATACCTAAGTTGAGGGTGGCTATAATAGGGGTTCGTAGACTGTAGGGAGGTGAAAAAGGAAAAGAAAGAAAAAAGGGTTTTAAATGAGGTATGGTGTGACAAGAAAAGAAAAAAGAGCTGAAAAAGGAAAAGAAAGTATGAATGAAAGAAGAAATGAAAAAGTTGAAAATACACCACATTTATATATTGCTAAAAATAGAGAAAAGGGAGGAAAAAAATTGAAAAAGTGGAAAGTAGGGTAAAAAGGTGTAAAATGGAGCCACAAGTATATAGTGCCAAGGAGGATTTAGTCACTAAAATTTCATATTTATCATACCCATCCCGAAGCCTACATTACAAGTCGAACAAAGTCCTATAGTGATCCTAGGTTAGTTGTCCGAAGATCCGAAATAGATAAAATGAGGGCAAGTCCATGGTATCCGGTGTACAATATTTGAAACTTCTTTGAGAGAGTGAGATTCCCATTTGTTCAGTCCCAAGTTTATTATATTATATATCTTTGAGTGTTGGGGACTTCTTTTGATGTAAGGGTACCTGGTTTGTGTTGCATTTTACCAATTATCTGTGTGAATAACATTGGTGATAGCTCGATTCTCTACTGATAGTTGGATGTCATATATTGATCCTTGTATGTCACTAATTGTGGTTACATGTGTTCATAGCTGACTTAATTTGAACAGAAAAAAGGGTCAATAACTGGTTATGGTTCATAGTGCAAATTTTGTTGTGTTGACTATAGGTATTCTAAGTTTATTTTCTAGTTAAGCATCATTTTTAGTTTTGAATTTCTTTGCCTAAGGAGATGCAAAAGTCTTAAGTTGAGGGTGTTGATGTGCTGTGAGTTTACAATACTTTTGATGCTTAAAACTAGAAAAATAGCATGGACTTAGATGTGTTTATACGAATATGAGGTGCTTTTACTTTGTTTTTAGGAAAAATAGATATTGGAGCTGAATTGTGCAAAAGATGGAGAAAATGCTAAAAAGAGGCTTAGTACGAATCTCAATACTAGTAGTACCATCCTAGTATGAGCTGTATTGAGAATCTCATAAAGGTCCAGGAGCTAATTGTGAAGAAAAGTCAAGTTACGGCTCATGGTACGAGCTGTACCATGGCAGTCATGAGAAGTTCCAGAAGAAATTGCACAGGCCAAGTATCTTGGTACGGATGACACTCACGAGTTGTGAAACCTACCTAAGACCCCTACCAAGAAACCGTGGAAAAGACCAGAAGAATAGATGACTGGCAAAACTCAAGTTACAAGAAGGATATATGGATCGTGGAATCAAGGTGATGTTGCCCAAGTGCACGTGGTCGTCAAGTAATATAAGATTTTCAAGTCCAGATATCATACCCAAGGGACTTGTCAATTCAATCATTATAAGGTTATCACTTTAATTTCACTAATCTAAAAAACAGTTAAAATGAAGATTGGTTTGGAAAATTAAACCACTAAAACTTCAAGTGTAAAATTAACTAAAACAAATGCAAGCTTGATTGTATTTCGATAATGATGAAAGACTAGGGCAATGGCAGTTGGTTGGTTTTAAGTTGAGTTTTTCAGATGTAATTAAGCTGGCATGATTCTTCCTATGATTACTAGTTGTAAGTTACTATCCCATTTTTTGCCACTATCCCTAGCATCTAAGAAGTATTTCATGAACCCTAATGTCTATAGCAGAAGAACAATGAAACGACGATTATTCTTACTGGTATTTCAACTAAATGAGGTTGAAGGGTATATCCCTATCCTCAATAACAACTTCTATCATATCACCAATGGGTTCAAAGGTCTTTGAATTCCCGTTCTATATTTATCTTTAACCCTGTCGATCTCCTTTCCCAAGTTCAATCGAAAGCCATCGAATTACTTAAAAGGTGATCAATCTCATAAATAATAAATTAACACGAGTAAATACAAACCATTAAAGAAGAATCAAAACCAACTTTAATCAGTCTTTCAAACAATCAACTATTCACCATGGCCACAACCCTAGAACATGAGTTTAGCCACTCATAGACAAGCGAAAAAATAAATACTTATTCATCATCATATAAAAATACAAAATAAAGAAGAGAAAACCTAGTTGTAGAACTTTTTCTTCCTTTCAAACGACTTACAAGCTTTCATAAATGAACTACAAAATGTAAAAGTGAGTAAAGACTACTCCAAGAAGTCCAAAACTGCTTAACAAACGACCTAAGCCACTATTTATAGATGAACCTTCAAATGTCGCTTCTTCCCTTCAAGACTTGGATTTAAAATCAGCATCTTCTGCCCTGGAATGACCCAGGAGCTCCGCCCCATCTATCTCGCAGTAGACTTAGTCAAATTTCCAGCAATTTCAGCTCCAGATAGGTTTTGAAGCACTGCCCCCTTCATCTTGTCAAGGTGTTCGTCAATTTTTCTAACTCTGGAAACCTCTGGCGTGGGGCACCACCTCGCCAAATTTTTGAAGTGCAAATTCTCTGAAATTTGAGGGATGGAGCGGAGCGCTAGCCATAGCAGTAGAATGAAGTTCTTGTTCTCTGGAGTTTGGGACTTGGTGAGGGGCACCGACCATAGCACCAAACCATTCAGCTCCTCAAATCTTTATTTCTTGCATCACTTTGAGCCCATTTTGCTTAGTTTCCTGCTCAAATCAACTCAAATCGTTTGTTAGCACATAAAACACACACATACATGAATTTAAGCATAAGGATTATAAATTCAAAACATGATCAAATATGAATAAAATCATGGAAAATGGGCATAAAAATATGCCCAACATCACAAGGTACGAGTCATACCATGCCATCTGTAAAAGTTAACAGAAGATGCCAACAATTGCAAGATCAAGCCATGGGAAGATTGTACGACTCGTAGGTAATTGGTATGAGTTGTACCATATCTCAACACTTAATCAGATTCAGCAGAAGCCAGCCAATGTATGAGTCAAGGTACATCATGTATAATGTTGTTACGGGTCGTAGGTGAAGGCGGTGTCAGTTTTAGTAGTTTTCCCTGTTTTCTTAGAAGAAGGTTTCAATTATTTGTATAAATACTTTTTAAGTTATTTTAGTAGGACGACACGAAAGAGACGAGAGAAACACAGAGAAGTAAGTAGATGCAATTAGGGACAAGTGTTGTGAATTTTAATTCAAGTCTTGGAGATTTCTTTCTTGAATTTCTTCTTTGTTCTTGGATTATTCAACATCAATTCTTGCAATATTTAAATTAGGTTTTCTTTCATTCATTGTTGTAAGTATTTAATTATATGTTTATCCATGAATGCTAATAATAATCTTACAATCATGAGAGGCTAAAACCTTCACAACTAGGGTTGTGGGAACTATGACAGATTAACAATTAAGATTATACGAAGTGATTTGAAATCAATGCTAAACACTTGTATTATATTCTCTTCATCTTTAATGATTCTTAACAAAGCGAAACGTTAGGACTTGCCCGAATTCTTTACTTGTTTGAACCTAGAGAAGTAGAGATTAAGAAAAGATAATTACAACAAAGCCTTGATCTTTGTGGTCCATTGTATAGCTTGAGCTGCGGTCGCAGGATAGCTAATTTGGAGTAAATTGATAACGGTTAAAATTGAAATCGCTCATGTGACCTAACCTGGTGATTGAGTATAGTTATCTAATAGGGACGAACGAATCATTCAGATGAACCCTAGTTATCAGTTCTACAAGTAAGCATTGGAATAGATCACGAGTGTAAACCAGAAGTAATTATGAACCCATGGGGAACACTTACCCTAGTTAATTGTAGATCTTGATAAACAACAACTACCTTCAATCTTGTTTTACTACTGTTATTAATAAACCCCTAATTTTAGAGATAACAAACCTAAAAGCTTAAATACCTGTATTAGTCTAACTCTTACCATATTTTATGTGGGTTCGACCCCAACCTTTGTTGGGTTCTTTATTGAAAACACCCGTTTCATACTTTGTCAGAAGTGTGAGTTTGAGCATTATCACCCTTGTGCATGTTTGATTTGTAATGATGATACTTGTGACTCATTTTTTTAATGAAAAATTAATTTTTATGAGTCTAATAATGATGTGTGGTGTTTGTATATTTTTATTGCTTCATAGTATAGATTTCTCTCGGATTTTCTTAGTCATGGTTCTTTCTTGGGAGGCTTCATTTTATTGAATCTAGCAAACAAAAGTAGTTAAGTGTCGTAGTGACTGGGCCTAATGATAAATTGTTAGGAGGCTTTCTTAAGGTACCAACCTACATGTTGAGTTGTTTTTAGTTGAATAAAGTATTTTTTGACTTAGGTGATGGTGGCATATGAGAGTATAACATGCTTTTGTGATTCTTTGAAAATGTCACCCCTCAAAATTTTTACCACAACTATTATATATTTACATGTTTATGTCTATTTTTTTTATATCCAATTGTGCTGCTTGTAGCAATGATTCTCTAGTTGAGAGTAGAGTTGATTAGTTCATTTGATATCCATGTGCCATTGTGTAGTAAGAAAAATTATGTTTGTTCAATCATTGAGGTCACACTCTAAAACTTGCATGGCTACTCATGCTTTAACTTAGGATTGACTTTGAATTGTAGAGATGAACTTAGGTTTTCTTTGTGTTTCAAAAGCCCCATTTTCCTAAATAAACTTACCAAGTGATGCATATATCCTAATTTCTTTATGAGATGATTTCAGCTTAATTTTTTCATCTCTCTCAATCTATGCGTCTAGTCAAACACTTTCACATAAATTAAAATAGAAAAAATAGTGTAGATTTAATTAAAGAGAGTTAATAACAAGAGTACTTGATTAATTGAAATAATCTTAAGTATGTTGTGTTTCTATATTTTTTTTCCTAATTATACAATGTTGTTTAGAAAAGAAGAAGAAGAAGAAGAAGAAGAAGAAGAAGGAGAAGAAGAAGAAATTCAATATATTAATGCATAATAAAATTACATTTTTAAATTTATTTTTTTGTAACATGATTTGAACAATTCTAATGAATAATTAGTTAGTTTGATAGATAAATTATTGATATAAGTTAACAGAATTGTAGTTGATTTTAAAGTCTTAAATGTTAGAACTTTTAATATAGTTCTAATAAGGAAAAACTTAAGAAACAAAATTTTAGTCTGTTTTAAAGTACTAAATATTAGCAGTTTTTACCTTTAGTAAATAAGTAAAGATTTAATAATCATAACTTTACTTAATTTAAAAGTCCTAAATATTTAAATAATAATTAAATGACAATTATTGAAGAAAAATAGTAAATGTCAATTTTGTCTACTATAGAGTCTTTTAATGAAGGGAAAAATGTTCAATCAACATTCCTAAGGGCTTCATACTTTTAATATAGTATAGATAGATTATTTAAATAAATAGCATATTTATTTTGACGAAAATTATTAATTTTCAATAATTTTGCTCTTTATATATATATATATATATATATATATATATATATATATATATATATATATATATATATATATATATATATATATTAAATTTAATATATTAACGCACTTATGCTAAATTAGTATAACTAAAATAAGGACACTTTTAATTAACAGTAGCAGTGTTTAATTGTGCATATCACAAGTCGATAAGTCTACTTTACGTTTCGCTTATGTCTGAAAAGTCCACTTTGTATTTATATTATTGTCACGATCCGAACATAGGCCCAGATCGAGACACGAGACAAGGAACCCCGAGAGGCTCCAAGTAGACCCATGGCATAATCAGAGCATATCACTTAATATGTCACGACTCGAGTTTACACCCTAGCCATAACACAAGACAAGGAACCCCAAAAGGCTCCAAGTCGACCCATGGCATAATTATAACATAACACTTAACAATAGAAACAACTAACAAAAACATAACTGAGCGGAAGCTAACTGTAAGTAATCAAATTTAAAACTCAAAGACATGCTCTAACAAAACTTGATACATAGACTGGATCTGAATACATATGTCTGAAAGCCTCTACTAAACTGATGAGTTGCTGGGACAGGTCCCCAGCTAACTCCTAGAGTCTGAAAACTGAAATATAACTGAAATAAGAAACATAGATCTCATCCTTGAGAGATGAGGACTCACCACAATCTGCAGAGATGGAAGAAAGAGCGTGTCTACCCGCGGATCTGAGTCTGGATACCTGAATCTATATCATGAAACGGCATAGCACCTAAAGTATGCGGTCAGTACTTGGAATGTATTGAGCATGCGGGAAACTTAAATAAAATAAACTAAACACACAAGTATATAATAAGGAAATAAATTGTTACATCGACATATGACTGAATTAGAATGCAACAACCCTGTCTAAGTTACATACTCATATCGACATGAACTTTTATTTGGAACTCATATTCTGAAGCATCATCAAACTCATGCATAAGGATCATGTACTAAACATATACTGAGAGCTGAAGTTGAAGCTAATATCATACTCAGTACTGGATATCTGCTGATAACTGAGACTGCATTATGCTACATCTATTTTAAACTGAAGTCTAAACTATACAAAATTGAGCTAAACTAATAATATGAACTAAGAGAGTCATTCTATGCTATGAAGAATCCCAACTGAACTAGGGAAATATTCTCGGCTATGGAGAATCCAACTGATCTAAGGGAAACATCCTCAGCTATAGAGAGTCCCTGGTTGACTAAGAAAAATATTCTCGGCTATGGAGAGTCCCTGACTGACTAAGGGAAACATTCTCGGCTATGGAGAGTCCCTAACTATACTAGAACATGAGGAGTACTGATCTAACATTATCCATATGGTCTAAGCTACTATAGCTAATCAGAAACATGAGCATCTATCGATTTCATCATACTACATTAATTTAGAATAGATTAAGGCTACTTTCTGCTAACAACAAGCCCAACAGTCTGAAGGATCATTCTCATGCTTTATCATCATAACTCATATCATCATGACACTAAATCATCATTTAATCCACACATTTTATATTCACAAACATCTATAGGTTCAGATCATACTTTACACACCTCCACAACATTCAAATTTTGAGTTCATAACATATGACGTATAACATAGAGTTATGTAGGATCCATAGGTCCAATTCATTTTTTAACATGTATACATTGATTCATATATTCTAGATTTATGGAAAGCCCATATAATTAACTCATACCTTAAACATGTACAATTAGATTATGGTGGAAGCATACGATTATCTCATCCAATGACTCATCATCACCTCCCCTCGACTCCACTGGTCCATCCTTCAATATCCTTCCAATGACCGACACGATAGATCATTGCTCCGTCCAACGTCTCATTGTCTCCGTCCATCGTTACTGACACAAAACCCTGAACTCCAACTAACGACTCTTCATGATGACCCGTTACAGCAGCTAATGAGTCATCACCTGACTCGTCCCCTCTAAGAAGTCTAAACTACAACTTACCACGATTGCATCTAACAGGTCTTTGTTTCATATAATGACTCGTACCTTCCTCTCGTGGAATCAAAACACTTAGAACCTTTTTCTTGAAACCCTTCCCATGACTGCATCTAATGGGTTGTTAAAGCGACCAACGACTCGTTGGATGAGTTGTTCTAAGGAAATTCCTGCTGAACTCTATCTAACTCTGGGGTCTGATCTTAGGAACTTCTGAGGTGTTACATAATAATAGAAACAACTAAAAAAACATAAATGAGTGGAAACTAACTGAAAGAGTCTAATTAAAAACCAAAATAACAAATCTCATGAAACTCCGATACAAGCTGAATCTGTCTATACAAGTCTAAAAGCCTCTACTAAAAAGATGAGTTGCTGGGACAAGCCCCCAGCTAACTCCTAAAGTCTAAAAAACTGAAATATAAATAAAATAGAAAACATAGATCACGCCCTCGAGAGATGAGGACTCACCACAAGCAGTTGAGATAGGAATGGAGCGTATCTAACCATGAGGCTGAGACTGAAACCTGAATCTATATCATGAAATGATATAGCACATAAAGTATAAGGTTAGTACTTGGAATATACTGAGTATGCGGAAAACATAAGTAATCTAAACATACAAATATACAAGAAGGAAGTAAACTTGATACATCGACATGCAACTGAACTGGAATACAACAACCCTGTTTGAGATACATACATATATACATACATACATATATATATATACATATATACATATATACATACATATATATATATATATATTACCATTAAGCTTTTATATGAAAATATTTAACGAAGTATAATCAAACTGATGCATAAGGGTCATGTACTTCACATATACTGGGAATTTAAAAGTGTAACCGATATCATACACTGTTCTGGCCATCTGCTAAAAATTGAGACTGAATTCTTTTAAATCTAATTTAAACTGAAATCTGAGTCTATATAGAGCTGAACTGAACTGATATCATGGACTAAGCTAAGGGAGACATTCTCTGCTGTGGAGTGTCCCAAACTGACTAAGGGAAACATTCTCGGCTATGGAGAGTTCCTGACTGACTAAGAAAAACATTCTCTACTAATGAGAATTCCTGATTGAGCTAAGGGAGACCATTCTCTGTTAATGAGAGTTCCTGACTCTGCTAAGGGATACATTCTCTGCTAATGAGAATTCCTGACTGAGCTAAGGGTGACATTCTCTGCTAATGAGAATCCCTGACTGAATGAGCTAAGGGAGACATTCTCTGCTAATAAGAATCCCTGACTGACTGAGGGAAAACATTCTCGGCTATGGAGAGTCCCGAAAAACTAGAATATGGAGGTCACTGGTCTGGCATCATTTGTTTAGTCTAAGTCACTTCAGCTAATCAGAGACATGAGCATTCGACTGATTACATCATACTGAATATCATACCGAATATCATACTGAATCATTTAGAATTGATTGGCTACTTTCTGCTAACAATAAGCCCAAAGGTCTGAAGGATCATTCTCATGCTTTATCATCATAATTCATATCATCATAATTCCGAATCATTGATTAAATCATACATTCTACTTGCATTAAGCATTGATAGGATCAGATCATACTTTAAACATGTCTACCACATTTGAATCTCGAATTCACATTATATAGCACATGACGTATATCTTAGATTCTTGTAAGATCCATAGATTCAAATCATACTTTAATGTACACTGAGATCATGGTGAAAGCATATGAATATTTCATGGACCCCATTTCGAAATTTACTCTAATTCATGAAGAAGATTCGATAATCATTTTATTAGCATAGGTTCATCTCATACCCAAAATATTTACATCGTAATTATAGTGAAAACATGCACATACTTCACATTGGTCAAAGCCCATCAGTTAGAATCGTGTTCCAACACATACAATGTGACATATGTTCTAGATTTGCAGAACCCATGTGATCTACATATACTTTAAACAATGATATTACTTCATGACAAAAGCATATGATTAATCTATGAAATTCATTTTGAAATTCTGGACTGACTCGTGGTGAAAATCCCACATTCATGTTATCCACATATCACACACATATTTTAGGAAAGATATAAGTAGCTTCATGAACATGCACTACTATTAATCATGAGAGTTCTTAGAATTTAGGGAAAATGTATAAGGTTTTGTGCATAAATTGGAACCCTAGCACATGCTTTTCTAGAATCATGGATTTAGGTTTTTAAAATAAAAATTTGGGGCACAAGAATGAAAGAATGTCCTTGTTGAAAGCCCACATACCTGCTTTGAAGAAATCCCCACTTGAACTTAACCCTTGAAGCCTTTGAAGAAATTCCAACTAAATCTTTAGGCTTGAGAAAGAAGAGGAAGAAGAATTTGAGGGAACATCTTGAGGGAATGAGAGATTAGGCTAGCAAAATCCTTAAAAACGTCCCCTACAATACTCAAAGTGGCATAGTTTAGGAGTTAGAAGTATAGGACTTTATAAAAATATCCCTGGATAAACGCAGAAAAAATTGTTATGCCCCGTAGAATTCTCGGCACCTAGACGACCTATTTGCACGTTGGTTAAGCATATTAGAAGGCCATACGTGCTAGAGAAAGGCCGGGAAAAAGATCGGACGAGAAACCCGTCGAACCATCGCGGGAGGAGCCGAGGCAGAGCCCCTCCGCGATGGCAGCGTGTCATGGAGGTGAGGCCTCCACGATGGCTCCGTGACACGTTGCCCAGGTTCAGGCTCAAGTATATAAGCCCCACTTCGGTTTAATTTCATTTAAACCTTTAAAAATTTCCAGAAAACAGAGGGTGAACGACAGAGAGGAGTAAGAACGAAGGAAATTAAATAATTTTCGTCCGATTACGCTGCTAAACGCTGCCCAAATTCAAATTAACCCCAGATACTGAGGTATTTAGCAGCAGAGAGCATTCCTACGAATTTAGTTTCGTGAAATACGACCGACGAATCGGCGAGCCACCGAACTAAGGTAAGTAGAATTGCTCTAAATTAATGTCTATGTGTTCCTAGCTGAGAAGTGAATATTTCTCCCTTCTGGACCGCTGAAAAATAGCGAGTTTTCGACCGTCTTTCAATAAGCCTAAGTTTAGGCTATAAACTATATCGAAAGTAACGTTGCTCTTTACAATAAAGCTGTATTTAGTATTAATTAACGTATTTATGAATGCAGTTGGGAGAAAATAGTTGAAGTACCAGCCGAGCCTCGTCCGACGGACGAATAGTTCAAGGATAAGGTATGTAAAGCTAGTTCCCTCGGCAAGCTAAGTAATATTGATGCAGTATAGTAATTTACAGGCCGGTAGAATGTTCAGAAGTTAAGTATTGCGTTTATTGTAAATATTGATACGATGTTAGAAGCTTCAAGTTGTAACGTGCGTGAAACTTACTAGTATGACATAAATTCTAACACAAGTGTTAGAAACCGCTCAGCATGCTCAGTATGTGATGTAATATGACATGTTAAGATATTATTGTATTTAGTTGAAACCCCGTAAAGTGATGCAATATCCGTAAAGCACTTCAGAAATAGATTGGCAGGAAAAATAAAGTTTAGAACGCATGTTAGGAATAGTAAATCGTGTTAATACAGAAACTCAGTAAACAACATAGTTTTCAGCAGAAACACTATCTTGTATAGCATTTGCCCCAGTATAGTCTGGCAGGAGACTATATTCACATATATATACTTACCAGTCTCAGCACGTATTATATACGTACAGATTGCTATCATTAGCTCAGTATGTAGTATATACGATACCTTACCCCTATTAGCCTCAGCATGTGAGATATGCAGACAGTATTGTATTACTAGTTGAGACCGTTGTATTGTTTGGGGTTGGACTACCTAGCATCCATGACCGCCCCAGGGTTAATAGCTGTATCGACTCGTCCGCTAGAGGACGAGGATACGTCGCTCTATGGAGTGGCATGCCGTCCCCCAGGGGACGAAGATGGGATGCCAGTTTCCCCATATTTTGCCTTGGTCGGCTTTTATACACCCCCGTCGAGCGGATACGCCCGAGTGTTGATTTAGGAGTCCTCCGGACTCAGGTACAGTTATAGTCAGGGGCTCAGCGAGCCCAAGTGCATACCCAGGGGACCGGCAGGATGCTTACAGCCATTATAGGAGATGGGATGACCGGGGTAGGGGTGTAGATTCTGTGCTGGTTGTACCTCCCGGCTTATGGGGGCCGGGTAAGGTTTGTGTGTGCCATGTTATGCTATTTCATGTTATGCCATGTTATGTTAGACACGAGTAGATCAGCAGTAGAGGGATATGTCTCCAGGTATGACTTCTATTTCTTTCCAGTGTAAATGAGAAAAGGCATGACTTACAGTATCAGGCAGTTAATCTAATTCTTCCTACTTCAGTTTATCAGTTACATTGTTGTTTTCAGACTTTGCTTCAGCTATTGCTTTACATACTCAGTACCAGCGGTACTGACGCCCGGTGGGGCGCTGCATTACTTGCCTGCAGGTACTCATAGACGAGCAGGTGATACTACGTGATTCCTGTCAGCGATCGAGTATTCAGCTCCTGTCATCCGGAGACTGAATATCAGAGGGGTATTTTAGTTCCTTTTTTTTGTTATATAGTACGGGTAGGTCGGGGCCCTGTCCCGATCATTCTATTATTATTCCTAGAGGCTTGCAGTATGTATATATCTCCCTGTGGTCAGATGAGCCGGTCAGGTGAGGCCGTGCAGTTGTATAGCTGTTAGTACTCTTTCTTTCTTTTATGATGGCCGTGTGGGGCCATAGTTTACCAGTAGTGGTGACCTTGCCGGTCACGTAGCTTTTTAGTGCTTCATGATTGAGTTGCAGATAACTAGACAGCATGGTGGCCTTGTCGGCCCGCATAGGTTTCCTTGAATTGATGTGTTCTGGTCAGCTGTTAGTACAGGTACAGGAGGCTATAGGCCAATGGGCCGGGGGCTGTGTTTACAGCCGTTATATAGCCCTTTGTTTCCAGAAATATGAGTTAGAGCCAGCCAGGCACCAGAGGTGCCCAGGCTTAGCAGTCCAGCAGTTCAGGTCCCAGTAGGGCACCAGGTGCCAGTCATACCCCCCAAGGCGGGGTGTGACAAAAATGCACTTGCCAGTCCCCACGAGGCACTCCACGAGACATGGGGTTAACAACGACTCGTGGTGCCAAGTCGTGGGGTACACTGGAACTTTTCTTAAAATTTTCCGAATCTGCCAACGATTGACTTCACGGGTCGTTAGCTGTCTTAACGATTTGTGACCACCTTCTGTTATCACTGAAGTCCAACATTTTGCCCTTTCTTCCCATGACTGACATGACTAGTTTTTACTTGATACAATGACTCATCCTGTTCTTACATTATCTCCACTGCCTGGAAACCCTTTGATATTCGACATTCATCCGACAACCGACATAACGAGTCATTACCTGCAAAAATGACTCGTCGGGTTGTCTGTTTCCACTGAGTCACACCTGCACCTTTTGACTGCTTGACACGAGTCTGACCACGACTTGTTGGGTCACCTAACGAGTCGTTCCACGACTTAGTTTGAGGCAAATTTTTCCACTTCCCTGCTGATTCCTCATTTAAAGTCCGAGGTCTGATCTTAAAAACTTTTGAGGTGTTACAATTGTGTTGATGTTTATGCATTTTAATATCAAAATTATAATATTAAGTGCATAATAATTAGTGAAAGTAGAGTGGAGAAAATGGTGTTATTATTCCTTGTAACTGATGTAACCACAATAGCACGTTCTCCACATTATATCCTACTAATTGCCTCACTAAATCTCTAGTTATTATCCACCAGCTTGATATTTATTTATGGAAGAAATCCTACTCCTACAGAAAGGATGTTTTTTTCTGGTGTTGATGAATGTAATGTAGTAGAGAAAGATGATAAGTGTGAAAAAATTATAGTGTATTTTGAGGTAATAGTGAAAAAGAGAGTTGAGATAAACAAAAATATTCTAAGTCTTCAACTAATTCTCTATACAAAAGAGAGTGATTATATGTTGTTTGGTGAGTTTTGACCTATTGTTCGAGTCATACAGTGTTGTTGGGTTGTTGTATCATGGAGGGAACACGTAAAGAGTATTACTGCTAAATCGGTGAAAATTACACCGCGCATTGAGCTTAAATCTTCTTAAGAAGAGCGAGATAGCCGTGCCTCAGCCTAAATATTTATTTATTTTATTTTTAACTGTAATTTGTGGTATATTCATCAACAATTAAGGAGATTCATTTTTATTACAGTTTTTGAAAAGTTACGCATGTCAAGATTGGAGGTCTCAACATTATTGTACTTTAACATCACTAGATCTCTTTAAGAGATGGATTCTACTTGCTCAATTCAAGCAGAGGAAAGGTAAAAAAATTACCTAATATATTTTTTTATGAATAAAGCGATACTACTTTTCATGAACATTTATTTTTGTTAAACTCTCAAAATAGTGGGGGTTGATGAAGTGATAAAAATATTCATCATGAAAAAGATGAATTTTGCATCTTCGAGAATGTTTAATAAAAATGTGTTACAAGTGCATATATTAGTCTTGGAATAATTTCACATGTTATTGGGTAATTTGATGATGTTTGGCTCTAACATGGGTATATCATCAAAGAAAATACAATAAATATGTTGAGTAGCTATTTTGACATGAAACGTGTGGATGAGATAAATTTCATTCTTGGAATGAAAAATACCAAAAAAAAAAATATGTGATGGAATTTTCCTTGACAAGTCACATTATGCTTAAAAAATTATAAAGTAAATTTAATTTGTTGATTTTACGCGTGTTGCAACTCCTTTTGATTTCAAATGTGTGAAAATAATGTGATTAAAAAAAGAGAGTATGCTAGCCCAATAAAAAATATGAGATATGTGACTAGACTGATATTACGTAAGAAGCACTTAGCAGGTACAAGTAAGCAAGGTATATTTACCTGGTACAAAAATTTTGTGGCTTGTTTTATAAAAAATATCCTACTACACTCAAAGACTTTTTGATGCAAGTGAGAACACTCAATGTTATTTGTTGGAGATTAAAAAATTATTATGGCTAACTCTATCATGGAGGCTGAATTTATTGTATTTGCTTCAGCCAGTGAAAAAGTGAATTGATTTAGAGATTTATTATATTAATCACTTTATTTTGAGAAATCAATATCTCTAACTTTGATTTATTGTGCTAGTACCAATATTATAGGTAGAGTACAAAACTGTTATTATAAAGGTAAATTCAAAGCTTGAGGAGAAAATATTTTATTACAAGATCATATTTGACAAGTGGTACCATTAACATTGATCATATCAAATCTTGTGATAGTCTTTCAAATGAATTAACAAGGCCTTGGCAAGATAAAGGGTCTGAATCACATCGAAGGAGATGTGTTTCAAGCCTAAAAATTCCTGAGTCATATATGAGGAAGCCCAACTTGGAGACTAGAGATCCTATAACCAAGTTCAATGGGAAAAATGAATCATATGATGACTTGTTGTGAAATACACTACTATATTTATTTTATTCCCTCCCATTATGTGAGTGCATTTTTCCTGTAATGATTTGCGGAGGTTGAGTTTTAAAAAACTTTTTAAAGAAAGTTTGTATCTCGTATTAGTGGGGTGTCAAATTATAGGAGCACCCTTGACATATTTCACCTATGTGATTGTGGAAGTGATCACTTTCCATGAGAATGAGGATTGTTCTTAAGAACACTCATGAAAATTGGGATAGCACAAGGCCTAATTTGCTGGCTAATAAAACTTATGTCAACACCTTGATTATTATGTGTAAGCAATGTATTTTATTTTCCTAAGCAGTCATAATTCAAATCTGAGACCACTACTAGTTCTGGAGTAAAGGTTTTTATTTTACTAAGTGAAGGTTCAAGGCAGAGCACACTTTCGTTATGTATAATTACTGGAAATAAAATAGAGAAAGTGGTGTCATTATTCCTTGTAACTCGTGTAATCTTAATAGCATGTTCTCCATATTATATCCTACTAATTGCCCCATTAAACATCTAATTATTATCCACCATCTTGATATTTACTTGTGGAAGAAATCCTACACCTAAATAGAAGATGTTTCTTCCTTGTGTTGATGGATATAATATAGTAGAGAAAGGTGAGAAATATGGAAAATATTAGTATATTTTGACGTAATAGCGAGAGAGAGAGTTGAGACAATAAACTCTAAGTCTTCAAATAATTCAATACATAAAAGAAAGTAATTTTACGTTGCAGGAAGGTATTCTTTTGGTGGAACTTTGGACCCTTTAACTAATCCAGAGTTGTTTGAGTCATATAGTGTTGTTGGGCTGTTGTATCCTGGAGGAAACGAGTCAAGAGTATTACTGTTGGATCGGTGAAGATTAAATCGCAATGGGCTTGAATCTCCTCAAGTAGAGCGAGATATCTGCGCCTCGGCCTGAATATTTATTTATTTTAATTATATTTTCAACAATAATTTATGATATATTCACCAATATATTATACTTTCAGGTCTTCTGTTCAACAAATCTTAAAGATTATTGGTTTTCTTTGGGTCCCCTTTGTTTGACTAATAAGATCCTAAAATGTCGTACTTTTATAACTTCCTGTAATTTTCAAACAGGTATACGCGGATATTATTTTATTATTGTTTTTCCCCTTCAATATTGTCAAGAATAAATAATGATCCCAGTTTTTGTTGATCTTATTGGTTTTGTTTGCTTTAACTCTGTCAAACGTAAAAAGACATGCATTGTAGTCTTCGTGTTAGGTAACCTGCCGAGAACAATAACCTTGAGAAAGTGTTCTCTAGTCTTTACAATTTCCCTATAAATACATGATCTTCTCATCACCATGTTTGTACCACACTTTCCCTCTTCAAAGTAATAGGTTATAATATTCCTAAGTAAACATTCTTCAATGGCTTCTTTAAAGACAGCCATAGTTTTCTTTTTCCTAGTGAGCTTAATGGGAAGCTCCTCAGCTCAACTTTCTACTGGATTTTACTCAAAATCATGTCCTAAGCTCTATGAAACTGTGAAATCTGTGGTGAACTCTGCCATTCAGAAGGAAACCCGAATGGGTGCTTCCCTCCTTCGCCTATTCTTCCATGATTGCTTCGTCAATGTAATTTTCTTTCTTGATTTCCTCTCTCTTTCTCCTTTTCATTTTTTGCAAATATTCTTTTTCTTCTTTTCAACTTCTAAACACACTAATTTTTATCATATGTAGTACAACGTTTCTATTTTAACAACATAAAAGAGTGTTATAGTCCGCACTTTTGCATAGTTCCAAAATGGTTGTTATTTTCTGTTGCCAAGTGTCTTTAGGACTGTCTGATCGTGATATTTTTTTCGGAGACTATGTTTGACAATTTCGCAACTATTTTGGTGAGTCGCTCACTAGTAACATCATGTACTAGTAAAGTCCCGTACTATTTTGATGAATTTTGGAGTTGATTCAACCTCGAAATATAGCTAAAGAGGTGAGTATATCCAAGTCATGTGAGACACTTCACAATATAGAATAATCAATTTTTCACTTTAACTTGAAGTTTGAAAAAAAAATATTCTAACCACTTTTTCAAGAAAAAAGAAATTTCATTACAAAATTTTAACATTTTAAAAGTGAAATACATGTTCAAATTACTCGACTTTAATTTTCAAATACTACTTTGTTTTCCCCAAATATCTCCAAATTCATATCCAAATCCTTACTTAGTCTCGATCGGACGATAAGTTAGGTTTGGCGAAATATACACCTAATTGTGTCACTTTTTGACTTGGCGTACTCCTAAATTAGTCAGGTTTACCTAAATTTTTAATGCTTTGGGCTCTCTTTTTTGGTTGTCCAAATTGCTAAATGAATTTATTTCAGGGATGCGACGGATCATTGTTCCTGGATGATACATCAACCTTCACAGGCGAAAAGAGGGCACAACCAAATTTCAATTCCGCCAGAGGATTTGAAGTTATTGACAACATCAAGTCTGCTGTCGAAAAAGTGTGCCCCGGTATCGTCTCTTGTGCTGATATTTTGGCCGTTACTGCCCGAGACTCTGTTGTCATCGTAAGTTGTGGATGTTATTATCAACATATTTCTTATGTAAACCTCCTTTTAAATTCTAAGCTAACAAGAATGTTGGATGCTATATATAGCTTGGAGGGCCTAATTGGGATGTAAAACTGGGAAGAAGAGATGCCAGGACAGCAAGCCAAGCTGCTGCCAATAACAGCATTCCTACTCCCACTTCTAACCTTAACCGTCTCATCTCTAGCTTCAGTGCTGTTGGTCTTTCCACGAAGGACATGGTTGCCTTATCTGGTTTGTACTCTTAATCCTTCGCAACACTTTAAACTCAGCAGATTTAAGTTAAACACTGACACTGCAAAAAATAAAAATAAAATTACACTTTAAATATTTGTTTAAATTGGAATAACAAAAAAGTTGCCAAATTAAAATGGTCAATGTAAAGAACTACTTTGAATGAATATAAGTTTTGTTGTTTTATTGGCGTCTAATAGGAGCTCATACCATCGGACAAGCGAGGTGCACCAGTTTCAGGGGACGCATATACAACGAGACTAATAACTTGGACGTATCACTAGCACGAACGAGGCAAAATAACTGCCCGAGAACCTCAGGCTCCGGGGACAACAACTTAGCACCTCTTGATCTACAAACTCCTACATACTTCGACAACCACTATTTCACAAACCTTGTTAACAAAAAAGGTCTGCTCCACTCTGATCAGCAGCTCTTCAATGGGGGATCGACTGATTCAATTGTGAAATCATACAGTAACAACCCCAACAGTTTCACTACTAATTTTGTGACCGCCATGATCAAGATGGGTGACATCCGTCCTCTCACTGGATCTAAAGGAGAGATCAGGAAAAACTGTAGGAGGATCAACTAATTTTGCTACTTTTGCTTAATTAAATGCGTTTTCAGACTGCTACGTATTACTTTTGTTTTTGAATTTACAATTTGTAGTTCTGTTGCTAGATTTGTGGACTTGATGGCTGTTACCTACCCTGTCATAGCTTCAAGTGCCACTTTTTTCTACACTGCAATATGCTATCTTTGTATCGTATTTGAGTTTTATATATAAAATACCTTTCATTGTTTACACTTCCAAAACAAACCAGGCGCACTCTGTGGTCCTTATAATTATGAAAGAGGTGACATGAAGTATTGTTTTAGAAAGTTTCTCCCTCTTAGCTAACTTTTATAGAAACACCATGCCAATATTTAAAATAGCTTACTTCCTATAATTAGTGGTGTTGTCTTATTGTTATTTAAATTGTGGTACAATTTATTTACCTTGAAATCGGTACAGTTGAATTTGTAAGGGGTCAAAAATACACATTATGATTTAACCCTATTTTATATCTGATTAACTAGTGATTTTTTTAAAATTAAAATTTGGGTCAGACCTATTTTATTTCTCAAATGACCACACAAAAGTGGCCCAAATAATACACTGATCCGACCCAATGTGGGTCAGATATACTTTGTTAACTCTGATTCTAGAAACCAAAGTTGTCATTTTCTTACTATACCCCGACTAATTAGGGTTTCCTAATTCACTTCATGGAAGCGCTCTTCTTTAACCTTCAACTCTTCTATCTTCTCCATTAGATCTTCAATCATCCTCCATTATCAGTAGGATCTTTGCAGCTCAAATATGTAAGCACTGACAGTTTATAACATTTTTGTATCTGATCTGACTTCTTATTCTCTGATTGTAGGTACTCTTCTGGTGAAAATGCTCGCTTGATGGTGACTTTAGCACTTCTCAGTGAACTCCTTAGCTCCGAGGCAGAAAAGGGGAAATCGCATTGCTCCAGTTCTCCTCTCGGTGTTCTTCTTCTTTGGGTACGACAAAGGTCACCTGATTTTGTTGGGACAACTTTTTGATGAAAGACCTTTTTGTTAGCTGCCATAGCATAGCCTAGGAGTTTATTTCACAGTTGAAACCTTGTTGATAAGCTTTTATTAATCTATGTGAATCTCTGCCCTGTCTAACTCTTCTATGCTTTTGATTTTTTTAGATTGAACTCTTATGTATGAAATGAATGTCTTCTCTGTGTTTGGTAATTGCTTGCATCTTCTCGGTAGTTGACTAAAGTTGTGAAATCCCTGAAGTACTTATTGATTTATTGTCAGATTAGCTAACTCATCTGCTAATTAATTTGCCTCCCTGAAAGTATGTTTTATTTCCATCCTCATCTGCCTCATTATTTTGTGAATATCATCCATCAATCTTGCTATCTCCCAAGGAATTTTCCATTCCTTTGTCATAAACGTTTTGAGACTCAACGAGTTAGTCTCCATTATGACATTCTCTCTTAAAGTGCCACAAAACTTTAGTGCATGCTACATTCTCCAAACTTCTTCTTGCAAGTTTGTCTTGATTCCTATGTATTGAGCTTCTACATAGACCAAATCACCATATGCATTTCTAACACAAAAACCATAAATACTCTCTCCAGGATTTCCTGTACAAGCCCCATCTGTGTTGCACTTTAACCATTGATTCTTTGGGAGCTCCCATCCAACAATCTTATAATGCAACCTAAGTTTATAAGCCTGAAAATATGCTACTATCTCTCCCTATTGTGAAGGAACTTTAATCCACGGATGTTGCACCTTTATGAACTGATATACATTAAGTTGGCATAGGTCAGCATCCTCTGAAAACTCACTTCCTTTCCATGTCTTCTGTCATTCCTTCTTTTCCATAGTTCCCATAAAATAATGGTTGGGATAGCTTTGTATACTCCTCTCACCTTTGTAGGGGATGTGTATTCCTACCATTTGAAAATAGTTTGCTGCAGTGATCTCCCATCCATTTCAATACCTGCACACGCAGCAAACTGCTTCCATAGCTTATTTTCTATGGGAGCCATTAGAAAAAGGTGAGTCATGGACTCTTGTTGATAAATGTCACAACAATAACATCTAGAAACAATCTGCATCTTCATCCTTTTGAGATTATCATCAGTAGCAATCCTCCTTTTTCAGACCCTCCACATAAAGAAATAAATTTTAAAAGACAATCCCTTAATCCATATGTTCGATAACCACTTCACTTCATCTCTCTTCTGTCTCATCATTTGAAAAGCTGATTGCACTGAAAAAATTCCTTTTGAATTCCCCAATCACCAAGCTTTATCTTTGTCCTCTCCTATCACTGGAGAAATATTCTCTATAGTGTATACTGTCATTTCATCTGTTAGTTTGCTCCTCAACATTCTTCTGTCCCACCTCTCATTACTTATGAATTGTCTCATCTCCATTTCTTCTTCATCATAAGTAGATTCTTTCAACGTATAAGAGAGCACCTTTTTGTGTCCAATTATCTAACCAGAAACTAGCAGTACCTGCCTTAAGTTGCCACCAAATATGTTGCTTTATTTCTTTCCTCATCTCCAACATTCTCCTCCATGTATGAGAAGCCCCTCTGCCATTTACAAGAATTGGATGAAGCGTTTTACAATATTTGTTTCACATAGTAACTCTGAAATTCCACCATAATTTTCCAAATAGGGACTTTGATACATCATGGAGGGATTTAAATCCCACACCACTCTCTTCTCTTGGATAGCACATTTTCTCCCAAGCTACCTAATGCTTTCCTTTACTTTCTCCTGATTTACTCCAAAAAAAAAACTTAGCCATAACTTTATGAATATGATCAACAGTACCTTTTGAAGGACTCATTGCAGATAGTAAATACATTGGCATTGTTTGCAGGACATGAGCAATTAAGATAAATTTTCCTCCATAAGGCAGAAATTTATTTTGCCACATCATTATCCTTCTGGCTATCTTCCTCATCAAATCTTCAAAATAAGAATTCTTCCTTCTTCCATAAAAGATTGGACAACCCAGGTACTTGAAAGGAAAAGATCCTTAATTGATACATGTCCATCTCTTCAAATTCTGTCCTACACTCATTGGTATTTTCTCATGATTGTAGGAAAAACTTTTAGACTTGTTGATTTTCTTACCTGACACCTTTTTATACCCTGCCAACATTTTTACTATTTTCTTCATTGTTACCTTATCTCCTGAACTAAAGAGTATTGTATCATCTGCATACAACAAATGATTGATTTATGGACTCCACTTTGGCATTCTATAACCCTATAATCTGAATCTCTGTGTAATTGATTGAGACCCCTTAATAACACCTCTGCTGCAATAATAAACAAGTTGGAGATAAATGATCTTCCTGTTTCAGCCCTCTTGTAGATCCAAAAAAACCATAACTTTGTCCATTTATCAATATTGAGTATCAATTATTTGAAATTAATCTCCATACCATGTCAATAATGATTTTTGAGAAACCAAATCTTTTAAGAACCTTTATAAGAAAGATCCATGAGACCCTATCATCTGCCTTTGTCATGTCTAACTTAATCACCACATTGTGTCATTGTGCTCTCATGTTAATATCTCTGACAATCTCATGAGCTAAAAACACATTCTCTGTTATATTCTTCCTTTAACAAAGCCAGATTGGTTGTTAGATATAATCTGAGGTAAACACACTGCCATCCTGTCATGCAGCATTCTAGACAATATTTTATTGGCAAAGTTGCTCAAACTAATTGGCCTTAAATCTCCAAATCCTGCAATTCTTTCCTTCTTGGGGATAAGGACTAGATTCGTATGATTAATGAATTTGAGAATCTCATATCCACAAAATAAAGCAACCACCATTCTTGTAATGTCCTCCCCTATGATATCCCAACATTCCTGAAAGAATAATCCTAAAAATCCATCAGGCCCACTTGTGCTATCTCCATTTAATTTAAACACAATCTTTTTCACTTCCTCCATTGTAGGCAACTTTGTCATCTCCTCATTTTGCTCCTGTGAAACCAGCAGTGGAATGTTTTCCATCATATTAAAATTTCTGTTACTATCCTCTTCACTTAATTGTTCTTGGAAAATTTTTATAGCAGCTTCCCCTATCTCTGTTGTATTGATAGTAGTATTCTCACATGGATTTGGAATTTCCCTGATCTGCAGCTTTCTTCTTCTCCCATTAACATAGGAATGAAAATTTTTTGTGTTCCTTTCCCCTTCATAAAACCATCTCATCCCTGCCTTTTGTTTCCAAAACTCTTCTTCTATATGCTTGTATCTTTTCAAATCAACATCTGCCTTATTCAAACTCATTCAATTCTCTTGTGTTGTCTACAATTTCAATTGAATTTCCTGAACTTCAATGATGTCCTCCAAAGTAGAAATTTGTTGAAAGATGTTGCCAAAAGCCTTTTTACTCCATTCACCCAAGGCTCTTCTTACTTTCTTGATTTTGAAATTGAACACTATGAAGGGATTTCCCGCAAAATCATCCTTCCAATTCTCTTTGACCACCTCCTTAAATTGCTTATGATTGACCCAGAAGTTTAAGAACTTAAAGGGTCTACTCATGGGCTCCTTATTTGAATTACAAATAACATGCAAAGGGACATGATCTGATCTTTGCCTATAAGATGATGTACTTCACTTGATTGTAAGATAGCAATAAATTTCTGGTTTACCAACACCCTATCCAACCTTTTAAAAATGCAGTCCTCCTCCAATCTACCATTCACCAAGTGAATCTGCTTCCACTCACCTTTAGTTCAATTAAAGAACAATTATTAATACACTGAGCCATATCTGTTGCCTCTATCAGTAGGAAAGGCAAACCCCATAGTTTTTCTTCTTCATTTAGAGCAACATTAAAATCTCCTCCAGCCATTCAAGGGTCACAGGTACTTTCTGCCATATCTTCCAAACTCTCCCATAGCTCCAGTCTATCAATAGAATTACATCTTGCATACACATCTATATTCTAAAAGTATTGTTATTCCATTTAAAATCCATCGTAATCTGCAGGACAATATCCATGATCACTTGACCCTCCCAATCCTCTCTTCAAAAAACTAATACTTTAGATTATGTATTAGCAACTACATGCTAATAACCCAACCTCCTCTTGTATTGTTTTAGTTCCTCTGGACCTTGAAAAGATTCCATCAGATCTATAAACGAATAATGATGCCTTCTATTTAGATCTATTAATCTTTCAAAAGTATTTGGAGTATTATCAGATCTAATATTCCAGAATAGTAGTTTATCAATCATTGATCACTAATAAATTTCCTCTCTCTACTACTCCTTGTTTGCACCTGCAAAGGTATTATGGACCCTATTTTACCTCTTTTGGTTCCTGCCTTCATCTCTTCCATTTTTCTTGGTGACCAATCCCCTTCTCTAATGGCATTCTTTATATTTTCTCGAATGCCTTCATCCTCTATCATGTTATGTGACTGCTGCTACTCACCTGTAATATATTAGACTCCAACTCTTTTTTCCCTTCTACTTCACTTTCTTTATTTGCCATTCCTCTTGAATTCCCTATATTTCTTTCCCCTTCCTGCATCATTTCTTGTTCATTAATCCCATCTAGATTTCAAATCACCATTGTTGTCTTGTCTGCTTCATCTGTATTTTTGTTGATCTTGTGATTTGTTACTGATCCTTGTGATACTGTATCAACTATGGGCTGTTTCTCTCTAGCTTTCACTGGTGTATGCTGACTACTCTCCTTTCTTCAATTTCTACATTGTTTTTATGTTCCCTTAATCTGCATATATCTTCTTGTGCTCCTTGCATTCTTTGTAACACTTCAAACTGATTACCCTTTGTATCCTCTTTGGATATTTGTTTCTGATTCCATTTTTGTTTCTTTTTTCCACCCAATCTTTGTCTGGCCTTTCCATATCTCCTATTTTCCTATATATGAAATTCCTCATCCTTACCAGCCACTGCCTTGTCATGTGTTTCCTTCACTCTTTCCTGCTTTCCTTCTGTATTTCCTTGCGACTTATCTTACATGTTATCTCTATTCTTTCTTTTCTTTTCCTGCTGATCATCATTCTTCCTCTTTGGATCTAGCTCCGGATGCAAAATAAAGCACTCCTGTTCATTATTCCCCTTTATTTTTCAATTTATACAATATTTAGGGACATGATCATATTTGATCCAAATCCATTTTCCACCACTTCTCCTGTTTGCTTTCGCATCCCAATGTTGATATGCTTGGGGAACTCTCCTAGCAGATCTACTTCCACCTTGACTCTAGCACAACTGGATCTTGTTCAATTCTTTGTTTCCATATCAACTTGAAGAGGTTTTCCCGCAGCAGCAACAAGAGAAAAAACAACCTCCTTCATAAAGAAATTTGGCGGTAGTGAAGGGAAAGAAATCCAGGAAATAGCAGTCGTTGTTTCCTCCTCCAGATCAATCAAAGGATCCCATTTTAAAGTTCTCGTAGGGAATGTCCATTTCCTATATGATAGGTAAATACTGGTTTCGATAGTAAATTGACATAGCCCTCCATCGTAGAAGTCCTTACCAATACATGTCGATTACTTAGTAAACCAATATTGCATTCCCCTTTTAATTCACATTGTTTGGGAATAATCTTCCTCAACTCCTGTATATCCAGCGACCAATAGGAAAATATTTCCAATTACAGCATATTACAAGTTTTTCTTGTACATCATTTGCATGACTTCTTCCTCCTCCCAGATTAATCTGAGTTCTCCATGTAAATAAGTGATAGGTTTCATTGGCACCGACTTTGTGATGATAGGGTTGGGGCGAAGCATTGAAGCATAATCTAGTGGAGAATTGTTAACAGTATGGGAATTGGCAGCCTCGGGTGGAGGCTGTCCTGATGACGTGGTGGCCATTTCCACCGGAAATAAGCAAAAAACTTGACGGCGGTAGGGTTTTTTCGGTAAGGTTTTGATTAACTAGTGGTTTGGTTATTGATAGATGGTGAAAATAAATAAAGCACAACGTAAACAAGCTGAATAAAGTAAAGAGAAGAAATCTAAGCATTATGCCCAAGTTACACCTCTTAAGAAATATAAAATGGTCATTGTCAAATATAGAACCCAACTAGGTTGGGGTCGAATCCCATAGGAAATATGGCGAGAAACAAATTTTAATAGTGAGTATTCAGCTGGTAGTCAATATTTCTAAGGGGTTTCATAACCTAGTATGTTTATTGTATTAGTGATCTATCCCAGTGAATTTTATGCAAAACTGATGATTAAATTCATTTAACGTTTCTCGACCTACATAGATGAATGTCACTCTAAGTCCTCTTGGACTTTAAGTTTTTATATGTTTTCCCTCATCATTTCACTACGAGAACAAAAAAAAGACTTTTAGCGGGGGAAAATTTAGTCGTTACAAGTTCAAATCCGGTCGTCATAAGTCAATAACAACTAAAAAAAATTTGATCGTCACCAGTCACTAAAAGTCTTGACGTTTAAAGTTAACGATCGAATTTGAAATCTGGTCGTTAAAGATTCTTTAGTGACGACATAAGTTCTGATCATTATAACTCCTTTTAGTGACCAAATTTCCCTTCTCTGAATAGCATTGTGATTCTAAGAACGTTTAATTATAACAACAAATTCGCTCGTTATAAGTACCTTTTAGCAACAAAAATTTACCTTTGCTAATTATTGATTAACTTTCAACAACCAAAATATGATAATTATATGATTAATATTACTTAAAAAGACGTACATATTTAATAAAAATACGATTCAATCTATATCCAAATAAAGTTACAAAGTTTATCACAAAGAACTAAATTATTATAGCAGTAATAATATGACTATTCGAACTGTATTACATTTGTGTTTATCAATTCCTAACAAAAGAGAATATAATTGTAGCATATAGAAGGAACATCTTTAATCAACTCCTAAAATAAAAAGAAAAAATAAGTCTCCCTTCTGCAATTCTACCTCAACTTGTCCTTTCATATGTTTAGTTTCTTACTAACGAATTTAACCGCACTTTACACGGATTTGTTAGATTTTTGAGTATTAAAATTTTAATTTTTATTTTTTTTTCAAATATTGAACTAATTATATTATTCACTTTTAATTTCGTATATGTATTTTTCTATGACTTTTTGCCACTTAAGTATTTTCAGTCTTCTACAATGCTTGATTTTATATAACATATTCTAAGCGAAATGACAATTTTATTTTTCTGTAAAAGAAGGTAGAGAACGAATAAAAATTCAATAAAACTTGATTTTTTTTCGTGCATATTTTTAATAAATTTTAAAAATCAATTAACTTTTTATATATTTAATACAAATCTAATTATATGAATCTTGTATGCATTTTTATCTTATTTATTCTCTTTTTTTTTTCTCTTTAATATTTTTCTTTTCTCTGTTTTCCCTTCCTTACTTCCTTATCTGTTGTTTTCTATAAAAATATCAAGTTTCATATTTTTCTTCTTCTTCGAACTCCCTAATAAAGATAAGTAATCAAAATATAATATTTTTAAATTTTAATATAAAGTATAATAAAATACTAAATATCACATGCAAACATGCATGTTATATATGGAATATAAATAAGTATATATATTATTATGTATTACTTATTCAATTTAATTAAAAAATATAAAAAGAAACTTTAGTTGGAATATGAAAAGATTGAACAGTTTAACCAAACAATAAATTATTAGCAATATAAAAACTAAGAACCAACACAATGTTATATATTGATTTAATAATTTTTTTACCTTCAAACTTAATAAAAAATTTTAAAATCTCTATATTAATTCAATGCCTATATCTTTGTATTGATAGTCATTTTTTGAATTTTTTTTTTCGTTTTACTATATGTTTTGATTCTTTTCATTACTATCCCCCAAAATAATTACTAAAACATATAGCTTAGTCTTATTTATCTTTCCTACAATTTTAATATTATTCATACATAATAATAATTGAACTTAAATGATTTAAAACTTCTAAAATCTTAAGAATGAAATGAGAAAGGCAAGAATTATTGTTCATAATATCTCTTCTTCTTTTTTTTTTCCAATTCTAAAGCTTGAAATTTTAAATTCAAGAGAATTATAGAAATTATGATAAAGACAACAAAATGAAGAAAAGTAAAACTACTTCTATATATTTTACAAATTAAATTTTATTGTTCATAATTCATTTATGAAATATTCAGATGCTTCCACTTTGTAGGAAAAATTTACAAATTTTTTTGATTCACTCTTTTATTCTCTTGACCATCTCTATTCTTTTATCATTTGATAAATATAATATATCAAATTCAAAGTATTAGAATATCATAAATTTAAGAAACAAAGAGTTGAAAATTCCTACTGAAAATTAAATAACAACAATAATAATAATTAGTATTATTATAAAAGAATTCCTTGCTTACCCTGTCATCTCGAGAACCTCCATATTCATTAGTATGGAGGAAAATTTGATATCTCAAAAAATATGAAGAAAAAAAACAAAAGAAAAAAAGAGAGAAAGAAAAAAACAATTAAGAAAAAGAAGAAGAAGATGAAAATTAGCATCCAACCACTTCAAATGCAATTGTTATTTATAGATTGATTAAGCCAGAAGAATTAGTTAAAAGGGACTTGAGAAGACATATTATTAAGTAAAACATGCAAATAGATGGAGGTTTTTTTAATAACTCATGAGATATAATTAGATGTAATAAATATGATTTTTTAAAATCATTAAATAAATTATTAATAAAAAGAATGAAGGAAAAAAATTTTTAAAAAAAAAAGAAGAAAAAAGATAAATAGGATCCTTGACCAAAGAAGTGCTACATCACTTCTCTAGTACATTGCTTTATATAATATATAGATACTTGCTTTGCTGCTCTGTTCTTTCTTTAAGGGTAGGTTCATTATTTATCTATTAGAAAAACACATTAAACAAAATTCTTAATAGCTACTGTATTTTTCTCTTTTTCTTTTCCACAAAATTAAGATTAACTATAATGAAAGCAAATACAAACTTTAGAATTGTCCAAATAAATTTATTCAATGGGAAAGCTAAATTTATTGAAATTGTCCAAACAAATAAAATAATATTTATTCAAAAAAAGACTCCAAGAATAATTAATATTGAACAAGCAAAAATATTGAAATGAAGATTAACCACAAAAAAGCAAAAATTACTTCTAGAAATTATGAATAAATTTATTTGACAAGATCATTGTCAAAAGAAAGCAAATACACCTGTAGTTTATTCACCTTATAATAAACTTAAATTGACTTGAAAGAGTTGGTTCGATTTTTTGTCCATGTGGAAGAAAATTACATGTGCCAATTTACTTGGTTAAAAATAAACTTGGAGAGAAAGAAAAATTTGTAGAGGGCAAATTTTATATTTAATTTTCCTTTTCTTATTTTGTGCTTGGAGGCCAAGTTTGGTCATCTATAAAAGGATGACCATTATTTATTGTAAATCCATCCCAAAAATCATAGAAAATACATTGTAAGAGTAGAGAGTTGAGAGAGCAATTCTATTAGGTGTATTTGAGATTTCTCCCCTTTCTTTGTTAATAATATAAAGACAATTGTTCTCTGGTGGATGTAGGATCATTCTGATTCGAACCACGTTAAATCTTGTATTCTTCTTTATTCTCTCTTTCACGTTTTCGCTAACAATTGGTATCAGAGCCAAGATTTTATCTAAGTATGCTATGTGGTTGCAGCATAGTCTGAACTTCCATATCAGAAAAGAATTACTTTGGTTTTTTGTATTTCCAAATACTATCTATAGTAGAATAGGAAAAACAAGTAACAATGAGTTCCATGAAGTTTGAAATTGATAGGTTTAGTGGGCGCAACAATTTCAATATCTGAAAGATCCAGATGATGACATTACTGCGGAGGGAAGGTTCAATCCATGCTATTGACGAAAAGTATCCCGATGGCACATTGGATTCCGACAAGGAGAAGATTGAAGGGGATGCATTAAGTGTAATCCAATTGTCCCTTGAACCTAATGTGCTCTGTGAAGTGAGTACAAGTACTGAAGAGATGATCAAACATTTATAGGATAAACTGCAAAGACATTACCAGGACCGATCGATGACAACAAGGATTTTGTCACAATGACGTCTTCATACATTTAAGATGGAGTTAGGTACTTTGTTGCAAGACCATCTAGATGCATTCAGTAAACTTGTCATGGACTTATAGACTGCCGGAATTAAAAAGAATGAGGAGACACTGACATGTTCTTTGCTATTTTCATTGACTTCAAAATATCATGATATCGAGAATTCAATGATGTATAGCAAAGAGCCTATCATCCTTGAGCAAGTGCTGCAAGCACTTAACTCTTGTGATGTGTGGAGGCATTTTGATGGATACAAAGATGAGGAAGCTAGTAGGCTCTTTGTGAGAGGCTGGACTAGCCAACAGGGAAGGAGCAAATCAAAGCACAGATCAAAATCTTGTGTGAACAAGAAGAATGCAGAGTGTTGGGGCTGTCACAAGATGGGAAACTTTGAATGAAATTGCCCTATATCAAAGTCCAAATAAAAGGTGAGTGCATCCATTGTTAAACAGGTATATGATTCTGATAATGAATATGTACTAGCAACATCATACAATATAGAGTCTATGGCAACAAATGGGTATTCGACTTTGGTTGTACTCTGCATCTGACATTTCAAAGAGATTAGTTCAGCAGCTATAAGAAAAGTGGAGGAACCTTAGTAATGGGAAATAATGCAACTTGTAAAATAGTTGGCATTGGCTCAGTTCGGGTTCGCTGCCATGATGGAATCATGAGGACTATTACAAAAGTCCGTCATGTTCCTGATCTAAAGAAGAATTTGATCTCCCTGGGTACTTTGGATAAACAAGGCTACAAGTACATGAGCGAAGGAGGAACTATGAAGGTGACTAAAAGCTCTTTAGTCATGTTGAAGGCCAAGTTGGAGGATGGCCTTTACACACTTGCAGGATGCACCATTGTTGGCTCTGTTAATGCATCTACAGTGCAGTTATCTAATGATGATAAGGAAAGATTATGGCATATGAGATTGGGTCATATGAGCACACGAGGACTGGAGATGCTGAGCAATCGCAACCTTTTGAATGGTGAGAAGATCATCACACTTGAATTTTGTGAGCACTGCATTCTAGGGAAGTAGAAGAAGACCAGCTTCAGTACTAGCAAGCACAAGACAGGAGGTGCTCTAGACTACATCTATTAAGATTTATGGGGTCCTTCTAAGCTTCCATCGAAGGGAGGAAAGAGGTATATTCTCACATTCATTGATGATTTTTCACGAAAATTTTGGGTGCATTTCTTGAAGGAAAAAAGTGATGTTTTTGAAGCATTTAAAGAGTGGAAGATTTTTGTTGAGAATCAAATGGAGCAAAAAATCAAGTATCTTCGCATAGACAATGGATTGGAGTTTTACAGTGAAGAGTTTAATGATTTTTGCAAGGTTCATAGGATTGCAAGACATAAGACGATCAGGCACACACCACAGTAGAATGGAGTTGTTGAAAGGATGAACAAAACTCTTCTTGAGAAGGCTCGTTGTATGCTCCTACAAGCCAAAATATCCAAAGTTTTTTAGGCTGAAACAGTTCACACTGCTTCTCATATTGTCAATCGATCTTCAGCATCATCGATTGATTTTAAGACTCCAAATGAGGTATGGACAGTTGAACCCTCTAACTATTCATATGTGCGAGTATTTGGGTGTCCATTTATTATCATGTTAATGAAGGAGAACTTGAACCAAGGGCTAAGAAGGCCATATTCTTAGGTATGTGGATGGAGTAAAAGGGTACAAGCTTTGGTGTTTGTCTTTACTCAAATTTGTAGTTAGTAGAGATGTTACCTTTGATGAATCCTCTATACTTGATCCTCGTAAAGTTTCTATGGAGTTGTCAGGAAATGAGAACAATGAGAAGGTGGAGCTTTCCAAGGAAAAGGATCAAGAGACTCAAGTTGACGAGTCAAAAGATGCAGAACTTGAAGAACTTGTTGTCAATGAACCATACACAATTGCAAAGGGAAGGGACAAGAGGCATATATGGAGACCAGAACGCCTTATAGAGCAAGAAAATCTAATTGCATATGCGTTCGTAGCTACAGAAGAAGAGATTAAGGATCTTGAGCCCTCCTCATATATTGAAGCAAATTCTTGCAAGGATTCTGCACAATGGAGGTTAGCCATGACGGAAGAGATGGAGTCTCTTCACAAGAATCAGGTATGGATCTTAGTTAAAAGGCCAAAGGAGAAGAGGACAGTTGGATACAAATGGGTCTATAGAAAGAAAGAGGGAATTCCATAAGTGGAAGATGCTAGGTTCAAGGCAAGATTGGTTGCAAAGGGTTTCAGTTAGAAGGAGGGAATTGAATACAATGAGATCTTCTCTCCAGTCGTGAAACGTAGCTCAATTCGCTTGCTACTAGCATTGGTTGCACAATTTGAATTAGAGATTCAACTAGCTTGATGTCAAAACTGCTTTCTTGCATAGTGATCTTGAAGAGACAATCTATATGGATCAGCCTGAAGGTTTCCTAGCTGAGGGAAAAAAAGATCATGTATGTCAACTGAAGAAGTCTTTGTATGGTTTGAATCAATCCCCTAGATAGTAGTACAAGAGGTTTGATGCATTCATGACTACACATGGATTCTCAAGGAGTGTATTTCATAGCTGTGTGTATTACAAGAAGATATCAGGTAACTCAATAATTTATTTACTATTGTATGTTGATGATATGCTTATTGCTGCTAACAACATCAAAGAGATAAAAGAAACCGTTGAGCAAGGAATTTGACATGAAGGATTTGGGAGCTATAAAGAAAATCCTTGGAATGGAGATTTCAATAGAAGACAGTGTTGTAGATCTTTCTCAGAAGAGGTACATTGAAAAGGTTCTTGAGAGATTCAATATGCATATGAGCAAGTCTGTTAGTACACCATTAGCTCCTCATTTTAAACATTCAGAGTTACAAATGCCTCAGTCCAAGGATGAGGTGGAGTATATGTCAAAGGTTCCTTATGCTAGCGCAGTTGGTAGCAATATGTATGCGATGGTGTGCAAATGTCCAGATATTGCTCAATTTGTAAATGTGGTAAGCAGATACATGGCCAACTCAAGAAAGAGACATTGGGAAGCTGTCAAGTCGATATTGAGATATCTCAAAGGAGCTGTTGATGTTGGCCTAACCTTTCAAAAAAGTGATGAAGGTATTTCAGTTCTTGGTTATATGAATTCTAATTATGCAGGGGATCTTGACAGAAGGAGGTCCACAACTGGATACATCTTCACTCTAGTTGGCAATGCCGTTAGTTAGAAATTGAATTACAGTAGATTGCGCTCAGTTTACAACAGAAGCAGAATATATGGTAGCAGCCGAGGCAGTGAAAGAAGCTATCTGATTGAAAGGTCTAGTGGCAGAGTTGAGTTTGGTTCAACTGGAATCAACTCTTAAATGTGATAGTCAAAGTTCTATTCATTTGATTAAAAATCAAAGATTTCATGAGCACACCAAACACATTGATGTCAGATTCCATTTTATTCAAGATGTCGTTGAAGAGGGAGCTATCAAGGTCGTGAAGGTTATCACAGATGATAACATTGTATACATGTTGACTAAGATAGTCTCACTGTTATACCCTAGAATCCCAAAGATTAGACCCGGGGGTTGAAACAGAGAAAAGTTGAAATCTAGCACCAGGCATCAAGACGGGTTGTGAGGTGACCCCTTGGGGAAACCCACGAGTCGTGATGTGACTAGTGGTGTAGCCCAAGGGATGAATTTTGAAGATAGGGAAATGAGATCCCCACGGGCATGACCACAACTTGTGGTCAGGCCCCACGAGTCGTTAGGTCAGTCGTGGGGAGTGATGAGTGAGAAAAAAAGGGAAGAGGGCAGTGAACCTAACAGAAGGACCCCACGAGTCATGGTCAGTCATCACGATTCGTGAGGAGGGTCGTGAGCAGCAGGGTAAAAATTCAGTCAAGGATGAGGCAGTATACAAGACGAGTGGTGATCACAAGTCATGGTCATCTAGTAATGAGTCATGAAGTCTTCAGTTATGAGCTCAGGATACCTGATGACTAGTGTACTTCATCGATTGTAGCACGAGTTGTGGCCATAGAGGACGAGTCGTTAGGTCCCTCGTTGGGACCATCTGGCAGTTATTTTCTGCAAATTTAGTAAGGGCTATTTCATAATTCCTAAGCTTCTAAGGCCTAAACTTCATCGTTTTAAGTTATGAATGATGAATTTTAAAGGGGTTAAGTTCATTTTAGGCCTTATTCATTCATGCATACAAGAGTGATAGACTAAAGATGTGATCAAGGAGATTCCTTCAAAGTTTTCGCCAATTTCTTCACGGGCTAGCAAAGAAGTATAAGAATCAACTACCATCAGGTATGTAGGGTTATGAATGGGTGAATCCTTTCGCACAATGCTAATCCCTTTCTAAAGTATGGAATTCCTATATCTAATCTATAGGGTTTTAACCCAAATGCATGAATTTCCTGATTCTTTATATGGGTATGATCTAGATATGTTTCTATGATTGAATTATGATTTATGGGTAGATTTTATATTGTTTTCAATCAAAAAGCAGGTTTCTAGTTTTATAAATTAAAAAGCCCATTAAAGAGAAGTTCATGAAAGATGAGAATTATGATAAATATATGCTGATGATGAGATATTAGGATGAAAAATATGTTTTCAAGCTACCCATATTTATAATCATGTTTTTGATGTGAATTGAGTATTTCTAAGCATGATAAAGCATTGGGCAATACCCGCATGTTTAAGTGTGATTGATAATTTCTGAATTAAGCTTACCACATGATTTTGGAGCAAAGACTCTCAATTATTTTTCAACTTGTGGTATGTTTTGAGTTAAAGCTTCTCATATGCATGATTTCAGCTTTGAGATGTATTTGATTTATGAGCTTCGTCAATAGATGATGTTGAGCTTCGTTGAAAAATGATGTAGAGCATATTCATGTTTTTGGGAGTAGTGTCTAGCACCGAGTAGACTAAGGGTCGATCGCCCTATGCCTCAGAATTAAGCGCCAATGTAGGTTTGTGCTTATATATTACTTTGGGACCTCCTTTGTGAGCTATCCCCTGCCCTATTGGGCCACAAGCTTGGACGACTCTTCCCACTTGAGTGTGATAATTGGGACCATGTAAGCTCTATCGTGGTATGTCCGTTAAAAGAGGAGTCTCCCATTGTTCCTCATGATTTCAGTTATACATGTCCATCATTCATGAGATTTATATATATCTATGCATGTTCTAAAGCAGGTTTGGCTCAATGTTTAGTTTTACTTATAAATATCAGATTTCAGCTTTTAGTCAATCGATCCAGATATGATGTTATGTAATGTTATGATGAAATCATGATTTCAGAGAGAATGCATGCAAGCCCTACTCTCAAATTCTTAATGTTTATGTTTTACATTATGCATTTTCTTAAAATGATTTTTACTTACTTAAGCGGTTTTACTTACCCTGCATACTTGGTATATTCCACATACTGACCGTATACTGAATGCATACTCTATGTTGTATCATTTCATGATATAGAACCTAACTCTCAGGTTCAGCCCCGTTCATAGTCAGCTTTCAAAGTTAGCATTTACATTGTTGGTGAGTCCTCATATCCTGACTAGGATATTCAGATTTTCCTCATGTATTTTAAGTTTCAATTTGTTGAGTTAGTTGGGGTCTTGTCCCATCAGCTCGTCATGTTTAGAGGCTTTTCAGACATATGAATGTATTCGAATTGTGTATTATGATATTATGATTGATTTAGACATTTGCTATGATTATCTTGTTGATTTACTTAGTTTTATTAATCGAGTTAGATGTATGCTTATGCCATGGGTTGACTTGGAGTCTCTCGGGGCTTCTCGTCCCGTTTAGCGATCCGGGCCTTTGCTCGGGTCGTGACAAACTGGTATTAGAGCACTACATTTGAAGTGCCCTAGGGTGTCTAAAAGCCGCGTTAAGTAGAGTCTTTTTCATAAGTTTGAAGCGTGCCATATTTATGACGAAGAGGCTACGAGATGTTTAGGAAATGTTTCCTTCTTTCATGATCTATATCGTGCGATGAAAAGTCTCCTTATCCTTTTACGTGCTATTTGCAATTGCAGAATTATGGCGCCACGAAGAATGAATGGTAGGAGGAACGAAAACGGAGATATCCACGAGGATGGAAATGGTAATGGGCACCAGCAGGCCCCACTAGTTCAGGAGCACCACGCATCGGAGCTAGTTGCCCATGCTGAGTTTCGGGAAGCTATTCAGATGCTCGTACAGGCCTTGACCGTTCAGGTCAATCATCAAGCGGTTGTACATGTTTCGCAAAATGGCAATGCAGCGGTGGCTCGAGACAGAGACTTCTTGAGAATGAACATGCCAGAGTTCCTCAGGTCAAATGTAGATGAGGACCCGCATGACTTCATAGATGAGATTTTGAAGATCACCCAAGCCATGGGGGTGAATGGAGTTGAGTGTATGGAATTGGCCTCGTACCAGTTGAAAGAGGTTACGCACATCTAGTTTCACCAGTGGAAAGATAGTAGGGGCGCCAGAGAAGGCCCTGTCACTTGGGAAGAGTTCTAAGTTGCATTCTTAGATCGGCTCTTCCCTAGTGAGATGAGGGAGCTAAAGGCAGCTGAGTTTGTAAATTTGACGCAAGGGAGAATGATGGTACAAAAGTATTCTCTTGAGTTCACTCCCTATCAAAGTACGCCCCAGAGTTAGTAGCCGAACAGAGGGCGCGGATGAGCAGGTTCATTCATGGAGTAGCTGGCTATTTGGACAAGAATTGCAGGACCTCCATGCTCCATCAGGATATGGACTTCCCTCAAATAGTGTTATATGCGGAGCAGATGGAGGCGGTGCATATGAGGGAAAGGGAGGCAAGAAGGCTAGGATGGATAAATATAGATTTTCTCATCCAAGGTCAGGTGGTGGGCACCGACAGCAGACCCACCAGATATCATCAGCCCAGTATCTTCAGCACTGAGTGTGCCATCTAGATTGAGGCATAATCAAAGGGGGCGAGCATTAGGCTCTAGGGGTCAGAGTAGCAGACCCGTAGATTCTAGCATCCCAGCATGTCGTAGGTGTGGTTGGGGGCATATAGGCCAACACTTAGTGGGTACAAGTGCTTGTTCGGGTGTGGGAAGGCCGGACACATGCTTAGATATTGCCAGAAGCGAGACACGATCAGGATGGGGGCCGAGGCCTAGTTTCTAGTTCAGCAGCCCTTTCCTCACGCTCAACACGTCAGGGGGCATCTACCAATGCAGGTGGCGGTCAGTGCCAGAATAGATTCTATGCCTTAGCATCCCGCCAGGAGTAGGAGGTCTCCTCAGATGTGGTCACTGGTATGTTACAAGTTTTTCATATTGATGTTTATGCCTTGTTAGATCCGGGGGCCACCTTGTCTTTTGTGACACCTTATGTGGCCAATAGCTTCAGAGTCAGTCCTGAAGTCTTTTCAGAACCCTTCTCAGTTTCTACTCCAGTAGGTGATTCAGTTATAGCTAGACAGGTGTATAAAAGTTGCCTAGTCTCAGTCCTTCAGAAAGTCACCTCAGTAGATTTGATAGAGTTAGCCATGACTGATTTTGATGTTATCCTCGGCATGTATTGGCTATTTGCATGTTATGCCTCAGTTAATTGTGGAACCCGGGCAGTAGAGTTTAGATTTCCGAGTGAGCCAGTCTTACAATGGAAGGGTAGTTCAGCTGTACCTATAGATTGTTTCATTTCCTACCTTAAGGCCAGAAAGATGATTTCCAAGGATTTTGTGTACCATCTAGTTAGGGTTAAGGATGTTGAGTCTGATACCCCAACTATCCAGTCATTTCCAGTAGTACTTGAGTATCCGGAGGTCTTTCCAGATGATTTACCGGAAATCCCTCCCAAGCGGGAGATTGATTTTGGTATTGACCTTCTTCCCGATACGCAACCTATATCTATTCCTCCCTACAGAATGGCTCCAGCCGAGCTAAAAGAGTTAAAAGAGAAGTTGAAGGACCTGTTAGATAAGGGTTTCATTAGAACGAGCAAGTCCCCATGGGGCGCCCTAGTTCTCTTTGTCTGAAAGAAAGATGGTTCTCTTCGTATGTGTATTAATCATCGAAAATTGAACAAGGTGACCATCAAGAACAGGTATCCTCTACCCAGGATTGATGATTTATTTGACCATCTTCAAGGTTCCAAGTGTTTCTCAAAGATAGATCTTAGATCCGAGTATCATTAGCTAAGAGTTCGGGAGAGTGACATTCCGAAGACAGCCTTCAGGATGCCATATGGTCATTATGAATTTGTGGTTATGTCTTTTGGACTAACAAATGCTCCTGCATCTTTTATGGACTTGATGAACAGGGTGTTCAAGCCATACTTGGATATGTTTGTGATTTTGTTTATTGATGACATCCTGATATATTCTCGGAGCGAGGAGGAACATGCCACCCATTTGAGAATAGTGCTTCATACTCTTAAGGGTCATCAGTTATATGCCAAATTCAGCAAGTGCGAGTTCTAGTTGAACTCAGTGGCAGTTTTGGGCCATGTGAGGGTATAAAGTGGATTCTCAGAAAATAGAGGCGATGAAAAATTGGCCTAGATCGGTGAATCCTTCAGATATTTGGAGCTTCTTAGGTTTAGCCGGCTATCATCGGAGATTTGTGAAAGGTTTCTCATCTATTGCAACACCTTTGACCCAATTTATTCAGAAGAAGGTGAAATTCCAATGGTCAGAGGCTTGTGAGAAGAGCTTCCAAGAGTTGAAGACCCGACTTACCTCAACACCAGTGTTAACTCCACCGGAGGGTACTGATGGGTTCTAGTGTATTGTGATGCTTCAAGGATCGGACTTGGGTGTGTATTAATGCAGCATGGGAAAGTGATAGCATATTCCTCTAGACAATTGAAAGTTCATGAGAGGAATTACTCGACCCATGATCTTGAATTGGCCGCGGTGATATTCGATTTTGAAGATATGGCGACATTATTTGTACGGGGTCTATGTGGATGTGTTTATGGACCATAAGAGCTTACAATGTGTGTTTACTCAGAAGGATCTCAATCTTCGGCAAAGAATATGGTTGGAGTTACTTAAGGACTATGATATGAGCATCCTTTACTATCCGGGAAAGGCTAATGTAGTAGCATACACACTTAGTAGACTCTCTATGGAGAGTGTGTCTCACATGGATGAAGGGAAGAAGGAGCCGGTGAAGGATATGCATCGATTCGCTAGGATGGGGGTTAGGTTGGTTGACTCAACCGATGGTAGTGTTGTTGTTCAGAATGGATCAGAATCATCCTTGGTGACTGATGTGAAAGCTAGACAAGATGAGGATCCAATTTTGGTAAAGCTAAAGGAAGCAGTTCAAAATCAGAAGGAGGAGGTCTTCTCCAAAGGGGAGATGGTGTGCTTCGGTACTGAGGTCGCTTATGTGTTCTGGATGTTGATGATTTGAGGATTCAAATGTTGTAAGAGGCTCATGGATCTAGGTATTCTATCCATCCAGGTGCCACTAAGATGTACCGTGACTTACGGGAAATCTATTGGTGGAATGGCATGAAGAAGGACATCGCAAAATTTGTAGCTAAGTGTCCAAATTGTCAACAAGTGAAGGCCGATCACCAGAGAACAGGAGGCGTGCTTCAGGATATCAGTATCCCTACTTGAAAGTGGGAAGAAATCAATATGGAATTTGTCACAGGTCTACCACATACTCATCGACAACATGACTCCATTTTGGTTGTAGTAGACAAGTTGACCAAGGCTGCTCATCTCCTACCGGTCAAAACCATCGATTTAGCAGAGGATTATGCCAAACTATATATCTAGGATCTAGTTCGATTGCATGGAGTGCCCTTATCTATCATTTCAGACAGGGGTACTCAATTTACCTCTCAGTTTTGGAAGTAGTTTAAAAAAGGACTAGGTACTCAGGTTAAGCTCAACACAACATTTCACCCGCAAACGGATGGTCACGCGGAGCGGACAATTCAGACTCTTGAGGACATGTTGAGAGCATGTATAATTGAATTCATAGGTAGTTAGGATGATCATTTGCCTCTTATCGAGTTTGCCTATAATAACAGCTACCATTCCAACATTCAGATGGCTCCGTTTGAGGCTCTCTACGGCGGAGGTGTAGATCGCTCATTGGTTGGTTCGAAGGTGGTGAAGTAGCAATGATAGGGCCAGATTTGGTCCATGAGGCTATGGAGAAGGTTCAGCTCATACAGGACAGGTTGAAAATAGCTCAAAGCAGCCAAAAGTTCTATGCCGATGTGAGAAGGAGAAAATTGGAATTCAAGGTGGATGATTGGGTGTTTTTAAAGGTATCTCCCATGAAGGGAATGATGCGGTTTGAAAAGAAGGGAAAACTCAACCCTCGTTATGTTGGCCCCTACTGGATTGTGAAATGGATTGGCAAGGTGGCATATGAATTGGAGTTGCCCTTAGAATTATATTCCATGCATCCTGTATTTCATGTATCGCTCTTGAAGAAGTGTTTGGACGATCCAACCCTAGTGGTCCCGGTGGACAATGTTGGTGTGAAAGACAGCCTTAGTTACGACGAGGTTCCGGTAGAAATACTAGATCATCAGGTTTGAAGGCTCAGGAACAAAGAAGTAGCTTTAATTAAAGTGTTGTGGAGGAATCAGCATGTTGAAGGAGCTACGTGGGAGGCCGAAGCGGATATGATGGCTAGATACCCACATTTCTTCTCTATCGTCTTAGTTTCATCTTGAGGTATCAGTTTTGCTCTCAGATTCTATTTAGTTTTCATGTTTAGTTCATGTGTCCAAGATTCTTTTATGTATATGGATGTATGTATGATTCATGAATTCAGTTCAGTTATGTAGTTTGAATCGGAGGTGGTTATTCCGTCAGTTTTCTGCTTAAATGATCAGTATTTGAATATGATAATTGCTTTTCTCTACTTTTCTGTGTGCTTTTCAACATTCGAGGACGAATATTCCCAAGGGGGAGATATTTTTATACCCCGGAAGTCCAAAGATCAGATGCGAAAGTTGAAACGGAAGAAAATTAAAATTTGGCATCAGGCACAAAATGGGTCGTGAGGTGACCTGTGGGAGGAACCCACAAGTCGTGATATGCCTCGTGGTGAGGCCCAGGTGAAGAGTTTGAAATTTGTGAAATGAGATCCCCATGGGCTTGACCACGAGTCGTGGTCAAACCACACGATTCGCGGGATAAGTCGTGGCCAGCAGGCAAAGGTTTAATTGAGATTAAGGCAGTGTATATGACGGGTGGTGACCACGAGTCATGGTCACCAGTAACAAATCGTGAAGACACCCATTACGAGCCCCAGACACCTGCTAGACAGTGTACTTGACGGATGATGCCATGAGTCGTGGCCCAAGGCGACGAGTCGTTATGTCCCTCGTGGGGACCGATTGGCAGTTATTTTTTGAGAATTTAGTAAGGGATTTTCCATAATTTCTAAGTTCCTAAGGCCTAAACTACGTTGTTTCGAGTTATGAATGATGACTTTTAAAGGGGTTTAGTTCATTTTAGGCCATTTTCATTCATGCATGCAAGATAGAAGGTTAGAGGGGGGGTGATCAATCTTGTTCCTCTTCAAATTCTCTTTAATTTCTCTTGGGCAATCAGGGAAGTGTAAGAATTAGAAATAATCAGGTACGTAGGGTAACGAATGGGTGATCTGTTCACACATATGCCCAATCCCTCTCTAAAAGATAAATTTCCACGTCTAATCTATGGGGTTTTAACCCAATGCATTAATTCCCTAACTCTCTACATGGGTATGATTTAATTATGTTCTTATTAATGAATTATGATTCATGGGAAAGTTTTACATTGCTTTCAATGAAAATCATGTTTCATGTTTGATGAATTTAAAAGCCCATTGATGAGAAGTTTATGAAAGATGAGATTTGTGATGAATGTATGATTATGATGAGATATTGTGTTGAAAAGCATGTCTTCAAGCTATCCATGTTTATAATTATGTTTTCGATGTGAATTGAGTATTTTTAAACATGTTAAAGTATTGGGAAATGCCCACATGTTCAAGTATGATTTATGATTTCCCGAATTAAGCTTACCACATGGTTTTGGAGTGAAGACTCCCAATTACCCAATTATTTTTCAGCTCATGGTATGGTTTGAGTTAAAGCTTCTCGTATGCATAGTTTCAGCCTTGAGATGTATTTGATTACTGAGCTTCATCAATAGATGATGTTAAGCTTTGTTGAAAAATTATGGAGAGCATATGCATGCTTTTTTGGGAGTAGTGTCTAGAACTGATAAGGCTAAGGGTCGATCACCCTATGCCTCAGAACTATGCTCCAACATAGGTTTATACTTATATATTACATTGAGACCTCCCTTGTGAGCTATCCCCTGCCCTTTGGTCCAGGAGCTTGATATCGATATCATAGTATTGTCCCTAGTCCTGGCAAGGCTTTTGAAGGCTCTACCCACTTGAGTGTAATAGTTGGGACCATATAAGCTCTATCATGGCATGTCGGTTAAAAGACTAGTCTCCCATTGTTCCTCATGATTTTAGTTATGCATGTTCATCATTCCTAAGATTTATATATCTCTATGTGTTCTAAAGCAATTTTGACTCAACATTCAATTTTACTCATCACTATCAGATTTCAGCTTTGAGTCAATCATTTCAGTTATGATGAGATCATAATTTCAGAAAGTATGCATGCAAGCCCTACTCTCAGATTATTAATGTTTATGATTCACTTTATGCATGTTTTAAATGATTTTTATTTAGTTAAGCAATTTTACTTACCTTGCATACTTGGTATATTCCACGTACTGAATGCATACTCTATGCTGTATCATTTCATGATACAGGACCCGGCACTCGGGCTCCGCCCCGTTCATAGCTAGTCTTCTGAGGTAGCATCTTATGTCTGTTGGTGAGTCCTTATCTCCCGAGGACTAGACTTATTCAGATTTCCTTTATGTATTTTCAGTTTTAGCTTTATTGAGTTGGTTGGGGTCTTGTCCCATCAACTCGTCATGTTTAGAGGCTTTTCAGATAAAGGATGTATTCAGCTTCGGATTGTGTATTCTGATATTATTTTTATATTTAGACTTATGCTAATATTACCTTGTTGATTCTTCAATTTTATTGGTTAAGTTACATGTATGTTCATGCCATGGGTCGACTTAGAGTCTCTTGGGGCTCCTTGTCCCGTGTCGCTATCCGAGCCTCCGTTCGGGTCGTGACATTAAACCTAAGAAGAAAATGGAACTTCTTGTCTCTTTCTCTTCCCCAAAAAATGTCGTATCTTCTCTAACAAATGCCCTAGCAATGTATTTATAAGCTTGGTAACAAATTCCCTTTTTTCTCTCAAGTAACTCAGCTTTTGAATTTAGAAAAATAACTCCCAAATAGAGGTTGGCGCACCCTTCACCTATCTCGCTAGACTTGGCTTGAATTTCTTCTGAAGTTTGGCTTCTAGTGCACCACTTTAGCCATCTTATCAAGGTGTTAGTTAAAATTCTGCAGTTCAGGTGTTGGCGTGCCACTTCTCTCAATGCACAAGAGTATTAGAAAATTCTCCAAAGTTTGATTTCTCTCTGGCGCGCCACTTCCCTCAATTGACCAAGGTGTTGCTCAAAATTCTTATGAAGTTTAGTGCCTGGCTTGCCTCTTCAGCCATAGCACCAACTTGAACACTATTTCTCTGAAGTTTAGTGGCTGGCGCACCACTTTTGCCATTTTACTAGGCTAAGTTTTCCTTTAATTCTTCTTTTTTCAGATCTTGCACCCTTTTTGAGTATTTTTCCATGTGTTACTTGCAAATATCAACTAGATACATCTATTAGCTCTTTCCACAAACATACATTCATGCAACCTTACATTTTATAAGGATAATCTTCTCAGAACATGATAAAAGTTGGGTAAAATGTGACAAGTGGATGTAAGAATATGCCCAACATCATTGATGTCACCCAAATTACACCTTTGAATGAGATATAAAGCGGTTGATGTTTAAATACAGAACCCAACAAGGGTTGGGGTCGAATCCCATGAGGAATTAGCGAGGACCTCGATTAATGCTTTTAACTAATACTATTAGTTTAGTTATTTCCAAAGGGGGAGATTGTAACAGGAAATAACTTGAAAACAGTATGTAGCAATGAGTAGATTCTTGAGTTAAATTGATTCTATTCAACAAGTGAATTGACTAGGATTGTGTTCCCTATGACTTCATAACAATAAGGCGTTTTATACTAGTGATTTATCCTAGTGTTTAGCTTGCAAAATCGGTAAGTTAACTTCACCTGAATAGTTGGTCCCCTAATTAGATGATTATCACTATGTAACTTGATCCGTATGCGGGAGTATACTTGATTAACCCTTAACTTTGATATCGGAGTAGCTATTTCCGACAAGGTCAAGCTTTTAGATGAGGGTTGATAGCCTCAAATCTCCATTGTTAATCTCTTTTCTCATTCATTAACCCCTTGATCCGGTGAGTAAGAATAAGGAAAATTTCAGCGCTTCCGACCGTCAAGAAGCAATTAAAATGAAGGGAAGAACAATACAGGAATAAACCCTATTCAAGATTCACTAATTATTTTGGCTACTAATTCATCATGGTTATCACAAGCCTAGTTATGGGATTTAGCTACGCATGCTTGAAGAATTATAATTAGCAATTGTGGTTGAAATCATAATTATGAACTTATAAGTAATTGTAGAAGAAATCACACTCCTTGAATTAATCAATAAGAACCCAAGATCAATAATCAAAAGTTGTTTTACTCTCAAAACTTTAAGAACAAATCAAGACAATGTGTTTCTTGGTCTCCAATTACCAAACAAAAATCTGAAAACTATGGTTAAAAATTCATAAACTGTAAAAAGAAACCTAAATAAAGTATTTAAAGACATAGAATAAATCCTTTCCTAACTAAATAAAGAAGTCAGGTCGATAGTGATGACGACTCATTAGGTGATCTAACGAGTCATTGAACACAGTAATGGCTCGTTCTCAACAAATCTTCCCTCTTGATGACAGCTCACTCAACTACTCGTTAAGTGCAACAATGAGTCGTTAGGTCTCCATTGCTTCAGGGACCAAATTTCCAATGTTCTTAGTGATTGACCCTAACTTCTCATGACAAGTCGTTAAGTCTCATGATGACTCATAGCTCCTTCCATCACCACTCTCAATACTTTTCCAATATTTTGCGCTTTCTTTTAATGGTTTCACAGGATGAGTCATGGAGTCAAGTGACGAATCGCTGAACCTCTCATCAAGTGTCTCAATTGTTTTGCTCAATTTCTACTTCCAGTTCTTACGATTGTCCTAACGAGTCGTTATCAGTCTTGACGAGTCATTGTGTCAACTCGTTGTCACCATTGTTTTCAGCCAGAAGTTTGTGATTCAAGGCTTCTCCTAGGTGCTTAAGGAAAAAGTTGTCAAGTGTCATGACGACTTGTTGCCTCATTGGCAGTTTAGCCTTAGACCATTTTTGGCTTATTTTGCCTATTTCACTTTCTGGACCCGTTTCCCGTTTCCCTAAAAAACTTAATACAAACATATTATATATATATATATATATATATATATATATAAACATACATGGAATTAGCATATTTTCCTAGTTTTTAGCATACAGATGGCACATTACCCGACGAGCAGATTTTCACTGCGTCCCAGGATCTCATTTCATGGTTTGCAGCTTCGCTAATTATCTGGTGAGTGATATGGTATCAGAAGATTTATCTTTTCACCAGTGAAAGAAATTCATTTATGATATGTGGAAGTTTTTCTAGGATGAGCCTTACTTATTCTGCATATGTGCTAATTGGGTTATTCGGAGATGTGTAACCCCGGGTGAAATGTTGAGCATATTGGAGGCTTGTCACTCATCCCCTATTGGGGGTTATCACAGCGGGATTCGCATAGCCCACAAAATTATGCAATGTGGTACAATTGGCCAACCATACACCAAGATGCATATTATTTTGCAAAATCATGTGATGCATGCTAAAGGAAAGGAGGTATATCATGGAAGCATGAGCTCCCTCTTACTCCCATCGTTATTGTTGAGCTGTTTGACATTTGAGGAATTAATTTTATGGGTCCGTTTGTGAGCTTGAATGGGATGAAATACATACTTGTAGATGTGGACTATGTTTCTAAGTGGATGGAGGCAATTGCGCTTCCAAACAGTGAAGGTAAGAGTGTCACAGCGTTCTTGAAGCGTAATATTTTCTCCAGATTCGGGACTCTTAAAGCAATCATTAGTGATGGGGGTTCGCACTTTTGCAATAGATTGTTTCAGAGTTTGCTTGAAAAATATGGGGTGAAACACAGGGTAGTAACACCTTATCATCCACAATCCAGTAAAAAAGTTGAGGTCTCCAACCCGGAGATAAAGACCATCTTAGTGAAGACTGTGAATGCTAACTGAACAGATTGTTCTAGAAAGCTGGATGATGCATTATAGGCTTATCGGACTGAATTCAAGACCCCTATAGGTATGTCTCCTTATCAGCTTGTGTATGAGAAAGCATGTCATTTTCTGGTTGAGAACAAAGCCATGTGGGCACTCAAAAAGCTAAATTTGAATTAGAGCAATGCTGCGAACTTGAGGCTTGATTAGTTGAATGAGCTAGATGAGTTTCCTTTGAAAGCTTATCAAAGTTCAGAAATTTACAAAATGAGGATGAAGATACATCATGACTGGAAGATTAAGCAAAGAGAGTTTAGCCTTGGAGATATGGTGTTGTTATTTAATTCTAGGCTTCGCTTATTTCCTGGTAAGTTGAAGTCCAAGTGGTTGGGACCATTTCGAGTGGTCCAAGTATTCTTCTATGGTACAATTGAGTTGTACAATCACGAAGAAAATGGTTCAAGGTGAATGGCCAATGGGTGAAACCATATCTAGGGAAGAGTGAAGAAATCAAACTGGTGGACCTTAGGGGTCTTGGTGAAGTCTGAGTAACCTGGGGACTTACGTCGTGTCACGACGTTAAATCAGGCGCTGCATGGGAGGCAACCCATGGAGGCATTTTGGTGAAGTCTGAGTAATCAAGATACCCGCATCGTGCCGTGGTGCTAAATCAGGTGCTTCTTGGGAGGAAACCCAAGTTGTAATTATAATACCAATATAGTGTTTACGTGTGTTGATATGTGCAGGTGATTAAGATGAAAAATCTAGAGATGGAACAAAAATTTTAAACCTCAGAGTCTGGTGCTAGAGAGCACAGAATGAGTCGTTACCTAACTGAACGACTCGTTAAGACCAGTTGTGACTACTGAAGCCGAAAACATTAAAGTATAGAAAGTTAGTGATGAATGACTTAACGAATCATTCGTTCACTCGACGAGTCGTGAAGTACATTTCCTGACACAACTGAAAGTCCACGAAGAGTATAGGTCAACGATTCAAGCCACGACTCTTTAGGCAACATCACGAGTCGTTGGGTTAGTCGTTAGGTCCCAGGTAAGTTTTCTCTATTGGATCATAAAAGGACAACATAATGAGTCATGGTCATGAGGCATGACTCGTTACATGGGTCATGGCGTATATGCATCATTTCAAATTTCCTGACCTGACCCACGTGCAATTGGGTAATCTGATTTCATAAACATTAAAACCCATGATTTTTTCCCAAAATTACCCCACATTCAAATGCCTATAGTTCCCTCCCCCTTCCTCACTTCTCATCTCCAATTGCACACACACATAGGCACTGACACAGCATCCAGGTCCAACATCACCATCAATGCCCACAATTTGTGACCCACAACTCTCAAATTCTCATCTTCTATCCTCGAACATCCTAGAAATTGTAAGTATTGAAATGCTACCTATATTAGCTTCAACCTCCTCATGCTTGTAACTAGTGTCAATATCTGAATTTAGTCCCAAACATTAAAATCCTAAGTTGCCATGAATTTAATTGCCTAAAATGATGAACACTAAAAGTATTGAACTAAATGGCTTGTGTTGATGAGTTTGTAGTAGAATGTTTAAACAATTGAGGTTGTAATTATTATTAAGCTTAGGTTGGCTTGGGTTTCATACACCCATTGAGTAGGTAGGCATTATGATTTTGGTAAAGAAGCTTGGATTGTTTTTCCCTCCCAACTCCCGCTGGAATAATTTACAAAAATTTGATATGGGTGAAGTCTGATTAACCCTATACATTGGTAATGAACTAAGGGTAAACAGGTTGCTCAATGATGACGCCTCATGTAACGATTCGTGGGCCTGCCTAAAGAGTCGTTACATAACTCGTCATCACTGATAGTTAAAGAACTCTTAAGAATGAGTTGTGTAACAAGTCGTGGTATCACCTCATGACTCGTGATGTGACTCGTACTGAGTGAAAAAAAAAATGGTATTCTGAAACTACAGAGCATGATTGACTTAACGACTCTTAGCCACACGCAACGACTCATTACGACAAGTTGTTAAGTGTACTAGAGATATTTGAACATACAGACCACGGAGGACTTCACGAGTCGTTTCCAATGACAACGAGTCATTAGGTTTTTCGTCCTATCTGTAGGCAATCACTAAATTAACGTATTCACATACTCTAATATTGGATAGTAACGGTTATTCCACAGGTACAATGGCACCAAAAGGACTCCTAAGAAGGGTCCGACCAAGAAACAGGGGCAGGAGAAGGGCCAGCCCTTGACTTACACACTAAGAGACAAACCATCATCCTCAGAAGAGTTAAGTAGCACGGTTGAGGAGTATCATATAGATGAGGAATAGCTGGAGCAACGATCGACTAGGGCTAGTACTAAGTGCCCTATTAATCCGACAACCATGGTCGCATCTCCGACTCCAATCACAAGGGACCCACCCAGCTGGGAGGACAGAAATGATGGGGCCTCGGCCCCAAAGGATCAGGAGGGCACTGCTAAGAATGATGATGAGGATGCCAATGAATCCTATTCCCAATAGGAGATTATTAATAATGAGGAGATCAAAACCTCAGACACCTTTCTACACCAGCCTCAGAGAATGGTGAGAAGATGGTATGCTCCAAGTATGAGGGAAATCTACAATCAGAACGTTACTCCCAATGATAAGGGCCATCCTAAGAGAAGCATTTATGAAGAACCAAGGTTGGTCACTATAGGGTTCAAGGACCTCCAGGATATTCAAGCACTGTTTGACAAGTACCGGTTTGGGTGGTTGAGTGAGTTGTCTGGCAGTTACAGCCCACCATTGGTCAGAGAATTTTATGCAGCATATGTGGCCATGCTACCAAATCAGGCCGTGGGAGGCCAAGACTGGAGGAAGCGTCCTGCACTGACCCGTGTTATGGTAAGGGAAACTCCAGTGGACATATCTAAGTGCACCATCTCCTGCATGTTATATGGTCCAGAGTATGAGCCTCCGATGAACACTGCTAAGTTTTATCATCGACTGAGTGAGCTATAGAAAATTAAGAACAAGAAGTTGAGCCACGGGGATAGAAAGAGGCAGTATACATGGCTAGCCCGAATCATAGCCACTCAGGGTACATCGGCGGAATGGTTGAATGGACTGGAGGTATAGATTAAGAAGGCCCTTTGAACTTTTAGGCCAAACTATGGTGGTTATTAGTGCGATATAGGTTGGTATCAACTAGCACTAATAATGTCGTATCACCGGATCGAGCTGTACTGGTAGCTAGTATCATGGAGGGCTATGCAAATAACTTCCCGAGGTATATAGTTGAGGAGATCCAGGAGAGAGCCATCATGGACAACACAAGTATACCCTTTCCATGACTCATAGCCCGGCTTTGTAAGGAGTCACAGGTCCCAGAGTTTCCATCCATAGATCAAAAATTTGAGGTGCACAAAATTACAGACATCGGGTTGATAAGAGATGATACGAACCCGATTTCCAAGGCTAGGAGTTAGGCGGCCATATCCACAAGGGCAACATTACTAGTTGAGGCATTTAGTGGGGGTCCTAAAGAGTGATGTTGCGGGGTTCGTAGAGATTGAGACAGATCATCGGTGTCCCATGAGACTGGTAGCCAGCCTAATTCTACCATTGCAACAGATGTACCATTAACCGCCGAGGTCCCAGAGTTATCATCCACTGCACCAGCAGCTCGTCCACCCTTTACATCACCTCTTTCCTCACCGGTCGGCCTAGTCACGATCTCCCAGCATTTTATTACCGACATGGATAGGCGGATGGCGAAGGAAGAGAAGCAGCAGGCTTACACGACGTTTAAGGTGAATTTTCTAATGGAGCAGGTTAAGCCATGGGTAACGAAGGAATTAGAGGGCTTATCTAGGACATGGCATGATAGGTTGGACGCCTTCGAGAGGCGGATGGATGAGCTCCTTGATAAGTTACAGGCACCCGAGTTTACATGATGGTATGCAGAGGTGGCGGCCCTCAAAGCTGAGTTGCGAGAGCTGACAGCATGACAAATACCTGCTATAACATCGCTGGTGCTCCCAGTAGCGGAGAATGAGAGTGAGGAGGAGCTACCTCCGGTATTTGATTTCAAAACCGAGGAGCCTATAGCTCAGGAAAAAGGGAAGAGACCTCGAGAAGAGGTAAGCGAGGTGAGAGTGTTGATATGCTATAAGAGCGAAGCGGGAGAAGAGTGATGTGGAGGCAGCACTGAAGCTATCTAGAGATGAGGTTCGAGAGAGGGTCGAGATTGATGCTGCGAGAGCTCGTGGAGCGGGTACGAGCTCTATTGGTTTAGAGAGTGCGTTGGTTATCCCCGGTGCCATAGGAGAGGAGATTAGGGGTGAATATGAGCCTTCCACCGACCAGGCCATAGGCGTCTAGGTTGTACAGGTATGTTCCCTATTCCCATATTTTACTTTTCATATGCGTGGAGTGATGTGTTGTGAGTTTATAGTGCTTTCAATGATTAAAACTGAGAAAATAGCATGGACTTAGGTATGTTTATATGGATATGAGGAACTTTTCCTTTGATTTCAGGAAAACTAAGTGTTGGTGCAAAAATGTGCAAAAGAAGCCTAAAAATGCAGAAAATTAGCCAAAGTACAAGTCATACATTGATTGTACAAGAAGTTCTGCGAACCGTGATGAAAGTCAGAAGGCTGAAGTAAAAAGAAAGTAACATATGACTCTCAGAATGAGCTGTACCAAGATGGTATGAGCTGTAACTAGAGTCATAGAATTATCCAGAAGAAATTGCACAAAGGCGGTCACTTGGTACAGATGGACTCACAAATCATAGCACTAACATACGACCCATACCATGAGCTGCGGTGAACTTCAGAAGATTCTTCAATAATTGGTAGAACTTCAGACACTACAGACAGTACGAGTCATAGAAAGAAGGTATGGGTCATGCCACAACACTCATGGAAAATTTCAGAAGATGTCAGAGTTCTCAAGGCCAAACAATGAAAGCACTATACGACTCATAAGATTAAGGTACAAGTCATACCAGCCTACCAACACTTAGCCAAATCTGCAGCAACCAAGGTCATATAAGAAGAAGGTATGACCTATACAATCCTGCTACAGGTCATAGGTCCAGTCGTGACACAGTCGACCCAGATATGGAGAATTCCCTATTTTCTTAGGAAAGGTTTCTAATGTCTGTATAAATAACTTTTATGTTTTATTTTAGCTAGAGAAGGACAAAACCGAAGTATTAGATATGTGACGAATAATTTTTGTGAATTTTTATCCAGTTTTGAGGAGCAATTCTTGAGATCAAATTCTTGATTTCCTACATTGTTCTTGAGATTGTTCTTTGAGATTCAGATCTGGTTTTCTTCCAATTGTTGCTGTAGGTATTTAATTATGTGTTTGTCTATAAATACAAATTGTTATCTTACAACCATGAGAGGCTAAAACCTCCACAACTAGGGGTTGTGGGAACCATGGTGGATTAACAAAATAGGGTTACACAAAAGTGATTCAAAACCAATGCTAAACGTTTGTATTGTGTTCTCTCCATCTTTAAATGTTTCTTAATGGTGTACAACATTAGGAATTGCCCAAATTCTTTACTTTCTTGAACCTAGAGAAGTAAAGATTAGGAAAAGAGAATTACAACAAAGCTTTGGTCTTTACGATCATTGTATTAACTTAAGTTTTGATCGCAGGATAGTTAAATTTAGAACATGTTAATAATGGTTAGTTTGAAATCACATATGAGACTTGACCCAGTAATCGAGTACAATCATCCAATAGGAAAAAACTAGTCATTTTGATGAACCCTAGTTATCAGTTCTACAAGTAAGCATTTGGAATGATTCGCGTGTGTATACCCGAAGTAGTTATGAACCCATGGGAACACTTACCCTAGTTTATTGTAAATCTTGATTTAAATCACAAATATAATCTTGTTTTGATCTTGTTTCCTTTAAATTCCTCCAATTTGGAGATAACTCATCAACAAGTTCGATAACCGCCATTAGTCTAGATCTTACCCTATTTCCTGTGGGTTTGACCCCAACCTCTTAGTTGGGTTCTTTATTGACAATGACTGCTTCATACATTGTCAGGAAGTGTGAGTTTAAGCATTTTCAAAAAGTGGTTCCATTGCCGGGGAATACGGCTAAGATTAGATTAATTGCTTGTATTTGACTTTTGATTGTTATTTCCTAAATTATGTTTTCTTTTTGTTTTTGGATATCCACAGGTAGTTGCTTGGTGAATGCCAAGTACTCGTCGGAGTGGAAACCCCCTGATTCCATTAGATCTCAAACTTGAACGAATACTGTGAAAGATAGAAAAACAAGAGCATAGAGATGCCCGTATTGTTGAAGAAACTAGGCAAGCCGAGCTAGCTCGGCAAGCTGCACTTCAGGATATGGAGGATGCTTGAGATGACGTTGTTAATGCTGGTCAACATGAAAGGGGAAATAGAGGCCAAATATATGCCCCTCAGTTCTTCGATGAAGATGGCCCAGACATTGATGAAGTCGGGTCAACCGGAGCTATCATACCACCACTACTACCTGCTGGGGAAAAATTGGATATCACTAGCACCATGATCTAGTTATTGAACATGAAACGGGTGTGTAGTAGTCATGAAACTGACAATGCCAACCTGCACCTGATGAACTTCGTGGGAATATGCAAGGCGTACAGGTTTCCCGGGGTCAACCAGGATGCTATACGACTAAGACTCTTCCCCTTTTCTCTATCTTGCGAAGAAACATTATGGTTATCGAAGTTGCCCGATGAATCCATTACAAACTAAAGAGAGCTCAATCAAGCTTTCTTAGAGAGATTCTTTCCACCCTCCAGGATGTTGTAGCTTAAGGATGAGATCTAAAATTTCCAACAACTAAAGACTGAGGCACTTCATGAGACCTGGTTGAGGTTTAATAAGAAGTTGACCAAGTGCCCAAACCAAAAAATTCCTGATGATAGTCTGTTGGAGATTTTCTATAGATCATTGAAGAACAGTACAAAAGCAGTAGCAAACACAGTGGTGGGAGGAGCTCTGATGGGCCATACCTGGGAGCAAGCTTCCACAATTCTAGACAGAGTAACCAAGACAAACAGAGCATGGCACACCTGAAAAGCAGAAGCAATGACTGGTACATATGTTGTTGGTTTGACTACATACTAACAAAGGAAAGAAGAAGAACGTGATAAGGAATTGGATTTTATGCTCACATCGTTGGATTTGATTACTAAGAACATTATGGGAGATGGAGATAGAAAGGTTAACACAATGTGGATACAGGGACAGGAGACAGAGCCAGACCGCTCAGATTTCGAGGAGGAGGCAAACTTCTTCGACAACCAGGTGGCAGGGTTTTGAGCCAACACCCAAGGGTCTGGACAAGACACTTGGCCCCAAGGTTTTGAAAACTAAGGTTGGAACCAATATAGAGACAATTACAATCAAAATGGGTACAGAGATAGAAGCCGAGGTTGTGAATACAAGGGAGATTGGAGAAGGAATAACGGTTACCGCAACAACCGAGCTAGATTGTACGTGCCTCCTAATGCACATGAGGAGGAGGCTGGACAGTTGAAGTTAGAGAGCATGATGGCTGAGATGATAAAGAAGGTCAGGTCCATAGTTGATCAGTTGAAAGACATCCATAGTGATATATCAAGCATGGGTCAGAGAGTGGAGTCACATGCAACAGCTATCAAGTAGATCGAATAGCAGCTAGGGCAACTGTCAGCATCTATGAACCCTAGGAAAAAGGGTACACTACCTAGTAACATAGTTTAGAATCCAAAGAAATGATGGTCACTACATGGCTTTGATGACTAGGATTGGAAAGACTGCGATTGATCCCCCCCCCTCTACCGGTTGTAGTTGAAAGGAAGAAAGAAAGCGTGATCAAAGATGAAGAAGATGTTGCTGAGAAGGAGAATAATGAGGATGCTGAGTTGACTGAGGCTCCAAATGTTAAAAATAGGCCTGAAGCTGATCAAGGAGAAAAGAAAGGAGCTACGCAAATTTATAAGGCTATTCCACGACCACCACCACCATTCCCTCAAAGAATGAAGAAGAAGGCGGAGAATGGTAAGTTTTAGAAATTCTTGTTAATGCTAAAACTGTTATCTGTAAACATACCATTGGTCGAGGAATTGGAATAGATTCCAGGATATGCCAAGTTTATGAACGAACTTGTTACGAAGAACAGGTCTGTGAGCTATGAGCCTCTAGATAATGTGCACCATTGTAGTGTTATAGCCTCATGGGTCCTTGCCCAGAAGAAGGACGATCCAGATGCCTGCACTATTCCATGTATAATGATAATGTTGAGTTTTCAAAGGCACTCTGTGATTTGGGAGCAAGCATCAATTTGATGTCGTTGGTTGTGTTTAAGCAGCTGGGCTTGAAAGCCCCCACACCGACTACTATGCGGCTACTGATGGCCGACAAAACTGTGAAAAATCCAGTGGGGATCCTGTTCGATGTGCTTGTTGAAGTGGATAGATTCATATTTCCAGCAGACTTTGTGATCCTTGATTGCGAGGTTGATTTTGAGGTCCGCATCATTTTGGGGAGACCATTCCTTGTCACTGGGAGAGCCTTAGTAGACATGGAGCTGGACAAAATGGAAGTTCAGACTCAATAAATAAGAGGTCACCTTCAACATCTACCAGTCAATAAAGCAGCTGAAGGAATACTGAGTTGTCTCAGAAATCGAAGATGAATCCGAGTTCCTTGATGAAGTCTGATTAGTCAAGAGACTTGCTTCATGATGCAACGTTAAATCAGGCATTTTTTTGGGAGGCAACCCAAGTGGTGGTTTGGTGAATCCTAAGTAGGCGAACCACTTGTGTCGTGCGGCGATGTTAAATCAAGCACTTCTTGGGAGGCAACGCAAGTTGATTAACTTATGTGTGTTCAGTGTGCAGGGGAAACAAAAATAGGTGGCAGAAAAATGGCTGAACAAGCAGGTGCTACGGGTTTCAGTACGACTCTTGAGAGGGTTGTACGAGTCGTGGTGAGAATCAGAGATATGTTTCAGTGCATTAGTCCAGGGTACAGTTGGTCCTACGATACGTAACCTCATTATACGGGTCGTAGTATTCACTATGGCTATGAATTATGAAAGAAATGGACCATAATGAAAAGAAAGACCTACGAGTCTTAGTACAAATTGTACGCCCATAGTACGAGTCCTAAGATGTGCTCATAGGTCCACAGATAAGTTTATTAATCTCCCTGTTACGGGTCCAAGGGATGAGTCATAGCACATTCTTACGACTCGTTGTACAAGTCGTGATGGGTCAAAAAATTTAAATTTATCCGACTCGACCCAGATTTTTAAAAATTAGCCCTATAACCTATATAAGCTCAAATGTTTCTTACTTGCTCGAATTCTTCACTTGCTTGAGCCCAGAGAGGTAGAGATTAAGAAAAGAGAACTACAACAAAGCCTTGATCTTGATAATCATTGTATTAACTTGAGATGTGGTTGCAGTATAGTTAAATTTGGAATATATTGATAAAGGTTAGTTTGAAATTGCTCATGAGACCTGACCCGGTGATTGAGTGTAGTCATCCAATAGGGATGAACCAGTCGTTTGGATGAACCCTAGTTATTAGTTCTACAAGTAAGCATTGGTATTGATCACGAGTGTATACCCAAAGTAGTTATGAACCCATGGGAAACACAAACCCTAGTTATTCTTAATTATTGATTTAAATCATAATTTCAATCGTTGTTTTAATCATTGTTTTCTTAAAACCCCCAAATTGGAGTAACTAACCAATAAGTTCACTTACCGACATTAGTCTAGATTTTCCATATTCCCTGTGGATTCGACCCCAACCTCTTTATTGGGTTCTTTATTTACAACATCCACTTCATACTTCAGCAGGAGGTGTGAGTTTGAGCGTTATTGCCAGGGAATACAACTAAGACTAGATTAACTGCTTATATTTGACTTTTGGTAGTTATTTCCTGAATTACTTTTTCGTATTGTTTGTGATATCCATAGGTTGTTGCTCGGTGAATGTCAAGCACTCGGAGTAGTGGAAATCCCCTGATTCCGTTGAATCCCGAACTTGAGCGAAAATTGCGTAGAATGGAGAACCAGGAGCATAGAGATGCCCATATAGATGAAGAATCTAGGCAAGCCGAGCTAGCTTGGCAAGCTGCACTTCAGAATGCAGAAGATGCTAGAGACGAGGTTGTTAACCCTGGTTGGCATGGGCGGGGCAATAGAGGTCAAAGATTTGCCCCTCGGTTCTTTGATGATGAGGCCTAGACATTGATGAAGTTGGGTCAACTAGAGCAATTGTACCACCATCACTGCCCGCTGGGGCCAAATTTGACATCACGAGCACCATGATTCAACTGTTAAACATGAAAGGGGTGTTCAGTGGTCATGTAGCGGATGATGCCAACCTGCACCTAATGAACTTTGTGGGAATATGCAAGGCGTACAGGTTGCCTGGAGTTAGCCAAGATGCCATCAGACTCATATATTTCCCCTTTTCTCTATTAGGGGAAGCCACCTTATGATTATCAGAGTTTCCCAACGACTCCATAACCAACTAGAGGGAACTCAAGCAAGCTTTCTTAGAGAGATTATGTCCCCACCCCCTCCAGAATGCTGCAACTCATAGATGAAATTTATAATTTCCAACAACTTAAAATTGAGGTACTTCATGAAACCTGGATTAGGTTCAAGAAGAAGTTGACAAAGTGCTCAAACCATAAAATTCCAGATGACAGTTTATTGGAAATTTTCTACATGTCTTTGAATAATAGTACCAAAGTTGTAGCAGACACAATGGCAGGAGGAGCATTGATGAGTCACACCTGGGAGCAAGCTACTACTATTCTTAACAGGGTGACAAAAACAAACAGAGCATGGCATACCGGGGAGGCAGACGCAGTGGCTGATACATATGTTGTTGGTTTGACTGCAAACCAACATAGGAAAGAAGAATAACGTGACCATGAGTTGGCTCATATGCGCACATCGTTGGATTTACTTACTAAGCACATTATAGGAGCTAGAGCCAAAAAGGTGAACGCAGTGGGGACATAAGGAAAGGAGTCGGGGTTAGACCACTCTGATTCTGATGAGGAGGCAAACTTCCTAGACAACTAGGTGGTAGGTTTTCGAGCCAACGCCCAAACGTCTGGAAATACACTTGGTGCCAAGGTTATGCAAACCAAGGTCAGAACTAATACAGAGATAACTTCAACTGGAATAGGTACAGGACAAAAGCCGAGGTTGTAAGCGCAAAGGAGACTGGAGAAGGAATGATGGCTACCGCAATGACCGAGCTGGAGTGCATGTGCCTCCTAATGCACAAGAGGGGGAGGTTGGACAGTTAAAGTTAGAGAGCATGATGGGTGAGATGCTGAAAAAGGTGAGGTCCACTGATGATCAGTTGAAGGAAATCCGTGGTGATATATCGAGCATGGGCCGGAGAGTGGAGTCCCATGCAACAACTATCAAGAAAATTGAAAAGCAACTAGGGCAATTGTCAGCATCACTGAACCCTAGACAGAAGGGTACACTACCTAGTAACACAGTCCAGAACCCAAAGAATGATGGCCATTGTATGGCTGTGATGACTAGGAGTGGTAAGACCACAATTGACCCCCCTCTACCGATTGTAGTTAAATGGAAGAAAGAAAGTGTGATTGAAAATGATGACAATAGTGCTGAGATGGAATGTGCTGAGAATGATGAGTTCCCTGAGGCCCCAATTGGTGAAAAAGGGTCTGAAGTTGAACAAGGTGCAATGCAAATTTACAAGGCTATACTATGACCACCACCACCATTCCCCCAAAGAACGAAGAAGAAGGTAGAGAATGGTAAGTTCCAGAGATTTCCTGTCAATGCTCAAACAATTATTTGTGAACATACCATTGGTTGAGGCGTTGGAACAAATGTCGGGATATGCTAAGTTCATGAAGGACCTTGTGACAAAGAATACATCCATGAGTTATGAGCCTGTATATAAAGTACATCATTGTAGTGCCATAACTACATGGGTCCTAGCCCAGAGAAAGGAAGATCTGGGTGCTTTCACTATCCCTCGCACAATTGGTGATGTTGAGTTCGCAAGGGCACTCTGTGATCTAGGAGCAAGCATCAATCTGATGCCATTGGCTATGTTTAAGCAATTAGGCTTGGGAGCCCCCACACCGATGACCATGTGGCTACTGATGGCCAACAGAACTATGAAGAAGCCAGCAGGGATCTTGTTTGATGTTCTTGTTATAGTAAATAGATTCATATTCCTAGCAGACTTCATGATCCTAGATTGTGAGGTTTATTATGAGGTCCCCATCATCTTAGGGAGACCATTCCTTGCTATTGGGAGGTCCTTAGTAGATGTAGAGCCTGGCCAACTAAAGTTCAGACTAAATAAAGAAAAGGTCACCTTCAACATCTCCCGGTCAATGCAACAACCAAAGGAATATAGTGTAGTCTCAGCGATAGAGGATGAATCTGAGTTCCTTGACAAAGTCAGAGTAGTCAAGAGACTTGTGTCATGCCGCGATATTATATCAGGCATGATCTTGGGCATAATTGCATGCCCAAGTGCTACTTTGTAACTCAATTTAGTCTTGTTTATCTACTTATTTATATACATTCTCATGTGATTTTATGTAAATGTGAATATATACTAACCAACATGATTAGTCCTTGTTTTTGAAGGTTAATAATGCATTTTGAGGAACTAATTCATGATTTTGTGAAGTGGAGGAATGGAATCAAGAGCAAAACGTGAAAGTCAACAAGAAAACATGCAATAACTGCACCCTGCGCGATAGGGGCTGTGGCACGCTGCCAACGCGGCAACACTTGGCCAAAAATTGCATTTTTTGGCACATTCCAGTGAGGGTGCGCGTTACCTCCATCTCACGGAGGCAAGGCTCCGCGTTCACCTCCGTGACACGGAGTTGTTCCACCACAGGACAAATTTTGAATTTTTTTAGCATAGTATAAATTGAACCCTTAGCTTTTAAAATCATGGGACACGCGATTTTCTGGAAAAACTGAAGGGAGGCGCGAAGGATACTTGGAGAACTCCTCTTGGGTTCATCTTTTCTTCATTTCTTTTCATCTATTCTTGTAAGTAAACTACTATAAATATGGTTTTGAGTATTTGTATAAACATGGGTGGCTAGAACCCTCCATCTAGGGTTGAGGCCATGGATATGATTGTATTTGCTTAGATTCATTTTGGGTTGAGTTGTTAGTTGTTGTTTTGTCTTACAATCTTTATTATTGTTGTTTTTATGCTTGATCACCATGAAAATAAGTGGGCTAAGCATAGGTGAAATCTTGGAAGAGCAAACCTAGGCAAGAACATAAGATTGTAGGAAGCAAGTTCTTATCTTTTGATAGGATTCGCGGTTAGGATAGGAATATACCTAATTTACCTTGCTTGGTTGATAAAATAGGAAGATAGAAAGACACCAACTTATAATTGTACTCCACCACTCGAAGGAGTAGTTTTGAAGCTAAGTTTGGTTAAATGGTTGGAGGTACAGAAGTCCCCAATCAAGGGCATAAACCCCATAAACCACATCCACGTAGTGAATTGCCCACGAACTATAAATGACATCCTCGCTCAACGATGTAGTAGTGAGGCTAGTTTGTCGTGTTTAAAGGTTTGAAAGACCATGAACATGCAATTCCAATTATGTGAGACAACAATTGATAATTTCATACATAACCCATTATGAATTGTAGCATTGCATGATTATCCGGCCTTAACTCTAGTTTTATTTTGTATTGCTTCCAGATTATTTCGTGTCACCACTAAGATTTAATTATAATTTATCAAAAACTTCTAAAACTGAATTTTTTAACTAACACTTGAACTTGATAATTTGTTGAACCAGTCCCTGTGGGTTCAACATCCAGCTCTTAAAAAGGGCCACTATATTACTTGTACGACCCGTACACTTGCGGGCACATCAAGGCGCTTCTTGGGAGGCAACCCAAGTGGTGGCTTGGTGAACTCTGAGTAACCAGGCCACCTGCGTCATGCCTTGATATTAAATCAAGCATTTCTTAGGAGGTAACCCAAGTGACTTAACTCATGTGTGTTTAGTATACAGGGAAAACGAACACAAGTGGCAGAAAAATTGTTGAAAAAGCAGGTGCTACGGTTCTCAATACGACTAATGAGAGGGTTGTATGAGTCATAGCACGAGTCGTTGTGAGGATCAGAGATGTGCTTCAGTGCAGGAGTTCAAGGTACGGTTGGTCCTATTACTCGTAACTCAAGTGTACGGATTGTAGTACTTAATATGCTCGTGAACTATGCAAGGCATGGACCACAATGAACAGCAAAGACCTACAAGTCATAATACGAACCGTACCATGTAGTCATAATACGAACCATACCCACATGGTACGAGTCGTAAGATGCACTCGTAGTCCATAGGTAATTTTTTCAAATCTATGCATTACGGGTCCAAGGGATGAGTCGTGGGGCCTTTATACGACTCGTGGTATGAGTTGTGATGGGTCAAAATTCATGAAATTACCTGACTCAGCCCAGAGTTTTAAAATCTTCCCTCTAACTTATTTAAACTCAAATCCAAAGGTACCCTTCTCCCACGCACTCAAAATCCAAGTCACGAACGACACCCACAGCTCCCTCACATCCGTAACTCGAAAATCAAAGAAGAAATCGAGCAAATTTTTCTCAAAACAGCTTTGTCCAACCCTAAAGGCTAATTCCCAATCAAAGAAAGCAGCATTAAGTAAGTATATTGCTTTGAAATAAATTAAACTTATCTTCTTGATGTAATAATGCAAACCCCCTGCGAGTCTGATGTGTTGTTTGAAAATATTCAAAATAAGCAAGGACCAAAGGTGTGATTAAACTACGAACGATTAGGAAAGAAGATTGAAATCGACGAACTTGAACACTTCACTAGCAGACTGAGTTATGGGTAGTGATTAAGAAGGGGAGAAATGAGTAGCTTTAAAATGGGTTAAAACACATGCCTAAACCGGGTAAGTTTGAGTACCCAAAAACTTAAAATTGAAACCCCTGTAACTGGGGAAAAAATTAAGGCACGGACAGGCTTCACAAGCCTTCCTACGACTTGTGGTTTGATACTACGACTCGTAGGATGGCTCGTTGGGACTGTCCCAAGAAAAATTAGAAAAGACCAAAGGTATGAACTCTAGTACGGCTCATGGTTGCCACTACTAGTTGTACCAGGTATTCGTACCAAAAACCTAAAAAGGGTCAAGTCCATAAGTGATATACGATCCTTCCTACGACTCGTAGAATCGACCTACCGATCGTACCATGAGTCATGGAAAAATACAGAGAAATTGTTGGTAAAGGGGCGCCCTAACATGACTCATGGTATGAATCCTACCTTCATGGCACAAGATGTACCTAGGAGTTGTAATGTTCACCAGAGATATCATGGGTCTCTATATGAGTCCTACCTCCAAGGTACGACCCGTACTGTTGATTCGTGGTAATTTACAGAGGAACTTACTTCTTGATTTTCTTTCTGAGATATGGAATTCTAACTCTTTTTTTCTATAGGTACAATGATAGTCAAGCATAAGGCATCCAAACCAACTGCCCCGAGGACACTACATGATGAAAACTCTAAGTCTGATCAAGAAGGTAGCTCCCCTAGTGGTTCAGTAGAGGAGTATAGGGTCAATACATCAGACACCAAAGGGACCCGAAACACTAGAGCGAAGGCCAAAGTCCAAGTCGTTGCAGCTATTTCCACATCCACCGAAGCTCTCTAGCCTGAGGAGGGAGCTAAGGAAGGAAATCAAGAGTCGGGAAGCAGCTCTAATCCAGAAGAAGGATCTGAGGAGACCCAATCTAGAGAGGCGAGTGATCTCAGAGGAGGAGGCTCCTAATGCTTAGTAGAAGCAGATGCCACCTAGGGAGAATCGCACTATCCGGTGGAGAGTGCTAGGAGCGCAAGAGATCTATGAGCAGGGTATTTCTCTCACCGCCAAAAACAAACCTAGGCGAAGCATCCAGGAAGAATCCCAGATCCTTACGAACTCATTGAACGAAGTAGAGGAGATGAAGCGGATATTCAGTTTCTACGGCTTCAAATGGATGGCTAGAACTCCAGAACAGTACACTTCAAAGATAGTCCGTGAGTTCTATGCCAACTACTTGGCAACCATGAAGGAGAAGGCCATAAAGGGGTAGAAAGTGAAAGACCAGCCCAAACTGGAGAGTGTCATGGTCAGAGGTTGAGAGGTCGACATATCCGAGCACACCATCTCTCGGATCCTATATGGGCCACAATTCGTGCCTCCACTTGCCACGCCAGAATATGAGTACCGAGTGGAGGCACCAAAACAAATTAGGCAACTAGGTTTTGAGGAAAGAAAGAGGCAGCTACAGTGGTTGGCGCATTTTATTGCTGAGGATAAAGAGAAAGTAGAGTGGGTCACTAGTGGAAAATAGGTCAACAAAAGTTCGCTCAACTTCATAGCAAAAGACTGTTGGACATTAATGCACCACCGGTTAGCACCAACAGACAATGACAACACCCTAAGTGAAGATAGAGCAGCTCTGGTGGCGTGTATCGTGTCCAGATACCCCATCAAAATCCCGAGGATCATTGCAGAGGAGATGCAAGATCGGGCTATGGGATTGAGTAATATCATCCCATTCCCAAGAATCGTCTTTGGATTATGCAAAGAGGTAAGAGTTCCAGTGCGACGGGGTGAGGAGCTCTTAATTGGAAGACAGAAGATAGTGGACATTGGCCTGATCCGAGATGAAATAAACCTGGTGAGTCAGGCCTGACTTCCCACAGCAGTTCCACCGACCCAACCAGTAGGGGGCACACAGGTGAATGCCCCCACCTCACAAGAGCAAAGCGAGGCACCAGCTATATATGTTGATAATTCAGAGGCAGCTCCCAGCACTTCTGCTACACCATTTCCCAGCCATCCGAGCCAGACCCCAGTAGGGTATGTTCTAGTGCCCCAGGACTTTCTCCGAAAATTGGCCAAAAGATTGATGATGGCCGAAAGAAAAATCCAAGCAATGATGGATAATGTGAAGCCTTAGGTGAAAACGGAGATAGATACAACCGCACAGGCCCTGCATGTCAGGCTCAATGGATTTGAGAGCCGATTTAGTAGACGCATGGTAGAGTAGACAGATACAAGCAGCCTCCGGTAGGAGTTGGGAGCTCTTCGGAGCCAAGTGACCGAACTAACATCACAATAATTGACAGTGATAGTAGCTCCCACTCTTCCAGGCTTGGATGAGGAATTAAATGAGGAGATTGACTTGGCAACTTATTGGGAGCCCATGATACCTGAAAAGGAGAAAGGAAAGAAAAGGGTCTCCTAGGATGTTGGAGAAGAGAGCCTGAGGAAGAGAAAGAAGAAAGAAAGAAGAGAACGTAAGCGGGCACGAGTGGATAGCCTGCAGGATCATGACTCGCACATGTCGGAGTTGCAAGAGTGAGCTAGAGGAGCAGGCAACTCTACCATGGCTCAGCCCAAGCTTACTAGTGGCAGGGACCCTTTGGTTGAGCCACATTCAGCCCAGCACATCACAAAGGCCGTAGAGACGGCCAAACCTACTGAGGAGGTAACCACTCCCCCTTTTGACACACCATTGAGTGCGCTGGCCAATGCTAGCGCCACGATTATAGTGGAGGTACCTCCTCTGCACGATGACAGGTGCGATTAGAGCGCCATAGGTATGTTCCCTTTCCTCTGTTCTTGTAGTTCATGCTTCGGGGATGAAGCACAATTTTAAAAAGGAGGTGTACTTGTATTTTTTTGGATTTTTTGGATTCGTTCGAAGGGTTTTTCTTGCGGTGTTTCTTTTCCCTCGGGCATGCTATCTAGTAGAGCCGACATGTTTAAAATTTTATTTTCTTATTTTATGATTTTTATTTAATTATAAAGCAGCTTAGGAGTAAACAGCCAATGAAATTGCACTAGTTTTGGATTTTTGAAAAAAATTGACCCTGTTTAAAAACCCTATTTAAAATTTTTTGATGAATTAGCTGTGTACTTGCATGCATGATTTCTGTGGATCTTTTGATGTCATTTAGTGTATTAGCATGATTAGTCTTGTTAATCCATACATAAACCAAACAGGTAGAGTGAATATAGGTCATGTGCCATGAGTGAATGAGGTTTGATACTTAGTTCAGTACTGTGTTGAAGATCTAAAACTTGTCCGGTTGGTCTTTGCATAGGTTAAGGATGGTTGGTTAGGGTAAGATCATAGGCCCTTTTTGTTGAGACTACTTTTAGCCTAAATGACCCTACCAAACTCATATGATTCCCTTGATCCCAATTTTGAGCCTTTAATAAATCATTTTTCTTTTATTAACCGATGAACCGTACCCATTTTTTATAATGAACCTGTTTTGGCCCTGGTCCCTCCTTGGACATTGTGAACCTCAACTTAGGGTAAAATGCCTAAGTTGAGGGTGGTTAGAGTAGGGGTGCATAATTAGTGGGAAGGAGAAAAAAAGGGAGAGAAAAGTGAAAAGGTGAAAAATGAGATGTGGTGTGACAAACAAAAAAAAGAGATGAAAAATATGAAATAAAGAAAATTCAAAAAGAAAATAATTCTTGAAAAGGGTTGAAAACACATCACACTCACACAAGAGCATAAAAAAGGGGTGAAAAGGGTGGAAAAAGAAGGAAAAGAAAAAAAGGGTGAGATAGGTGAAAGATGGAGCCAATGTATGTAGTGCCAAAGAAGGGTTAGTCACTTAAAAAGATCCTATATTTATCATGTCCAGCCCTAAATCCTACATTACAAGCCAAATCAAGTCCTATAGTAATCCTAATCTAACCATCTGACAGACTGAAGTAGAGAAAATAAGGGCAAGCCTATGGTATATGATACACAGTATTTGAAACTTCTTTGTGAGGGTGAGAGTCTCACTTGTTTAGTCCCATTCCATATCTGTTACCATATCTATGAGTGGGGATTTCGGTTTTTGTGAGTGTACATGGTTTATTTCTAATCTTACCAGTGGTCTGTGTGAAAAGCATCAGTGATGACTTGATTGCCAGTTAATAGCTAGATGACATGTCTTGATCCCTGCTTATCATGTTTTATAGTTTCTTGTAGTGCATGTACTGATATTGGTTCACGGAAGAAGGGTCAAAAGTTGTTGGATTTATAGTGCAATTTTTGTTTAGTATTAACTGTAGTATCCTAGGTTTATTTTCTAGTTGAGCGTCGTTTTTATTTTTTTTCTTTTCTTTGCCTGAGGACATGCAAAAGTCATAAGTTGAGGGTGTTGATGTTCTGTGAATTTACAAAATTTTTGACGCTCAAAACTAAGAAAATAGCATGAACTTAAGTTTGTTTATATGGATATAAGGAACTTTTTCTTTGATTTTAGAAAAAATAAGTGTTGGAGCAAGAATGTGCAAAAGAAGCCTGAAAGTGCAGAAAATGAGCTAAAGTGTCAGTCTCAGTATGAGCCGTACGTTGATGGTACGAGCCGTACTGAGAACCGTGATAAGTTTCAGATGGCTGAACTAGGAAGAATGCAACCTATGACTCTCAGTACGAGCCGTACCACAATGGTATGAGCTGTAACTTGAGTCGTGAAAATATTCAGAAAAAATTGCACAAAGGCAGACTCTTGATACGGATGGATTCATGAATCGTGGAAACAATGTACGAATTGTACTAGGAGCAGTGATGAACTTTAGAGGATTTTCAGCGCTAAGCTGAACTTCACACAGTACGAGTCGTGTCTGGGAGGTATGAGTCATACCACAACACTCGTGAATACTTTCAGAAGATGTCAGAGTTCTCAGAGCCAGACCACGGAAGCAAAGCACAACTTGTAAGAAGCATTTACGAGTCGTACTAGTGCCCAACACTTAGCCAAAATTTCAGCAAGCCAAGGACTTATGGACAGTAGGTACGACCTGTACAATCCTACTATGACTCATATGATCAGTTGTGGCTCAGGCGGCGCCAGTTATGGGAAATCACCTTGTTAGCTTAGGAAATTTTTTTATGTCTGTATAAATATCTTTTATGTTTTATTTTCAGTATAAAAGATTAGAGAGAAGTTAGAGAGGCGTGAAATCAATAGGGATTCGAGAGAAAAACATAGAATTGAGTTGATTAACGTGTGATCAACCTTTTCTTGGATTCTTTCTTAATCTTTATCAATTGTTCTTGAGATTTTTCTTACTTATTCAAAGAAGCTTTTCTCTCATCTATTATTGTAAGTATTTAATTATGAGTTTAATTATGAATGCATATCACAACCTTGCAACTATGAGAGGCTAAAATCTCCATAGTTAGGGTTGTGGGAACCATGATGGATTAACAAGCTAGGGATACACAAAAATGATTTAAAACCAATGCAAAACGCGTGTATTATATTCTCTTTATCTTCAAATATTTCTTAACGGTGTACAACGTTAGTACTTGCCCGAATTCTTTACTTTCTTGAGCCTAGAGAGGTAGAGATTAGGAAAAGAGAATTACAATAAAGCCTTGATCTTGATGATCATTGTATTAACTTGAGTTGTGATCACAGAATAGTTAAATTTGGAATATATTGATAACGATTAGTTTGAAACCTCTCATGAGACCTGACCCGGTGATTGAGTATAGTCATCCAATAGGGATGAACTAATCATTTGGATGAACCCTAGTTATTAGTTCTACAAGTAAGCATTGGTATTGACCACGAGTGTATACCCAAAGTAGTTACGAACCCATAGGGAACACAAACCCTAGTTATTCTTAATTCTTGATTTAAATCATAATTTCAATCGTTGTTTTAATCATTGTTTTCTTAAAACCCCGAAATTGGAGTAACTAACCAACAAGTTTACTTACAGACATTAGTCTAAATCTTTCATACTCCCTGTGGGTTCGACCCCAACCTCTTTGTTGGTTTCTTTATTGATAATGTCCACTTCATAATTTAGAGGGAGATGTGAGTTTGAGCATTATAAGACTTAGAGAAATAACTCCCAGACAGAGGTTGGCGCGCACTTCACCCATCTTGCCAGACTTGGCTTGAATTTCTTATGAAGCTTGGCTTCTGGCGCGCCACTTCACCCATCTCACCAAGGTGTTAGTTAAAATTCTACAGTTTAGGTGTTGGCGTTTCACTTCTCTCAATGCACCAGAGTGTTAGAAAATTTTTCTAAGTTTGATTCCTCTCTGGCGCACCACTTCAATCAATTCGCCAAGGTGTTGATCAAAATTCTTCTGAAGTTCAATGCCTGGCTTGCCACTTTAGTCATAGAACCAACTTGAGCATAATTTCTCTAAAGTTTAGTGGCTTCCATGCCACTTCTCCCATTTCACCAGTCCAAGTTTTCCTCAAATACTTTTTTCTTCATACCTTGCACCTTTTTGAGTATTTTTCCATGTATTTCCTGCAAATATCAACTAGACACATCTATTAGCTCTTTCCACAAACACATTCACTAAATGTTGCATTTTATAAGGATAATTTTTTCAGAACATAATAAAAGATGGGTAAAATAAGGCAAGTGGGTGTAAGAATACGTCCAACATAAGGCATAGGAGTTAATTATGTGGGATCTGAATAGAATTCTAACCCTTGGGTCGAGAGCATAGAGCTCACACATGAACGTGACATATGTATGTAAAATATGGGTAGAGTATTTGGCATGAGTATATTGAAGGTATCCTCTGTGATAGTTGGTGCATTTATATCTTTTGAAGGCACTCGAGAAGGTCCTACTACCTCTATCCTTTGTAATTCCCTATTGTTGTAGGTTTGTCATGTCCTTCTGTTTATTGGAGTTCCCCACGATTATAGAGGTTTCAAATCAATCTCTTAGTGCCCTTAGGTTAAGGTTAGGATATGGTTCCTCTTTCTGTCCAAAAGTCGACTATAGTTTTTTAACAAGGAAAGAAAGAATTTATCTAGTTATCTTCTATACGGATCTTTGATGTATACTATTTATGCATGTACTCCCATGTTATTTTCACAAACTCAAGTAAGTTTTCCTTTGATTTCCATGAGGCATCTGGACTTAATGGTTTAAGCCCTAGTAAAAGTCTCTACCACCCATACATCTTATAATAATGGCAGCTTCATTATTTCCTCTAGGAACATTACCACGTATTCCCTCACCAGCTCAAAAATTCCTTGCTCGATCTTGAAGATAGCTACTTTTCGAGCCTATATTTTTTAGGTCCCAACATGGTCCTTAGTAAAGGCATCTGGAAGCATCATGAAGAAATCAATCATGTGCTTTAGAAAATGGGAATACCATTTCAAAGCTCCCTAGGTGAGTGTTGCTCAAACTTCTTGATTAAGACTAACTCGATCTCGTATAATATCAGGTTATTCCCTTTAACAGTTGTGGTGTATGCTTTTATGTGCTCCTATAGATTATTGATTTTGTCGTACTTAGGAATATCTGGCATCTTAAACCTATTTAGAATTATCACAGTCGCGACATTGGGCTTATATGCCAGTTGGATGTATTTCTTGGAGTTTGATCCCTTGAGGACCGAGGGAGTACCTAAAATTTGATCCATCCTAAAGTGTATCTCCAATAGGAATTTCATGAATTCATCCTATAAAGGATCCATCTAAATATTTCCGCCTCTATAGCCCCCTTCAATTTGATTATTTGTCGGAACTCTGTTCTCGATGCGCTTCAGATGTTACTAGGTGTTCCATGATGTAGGGATTTAGAGATAGGTGACACCGGGGTCTCTAGATTGAGGTGGCACAAGGTTCTCTAGATTGAAATTCTTGAATACCGTCTTCTAGATCTCAATCACCATATGATCATGTCGTGAGAGATGTGATATATGTCCTTATGTTGTGACGCCATAATTTATATCATTTCTACCAAGTTCGGGTCATCCTCTCGAGCCTAATAATCACTATCTCTTTCGTCTTATGATAGATTATTGTGGATCAGGCTCCTCGTGGCTCTATAGTCATAATCCCCCCCCCCCCCAGTGAGGGGTTCATGTCTCAATCTTCACTTTGGAATTTGGAGACTAGCTTGCGTGTCTCTTTCAAAATTGGGTGGTGCATCAATTCTTTTTCAGTTGGGAGCAAATCCTCCTTGCCTTTGTTGCCTTCTGGTGGTGCTTGCCTCTAATTAGTTCCATGATCAATGAGCCTTGAGTAACAAAAAGAACAAAGAAAGTTAGTGGTGAATCGGTAGGTCAAAACAAAACCACAATTTTCCTTTTTTTCATAGTGGATGCCAAACGGTTTACCCTTAAAAAGGTACAATTGAATTTGTAAATGTGGCTCAAGGACATGCTAATTCAGATAACTAATAATATGTAATGTAAATAGTATAAATTTCTTTTACTTAATGTGAACAAGGTTAATAACAAGGACAAAAATGGAGCAAAAATAAATAGCAGAGTAAAGAAACGAAAACAATTTGATATTCAATGCCAGAAGCCGGTAATGTCACAAGAAATCTTGATGTTATTGACATTAAGCGAAGTAATGGAAAATAGAGCTTGAGAGATTAAGAACAAAAATAATGATGCATTATTAGTGAGTGAATAAACTTCAGATGATCATGAATGACTAAAAGACTATTTATAGCTAGATCTTAGGGAGCAACAGCTGTGAGACTCAATGCCTTTGAAGACTCCCATGGACTCACATTTGCAACCGATGCACAACAATTGGATAGGTGAATCGCAGATATTTCGACAACAATTGAGTCTCATCCTTATTCGTTCTGGTGCAGCCCAAACTACCAAGATTTATAGCTCCGGAGCTTGAACAGCTAATGGACCCAACACTGGATACCGGGAGCTAGGTATCAGGAATAAGACTACTTCCTACGATTATGACTAAGAGCATATTCGATATCATATTACGTCTAAGTCAAATCTGATGTGTCAATATCTCCACATGTTCTTTCCTAATTTGGCTACACGACTGGCCCGATTTTTACCTTATACAAATACAAACTTAGAAAAAACAAATATTTAAAAAAAAATATATGATCATAAATATATCATAATATTTATATAATTTTTTTTTAATTTTCTATTTCACACATTTTATAATACTTATGTGGTTATAAAGCTTTTGATTAAAGATAACTTTAAATTTTAAATTAATTTCCACATTTAGAAACTGTAATTCTTTGCAAAGTAGTCTATAAAGAAAATGATACTACGAAACAACTAGTTAATGCGCTAAAAGAATGTTATGACTAATCAATACTAATAGAAACTTAAGGATCTAATAAGAAAACTTATGCCACTATCTCAATGATGAATACGGAAAGACAATTGAATTGATACATCATTTAAATTGTTTTTAGAACTGCATACGAGTATGAGATCTTAGGCCCTTGTCTATTCAACTGTTTTGAATTACACCTTTCGTCCTATATTAGTTGTAATTTTTCCCTATTACACATTTCTTAAAAATATTTAAATAAAAAGAATATTATTTTTACTAATTTATTCTCATCTCTCTTCATAAATAAGGTTAAATTAATCTTATTTATATTTAACCAGTCATAACATCAATTAATAATACTTATTTAAAATTTTTCAAATTTGTATTTTTTATACTATGTAATCAATATTGTTTAATTTCAAGATTAATTAATATTAGAGATAAAATGAGGGGAAAATCATTATTCTATCTTGAACAAATAGACTAGGGTAATTAGTCTAAGACACATTTTACCTATTCATTAAAAAAACTATTTAAATAACATTAAATAAGAGAGTCTTGACTAGTAATATACTCGTAGAAAAATGTAAAGAAATATCTAAAAAAAAATATTTTAGATAAGAATAAATTTCAAGAAAAAAATTATACCTTGATTTTTTAAAAGAAAATCACTTGTTTTAGATCAAATTTGAAAGGTTAAAAAAATCATTTACCGTGGACGAGAGGGATTATAAAATGAAAAAGGTACTCCCTTGGATCATCTTTATTTGTCCAGTATTGATTTTGCATATTTCATAAGACGCAATTAATAGAATGATAATTTTAATATATCACTCTTTGAATATAATAAATTCAATATTTTAAAAAATTACTATAGCTAATAATAAGAATAAATTAAAAACTAAATTATAAATTATATTTTTATTTTTAAAATAAAAAAAAATTTAATATAATGCATAACTAAAAATAAACGGAGAAAATATGCAACAATCTTCTTCAAGAAACGAGATTCCATGGGTTGAGAAAGTAGACAATTGGAATTAGGTGATAAAAGTTTTTATTAAAATGAATGGTAAAAGGCCCTGTAATCGCGGAAAAAATCATCTGCAATCAATTGCGTGCCCATCAATAATGGTGTGGAATTGCAAAGTGAGAAATTCCATGTGTCCTCTGCTTTTCGTTTGTGCTTTAATGCATAATGCTTTCTCTCTATGTGCACTTTTTCTCTTTAGTCAAATCAATCTTTGCTAGTGCCGACTGCCTTCTCAAAGCGGGAGAATACGCTTTATGAGCGCATGGCAGGACCAAAATACATCTCATTTATTTCTCTCTACCAACCTCCTTTAAAGAATCCTTCCACCACATAAATGAACAAACAACAAAAAGGTAATAGAGATAGAGACCTTCAAGGATGTTCAACATTTGACCCGAACCCTATTCCGCCGGCCATTCTTCCTTTTAAAGATAGAGACCATAAAGAATTTAAATACATACTACTAGTAGTTTGTCTAACCTTAATAAACGAGGAGAAACGAATTCAGAGTTCTAATTCAATAGGCGTGAAGTGTTATTGTTCATGCATTGCGATATGTTTTCATATATATATATGAGATTGTTTTGATCTATTAATTATATGCACTACTGTAAACGAAGTTCTTTCCAATTTAAGTAGATCGTGAATATGAATATTGGCAAAATAGATTGTTTCTAGACATTTTATATATGAATAAGTCAATGTATTAACCTTAAAAATAACAGTTCCACACATGAATAGGAGAAAATGAAGATATAAAGGTGTTTACCGTAAAATGATATAATTTGTTATAAACATATTTGTGTTATAGTGAATGTCTATAAAGGTATTTGTATTGTACTAGATATATGTGTTTATATCATTGTGAAAGTCTATCTTTTGGAGAAAAGTTAGGAGAAATTATCCCTATAAATAGAGGGGTTCTCCTTCATTGTATTTGATCCCATCAAGAGAAATAAGAACTTCTCTCTTTCTCTATAATATTCTTGTTCTTTCTTTATTATTTCATAACACGTTATCAGCACGAGTCTCTGCCTTGAGCACTCACTTTGAAAGATCTGAGGTAAGAAAAATCAAAGTTTTCTTAGAAAGATGAAGGTTAGTATTTTTTGATATTTATGTATTTACTAATAACAATATTGATTTTGTATATGAACTTGAGGAACAACTTATTGATTCACTTGGCAATTCATGCCTCATAATTATTCCAGAAGAACAATATTATGAAAAATATATTTGTTCCAGAAGAACAATATTGTGAAAATATATTTGTTCCAGCAGAACAATATTGTGAAAATATGTAAGAGAAATCATCTATGTTATATGCATACCTCGATTTGCTCCCGAAGTAGCAATATCTTAAAAGAGGTTTTAAGCTATCATACCTTATGTGGTTAAGGCATATTTAGATGATCATGTTCCATTCCTGAAGAATGAGAAATTGAGAACTTTGATAAATGTTACAAATATAGATCTAATACAGATCTAGTCCCTGAAGGGAAATCAAAGCATCAAAAATCCATATGGATGCAATGGGTCTTGGAGACACCATTAAAAGTGAAAACAAAGCATCAAAATCCATATGGATGCAATGGGTCTTGGAGACACCATTAAAAGTGAAAACAAAGCATCAAATCAAGATCGTGCTAAGGCTATGATATTCTTGCGTCATCATCTTGACGAAATTCTTAAAATTGAATATCTCACGATTAAGGATCCACTTATTTTGTGGAATAGCCTAAAAGAAAGGTATGACCACCTGAAGATGGTCGTCCACCCAAAGGCACGATATGATTGGATCCATCAAGACTATAAGTCTGTTCATGAGTATAGCTCATCAACATTCAAAATTGTTTCAAAGTTGAAACTATGTGGAAAAACTATTTTGATATGATTGAATATGTGGTAGTATACAAAATTAATTGAGAGCTCCGGAAGAGCTAATGTATTACTACCTGAAGGAATGAAATTGTTGTAGTAAGTCTCAAAAGGAAACTTATAAGTTTCAAGGACATTGAAAAAAAGATGAGACTATAAATTATGGGAAGATCTAATATCTTCATGGTACTACAATTAAAGCGGGTTATAAATATTTATGTAAAAGATTACCCGCCGATTTTTTTTATTTGTAGTACATAAATATGGGTATGATGATGAAATCACATACAAAAGTAAACTACAAGTTTACTGAAATAAGTTGGCATAACCGGTTGGCCATCCCGGTTCAAATGTGATGCAAAAATAATTGAGAATTCACGTGGCTATATGTTGAAGAAATAAAAGATTCTTCAAGAATTCTCTTGTGTTGCTTGTTCTCATGATAGAATGATCTTGATCAGCTAAGATTGGAATTATATTCCCTGAAATTTTGGAACTTATAAAAGGGTGAATATGGGCCCGTTCACCTACCATGTGAACCATTTGCTAACAGATGTATCTATGGTATGGTCACATGTGTTTTGATATCAACTTGTAATTGATTTTTGTAAGGTTGTTGCTCGAATTATTAAATTAAGAGCATAGTTTCAAATTATAAAATCATGTTGACAACGCTGATTTATAGCTATGTTGGTTTAGCAAAAATTGTATGCCTCCAATTATAGCTAAATCATTGGTTATGAGAATAAAACTCCCAAATAAAATTTGGTATGAATATGTTTATTTAACATATAGCAACACTTGAATGCATCAAGCCAACAAGGTTCCCCTATCACAATTGGTTCAGGGTCAGAAACCAAATAATTCCATCTAAAAATTTGAATGTGCGATATATGATTCAATTGCCCCACCAACACGCACAAAGATGGGTCCCCAAATGAGCTTGAGGAGTAAATGTTAGTTTTTCTAACATTAGGGGGAGAAGTGATTAGCAACTGAAAATTGAGTGTGGGATAAATTATCTAGATCCTCGGGAAAAAGAAAAAGTGAACTTAAAGTTCAATAGATAATTCACTTGCAAAATATTGCAAATCAATTGCCACATATATTTGCTAACTCTGTTTTATAATTCAGTTGCAAATGCTCCAATGAAAAGTCCTTGGAGGACAGAGTCTACGAGACGCCTGAAGCGTGATAGACCAAACAGTTCCAAATATAGAACTTCTTGAAGAAGGAGAGGAGCAAGTGATTAAGATGGTCATAATGATGAGGCAAGTGCTTTAAGAAAGCACCACGACATAACACTTCATAAAACCTTGGCAAAGGTTCAGGTACCTGAAAATGACGAAAAATGAAGAGATCTCAATAAGTTATGTCGCATTGGAACTAATCGTCGACGATATTTTTGATACGATATAGTGCGCAATATTGTAAAAGATTGTGAGGATCTGAATTCTACATCTATTAAAGCATGCTGATGTAGAAATAATTATCAAGTGAAATGATGCGTATTGGTAAGCATAAAGCTTATTGGACCTGTAGTCCAGACACTAGAAGATGTCACGCATTTAAATATTAATGAATGTTATCACTTGATAAAATTTATATGAAAATCATGAAGGATTCAAAATTCCTGAAGCATTTACAAGTTTATTTAAGCTTGTTCATAATTCTTATATGAGGAAATCCTTGGTCCTAAAGTACCATATCTTACTGTGATTGATGCATTAATATATCTTACTAATACTATAAGGCATAACATTCGGTTAATTTGTTAGCAAGTCCGGATCTTGTCGGTTATGCTAATGCAGGGTATCTATCTGACCTACACAAAGCTTTCATATGTGGAGGTACTGCAATATCTTGGAGATCTACAAAGCAGTCTCTCGTAGCTATTTCATCATATCATGCTGAGATAATAGCTATTCATGAAGCAAGCCGAGAATGTGTGTGGTTGAGGTCCATGATACATCTCATTAGAGAAAAATGTGGTTTGAAATATGACAAAGTACCCAAAATTTGGTATGAAGATAATGCTGCATGCATAGCACAACTAAATGGAGGATTCATAAAAGGAGATAGAATGAAGCACATCTCGCCAAAGTTTTTCTACACACATGAGCTCCAAAAGAATGTTGATATCAATGTGCAACAGATTCGTTCAAGTGATAATGTGGCTGATTTATTCACCAAATCTCTACCAACTGCAACTTTCAAGAAGATGGTGCACAAGATCGGGATGCAAAGATTCAAGGATGTTCTCATTAGGGGGAGTTAATACGCGCTATACTCTTTTTCCCTTACGAGGTTTTGTCCCATTGGGTTTTCCTTGTAAGGTTTTTAACGAGGCAGCCAAAATGCATATTATTAGATATGTGTACTGTTTTTCCTTCACTAGATTTTTTTCCACTGGGTTTTTTCTAGTAAGGTTTTAACGAGGCACATTATCTATCAAATAGACATTCAAAGGGGAGTGTTATAAACATATTTGTGTTGTAGTGAATGTCTATAAAGGTATTTGTATTGTACTAAATATATGTGTTTATATCATTGTGAAAGTCTATCTTTTGGAGAAAAGTTAGGAGAAATTATCCCTATAAATAGAGGGGTTCCTTCATTGTATTTGATCCCATCAAGAGAAATAAGAACTTCTCTCTTTCTCTATAATATTCTTGTTCTTTCTTTATTATTTCATAACATAATTGAATTTGTTTAAATGGTTTAAGGGCATGTGAGTAAGATTAATCTTAGTAATGAAATAATAATGAAATAAATGCAGCAAAGGAAGGGTAATATGAATATAAGAATAGAAAAGTAATCGTGTATTATATCCTAGAAATCGAGGCCTTGGTGTCCTAAGAACAATGTAATTGAGATCACTGAAGAACTGAAAGCTTTTTGTATACAGAGAGTTTGTGTATATAATGTGTGAATTAAAATTTAGAAGCCTCGAATACAAATATAAAATTGGCTATTTATAGAAAAACATTAAGAGACAGTTGGATAGAGTCCCTTCTCCTAGTCTTTCACTAGGTCACTAACTCTGCGATTGCATACCGATTGTCAGAAATCTCAGCCTCCTCCATGATTTGTGGACTGGCAAATACACCTTATCTATGTCCTTTCCATCTACTATACCTGCTTTTGAAACTATATTCCTAGAGCTAGACAGGCTATGCTGGTGAGACATCGATTCTGCTAACAACGATTTATGAATCTTTCCAAACTGAGTGACATACATTGGCTTGATACTCGGGGGTGTTCATTCAAATATTCTAAGTTAGTCACTCGTGGCGGGATATGTGTATAACATGTCATCATATCATTTGTTTACCTAGATAGGATCGATTTTTTCCCTACAGATAGTCCCCTTGTTTTTCGGTTGCTCAAGCACTTGAAGATTGAGAAGTGGAAGAGCTTTTCAAATTCTTAGAGGGAAAGTAAGTGAAGTGTCTTTATAGCATACAATGTGATGCACATCTCATCACATTCAATGCATTGATCATGTATCTCTCTATGATTGACTTAAAACTGTGAACTGACCCAAGACTCATGCCTTCCCGTGCACTATATAAGTTATAGACAGCTTTTTCTTTACAAATCTCCTGCCTTTGTAATCAATCTCTTATACTCCTTTCCCATTTAGTTTCTTTCCAAAGTTACATCGAAAAACATCATTCCCCCTTCTTCTCATTGTTAAAATAATCTATCATTATGTACTCTTCTCGTAAAAAATTACCCTTCATCAACCAAGGAAAATCATCGTCCCTCTTTGAGCCTACCAGCAACAGGTCCCTTGCCAATGGAGCTCAGGAAAAACCTAGGAAGATTATCACAAAGGCAATTTTACTGAACCCGACGTGGATAACATCCTGCCTGCCACTACCTTTGAGGGGGACTTACAAATTTGCACCCCTTCAATAAAGACCACCAACAATCAATATAACTATGTTGAGATTATATTTCTATGATTAAGGCCTCACATCTCCATCATCCAGCAAGACTGCAGGTGGTCAAGCGGTATTCAAATTGAGGCTCCTAGTGTTATCGATAGGATCTGTTTACAAGACCGGGTTATATAAGGATCTGTTTACAAGACCGGGTTATATGTATGTATACATATACCCCTTTATGCTTGAGGTTAAAGGTACCACAATCAACCCTGTTAGTCTTGAGTTCTAAAAGGTCTACAAGATTTGCTAAGCTCAGTTTGGTCCTCCATCTAGAGGTTGGTTGTGTGTATCTGATACTTAGCCAATAAGGTCGGTCTAGATTTCACCTTAGACTGTCGTATTTCACTTTATTCCCTAAAGCTCTTCCAAGAAGGAGTTATGACTCTATGTCAATGGGGCTCGAGGGCCTTCATTCTACCTGGATGATGATTATGATCGAGATTAGATAGAAAGGTTCATCGTTATTGTTGTCGATGATATTATTCCAGACAAAAGCATTCCAGAATCATGGAATTGTTCTCTTAAGTATTTTCTTACTAGAGTATTTTCCTTTTTATTTGGTAACCATGGGTTTTTTATACAGCCACTTCCTGGAGGCCCACCAAAATCCTAGATATATCGATCTAGTTCCAAGGGATTTTGTACATCTCTAGGGAAAACAATCGAACCTAGAAAGAGATTTCCAATTGTTGAAAGGTCAAACACCATGCTAATGTTTTTTACATTAAGGTGTTATTTCACATTGTTTTGGTTACTGACTTTGTGTTTTGCGAAAGTTTTACCAAAACAATCCTCACTTATCTAGGTTGTTGGGGGTCTGACCTAAATGATTTTGGCTATGTTGGTATTGGCCGAACTAGTGTCAACTGATTGGGAAGAAAGATGTCAGATACTAGCGGAGATGGATAAGAAAAAGAGGCTTTGCGAGGAGGCCATTACCAAGAGTAGATTCCTAGACTCCTCAAGTTCCTAACCTGCGTTAAAAAGGAAAAATAGGTCGTTTCCGGCAGAGAGGGAGTTGGCAATCCTTCCTCGAATATTGGGATTTTGCCACCATCATCCATAATCCTTATTAGTGATGAGAGTGACAAGGATTTCGAGGAAGCTTCTGTTAAATCCAAGGCTTCGAGTATTCATCCCATAGTGGCTGATGAAGCTAATAGACTCTTCATGGAGTCTGATATTGCAAAGCAACTCGATTTGATGCACCGACTACCATTTATTACTCTGACATTGTGGAAGCCTACTCTAGGAGAAACCCCTATTGATACTTCAGCATCTATATCTATCGAGGATGCTCCATCTTTGCCACACTCTTCTGAGGAATCAATCATGACCCCTCGAGATCACCTCTTGAATAATCTAGTCGATACCATCCTACACCAATCTGGCACACTTGCCGAAAACTCTTTATCAACTTGGTGCTCCTAGAGGAGACCCGTCTTCTCTAGAAACTTGTTAGGTGGCCAACTATTTGAAGTCCCTTATTACTACCATGGATCAAGGGAGTAGGGATGCGGTGTCTCCTAAGTGTCTATTTAACAAGGATATGCAGGACAATCCCAATGTAAGGATGCTCTTCCGACATCTCTTTATTCTTTCTTTCCCTTTTCCATCATTTTAAGTTTCTCCTTATTTTATAGGCAAGCATTTTGACATCAGAGGGACTCCAGAGGATGCTCATGGAGAAGGCCAAAATTGCGGTCGAGTTGGAATCACTTCGTGAGCGTATCCCGATACTGGCGTCTTGACTGGGTGAAGTGGAGGCCTTAGAGGCTAGCTCTCTCATCTAGAGTAGGAAAAAGAGGCACATAGTTGGAAAGTTGCATAGCTGCACGAGGAGGTGCTGCACTTGAAGAGGGAGAGAGATACAACTATGTAGGCCCTCCAGTGTGCAGATATGAAATCATCGCTGGAGGTAGAAGTTGAGGACCTAAAGGCATCCATAAAGGCCAAAATTGTGGGGTCTGAAAGAATTTACAGTGTTATTCATCTAAGAGAGTCGAAAGATGTTACAGGAAATTTAATTTGTCGGTTTTGCACAAATAATGCTGGTATAGATCAATGCCGGAATAGATTACTAATAAATACCGACTAAGTTATGAAATCATGAAGAACACACTCCTAGTTTATTCTCATCAATTGAATATAAGTAAACAATTATCAAATATTACAGTGTGAACTTTTTCATTCTTTTTATTACAAACCCCCATTTGAAATAATGACTACGGATTAATGATTTTCTCGTCATATTCCCTTTGGATTTGACCCCAACCTATTTGAGTTCTATATTTAACAACAACTGCTTTATAATTCTTTTAGAAGTGTAATTTAGGCATAACAGCCAACAACCTTACCATTTCCTCCAAACTCAGATCCGTAATGTCCGTGTCGTTCCTGCGTCCCTCATCATCAGACTCATCCGCGTCACAGGGAATCTTCTTCCTGGCATTATAGAGGTCAAACTCTCCGCAAGGCACACCATTGTGACCGCTATTGTTCAGAGTTTTTTCCTCAACTGTCAATTGACCGTGTGCCCAAAAGGGAATCTGCTCATTGTTAGGGACCATACCGCCATTATCCTAGTTAGCATTCAACCACTGATCAGTGTTGTCCATAATGCTTACTGCGATATTGGTGAAATTCCCTTGCAAAGAAAATTCTAACAACTTAAGGAATAAAGGATTGAGAGATCAAAACAACCCCACAATTTTTCTAGTCCATAGTGGGCGCTAGGTTGTTTACTCGTAAAATGGTATAGTTAAAATTGTCAAAGTGGTTTGAAAACACGTGAGTTAGATTAATCTTAGTAATAAAATAATTATAAATAAATTGCAGCAAAGGAAAGATAATATGAATATAAGAATATAAAAGAAATTTACTTGTGTATTAAATCCTGAAAATTGGATCTTGGTGGCCTAAGAATAAAGTGATAGAAATCATTGAAGATCTGAAAGCTTTTTGTTTAAATAGAGTATGCGTATATAATGTGTGAATAGAATTCTGAAGCCCCTAATACAGATATCTAATAAGTTACTTATAGAAAAAAACTGAGAGACTATTGCGTAGTGTCCGCCCCTCTCCTAGTCTTCCACTAGGTCACTAACTCTGACATTGTGTACCAGTCGATAAAAATCTCAGCCTCCTCCATGATTTGCAGACTGATAAATACATCTTATCTTTGTCCTTCCAGCTACTGTTTTTGTGTCCTAACTGAACTCCCGAAACTAAATAGGCTGCGCTGGTGAGTCATCGATTCTAGTGGTGCCAATTTCAGAGTCTCTCTGAGCTGAGCGGCTTTAATTGGCTTGATTTTCAGGGGTGTTTGTTCGGCGCTTCCAAATTAGTCCCTCGTGAGCAAATATTTGTACCACGTGTCATCATATCATTTATCCACCTGGATGGACCAATTTTACCCCATACAAAGGCATTTTTTTCTGTGGTCCTCGTATACAATTCAAGGAACAAAGTGTAAAACAAAACAACTCCTTTTCGTTTTTTTTTTTTTCAACTTTTCGTAGTAATTTCCTAATGACAGTTGATGTACTACCTTTCTCCTTTAATGCTTTAGTATGTTCCCTCCTCACTTTTTTCATCTGCACTCACACATAAATACACATACATGCTCTCACTTAACACGGTTGAGCTATTGGTTGTGCTCTGTAAACTATTCTCCCTAAAGAGAACTGCATGGACTCACAAAAACAATGGTCCCATTTTTACCATCCGACATCATCATCGCCATCACTACCCGTCAATATCATCATCAGCCTCTCGAATTCACTGCAAATATCATTACATTAATTTCTCCATTCTATTTTGTGTAACTAACGCGAAGTAAAAGTAAATAATGAAATAAAATGAACAGAACAGTATTTAATCTAAACTGTTATTCCCTCCCATACTATTTATGTGATGTTCCTTTTTTTTTTTTCTTTTAGTCAATTACAAGAACAATAACATATTTTTATAATTAATAATAATTTAATCTTAAATTTTATTAATTATTTATGTATTCTAAATGAGATTGATTTATAATCATATAAATATTTATATTTTATTTTAAATTATTAATTTTAAAAGAAACTTTTTTATCTTATATTTCGGGGAGTCAAACACCATTCCATAATTTGAGATTGAGCAAATACTATATAACTAGATGTTATGCAGGGCGAGACTGCACTCTGGTACTATATTGAACCATTCGGCTTAAATACCTTGGCGCCTTGCGAGTTTTACTCCTCATTCACTAGCTTGTAAGCTCTATTTACTAAAGGTGCTATGGCTGGAAATGTAGAATCGGTGGCGCCTGAAACCAAGAAAATTATCAACCCAAGAGTGGAGATTGACACATCTCCGCCTTTCGAGTCGGTGAAGGAGGCTGTGGACCATTTTGGGGGCAGTGGCCCTTGGATTCCCCATCACTTGCTCCGTTTACCACCTCCGAACGTAAGCCCAAATCCTGCCCTCCCTTTTTGTACTCATTTATGTGAATTAATAAAAGTTTTATAGCTAGGCTGAAGTATAACACTTATTCTTATGATTTATCTCTATAAAGTAATTTCTGCAACATGGAAATTAAAACTTGTAGATGGTTTAAAGATAACCCTGTGATACCATAAAATCTTTGTAACTGTGACAATCACCTTAATCGGTAGTAGCTTATTTGGTAGATTTTTATTTTTTTAGTTCTTTCGTTTGTTCTGTTGTAGATAATTATAAAGCGAGTGTACATATAATTAGGAAAACTCTTAATGGTGTGATCAGTTATTTTGGGAAAACAGTGGCTCAAAGTGAACAGCTTAGCAAAACGTCGCTTTCCCCTAATTCTTGATCTTCCGTGGGTAAGGTCTAATATGAATGTTTTCTGATGTGCATGGGTCGAAGTGTTGCAAAACGCTTACTCGCGCAGGAATTTTTTTTTATGATATTTGCCTTTGTTGGTATTTTTGCGGATGAGGTCGTACATGCCTACGGAACAGCTACTAGTCTACTGCTTAGTTACTAGTACTAGTATTGTTTTGTGGACATCACATCCTTTTTTTTTCCTCTGCTGTTCCATTCTAGGTGATTAACAAGAAAATGAAATCTAACTCGTATTAATCTTCTTGGTCGCAAATTTGCATAGACAGTGATGCATAATGATCCTTATTAGCAGTTGCACGCTTTAGCAGCACTTGACATGGCGGTATAGTGCTCGGACTAGATGATTGGCTTGCTCATAATCTGCCACCTTAAACAACAACAATAACAATACACCTAGTGTAATCCCACAAGTGATGTTTGGGGAGGGTAGAATGTACGCAGACCTTATCACTAGTTTTGTGGGATAGAGAGGTTCTTTCTAATAGACACTCGACTCAAAAGAAAAATATTTGATGCAGGGTTATAGGATATGCCATCTTGTAGAAGATAAATATTGGTGCTTTATCATTTTACATACATTTCATAAAAGCAGTTACATTTTATTCTAAAAGTATTTCTTATTAATGGTAATGCATAATTAGATTCTAGCATTTTGGTGTTTATCAACACATCCAATGATGAGATTTTGATGTTGGCAGAATGATTCTGAAGTTGTAGACGTGGGCAAAATGGAGGAGCAAGCAGTAAAATTTGAGAAAGACTTGATTGTGAAGGAACAGGAGGCCCTCAATGTCTTAAGAGAAGTGGAAGAAGCTAAAAGATTTGTAGAAGGATTGAAAGTAAATTTGATGCAAGAAGTGTCTGAGTTTGTATCATGTCCTGGTTTAAATCCGGAGAGCCAAATTCCAAATCTTAATGAGCTATCAGCAGAAAACTTTAGTCTGTGTCCTCTTCAGTCCCCAGGACATGTACTAATGGAATTGAACCGAGCAAAATTAGACCTTAACAAGATGTCGACAGACCTAACTGTGATTAGATCTTCTGTTGAGACTCTGAATAAGAAAATGAAGAATGAAAAGGTAATGCTCGACAGAAGCAGTCAGATGAAATCCCTTAATTCAGCAGCAGGGTTCTCCATTGAGGAAAACAACACTATGAACAAAGAGCTCCAGCACTTGAGCTTTGAAGCAGAGCAATTCAAGAAAATGGCAGAAGCTTCAAGATACGAGGTGATGAAGGCGATGTCAGAGATTGAACGAACAAAGGCAAGTATTAGAATGACTGAAATGAGGTTACATGCAGCCAAAAAGATGGAAGAAGCAGCTAAAGCTGTGGAAGCAATTGCTTTTGCAGAAAGAAAGGCTTTACTAAATGGAAAGAACTCTTCAGCTGTTGTTCAGCCCACAACTGAGGGGATCACAATTCCATATGAAGAATATTATGCTCTTGCCCGGAAAGCACAGCAGGCTGAAGAGCTATGCAAAACAAAATTTGTAGACACAAACACTACGTGCAGAACCAATGAAACAAACCAATCTGATGTGGCTATTACAAAGAAGATGGAGGAAACTACCAAGGAAATTAGACACAACAGGAGTACTCTAGAAGAGGCTTTGGACAACGAGGATGGCACTCAAAGAAGAAGTCTTATTGAACAAGATGGTTTCTACAGGGAGAGATCAGAGCACACCCAATTGCATTACTCGGGGCATAACTCGGCCAAATCTAAGTTCAGAAATCCACAGTCATCTCTTACTAGTCATGGGAACCCTCGGCTGGTTGATGACAATGAACCCGACGATGTCAATGACAAACCAGTCCCTGTCTTTCGATCATCAATATCGATTGGAGACATACTGAGCAGAAAGCTGATCTTGCGAGATGATCATATTATCGTGGGTAAGCATATGGAAAGCCAGACTGAAAGAAAACATGTGTCTTTTAGCCAAATGCTGAGGGAACAGAGTGGGATCATATTAAATCCTACAAAATCTATGAAAGATGGGGATGTACACAAGCAGTTCATTACTCAGAAGAAGAAGTTTGGTTTCATCCATGTACCACTTCCCAAACAGAATAAGAAAAAGACACAGCCTTTGAACATGAGATGATTTTTCATCCTGGGAATAATGTCTTCTGCCCTTCCTCCCACATCAGTCTGATGCTTGTTTACTGGGCTAGCACATGTTGGTCCTTTTTTTTTTTTAGTGTGTGTATTATGTTGTCGTATCTATTGCGTTTGTGATTTGTGATTACTGGGTGTGCCGTTTTCTCTTTATGATTGGTGTAGAGTGAGACAGAAAATGCAGCTTCACTCGAACCCCTGGTAGTAAGTACAGTATGTACTCGTTATTGCTGCTTCAACTGATTAGTCCTCGCCATAAATGTGACAATAACTAAGTTTATTATCCAACTTTCGTTTACTATATATATAAAAGAGATTTTGATCAAGACACACATCCATTTTATACGGACATACGGTACCAGATGTAAATTTCATTTGAGAAAGCTTGATTGAAATGTTATCTCCGTAAAGATGGATGTTTGCACCAATTTATCTCAGCTAGATAGTGTAGTGCCAGTGAGATGATTAGTAATGACTAATGACTGTGTCTCCACTAATTGACAAGGATAAGAGATTCAATTTATATTATGATATGATTTTCATCCTGAGGTCGTGCATCCGAAAAAACAAACTGCTAGTTGCAACTCTACTCTATACTATTAAGGTGCATAGATCTCACTTAAAACTGTCTTCTTCTTTTCTTCTCACTATTCGATCAGTGTCAACCCACCCATTTTTCTTTTTCAGAAAACGTCACTATTTACGACGTTGGAAATGAGGATGATGAGATGGACATGTGAATATACTAGAAGCAATAAAATTAAGAATGAGAATATTCGGGATAAGGTGGGTGCGGCCTTCGTAGTGGACAAGATGAGGAAAGCGAGGCTAAAATGATTGGAGATCAGAAGAAAGATGCCTAGATACCCCAGTGAAAAGGTGCGAGAGATTGGATATAGTGTGTACGAGAAGAGGTAGTGGTAGGCCGAAAAAGTATTGGGGAGAGGTGATTAGATAGGACATGACATTGTTTCAGCTTAACAAGGACATGACCTTAAATAGAAGGTGCGTGATAAAATCGTTAATTCTCTATATTTCATTATAGGGGAATATAAGTATAAATTTATAATACATAGTAGTGAATTCTCTATAGGCGTCCTAACCAAACTATAGTACGTAGGCACCAAATATTGAGGTATCCGAAATATAATAGACGACACACATAATTCTAACTATAGTAGGACTCTACTCCTTACACACCTCCTCAAGTTGAGCAGGGTTGGCAAACATAGTCAACTTGTCCCTCAAGCTCCGGAAGCGAGACTTGGACAAACCTTTAGTCAAAACATCCGCAATTTGATCATGTATTCTAATATAACAAACTGAGAGTGCTTCCTTATCTCTAATGAAATGAAAATCGATCTCCATGTGCTTGGTTCAAGAATGAAAATTTGGATTAGCAGTTAAATATGTAGCACTAAGATTATCAAACCACAACACAAAAGTAAAGGAAGAGAAACAACCAATTTCCTGTTGTAAGAACTCCAACCATGTGAGTTCTGAGGCTGCATTGGCAAGAACACGATACTCTACCTCAGTGTTTGAACGCGATATAGTGTGTTGCTTTTTCTATGCCCATGAGATTAATTGTGAGCTAAGGAGAAGAGCACTGCCACTGGTGGGCTTACGATCATCAATAGAACCACTCAAATCCGCATCACAATAGCCATGTAAGAGAGTGGACGTTTGACGAGCAAAATGCAGACCATGCAACATAGTACCTTTAAGGTAACATAAAATTCATTTAACTACAACCCAATGAGGTTCCCATGGGTTGTGCATAAGCTGAGAAACTTTATTAACAACAAAGGCAATATCTGGGCACGTGAAAGTGAAATATTGCAATGCACCAACCGTACTTCTGTATAAGGTATCATCATGAAATGGATTCCCTTCATTAGCAGACAACTTAAAAGGTACAACTAGTGTGGAAATGGCACTATAAGATAATTTGGGTCTGGCGTAACAAATCATGGACATATTTGTATTAAGACAAATGCAAATTGGTGGAATCCCATGAGGCCTCGATTCCCATAAAATAAGATAGTCACCCAAGATCACGTACAGTAAACTTTGCCTACAGGAAGCCTATAAGAGAACTGATGAGAGCGGAGCTTGTGCCTATCACAAGAAGATCATCAACATAGACTAAGCAGAATAACTTCTCTGTCCTGGAGGATAAGTAGAAAAAAACAATAAGTCTTAGATCTGGTGAAGCCATATGAAAGTAAAGCATCTGTTAAGAATTTGTTCCGCAATGATGGACTTATTTAATCCCATAAAGAGATCATTTAAGTAGGCATACATGGTTAGGATAGTTCAGATCCACAAACCTAGGGGTTTGAGACATATATACTACCTCGTCTATGTGGCTATGTAGAAACGCATTGGAGATGTCCAGTTGACTAATATGTCAATTATTGGTGACAACCAAGAAATAGAGAAGGTGGATTGTAGCAAGTTTTACCATGAGGTTGAAGGTATCGACATAATCTATACCAGGACGTTGATGATATCCCTTTGCAACAAGTCGTGCCTTGTAACTATCCATGAAATCGTCAAGCTTCATTTTTGTTTTGAAAACTCACTTACTCCCAATGACTTTTTGAGAAGACGATGGAGGACTAATTGCTAGGTGCCATTCTGGAGGAATGCATAATACTCCTCATGCATAGCATGAAGCCAATGAGCAAATTTTGTAGCTTGTGAATAGCATGTCGGATCATAACTTCACTAATTTTGGCAGCAAGGGATGTAGGTTGTGTAGGTTTTAAAGAGCCTATTTGAGATCTAGTGATCATGGCATGAGTCTTAGACTGATCTTCGTTGGAAGATGATACACCACGAGAAGTTCGTGACAAATGTTTAGATTGCTCTAAAGGCTTCTCTAATGATAAAGAGGATGGAGTCGGTAAGGCTTCACACAGTGGTTCTAGAGGCAGCTGGTCGTGGATAGAAGAGGGCACTTGGACGGTGATAGGAGCAGTGGTATGTGTTGATGTACTAGGCACTATAGCATCATCCTTAGTCATAAATGGAAACACATGTTCATAAAAAATAATATGACGTGAAACATAAAATTTTATCGAAGATGTATTAAAACACTTATAACCTTTATGAGTCTTTCCATAGCCCAAGAAAATATATGATTTAGAGCGAGGAGAAAGCTTACTCTTCGTAAATGGACGAAGCCAGGGAAAGCATAAATATCCAAAAGTACGTAAGAAAAAATAATCAGAATTTTTGTTAAACAAGACTTTAAAGAGAGACAGATTTAGACGGGGAGTTGGAAGCCTATTGATAGTAAAAACAACAGTTTCAAAGGAATTAGTCCAAAATTTTTCTAGAACATTAACATGGCTTAATAATGCACGTCATGTCCCAACAATATGACGATGCTTATGTTTAACACAACCATTTTATTTAGGAGTGTAGGGACATGAAGAACGTTGGGTAATACCATTCTCAAGAAAATAAGTAGTTAGCACTTGAAATTCACCTCCCCCCCCCCCCCCCCCAAAAAAAAAAAAAAAGAAAAATCTGCTTGAAAGGACTTGATAGGGAGACCAAAATATTCTTCAACAACTATTCGAAATTGAATAAAGACCGATAATACTTCAGATTTAAATTGGAGGAAATACATTCATGTATATTTGCTAAAATGATCAAAGAATATAACATAATAAAGATATCCATCATTATAAATAAAGGGCGCCAAACTACAAATATTAGAATAAATCAAATCTAAAGGGCCATTGGCCTTAAATTTAAACTCAACAAAGGGAATTCTGTGACCTTGCTAACATCACAAGCTGAGCATAAACTATAGATACTATACCTAGAAGAACAAAAAACACTAAAGGCAAAGCCCGACGAACAGTAGGATAAGAGGCATGTGCTAAGGCGGCATGCCAAACACCGAGCGAAGCAACATATGAGGTAGGTGAGGGACATAACTGCAAATCTGGCAATGTATATAAGTCGTCATCATCATCCCTTTGTGAATAATTCCCTTCATTGCCAAATCCTATCAAAAAATAAGCAGGAAAGGATTCAATGGAAGCTTGGTTAGAGTTAGTAAAAGAACTAATAGATAATAGATTTTGTTTGGCTGTTGGAACATGAAGAATGTTATCAAGAGAAAATTCATAATTTGAAATAGATATAGAACCTTTTCCAATATGAGAGATGGGAAGTGTTGAACTACTTCCTAAGGTTACCTTCTTGGGACCCTAATACTCGAAATGGATGACTAATTATCAAGAACAACTGTTAAAAGATGTGTTGTGCCACTATCCATCAACCAATTTTTTCTAGAATGTGTTGAAGTGCATACTATATTAGAGAAAGGAAAACTAGTAACTCTAGCACCATCACTATTATTAGACTTGGGTAAGGGCAAACTCGTGTAATATGACCTCGCCTTCGTAGTTGTGACACATAATCATGGAAGTGTCATATCGTGCTTGCATATTGGTGGAATTCAAGTAGATATAATTATGGAATTCTTGGGGATATCCTTGCCTACAGTGCTTCCACGACCATGACCTCCACAGCATCTACCTCGACCTCGTCTGGGTGAGAATGAGCTCTAAGTGTAATGAGCAGTAAGTGCTATAACATTAATGGATTCATCCCTTTTAATTGTCTTTCTTCATTCAATAACATGCCATAGAGAGAATTAAATAAAATATCTTCCTAACGAGATTCAAGAGCTCTTGTGAATGGGCGATAGGCAGGGCCTAGTCCGTCAAGTACGCAACAATACAAAAATTTCTAAGGTTAGATCCTAGACATAAAGCATAAAATCAGCGAAACCTGAAAAAATACCACAGTACGAGTCATATCACGACTCGTAGGGAGTAACCACAGATCGTGACTTGACCCATGGGGAGCAACAGATGTTTTAAGATTTTAGATACCACGAGCCAAGGTATGACTCGTGGTAGGGTGGTATGGTTTGTAGCATAGAATTGTGAGATGAGGTTCATAGAATTGTTCAGAATTTGTTAGAGGCCATGAGTCTCAGTACAACTTGTAGTGAGGTGGTACAAGCTTTGGTAACTGTCCTAGGTATGTGAATAGACTGCAACCCGATGAACTTTAAGAAAACAAGGTGTAAAGGTCAATTCTTAAGTGTGGGAAGTGTTTTGGATACAAATTATGGTCATAAGAAACCTCTAGCATAAAGTTGAGCTGAGAGCTTTTCTATCGATTGAGTTTTTCATATACGTTCTTACAAGGGTTAACTCTAAATGATCATAACTCCTATTTTACGAAGTGTATTTGGGTGATCCAGCACATCACATTGAATCCCCTTGAATCTTCTTTAAACACATCTAACCTTGAGTCAATCAGAGTGCGGAATAAAGAGTTATGACCAGTTTAGTGAAGTATTGTCAGGTTTGACAGCCAGGACTAGCCATTCACCATGAGTCATGGTACGACTCGTGGTATCTTGGTACGAATCACACCAATAACCTATAGCAAGAGTTTCAACAAGTTGTTAAGGCACCCAGAAGCCACTAATTGCATACTACAACCCATGGTATCTCACCACGAGTCGTGGAATGACCCATGAGGGCTGGCAGGGCAAATTTTCAGCTCTTTTTCATAAGGGCATCCTAGTAATTTTCTATTCTTCTAACTCCTAAACTACGTCATTTTGGGATAAATTGGCAGGGGAGTAATGGGAGTTAGTTGATTCTTCTCTGTTATTTCTCACTTAGCCTCTCAAAAACAGTACGTAAAATCTCAGGAACTCTCCTAAGCAAGAACTAGGGTTCTTCCTACAACTTCAGAAATTCAAGCTTCTTCTCAGGGGTTTTCCTCTATAGATATGTGGGACTTCAACAATTGTTTTCTTTCTCCCTTATATCCCATGATTTTCAGTAAACCCTAGCTTTGAAGTTTTTTAGAAATCATGACCTAGGGTTTTCTTCTAATTATTGAATTTCTCTATCTACTCAATGTTTTAAAGCTTCCTTGACTATTATTATCCGAAATTAATGTCTTGGTTTCATTTCTACAATATGTTTTCCTAGCTCTGATCTTTAGTATGATTTTGAAATAAAACTTGCATGATTTAGAATCCAGTCAGACATATTGTATTATTATGATTCTATCACTTGAGTATGAATTTTAGAATGCTTTAAATAAAAATTCAATATTTTCAGATTGTAAGTATGCTCAATATCTTCAGAAATATCACTTATCAGTTATCAATAATTTAGCTATCAGTTTATCAGGTCCTTTAGACTCTCAGGATACCTCTAGATAAGTAGTTCCAACTTAGTCTTAGGATACCAATCTTGAACTAATCAATACAAGTGAATATATATATATATATATATATATATATTATGTTTTCAGTTTGGAGTAGTAGTTAGCACTGAGCGGATCGGGGTTCCAACGCCCCCAGGTTCCGAAAACTACGTGTCACCGTAGGTTTGAGCTCGAATGAGTTTTTCTATTAGTGATCACACAATCTAGTCACTATACCCTGGAAAGTTATAGTGGGCCCTATTGATGGGGAGTAAATATCAAACTCCATGTTTAGCTCACGTGGTTACATGTCGGTTAACATACTCTTCCACAATACAATTACAGTCTTCTGTGCAGGTGCATGACTCTCAAAACAGTTGTACTAGTATTCATAGTATTTAACGACTTCCATACTATCTTTGGTATTTATGCATTCAGATAGGGTCATTGTATCTTAGTTCAGTCTTATTGTCAGATTTTGTTTGCATGCATATTACTTCAATTTCATACTTCACATGCTCAGTACATTCAAAGTAGTGACCCTATACTCTCTGTATTCTATATCATTTTATGATATAGGCTCAGGTACCTAGACTCAACAGCGTGTTTAGTCTTCATCTGGCGATATATAGCAGACTGATATTGGTAAGTCCTCATCTTCCGAGGATTGGAGTCTCTTTACTTCAGTTATTGCGATTTTCAATTTTTAGACTTTAGAGTTAGCTAGGGGGTTGTCCTAGTAGCTTATCAGTTTTAGAAGTCTTTCAGACAGAAGGTATTAGTTTCAACATTAATTTTCAGTTTTGTTTGAAATTTCAGTATCTTATCAGATTTCATCATTACTTATAAAAGAATGTATTTATTTTCAAATAGTTTCCGCTTATGTTTTCTTATAAATCACAGTATGTTAGAAATGTTCAATGCCATGGGTTAGCTTAGAGCCACTTGTGGTTCTAGTAGCGTTCAGGGCATAGACTCGGGTCATGATAAACTTGGTATCAGAGCATTAGATTTAGAGTGTCCTAGGATGTCTGAAAGCCTCGTCAAGTAGAATTTTTTTCATGGGTGTGAAGCACGCCACACTTATGAGGGATAGACTACAAGGCATTTTTAGGAAACTTTCCTTCTTTTACTTTCTTATCGTGCGATAGAATGTCAATCTCTAAGAACAATCTTCTAACTCGTTGCTATATGCGCTGGAAGAAATGCCTCCAAGATGGGCCAGTGGAAGAGGAATCTGCAATGGACAACAGGCAACCCCATCAACCCTAGTAGGCCCCCTAAGCGGGTATGTTATGGATGCAGAGCTCGGAGCTGCCTTCAAAGTGTTGGTACAAGCCATGACCACTCAGCTTAACTAACAGGCAATCGCTCCGGTGAATATTACCGGAGGGACTGCTGCTATTAGGGTTCAAGACTTCACTTAAGAAAGTCCATATAAGATTCACAGTTTGAAGGAGAGAGGGGGGTGTATGGAAAGGGCAAGGGCCAACAAGTGAGCCAAAACTGGCAATTTTGAGTTTTCTCAACGAGGGTCGGGTGATGGGAATCACTCCCAGCCCCAACAGAGATCATTGGCTCTAGTGCCTTCGTCAGTCAGTGTCCCACTACCTGGATCCAAGAAAAGAGGCATAGAGTCTGGCTCTAAGATTTAGAGGAACAGGTCTAGGGTAAGGAAGATTAACTATCCAGCTAGTAAGATCTATGGAAAGCACTACCTAGGAGAGTGTATGGCTGGTTCAGATGCTTGCTTATAGGGAGGCAAGTTGGACCATAAGCTCAGAGATTTCCCAGCAGCCAAACAAGGTGAAGATAGAACCCCAACCACCTAATCAGTAGCTCTAACAGCCCGCCCACCTCAGTAGGTCGCATCAACTAGTGCACGTAGTGGATAGCTTTAGGATCGCTTCTACTCCCTATCATCACGTCAGGATCGGAGAAACTCGCCAGAAGTAGTCACAGGTATGTCATGAGCTTTTCATATTGATCCTTGCATGTTTTTAGGCCTAGGAGCCATACTATAAGGTATAATATCCCTTTTAGCATTCTAGTATGAGATCTAACCTATGGATTGTATGAAATGATTATAAAATATGAAGCCTTCAGTGATAGCTTTAGAGGAAAATGGAAAATCGGGAGTTAGTGATGTTAGACTAGCCTTAAGAAAGGATCCAAGTTCCTTAAAATGATGACTTTAAGCGAAGGGGGAGTTGATAAGTTGAAGGGCCAAGTCAAATCTAGAGTGTTCTAGTAGCGAAGTTCTAAAAGTAGTATCTATAGGATATCCATCCATTCCTGTTCAGGTGTCTTCCACTATGTTCAGTCAACATTACACTCTACTCATGCCTATGTTTAGATTTCAAAAACGACAGGTAACCACTTCAAACAATGATCCCAGTCTTACTCCATGATTCCATAAATCTCAGCTTTATTTCATGCAACCAGTTAGGTATTAAACTCATGCCTCCCAATATGCTCAGCTCTATAAACTCATTCCTTAAGATTGGCCTTAACAGCTCATAAGATCATGCTACATCATGTATATGATTAGTTTAGAATTCTTAAATGATTCATTCTTATGATTTCCTTACTCTCAGTCGTGTGCATGATCTCCCATAACAGAAATGATGGTTGCAATGGATATGTCCAAAATTGACTCCCCATTCATGCCTTAGATGCTCGGTACTTAGAAGTTCATGAAGTACAATTGTTAATAATATTAGGGAGTCTGAGGAGCTTTTGGGATAACATAAGCTACAGTGGAGCCATAAGATGAGTTTGGTGATAGGCTTGAATTATGTGTTGGCATTCAGGGAAATAGGTGCAATTCACATGGTGTTTATATAAGGAGATGAGGTTTTAGTGTGTGTAATAGTCTCTAATAGAAGGAGGTTCCAGTTGAAACCTTGGTCTATCTGGTTTGTAAGTTGGGAAAAACAAAGAAGTTAGTTTTAGTGAAGGTTTTATGGAGAAATTAGCCAACGAAAGGAACTACTTGGGAAGATGAATTCAATTAAGTCTTACACTCAGCCAAACAATTACCATTTCATCTATTCTGATATAAGAGAGAGATTTCGAGATTTATAACTCCGTCCTTAGTAGCTCAGCTCCAGCTTGAGGAAATAGTTTTTCCTTAGTACTCTACTCAGTTTCATGTCAGCTTCATGTCCTTCAGTTCTTCTCATGTCTTAGCATGCATATATATTTTTGAATTCATTTTAGGCATGTATCTCAGTTTGGAGTCAGTCATTCCATCAGTAATCAGTGTTCAACTTTCAATTTTGGGATTTCAGCTCTTTCCTTACCTTTTCTGCTTATTTAGGACTCATTTGTTTTCATTAAGATTAAGACGTTTGTATCTGAATACACATCTGAATGATTAAAATGTTGTCTCTAGATCTGAATATTGAATGATTAAGACTATTTGTTTTTCAACATTTAAATGTACGTACTTTATTTATTTATAAATATATTAAATATACATTTAAATAAAAAAGTAACTAAAGATTTAATTAAATAAATTAAACAAAAAAATAAAATATTTACATTTTCTAGTCATAGTGGAGATGGTTTGTAGTAGTGGTTGCGCATGGTAATGATTGGTGTTAGTGACTAGTAATTATGATGGTGGTAGTTACTAGTTTTGATGGTGGTGATAGTTAATAGTATTGGTGGTGGTGATAGTTATGATGATTCGGGTGGTACGTGTTGTAGTGACTGATGTGATGGTGATGGTGGTTGTGATAAAGTTGATTAATGTTACTAGTTGATGGTGGTGGCTGAAGAATGTGTGGTGGTTGACAATGTATTGGTAATAGTTGGTGGCGGTGCTATTTGTGATGGTAAAGGTGGTTGAAAGTGGGGATTATTCCAGTGGTGGTAGAGTTGGCGGCGACAATGACGATGGTGGTGGTGGCGGCAGTGCATATAATTATAATGATGGAAGTGGTATATGTAGTAACGACTGATAATCATGGTTAGCAACAATGGTGATTGTCAGTGGTTATTATGATGGGGGTGTTTGGCGACGGTAATGGTGGTTGACAATGATGGCAGAGGTGGTTGGTGATGGTGGTGGCGGCGACAACAGGTGGTTGGCGATGGTAATGATGATGGTTGTGATGATAGAGGTGATTAATGGTGGTGACTGGTGGTTGTGGACAATGTGATGGTGACATACCTCTTAATGATATTAAGACTTTGTTCAGATTTAGACCTCCATTAAGTACAAACAAATGAGGCCTTAGTCTCCATTCGATGATGAATATTCTCGAGGGGGAGATAATGTAACACCCCAAAAGTTTCTAAGGTTAGATCCTTGACATAAAAAAGAAAATCGGTAAAATCGGACGAAAATCCCACAGTACGAGTGATGTGTTGTGGGTTTACAACACATTCGACGCTCAAAACTAAGAAAATAGCATGGAATTAGGTGTATTTATGTGGATATGAGGTCCTTTTACTTTTGTTACAGGGTAAACAGGTGTTGGAACTGAAGATTGCAAAAGATAGCTTAAAAAAGTGCAAAATGGGCAAAAAGTACAGACCACAGTACGGATTGTTGGATGGACCTATGAGTCGTACTGATGGCCGTAAGAAGTTGCTAAAAGTTAAGGTTGAGCAGATATGACCCACGAGTCCTAGTATGATTAGTATCAGGCTTGTATGAGTCGTGATAAGGAAGTCATAGTGAAATCCAGAAGAATTGCATCTAAGTCTGAATCCTACTACGAGAAGCAAGTACGACCCGTGAGATGAAGGTACGAGTCGTACCATTCTGGTTGTAATGAACTTCAGAAAAACTTCAAAATCTCTGATTCAATGTACGGGAGCTCAGTACGAGTTGTACCCAGAGCCAACACTTAGCCAGAATTTAGTCAGCTGAGATTGTACTAGAGGAAGCTATGGATCATAGGAGTATGCTACGAATTATAGGTCGAGTCGTGGCACTGGCGGCGATAGAGATGGAAATTCACCTTGTTGGCTTAGGAAAAGTATTCTTGTGTCTGTATAAATATATTTTAGGTTTTATTTTTATGGGAATGTCAGTTTTGATAATTTTAGAGAGTAGAAACCTTGAGAAAGAGAGGATTGAGTTGGTCTTAACTTGTGATCAACCTGTTCTTGAATTCTTCTTGTTCTCACCACTTGTTTTTCAAGATTTTGTGGAGTAATCAAAGGAAGTATTTTTCTCATCCATACTTGTAAGTATTATTTTATGTCTTTAATCATGAATGCAAATCAAAACCTTACAACTATGAGAGGCTAAAACCTCCATAGCTAGGGTTGTGGGAACCATGTTGAATTAACAAGCTAGGGTTACACAAAGTGATCTTAAAATCAATATAAATGCTTATATTGTATTCTCTTCATCTTTAATGATTGTTAACGGTGCGCAACGTTAGGACTTGCCCGAATTCTTTACTTTCTTAGGTCGAAGAGGTAGAGATTAGGAAAAGAGGATTACAACGGAGCCTTGATCTTGATGATCATTGTATTAACTTGAGGTGTGGTCGCAGGATAGTTAAATCTGGAAATTAGTGATAACGGATAGTTTTGAAACCGCTCATGAGACTTGGTCAAATGATTGAGTATGGTCGTTCAATAGGGATCAGTCGACCGTTTGAATGAACCTAAGTTATCAGTTATATAAGTAAGTATTGGTGATAACCACGAGTGTATTCCCGAAGTAGTTATGAACCCATGGAGAAAACAAACCCTAGTTATCCTTTGATATTGACTTAACATCAGAATTTTGACACTTGTTTTTATTATTGGTTTCTTTTAGAATCCCCCTATTTTGAAGTAACTACCTTATAAGTTCAATTACCGGTAATAATCTAGTCTCCCTATTCCCTGTGGGTTCGACTCCAACCTCTAGTTGGGTTATTTATTGACAATATCTGCTTCTCGCTTCAGTAAGAGGTGTGGTTTGAGCGTTATCAAAAATGGTGCCTTTGCCGGGGAATACGGCTGAAACTAGGATATTAGCTTGTAATTGACTTGTTGGTGGTTACGTCGCTTTTTACATTTTGTATTTGTTTTTCTTTAGTGACTCTCAGGCTATGTCAAAGGAATGAGCTTTCACTCAAACATCATAATGGACCATAACAAGCTCCAAAACACCTATGGGAGAAATTGTGATCGATGATACCTTGGCAGCCATGATAATAAATTATGAAGAGGATGGAAAGCCGGAATACACAAATACGGTTAATTCCTTAAATGGGACAGGGTCATATAACTTCAGCCCAAAGAAGTTAGACCTGGACTTCAAGAACCATTCAACACCGCCGGCCAAACCATCTGTGGAAGTGCCACCAATTCTTGAACTAAAAGCGTTACCCCCTCATCTCAAATATGCATTTCTTGAGGAGGAAAACACTTTGCTGGTCGTCATTGTAGCGAACCTGTTAGATGAGTAGGTGGAAGCCTTGTTGAGCATTTTGAAGAAATACAAGAAGGCAATTGGCTGCCATCATTGGAATCCCACCAGGCATATGCACCCATAAGATCTAGCTTGAACCAGATTGTAAGCCAAGTATAGAGCATCAACACTGCCTGAACCCTCTAATGCAAGAAGTTGTCAAAAAGGAAATTATCAAGTGGTTGGATGCTGGGGTAATATATCCTATAGTAGACAGTCAGTGGGTAAGTCCTGTCCAGTGCATGCCAAAGAAGGGTGGAATTATAGTGGTGCCCAATGAAAAGAATGAGCTAATACCGACACGACCAGTCACAGGATGGCGTGTATGCATGGATTATAGGAAACTCAACCGCTGTACCCAAAAGGACCATTTTTCGATGCCATTCTTGGATAAGATGTTGGATAGACTTGTAGGAAGAGGATGGTACTGTTTCCTTGATAGGTATTTAGGGTATAATCAGATCACTATCGCGCCAAAAGATCAGGAGAAGACAACTTTCACCTGTCCATATAGGACCTTTGCTTTCAGAAGAATACCATTTGGATTGTGTAATGCACCAACCACTTTCCAGCGTTGCATGATGTCCATCTTCTCATAGATGGTGGAGTACACGATTGAAGTATTTATGGATGATTTTTTTGTTGTAGGCGATTCATTTGAATCATGCCTTAATCATCTGGGAAGAGTACTGAAAAGATGTGAAGATCTAACCATCCTAGGTATGTGAATAGACCCAAACCCGATAAAATTTAAGGAAATAAGGTCTTAAGATCAATTCTAAAGTATAGACAGTGCTTTGGATACAAATTCAGGTCATAAGGAGCCTCTAGCATAAAGTTTAGCTGAGACATTTCCTACTGATTGAGTTTTTTATTTAAGTTGTTACAAGGGTTAACTAAAAGACCATAACTCCCAGTTCACAAAGAGTTTAGGGTCATCCAGAACGTCATATTGAATCCCTTTGAGTCTTCTTTCCAATGCATCTGACCTTGCATCAATCGGAGTTCAGAATTTAGAATTATTACCAGTTTAGTGAAGCACTGTTAGGTTTGACAGACAGGATTAGCCAGTCGCCACGAGTAATGGCACGACTCGTGGTATCTAGGTATGAATTGTATCAAGCACCCATATCAAGAATTTCAGCAAGCTGTTAAAGCACCCAAAAGCCATGAATTGCATACCATGACCCATGATATGTCACCACGACTTGTGGTACGACCTGTGGGGGCCTACATGGCAATTTTTTAGCTCTTTTCATAAGGGAATCCTTGTAATTTTCTATTGTTCTAACTCCTAAACTACATCATTTTGGGATAAATTGGTAGGGGATTAAGGGGAATTAATCCATTCTTCTCCCTCATTTCTCCCTTATCCTCTCAAGAATAGTACCTAAAATCTCAGAAACTCTCCCAAGCAAGAACTAGGGTTCTTCCTACAACTTTAAAACTTCAAACTTCTTTTCAGGGATTTTCTTCTACAGATATGTGGGACTTTAACAAGGTTTTGAAGTTCTCTACAAATCATGACCTAGGTTTTTTTTTAATTGTTGAATTTCCCTATCTTCTCAATATTCTAAAGCTTCCATGAATATTATTATCTGAAATTCATGTCTTGGTTTCATTTCTGTAATATGCTTTCCAAGCCCTGATCTTTATTATGATTTTGGAATAAAACTAGCATGATTTAGAATCTGATCAAACATGTTGTATTATCATGATTCTATCATTTGAGTATGAATTTTAGCATAAATGCTCAAAATAAAAAGTAAATATTTTCATATTATAAATATTCGCAGTATCTTCAAAAATATCACTTATCAATTATCAGTATTTTAGCTATCAGTTTATCTTCCAGATAAGTAGTTCTGACTTAGTGCTAGGATGCATTCTTGAGCTAATCAATATGATTAATATATATATATATATATATATATATATATATATAATTAATTATACCTTCAACTGGGAGTAGTAGTTAGAACTGAGCAGGTCGGGGTTCTAGTGCACCAAGGTTTTCAAAACTACGTGTCACCGTAGGTTTTAACCCAAATGGATTTTTCTATTAGTGATCACACAATCTAGTCATTATTTCTTGGCAAGGTACAGTGGGCCCTATCGATGGGGAATAAACATCGAACTATTGCATACGTAGTTACATGTTGGTTAACAGACTCTCCCACTGTACAATTATAGTCTTCAATATAGGTCATGACCCTTAAAACAGTTTTTTACTAGCATATACAGTATTAAAAGGCTTCCATACTACCTTCAGTATTTATGCATTCAGATAGGGTCATTGTATCTCAGTTCAGTCATATTCCTAGATTTTATTTGCATGCATATTATTTCAGTTGCATATCTCACTTGCTTAGTACATTCAAAGTACTGACCGCATACTTTCTATATGCTATATCATTTTATAATATAGAAACTAGACTCAACAGCACAGTTAGTCTCCATTCGGAAATATGCAGCAGACCGACAGCGTTGAGTCCTCATAGGCTAGAGTCAGGTAAGTAAATTCTTTAGTTTAGGGAAGGAATCCACTCTAAAAGTTAGTCTTCTTTTATCCAAAGAATCTCTTTACTTCAGCTATTTTCATTTTCAGTTTTCCTACTTTAGAGTTAGCTGGGAGCTTGTCCCAGTAGCTCATCAGTGTTAAAAGGCTTTCAAATAGAGGGTATTAGTTTTAGCTTTAATTCTCAGTTTTATTTGAAATTTCAGTATCTTATCAGATTTCATCTTTACTTACAAAAGAATGTTTTTATTTTCAAATAGCTTCTTCTTAAGTATTCTTATATATTTTAGTATGTTATGAATGTGTTATGCCATGGGTTAGCTTGGAGCCACTTTTAGTTCTGGATACCATGTCGAGTCTATCGTGTAGACTCGGGTCGTAATAAATTTGGTATCAGAGCATTAGGCTTAGAGTGTCTTAGGTTGTCTAAAAGCCTCACCAGGTAGAGTCTTTTTCATGGGTGTAAAGTGCGTCACACTTATGAGGGAGAGGCTACAAGGTGGTTTTAGGAAACCTCCCTTCTTTCACTTTCTTATCATGAGATAGAGTGTCAAACTCTAGGAACAATCTTCTAACTCATGCTATACGCACTCGCATAGATGCCTCCTAGAAGGGCCAGCAGAAGAGGAATCTGCAACAGACTGCAGGCAACCCCATCAACCCCAATGGGCCCCTTGAGCGGGTAAGTTATGGATGCAAAGCTTGGGGTTTCCTTTAGAGTATTGGTACAGGACATGACCTCTCAGCTTAACCAACATGCAATTGCTCTGGCAAATAATCAGAGGGACTACAACTACTAGGGTTGGAGACTTCACTAAAAGGAGTCCTTCTAAAATTCACAGTACGAAGGCGGGCAGGAGGTATAAGGAAGAGAATGGGAGAACAAGAGACCCAGAACTGGAAATTTTGAGTTTTCTCAGTAAGGGTCAGGTAGTAGGAATAACTCACAACTCCAACAGAGATCATTAGCTCCAGTACCTCCATCAGTCAGTGTCCCACTACCTGGATCCGAAAGGGAGCAAAGGGGCAGAGCGTATGGCTCTAACATTTAGGGGAACGGGTCCAGGGTAAGGGAGATTACCTATGCAACTTGTAAGAGCTATGGAAAGAACTACCTAGGAGAGTGCATGTCTAGTTTAGATGCTTGCTTTTGGTGTAGCAATTCAGGCCATAAGCTCAAAGATTGCCTAGCAGCCAAACAGGGTGAAGGTAGAGCCCTAACCACCTCCTCATTAGCTCCGACAGCCCGCCCACCTCAGTAGGGAGCATCAATTGGTGTAGGTAGTGGACAGTGTCAGGACTCTTCTATGCCCTATCAACATGTCAAGATCGAGGAAATTCGCTAAAAGTAGTGATAAGTATGTTATGAGCTTTTCATGTTGATCCTTGCATGTTACGACTAGGAGCCATAGTATAAGGTATAAAATCCCTTTTAGCATTCTAGTATGAGATTTAACCCGTGATGGTATGAAATAGATATAAGTATGAAGCCTTCAGTGATAGCTTTAGAGGAAAATGGGAAATCAGGAGTTAGTGATGTTAGCCTAGAATTAATAAAGGATCCAAGAGCCTTAGAATAATGACTTTAAGCTAAGGGTGAAATGATAAGTTGTAGGGCCAAGTCAAATCTTGAGTGTTCTAACAGTGAAGTTCCAGATGCAGTATCTATGGGATGTCGATGCATTCCTATTTAGGTGTCTTCCCCTGTATTCGGTCAACATTACGCTATACTCATGCTTATGTTTACACTTTCAAAATGACAATTAACCACTTCGTACAACGATCCCACTCTTACTCTATGATTTCATAAATTTTAGCTTCATATCATGAAACTAGTTAGGTATGTAAACTCACACCTCACAGATGCTCAACTCTATGAACTCAGTCTTTACGATTGGTCTTAAATGCTTATAAGATCATGCTACATAATGTATATACTCAGTTTAGAATTCTTGAACAATTTGTGCTTACGATTTCCTTACTCTCAACCTTGTGTATACTCTCCCATAACAGAAATAATGGTTGTAATGGATATGTCCAAAATTGACTCCCCATTGATGCCTTAGATGCTCGGTACTTAGAAGTTCATGAATTGTAGTTGTTATTCATGTTAGGGAGTCTGAGGAGATTTTGGGATAACATAAGCTACAGTGGAGCCGTAAGATGAGTTTGTTGATAGGCTTGAATTGTGTGTTGGAATTCAAGGAAGTAGGTGCAATTCACATGGTGTTTATATGAGTAGATGAGGTGTTGGTTTGTATAATAGTCTCTAATAGAAGGTGGTTCCAGTTAAATTCTTGGTCTGTCAGGTTCATAAATTGGGGAAAACAAGTTAGTTTCAGTGAAGGTTTTATGTAGAAATTAGCCAGCGGAAGGAACTACTTGGGAAGATGAATTTAGTTAAGTCTTACTCTTAGCCAGATCAGTTATCATGTCATCTATTTTGATATAAGAGAGCGGTTTCGGGATTTATAACTCCATCCTTAGTAGCTCAGCTCCATTTAAGGAAATAGTTCCTCCTTAGTACTCTACTCAGTTTCATGTTAGCTTCATGTCCTTCAGTTCTTCTCATTTCTTAGCATGCATATATGATTCATGAATTCTTTTCAGCCATGTATCTCAGTTCGGAGTTAAGTCACTCCATTAGTATTTAGTGTTCGACTTTCAGCTTTGGGGTTGTAGCACTTTCCCTACCTTTTCGGTTTATTTGGTCTCCTTTCGAGGATGCATGTTCCCAAGGAAGAAATAATGTAACAACCCAAAAATTCCTAAGGTTAGATCCTAGATATAAAGTAGAAAACCAGAAGAACTAGACAAAAATCCCACAGTACAAGTCATATCAAGATTCGCAGGGAGTAACCACAGATCGTTACTTGACCCATGGAGAGCAGCAAATGTTTCAGGATTTTAGATACCGCGAGCCAAGGTAAAAATCATGGTAGGGTTGTATGGTTCGTATCGTGGAATCATAATATGAGGTTCGTAGAAGTGTTCAGGATTTTTCAGAGGCCACGAGTCTTAGTACGACTCATAGTGAGGTGGTACGAGCTGTGGTAACCGTCCTAGGCATGTGAATAGAATCGAACCAGATGAACTTTAAGTAAATAAGGTGTTAATATAAATTCTTAAGTGTGGGAGGTTCTTTGGGTACAAATTAAGGTAATAAGGAACTTCTAGCCTAAAGTTGAGCTGAGAGTTTTCCTACCGATTGAGTTTTTCATATAAATTCTTACAATGCTCAACTTTAAATGACCATGACTCTTAGTTTACAAAGTGTTTTTGTATGATCCAGTACATCACATTTGAAGCTCTTTGAGTCTTCTTTCCCAAGCTCTTGACCATGTGTTAATTGGTGTTTGAAATAAAAAGTTATGACCAGTTTAGTAAAGCACTATCAAATTTAACAGACAGGACTAGCCAGTCACCATGAGTCATGGTATGACTCTTGGTATCTAGGTATGACTCGTACCAAGCACCCGTGGTGAGAGTTCCAGCAAGATGTTAAGGAATCTAGAAGCCATGAATTGCATGCCACAACCCGTGGATATCACCACAAGTCATGGTACGACCCGTGAGGGGCTGGAAGGACAATTTTTTAGCTCTTTTTCATAAGGAAATCCTAGTAATTTCCTATGCTTTTAACTCCTAAATTACATCATTTTGAGATAAATTGGCAGGGGATTAAGGGGAGTTAGTTGATTCTTCTCCCTCATTTCTCACTTAGCCTTCTAAGAACAGTATGTAAAAGCTCAGGAACTCTCCCAAGCAAGAACTAGGATTTTTCCTACAAGTTCAGAAATTCAAGCTTCTTCTCAGAGGTTTTCTTCCACAAGTATGTGATACTTCAACAAGTGTTTTCTTTCTCCCTTGGGTCCCAAGATTTTGAGTGAACCCTAGCTTTGAAGTTTTCTAGAAATCATGACGTTTTCTTCTAATTATTGAAATTCCCTATCTTCTCAATGTCTTCAAGCTTCCATTACTATTATTATCTGAAATTTATGTCTTGGGTTCATTTCTGCAGCATGCTTTCCTAGCCCTGATCTTTAGTATAATTTTGGAATAAAGCTTACATGATTTAGAATCTAGTCAGACATGTTGTATTATCATGATTCTATCACTTGAATATGAATTTTAGTGTACATTCTTTAAATAAAAAGTTAATAATTTCAGATTTTATGTATGCTCAGTATCTTCAGAAATATCACTTATCAGTTATCAGTATTTCAGTTATCAGTTTATCAAGTCCTTTAAACTCTTAGGACACTTCCAGATAAGTAGTTCTAACTTAGTCTTACGATACCAGTCTCGAGGAAACTAGTACAGTGAATATATATATATATATATATATATATATATATATATATATATATATATATAATATATAATATACATATAACTTAAAATTTCACTTCTGAGTTTGGCAGTCTTTCCTGAAGGAAAGAATCTGATGAGGAACTTCCATGCTAGGTCATCCCAAGAAGTAATGGAATTGTCTTCAGTTGGGAGTAGTAGTTAGCACCGAGCAGGTCGAGGTTTTAGCACACCCAAGTTCCTAAAACTATGTGCCACCATAGGTTTGAGCCTGAATAGGTTTTTCTGTTAGTGATCACACAGTCCAGTCACTGTACCTTGGCAAGGCACAGTGGGCCCTATCGATGAGGAGTAAATATCGAACTCTAGCTCACGTGGTTATATGTCGGTTAACAGACTCTCCCATAATATAATTACAGTCTTCAGTATAGGTGCATGTCCCTCAAAGAAGTTTTACTAGCATTTACATTATTTAAAGACTTCCATACTACCTTCGGTATTTATGCATTTAAATAGGATCATTGTATCTCAGTTTAGTCATATTGTCAGATTGTATTTGCATGCATATTATTTCAGTTGTATATCTCACATGCTCAGTACATTTAAAGTAATGATCGCAAACTCTCTATATGTTATATCATTTTATGATATAGGCTCAAGTACCCAGACTTAGAAGCGCAGTTATTCATCCGGCGATATATAGTAGACTAACAATGGTGAATCCCATCTACTAAGGGCCGGAGTCTCTTTACTTCAGTTATTGTCATTTTCAGTTTTCAGACTTTAGAGTTATATGGAGTTTTTCCCAGTAGCTCATCAATTTTAGGAAACTTCCAAACAGGGGGTATTAGTTTCAGTTTTAGTTCTCAGTATTGTTTGAAATTTCAGTATCTTATCAGATTTCATCGTTACTTACAAAAGAATGTTTTCATTTTCAAATAGCTTCTTCTTAAGTTTTATTATAAATTGTAGTATTTTAGAAATATGTTATGCCATGAGTTAGCTTGGAGCTACTTTTGGTTCTAGATATCGTATCACATCCAAGGTGTTGACTCGGGTCGTGACAAAGTACAAACTCAATGAGGCCATCATTATGAACTGGGTTTTACAATGCAACGAGTCTATCTGATATTTCCTTAGCTCCTAGAACATAACCCTCGATGGTGACATTATTTCGATGAAAAGTATGCAATTATGTCTTTAGTTCACGAACATATGGCTTGGATCTCAATGCATATGCTTCCACAAGTTTATCTCTGGCTCCACGAAAATTTGTTGCTATAACAACTGGGATAAAACACTTTTTGAAACTTAAATGACAATCCAACACAAAATGAGTTGATCATGGCGAACACCAAGATTTAGAGGTTGGATTAGGTTGTTTATCATCTAAAAGTACGGGTGGTGCGGATTCACTACCATCAATGTGATGATTAATACCACAGCCACACACCATGGGAAGAAATTGAGTTTTCCATAACAAAAAGTTTAACAAAGTAAGTTTGAGGGGCAGTTGACGAGAAAGATTTGGTGGAGTATGCCACCATATTATTTTTTAAATAGACTGCATCTTTCATCATGTTGGGTGTTATGATGCAAAACTGGAAACTAAGAAACCAGGATCAGAAAGAGAGAAAAAAAGATGATGGTTGTTAGGCCACTATGGCTCCTGATACCATGACAGAGTCATCAATTCTCTATATATCATTACAAGGGGATATAAGCGTAAATATATCATTCATAGTAGTGAGTTCTGTATGGGAGTCCTAACCAAACTATAGTACGTAGGCACCATGTATTGAGGTATCCAAAATACAATAGATGACACACATAATTCTAACTATAGTAAGAGTCTACTCCTTACAGTGTGGAGGCCGCGGATTAGGGTAGAAGGTTAGAAGGTAATGGGGCATTGTCTTGCTTTTCCACGGATTTAGGTTTGGTAGTGTTTGTCATAGTATTAATAGTATCTTGTAATTTCTTGCTTTTGATATCTACTAGTCTTAGAGGACGCGGTTTGCGTGTGTTTCTCATATTAATAATAACACATTTTTAAATATAGCATAAATAATATTTGTGTAATAATATAAGAATTTAGAAAAAAATTATGAATTTTAGATTGATTAATGATTATGTTTAAGTCTTTATTCCAATCCAGTAGTTCTTTCTTCAGTTTGTTCTAATACTTGTCACAATGAACAAAAATGTCATAGAAATAGTGTTTGATTGAAAGGTAAAAAAATCATTCGCTTTTACATGAGCACGTAAATGAATGCATTATATGTATATTTTATATTATCTATTATAAAACTTGTATTACTACACTATTAATATATTAACATTTAATATAAATATTAGCATTACGAAAATTCATTATAATATAAAATTGTGTAGTAGAATAGAACATATAGTATAAGTTATTAGTTTAAATAATTAGCAGCTATGAGATCATATTGAAGTTGTTGCTTGCTTGTTTTGGCACTAATAAATTAATATCATATCACAAATGCATTTATCAATTTGTAATCGATTGTTCAAACTAAAAGAGACTCATCACAATTAGTGAAAACAGTCATTAATATTACATTAGAGTAGATTATCTGTATCACACTCCTTGAGGTACAATCTTTCTTTGAAACTTATTAACGCGAGACGCTTTGTACACCAGATAGCCTTTTCTTAAACTATATTTTTCAAAAGTCCTAAATATAAGATTAATTTTCGTTATATGTACAATTTCAATCAACGTAAAATTATTTCTTAAAAAATTCAATCATGTAGAAGCAAAAAGATTCCATCAATGGAAAGCCAACTCAGCATGATCAAGGATACATAAATTTGTCAATAAAGAAAATATTTGGGTCAGATTTCAAAGAAGGAAAGTCAAATCCTTATCAAGGACATACATGGAAAGAGGATATCAGACACATCATCAGATCTAAACTATCAAAGGAATCCAAATCTTCAACGAAGAAAGGCCAACTCTCATCAAGGACATACATGGAAGAAAGATACCAGGCGCATCATCAGAAATCCATATTATGATGCAGATCACAAATCAAGCCTCCACTAAAATCTCAATCACATATTCTCATTAAGTGTAATTTAGAAAAATCCCTTGGGTTGCTAATTATGCAAGATCAAAGAAATTGATCTTTCTACATCTCAAGACAAATTTCTAGACTCTATATAATGAGAAAAAAAGTCAGAAGAAAAGTGTGCAACTTCATTTGATTAAGTCTAACAATTCTATTTCTTGTAAAATCATTGTAATATGAAATAATTATTAGTGAGAATAAAATAACAAATAGTTAGGTAGATACATGAGTAGAGGATGTGACCAACAACACTTAGGATTGAATCTTAGTCAATTTTACAAGTTGTTCGAGAATCTCTTCTTGTAATCACAATCTCAAAAAAGCTCTAAGGGAACCCTTGTAACCCAAGGAAATTAGAGTAGGCACCACCCTAATGATCCGAATCAATATAAAATTTCTGTGTCTTAACTTTTTCTGGTTATAATTTCTCCATTTTTTTTATATTGTTACTAATCCTTCTGCAAGATCATAGTTGACTTAAGATATTCTATAGTCGAATAACTAATTTTATCTCTGAAAAATTAAATTCGTCCCCCTCCTTAATATTGGTATCAGAGCAAGTCTCACCTATTAGTTGCTTAACTGCACATGAGTAAAAAATCAAATGACAACCTATCAAATTTTCGATGCTATCCTGCAAGATGGTCATTCATCAAATAGATGTCCTTACTTCAATGGCCAATACTACTCTCATTGGAAAGAACTATTCAGAATATTTGTCTAAGCAAATAACTTTTAGGCATGTATGGTAATCAAGAAAGGACCAAAATCAATTTGCGAAATCTCTGCAACAAATAAAATTGATCTAAAAATGTTTAATATCACCAAAAAAAAATAAACAAGAGGTAATACAATCTAAGGCCCAGAGCCATAAGTTTTGTCAAATTGAAGAGAACTCCTTTCTACCTAATTGTTTGTTGCCAATTAGGGAATTCAACCTATATCTAGAAAAAATCCATTAAACAAGGGTTATGCCTTGAGTTATTGTTGATCAATGCTAACCCAACCTAAAATTTGCCTTTTCAAGTCTCATAATGGTAATTAGGCAGGATTGGATGACTCTCATCACCAATCACACTACAAAGCAAAAATCAATCAAATGTTCATAAGCCCAAACTTAATTTTACCAAATTGAGATAATTAGGGTTCACAACCCTAGATCTGGATTTAGTTACCTGCAAAAAGAACAAGAAGAGAATTAAAGTAACTAGACATGCTTACCGATGGAAATTGGGATTGAAATCTTCAAGTTACAAGCTAAGATCTAGAATCTACTTTGAAAACTAGGGCTAACTAGCTAATTTCTACTCTCTACTCAAAGTGTGAACTGAATAATAAAAAAGCTCTCTAAAAATTACAAGAAAAGTCTATTTATACTATGTCCCAAAAAGTCCAATTAATTCAAACTTCGGAGTGCCTAGTGTATAGGGACAGACCATCCTCTAGAAGGATGGACTGTCATTTGATCTGTACTTTGCATTTCAGCTTCTATCCAGCAGCTTGTCGTCCTTTGATTGATGGTACCTTGCACTGTATTTTAAGAGTCCCATTCTGCCAAGCTCGAGTCCATTTTTCAATTGACGAACTGTTCTTTGGGAAGACGCTCCGTCCTTCCAACCATATTGTAAGGACCCTATTAGCTTGGTTTCTGGAATTTGCAGCTGGGAATGGACAGTAGGTGATGCAGAACGTCTTTCAGACAGATGGTCTGTATGTTGCTTTGTCCTTTGAGCATTTTTCTGGCCTAAACTTCTTTCATCTGTTCATTGCTTGAGTTCCTGAAACATAACATAATAAGGTTAGTTTTCACTTAATTTAACTCCTAAAGACATGCAAAATGCTATGAAATAAAGTAAAGATGTGTAGCTAATTCCCAACACATCAGCAGGGCAGTTGCGGAGCAAACCCGCTTAAATTCGCAAAGATTTTAATACGCCTCACTCTATCCTGCATAGCATAATTTTCTGCTGTCAATCCACATCGCCCCGCCCTACATAAACTCTCTCCACCCACCCCACACCATTTTCTATACTTACAATTGTCACTGCCTTACTTTCGGGTCAGGCTCTTTTTTTTTTTTTTTTTTTACTTGTAATAAATATGATCGGTAATATAATGTACTCTGTATACTATAGGAGTACTACAACTGACAATTATTTCCAATCTAATAATACTTTTGTCGAGAACAATTTTTCTTATTGTCATTAGCTTTTATAAAAATATTTTCTTTTGCAAAGTAATAGTACTAATTTAATCTAAAAGTTCCTATAAGATTTTTTTAAAAAAAAAGATAGTTGTCATCATTTTTAGGATAAACTGCTTCATTCATCTCAATTTACGTGATATAATTAAAATTTTGAGAGTCAACTAAATTTTTTTTATCATAATTTCTTTATATATCTTTTAAATATTTTAAGTTGTTAATTATGTGATTTATAGTACTTTTTAGATAGTTTTCAAATATATAAATTTTATTTCAAAAAATTTAAATATTCTAAGTCTAAAATTTCGATCAAAATTTAAAAATCTCAAAATCCTAATGGTACTACATAAATTAAAATTGAGAAAACATTCTGTAATTTGTGTATAACTCATTAACATATACAAACAAATTATTGTAGGTTTCTGCATCACAATTCTATTTTACTAACTTACAGACTATTCAAATTTTCCTAGTCAACATCAAATTAAAAAATCATGCCAGCAATTTTAAAAAAAATAAAACAAAGAAGATCAAATACTTACTGCAAAAAAGAGTACAATTTACGACAAAGTGAGGTTTTTCCTTTTTATTTAGTCTTTTGTTTAATTATAAACACAAAATGGGTAAAGATTTATTCAAACCCCCATATATTCCCATTCGTACCGCCCCGCATTATTTTCCTAAACATTACTTCGACCCACAGCATTCACACCCGCACTGCACAACTTTAGATTCACATCTCTCTTCATAGCCTTAAACCCGCTTCGCCTCATATCCATTCCTATACCAATCAGATATTTTATTAAAGTGAATATCATAAAAAAAATAACATAATATGTTTAAAAGAGATATCATATATATAAACATGTTTTAGTGTATGCATTGTGTATAAAATATGATATATTTAATTAGTTTAAATGTATTTTTATTTTTTTGGGGTTTTCTATTGTTCTTGTTCAAGTTAGTATGTAAGAAATTTATACATATTTTAGTGTATGAATTGTGTATAAAATATGGTAATACAAACTGGGTTACTTAATTTTTTTATAGCACATTATATACAAATATGATTTAGAGTATTAATTATGTATATAGAGAAAAAAATGTGGATAGAAAAATATGAAAAGATAAAAATCTAAGAGAAATTTATGAAATAGGAAATAGAAAAAATCTAAGAGAAATTTATGAAATGAATATCAAGAAAAAAAATGTGTATAGGAGAAATAGGAAAAGACAAAAATCTAAGCGAATTTTATGAATAGGAAAAGGCAACAATCTAGAAGAAATTTATGAAATAAATATTAAAAAAATCACTATTTTCGTAATTTACGCATATAAATTTTACCTTTTTTTAGTTATGATGTTTTTACCTTTTTTACCTTTCTACTAGATTTGTAACTTTGTTACTGTTATTTTAAAAAAATGAAAACTATTGATATGTTGTAAATATTTTTGTGAATGTCTATAAAGGTATTTGTATTGTAGTGAATGTGTGTATTTGTATTATAATAAAGGTGTATCCTTTGAAAAAAAGTTAGGAGAAATTATCCTTATAAATAGAGGGGTTTTTCATTTTTTATATCCCTTTAATCCTTCAAGAGAAATAAGAATTATTCTCTTTGTTCTCTCTTTCTTTACGATATTCTTGTTTTTCCTTTATTATTTCATAACACGTTATCGACACGAAACTCTAACCAACTGAGTAATTGGACAATAATATTTCTCGTCCAGTTCATAGCGTTCGTGAGCTTTTTAGTTTCAGAGCATCATCATCCCAAAATGACCATCTCTTGTTTCAATTTGTTATTAACAATCTTAACAATTGTTATTTATTGGTGTCAGATCATATGCTTATTTTTATTTTTATTTTTATTTTAAAAGTTCCTGGGAACCAAAGGACGAAGTTCCTTCTGTCTTTTCTCTTTGACATATGGATCATTGAACATGGTCTTTTTGTGCCGATAATTCTATTTTACCTGCCTAAATATTTGATGCAGTTATGAATTGGACTTAAGTTTTGCAATGGATTGGATATTTGGATTATTATTCAGGTATGAATTTATATTTATTGTATTTCATGAATCTCATAATAATTAAATTCATTCACGTTTATAACCACTAGAAGTAGTTAAATTTTGAAGTATTCCATAGCTCGTAAAGCAACAATTGTTTTGAAATCTGGTATATTCTGAAAGCTGGGTTGGAGAAGAATTCTCTAAATTATATCTATAACTTGATTTACTCCTGAAACAATAATTCTGAAGTTTATTCTTGAAATAATAACCTTGCATTTGTTGCCTTGGATATATCGGGCAAGAACTACCTTTCATGGGTCTTGGATGCAGAAATCCATATGGATGCAATAAGTCTTGGAGACACCATTAAAAATGATAGAAAAAAGGCACCAAACCAAGATTATACTAAAGCGTATGATATTCTTGCGTCATCATCTTGACGAAATTATGAAAATTGAATATCTCACGGTTAAAGATCCACTTGTTTTGTGGAATAGCCTGAAAGAAAGGTATAACCACCTAAAGATGTTCATCCACCCAAAGGCATGATATGATTAGATACATTTGAGATTTTAAGACTATAAGTCTGTTCATGAGTATAACTCTACAGTGTTAAGAATTGTTTCTCAGTTGAAACGATGTTGATTAATGATGTTGATATGATGGAATATGTGGTAGTACACAAAATTAATTGAGAGCTCCGGAAGAGCTAATGTGTTACTACCCAGAGGAATAAAATAATTCATAATATAGTTATAATGAAGAAATCATATGCGAAAGTAAACTGGAAGTTTACTAAAATAAAGATAACTTGGCATAACTGATTGGCCATTCCGGTTTAAATGTGATGCAAAAATAATTGAGAATTCGCTGGTTATATGTTGAAGAAATAAAATATTTTTTAAGAATTCTCTTGTGTTTTTTGTTCTCATGATAGAATGATCATTATATCAGCTAAGATTGAGATTATATTCTCTGGAATTTTGAAACTTATAAAAAGGTGAATATGGACCCATTCACCTGCCATGTGAACCATTTGCTATTATATAATTTTAATAGATGCATCTATTGTACGGTCACATGTGCTTTGGTATCAACTTGCAATTGGTTTTTGCAAGGTTGTTTGCTCCAATTGTTAAATTAATAGCACGGTTCCAAATTATAAAATCATGTTGATAATGTTAGTTCATATCTGAGTTGTTTAGTAGAAATTATATGCCTCCAATTATAGCTAAACCATTAATTATGAGAACAAAACCCCCAAATAAAATTTGGTATGAGATATGTTTATTTAACATGTAGCAACACTTGAATGCATCAAGCCAACAAGTTTCCCCTATCACAATTGGTTCAGGGTCAAAAACCAAATATTTCATCTAAAAATTTAAATGTGCAGTATATGATTCAATTGCTCCATCACACCGCACGAAGACCCACAAATGAGGTTGAGAGGTAAATGTTAGTTTTTCTAACATTAGGAGGAAAAAGTAATTAGCAACTGAAAATTTTGTGTGGGATTAATTATCTAGATCCTCAAAAAAAATGTGAACTTAAAAGTTCAAAGATAATTCACTTGCAAAATATTGCAAATCAATTTCCAGATGTATTTGCTGACCCTATTTTATAATTCAGTAGCAAATGCTTTTGTAATGTCCCAGAAGCTCAAAATCAATATTTAGGACATAAATCAGAAAATCTGAAAAACTGCAGAAAAGTTGCAGAACGACCAACTTGACTGGTCGTTAAGGGACCCAACGACTCGTCAGGTCAACCTTGTGAAGGATGCCAAGAAGATACTACAGTATTCCTAACGGACGACCCCATGAGTCGTTATCAGGACCTACGACTCGTTAAGTCGCCCGTTGCCAAGCGGAGTTCAGAAGTTTGAGGAATTTACAGTGTACTTGACGGAAGGTCACCATGAGTCGTCATAAGCAGTAACGACTCGTCAGGTCCTTCATTTCCAGTCCCTTCTAACTTTCTTACCAGTGTACTTGATGGACAACACAATGAGTCGTTCCCAATCATGATGAATCATCATATGCCCGTCAGGAGTCGGTAGAAATTTTCCAGTGAACTTGATGGGAGGACCCAACGACTCATTGGACCTAGTAACGAGTCGTTAGGGACACCTAACAGTTTTTCCCACTGAATCTCTAAGGGCTATTTAGTAATTTTTTATTCTCCCAAGCATTAAACCACGTCGTTTTGACTTCGGTTTCAAACGTTTTAGCGGGGTTAATGGGTCCTTTTCCTCATTCCCCACTCAAGTACTCAGAAAATAGACCGTAAGTTCTCTTAGGAATTCTCAGAGCAAGAACTAGGGTAGCCTTCTTCTCCTCAATTTCTCAAGATTTTCGTAGGTTCTTCATCAGGTATGTGGGATTTTAGCAAGGGAATTGTCCTTTCCTTGCGTCCCCAAAACCCTCCTCAATTTCTATGAGAAGCATTCATATTTATTTTTGTTGATTTCACTCAGAATGATGTTTATACTTATTGTTAATATAATCTCCATCAGTTCCTCATCAGATTTTCAGTATTATTACAAAAGCGAATTTAAGCCCTAACTTTTGAGTAATGATTTTTACTTGTTAAATTCCCTCTACTGAATGAAGAATGCTTTGAGAATTTTCTTGCTATTCGTATATGTTGGGTAAATATCCCAAGAATCAGAATGACTTTAGTACGTTGAATGAAATTCTCTATTAGCTGCTTAGTAATTTAGTCAGTTAGAAGACATAACTCTATTAGTCCAGTCTCAGATAGAATCATATCAGTCTAGATTCAGTTAGATTTTTAGCAACCTCAGTGTTGTCCAGAAAATGTCAACTGATCAGTTTGACTCCAGTTTATTTTCGAGGTTTCAGTGGTGCCTCCCAGTTTTCAGACTTAGATTCATATTTTAATTATTTGGTCCGTTAGGCGGTCATGACATTCAGTTATAACTTTGACCAGCCCCAGGACCCTAGTTAAGTTATTAGTTGTTCTGTAGACAGTTACGACACTTTTAGATAAGCAGCTCTGACCAGTCTTAGAACCCAGTTTCAGAATCTGGTCTGATAAGGCTCTTAGAATACATGCAGTTATTCATCCCTGACTAGTCTTGGGCCCCAGTTTCGAGCTATTAGCTTAGTAGTTCAGTTTAGGTTTTCCAGTGGGAGTAGAACTTAGCACCGAGCGAGTTGGGGTTCCAGCGCACCCAGGTTCCCAAAAATACGTTGCCAACGTAGGTTACAGTATTACTTAGTCTGATTGGCCCCAGATATTTTTGTGATCACTCAGTTCATGCCTTTATACCCTGGCAAGGTATATTGGATCCTACTGGTGGGGTGTATACATTGGACTCCACGGCTAGCTCACGTGGTTAAATGTCGGTTATAGACTCTCCCACTAGTCAGTCCAGTCCAGTATCAAAATAAGCAACTCAGTTCAGTACAGTATCTCATATTCAGTGTTTCAAACTCAGGGCATGTCCTTGACCATTAGACAGGGTTGTCTTGACTTTTTTAAACTATATCAGTAGTTCTCTTCATCTTACCCGTTGGTCATGGCATGTCATTTTAGTTCAGACTTTATATTCAGTATGTTTCTCCCCCTTACTCAGTACATTCAAAGTACTGACGCATGCTTTTCATGCTGTATCGTTTCATGATACAGCTGCAGGTTCTCAAATTCAGCACAGATAGTTACTTCAGTTTCAGAGCATTCCATTTCTGCAGATCAGAGTGTGAGTCCTCCTCATTCGAGGGCTTTGTTTATTTGCTTCAGTTGGATACGGTTTTGTTTAGACTTAGAGTTAGCTGGGGACCTGTCCCAGCAACTTCTCAGTCGTTGGCTTTCAAACCAGACTTGTCTTTCAGAATTGTATTTTAGATATATTATTTCTTCTCTACTTTTCAGTCTTTACATTTTCTTAAACTGATAAATCTATTATTTAAAAGTTTCGTTGTGCATGTTTACTCAGAATGCTAGTAAATAATAGACCAGGGTTTGACTTGGGGTAACTTGTGGCTTCAAGTTCCGTGTTACGTCCAGAGTGTAGGCTCGGGGCATGAAAAACTTGATATCAGAGCACTAGATTTAGAGTATCCTCGAAAAATCTGAAAGCTGTATTGAGTAGAGTCCTTTTCATGGGTGTAAAGCACGCCACACTTATGACGAGGAGGCTACGAGATGTTATTAGGAAAATTCCCTTTTTGTTCATAATCTTTATCGTGCATTAAAGGCCAATTCCAAAGGCGTCTTTCTAAATCATGTCCAGTTTTCTTTCAGTGAACAATGCCTCCTCGATATGAAAATAGACGAAGAGCCAGAAACGCCAACAGACCCGCTCCACCAGCTTCGACAGTTCCTCAGGACGACTCTGTGTCTGCAGCCAAATTCAGGGCGGCCATTCAGTTGCTTGCTCAGACCGTTACCAATCAAGTGAACCAGCCGGTGGTTCCAGTAACCACAAATGGGTCTGCAATTGCTGCCTGGGTGCGGGATTTCAACCAGATGAACCCTCCAGACTTTCATGGAACAAAGGTGGGAGAGGACCCACAAGGCTTTGTAGATGAGATCAAAAAGATCACCAGGATCATGGTGTCAGCTCTCCCGAGAGTGTTGACTTGGCTGCCTACCAGCTAAAAGGGGTAGCCCAGGTTTGGTATGAGTAGTGGAAGGAGGGGCGGTCAGCAGAAGCAGGACCGGTTGAGTGGGAGGAGTTTCATACAACTTTTCTGGATAGGTTCTTTCTGCGGGAGCTGAGGGAGGCTAAGGTGGCAGAGTTTATGAACCTACAGCAGGGCAACCGGACAGTGGAGGAGTATGCTCTGGAGTTTATTAGACTATCAAAGTATGCCCTAGAGATGGTGGTTGAGCCAAGGGCTCGCATGCTGAAGTTTGTAAATGGAGTATCTAATCTGGTCCTCAAGGAGTGCAGGACCGTGATGCTGATCAAGGACATGGACCTCTCTAGCCTAATTGTTTATACCCAGCAGATTGAGGCAAAGAAGCTGAAAGATATGGAGCGTAAGAACAAGCGGGCAAGAACTGATCATTCAGACTATGGTCATCAGAAATCTGGCAGTAGTAGCCGCCCACAATAGCAACAGCAACAACAACAGCAGAGGGCCCCAACAACTAGCTCAGCCAGCGCCCCAACCTTTCGGCCCCGCCAAGATCGGAGGGGTGGGTCTTCTGGCACTCAGTCTCAGGCCCACAATACAGGAAACAAATATCCAGCTTGTCCCAAGTGTGGTAGGAATCACCTAGGAGAATTCCTTCAGGGACAAGAGGGTTGCTTTAGGCGTGGACAGCTTGGACACAGGCTTAGGGAGTACCCATTAGCAGGGTGAGGGAGATCACAATTCACTACCTCATCAGCTCCAGCAAGCCGACCAGCTCAGTAAGCCAACCCATCAGGTACAGATCGCGGTCAATGCCAGAATCATTTTTATGCTCTCACTTCTCGTCAGGATCAGGAAAGTTCACCTAACGTAGTTTCTGGTATGTTACGTCTCTTCCACCTAGACGTGTATGCCCTCCTAGATCCAGGAGAAACTCTTTCTTTCGTAACTCCTTATGTAGCAGTTTAGTTCAGCATCAGTCCAGAGGTCCTATCAGAACCCTTCTCAATTTCCACCCCAGTTGGCGAGTCAGTTAGGGCCAACCGCGTGTATAGAAACTATCCAATTTCAGTCTTGAAGAAAATCATTCCATCTGATCTTGTAGAGCTGGTCATGGTCGACTTCGACCTTATTCTAGGCATGGATTGGTTACACTCCTTCTATGCCTCAGTTGACTGCAGGACTAGAGTTGTCAAGTTTCAGTTCCCAGATGAGCCCGTGTTAGAATGGTCGGGCAGCAGTTCAGTGCCTAAAGGGTAGGTTTATTTCCTTCCTTAAGGCCCAGAAACTCATTTCCAAGGGATGTTTATATCATCTGGTTCGTGTAAAAGATTCCAACTCTGAGGCCCCAACCATTCAGTCAGTTCCAATTGTCAGCGAGTTCCCAGATGTATTTCCTAAAGATCTTCCTGGAGTTCCCCCTGAGCGGGAAATAGACTTTTGGATAGATCTCCTTCCAGACACTCATACCATCTCCATCCCTCCTTACAGAATGGCTCCAGTGGAGCTTAAGGAGCAATTAAAGGACCTTCTTGATAAGGGTTTCATCAAACCCAGCATCTCTCCATGGGGTGCTCCAGTGCTATTCGTGCGTAAGAAAGAAGGTACCCTCAAAATGTGCATAGATTACAGTCAGTTGAACAAAGGGGAAGAATCTTCCCCAATCGGATTTCTTGAGGAACGCATCAAGAGAGAATTGGATTTGGTTAGATAATGTGTGGTTGGTAAACAAGGATCATCACTGTCAAAAAACAGATATCCCTTACCTAGAAGTGATAACCTGTTCGACCAACTTTAGGGAGCCAGTTGCTTTTCCAAGATTGACCTCAGGTCGAGGTACCATCAGATAAGGGTTAGAGAGACTGACATACCGAAAATAACATTCAGAACTCGGTATAGTCACTATGAGTTTGTGATGATGTCCTTTGGGTTAACAAACACCTAGCAGCCTTCATGGACCTAATGAACAGGGTTTTCAACCCGTACCTAGATATGTTCGTCATCGTATTTATTGACGATATTCTAGTGTACTCCAGAAATGAGGAAGAGCATGCCAATCACCTAAGGCTAGCATTACAGACTCTCAGAGATCGCCAGTTATTCGCTAAGTTCAGTAAGTGTGAATTCTAGTTGAAGTCTGTGACCTTCTTGGGTCATGTGGTCTCAGGTGAAGGGATACAAGTAGATCCTCATAAAATAGAAGCAGTGAAGGATTGGCCCAGACCTACCTCTCTGACAGAAATTAGGAGTTTTCTGGGCTTAGCGGGTTATTACCGATGGTTTGTGGAAGGTTTCTCCTCCATAGCCTCTCCTCTTACCAAGTTAACTCAGAAGAAGGTGAAATTCCAGTGGTCAGACGAGTGTGAGAAGAGTTTCCAAGAGTTGAAGACTCGACTCACTATCGCTCCAATGTTAATCTTACCGGAAGGATTAGATGGGTTAGTTGTGTATTGTGATTCCTCCAGAGTTGGACTTGGTTGCATTTTGATGCAGCGGGGCAAAGTGATAGCCTAATCCTCCAGACAGCTCAAAATCCATGAGAAGAATTATCCAACTCACGACTTGGAGTTGGTAGCAGTGGAGTTCATGTTAAAAATATGGAGACACTACTTGTATGGGGCTCACGTGGATGTGTTCACAGATCACAATAGTCTGCAGTACGTATTCATCCAGAAGGACCTAAACCTCCGACAGAGAAGGTTGTTAGAGCTCTTGAAAGATTATGACATGAGTGTGTTGTATCACTCGGGCAAGGCTAATGTGGTGGTTGACTCCCTAAGCAGGCAATCTATGGGAAGTGTAGCTCACTTTGAGGGAGGAAAAAGAGAGTTAGCAAAGGATGTTCACAGACTAGACTGATTAGGGGTGCAGCTGGTAGACTCAGCTGAAGGTGGAGTAGTAGTACAAACCGGGTCAGATTCATCTTTGGTAGTTGAAGTTAAGTCCAGACAAGATGAAGATCTAGTTCTACTTAAACTCAAGGAAGGGTTCTCAGAAAAGAGGTTGAGGCTTTCTCCCAAGGGGGAGATGCAGTGCTCTGTTACCAGGGAAGGTTGTGCGTGCCAGGTGTTGGTGAGTTAAGACAGTAGATTTTTGCTGAGGCACACAACTCAAGGTATTCCATTCACCCTAGTGCTACTAAAATGTACCGTGACTTGAGGGACATTTACTAGTGGAACGGCATAAAAAGAGACATTGCCGAATTCATGGCTAAGTGCCCGAACTGCCAATAGGTCTAGGTAGAACACCGAGACTAGGAGGTATGACCCAAGATATCAGCATACCCACCTGAAAGTGGGAAGAAGTAAATATGGACTTCATTACGAGTCTACCTCGGACTCGACGATAGCATGACTCAATCTGGGTAATAGTAGATCGAATGACCAAGTCAGCACATTTTCTTTCAGTCAAAACCACAGACTCGGCATAGAACTATGCCAAACTTTATATACGGGAGTTAGTCAGACATCATGGGGTGCCTTTATCAATCATTTCAGACAGGGGAGCTCAGTTTACCTCCTATTTCTAGAAGTCTTTTTAGAAGGGACTTGGCACTCAGGTCAAACTCAGTACCGCTTTTCATCCGCACGTTGATGGGCAAGCTGAGTGGACCATATAAACCTTGGAGGATATGCTAAGAGCGTGCATGATTGATTCTAAGGGTAATTGGGATGACCATTTTCCTCTTATCGAATTTGCGTACAACAACAACTACCATTCCAGCATTCAGATGGCCCCATTTGAGGCATTGTATGGTAGGAGGTGTAGATCTCCTATAGGTTGGTTTGAAGTCAGTGAAGCTACTTTGATAGGGCTAGACTCGGTTCACGAGGAAATGCAGAAAGTTTAACTCATCCGAGAGAAATTGAAAACAACCCAGAGCCGTCAGAAATCCTATGCCGATGGGCGAAGAAGAGAGCTGGAGTTTTCAGTTGATGACTGGGTATACCTGAAAATTTTGCCCATGAAAGGGGTGATGAGGTTTGGAAAGAAGAAAACACTCAGTCCTAGGTATGTGGGACCCTATAGAATTTTGCGGCCTATAGGCAAGGTGGCCTATGAGCTAGAGTTGGCTTCAGAACTAGCAGTTGTACATCCAGTTTTCCATGTATCACTTTTGAAAAAGTGTATTAGAGATCCAACCTCTATGGTTCCATTAGATAGTGTGGCAGTCAAGGATAGCCTCACCTAAGAGGAGGTACCAGTCCAAATCCTAGACCATAAGGTTTGTAGATTGAGGAATAAGGAAATAGCTTCAGTGAAGATTTTATGGAGGAATCAGCAAGTTGAAGGAGCTACGTGGGAGGCTGAAGCAGATATGAGGGCCAAGTACCCACACTTGTTCTCTACCGACTCTACTATAGCTTGATATGTGAAATTTTTTTTAAGACCTGAACTAGTTGTTGAAATCAGTTCATGTAAATAAATTTTCTTTCTGACTTTGGTTGTGTTTATGAAAAGCAAAATTCAGTTCAATTATATACTCTGAAATGGAGGTAGTCATTTCGGTCGTGTTGAAGTTGTATGAGCGGTATTTGAATACCTTGATTGTTATTTTTCTGCTTACTATGAGTTTTCTAACATTCGAGGATGAATGTTTTCAAGGGGGAGATATTGTAATGCTCCGAAAGCTCAAAATCAATATTTAAGACATAAATCTAAAAAACTGTAGAAAAGTTGCAGAACAACCAACCTGACGAGTCGTTAAGGGACCCAACGACTCGTCAGGTCAACCATGTGAAGGATGCCAATAAGATACTTCAGTAATTCTAACAGACAACCCCACGAGTCGTTATCAAGTCCTATGACTCATTAAGTCGCACGTTGCCAAGCCGGAGTTCAAAAGTTTGAGGAATTTATAGTGTACATGACGGAAGGTCACCACGAGTCGTCATAAGTAGTAACGACTCATCAGGTCCTTCGTTTCCAGTCCCTTCTAACTTTCTTAGTAGTGTCCCTAACGGACGACACGACGAGTCATTCCTAGTCATGACGACTCATCATGTGCCATCAGGAGTCGGTAGAAATTTTTTCAGTGAACTTGACGGGAGGACCCAATGACTCGTTGGACCTGGTAACGAGTCGTTAGGTCACCCGTTAGGGATACCTAACAGTTTTTCTCAATGAATCTCTAAGGGCTATTTAGTAATTTTCTATTCTCCCAAGCATTAAACCACGTCATTTTGACTTTGGTTTCAAACGTTTTAGTGGGGTTAATGGGTCCTTTTTCTCATTCCCACTCAAGCACTCAGAAAATAGACCGTAAGTTCTCTCAGGAATTCTCAGAGCAAGAACTAGAGCAACCTTCTTCTCCTCAATTTCTCAATATTTTCGTGGGTTCTTCATCAGGTATGTGGGGTTTTAGCAAGGGAATAGTCCTTCCCTTGCGTCCCCAAAGTCCTTCTCAATTTCTTCTATCAATTTCAAGCCCTAAGCTTTCGAGTATGAGAAACATTTATATTTATTTTTGTTGATTTCACTCAGAACGATGTTTATACTAATTGTTAATATAATATTTATTAGTTCCTCATCAAATTGTCAGTATTATTAAAAAAGTGAATTTAAGCCCTAACTTTTGAGTAGTGGTTTTTACTTGTTAAATTCCCTCTAGTGAATGAGAATGCTTTGGGTTGAATTCCTAGAATTTTCTTGCTATTCGTATATGTTGGGTAAATATCTCAAGAATCAGAATGACTTTAGTACATTGAATGAAATTCTCTATTAGCTACTTAGTAATTTAGTCAGTTAGAACACAGAACTCTATTAGTCCAGTCTCAGGCAGAATCATATCAGTCTAGATTCAGTCAGATTTTTACCAACCTCAGTATTGTCCAGAAAATGTCAACTAATCAGTTTGACTCTATTTTATTTTCGAGGTTTCAATGCCGCCTCCCAGTTTTCAGACTCAGATTCAAATTTCAGTTATTTAGTTCGTTAGGCGGTCATGACATTCATTTATAACTCTGACCAGCCCTAGGACCCTAGTTCAGTTATTAGTTGTTCTGTAGACGGTTACGACGCTTCAGATAAGCAACTCTGACCAGTCTTAGAACCCAGTTTCAGAATCTACTCCGATAAGGCTCTCAGGGTACATGCAGTTATTCTTCCCTGGCTAGTCTTGGGCCCCAGCTTCAAGCTATCATCTTAGTAGTTCAGTTTAGATTTTTCAGTGGGAGTAGAACTTAGCACCGAGCATGCCGGGGTTCCAGCGTACCCAAGTTCCTAGAACTACGTTGCCAATAGTATTAGTTGGCCTGATTGGCCCCAGATATTTTTATGATCACTTAGTTCATGCCTTTATACCCTAGCAAGGTATATTGGGTCCTATTGGTGGGGTGTATACATCGGACCCACGGATAGCTCACGTGGTTAAATGTCGATTATAGACTCTCCCTCTAGTCAGTCCATTCCAGTATCAAAATAAGTAGCTCAGTTCAGTATAGTATCTCAGATTCAGTGTTTCAGAATCAGGGCATGTCCTTGACCATCAGACAAGGTCGTCTTGACCTTTTTAGATTATATTAGTAGTTCAGTTCAGCTTACCCATTGGTCATGGCATGTCATTTTAGTTCAGACTTTATATTCAGTATGTTTCTCCCACTTACTCGGTACATTCAAAGTATTGACATATGCTTTTTATGTTGTATCATTTCATGATACAGCTGCAGGTTCTCAGATTCAGCACAGATAGTTACTTCAGTTTCAGAGCATTCCATTTCAGCAGATCAGAGTGTGAGTCCTCCGCATTTGAGGGCTTTGTTTATTTGCTTCAGTTGGATATGGTTTTGTTTAGACTTAGAGTTAGTTGGGGACCTGTCCCAGCAACTCCTTAGTAGTTGGCTTTCAAACCAGACTTGTCTTTCAGAATTGTATTTTAGATACATTATTTCGTCTCTACTTTTCAGTCTTTACATTTTTTTAAACTGATAAATCTATTATTTAAAAGTTTCGCTGTGCATGTTTACTTAGAATATATAGACCAGGGCTTGACTTGGGGTCACTCATGGCTTCAAGTACCGTGTTACGTCCAGAGTGTAGGCTCGAGGCGTGACAACTTTAATGAAAATTAGAGTCCTTGAAGGACAAGTCTATGACATGCCTGAAGCGTGATAGATCAATCGATTCTAGAAATAAAAAAATCCTTGAAGAAAGATAAGAGCAAATGCTCAAGATGTTCAGAATAATGAGGCAAGTGCTTTAAAAGGAGCACCACGACATAATACTTCATAAAACCTTGGCAAAAGTTCAGGTACCTGAATTGATAAAAAATGAAGAGATCTTGATAAGTTATGTCGTATTGGACCGATATCAAAATAATCGTATACGATAACTTTTATATTATGTAGCGCTCAATATTATAAATATTGACGAGGATCTGAAATTCAAATCTGTTAAAAAGTGTGGATAATGATTGGCCAAATAAGAATACACAATTCAAGTATAATGTCAGTGGGTATAAATGGATTCTTGTGGCATAAAGATATTTTGCAAATCCTGATATTATTATATAGAGAGATCCAGGGGCAAAGGTAGTGTATTGTTGGGGGGTTCCGGGGAACCCACTAACTTTTGCCTGAATCGTGTATTTATATTGAAAATTGTAGTAAATATATAAAAATATACGACTTGAGAACCCATTTAAAATGTGTGTTGTTGGTTCAATTGTAGAAAAGATGGCTTTTAAGTTTTATTGTCCTCTTGATCAAAGGTTCAAATCCTCTAACCACCATGAAGGTTTTTATTTTCTCTCTTTTTAATTTGAGAATGGGTGAGAATCCACAAACTTCAAAACCTGGATCCACCTCTCGAGAGGTCCTCCTGTGGTGGATGCAATTATTTTAGGTTGCTCATAAGTCAAGTAATACATGGAAAACTTGATATGTATATAATAAAATTATTTTCATGTCTAGATAGACAGTGAAAGATATATAAATATCCCTGAAGGATTTAAAAAGTTTTAAAATGATTCTATTGAATACTCAAATGGATGTGAGATCGCTTAACGTTAATAAACATTAATTTCGATCTCATGAAAATGGTTAGAAAGTACAGTATCTTTGTGCAATTGGTGTACTAATGTATCTTTCTAGCACTAAAAGACCTGATATAGCCTTTTCGATTAATTTGTTAGCAAGATATAGTTCTGCTCCTACTGGGAGGTATTGAAATGGGATCAAACACATAATGTAATATCTAAAAGGGACTACCGATATGGGCTTATTTTATTCTAACAATTGCAGTCTCAATGTTGTTGGTTATGCTGATGTTGGGTATTTATCTGACCCTCACAAAGCTCGATCTCAAACTAGCTACGTGTTCATATGTAGAAGTACTGTCATATCTTAGAGATCTACAAAGAAGTCTCTCATGACCACTTCATCAAATCATGTTGAGATAATAGCTATTTATGAAGAAAGCCGAGATTGTGCGTGGTTGAGGTCCATGATACATCTTATTAGAGAAAAATATGGTTTGAAATATGACAAAGTACCTATAATTTTATATGAAGATAATATAGCATGCATAGCAAAACTAAAGGGAGGATTTTAAAAAAGATATAGAACGAAGCACATTTCGCCAAAGCTTTTCTACACACATGAGCTCCAAAAGAATGGTGATATCAACATGCAACATATTCAATCAAGTGATAATGTGGCTGATTTATTCACCAAATCTTTACCAACTATAACTTTCAAGAAGATGGTGCAAAAGATCGGGATGCAAAGATTCAAGGATGTTCACATTAAGGGGTGTTAATATGCGTTGTACTCTTTTTCCCTTACAAGATTTTGTCCTACTAGGTTTTCCTTATAAGACTTTTAATGAGGCAGCTACCAATGCGTATTATAAATGTATTTGTATTATATTGAATGTCTATAAAGATATTTGTATTGTAGTGAATGTGTGTATTTTAATTATAGTAAATGTCTATCTTTTGGAGAAACGTTAGCAGGAATTATCCCCATATATAGAGGGGTTTTCCGTTCATTGTATTTCATCCCTTTAATACCTCAAGAGAAATAAGAATTATTCTCTCTCTTCTCTCTTTCTCTATGATTTTCTTGTTTTTCCTTTATTATTTCATAACATGATCGATTTTGTAGTCTTTTATCTAAAACTCTACATATACGTTATTTTCCTTTTATAATTTTTCTTTCATTTTTTAATATCAAATCTCTACATCTTTGGTTAATATCAAACTAATAAAAGTACATAACCTTAACATAATTGTAACATAAAAATAAAATAATGAAAAATAGATAAAACAAGTTTAAAATCATGAAGGATTTTATCATAGCAATAAATTAAATAAAAAATAATTTTAAAATAACAATAATAAGAAAAACTTAACCAAAAAAATAAAAATTGGATATTAAAATGTAAAATAATTTTTTCTTATTTATTCTTTTTTTTAACAATACCTAATTTTTTGTGCATTTTAGAAGTAGTAATAATGTTCTAGACTAAGAAAATCAATAGCTATAGATATTTCCCTGATGTGTTTGTGCAATGAAATCTCTCGATAGACTTTCTCATTATTAAAATGACCTCTGTTAAAACTATAGGAGTTTCTTTCACTCCAAATACAATATATAAACACTGGCAAAAATATCTCTATATTTCTTCCACATAAAGCACAATCATCAGAACACATATTTTAAATTTAATCTTTGGAGTCTATCTATAGTTAAGATCCTTTATCGGACAAATAGTCATAAATTAAATTTAAATCTGGGATGAATTTGAGTGTGCAAAGTGATACTCTTCTATAATGGCCATTCTCTGGGTTAAGAAACCTTGCAAAGGGTTCATCTGCACCAGTGTGTCTCTACAATCAATTATCTTTCTAACTACTTAAGCTACAGTCTTTGATGTTAATTTTTTTTTCAGATTTCTCTGCTTGATATAGTAGTAATAGATCCATTTGATTCATTGAAATCCTTCTTCAAAGAGATAGGCTGAAGTTGTTTCATAATAGCTACCTTATTCCAAAAACCCAAATTGATCACGTTAAGGCCCACAACATCTTTCAGTTGACATATTTTCTACCAAGATACTAATGCTTTCTTGGAAATCTGCCTAACCCTAATTTATATGAAAGACCTACATACAACATCAATCATCTTCATAATCTTCTTAGGAGAGACAAATATATGTGGTCAATAAGTTTGTATGCAAAATAGAACTGCTTTGATTAGCTTCAATTGTCCAGCATTTGGCAATATCCTTGCTGAGCAACAGTTGATTCTGAAGGTGATATTCTCTATCAAGGTAAGCATTGGCTAATAGATAGCTTCTTAGTAGACAATGATACTGCTAGATATTTGAAAGGGAGAGTTCCTTTTTGTATATATAGCCAAACATTTGTATAAGATCTGCATTTACATCCCAAGATACTTTAATCACATAGATAGAATTCTTGTCTAAGTTTACATGTAATCAAAAAGTGAAAGAGAACTTTTGAAAGGTGTTCTGTGTAAAGTAATGGAATTAATATCAGCCCTATAAAACATAAACAAATCATAAACAAAACACATGTATATTACTTCACCTTTCTTGAATCTTGGGTGAAATTTGAATTTCTGATTCAGTGTCAGTTGGTTCATTTTCCTTTGGAGGCATTCCGTAGGAAGCACAAAAAGATAGCACTTTGGACAATATTTTCATTATCGTGAAACTGTTTGCAATTTGATTTGAAGCTACCTTGAATCTGTCTTCAACCTCACCAAATTACTGGCTAAACCATTGAAATAACCATTGCATAAATCACTAGTTGAACCATTAGCTCTGATACCACTTGTTGGGATCGAAATAACAGGGCGTCATGCAGAAGCTAATAATTGCAAACTTTGAACAACGATAAATCTGGTGACAAATAAAACTATACTAAAATAAGCATAATATTTAATACGATTTGATCAAGTGACCTACATTGAGAAAGCTAATATAAAAATATAAACTATTGAGAGAATAATCTCTCTCTAAATAAAACTCTTTAAGCGACTACATTGTGGATGCTATTGTGTCGTGTATGAAAAGAAGAGATCTTCTATTTATATAAGTCTAAATCTTCTCGTCCAAATAAAAAGATAGCTATGGTAGAGTCCTTTTCTGCAAAGAAACCTTATCTATACCAAGAAAGCCCTTTTTGAAGTAAAACACAATTATGATGTAGAATCCAAGTAGGATAGAAAATTTTAGGACAAATCCTAACCTATGATACCAACAAGTCTCTTATATTGTGGTAACTACATGAGGCTCCTCAAGGCCCAATATATTTTAATGTACACTCCACTACTAACAAGTTTCTTATTGAAACCTTTAGCTCTGATAGGAGTGAGCTACAGGTTGGGTATAAGGTCTTGGTATCTTTGATGTTTCATGTTCATTTTGTGTGATTGGTTGTCCAATTCTGTCCTCTGTAAAGAGGACATTATTGAAATCACCAATAAGAAGCCAGACAACTTCCACTTGAGAAATTAACACGTTCAAATCATGCCAAAGTAGATCTCTTTATTGTTGTTCATTTCTAGCATAGTCCACAATCACTAATGTAGAGAATTGAGTAGCAGTATCCACCATAGATTAGTGTATGAATTGCTCATGAATGCATAGAAATTGCACATTTAATTATCTCTTACACATCATAAACTCTTTTGTTTACAACATGAGGATAATTACAGCAATAGTTCTAGTCTTTAGCTACCTTTACTAGAATTCTTTTTATCTTTTCTTACATTAACTCTAGTTTAAATGCAGCCAAAATATCCACTTTATTTTTAGTCAAAGAGATCTTCCACTCTTTATGTTTGAAGGGTTGATTTAGCCTTTTAATGTTCCATTGCATAAAATTATGGAGGGTTAAATTGAGCCAAAATACAAGCTACACTGACACCTGAGATTCTTGGTATATCATTTGGGAGTGAACCAAATATGTTACTTGTATCTAGGGTTTGAATTTTAGTCTAATTCATTAGGAGTGGATTTAGAAATGCAAGTAATTTGGCTTTGCACATTTGCATTTATGATCATAGTCTTCTCTATATCATCAGGCATAGCAGGTAGTTAAGTCTCAAATTTCTTTGTCATAACAACATGTTCAATAGGTAATTTAACCACACCTTCAAGCTTTATCTTCCATTTCTAAACTTGTGGTTTTTTTCTTTTTCTCTTAGGGGCCTCCCTAAATTCCTCATCCTACTTTGATTTCTTTTCCTTCTTCCAGCTAGACTAATCATTATGTCCAAATATCGTACTTTCATTATAAAATCTTGTATTTCAACCATAAGTCACATGCTGATGAAGAACTCTTGAAGGGATATTTATCTCAATACAATTTGGCAGGGGCTTAGGGATATCAGTTTCAATAAGTACTCTTACATAAGAAATTTTACCCATTCCTATAGTAATTTATCAGTCTAAGTGATTTTTATACCACACTGATAATTTTTTCAAGACGCTCGGTAGATCAGTATCCTATGGGTAGACCTGAAAACTTAACCCACAGAGAAATATTGCTTATGCAATCAGGATCAAAATTGAAATCAATCACCCAATTCTGTAGAATGAAAGATTTGTTATGGTAAGTGTAAGGGACAACTTGCATTACTAAATTTCAATCCTCAGCTATGTTGAATCAAAATAAGTAGTACCATTCAGTATGAAGTAGAATTTTAGGCTTCATCAAAAAATTTCACATAGTGATAACATCGCTATCCATCGACTGTTCATAAGGTTTATCACCCAAGACATAACCTATTAGTACATTTGTCCAGTAGTCTTTCTGGTTCCTGATATATTTGTCATCAATCATACTATTTGCGAGCAAGAGGTATGAAAGTTAAAGGATTACCTATTTGCGATTTTTGATATTTTTTTTTATATGTTTGTTCACACTATCGCACTTAAAGCCAAGTTTTTTCTCAATTAGTTAAAATTTAGTTGGGAGGAAACTACCAAAAGTTATTGGATCTAAGTATATTTGTATTGTATTCACAGGCATGACCATAGCTATTATCGTCTCTGCTGTATGCGCACGTTGCTGCCGTCTTGCCATGTCTTGATGCAAGACAGGTTGCCTTGGCTAAAAGTACGCCGAGAGGGTTTTCTCTTATTTATTACTAGTAAAAATGAGGTGCTATAGAAAAGATATGTTCAAAGAGAGGCTCAGTGAAATAGACATGTCTATAAAGATACGGACTATCAGAAAGACCCTATAAAGTTTCATTGTCCCCCGAGATTGGCTATCGTTTAACTAGTCAAAACAGGGTACTCTACAAGATCATCTATGTCAGTCCTACACTTGTCCCATTTGGTCTATGGCATATGATATTACATTAAGTCCAAATAATTATGTAATATTATTTGCATATGATAATTTGAGTTCTTGTATGTTATAAAATTATATAATCTCTCTATATTTTATAATTATTTTAAAATATTAAGATAAGTTGTAACAGGAATTTTTTCTTTATTTGAATATCTTGGAAAAAAGAAAGTGAAGAACAACAAAACAAAAAGTAGTGATGAGAATTTGTAGTGATGAGAATATAAAATTTGAAGTCCTAGTAACAAATTTGAGAAAAATCCTTAATCTATATCTATAAACATAATAAAATCTTAACATTCTAGTAAATAACTAGCAAGTAATAAATAAATAGCGCTATATTATTTTTTTAGGAATTTCAGATTTCTCCAATCTGTTTTCGAGTTGATCCTTTTTGTCCTTCAACTTTCATAGATCAGCTGCAACCTCAAATCTTTCTTTCCTTGAGTCAGTTCCACTTTCTTGTTGATTGTTTGTAATGTCGTTTACTCGCTTGTTTACCTCTTCTCTCATTTCCAACAATTTCTCCCAGTTCTTCTCAATCATTTTGCCTTTTGAAGTAGACATTCTTGCTTTAATCCGCTATGGAAATACTATATATCAAACTAGCTTGAACAACTATGAATGCAAAAGTAACAAAATTAATAAAAACTAAATCAAAATATTGTACATAGCAAAAAACCAAAGCAAAACTAACTCATGTTGATTAGAAAATATAACTCAGTTTTACATGAATTATAATACTCTATATTGTTTATATAGACACCACAATGCCTTAGTTTTTCCCTTCATTTATCTTCTCTCTTTTACTCGTGCAAATTAATGTAAATATTACTAAAAATAAAATTACCATACTCAAAGGGAGAATTAAAATTCCAAAAGAAGAAAATATTGAAAAAAATTAGGAAAAGTTAACTCTAATAAAAGAGTGGACAAAGAAAAGAAAAATTTGATAAATGCAATAAGAACATAATAACATATGTAAATAGAGTTCTTATTGTTTTATTTATTTACTAGAACACCTATTCACCTTTTTATGTTATTTTATTATTTCCTTCACTGATAATTATTAATTTTTTAAGAAATATAATATCTCAAGTTGATGTTTATTTGATTCCTCTTAAATTTCAAATAGTAATACTTTTCGAAAGTAAAAAGGCTAAATTATAAAATAATATCAAAGATGATTGATTTTAGGATGAACGATAATATGTTATTATCATTTTCTTTTTCACTATTAACACTTGTTATTATATAGTTTTAAATATAAGCTATATATTATTGTAGTATTAATGGTTGATAGATTTTCTTCATACTATAGATGTCGTGTTTTTATGGCTTGATACTATAAAAAGAGAAAGTATTGGAACTAACTAAAAAGTATAAATTTATAAAAGCATTAGGAATAATGCACAAGTACCTACCTATTCTATGGACGAATTTTCAGGGACACACCTTTTCTTTACGGGGATCCTATTACCCCTGAACTTTCTAAAAATGAAATTATTTACTCCCTTAGCGCTGGCGTTTCACAAATGTTACATCCCAAAATTTTTTTGGTGATTATTTGATACTTGTATGTTGTATTAAGGGACGTACGTACTATATATTGGTCATAGGTGAGGAGAAAAACATGTACGAAGGGAAAAGAGAAGAGTCACTACAAGAAATACGATTTTTTATGACTTTTTGTGGAGACTTGTCCAGTAGCTACTAAAGTACACTACTAAAAACTGGTCAAAAAATGAGGGATACAAACCGACGGACAGGGTCGGTTGGACAAAATCGAGGGAAAATCGGACCTATCCGTTGGTTATTCTATTTTTATTTAATCTATATTTAATTTTTTAGTAAACCTTCATTGTCCCTTGATTTTTTCATCGGTATTTGGACAGGTTACCATACTTAGATTATCAAGTTTTGCATCGATTGCCCCTATTTTGGGATGGGGTGCATTATTGCGCGAATAATTTTAATTGGGATAAAATTTTATATTTCAACAACAACATCGAATTAAATAAAAAAAAGTAATTAATTTACGTATCCGACGGACAGAGTCGGTTCATTAATTAATTATATTTTTTAAATAAAAATAAAAATAAAAGTATAAAAATAAATTTTTGTTTTAAATAATTTTGAAAAACCGACGGACAGTATCGTTTTGCCTGTCGATTTTTTGGTCAAGATTGGGTCAATTCATTTAATAGATAAACTGACAGACTAGCCAATCTTGTCCATCGGTTTGTCTAATTAAATTTGACCATAGACCTTGAAAAAAATCACATTTCTCACTTCCTCCCTCTCTCTCTTTCTCTCCGGTGAAAAATCCCTCCCCACCACCCAAATCCACCTTTGTTCCTCCACCTAACCACTGCCACCGTCTCCCTTTCACCGTCGCTGCCCACCGCCGCCCACATCCCTCCTCACTATTTAAGCTTCATTTTTAAAGGTTAGGTTTTCTTCTTCATGTTATTATTAGAATAAAATTTTGTAAGTTTGTTGATAATGTTATTGTTAGATTTGTAATGTTATTTTTAGAATTGTTAGTTAGAATTGTTGAATTTAGATAATGTTATTGTAAATTATTGTTAGAATTGTTTGATTTACATAATGTTATGGTAAGTTATTGTTAGAATTATTAGATTTAGATAATATTATTGTAAGTTATATATTGTTAGAATTGTTAGATTTACATAATGTTATTGCTAAATTGTTAGATTTAGTTGAATTATTTCATTGCTAGATTTAGTTAGATTTCATTGTTAGATTTCTAATTCGTTGAAATTTCTTGTAAATTTAGAAATTTAGAAATAAAATTAGATATTTAAATTTATATATTTGACGTACTTTTGGAGTGATTAAGTAAGAAATTAAAACTTAGTGATTGAGTTAGAAGTGAAGTTAGAAATTTATAACGTGTAAGAATAAAATAAGTAAAACTATTAAATAATAAAATTTAATTATTAATATAAATTAACTATTAAATTATTTAACTATTAAATAATTTAACTTTTTAAATAATTCAACCATTAAATAATAAAATTGAATTAGTAATATAAATTAATTATGAAATAATTTAACTATTAAATCATTCAACCATTAAATAATAAAATTGAATTGTGAATATAAATTAACTATTAAATAATTTAACCATTTATTTAATTATCAATACAAATTAATTGATTTAAATTTATAAGTGCCATCTAAAATATCTTTATTTTTTTATATGAATCATCATCTATGGATGTATGATAGAACTAATGCAAATTGTGGGGCATGAAAGATGAATTTGTTGAAAGTGTTAGAGGATTTATCAACCATATAATATCGTTATATCCTTTTCAAATTGATGGGTTAATTAGGTGGTCTTGTAGGTGATGCAATTGCATAAAGTTTTTTAAACCTTATAAAGTTGTAGTTCATATTTGCCATAATGGGTTTAAGCCTGGATATTTTGTGTGGAATGATCATGGTGAGAGTGATGGAGAGAATGGTATATTTTATAATTTGATTGGTGAAAGTAGTAGGTCTGCACATGATCAAAGCAGTGTTCAACATGAGAGAGTGGATGAAATGGTCAATGATGCGTTTGGGATACAATATGGGATGGAACCCAAATAATATTTCGAAGAAACTCCCAATGAAGAAGCAATGCATTTCTACGAACAATTAGAAGAGGCTACTCATCCACTATGTGTAGGGATTCCACATTCTGAGTTGTCCATTGTAGTTAGATTAATCAATATCAAATCATATTGGAGTGTTCCTCAAACTATTATGGGCTCGATGATTGGTCTTTAGGGGAACTCGCTAACCCTGAGTTGAACATACCTAAGAATTTATATCAGATAAAGAAATTGGTTTCCAAGTTAGAATTGTCGTATGATAGAATTCATTGTTGTGAAAATGGTTGCAAATTGTTCTATAAGAATGATAGGGATCTAGAAATTGTAAGTTTAATGGACATGATCGTTTTAAGTGGACTCCTAGTGGGAAGATGGTTCCAGTTAAGGCAGTGCATTATTTATCTCTTATACCTGGGTTAAAGAGGTTGTACGCGTAGATGAGTTCTGCTCCTTATATGAGATGACACCGTGGAAATAGAAGGGCTCCTAGTGTTACATCTCATCCATCAGATGGAGAAGCTTGAAAATATTTTGATAGAACTTATCCTGATTTTGCTAGTGGACGAAGAAATATTAGATTAGGCTTGTGTGAAGATGGTTTCACACTGTTCTCTGTTTCTACTGCACCCTACTCTTGTTGGTATGTATTCCTTACTCTGTATAATCTTCCACCTGAAATGTGTACGACAAGTCCCTACATATCTCTAAGTTGTATCCGTAATCCAAAAAGTTTGATCAGTGTTTATCTACAACCTTTGATAGATGAGTTAAAACAATTGCGGTCAGAAGGTATAGTGACTTATGACATATCAACTAAGCAGAATTTTCTTTTGCGTGCTTGTTTAATGTGGACTATAAATAATTTTTCAGCGTATGGGATGATGTATGGTTGGATGATAGCTGGGAAATTAGCTTTTCCGTATTGCATGAAAAATAGTAAAGCATTCACATTAAAATATAATTGAAAAAATTCATGGTTTGATTGTCATTGTCAGTTCTTGCTAGTGGATCACGAGTTTAGAAGAATGAAACATGCTTTTTGAAAGAATAAGGTTGAAAATCATCCACCACCTCCATTATTGTCAGCAAGTGAAATTTTGGAGAGAGGTTGTCATTTGCCAAAGTTTACAGAAGCTACACCTTCTACTTCTTGGATATGGTGTTGGACATAATTAGACAAAACAAAGCATATTTTAGGAGTTTCCATACTGGAAGGAGAACCTTCTATGACACAATCTTGATGTGATGCACATTTAAAAAAGTTATTTTGATAATTTATTCAACACCATGATGGATGTTAAGGATAATATAAAAGATAACCCAAAGGCTAGAATGGACTTAAAAGAACACTACAGAAGAAAGGAATTAGAGCTGCAAGAAACACACAATAATAAATTGTTAAAGCCCAAGGCGAGCTTTTCATTCACATTGGATGAAAAACATGAGATTTGTGAATGAGTTAAGAATTTAAGGATGCCTGAGGGCTATGCTTCAAATTTGGGGAAGCATGCATATGAACGAAGGAAAGTTGTGTGGTATGAAAAGCCACGACTATCATGTTTTCATGGAAACTTTAATTCCTATTGTATTTAATAGGCTACCTAATAGGATATGGAAGCCAATCACATAGGTAAGTTTGTTCTTTAAAGATTTGTGTAGCAACACTTTTCGGGAGGATAACTTAGAAAGGATGAATGAGAATATTCCTGTGATTACTACTAAGTTGGAAAAGATCTTCCTGTGCGGATTTTTTGATGTGATGGAATATTTATCGATTCATCTCGTACATGAGGCACACCTTGGAGGCCCAGTTCAATACAGATGGATGTATCCATTGGAAAGTGTTACGCCCCACCTGAGAAGGCATGACTGGCACCTAGTGCCACGCTAGCAACTAACTGACCTTTCTAGGCTTATGCACGTCTGGTGCCAGCCTGTGACTCAATTCCAGAAAATAATGAGCTATATCTCGGCTGTAAATATAGCCTCTAGCTGGCAAGGCCGTATAGCCACCTGTAAATGAAAACAGCTAACGAACAATAGGCAACAGAAGGGATCCAATGCGGCCGACAAGGTCACCATGTTGTCTAGTTATAACAGAAATGAAGACAAACTACTATCCTAGGCCCCACACGGCCAACATACGAAACATAACTGATTAAGGCCCCACACGGCTAACATACAACTAACTAACTGATGACTGTAGTCTGCAAGCCTCTAAGAGTACAAATAGTGGTCGGGATAGGGCCCCGTCCTACCCAAAATGCTATATAACTGAAATACAAAAATTTCTACAACCTGACAACTCCGAATGAAAGGAGTTGACCCAACTGTGGACTCTAAACAACTGTTACTAGGGATCCTGAACCCTGTCTGCCTAAACCTGCAGGAAAGTAATGCAGTGCCCCATATTTGAGCGTCAGTACAATATGTATCGAATATGTAAGGTAATAGATAAGCTGATAAAGACTGGAAGTGAATAGAAAGAAGGGAAAGATTAACCTGTACACCCGTTGATTCGTAATCTACATCTAACAACCACTACATGTATGTAAGTTAAGACTGTATAATTACACATTTATAAAATATAACTAGCAGACAAGATACAAACAAGAACCTCACCTGGCCCCTATAATCCATAAGGTACAATCAACACAGAATAACTCGTTCAGGCCCCCATAAGCCCTGGCGAGTACATCTCAATCTATATACCCCTACCCAGGTTTCTATGACTCCACTACTACTGTAGCCAACCTATTGGTTCCCTGAGTCTACAATTGAGCCCGCTTGGCCCCTGAACTGTAGTTGTGTTTGAGTCTAGTGGACTCCTGATCTTTGCACCCCGGCACCAGGATCAACGGGGGTGTGTAGAGCCAACCACGACATATAATAGCCCACCTATGGAATGGGTTGTATGAGGACCTCGAACCTCATCTTCTTCCCTCGCGGACGACATACCGCTCCTTGGAGCGACATCATCTAGCCCCTCGCGGGCGTCAACATAACTAGTAACCCTAGGGTGGTCATGGATGGCTCCTAAGTAAGGGCAACCCCAACCAAGATGATATACTAAAATCTCAATCTAGCCACTCAAAGGCGTATCTGGCCTTCTAGGCCTAACGCTACCGCTGCTCGCCCCTAGAATAGTCTGTAAGGCTGCTATCGGCACACCCCGTGCACCTGTATCTGATCAGAGGATCCTGGTAGTGATCATGATCTCTAATAGTCTGGACTGAATAGGGCGAGATCTGGAGTGGTCCAACACATCTCTCTATATGTCTTTCCCGAACATCTATAACTCATAATGACTGCGGGGTCATGAATGAAAAATTACTTCGTGCCTCTACTTAGGACAACTGTAGGGTTGTTACTAACTGAACATGCTTTTGGGCAGTCGTCCCCTAATCTTTCACAGGCAGTTTACTAATATTCTTAGCTTGAGGGTAGTGCTGTACTAACACGGTGCTAGTACTTTAGACCCTATCTGGGTCTGGTCCAATCTTATCTGACTTTTCTTGGTAATTACTAACCTTAAAGACAAGCCTACATAGAATTAGCCTCTCACAGCTATTTGTGCATGAGTATATTATAAAAATAGGCTGGGGCGCTGGCCCTATCTCTATCTACTAATAAAGTCCCCTTCCTTAGGGTACCCACGGGTCTATTTGAACTGGATGACTAGACTGGCTTTCTGATGATCTGTAGGATGAATGCTAAGTCAACTGGGACTGACAATAACTGATAGTAGCTAACTAGATGGCAGGCTGTCACCCAGCTCATTAGACAACCCTACTCTACTGACTCTAAGGTATGGCCTTCCTATATGAATTTCTCGCCCTGGGGCATAAAGGTATGCCAATGGCCTCTGGGCATGCTTTTCTGGCCACACAGGCGCTAAACTGGTAGTTAAACCGCCTAGCTGCGCCCATACTGCTCAACTTACTAGCTCAGGCTCGATAACTCTCGCGAGCTCCTAAGGTCTAGGCCTGACAACAAACATAGAATTCTAATAAAATCCATATAAATTTTCTAGCAGCTAGCCAGAACTTACGTAACCATAATCTACGGATAGCAGTTAATCATAGTGTGTCTGACCTCTATATACTAGCAACAACTAATTACAATATGTCTAATCACAATCTAATGGTAGCAGCTATCTACAACTTATAAATAGTCATTTCTGCTCTGGAACATAAGTCATAACACTGTACGATGAGTATACTTGCCGAGGGATAAGCCTTACATACCTTGATTGTGGTTTCCCGGATAACCAATGAGTTTCCACATTGATTCGTCAGCTCTTTCCTGTTGTAACCATTATACTAGAAGAAAGAGACTAATTTCAATACCAAATTCGGCTTGAAACGACAACTTTATATATAAATATTAGCTATATTTCAACTTAATGGAACACGATCGAAAACTCGTAATTTCTCAAAAGTCCAGAAGGGAGAAATGCTTACTTGAAGCCTGTGATCATACAGAAATTAGTTTGGAGCAATTTCAACAACTTTAGCTTGGTGGGGTTAAGATTTGTCGGGCGAATTTCATGAAAATAACTCCGTAGTAACACTCCCTACAGCCTTAAACTTCAATAACGAAGTTAATTTGAATTTGGACGGTGTTTCGTAGCATAAACGGGCGAAAATTATTTGATTCCCTTGATTTTTCTCTTCACTGGCTGAAGCTCTTCTTTGGAAATGAGATGAATTAAGACAAAGGGCTATATATATAGGTGAGGCCGGTGGGCAGGGGGGCGCCTCGCGTCTCTCAAAGCGTCAAGGTGCCCTGCTCCTCACGCCTATCAAGCCGCCAATGGCCTGGCACCTTGCGCCTCTCAAAGCGCCAGTGGCCTGGCGCGCCGTGCTGGCTGGTGTCCTGCCGGCTGGCGCATCGTGCTGGCCTTGCCTCGCTTTACCCAAATTTTGGGGCTTCTCTACACGCTTCGTACTCTCTTTATTTATCTCAAATTCATGCGTACTCTTACTATTCATTAATTTTTTTACGGGGAGTAACATCCTCCCCCCCTTAGGAACATTCCTCCTTGAATGTCTTCTTTAGGCTTAAAAGGCTCAAGTCTTTTTATCCGTTGCCAGGGAAATTTTGATAAAGTCTCCCCTGTAATATGGACTATCTGAAGAACCTTAATTGCATAGTCTGGATCAATTCTGATATAGATGAGGATATTTGGATCTCATATCGTCTTCAGCTTCCCAGGTCGTCTCTTGACTATTCTTATTCTTCCACAGTACTTTAACTGATGCTACATCTTTAAGTTCTCAATCTTCAAACTTTCTAATCTAGTATGGCAACTGGAACCTCTTTATAGGTTAGTTCCTTAATAACTTGAATGTCCTCAACGGGGCACAACTTGGGACGGGTATCTTATGTGTATTCCACAACATTGACATGCAAAAGACTTACTAGACCAATTTCGGTTCTGAAGGGAATTCTAGCCCCTATTCCACTTTGCCTTGCTCTCGGGAAGATATAATATAGCCAATGAATCTAAGTCTAAGCTTGTCTTTTCTCTAATTCTCATAGTACCCTTCATTGGCGAAGCTGCTTATCCTTAACTGTCTACGATGTACGTTAGGGTAAGACTTCCGACAATCCTGGGCTATCGGTACCCATTTCTTGATAAGTTTAACTTCTTCCGTCTGTCTGTTATAGTGTACCCTGGTTCACTACCTTTGATTTATTTGTTTCAGGCCATCATATAGAGGGCCTATATCTCCATCCGCAACAGATCTCCGGCATTTGAACCGAGTGCTCTGCTTAGCTATTTGTTTAGGAATGAGGAGTCATATTCAACTTAACATGCATCCCAACTTATTTTCAAAGTCTTTCTAAGACTTAGTTGTACATTGTGCCTTTTTGTCAGAATTTTCTAAATACTTGAGCTTGACGCAACCGAACTACTCTTCAAGCATTTAGTTCAACATAACCTTTAGCTGAAATATAACTCACCTAGCAAAATATGAATTGACCTTGTTAGCCTTTCTATACTGACTCAAGTGAGGTCAATTTACACCTAGTATGAGGTAACCTTCTAACTATGATTAAATTGACTATTCTCCTTTCCTTTTGCAGGCACGACCATCTCCTGGATTGGCCTGCTCGGTTTCTGCTGTCCAATCTTCCCTGGTTGGTCATTGAGGCTTTGCGCTATAACTCAATAATCTCTTCCTTCTCTCATTCCATTACTAGGTCTTTCTTACAGGCTGATACTTTTACATTAAACTCTAGGTGAAGGGGATAACAGACATGATATACCTTAGCTAGAATCTGCTGACGAAGTTTGGTCACCTTTGGGACACAGAGGCAGCCTCTAGGTCTTTTGACTTAATCCCTTATTATCTTAAAGGCCAATAACTTCCTACTATTCTTGGTCTCTGGATTGTACTAAGTTAAAGTCTCCGTGTCGTCACTCCTCTACCTCTACAACTGGTGATGATATTGCAGCATTCTGGGTTACAACTTCAGTATCTTTTAATTGTTAGCCCGATGCTCCTTTCTCGACATTCAGGAGTGGTCCTACACTCTGTCAATATACTCTTAGCTCGGAGTGATTTTATTTCCCCAAGAGTCAGATACTCGTGCCTTTCCCTTTACTTTCATGGGCTGAGTTTTGGAGTTCGTGCCCTCTGCCCCATATTGTTAAAGACACTACTAACCAAGTCTGTTGACCTGTATCGTTTTGACTCATACTCGGTCCAAATTCGCTCATATGATCTTTTTGTCCCTCGACATAACCAACTAGGGCCATAGCCATTATTATGTAGGTACATTCTACTGTCATTAACACACTGCGATAGTATCGGCCTAATTATAACCTGAGTTTTACTGTTGCTAGGGGTTTATCACTTGTAGACTCTCGCACGTACTTTGAGTGCTACTGTCGCGCCCCATTTTTCCCCCTCGCGGGCTAAAAGCGGGTTTCGACATCGTGGACTCTTAAGGGTGGAAAAGAAGAGTCGCCACCTAACGGATTAAGGTGCGTTAGGGCACCATTCTAAACTAATTTATTTTCTAAGTCACCAGAGTTGGGTAAGGGCTTAAATTACCTCAAAAGGAAGGTGTTAGACACCTTTCGAGGTCCACAATTGTGGTTCCCGGCCGTACTCATTAAATGGGGGATTATCTAAGTGATCAAATAAAGTCGGTAAATTATTAAACATAAATAAAATGCTAACATAAATACTAAATTAGCAATAACTAAAATTAAAACTTAGTGGGATCAGGTTTTGACAAGGCTGAAAACGGGCCCAATTCGATACTACTCCCTTCTATTCTATTTTTAAAATCAAGATAGCTTGAAGAGAATAATATATATATATATATATATATATATATATATATATATATATATATATATGTATGTATAACTTGAGAAAAAATCATTTTAAGAAAATCGTATATATTATATATTTTAACAAAATTTCTTTTAGATGAAAATATATCAATATTTGAACATAACAATGATAATTTTAAAATATTTAAAGCTTCTTAGAAAAAATGAATTTAGAAAAGATGGGAGTAATAGGTGTGCTTCATGCGTGAAGTCAGCAATAGCCGGTCTGTTTCATCATCTCCCGTCTACCCATCTAGTTAATTATTATTGTTAAGCTTAAGCGATCTAGGTGGAAAAGACTAACGCCCTAACAAGTGTCTACCCGTCCCAATCCTAATATCCAAGAGGGGATGGACTACTAAATGGGATTTTGGGTTCTAAAATTCTTAGGCTTTGTTAAAGGACATTAATGTCAAACAAGTAAATTCAAACAAACAATTAACATTGGGGTTTCAAATAGGCCTCTTTATTAAACCTATGATCATGATTTCTAGTGTTGTATGTTATTATTAAAATTAAATCCTATGGGCATGATTTCTATTGTTGCTTATATTATTAAAATCCTATGAACATGCATTCTAGGTGAAGCTATTATTAAAAATAAATAAATAAATAAATAAACAACTAAAACATCTCAATCCCCACCCCCAAACCCCTTTCACTATTATGAGTTTATATTACAAATATTACAAACATAAAATAGAATGAATAATTATGACACATTAAAATAAATAACATTAAAGAAATTCCGGTAGCCTCCTTTCGTCCCGAATGAATGCCAGATTAAGATGATACCTGTTTAAAGGTTAGTACAACCGTAGATGCAAAATAATCTCAAACGGTAAATGACGAAAGCAAAAGAAAATCGAGCATCCCGGGTACTGCAATTGTTACTCACACTCAACACGTCAAGATCGCGAAAATCTCGAGGATTCCGAGCAGTGCTCGTATTAAGGTGGAAGAAGGATGAAGAATTTTTTAGAAGCAGAGCAGTATTATGAAAAATAAATAAATTGTTCTCTCTAAGTGTTCTCCTCTCTAAGTCTTGTTGTTTTTTTTGTTTGGGGTCTTCTACCCCTTTTAAAGAAGACTTAATTCCAAAAAAAAACAAAAGCTAAAAGTTATAACCCTTTTCCCTTAATTAACGGAAATAATTTGAAATAAAGAACCAGTGGACCCTATCATTTCAAAATAAAGTGGAAACAAAATAATTAACCATTATGAAAGCTAATAATTATGTTACCACTAATACAAAGTATCCTATGATAGCAATCATTTTGTCACCACTACACAAATAAATAATAACAATAATAAATAATAACAATAGTAATAATACTACTACTAATAATAATAATATAATAATAATAATAATAATAATAATAACAGTAATAATAATAATAATAATAATAACAATAATAATAATAATAACAAACAACAACAAAATTCATGTTGTATATATATAAACGAAACAAAAGCCATACTAAATAATTAATCAATGAAACAAGCATATATGATCCACATACATAAATGAAACAAGCATATTAATCAACTGTATAATAAAATAATTAACAGACAAATTATTGTATATAAAAATGAAGCAAAAGACAGAATGATACATTAGACATATATATTATGAAACAGAAAGACAAATGTATATACTACTTATATACATATATTTTACTATATATACTTATTATATATATTTATTATATATAGATAGACAGAAAAGAAAAACAGTAGATAACTATACACCCATATATATCTATATTATGTATTATATATTACGCCTATATTATATCATATATACTGATATACCTATGTTATACATATTATATACATATATATATATAACAATAAACAGCAAAACAAAAATAAAATAAAAATAAAATAAATAATAAATGAATAAATAATTTACGGACAGATATGAGATCTGTCCGATCGGACTGTAACCGGAGCGACGGGAATTTTCCGGCGGCTATTCGGCGGTCGTTTTTTTTTTTTTAGCGAGAAGAGAGGGAGGAGAGGAAAAAGTGGATGGTGGCGGCTTTGTTGTTTGGCCGGAATTAATGGAGATTATGGTGGTGGCCGGCGATGGGAAGAGGGAAGAGGGAGATCGCCGGAGGTTATGGAGGTTGGGAGAAGAGGAAGATGGAGATTCGCCGGCGGCAGCTTGGTAGTGTTGTTGTTCGCCGGAAGTTATGGAGGTTTGGTGTTTTTCCGGCGGTAGTTGTCTGGCCGGCCGGAGATGAGAGGGAGAAAGAGAGGAAGATGGAAAAGAAGGGGAGAAGATGATGCGACGCCGGCGGATTTGGGGAAGGGAAGGTCGGCGTTAATGGTGGAAAGGGAGAGGAGAAGAAAGAGAAGAGAGAGGAAGGAGGTAGGTGAAGGAGAGGGGAAAGGGAGAGAGAAGGCTGCTAGGGTAGGTGAGAAAGAGGGAATGTGGGAAAATGATTAGGGTTTTGGGGTGATGGATAAATATGGGAAGTGGGTAGGGTTAAATCTAGACCGTAGGATTAAAGAAAATGAACGGCTAGGATTTAATTAGTATGTTTGGGTCGGGTTGATGGGTTGTGGAGCGGGTCGCGGGTCGGTCAATTGGGTAGATTCAATTAGCATTGGATTTAAATAATAGCCAAATGAATTAAAAGTGGCTGGAATTGAAATGAATTTAATGGAAAGTGGCCAGACTTGAAATGAAATTGAATGAATTGAATGGGAAGATAGCTAGAATTTAAATGAATTGATTGAAATTGGATTTAGCTGCTATTAAGTTAATAAATATACTACACTTTAAAATAATTTAATAAATAGATATAAAATAATTTAAATTATAAGAAAATCATATAAATATTATCACTAATAAATAAATTCTAGATTTAAATATACTTATCATATAATTAAAATATTATATTTATGAATAAATAAATGACTAAAGAAATAAAAAATTAAATTATCGAATATTATAAAAATCACATTATTAACATAAATAATTTATATGTTAGAGTAATATTATTAGTCAAATAATTTGTAAAATTTAGAAAAATTATGTAAATAGTATATTAAGTAAAGAATATATTTCGAAATAAGGGCGCATGTTAAAACGAAATATATGATGCATGATGTAATTTTTTTAATATCAAAACTTAAAATTAATATAGGTCATATATATATAATTTGAAATGATTTTCGCAATATTATGATTATAAATTATTTTATAAATACAAAAATAAGTCAAATATTTGCACAAAATATATAAACAAATATATACATATATAAGCAGCATATTGAAGCGCAGGTCGGTCAAAATTGGGTGTCAACAGCTGCCCCTTCTTTGCTCGGGAATGAAGGATAAATTGTCGAGCAAAGAACGTTGACTTAGTAGCCAATTTTGTCCGACCGAAGGAAAAATTTCGGTAGGGCCAAGTAAAAGGAAAGAAAGTCATGTAGATGTTGCGACCGAGACTTCAGTTTCAAGTCACCTACATATCTCGGGTTTCACGAGAATCAGGCCGCGTGTAGTTCTGGATTTAGGGACGAATGATATCCCTAAAATTTTGTAACACGAGGCTTGAATAAGCACGAATCGTCGTGATTTGGGATGCATTATGAAAAATAAGCGGGTGGGGACATGGTTCGAAGGAGAATAGTAGGGAGGCACTATCACTCCCGCTCGTGATTTCTTCGGTATTCGCAAAAACAACATGTGCATCAAAATACTTAGTAAAATAAACGGATGCAAAAATTAAACATGATGCAAGTTCCCTTTAGACAATGAAAGTTTGTTTAGAGATAATGGATGATGTCTCTAAACCATGATGTCTCGGGCCATGATACGCAAAATAAATTCCTTAGGCCATGAAATGATGTCTGTAGGCCATGAAAAATGACGCCTTTAGACTATGACGCCTTAGGACATGATACGCAGAAAAGTAAATTCCCTAGGCCATGAAATGATGTCCGCAGGCCATGAAAAATGATGCCTTTAGACTATGACGCCTGAGGGCATGATAAGCAGAAAATAAATTCTCTAGGCCATGAAATGATGTCCGCAGGCCATGAAAAATGATGCCTTTAGACTATGACGCCTGAGGGCATGATAAGCAGAAAATAAATTCCCTAGGCCATGAAATGATGTCTGCAGGCCATGAAAAATGACGCCTTTAGACTATGACGCCTTAGGGCATGATAAGCAGAAAATAAATTCCCTAGGCCATGAAATGATGTCCACAGGCCATGAAAATGATGCCTTTAGACTATGACGCCTGAGGGCATGATAAGCTGTAAAGTAAATCCTCAGGCTATGAAATGATGTCTGCAGGCCATGAAACGATGCCTTTAGACTATGATGCCTTCGGACGAGTGGAAGAAATGCTTATTCAAAGAAAGTAAATTGTTTGAGGGTTTCAATAATTCAAATAAGAGCTCCAGGTTATTCGGGCTCAGATGCGAATAACTGATTCAAAATGCATAAGCGGGCTTAAAATGCAAACAACGGGCTCAAATGCATAAACGGGCTTATAATGCAAATATCGGGCTCAGATGCATACGTCAAAATGTATATCACAGGCTCGGATGCATATATGGATGTATATCAGGGCTCCAATGCATACGTAAAAATAAATCTGGGCTCAAATGCATACGTAAAAATAAATCCGGGCTCAAAATGCATAAATTATATATCACGGGCTCAGAATGCATATGCAAAATGTATATCAAGGGCTCAAGATGCATACGTAAAAATAAATCCGGGCTCAAATGCATAAATTATATATCACGGGCTCAGAATGCATATGCAAAATATATATCAAGGGCTCAAGATGCATACGTAAAAATAAATCCGGGCTCAAATGCATACGTAAAAAATAAATCCGGGCTCAAAATGCATAAATTATATATCACGGGCTCAGAATGCATAAATAACTGTATATCAAGGGCTCAAATGTATATGTAAAATGTATATCCGGGCTCAAATGCATATGTAAAATGTATATTCAGGCTCAAATGCATATGTAAAAGTAAATTAGGGCTCAAATGCATACGTAAAAGTAAATACGGGCTCAAATGCATATATATATTATATATCAAGGGCTCATAATGTATATGCAAAATGTATATCACGGGCTCAAATGCATATATAATGCGTATATCACGGGCTCAGAATGCATATGCAAAAATATATCAAGGGCTCAAATGCATATGCAAATATATATCACGGGCTCAAATGCATATGCAAATATATATCACTGGCTCAAATGCATATGCAAATATATATCACGAGCTCAAATGCATATGCAAATATATATCACGAGCTCAAATGCATATATAAAGCATATATCACGGGCTCAAATGCGAATAACGTGCTCAAAAGTGAAAAACTAAATAAATATATAACATAACGTATAACAAATCGTGGCTGAGATAATTTTGGAAGGGTAGTGTTTTACCCAAATGACGTAAAACGATAGGACTATGCTTGGCCCTTAAATTTGGAGTAAAGCTTAACCCATCTAAAATCGCAGGAATGAGAGTAGCACGATGATAATAGGAGAAAAGTAGCATAGGAATAACGAAGAGTCATAAGAGCTTGAAAAGGGCATGATATTAACTTGATTAAATGGCATGAGAACAACGCAATCGTATTCTGCAAGCTCAAAAAAAACTGGATAAAATGGTTAGTTAATAAGCATGGAGTAACTAACAATTAGCGCTTAATCAAATTAAAATTTAGGAGACAATGCTTAGCCTTTAAACGAAAAATTTAGGGTAGTGCTTAACCCTAGGACAGTGCTTAGCCCTTGAACAAATAATTTAGGGTAAAGCTTAACCCCAGGACAGTGCTTAGCCCTTGAACAAATAATTTAGGGTAATGCTTAACCCTAGGACAGTGCTTAGCCCTTGAACAATAAATTTAGGGTAATGCTTAACCCTAGGACAGTGCTTAGCCCTTGAACAAATAATTTAGGGTAATGCTTAACCCTAGGACAGTGCTTAGCCCTTGAACAAATAATTTAGGGTAATGCTTAACCCTAAGACAGTGCTTAGCCCTTGGAAAAAATAATTTAGGGTAATGCTTAACCCTAGGACAGTGCTTAGCCCTTAGACAAATAAATTTAGGGTAATGCTTAACCCTAGGACAGTGCTTAGCCCTTGAACAAATAAATTTAGGGTAATGCTTAACCCTAGGACAGTGCTTAGCCCTTGAACAAATAAATTTAGGGTAATGCTTAACCCTAGGACAGTGCTTAGCCCTTAGACAAATAAATTTAGGGTAATGCTTAACCCTAGGACAGTGCTTAGCCCTTGAAAAATAAAATTTAGGGTAGTGCTTAACCCTTGAAAAATAAATTTAGTAAATACCTTGGAAGATCCATATGGAATGATTGCAGATTTGGTACCTGTTGCATCCTGCGTTCAAAGAAAGATTATAAGATTAAAATGGGGAAAGCTGATTTGTGCCTTTACTCGTCCGTTGCTATCCCAATTTCATGAGCTTGATGATCAGACTGGATATCATGTCCTTTTGGAAATCAGCTCTTCGGCTTGACTGAGCTTTGATGAAATTTTGAGATCCTTCTCAAAATTTCTGCCCCAGTTACGTAGAAACCCTCGATCTATCGAATTTTTGAGGTCCTCTCAAAAATTCTGCCCCAGTGTAGACTTGGTTGCGAATGACGCAAAGTTGTGAATTTTTGAGGTCCTCTCAAAATTCTGCCCCAGTTGGAAAAGGAAAGGAGAAAGGAAATTTTATTGAGATATAGACCGAACCCCATAAGGGCGCCTACGTATCCCTCTTAAACGGGAATCAGGTCCAATGTAGTTCAGAATACAAGGAACGAAAGGTTTTAAAAAAAGAATAGATAAAGTTGAGGATAATTTAAGGCATCAAGTTTTAACTCGGGTGGATCACCTTGGCATCAATTAGCACTTGGATCATGTCTTTCAGTTGGATTATAGATTCATCCAAAGGAGTATACTGCTCAGATGAACTTGCTCGGGGTCTCGCGGGCTTGCGAGATTGTTGAATCAGAGGATTTAAAAAAAAATTGGTTGCCTTTGGAGTGTAGGTGGAGGAGGCAATTTGATTGGGATATGAGGAGAAAGAAAATTTATTTGATTGAGACCGAACCCAAAATGGGCTGCCTACGTATCCGAAAGGAATCAGGTCAGACGTAGTTCGCATCATCTATGTGATGGACGACCGGAGCAGTCTCGATATAAATGGGCTTAGGGTACGATCTCTTGAAGCGTGAGACATGTTGGATGTAACTATATGAGGTAAATAATGAAACATGGTGGGCGATTTTTTGAGGTATGGCTTGATTTGAATGAGCTGCATATGTATTATGCGAATGTTTTGAGGAAGGGAGTAGGCATGACGAAGATTGTTTTGAGGATATAAGGTTGATGGTATGTCGGAGGAAAACTTATGAAAGTGATGCGAGGCTTGATAGAAGCATGATTTTAGGAAGGGGACCAAGATAAATAATAAACAGAAAAATTGAAGCATGACATGTAGTTGATGAAACAAACACATTAAATATATTTCACATGGTAAATAAAAAAAATTAAACACGTTTATACGTCTTCCTGATTTGGGGGCCTCTTTTATGCCAGAGGTAGGCCTAACGAGTTAAAGAGAACTTGTTATTAAATATCGTCATTTTGCTCCCAAAATAAACCCCAAAAAATAAACTGTATTATTATATAAAATCACAAGAATTACAATAAAACAGTAAATCTTAAAAACATCTTTGCATCCAACTTCTTCGGATCTTCTGCTACTTTGTCGAAATGGTGGCGATCTCCTAAATTCAACCACCAAGCTAACCATGCCGAATCTTGGATACGAAGTTGGGAGACTCATTGTTCCTGCAATAAAAGAAAGGTTAGGCTATCCTACCCACCCGGGAGCACAATGACGATATTTTAAACAAAATTATCTTAAGATGCACACAATTCATGAATCGTCTTTTATCGGGATTAAAACTGATCCCTTAAGACTTAGGGCAAGTTTCTATTTAATCTTGACGTACCATGGACGTCGCGATTTTTCTAAGTTTTAAAAGAAGTGCAAGCCTTGCTAAAGGAGTACACGGTCACGATCTAAGAGTAGAAGTGGGTATGACACGGTTCCCTCGAGCGGACAACTCGAGAGTGAGGAAGCTTATGACCGTCGACGCACCGCTGATCGACCAAATCACAAACAATCCTTGAGGTGTTTTAAACTGGTGAACGGCCGTGAAACCACGCAACCGTCATTGTGTGTGAAAGTGTGAAATTCCCAAGTGGGGGAAGTATGAGCGATATGTCAGATAAATAAAAGAAAATTACAACAATTTATTTATCGACAATTACATAAGAAATAATAAACAATAAGAAAACAAAGAAAACGGTTAGTAACTTCATGATAAAGTCAAAAATAAGAAAATAAATCAAACACTTAGCAAGTTAACAGTTAATTAAACCCCATTTAAATAAACACGTAATGGTTAAAGCCTAATATCCCCAGCGGAGTCGCCATTCTGTCGCGCCCCATTTTTCCCCCTCGCGGGCTAAAAGCGGGTTTCGACATCGTGGACTCTTAAGGGTGGAAAAGAAGAGAGTCGCCACCTAACGGATTAAGGTGCGTTAGGGCACCATTCTAAGCTAATTTATTTTCTAAGTCACCAGAGTTGGGTAAGGGCTTAAATTACCTCAAAAGGAAGGTGTTAGGCACCTTTCGAGGTCCACAATTGTGGTTCCCGGCCGTACTCATTAAATGGGGGATTATCTAAGTGATCAAATAAAGTCGGTAAATTATTAAACATAAATAAAATGCTAACATAAATACTAAATTAGCAATAACTAAAATTAAAACTTAGTGGGATCAGGTTTTGACAAGGCTGAAAACGGGCCCAATTCGATACTACTCCCTTCTATTCTATTTTTAAAATCAAGATAGCTTGAAGAGAATAATATATATATATATATATATATGTATGTATAACTTGAGAAAAAATCATTTTAAGAAAATCGTATATATTATATATTTTAACAAAATTTCTTTTAGATGAAAATATATCAATATTTGAACATAACAATGATAATTTTAAAATATTTAAAGCTTCTTAGAAAAAATGAATTTAGAAAAGATGGGAGTAATAGGTGTGCTTCATGCGTGAAGTCAGCAATAGCCGGTCTGTTTCATCATCTCCCGTCTACCCACCTAGTTAATTATTATTGTTAAGCTTAAGCGATCTAGGTGGAAAAGACTAACGCCCTAACAAGTGTCTACCCGTCCCAATCCTAATATCCAAGAGGGGATGGACTACTAAATGGGATTTTGGGTTCTAAAATTCTTAGGCTTTGTTAAAGGACATTAATGTCAAACAAGTAAATTCAAACAAACAATTAACATTGGGGTTTCAAATAGGCCTCTTTATTAAACCTATGATCATGATTTCTAGTGTTGTATGTTATTATTAAAATTAAATCCTATGGGCATGATTTCTATTGTTGCTTATATTATTAAAATCCTATGAACATGCATTCTAGGTGAAGCTATTATTAAAAATAAATAAATAAATAAATAAACAACTAAAACATCTCAATCCCCACCCCCAAACCCCTTTCACTATTATGAGTTTATATTACAAATATTACAAACATAAAATAGAATGAATAATTATGACACATTAAAATAAATAACATTAAAGAAATTCCGGTAGCCTCCTTTCGTCCCGAATGAATGCCAGATTAAGATGATACCTGTTTAAAGGTTAGTACAACCGTAGATGCAAAATAATCTCAAACGATAAATGACGAAAGCAAAAGAAAATCAAGCATCCCGGGTACTGCAATTGTTACTCACACTCAACACGTCAAGATCGCGAAAATCTCGAGGATTCCGAGCAGTGCTCGTATTAAGGTGGAAGAAGGATGAAGAATTTTTTAGAAGCAGAGCAGTATTATGAAAAATAAATAAATTGTTCTCTCTAAGTGTTCTCCTCTCTAAGTCTTGTTGTTTTTTTTGTTTGGGGTCTTCTACCCCTTTTAAAGAAGACTTAATTCCAAAAAAAAACAAAAGCTAAAAGTTATAACCCTTTTCCCTTAATTAACGGAAATAATTTGAAATAAAGAATCAGTGGACCCTATCATTTCAAAATAAAGTGGAAACAAAATAATTAACCATTATGAAAGCTAATAATTATGTTACCACTAATACAACGTATTCTATGATAGCAATCATTTTGTCACCACTACACAAATAAATAATAACAATAATAAATAATAACAATAGTAATAATACTAATAATAATAATAATAATAATAATATAATAATAATAATAATAATAATAACAGTAATAATAATAATAATAATAATAATAATAACAATAATAATAATAATAATAACAAACAACAACAAAATTCATGTTGTATATATATAAACGAAACAAAAGCCATACTAAATAATTAATCAATGAAACAAGCATATATGATCCACATACATAAATGAAACAAGCATATTAATCAACTGTATAATAAAATAATTAACAGACAAATTATTGTATATAAAAATGAAGCAAAAGGCAGAATGATACATTAGACATATATATTATGAAACAGAAAGACAAATGTATATACTACTTATATACATATATTTTACTATATATACTTATTATATATATTTATTATATATAGATAGACAGAAAAGAAAAACAGTAGATAACTATACACCCATATATATCTATATTATGTATTATATATTACGCCTATATTATATCATATATACTGATATACCTATGTTATACATATTATATACATATATATATATAACAATAAACAGCAAAACAAAAATAAAATAAAAATAAAATAAATAATAAATGAATAAATAATTTACGGACAGATATGAGATCTGTCCGATCGGACTGTAACCGGAGCGACGGGAATTTTCCGGCGGCTATTCGGCGGTCGTTTTTTTTTTTTAGCGAGAAGAGAGGGAGGAGAGGAAAAAGTGGATGGTGGCGGCTTTGTTGTTTGGCCGGAATTAATGGAGATTATGGTGGTGGCCGGCGATGGGAAGAGGGAAGAGGGAGATCGCCGGAGGTTATGGAGGTTGGGAGAAGAGGAAGATGGAGATTCGCCGGCGGCAGCTTGGTAGTGTTGTTGTTCGCCGGAAGTTATGGAGGTTTGGTGTTTTTCCGGCGGTAGTTGTCTGGCCGGCCGGAGATGAGAGGGAGAAAGAGAGGAAGATGGAAAAGAAGGGGAGAAGATGATGCGACGCCGGCGGATTTGGGGAAGGGAAGGTCGGCGTTAATGGTGGAAAGGGAGAGGAGAAGAAAGAGAAGAGAGAGGAAGGAGGTAGGTGAAGGAGAGGGGAAAGGGAGAGAGAAGGCTGCTAGGGTAGGTGAGAAAGAGGGAATGTGGGAAAATGATTAGGGTTTTGGGGTGATGGATAAATATGGGAAGTGGGTAGGGTTAAATCTAGACCGTAGGATTAAAGAAAATGAACGGCTAGGATTTAATTAGTATGTTTGGGTCGGGTTGATGGGTTGTGGAGCGGGTCGCGGGTCGGTCAATTGGGTAGATTCAATTAGCATTGGATTTAAATAATAGCCAAATGAATTAAAAGTGGCTGGAATTGAAATGAATTTAATGGAAAGTGGCCAGACTTGAAATGAAATTGAATGAATTGAATGGGAAGATAGCTAGAATTTAAATGAATTGATTGAAATTGGATTTAGCTGCTATTAAGTTAATAAATATACTACACTTTAAAATAATTTAATAAATAGATATAAAATAATTTAAATTATAAGAAAATCATATAAATATTATCACTAATAAATAAATTCTAGATTTAAATATACTTATCATATAATTAAAATATTATATTTATGAATAAATAAATGACTAAAGAAATAAAAAATTAAATTATTGAATATTATAAAAATCACATTATTAACATAAATAATTTATATGTTAGAGTAATATTATTAGTCAAATAATTTGTAAAATTTAGAAAAATTATGTAAATAGTATATTAAGTAAAGAATATATTTCGAAATAAGGGCGCATGTTAAAACGAAATATATGATGCATGATGTAATTTTTTTAATATCAAAACTTAAAATTAATATAGGTCATATATATATAATTTGAAATGATTTTCGCAATATTATGATTATAAATTATTTTATAAATACAAAAATAAGTCAAATATTTGCACAAAATATATAAACAAATATATACATATATAAGCAGCATATTGAAGCGCAGGTCGGTCAAAATTGGGTGTCAACAGCTACTAGTAGTCTTACCTACTCTCTTGATTTACTACCGTGAAGGTCTAGACAATTTACTTTAACGCTAGGGGTCTCCACCACTTCCTAACACTTCCCGGAGTCAACAAATCCAACCTTCCTTTGCCATTTGCTCTGGGCAACATCGCCTCAATTCTTACGCTCTTTGCTATACTGAAACCAAAACTGGGAGGCGGGAATATACTTTTTCTTACCATAATGGGACTGAGGTATGGAATTGTGCAACATTCGAATGGGTTGGAGGTAAGAATCCCGCAATTCTCTCTCTTTTTCATACCCTTCAGGTAATCTAACGTTAATTGTCGTCCTTGCCAGAACTTGTTTATCTAATAGATAAGTTGACTCGTATATATGCTATACTCCTGACCTTCTACTCTGAGGTTATAAAAAGAACTGGGGACGGTGCTAGCATATCTACTACCTTATGAGATTCCTAGTGCCCCAGGAAGATACTGAGAAAATTAAAAGACATTCGCCTTCATCCTCAAACTGGTTGTCCCCCAACTGTGGTATCACACTGGTACCCTTTCCTGCGGTAGCTAACTGGTGGCTAGCTGGATTTTATCTCATATCGGACCTCATCATAGACAAACATAGCAACAAAAGCTTAGGGACTCAACCCTGTATAACTCGGCTCTATAGCACGATTTGAGAAGAAGAAACGGTAACCATACTACTATTCCTTGTAGCCTCCTGCTTATAGAATGCGGTGCACAACACATTTATATGCAAGACTCTACTAGACACGGCCTACAGACTCCCTAGGCTAAGACCTACTCTGATACCAAGTTTGTTACGCCCACCTAGGGAGGCATGACTGGCACCTGGTGCCACGCTGGAACTAACTGACCTGGCTAGGCTTATGCACATCTAGTGCTATCCTGTGACTCAATTCAAGAAAACAATGAGCTATATCTTGGCTATAAACACAGCCTCCGGCTGTCAAGGTGTATAGCCACCTGTAAACAAGAACAACTAACCAACAACAGACAACAGAAGGGATCCTATGCGGGCCGACAAGGCCACCATGCTGTCTAGTTATAACAGAAATGAATACAAACTACTATCCTAGGCCCCACACGGCCAACATACGAAACATAATTGATTAAGGCCCCACACGGCCAACATACAACTAACTAACTGACTAATGTAGTATGCAAGCCTCTAAGAGTACAAATAGTGGTCGGGACAGGGCCTCGCGGACGACATAATGCTCTTCGGAGCGACGTCATCTAGCCCCTCACGGGCGTCGACACAACTAGTAACCCTAGGGTGGTCATGGATAGCTCCTAAGTAAGGGCAACCCCAACCAAGATGATATACTGAAATCTCAATCTAGCCACTCAAAGGCGTATCTAGCCTTCTAGGCCTAACGGTACTGCTGCTTGCCCCTAGAATAGTCTGTAAGGATACTAGCCGGCACACCTCATGCACCTGTATCTGATTAGAGGATCCTGGTAGTGATCATGATCTCTAATAGTCTGGACTGAATAGGGCGAGATCTGGAGTGGTCCAACACAACTCTCTATATGTCTTTCTCGAATATCTATAACTCATAATGACTGCGGGGTCACGAATGACAAATTACTTTGTGCCTCTACTTAGGACAACTGTAGGGTTGTTACTAACTGAACATGCTTTTGGGCGGTCGTCCCCTAATCTTCCACAAGCATCTTACTAACATTCTTAGCTTGAGGGTAGTGTTGTACTAACACGGTGCTGGTACTTTAGACTCTATCTGGGTCTGGTCCAATCTTATCTGACTTTTCTTGGTAATTACTAACCTTAACGACAAGCCTACATAGACTTAGCTGCTCATGACTATCTGTGCATGAATATCTTCTAAAAACAGGCTGGGGCGTTGACGCTGTCTCTATCTTCTAATAAAGTCCCCTTCCTTAGGGTACACACGGGTCTATTTGACCTTGATGACTGGACTGACTTTCTGATGATCTGTAGGATGAATGCTAAGTCAACTGGGACTGACAATTACTGATAGTAGCTAACTAGATGGAAGGCTGTCACCCAGCCCACTAGACAACCCTAGGCTATTGACTCTAAGGTATGGCCTTCTCGTATGAATTTCTGGCCCTGGGGCGTAAGGTATGACAACAACCTCTTGACATGCTTTTCTAGCAACACAGGCGCTAAACTGGTAGTTAAACCACCTAGCTACGCCCATACTGCTCAACTTACTAGCTCAGGCTCGATAACTCTCGCAAGCTCCTAAGGTCTAGGTCTGACAACAAACATAGAATTCTAATAAAATCCATATACATTTTCTAGCAGCTAGCCAGAACTTATGTAACCATAATCTATGGATAGCAGTTAATCGTAGTGTGTCTGACCTCTATATACCAGCAACAACTAATTACAATATGTCTAATCACAATCTAATGGTAGTAGCTATCTACAACATATGAAATCGTCATTTCTGCTCTGGAACATAAGTCGTAGCACTGTACGATGAATATACTTGCCGAGGGTTAAGCCTCACATACCTCGATTGTCGTTTTTCAGATAACCGATGAGTTTTAACCTGGATTCATCAGCTCTTTCCTGTTGTAACCATTATACTGGAAGAAAGAGATGAATTTCAATACCAAATTCGGCTTGAAACGATAACTTTATATAAATATTAACTATATTTCAACTTAACGGAACATGGTCGAAAACTCATAATTTCTCGAAAGTCCAAAAGGGAGAAATGCTTATTTGAAGCCTGTGATCGTATAGAAATTAGTTTGGAGTAATTTCAACAACTTTAGCTCGGCGGGGTTATGATTTGCCGGACGAATTTCATGAAAATAACTCTGTAGTAACACTCCCTGCATCCTTAAACTTTGATACCCGAAGTTAATTTGAATTTGTATGGTGTTTCATAGCGTAAACGGGCGAAAATTATTTCATTCCCTCAATTTTTCTCTTTCACCGGCTGAAGCTCTTCTTTGAAAATGAGATGAATTAAGACAAAGGGCTATATATACAGGTGAGGTAGGTGGGCACGGGGGCGCCGTGCGCCTCTCAAAGTGCCAAGGTACCCGGCGCCTCGCGCCTCTCAAGGCGCCAATGGCCTGGGGCCTCGCGCCTCTCAAAGCGCTAATGGCCTAGCACATTGGCTGGTGTCCTGCCAGCTAGCGCGTCGCGCTGGTCCTTTGCGGCCTGGCCTCGCTTTACCCGACTTCCGAGGCTTCTTTACACATGTTGTAGTCTTTTTATTTATCTTAAATTCACGCGTACACTTACTATTCGTTAATTTTTTACGGGTTGTAACATAAAGGTGCTAAAATTATGAATTTGTAGACAATGAATTCATTTTTTTAAGTTGGTTTAACCAAATTACTAACATCAAAATTTTATACAGAACTATTGGCAAGTGCAAAAGAACTATTAAGCAGAGGTCTAAGATTGAAGGATCCATCTGTGAAGCTTATCTTGCAAGGGAAACTGCTCATTTTTGTTCTTACTATTTCGAGCAGCAAGTGCCAACTTTAAGAAATAGGCCTACCCGCAATAACGACGGTGATATTGATACCAGCCACCCACCGATTTTAATTTTTAATTCAATCAGGTCAATGTTCTAAAAAATGAATCAGACGAGGTTTGAGTATGGAAATGCAATCTATTGTGACATACATTTTGCTTAATTTCCCTGAGATACAATCATATCTTGAGTAAGTTCTAAATGATATTATTGAATAATATTATTTAAATACCTAGGCTTAAAGTAACGAAAAATCTCAATTTATTGAACAATTACTTTGTAAGACAGTGGGTTAATGATGCCATATCTACGAGGTTCTCTGATTGGCTGAAAGACTATGTAAGTGTTCAATATCATGTTAACGATATAAATACAACATAATCATTTGTTTAAACAATATTTTGTTAAACACTATGTAGGTTCATGATGAAATAGCATATTGAACATTTGCAAATTGTGAGTGATGTGGCACATAGGCCTGATAGTCAAATTCAGTCCATACATAAATATTGTGCCAATGGTTTCAAGTTTCAAACAGAGGAAACTTCTAAGTATAAGAAAACCAATAATAGTGGAGTGTGTGTTAAAGGCGATGTAGACGATAATGGCCAAATTGTTGATTATTATGGTGTGATATAAGAAATAATGGAAGTTAGGTATGCTGGATAGGAAAAAGAGTGGATCTGCAGGGTCCAAAATGAATTGGCTTATTCGAAAAAGGCCTTGTTCTTTGGAAGATCTATCTCGTGTGGGTTCGATTCCCGCTACCCGCTCGATATCTATTTATTCTAAATATTTTAATCTATTCATTAAATCAAATTTAGCCGACAAAAAAGATAGTAGTATCTCAGTGTAAGTGGTTTAATCCATCGGACAGAGGTACTAGGGTGAATCAACAACATAATATAACTGAAGTTAAGCATACTAGACAGTATGACCGTTATGATCCTTTCATCATTGCACAAAATGCTAAGTAGATGTATTATGCTCCATATCCTTTGCGTAAAGACAAAGCTGATTGATGGATGGTTATAAATACTAAGTCCGTGGGTCGGATAGAGATTGATAATATTTTGGATGTGACGTACCAAAATGATTTGGCATTTTTTTTTATCAAACTATGGATGCTGAGTTAGAACAAAGTTTAGAATATCCTGAACACATATTAGAAGAAATTTCTAATGATGATATAATAATTGAAATTGTAAAACATCCTGAACACATATTAGAAGAAATTTCTGATGATGATATAATAATTGAAATTGCAAATGTTAAGGATGAATCAGATAATGAAAATGAACCAAGTGAGATGATTATGAAAGAAGTGAGAAGGAAGAATGAGAGAACGATGGAAATAAAACAAGCAAGGAGGAAGAATGAGATAATGATGATTATCAAGTAACTTAATTAATTCTTTTAAGTAATTATTATATCTAATACTTATATTTTTAATTATATATTATAATGTAAACTTGTATACAGATGTCGTCAGGTGATCCTAATCTAGGTCATACTAGTAGGGGTAGTAAATTGAGTAAAAGTAGTATGAAAACAAATAGGAGACCACTAGATTCTAGTGCTGCTTCGGGTGGCCTTTCATCTACTCCACATACACATTCTTATCCATCTTTGTCCTAAGTCCCCTATGGCACTGGGCATCCAGCACATTCATCTATGTCTCTATTTCCTACTACTTTTCACACTTTCATGCCTAGACCTAGCATTTGTCCACCACGGGGAAACTCGATGTATTCATTGTCCGGTACTCCTTCCCCGATTGGATCATCTCCTGACATGGCTGGCTTGCGACTCAGAGATAGTACTCTGAATCAGACTCACAGGGTGTTTTTAGTCACCACCCTTGACCCAGTCATATAGAGTACTATCACCAGCACCGGCACTAGCACCAGCAACAACAGTTGGAGAACCATAACTAGGAGATACAGACAGTTTCGGTAGATTGGGGATCGTGCCTAATGGATCTGGGTAAGTTTGATTTTATTTATTATTTATATTTTTAATATTTAATCTTAATGTTATATTTATTATTTGACATGTTTATTGTCATTTTAATAGGTTCCATCTGGGAAAAGAGACTAGAAATGCTCTAAGAGAGAGCATTCAGAGGCTATATGATCGACCTTATCCGAGTTGGATTGAAATACCACATCAGGTTCGACAGGGCATGTTTAATTAGTTTAAGATATATAAATTGAATTTTTATTTGATAAAATTCATCTTTGATCCATGATTTTTACATATCATCTAACACTGTTGATCATTGATTACAGACATTATGTACTTGTCTTCCTTAGCACGATAAGAAGATAGCCATGAATTTCGAGAGGAAGGGCAGTTCAAGGATGTCGGATCATATACTCACACACACACAGCCGCACCCCTCTCCTTCATACTCTCTCCTTCTCTCAAACACCACAGACCTCATCGCCCCAGTACTCCAACCATCTTCGTCTGTCTATCGACAAAACCTAGACGCCGCCTCCATCTCTCCATCTATGACCACCCTATACGGCCAACCACTAACAAACTCCTACATCTCTCCTCCTCTCCCAAACCAAAATAGAGTCGCCTCTCTTCTCTCCTCTGACAGAAACCATCAGAAGTCGCCTCCGTCCCTCCATCTCCGACCACATCACGAGTAGAACGACAAGAGCCCTAATGTGGGATGCATATTTGCAAGATGATTAATAAAGCGCTTGTATCAGGCTCACCCTAAGTTGAACTCCGTCGTCGATTTTGGTACAAGAATATATCTATTGTATCATCCCTCTAGTATTAGCATTTTACCTCTTTTCTGTCTTTTTTTATGTTTTCTCCCAACTCCCGAACAACTAATTTTCAGATTTAAAACTTGTAGAACTTGAGTATTAATTTTTGCCTAAAAGTGTCGGGTTATTATCTTTAGATGGTAATACGATAGTACCTCTAATTTTTATATAATACTTTATTTCGTTTGATTGTATTACTAATTCATGCTCTATATACTTGAATATATGTCTATATGATTTAATTTCCTAATCTAGGTACATTGTGATATTTTGTTTCTTTATTGGAATTAGAGTAACTCCAAACAAATTATGTCCCATATATGGGGCCGATATTCGGTTTCTACCTTACAATTAAGGGTTGGATTTTATGGCCTCTGAAACATGTACAGCTTCTTTCAAATTTTGGAGAATTGATGGTTTTTCATTGATCTAATGTGTGGAAGAATCACTAGGGAATGGCTGATTATTCGGAAAAAAGTTGTGAAACTTGAGGATAGCTAACGGGTGAACAGTTAGCTAAGTTTCAAGTTATTACACTTGAAATAAAATTATATTTGGATTGTAATGGGAGAAAATTCTCCTGGGTGATGAAGTATTTTTAGATTTGTTTTCTTGTTCAGAACCTTATGATATCGATTCATATGAAAGCTGAAAAACAGAAATGTCATAAGTGAAATGAGAATAATTGTCATCTTAAGTTCAATAAGACTATTACCCTTGTACTTCATATACGTCGCTAATTACACTTTATGCATTAAACTTTTATGTATCATGTAAGCACAAGTTGTAATTAAATTCTATTTTATCATACACTTTGATTATAATACATAGATAACTTTGATATTTTCGGTTTAATGTGAGTTGGTATTCTTTTTGGTTTATATCGTGAACTTTGTTGCAGGTTATTGGTGAGTAAAAATGAGGGAGGGGAAAGGAATCTTTAGTGTCGTGTCTTTTGTGACCGGTGCATATTTTTCTTATGGTAAGTACTATCAATTCACATTTCAAGCAGTTTTATTACTTTCATGAAATAAGAACCTCTTGTCTTTGTGACCATGTATTTTGAAACTTTTGCAATTAATTACCTATATTTATTGTCTTAACGTTTTTGTTGTAAAAATAAATAATGAATAGACACGTTTATCTTGTGTAATCACTATACAATCTTCTGATTAGAGTTATAATCCGGAGGCTAGCGATTCACTGGTTGAAATCATTAATGGTAAGTTTGTTTACAGTTATGTGATCATTGTGAATGTAGACTTGGAGATTTGGATAACGTACTTTATCATACACCAACATTGTAACATTTGGCCTTCCCAATGGGTCGAGAAAAGGAGCTTGAGTTTTTTCTGTTTCATTTTGTGCCGTTAATTAGGCCCTTATATTTACACTGCAGTTAAACTATATTTCTGGTTTCTTTCAATTTTGGTAACTATACTTTTGTTTGTCCTTTAGTGTAATAGTTCAAAAAACTTTTGAACTCAACAAAGATTTATCTCCTTGCTTTAGTCTTGTTCCTAAACATAAAGAGAGGCTACCTATATTTTCTCGCATAATCTGTATTTTTCTGGAGTTTTAGGCCATTGGTTAGAGAAACAATGACTTCAACTGTTACTTAAGTTGGCAACATAAATCATGAGAAAGTAATAAAAAGAAGACTTAGATTAATGCCAATTAACAAGGCAAAACTTAACTCATCTAAAGCAGTTACTTTTCTGCATCCTTAATTGTAATTTGCACAATAGATTTTCTTTTCTTGTGCCTAAGAAGATATGGTATGAATTTTTGTTTTGATTTGGTAGTCTTTATTATGCACTGCAAATTCTATCTCACAAGTAACTAGATTAGGTTTTCTTTAAATTCTCATGCTTGTTGAATTTAAGTTTGGTTGTTTAGTTGCTCCAATTTAAATCACTTGGGCATAGTTTGACAATTTTGAATTTATAATCTTAATGCGCTTGTATTGAACAATTATGTACAATTTTACTTGGTCATATTATATCTTTCATTTTTAAATGTGTTTTGCAATCTTTTATTCTAATATTATTATGATCGCTCTTTTTACGATTAGCATAATTATATTATGAGAAGTGTCAAAATAATCATGTGCCTTTTTTTTTTAATTAACAGGTATGAGGTTCTTAAATAATCTCAATGAATGTAAACCAAGGAGGAGCTTGAACGCACTTAGTAATTTGTTTTATCGTCAAAATGTATATACTTAAAATGACAATGAATGATAAAGCATTGTGTAGAATATATTTAATTGACCTTTTAACAATGATATGTATGATATTAAATTTGAGAAATGTGTTTGGTGTTTGTTGAATAATATTGAATACTTTTAATATATTGGTTGGCAATAGAGGAATATACTGATATATTGATTTTATAAAATTATGGAATAACTGAAAACTTATTAGAATTTTGGTTATTGAATTGTTGAAAAAACAAGTATTAGTGGTGACATAACTTTGTAACAAAAACAATAAGTATTTAGTGGGGAACAAAGATTTCCCTAAATCTTAAGTTCTTGTGGTGACAACAGTTGCTACTAAAGATATAATGGTTTTGTGGCAACTGAAGTCGCGAGTTGCCATTGACGGTGTAATCATATTGGAGTCGCCACCGAATCTCATTATTTAGGGGCGACTTACCTAAAATTTGTTCTTTATTTTTGTTTAGCAGCGTATTTGCTTGCTCTACTGCAGCGAATTAGTTGCCACAATATCTTTTTTTAGTGGCGAGGTCTAAGAGTCGTCACAAATAACGTTTAGTTGTGGAAGTACTTGCAGCAACCCAAAGTCGCTACTAAACATTTAGTGGAAACTTTACGGTCTTTAGTAATGATAACTGGCGTCTATTATATTGAATTTACCCAATAGTCCCCATTTTGGGAACGTCCAGTGCTATGTTAGGTATCAAGGAAAATCAATTCTGGCTTTAAAAGGTACATTTCTTTTTATGAATAAATAGAAATTTTTTAATCGCCACAATATGTCAGATTTCTTGTAATGAGTATGTGAAGTTTATAAATAAGGGTCGATTTTAACTGATCACATCTCTTAATCTATAAGGATTTAGAAGTCCTACAACCTATCATATTAAAGGTCTTTGAGTCTAGTTTTCAGAACATCAAACCGCTCGTTAATCAAAGTTCAGAGTAAAAAGTTATAGATATTTTATTGAGACACTGTCAAGCAGTGACATGGCCACTGCCTCACCCTTTTATATTCTAAGTGTTGTGTTATAGAATCACTTTCAACTTTCTCAAAACGTGAGCTTCTTATTTACACATAAATTCTCTCTAGTTTCCAACAGCTAATTCAAGGAGGAGCAAGGTGAAAACACCGAGCACAACTCAACCAAAATAAAAGACTAGGAGAGGAAGTTGGTTCCAAGTGTGCAAGGTGTGTTGGTGGCTATTTGGAGCTCATTTTGGTAACTAGTTTGGCGTGAGTTGCTGCATTTTTGAGATGTTTGAACAGTCCATATGTTTTCCTTTGAATAGGGATTGAAGTCAAGAAGGAATTTAAGGATTTTACCCTTTTAAGTTCATCAATTTGCAAGCCAAAAAGCTGAAAAATTGGCAGCTAGATGAGCTGCCATCGGGACTATTTTTAGCTAACTTCTTGCTCATTTTCCCCTGAAATTTAGGCAGTATTTTTGACTGAGAATATACTTCATATTGTAATGATGAGTTTCAAGAGAAGTTAGGTAATTCTCCTCTTGTTTTTCCCCCTCAAAAGTTTATGAAAACAAGTATAGAAAATGACTAATGTTGTTATTGTCGTTGGTTGTTGTTGTTGTTCGTTGTTGTTGTCGTTGTGGCTACCGGTTGGAAAATTATTTTGGCTGCATATTTTGGTGTAAACTAGTCTTGTCCCTTGTGTCACGCCCCATCTTGGGAGGCATGACTGGCACCTGGTGCCCTACTAAGACCTGGACTGCTGGACTACTGAGCCTAAGCACTTCTGGTGCCAGGCTGGCTCTAACCCTGGATTCATGAAAACAACGGGCTATATAACGGCTGTAAATACAGCCTCAGGCCGACTAGGCCTATAGCCTCCTGTAAGAAAACAACAGCTGACCAGAACCACAGGAGTATAAAAGACCCTATGCGGGCCGACAAGGCCACCATGCTGACTAGTTTCACTGAAAAGCTGAACTAAATGCTAAACTGCTCTGTGACAGACAAGGTCACCAATTATCAACTATACAAGGCCCCACACGGCCATCATAAACAAACTAAAACATACACACGGCCTCACACGGCCAGTACGACTAACCACAGGGAATATACAATCTGCAAGCCTCTAAGAATGATAATAAGATGGTCGGGACAGGGCCCCGGCCCACCTGTACTATACAACAAAAAGAGAAATAAACCTCTAGCTGTCAAGCTCCGGATGATAGGAGCTGATGAATCTGTGTGCTGGTTAGAATTACGAGGGATCGGCTCCTTGTCTATGAGTACCTGCAGGCAAGTAATGCAGCGCCACCAAACAGGCGTCAGTACTATAGGTATCGAGTATGAAAAGCAATAATTAGAACATAACTGAAGATAAACAGTAATACTGATAGTTACTGAATAACAGAAGATGGCTAAGACTGTTTGGGATGGCAGAATCTAAACTAAGCTTAACTGTACTGGAGAGAAGGTGAGAATCATACCTATCAATGCGGCGTCCTTTTATCTATCAATTTAATAAATAACACATATAGCATACAAGAACCTATACCAGCCCCCATAAGTCGGAAGGTACCAATCAACATGCAATCTATATACCCCTACCTAGGTCGCCATCCAAAAATACAATTCACTCCACTCATCTAGTAACTATGAGCATCCCGCCGGCCCCCTAGGTATGCAACTTGGGCTCTCTGGGCCCCTTACTATAGTTGTATCTGAGTCCGGAGGACTCCTGTAAACTGTGATCTGAGATCTGTATCTGTAATCTGTAATCTGTACCCTGGGCGCAAGCGCTTGACAGGGGTATGCTATAATGCTGATCAGCCTGTTATGGGGAATGATGCATCCCATCTCCGTCCTCTGGTGGACGGCATGCCACGCCTTGGAGTGATGTATCCTCACCCTCTGGCGGGCGAGTCGACACAACTATTAGCCCTGGGGCGGCAAGGAAGCTCTAAGGGTGCCCACATAAAAAAATCAGGTCTCTACAAGCAACAACAGTCACATATAACATGTATAATAAATCTGATAATACTATCCTTGATCTGATATTCTACTCTGTATCTCTTGCTGAATTAAACTGAATCTGATACTGAGTTATACTAAGTCTGGAATAATATCTCGCTGTCTGATACTAATTTACTGACTATTATTCTGCATATGGTATAATAACTCAGACATGCTTAATGAATTCACACTAGGAATAATACTCGGCTTCTGAAACTTTCTTCTGGAATTTACTCTATTTTACTATGCTAGAATTACTAACTTGCCGAAAAAACTAGCTTTACATACCTCAGTTACTGACTTTTTGGCTAACTGGTGTAGCTCGGCCAATATCCAACTATTTCTTCCAACTGCGTTCATATTTATAGCAATTAGAACTAAATTCATCAATATTCTGGAAGAAAACACTACTTTGAATATATATATATCCCAAACTTTGACTTATCGAAAAACAGCCGAAAACTCGCTATTTCTCGGAAGTCCAGAAGGGAGAAATACTCACTTTAGGGCAAGGAGTATATTGACACTAATTTGGAGCAATTCCACTTACCTTAGCTCTGTGAGATGGCGATTTGCCGGCCAAATTTCACGAAACTAACTCCGTAGGAATGCTCCCTGCAGCTTAATACTTCACTACCCTAGATTATTTTGAGTTTGGGCTATGTTTAACGGCGTAAACGGAAAGAATTTCAAGGAAACTCTTCGTGCCCTCTATTTTCTGGTTGCTCTTTGGAAATTACTGATAATTATCTCTAAAAACCGAAGTGGGGGCTTTATATACTTGGGACTGCATCTCACCTCCATGGCACGTTGACCATCGCGGAGGTGATCCCTCCGTGGCACGTTGGCCATCGTGGAGGGGGGGCCTGCCCGACCTCCTCTTGCGATGTTTCGACGCGGCGCTTGTCCGGTCTTCCCCCGGGCCTTTCTCTAGCACGTATGGCATTCTAAAACTCTTAACCAACATGCGAATAGGCCATCTAAAATGTCAAGAATTTACGGGGTGTAACATCCTCCCCTCTTAAGAACATTCATCCTCGAATGTAAACTTTTGCTCGCAGGAATCTCAACTTACTCAACTTATTCTAAAAAAAATTTTAGCAGAGTTTCCCCTGTAATATGGACTATCTCAGAATTCTTGAAATGCAGAAAAGTCCAATACAGGTACTCCACACAATACTATAGCATTCATCACGCAGTAGACTAGAGTCAACTATCTCATTTATACACATAACATAAGGCAATTCATAAAACCACAATACTAACGTACCTCTGGCTGATTAAGTTTGAAATAACTGAGGATATCTGACTTTCATATCTTCCTCCGCTTCCCAAGTTATTTCCTCTCGATTCCTATTACGCCATAACACCTTGACAGAAGCAACATCTTTAGTTCTCAACCCGCGAATCTGCCTGTCCAGTATGGCTACTGGAACCTCTTCATAAGCAAGCTCATCCGTAACCTGGAAATCCTGAACTGGGACAACTCTTGAGGGGTCTCCTATATAATTCCTCAGCATGGACACGTGGAAAACTGGGTGAACAGACTCTAATTCTGGAGGTAAGTTCAACTCGTATGCCACTTGGCCTATTCTTCGGCGAATTTGATAAGGCCCAACGAATGTCGGGCTGAGCTTGCCTTTCTTGCCGAATCTCATCACCCTTTTCATTAGAGAGACTTTCAAGAATACCTAGTCCTTCACAATAAATTCCAAGTTCCTGCGCCGCATTTCAGCATACGATTTCTGGCGGCTCTGAGCAGTCAGTAGACGTTCTTTGATAAGCTTTACCTTTTCCTATGACTGATGAATAATATCCGTCCCAATCAGCTATGACTCTCCTACTTCAAACCAGCCAACTGGTGATCTGCATTTTTGCCCATACAATGCCTCATAATGTGCCATCTGGATAGCTGAATGGTAACTGTTATTATAGGCAAACTCAATAAGTGGTAAGTGCTTATCCCAGCTACCTCCAAAGTCTAACACACACGCTCGCAGCATATCCTCGAGCGTCTGAATAGTGCGTTCTGCCTGCCCATCTGTCTGAGGGTGAAAAGCTGTGCTCAAGTTAATCTGTGTCCCCAGGCCTCTCTGAAATGATTACCAAAATTTAGCTGTGAATTGCACCCCTCTGTCAGAGATAATGGACACTGGAATATTGTGCATTCTGACTATTTCTCTTATATACAACTCAGCATAATCTTCGGTAGAGAAAGTAGCCCTTACTGGCAGAAAATGGGCTGATTTTGTCAGTTTGTCAACAATTACCCAAATCAAGTCATTTCTATGCCCGGTGCAGGGTAATCCTGCTGCAAAATCCATATTTACTACTTCCCACTTCCAAAGAGGCACCGCTATGTCTTGAGTCAGCCCTCCTGGTTTTTGGTGTTCAGCTTTTACTTGTTGGCAGTTAGGACACTGGGCTACGAATTCTACTATTTCCCTCTTCATACCTGGCCACCAGTAGATTCCTTTGATATCGTGGAACATTTTCATCGCGCCTGGATGGAGTGAATAGCGAGCGTAATGTACCTCGCCCATAATCTACTGGCGAAGCCCTGCAATGTCTGGAACACAAAGGCAGCCCTTACATCGCAACACTTCATCCTTAGTTACCTGAAAATCTGGCGCTTTTCCTTGTTGAACTCTGTCTTTAAGCTGAACCAAGTCAGGATCTTCATACTGCCGTTCCTTGACCTCCACAACTAATGACGACACTGCGGTGTTCTGAATTACCGCTCTGTTGTCCTCTATTTCTACTACATGAACGGCTAAACTCACTAACTGGTATATTTCTCGGGCCAATTCCCGCTGCTCGGGCTGCAAGTACGCCAAACTCCACATAGACTTACGGCTATGGGCATCTACTACTACGTTGGCTCTTCCTGGGTGATACAGAATATTTACGTCATAATCTTTCAACAACTCCAACCAGCGACACTGCCATAAATTCAACTCTCTCTGGGTGAAGATATACTGTTCCAATATCATGCTAAGAATAGCTAGGATTTCTAGAAGAAGATGTCATTCATTTGATGAGAAATAAAAAGAAATATCAAAAATTCGAGTGGCTAAAGCTGAAGCAGCTACTTTTGAAGTAACAAAAAGAAAAGCAACGACTGGAGTGGGAGAGTCAGAGTCGAAAAGAGTAGGCTCTTATGATCAGTGAAAATACCACATGGACGCCATACAAGTAATGTCTTCACATCTTTAGGGCGTGGATCACTGCGGCTAGTTCCAGGTCATGGGTAGGATAATTCTTTTCGTGTTTCCTCAACTGTCTAGAAGCATAAGCAATTACTTTACCATGCTGCATCAACACACATCCTAACCCAATACCCGAAGCGTCACAATAAACTGCATAGCCCTCTGTACCTTCTGGCAATGCTAACACTGGGGCAGAGGTGAACCTGTCTTTCAATTCCTGGAAACTCTGCTCACATGTCTCCGTCCATTGAAACTTTACTACTTTTTGTGTCCGCTTAGTCAGAGGTGTCTCTATGGTGGAGAATCTCTCAACAAATCTTCTGTAGTACCCTGCTATTTCCAAAAAACTGCGTACTTTAGTCGGAGTGGTAGGTCTGGGCCATGTTTTTACTACTTCTATTTTCTATGTGTCTACCTGTATACCAGCATCCGACACGATATGCCCCAAGAAGGCTACTGAGTTCAGCCAAAATTCACATTTAGAGAACTTGGCATACAGCTGACGGTCCCTGAGAATTTGAAGCACTGTCCGCAAATGATCTTGGTGGTCTGCCTCTGAGCGAGAATACACCAGAATATCATCAATAAACACTATCACGAACAGGTCCAGGTATGGTCTGAAGATGTTGTTCGTCAGGTCCATGAATACTGCGGTAGCATTCGTCAGCCCAAATGACATGACTAGGAATTCAAAATGGCTGTATCTGGTCATGAAGGCAGTCTTTGGAATGTCCCTTTCACGAACTCGAACCTGATGATATCTGGACCTCAAGTCAATCTTGGAGAAATATCTGGCCCCCTGTAACTGATCAAACAAATCATCTATTCTGGGAAGCGGATACTTATTCTTAACTGTAACTTTGTTCAACTACCGGTAGTCTATACACATGCGGAGGGAGCTGTCACACCCCGCCTTGGGGGTATGACTGGCACCTGGTGCCCTATTGGGATCTGAACTGCTGGACTGCTAAGCCTGGGCACATCTGGTGCCTGACTGGCTCTAACTCATATTTCTGGAAACAAAGGGCTATATAACGGCTGTAAACACAGCCCCCGGCCTATTGGCCTATAGCCTCCTGTACTTGTACTAACAGCTGACCAGAAACATATCAATTCAGGGAAACCTATGCGGGCCGACAAGGCCACCATGCTGTCTAATTATCTATAACTCAATCATGAAGTACTAGAAACTACGTGACCGGCAAGGTCACCACTACTGGAAAACTATGGCCCCACACAGCCAACATAAAAGAAAGAAAGGGTACTAACAGCTATACAACTGCACGGCCTCACACGACCGGCTCATCTTACCACAGGGAGATATATACAGACTACAAGCCTCTAGGAATAGTAATAGAAATGGTCGGGACAGGGCCCCGACCTACCCATACTATACAACAAAAGAAACTGAAATACACCTCTAGAATTCAGTCTCCGGATAACAGGAGCTGAATACTCGATCGCTGACAGGAATCACGTGGTATCGCCTGCTCGTCTATGAGTACCTGCAGGCAAGTAATGCAGTGCCCCACCGGGCGTCAGTACCACTGGTACTGAGTATGTAAAGCAACAACTGAAAGAAGTATCTGAAAGCAATAATATAACTGATGAAACTGAAGTAGAAGGAATAGCTTAACTGTCTGATAATGTAAGTCATACCTTCTCTTAATCATACTGGAAGGAGTAGGAGTCACACCTGAGGATTTATCGTTCTACTGTTGATCTACTCGTATCTACTGTAACACAGTATAACATATCATAACATATATAGCACACACAAACCTTACCCGACCCCCATAAGCCGGGAGGTACAACCAGCACAGAATCTATACCCCTACCCTGGTCATCCCATCTCCTATAACCCTGTAAGCATCCTGCCGGTCCCCTGGGTATGCACTTGGGCTCGCTGAGCCCCTGACTATAACTGTACCTGAGTCTGGAGGACTCCTGAATCAACACCCCGGGCGTATCCGCTCGATGGGGGTGTATAAGGGCCGACCAAGCATAACATGGGGAAAACTGGCATCCCATCTTCGTCCCCTTGCGGGACGGCATGCCACTCCATAGAGCGACGTATCCTCGTCCTCTGGCGGACGAGTCGATACAGCTATCAACCCTGGGGCGGTCATGGATGCTAGGTAGTCCAACCCCAAACAATACAACGGTCTCAACTAGTAATACCATTTGCATGTCCCGCATACTGAAGCTAATAGCGGTAAAGTATTTGTATATACTATATGCTGAGCTAGTGATAGTAATATGTACGTACTTAATACATGCTGAGGCTGGTAATAGTATATATGTATAAATATAGTCTTCTGCCAGACTGTACTGGGGCTAATGCTGAACAAGATATAGTGTTTCTGCTGAAAACTATGTTGTATACTGAGTTTCTATAGTAACATGATTTACTATTCCTAACATACTTTCTAACTCCATTTTAACTTATCATTCTGTTTCTGAGATGTCTTACAGATATTACATTGCTTTACTGGGTTTCAACTGAATACAAGAATATCTTAACATTTCGTATTACATCACATACTGAGCATGCTGGGCAGTTTCTAACACTTGTGTTAGAATCTATGTCGTACTAGTAAGTTTCACGCAAGTTACAACTTGATGCTTCTAGTACCGTATCAACATTCACAATAAACGTAACCCTTGATTTCTGAACATTCTACTGGCCTGTAAACTACTATACTATGCCGATTTACTTAACTTGCCGAGGGAACTTGCTTTACATACCTTATCCTTGAATTATTCGTCTGTCGGACGAGACTCGGCCGGCACTTCAACTATTTTCTCCCAACTGCATTCATAAATATGTCAATTAATACTAAATACAGCTTTATTGTAAAGAGCAACGTCACTTTCGATATAGTTTATAGCCTAAACTTAGGCTTATCGAAAGACGGTCGAAAACTCGCTATTTTTCAGAGGTCCGGAAGGGAGAAATATTCACTTCACAGTTAGGAACACATAGACACTAATTTAGAGCAATTCCACTTACCTTAGCTCGGTGGCTCGATGATTCGTCGGCCGTATTTTACGAAACTGAATCCGTAGGAATGCTCTCTGCTGCTAAATACCTCAGTATCTGGAGTTAATTTGAATTTAGACAACGTTTAGCAGCGTAATCGGACGAAAATTATATAATTTCTTCGTTTCTTTTTTCTCCCTCTGCGTTTGCTCTCTGTTCTCTGGAAATTTTAAATGTTTTTATCATTTAAAACCGAAGTGGGGCTTTATATACTTGGGCCTGGACAAGGCCAACGTGTCACGGAGCCAACGCGGAGGCCCCTCCTCCGTGACACGCTGCCATCGCGGAGGGGCTCTGCCTCGGCTCCTTCCGTGATGGTTCGACAGGTTTCTCGTCTGATCTTTTCCCGGGCCTTTCTCCAGCACGTATGGCCTTCAAATATGCTTAACCAACGTGCGAATAGGTCATTTAGGTGCCGAGAATTCTACGGTGTATAACAGGAGCCATCCTTCTTTCTCACAAACAGAACCGGCGCACCCCAAGGTGAAGTACTCAGCCTAATAAAGCCCATATCTAACAGATCCTTCAGCTGGTCCTTTAGTTCTCCGAGTTCAGCAAGAGCCATACGATACGGATGGATCGATATGGGCTGAGTTCCTGGTAGCAAATCAATTGCAAAATCTATTTCTCTTTCTGGGGGAATACCAGGTAGCTCATCTGGGAATACATCGGGGAATTCATTAACCACTGGAATGGACTGGAGAGTCGGAGGCTCTACCCGCACATCCTGGACTCTGACTATGTGGCAAATACATCCCTTAGCTATCAACTTCCTTGCCTGAAGGTAGGAAATAAACCTACCTTTTGGCGTAGCTATACTGCCCTTCCACTCTTGTATTGCCTCCCCTGGAAAGTGGAATAAGACTATCTTGTTCCAGCATTCTACATTGGCATAGCACGGCACTAATCAATCCATACCCATAATGACATCAAAATCAATCATCTCTAATTCTACTAGATCTACTGTGGTCTGATGATTAGAAACCTCTACTGTACACCCTCGATAAACCCTTCTGGCTATGATGGAGTCACCGACGGGTGTAGGTACTAAAAAGGGTTGCTGAAGCAACTCTGGTACAACACTGAACTTTCGAGCCACAAATGGGGTAACGTAGGACAAGGTAGATCCTGGATCAATCAATACATAAGCAAGGTGAGAGCAAATAGTCATACCTATTACCACATCTGGAGATGCCTCTGATTCCTGCCTCCCTAGTAATGCATAGGTACGGCTTGGGCCCGTACCTGAACTCGAGGCCCCTAATCTGCCTCGGCCCCTGCCTGCTGGGACTGAGGGCCTATGCCCTGCCTAGGCTGCTGGAGCTCGCGGCCCTGCTGACGCCCTGTCCTATCTATCTCGGTTACCCTGACCCCTGGCTGGACAGTCTCTCATCACATGACCCTCCTACCCGCATATATAACACCCTGTGGAGCCATATCTACAAGTTCCAGTGTGGGGTCGGCTGCAAATAGGGCAAGGTGGGGGTGTATACCTACTCTGCTCTGCCCTCCTCTGCTGGGGTGAATCTACCGTTCGAGAACTCCATCCGGACACTGTCTGTCTCCGGCGACCAAATCTACCCCTCTGATGCTGTGATGGAGGCGGGGGTCTAGGTGGCCTATCTGACAACCGTGGCCTAGGCCGTCTCCAAATCTCCCCCTATATCTCATCTGATATATCCCTGTGGCGCTGTTCCTAATTTATTTGTCTGTTATCCTGTTGCTGTTGTCTAAGGCCCTCAATAGTTTGGCCAAAGGCCTGCACCCGAGCAATATCCATATCTTCCCGCAGCGTAGCTGTCATGCATGCCCCAATATATTCTCGGTTCAGACCATCCTATTATGCCTTGCAGCCTCCTACCTATGGTATGTGGTGCAAAACACATCCATAGACAAGACTCTACTTAGCAAGACTTGCAGACTCCCTGGGATACGACCTGCTCTGATACCAAGTTTGTCACGCCCCACCTTGGGAGGCATGACTTGCCCCTGGTGCCCTACTAAGACCTGGATTGCTAGACTATTGAGCCTAAGCACTTCTAGTGTCAGGCTGGCTCTAACTCTGGATTCATGGAACCAACGGGCTATATAACGATTGTAAATATAGCCTCCGGCCGACTAGGCCTATAACTTCCTGTAAGAAAACAACAGCTGACCAGAACCACAGTAGTATAAAGGAACCTATGCGGGTCGATAAGGCCGCCATACTGACTAGTTTCACTGAAACGCTGAATCGAATGCTAACTACTCTGTGACCGGCACGGTCACCAACTATTAATTGAATAAGGCCCCACACGGCCATCATAAACAAACTAAAACATAGACATGACCTCACAAGACCGGTACAACTAACCACAGGGGATATACAATCTGCAAGCCTCTAAGAATACTGATAACATGGTAGGGACAGGGCCCCGACCTACCCGTACTGTACAACAAAAGAAAAGGAATAAACCTCTAGCTATCAAGCTCCGGATGACAGGAGTAGAGGACCTTGTGTGCTAGCTGGAATTACGAGGGATCGACTCCTCGTCTATGAGTACCTGCAGGCAAGTAACGCAGTGCCCCCAAACGGGCGTCAATACCACAGGTACCGAGTATGCAAAGAAATAACTAAAACATAACTGAAGATATTAATACTGATAGTTACTGAATAACAGAAGATGGCTAAGACTATTTGGGATGGCAAAATCTAAACTAAGCTTAACTGTACTGGAGAGAAGGTGAGAATCATACTTGTCAATGTGGCGTCCTTCTATCTATCAATTTAATGAATAACACATATAGCATACAAGAACCTATACCAGCCCCCATAAGCCGGAAGGTACCAATCAACATGCAATTTATATACCCCTATCCGGGTCGCCATCCAAAAATAACAATTCACTCCACTCATCTAGTAACTATGAGCATCCCGCCAGCCCCCTGGGTATGCAACTTGGGCTCTTTGGGCCCCTCACTATAGTTGTATCTGAGTCTGGAGAACTCCTGTAAACTGTGATTTGAGATCTGTATCTGTAATCTATAATCTGTACCCTAGGCGCAAGCGCTCGACAGGGGTATGCTATAATGCTGTATCTCATCTGCGTCCTCTGGCGGATGGCATGCCACTCCTTGAAGTGACGTATCCTCACCCACTGGCGGGCTAGTCGACACAGCTATTAACCCTGGGGCGGCAACGAAGCTCTAAGGGTGCCCACATAAAACAATCAGGTCTCTACAAGCAACAACAATCACATATAACATGTATAATAAATCTGATAATACTGTCCATGATATGATATTCTATTTTGTATCTCTTGCTGAATTAAACTAAATCTGATACTGGGTTATACTAAGTCTGAAATAATATCTCGCTGTCTGATACTAATTTACTGACTTTTATTCTGCATATGGTATAATAACTCAGACGTGCTTACTGAATTCACACTGGGCATAATACTCGGCTTCTTGAACTTTCTTCTGGAATTTACTCTATTTTACTATGTTAGAATTACTAACTTGCCGAAGAAACTAGCTTTGCATACCTTAGTTACTGACTTCTTGGCTAACTGGTGTAGCTCGGCCAATATCCAGCTATTTCTTCCAACTACGTTCATATTTATAGCAATTAGAACTAAATTCATCAATATTCTGGAAGAAAACACTACTTTGAATATCTATATAGCACAAACTTTGACTTATCGAAAAACAGCCGAAAACTCGCTATTTCTCGGAAGTCCAGAAGGGAGAAATACTCACTTTAGGGCAAGGAGTATATTGACACTAATTTGGAGTAATTCCACTTACCTTTGCTCGGTGAGACGGCGATTCGCCGGCCGAATTTCACGAAATTAACTCCTTAGGAATGCTCCCTGAAGCTCAATACCTCGCTACCTAAAGTTATTTTAAGTTTAGACCTCGTTTAATAGCGTAAATGAAAGGAATTTATATTAAACCCTTCGTCCTCTCTGTTTTCTATTAGCTCACTGGAAAATATCTGATGATTATCACAAAAAAACAAAGTGGGGCTTTATATACTTGGGGCTGAACCTCACCTCCGTGGCACGTTGGCCATCGCGGAGGTGAGCCCTCCGTGACACGTTGTCCATCGCGGAGGGGGTCTGCCCAGCCTCCTCTTGCGATGGTTCGACATGGAATTTGTCCGATCTTTCCCCGGGCCTTTTTCTAGAATGTATGGCATTCTAAAACTCTTAACCAACATGCGAATAGGCCATCTAAATGTCAAGAATTTATGGGGTGTAACAATATATATGTGATGTTAAATATGTTTAAAGGTCTGGTTGCTGGGTGAAATTGGTGAAAGAGCGAAGATGACAACGTGCAAACGAGTTTAACCTAAGTAAAGATGTCGCAAGCTAGTAAGGATAAATGAGCTTATCAAAGTGGAAATGCCTTATCATGGTTCTCCTTTATCTCATTTACATGTTATTAGGTAAGTGAGTCTAAGAGGAGATTCTGTGATTCCTCTCCCTTATGCTAAACGTCAAGTTATCGAGTTTTTGAATTCAAAATATGCCTAAGCGTTGTTTGGGGAGCTTGTTGAATTTCTTATATCATCTGAACCTTCTTATAATTGTGAAAGTCATTGAGTATATGCATCTAATTGTTATTTGATAGGTTTATGTGATATATGTGCTTATATGCAGCTATGAATTATGAAATAGACTTATTCAAGTCACGGTCTCAGAATTTATCATTTTATTTTATGTCATGTGTTAGACAGACATGATATGAGCCCAGTCGGTTCCAAATATGAGAATATGACCTTACCACCGATCTGGTACATCCGGTGGGCAATTGTCCTTTGGCATATTTGATATATGATACCTATGATCTTACCACCGACACAGTTATGTCAGGTGGACAGTTATCCTTCAGATATGAGACTATGATCTTACCACCGATGCGGTTATGTTAGCTGGGCAGATATCCCTTCAGTTATGATACCTCTGAGGTGGCCATCTCAGAGGATTACCAGACTAGGTTGTTCGGCTGTTTGGAATAACTACACGCAAGTGTACATGGTCGAACAAGTAGTAAAATGGCTGAAGTACGCCAAGTATCGATCCCACAGGGACTGGACTAAGGTATCAATCTAATCAAGTGTCAATAAACTTTAACTCTAAACTGCAGACAACAGTGTGAAGAAGATTTTGATATTTTGTTTCCTAATTTTATACTAAGTCTAAAACGAATATACAATTTGAGTCTGAACTATAAGTATGAGCATGCTGAGGCTAAAATGAACATTTAGAGAAATAAATTATCGATACAATTTGATTAATCTTTCCTCCGGTTGCTAGTCAAGAATTATTGCCTATGGATTAAAACTCTCGTATTTAACCCAACTTAAGAATCATGAACCTTCCACCTACATCTCTGTGATAAAAACAAATTCATATTCTAGCCTTACAAAACCGATTCCTTAATTGACTAATACGACTTTCAGGTATATCTCTATCCTGAAGGTAAATTAATTCTCAATTTTCCCAAACTAAGAAAAGATCATATCCTATCAATTCACAACTTTCCAATTTATCGCTCTCTCAAGTGAAACCAGACTTTTTAGATATACATTAACGTTGGCCACACATTAACGCAGTAAGAACAAGAATCGATAGAACAACCATGGAAGAAAAGATGAAAAACCAATTTATCAATAATTACATTTCAATACAAATGTTCTTAACCTCAGCAAGAAGGGAATTTAGCCACTCATTTGTGGATTAAACATTGTTAAATGACTGTTAATCATACAAGCAATTAAAATAAAGAAGAAGGAGATAGAGAAGAACCCTGAGATTTTCGTCCCCTCAACTGCCTGTAACCCACGTTCTTGCTCCACCCAGTCAGAATTATTTAAAATGAACCTAAGTGTTCTATTTATACTAGTGGGAATTTTTCCCGGAATAACGAGCAATGTGTCACGGAGTGCATCGCGGAGCACTGCCTCCGTGACATGCCACCAACACGGACCCTCACTGGAATCCGGTCGTCCAAGTGTTAAAGCCCAACGTGGCACGGCGTGCAATGCGGGGCTAGGCCAACGTGCCACGGCCCCAACGCACACCTTCACTGGAATTTGGAATATTTTCAGTGTCGGGCAGAATGCATCCGCGATGGCAGCGTGACATGGCTCCATCGCGGAGCCCCTTTAATTCGTGCTTTTCCTTGCGCTTTTTCCTTGCTAGCTTCCGAGTCCAATCCCGATTTCTCCCAACATGCATCTTAGCTTCGTAAAATTATATTTTTCCTGCAAAACCATGCTAATCATGTTGATTAGTATAAATTCACATTTTATTACAATTCACATGAGAATGTACAAACATCAATAGATAAACAATGACAAAATGACACACACTGCAAAACCACACTTCAATCCTTGTTCGTCCCCGAACAATAATCTTACACCTCATGCGATTGACACCCAATCCTGGCTACTTTGGCTCGACAATTCAAGCTACGGTTATACCGATTATTTAATATAGCAAATCATCAAGAAAACATGCATAGTCTTATCAATACAATGACCTTCAACACATTAAGTCCTCCTAGACTCAAGAATCGACTCTCGATATCGGCAAACTCATGCAAATCAGTTGATCAAGATATCCGACACGAAATTCAATCTCTCATCGAGCATGTGCCCTCACAACACAAGAGTATTTTCCCCTTTTTAATCAAATGAACTCAAAGACATTACATGCAGGGGCATATAAACATGATTTCTCTCTCTCTCCCAAAAGAATTCACACGCATCATGTCATGAACCATAGGCTTGCCTTTAGTGTATTACTCCACTAATATAAGGACGCGTGATGTAAGATCACGTAGGACTTAACGGGTTGTAATGTAAGCTACAGAACTAGCAAACACTGGGCTAACCAATAATAACAACTAGCCTCCTTAAGCGCTTTTTCATACATCCCATCAACCTTATGGGCATTGTTTCTTCCTTCATCCTCCCATTCTTGAAGTATGTCTTTATTTTTGTTCCCATATCTTTAAGCACACTCGACTTAATAACAAAGATTAGTTATACGTCTTCATTATATTTACTTTTAGCGAGTGCACCTTTGACCTTTTCTTTCCTTTCATCACTCTGCTTTTTCTTTTCTTTTCACAATTCTTACTCCTTGACACTGTGGGAAAATTATTTTTTTCTTGAGCGCTTAAGAGTTTTGGATCAAATTCACGGATAATGAAAAGAAGGGGTTAAGCTCGGTTTACACCTTTTTGACAAAAGAAAAAAATAGGCTAAAGGCTCAATGGGCTAACTAGGATGTACATTCAAGATAGGTACGACAATGAAAAAACTTTCGGTTAAAGCAAAGAAATGCCTACATCCTTTCCTACAATACACATCCTTCATTTCGTTTCATACACACACCAGGCAAGTTCTAGACACTTCACAATAGCATGGAAGAAACGAAACCTCACCACACACTCATTCCACATGCTCAACTCGAGACATATTCACAGACTCTTCAATCAGCTAATTACAAGAATTCAAACATTAAGCCTCAATCACACTGAATCGAACTCTATGGCCTAGGTATCTCAACATATTTACAAAGTTGCATGCTTTCATACGAATCACCTTTGCATTTTAAATATCATGTAAAACCCACAACAAGAATTTTGCAACCATAAAGTAACAACACGGTAGGGATACAAGCAAACAAAGGAAAAATTAAAAGACAAAAACTACTCCTATCGACTACATTTCCCTTAAGACAGTCGTTATCCATCCATCATAGGGAACGGTCACTAATTATAATTTTGGTTTAATGGGACTATTCTCGGTAAAAGAACCGAAAACAAACACCGAGAAACCCAATCATAAAAATAATTAAACGAAAAAGAAAGAAAAATCTAAAAAAATTTTAAAAATATCGATGATTTCGATAAAACAATATTTACACATCCAGCTAACAACATTCAACAGCACACAATAGCTTCACACAACAGCTTCACATTAACTACAATACAGAACATACACAAAAATCACAGGGTCACAAATTTAGCACAACAACAGAATAGAAACATAAATACAACAAAATAACCAGCACCTAACTACTCCCACCCCAGACTTAAATCGAACACTGTCTCCAGTGTTCATAAAATTTAGCGTAGCACAAAAGTGGTTGGTGAAACTCCCTGATCAATCAAAGTATTCAACTTCTTCGTCAGGTGTTGCTGCCTCGTCTCCCATGTCTGAATCGCCCCCGTCGTCCTCCTCTGACTCAATATCGGAGTCGTCGAGACGTGTCTCTTCATCTGTGGGGACATCATCATCAGTGAGCTCCACAAAAGCTGGCCCCACTCGGCATAGAGCCCTGGCATTTTCGCCAAAAGGGTAGTCTAGCTCGAGCTGCCACAGCTCATCTTCTGTTGCCGGCCTCCCGCCTATGCGCAGCTGGAGCATCTGCATCCCGAACATGCGGGCCATGTACTGATCATCCCAAGCATGTCGCTCGGCTAGTGTAAGAATTGGCCCGTGAGTGGTGTCGGGTGCCTTAGTTTTGGTGACGTCTAAGGCCCGCCTCTCCATCTGCGCGATGTAGTCAAGGGCCTCCTCCTCAATATCCAGGCCCCTCAGGAACGTGTTCAGTAAGCCACCAAACCCGTACCTGTGCCCTTGATGCAAACAGGATCTCTTCATGGCGGAGATAATCACCGCCCCAACATTGATCTCCAGCCCTTTCATCAATGCATAAACCAAGCACACACGATCCCGGGTGACATCTTTCATATGCACCCCCGGGATCAGGCAGGAACAAACAATTTTAAGCCATATCCTGGCTTCCCTCTTCATTTGTGAGTAGGGCAATGTCTGATGGTAGCCCCTCTCCTTATGCCTGCTCCACTGTGTTGTAGACCGGGCTCCACACAGAGTGCGTCTGATGTCCTTATATGGTGGAGTGATATTCAGCTGCTGGAGTACATGGGCATCTGTGTCCCGCATCCCCAAGATGGCATTAAGGTGATGGGGCTCAAAAGTGACTACCTGCTCCCTTATCTTTATGGTGTGACTTCTGAGTGTTGGGTTCCAATTGGCGTAGCAATCCCGAATCAGGTGAAGACTGCACTCCTTGGGCTCTTCAAAGATGAAGTTCAGCCCGGCTGCATCAATCTTGTGGACACTCTTGGGGAATTCTTGCGCCAACGGTTCCCTAGCAATGTGCTCCTCGGGGAAGTATTTTCTTTCCTTATGCTTTGCGTACCATTTCTTCCCTTCCTCTATCACCCATCGGGTTCCGTATTGACGATGTTGGCTGCGCAGAACCGCTGGTGCTGCTGGGACTACTGTTCCCAATCTGATTCTTTTCCTTCCGGCGCCCGATATAGATGCGTCCTTTCCTTTATCTTGCCTGCTTGCCATTGTTCCTATCAAATCAAGCAAACAGTCCCAATGTTATTTAAATTAAAATTAGCTTTGACTAAGGTTGGGTTAAGCTAGGCCACCCCACACTTAGTCTTTAGCCACAATCACAACATTACGGCAAGACAATTCTCACTTCCCAATTTACAACAAGAAACAACAACATGCCTTGTGCATTCAGAGAATTCGATGGAATATATTTTACGTACTACTCAGACTTCGTACAGTTATTCAACATATGCCCATCAATATCATTTCATCCCATAGCACTTAGCACAGAAAAACTGTTAACACAACCTATGCAACCCACCAAGTTCTATGCAATTCACAATTTCATTCTCCCAAAAATCCATCGTTTACTTAGCATATTCATAACAAGCACAACATAATTCACCTTACCCAACATGAACAACCCAATCATTTTCAAATTTTCAACCAAATTTAGCTTCTTCCTATTCAAATTCCCACCCTAGCTACCAATTTCGCACAAATTCAATGAAACATGTATTTATCGAGTTCATACAATCATAACAATACTATGAACATCAATCAACAATAAGTTAAATGAATTCATGCTCAATTTACACTTAGGGCACGCTTTAGTTACCTCACATGCTCAAAAATTGACAATTTCGGCCAAAATTGAGGTTAAGTTCAAGAACGTTCCTTTAATTCGTTGAACTTGAAGAAAAGTTGAAGAAAATTCGATCCTAGGTCCGTGTCACGTTGGGGGAGGGGGGATTTTGGGTTGTCTATCGCGGAGGGGAGTGAAAAATGGGAAAAATTTGGTGTTTTCGGGGTTAAAAAGAAGGTTTTTCGTGCGGGTCACCCGGTGACCCGGTGTGACCCATGGAGAATAACACTTCAACGTGTCACGGAGGGTAACGCGGAGCACACCCTCCGTGACACGGAGCCATCGCGCAGGGGTTCTGGAATTTGTAAAAAATTCCAAAACACCTTCAACGTGTCACGGAGGGTAACGCGGAGGCCCTCCTCCGTGACACGGAGCCATTGCGCAGGCTCACTGTTTTGCCACTTTTTTTTATTTTTCTCACCTCTATTTTTCCTTTGCGATCCTTTGCATTTTTACCCTCCGTTCAACCTGAAATTCATCTCACAACTTGAAATTGGTTAGAATTTATAGGTTTCACATAAAATACAATTTTTTTGTTTTTATTTTTATTTTTTTTCTCATTTTTTTCTTTTTTCTTTTCTTTTTTTTTCTTCTATGAAATCTATTCACATATTACAAAAATTTCACGGGTTGCCTCCCGCGCAGCGCCTGATTTACCGTCGCGGCTCGACGTCAATAAGCTCAGTCATCCTCTAGGGTGACAAACGTTTTCTCTCGACTACCGTCCTCACCCATGCCATGCTTACACTTCTCCGGTGGTTTCCCCAATGGCTCATGTGACTCAACGCTCTGAGCACTATCTGCTCGATCAAGCACGTTGATCACTGAGAGTTCCTCGTACACGGTCGGAAGCTTTGTAGCCTTGTACACCTCAAACACCTCCACCTTGTCATGGGCCCACATAGTTAGCTGCCCTGCTGCTACATCAATAAGTGTTTTCCCGGTCGCCAAGAAAGGATGTCCCAAAATAAATGGGACTTCCGCGTCTGGCTCAAAATCCAACACGACAAAGTCTACCGGGAAGATAAGGGAGCCCACTTGCACCAGCACGTCTTCCACAATGCCATCAGGACTAGCTAAGGTACGATCCGCTAGTTGCAAGATCACTGTTGTTGGTCTAGGAATCCCTAGCCCCAACTTCTTGAATACCGATGTCGGCATCAAGTTAATGCTCACTCCCAAATCACATAATCCGCGAGCTCGGATACTCTGCCCAATTGTAATTTGAATTGTAAAGCTCCCAGGGTCCTTAAGCTTTGTGGGCAACCTATTTTGTATCCGTGAAGTGCACTCCTCCGTAAGCGCCACCGTAGCGTACTCAGTCAACCTGCTTTTGTTCGCCACGATGTCCTTGATATATTTTGCATACTTCGACACTCCCTGCAAAACATCAACAAGAGGTAAATTAATGTGTACTTGTTTAAGCACCTCCATGAACTTTTTGAAACACGCTTCCTCCTTGTGTTTCCTTAGTCTTTGAGGGAACGGGGGTGGTGGTCTTTCTGGTCAGCTTCCTTCTCCTTCTCCCTATCATCATTGTGATCCCTCTTCTTTTCACCTGCTTTTGACTACTGTGGTAATCTTTCTGGTTCCACCTCCTTGAGTTGAAAACCACTCCTTGTGGTCACTGCATTTACCTGCTCGGGGTTCGGATCACTGTCACTCGGAAGTCCTCCTCTTGGCCTGGTGTTTTGAGCTCCAGCAAATTGCCCAACCTGGTACTCCAGCGCCTTTGTAGCTAACTGATTGTTCTTTACATCGGCTGCCAATTTCACGTAATCAGCCTGCAATTGAGCTTGGTTAGCTATCATTGTCTTGAACATCTCCTCACTGCTAGGTGATGGTGGTGGAGGAGGTGCATTGTTGCTTCTGTATTGCGACTGATAGTTCTGCTGCCCTCCTTGATTTCTCTGCGCCCCCTGACTCGAACTTTGCCCTTGATGGTTGTTGCTACCCCAAGAGAAATTCGGGTGATTCCTCCAGTTGGAATTGTAGTTGTTGCCATACTGTAGGTGGTTATTTCTCTGTACATTACCAACAAAGTTCACCGAATCAGGATTTGCTCTGCAACACTCAGCTGAGTGTTCATTACTCCCGCACACTTCACACCAAGTCTGCTGCACTACATTCACTGGGGCTTGAGACTGGTTCATGCTCATGTTACTGAAGTGGGTGTTGAGTTGATTCTGAAACGCAGTTATCTGTGCAGCAGTAGCTGTAAAACCATCCACTTCTAAGACTCTTGTTGCTTTCCTTGTTCCTCCTCTTGACGAGTCCGCATTCCACTCCGGATTCCCCTGCGAAATATGATTTAACAAGGTATACAACTCCTCATAAGTCTTATCTAATGCTTTTCCCCCAGCTGCTGAGTCTAGCAAGATTTTTGTGTGGGGTTCCAAGATTCCAGACATTTATTAACTGAGAAAGAAATCCACCAGGGCAAGAATACTATAGATGCAAGATAGAAACAAACCCTCTATGAAAGTATGCACCAGCACATCATTGGATTGGTGATGATGAGGACAATCCCGCAACATAGATTTGAATCTCTCCCAGGCCTGATACAGATTCTCTCCCTCTCTCTGTTTAAAACTTAGAATTTGACTTCTAAGTCTTGCTGTTTTACCAGATGGAAAGAACCGTATCAACAATTTCTTTGCAAGATCATCCCACGTGGTGATGGAATTAGGTGGCTCAGCTTTCAACCACTTCTTAGCTTCTCCCAAAAGTGAAAATGGGAACAATGTAAGCCTGACATAATCTGATGATACTCCAGCGGGGATGTAAGTGTCACTTATCTCCAAAAAATTTTGGAGATGTTGCTGTGGATCCTCATGAGGGAGACCTGTGAACTGCCCGCTGGTGTGCAACAATTGCACCATGTTCTGTTTAAGCTCGAACCTCCCTTCTGGCTCAGGTTTGCGGATGCTAGATGTGACATTGTTAGCATGTGGGATTGCCACCTTGCGAACCGGCTAGCTGCCATTTCCTCGGGCACTAACATTGCCCTTACAACTGGTGGATTCTGTAGTTGCTCCAGGATTGTTTGTCTGACCAACTGCAGCTTTTTCTCTAGAGCTTCTCTCCTTTGGCGATGGAATTGTCTTTACGGCTCTAAAGATGAGTCCACCAGCTCCTTATCTCTTGCCAGTGTTCAACAAAAATTAGTATCTGCAAAATACAGGCTAAGACCAAGTTGTCAACACTAAGAGGAAATAGTAAACTAACACTTAAGAAAAATTTTACCAATTGCCAGTCCCCGGCAACGGTGCCAAAAACTTGTTCGGCTGTTTGGAATAACTACACGCAAGTGCACGTGGTCGAACAAGTAGTAAAGTGGCTCAAGTACGCCAAGTATCGATCCTACAGGGACTGGACTATGGTATCAATCTACTCAAGTGTCAATAAACTTTAACTCTAAACTGCAGACAACAGTGTGAAGAAGATTTTGATATTTTGTTTCCTAATTTTATACTAAGTCTAAAACGAATATACAATTTGAGTCTGAACTATAAGTATGAGGATGCTGAGGCTAAAATGAACATGTAAAGAAATAAATATCGATACAATTTGATTAATCTTTCCTCCGGTTGCTATTCAAGAATTATTGCCTATGGATTAAAACTCTCGTATTTAACCCAACTTAAGAATCATGAACCTTCCACCTACATCTCTGTGATAAAAATAAATTCATGTTCTAGCCATACAAAACCGATTCCTTAATTGACTAATATGACTTTCAGGTATATCTCTATCCTGAAGGTAAATCAATTCTCAATTTTCCCAAACTAAGAAAAGATCATATCCTATCAATTCACAACTTTCCAATTTCTTACTCTCTCGAGTGAAACCGGGCTTTTTAGATATACATTAACGTTGGCCACACATTAACGCAGTAAGAACAAGAATCAATAGAACAACCATAAAACAAAAGATGAAAAACCAATTTATCAATAATTACATTTCAATACAAATGTTCTTAACTTCAGCAAGAAGGGAATTTAGCCACTAATTTGTGGATTAAACATCGTTAAATGAGTGTTAATCATACAAGCAATTGAAATAAAGAAGAAGGAGACAGAGAAGAACCCTGAGATTTTCGTCCCCTCAACTGCTTGTAACCCACGTTCTTGCTCCACCCAGTCAGAATTATTAAAAATGAACCTAAGTGTTCTATTTATACTAGTGGGAATTTTTCCCGGAATAACGAGCAATGTGTCACGGAGTGCATCGCGGAGCACTGCCTCCGTGACACGCCACCAACGCGGACCCTCACTGGAATTCGGTCGTCTAAGTGTTAAAGCCCAACGTGGCACGGCGTTCAACGCGGGGCTAGGCCAACATGCCACTGCCCCAACGCGCACCTTCACTGGAATTTGACTTATTTTCAGCATTCGGGCAGAATGCATCCGCGATGGCAGCGTGACACGGCTCCATCGCGGAGCCCCTTTAATTCGTGCTTTTCCTTGCGCTTTTTTCCTTGCTAGCTTCCGTGTCCAATCCCGATTTCTCCCAACATGCATCTTAGCTTCGTAAAATTATATTTTTCCTGCAAAACCACGCTAATCATGTTGGTTAGTATAAATTCATATTTTATTACAATTCACATGAGAATGTACAAACATCGATAGATAAACAAGCCAAAATGACACATTTGAGTATCACTTGGGCATATAAATCTGCCCAAGATCATAGGTCATTATTTGATTAGGGACTGTATAACTTATAGATAATGTAGTGTGACTTATATGTGTGCTTAATTGATTGTATTCACATGATGTATCATATTTTATTCAAATATCAGCTTCTAGAATCACAGGTTATATCTATTCCCTACTATGGCTTTCAGTATATTAGATGTATTTATGCTTACTATTTCAGCTTTACATACCAGTACATTTCATTTGTACTGATAACCTTTTTCCTGGGGATCCCCCTTCTTATAATCGTGTTGTAGGTACTGGTAGAGGCTCAGATTGATAGTCGCATTAGGATCTTGATCTCAACAGAGTAGTGGTATGCTCCTTTCTTCCAGGCGCTATGTTTCCATTTTGACTGTTTGAATTGTATGCAGTTGTGTAGGCCATATCCCTGTCCTGTGTATTTCAGTTACCTACTCTTTAGAGGCGTGTGGGGACTAGTTGTATTACTGTTTGGGTTTTGTGGCCTTGTCGGCCTTTCATTGTGCAGTTTAGCTTATCATAGCCTTGTCGGCTTTTTAGTTGTTTAATTGTTGTTGTAGAGACCTCATGGGTCCAATATCTTTTTGGTTGACTTCAGTAGGAGGCCTGGTTAGCCTCATCATTATCAATATAGACTCTATATAGCCAGTTTCTCGATTATATTAGCAGTTGCGCCCTTCCCCAGTTTTGGGGGCTGACAACAAATAACCAAATGAGTAGTTGATGGTGTGTTACATGCGCCCAACACATATATTTTATTATTAAAGATATTTTCTCTCTTTTTTAATCATTAAAATATTCTAGTTTTCTTACTTAATCAATCAAATATTTTTGTCTTCTTCTTCTTCATCTTAATCAACTTCAAATCGAATTTCATTCTTTCACTATTTTTTAGCTGTTTATTTTGTTTCACCACTCTTATTTATTTCTTCTTTTCACTGGTTCTGATTTACTTTGTAGTTTAGTGAGTCAGTAAAAAGTATTTATCAAAGATTGAATTTGATCTTTAAAGGTCATGCTTGAGAAAAAAAGGATTGAATAGGACCATAAATACTAAAGTACTAAAAGGTATACTACTCAATGGGAGAGTAATGTGAGATTGTGAGAAAAAAAAATGAATATCGAAGAACTGTTGTCGAAATTTCTATTTTTTCCGGTGAGTAACACTGTAGATAAGGGGTGAAAAAAAAGAAAAATCATAGGGAAAAAAATTAAATGAAAAGAAAAATGTAAGAAAAAATATTTAGTAATTAATAAATAAAGTTTTTAACTTTTTTTTCAGTGGTTGCTAGGGAGGAATGGGGGTAAGAGGAGGTAGTGACACAGGTTATAATGGTGGTGGAAAAGGTATAGGTGGTGTTGAGGTAATGATAAAGAGAGAGAAATAAGAAAAAAGAAAAATAAAAAGAGAAAAAAAATTGAAAAATATATTTTATTAATTGAAAAGGAATAACATTTTTGACCTCACATTCTCTCAAGAGATGCACTCTCTCCACCACATCAGCACTAAGAGAGTAAATAATTTCACTTTCAAAAAGTTCAGGGGAGGGGGGGGGGGTATACGACCCCCATAAAGGAAAGATGTGTTACTGGAAATTCGTCCATAAGTTAAGGGGGTGCTTATACATTATCCCAAAGTATTATTTCATAAAGTCAGTGGTTTTAAATGACCGCACGACGCATGGGCACTTTTACTTGATATAAGTAATTATAAAATCAATATAATTTCTTTTTATTAGGACACTAAATAAATGCACCAGTGATAAACAAGGAAATAAAGTAAAATAGTCAACAAATTTTCTAATACATCCAAATATCCTAGTAAATCTGAGTTGTCTTGAGAACTAACTCCGCCCTGCCTCTTCTAATATTTTCCCTTTATATATATACACTCTTTCTCCTCCTTCTATCCTTGAAATGTTGAAGATGAAAGTACAAAATGCAGGGACAAAATGGGCAGCATGGTGTTTTGATGTACCAATGCGTTAGTTGTGAGTAATACTAACCTTCAAGCCAAAGCATAGAAGGCCATACAAGGGGTCACTTCAAGGATGGATAGATTAAGGGAACCTATCAAAGAAAAGTGTTTATGCCATTTTTCGATTATTAACAGCAGCAGCAGCAGAGTTCTACTACTGACTCATCAATTCCGCAGCAACATCCACAACAGGTTTTTCCTGCAGCAGCATCTGAGTCTGGCTCAACTAATGCTCATCAATTGCCTTCGTCTCCAGCTTCATCTAGCGGACGACCACGAGTTCTTAAGCATCATTTGAGGTTTTATGATCTAAAGATACTAGCTAGGCCTAGGGGGCCTCCTCTTGGTAAGAAGACCCCTAAGACTAGCTAATATCTTCAAATCATGAAACTTCAAATTATACCTAAGGGCCCGTGGTCACCCGCTAAACCAAGCTGAAGACGAAGGCAATTGCTGAGCATTTAAGGAGTCAATGTCAAATGTTGCTGCAGAATTAACCTGTTGTTGATACTGCTGGGGAATTGATGAGTCAGTTATAATCCTATTGCTGCAGGTGTTGATAATCAGAAAATCACACAAATACTTTTCTTTGACGGGTTCCCTTAACCCATCGATCCTTGAAGTGACCCTTTGTATGACTTGTTATGTTTTGGCTTGAAGGCAAGTATTCTTCACAATAGATGTATTGGTACATCAACACAACATGCTACCTATTTTGTCCTTGCATTTTTTTTACTTTAATCTTCACCAATTTAGGGAGAAAAGGACAAGGAGGAGGAGTATATATACAAATGGGAAAAACTAGAAGAGGCATAGGGAATTAGGATTGGAGACAACTCAACTTTTACTAGGATATTTGGATGTATTAGAAAATTTCTTGACTGTTTTACTTTATTTCTTTGTTTTTCACTGATGTATTTATTTAGTGTCTTGATAAGAATAAATTTAGATTGATTTTATAATTACTTAAATTTTATAGATTGGAACTAAGTAAAATTTAGTCTTGTTCATGACACTTAATTTTATTATATATATATATATATATTCACTATTTCCTTTTAGGGAGATGGTGACATTATATAAACATTGTTATGATGCTTAAATTTCAAACATTCATGATTTACCACGACATTTAATTTAGGTTTGGAGAAAATGTTGTAAATTTTGTTGTCGCAAAATTTTTCAACATTTAGGTAAATACCAATAAGTTACGATATTTTTAAATATATACTTAAAAATTTCATTGATGAAAAATGTAATGCTTATTATCCATGTGGGTTAGTGATTCCTTCCCATGTGGATTTCACAAGGTGGTGGATTCTAATTTGGTACATCTAAGGGATGAGTAGATTGATGCAAAGATGCAATGTTTGTTATCTATCATGGAATAGCATTGAGATTCACTTAAGTGACACTTGATGCAAGAATTAGAATGGAAGATACTCTTTCCACACTAAAAAAGATTAGGCTCTAGCTTGTTAGTAGTCGACACTAGGCGGAATCGGATCATCTACTCTTTTATGTTATTTGATTGCTTATGACGATTGGGTTAAGATTTCAATTCTACACAAGTACTTAAGTACTTCAATCACGATTGTAGGAAAAAACTCATTTCTTGATATATGTAGTTTTGATGATATAAGGAAGTCAAAAATGAGTCAAAAATGTCAATCTACTCTTGTATCCTTTTAATAAACTCGTTAGATGCATTAATTTGGACCTGTATATCACAGGTTATTGTCCAATTCGTTGCACAACATTCTCCACTAAAATTTGTGTCCCTTAGTATTAGGATTTAAACTAGAGTTTGCATTGGTATCAGCTTGTTGTTGCTCAACTAATGATACAATTGAGCTTCCTCAAGACCTTACACACATAGAAAGCTAAGTAGTTCGAGGATGTTCAGACGAACATAATCCCTCATGCCTAAGAAAATTAACATGGCTGAATTCGAGCTAAAAAAGTTTTGGAGTTTGTTCTCTAGCTCGAGGGGATTCTACTCCTAGACTTTGAGGCAATTCTGAGAAGATTTGAGGGGTGTTGAAATTTTGAATATTCAAGTATTCTGAGGATCTTAATGTGATATTGATAAATAAGGAGCAAAAAAAGTTACATCTGATCCAAAACCCCAATTTGAAAGGGCCAAAAGGTGCTTTTGACCATAAAGAAAGGGTAAATATTAAGTGAAGTGGGCCCAAGGGTATCTAAAGTTCAGCATTTTGAATATTTTCTTGCTCCACTCTATGCCCACAAATTCTTTTCATGTGCTTTGGTAGTAGCAAGAGTTAGAAAGTCACAAAAGTTTGTTGTAACAAACTGAGTTGGTTCACACGAACTCCTAAAGTCAGCCCCTAATTCATTCTAATGAACTGGCTTCGTTCTCACGAACTCCCAAGACCAGCCCCCAGTTTTTCCAAATGAGCTAAGTTCATTCGCACAAACTCCCAAGCTCAGACCAGTTAGTTTGAATGAACTGAGTTCTTTCTCAAAAACTCCCAACAAACTGGGTTCTTCCCACGAACTCCAGAGCCAGGCACAATTTGTTCCCACAAACTGAGTTCATTCCCAAAATATTTACCCTACTAAATATTATCAAGTTCTTTGTGTCTAACTTTCTTTTGTACCAATTCTTCTTGTGATTTTCTCGTTTTGCTTTGTTGATAATTTCTTGGCTCAAGTCCCTTAGTTTTAAAGTTGTCCATTGTTCTTGATGCAAAAAATCTATTCCTTTCCTTAAGATTGGTTTGAGACTCTTGACAAGCGATTGATCGAACTGAATAGAAACTTTGGTCGATTCCTAGAGAGGTAAAAGGCATGAGTGCAAGAGATCATTTGAGTGGTACTAGCCAAGCACATTGGAGTGCAAATATGAGTGATAGAGAGAATCTTGTATTGCTATCTTGTTTACTTGTTTTGAAGGTACCCAGAGTAATAAGAAAACCAATTTTTGGAGGAAAGGTTTACCTGAGGAGGCGAATTATTGAAACAAAAGTGAATGTTAATGGTTGTATGAGATTCTCTCTTATCTTTGATGATAATTACTATGCAAATTGCATCACTTTCCATGTAGTTGAATGGTTGGGATACCATTTGTGTTGAAATAAGATGCTCACTTTAACAAGGAAGGGTATTTGGTTATTGAGCGTGTGAAGATCTCCTTATCAATTGGTGAATACCATAAGGAAATTTGGTATGATGTGCTTTCTATGGATACTTGTGACTTATGTTTGGGACACACGTGGTTCCAAAAGCATGGAATTCCATATGAACAATATTGGTAGGATTATGTAATGGAATAAAGGTGAAAGCTTCTCTTTCCACCCACTTCTCCTAATCCTCATCGTGGGCTCTTGGACACCTATTCTGAGACCCACAAATATGAGAGATAGAAGTTTGAGAGGAGCAAAGGAGTGAGTTATTGAAACTCTAGAGCAAAAAAGGAGGGGATGTGTGGAGTGAAGTGAGCGAGTTGTCACAACACAAATCTAACCTTTTTGTAGGTCAAAGAGAGACAGAGGAAGGAATACAAGTTCTTAATGTGGGGTCTAAATTTGATATGAAGATGAATATGATAGTCTCTTTGGACAAATGGCTTAAAGTGTGTTCCACCACTTTGAGGGAAATTTCACTCTAAGGTAAAAGAAATCCTTCTTGTGAGCTTCTAGGTATAATGGGTAGACTTAACACTTCTAACATTTCAATTAAACAATGTGTGAGTGATAGCTTATGTTCATGTGAGCATAATGATTCTTTACCATACATTGATAATGACTTTGTTGAGAATGTTCATACACAAGTTGATCCTATTTATGATTGAATTGATCCTTCTTGCAAGATCAATTTGTGTCCATCTGGTGTTAACACTTGTGATTTGAATGATAGTACATTATCATGTGATGTTTGGAATGTTCAACTTGTTGGTAACACTAATCCACTAATTGAGGGTTTTGGTGATGTGCTAAGTGAACCCCAATTTAGTGATGACATTAATAGAGTTGATCACTTGAATAGAAGTGATTTTTTTGAAGATCCTATTGATTGTTCAGCTTATAGAAATCATGTAATTGAAAATATGTTGAATGATGGAATTTGTATTTTTGAGAATAATCTTACATTCTTTAACTCTTTAAGTACAATGACTTATTTGAGGATGATTAGATCACTCTTAGTATAGTTCGTAGTGATGTTCAACATGACGGTGATATAGCTCTTCTTGAGGGATATACCTTGTATGATTATCCACTATGGGATGTTAAGAAAGAAGGTGATACTTGATTTCAAATGGTTAATTCTTCTTTGGGTGTTCCAAATCTTGATATTATACTTGATCATGCTGTTGAATCTAATAGTAATATTACATATGAGAACACTTTGAATGAAGTTATTTTTTGAGGCACCTTTATTTATTATCTATTTGCATATGATGATGCTCATACTTGTGTTGAGGGCATATTTTATGTGGGTAGGGAATCTTATAGGGTGCTTGATTGTTTTCTTGGCCAAGATAAGTGTCCATGTTTCCCTTTTGACCCTGGCAATACTTTGAAAGTGTGTGAGTTGGTTATGATACCATCTTAGACTAACCAAGTTTTTAGTGCTTCACGTGAAAGCTTGTTCTTCATTAGAATAATTTTTTTGGTTATATCACAAGTTTGTGCATTCTTGGCATGTTGGTATATTTTTTAACTCTTATGATAATCCTCATGTTATGAAGTCCTTGTAGTTGTTTTTCTTTCCTTATGGTCTTGCAAGGTGTAGATTCGAGGATGAATCCTTTTCAAGAAGGGGAGAATGATGCAATTTGAGCTTCATCAAGACCTTACACACAAAGCCGAGCTAAGTAGTTCAAGAATGTCTAAGCCAAACATAAGCCCCCTCATGTTTAATAAGACTAAGAAGGCTCTTAATTCATTAATGGTATTTTTATACTTAAACTAGTTAATTTTCCCACGCCAAAGTGTGGTCATTAAAGAAAAGCATATATATTGATCAGAATTACAGCTTAAAAGAAAGATTGAAATCTAAGAGAGTGAATAAATTACAGAAAATAAGAAAAGCATTTCAAGTTCCCTGACTTTATGATAATTGATTCTCTTCACATATGTTCTTTATATTTTCTCTAGTAACTTCATTCCTCTTTTTTCAACACATTCAATGTATTTTGACATGTAACTTCATTCCTCTTTTTTCGACACATTCAACATGTAACTTGTCATGACCCCGAGCATAGATTCCGTACGTAACACAATGCTGGAGACCGGCCATGATATATAAGTTAGAGATTCATGAAATTAATGCATGATTGAGTAATTCATCATAACTTTAAAATATAGATCATGAAAGTCTTTATATAAATCATGCAATTTTAATCATAAATCATGGATTAAATCATAAGAGAATTGAATTCATATAAGATCATGAGAATTTTCACCAAAATTCGGTCTAACCCTAGAAATTTCATGATTGGACACTTTAATTCATGAAATTGAGTTTGAATTGTACACGAGGGTGGAAGAAATCCCCCATTCGTGGCCCTACATACCTAGCTTGAAGAGTTCCTTGACTTGATTTGGAGACCCAAGAGGATTTGAGAAGAAGAAGATGAATAACCCTAGCTTTTCTTTGAGAGGTGATTTCAACTTACGGTGTTTGAAGAGAAAGAGGGTTTAGGCTAAGTATAACCCCTTAATATGTTACACCCCGTAAAATGTTGAGGTTTAGTAGGCTTACATGTGGGTTGCATCGAGTAGAGAAAGTTTGACGCATGTGGGAAGAGTCACAGAAGCAAGGTCGGGGGGGTCAGGCCACAAGGGCCAGTGCGACGCGTCAGTACACTGGCGCTCTGGGAGGCGCGGCATGCCAAGAACACTGGCACCCTCGGAGGCGCGGGCGCCAAGAACACTGGCGCGATGGCTGACATGAGGCACTCCATTCCACCACCCATACTTGTATATATACTCCCTTAGTTCATTTTTATCTCATTTACAAACATATTCCCTCATCTAAAGAGAGAGAACACACAATTTTCTATATATTTTCGCCGGATTATGCTACCTTATATCATCCAAACATAAATTAACTTTGGGTAACGAGTTCTAGGCCTACAGGGAGCATTACTACGGAGTTATTTCTTGAAAATTCGCTCATCATATTGGAACTCTACCAAGTAAAAGTTGTCAGACTTATTCCAAATTGAAATCCTAAACGGGCATTAGGTAAGCACTTCTCTTTCTGAACTCTCTGAAAATTGTAGGTTTTCGGCCGAGTTATTTGAACTTGAATTATAGTTAATATTGTTATCGAAAGTTATCGTTATTTGTCGAATTTAGTATTGAAATTAGCCCTATTCTCTCAGTATCAGGGCTATAGTTGGATAGAACTGCCGTTTACAAATTGAAACTCACCGATTAAATGGAAGTCAGCACTCGAGGTATGTAAGGATACCCTTTTCGGCAAGTTACATTTATCGTAAAGATAGTACGACTTGTATATCTATAGTACTTCAAAGCAAACCTATTGTGATAAGTTGTTATGAATTGAACTGAGATGATAGCGATGATATAGTAACCCTCATCAGAGTTAACCCTAGTCAGTTTAGTTATCGTATACGACATTTGGGGTTTGGATGCTATTGCCTATAGGGTTATGTTGGCAGGATTAGTATGATGTCCGGAGGAACCATAGTAAGACCATGAGGGCCGTATCCAGTTTTTAGAGCTTCTATTATAACCCATAGTCTAGCCAAGGCTCGGGGCCCAGTTACAGTAGCTACAGTAGGATCCATAGTCAAGCCAAAGATCGGGATTTCTTTATAGCAGACACATTATGACCCATAGTCGGGCCAAGGCCTGGGGTCCAATTATTAAGGACTACATTATAACCCATAGTCGAGTTAAGGCTCCGGGTTCAGTTATCATAGATTACATTATGACCCATAGTCGAGCCAAGGCTCGGGGTCCAATTGCACAGCCAGAATGCTCAGACACAGACACAGCTACAGGAGCCTATCAACCTAAGATATAGCTTTTGAGAGCAAGCATTCCTAAGTTACAGTATGTTTACAAACCTATAGTAGCCAGATAGCATAAGTGTGCCTTATTTGTACTTGTCGGGGCTTATGGGGGCTCAGGTAGGTTATTATGTGTTGTTTGTACCTTCCAGGCTTCTGGGGGCCCAATTAGGTTCTTGTTTATATATGTTTGTTAGTTATATATTTCATATGGTGATATTTCTCAGGTTAACTTCTTATCCGTCTTCCTGTTTACTTCAACTTATTTAGTTTCATTCAGTCATTACGTTGCTGCCTTACATATTTGGTACATATTATACTGACATCCATCCTTGGGGTGCTGCATTACTTGCCTACAGGTGCGGATAGATGCGGTTTGGGGCATTCTTAGCCATCAGCTGGAGTTAGCAATTCATTTAGCTCCTTTCCTTCGGAGTTGATAGTTAGAAGAGGTTTGTACTTTCGGAGCCTTGTCTCGACCATCATTCTACTCTTAGAGGCTTGCAAGCTACAGATTTCTAGTGATTAGCTTTTCTTGTTGGCCGTGTGGGGCCCATGTATGTTTTATTTCTTGTGATGGGCGTGTGGGGCCTTGTTTAGCTGTTAGTTAGCAGTCTTGTCAGCTTTAGCATAGTTTTAGTTGCTTGATTTCATTCAGTTATAACTAGACAACATGGTGTTCTTGTTGGCCCGCATAGGATCCCTGTCATTGTGTTGTTGCTAGTTAGTTGTCTTCTTTTATAGGTGGCCTTTTCGGCTAGAGGCTGTATTTACAGTCGATATATAACTCGTCAATTTCTTGAATTAAGTTATAGGCGTGCACCAGAGGTGCACCAGGCCAGCCAGGTTAGTCCAGATCCCAGTGTGGCACTAGGTGCCAGTCATGCCTCCCAAGGTGGGGCATGAAAAATATGGTATCAGAGCATGTCGTATGCCATGGAGTCTGCAAGCCGTGTCAAGTAGAGTCTTGTCTATGGATGTATTGTGCACCATATTCTATAGACAAGAGGCTACGAGGCATAATAGTGTGGTTACTCTTCTTTCTCCTCCAGTCATGCTATAGAGCTGTGTTGTATAGGGTAACTCCCTAAGCTTATATTATTCTACTTATTTATACAGAAATGTCTAACGCACAACGAGCCGCTACTGGAAGAGAATTGGATGTGGCAGCAGGAGAGGGCACTAGTAGGGGGCCCCAAGCAAAGTCAACCCGATCTGAGGGCGACAGGGAGACATCACCTTGATATCCCCAACACTCACCACCACATCAGGAGCCCTCTAGGACAATAGATACACCAGTACCACCCCCAGCCATTCCTGTTCCATCAGATCAGGAGCTCATGGGTGCATTCTATATGTTCGTTCAGATGATGGCTTCCCAGCGTCATCCTCAGCCAGTAGTACCAGCTACTGTTGAGCCCACTAAGGGGCCCGGTAGCTCGAGAGTCCGTGAGTTCCTTGCTCTGAATTCCCCGCAGTTTACAGGGATGAATCGTAGAGAGGACCCCAAAACTTCATAGATCAGCTGCAGAGAATATTCAGAGTTTTGCATGCCTCATCTACAAAATCAGTTGAGTTAGCAGTATTTCGATTGCGAGATATAGCAGTTTTATAGTACGAGAGTTGAGAAAGATCCCGTGTCAGAGATGCACCTCCACCTACGTGGCCTAGCTTCTCTGAGGTTTTCATAGACCATTATTTGCCCCGAGAGGTCCGGCAGGCCAGAGTAGAGTAATTTTTGCATCTGGAGCAGAGAATATGCATTGAGATTTGACTCCTAAGCCAGATATGAGCCCTCATTTGTCGACATTGTGCCAGCCAAGGTGCATCGATTTATTATAGGACTTGCGCCAGAATATGTGTAGTCTTGCATTATAGCCACACTGCGAGAGGATATGATATCTCATGGATTTAGGCCTTTGCTCAGAATATAGAGGAGCTCAAACAGCGTCAGTACGCCATGGAAAGGGCAGGTCAGGAGTAGCATCAAAGGGCTAGACCCGAAGATTTTCAGGATGGTCCTAATCCATGTTTATTAGGTAGGCCACCTAGGCCCCCTTTCTAGAAGCAGTAGGGCAGCAGATCGGATCGTCGCGGGTAGTCAGGTCCCAGCGAGAGTTCATGAGCGTCAGGCTCGCAGCAATAGAGGGGGACAGACCAGATGGGACCAGTGGTGCCACATTGCAGTACCTGTCATAGGCTGCATCCGGGGAGATGTAGGTATGGTTCCACCGCCTGTTATTCCTGTGGACAGGAGGGACACATAATGAGAGATTGGCCAACTAGACGCTAAAGAGGTCAGGACCAACATAATAGATCCTTAGCAAGTTCATATTCCCCAGCACCTTCTGCAAGGCGCAGGCCCTCAGCTACAGCCGGTAGAGGCCGAGGTAGATCACGGGCATCTAGTTCAGGTAGTGGGCAGGACCGCACATATGCACTACCGGGGCGATAAGAGTCAGAATCTTCGCCAGATGTGGTGATAGGTATATTAGATGTTTGCTCTCACTCAGTTTATGCTTTGATAGATCCCGGGATCCACTCTGTTGTATGTTACCCCGTTAGTGGCCCAGAAGTTTAATATAGAGTCAAAATTGCTTCAACGACCTTTCTCGATGTCTACACCCGTCGGGACTCTATTATTGCTAAAAGGGTTTACCGAGGTTGTACAGTAGAGATTGTTGATCGTTAGATAAGATGATCTAGAAGAACTATAAATGATTGATTTTGATGTAATTATGGGTATGGATTGGTTGGCACCATGTTACGCCATTGTAAAGTGTTGGACCAGAATTGTCCGATTTCACTTTCCAGGAGAGGTAGTGCGAGAAAGAAGAGGTAATATTGCTACGCCAAAAAGTAAGTTTATATGCTATCTCCAGGCGAAAAAGTTGATAGCAAAGGGTTGTATCTACCATATTGTTAGGGTTCGGGATATGCAAGCAAAATCCTCGACTCTCCAGTCTATTCCAATGGTTAATGAGTTCCAGATGTATTCCTAGATGAACTTCCTGGTATTCCCCCAGAGAGGGAAATAGATTTCTCTATAGGCTTGCTACCAGATACTCAGCCTATATCCATCCCTCCATACCATATGGCTCCTGCTGAATTGAGAAAATTGAAAGAGCAGATGAAAGATCTATTAGACAAGGGCTTTATCAGGCCGAGTACATTGTCGTGGGGTGTGCTAGTCCTGTTTGTGAAAATGAAAGATGGCTGGCATGTGTATAGATTATCTACAATTGAACAAGGTCACTATTAAGAATAAATACCCACTTCCCAGGATAGATGACTTGTTTGATTAGCTGCAAAGGGCGAGGTACTTTTCTAAGATTGACTTAAGGTCAGGGTATCATCAGGTGCGGGTTTAGGAGAAAGATATCCCAAAGACAGATTTTAAGACTAGGTATGGTCATTTTGAATTCCTAGTCATGTCCTTCGGGTTGAAAAATTCCCCAACAGTGTTCATGGATCTGATGAACAACATTTTCAGATCGTATTTGGATCTGTTTGTGATAATATTCATCGATGACATCCTAGTGTATTCCCGTTCAGAATTAGAACATAGGAATCATTTGCGAATGGTACTTCAGATTCTCAGAAATCATCAGTTATATGCAAAGTTCTCTAAATGTGAGTTTTGGTTAAATTCTGTAGCTTTCCTAGGCCATATTATGTTAGAGGCTGGTATTCAGGTTGATTTGCAGAAAATTGAGGCAGTAAAAACATGGCTTAGGCCTACAGCTCCAACAGAGGTTCGCAATTTCCTGGGATTAGTCGGGTATTATAGAAGGTTTGTGGAAGGATTTTCTACCCTGTCAGCGCCTTTGACTAAATTGACTCAGAAAGCAGATAAGTTTCAATGGACTAAGGCCTGTGAGTAGAGTGTCCAGGAATTGAAAAACAGATTGACATTAGCACAGTGTTAGCTTTGTCAGAAGGTTCAGAAGGTTATGTTGTATATTGCGATGCTTCAGGCATTGGGTTAGGGTGTATTTTGATGTAACACGAGAAGGTACTTACATATGCTTCAAGGCAATTGAGAAAACCTGAAAAGAACTATCCCACCCACGATCTGGAGTTAGCTGCAGCGGTTTATGCCTTAAAAATATGGAGGCATTACTTGTATGGTGTACATGTGGACATTTTTACTGATCATAAAAGCCTCAAATACATTTTCATGCAAAAAGAGCTAAATTTACGACAGCGCCATTGGCTAGAATTGTTGAAAGATTATGACGTAAACATTTTATATCACCCAAGGAAGGACAATATCGTAGTTGATGCCCTCGGCCGTAGATCTGAAACCAAAACAGTGGGAAATGGCCCGAGAATTGCACTGGCTAGCCAGTTTAGTAGTTCGAATAGTGGATTCAGAGAATAATGGGGTTATAATTCAGAATACAACAGTATTATCCCTGGTGGTAGAGGTAAAAGGGCGGCAGTATGAGGATTCTCATTTAGCACAGCTCAGAGAAAAGGTTCAGTAAGGTGAATTATCATCTTTTGAGGTAACCGGAGATGGGGTTTTGCAGTACAGAGGTCGCCTCTATGTTCTAGATGTAGTAGGGCTCCGCCAGTAGGTCATGGTAGAGGTACATCACTCCCGTTACTCTCTTCATCCAGGTTCAATGAAGATGTACCACGACATAAAAGAGATATACTGGTGGCCTAGGAAGAACAAAGGCGTAGCCGAATTCGTAGCGCAGTGTCCTAATTGCCAACAGGTGAAAGTTGAAAATTAGAAACCAGGCGGCCTAACTCAGGAAATGGCTATACCTTTGTAGAAATGGGAGGCAGTTAATATGGACTTTGGGACAAGGCTACCCCCATACTAGGTGCAAATTTGACTCTACTTGGGTTATTGTGGATATGTTAATGAAATCAGCTCACTTTTTGCTATTCTAGACTACATTCTCAGTTGAAGATTACGCCAAGTTATATATTAAAGAGATAGTCCGTTTGCACAGTGTCCCAACATCTATCATCTCAGACAGAGGGACACAGTTTACAGCTAGATTTTGAAAATCATTTCAGAAAGTTTTAGGGACACAAGTTAATTTGAGTACAGCCTTCCACCCCCAGATAGATGGCCAAGAAGAGCACACCATTCAGACGCTCGAGGATATGTTACGAGCGTGTGTGCTAGATTTTGGAGGAAGCTAGGATGAGCATTTATCTCTCATTGAATTTTCATATAATAACAGCTAACATTTAGTAATTCGAATAGAACCTTATGAAGCATTATATGGGCGGAAATGCAGGTCCCCATCGGATGGTTTAAGGTAGGAGAGGCAGAGTTAGTCGGACCGGATATGATTCATCAGTCGGAAGAGAAAGTGAAACTTATCAGAGAGAGGTTACTGACAGCCCAGAGTCACCAAAAGTCCTACTCCGATGTGTGGCGTAGAGACTTAGAATTCAATGTAGATGATTGGGTATTTCTTAAAGTGTCAACGATGAAGGGCGTTATGAGATTTGGCAAGAAAGACAAGCTTAGCCCAAGGTTCATTGGGTCGTATCGTATCATTCGAAGGATAGGCCGAGTGGCATATGAATTAGAGTTGCCTCCAAAATTAGAGTCTGTTCACCCAGTCTTTCACGTGTCTATGTTGCAAAAGTGCATAGGAGACTCGTCCTGAGTTGTGCCAGTTGAGGACGTTCAAATCACGGAGGAGCTAGCCTATGAAGAGGTCCCAGTTGCCATACTAGATATGCAAGTTCGTAGACTGAGACCAAAGATGTAGCCTCCATTAAAGTGCTATAGAGGAACAAACACAAAGAAGAGATGACCTGGGAAGCTGAGGATGACATGAGGTCTATATATCCTCACGTGTTCCAGGATTGATTCGGATTATGCAGTTAAGGTGATGTTGTGATTCAGTTGTTATTTTACTGCTTATGTTATCAGTACTGTTTAACGGGCTACCTCTTTGTGGTGAAATAGTTGTTTATAGCATCCTATAAGGCACCTATGTTGGAATTTTCTATGTTTCAGGTTTCCAAATAGTCCATATTATAGGGGAGACTCTGCCAAATTTTTTCTAAGTACTAGTTAAAAGAGTTAACTCCTTTAAACCTGAAGTTGGCATTCGAGGATGAATATTCCTAAGGGGGAGGATGTTACACCCCGTAAAATGTTGAGGATTAGTAGGCGTACAGGTGGGTTGTATCGAGTAGATAAAGCTTGACGTGTGTGGGAAGAGCCTTGGAAGCAGGATCGGGCGGTGCCAGGATGGAAGGACCAGTGCAACGCGCCAACACACTGGCGCCCTGGGAGGCACGGCGCGCCAAGAAGACTGGCGTGATGGTCGGCGCGAGGCACCCCCCCAGTCCACCACCCATACTTGTATATATACTCCCTTAGTTCAATTTTATCTTATTTACAAACATATTCCCTCGACTAAACAGAGAGAACACATAATTTTCTATATATTTTTGCCCTATTACACTATCAAATGTCGTCCAAACGTAAATTAACTTCGGGTAACGAGTTCTAGGCCTACGGGGAGCATTACTACGGAGTTATTTCTTGAAAATTCACTCAGCATACCAGAACTCAGCCGAGTAAAAATTGTCAGAATTTTTCCAAATTGAATCCTAATCAGCCACGGGCATTAGGTAAGCACTTTTCCCTTCCGAACTCTTGGGAAATTGTAGGTTTTCGGCCGAGTTATTCAAAGTTGAATTATAGTTAATATTGTTATCAAAAGTTATCATTATTTGCCAAATTTAGTGTTGAAATTAGCCCTATTCTCTCCGTATCAGGGCTATAGTTGGATAGAACCGCCGGATACAAGTTGAAACTCACCAGTTAAATAGAAGTTGGCACTCGAGGTATGTAAGGCTATCCTTTTCGGCAAGTTACATTCGTCGTAAAGATAGTACGACTTGTATATCTATAGTACTTCAGATAAAACCTATTATGGTCAGCTGTTATGAATTGAACTAAAACGATAGCGATGATACAATAACCCTCAGCAGAGTTAACCCTAGCCAGTTTGGTTGTCATATATGACATTTAGGGTTTGGGTGATATTGCCTATAGGGTTATGTTGGCAGGATCAGTATGATGTCCGGAGGGACCAGAGTAAGGTCTTGAGGGTCGTATCCTGTTTTTAGAGCTTCTATTATGACCCATAGTCGAGCGAAGGCTGAAGGTCCAGCTACAGGCCTACAGTAGTTATGTATAGCCCATAGTCGAGCCAAGGCTCGGGGCCCAGTTATAGCAACTACAGTAGGATCCATAGTCGAGCCAAGGCTTAGGATCTCATTACAGCAGACACATTATGACCCATAGTCAGGCCAAGGCTCGGAGTCCAATTATTAAAGACAACATTATAACCCATAGTCGAGCTAAGGCTCGGGGTTCAGTTATCAAAGATTACATTATGACCCATAGTTGAGCCAAGGGTCGGGGTCCAGTTATCAAAGATTACATTATGACACCATAGGTTATTCTGTATTGTTTTTACCTTCCAGGATTATGGGGGTCCGGTTAGGTTATTGTTTGTGCTTATATGTTTGTTAGTTAGATTTTTCATACGGTGATATTTCTTAGGTTAACTTCTTACCCATCTTCCCGTTTACTTCAGCTTATTCGGTTTCATTCAGTTATTACGTTGCTGCCTTATATATTTGATACATATTATACTGACGCCCATCCTTGGGGTGCTGCATTAGTTGCCTGCAGGTGCAGATAGAAGCGATTTGGGGAATTCTTAGCCATCAGCTGGATCTAGCAGTTCATTTAGCTCCTTTCCTCCAAAGTTGATAGTTAGAAGAGGTTTTTTCTTTTATTGTACAGTTTACGAGTAGGTCGGGGCCCTATCTCAACCATTATTCTACTGTTAGAGGCTTGTAGGCTATAGATTTCCTGTGATTGGCTTTTGTTGTTGGCCGTGTGGGGACCGTGTATGTTTTATTTCATTTGATGGTCGTGTGGGGCCTTGTTTAGATTTTAGTTAGCAGTCTTATCGGCTATAGCGTAGTTTTAGTTGCCTAATTTTATTCAGTTATAACTAGACAACATAGTGGTCTTGTCTGCTCACATAGGATCCCTGTAATTGTGTTGTTGCTGGTTAGCTGTCTTCTTTTACAATATTGCATGCTAAGCACCGAAATAGATCACTAGTATAAAGCGCCTTGTGGTTGTGAAGTCATGGGGAACACTTATCCTAGTTAGTTGCATTAATTTGGATACAACAATCAATTTCTCAAAATAATTATTTATTACTTTTACAAATTCCCCCCTCTTAGGAAATAACTAACTAAAAAGCTTAAGCACTAGCATTCTTCTATATCCTTCTATATTCCCTGTGGGATTGACCCCAACCTCTAGTTGGGTTCTTTATTGACAATGTCTGCTTCATACTTTCTTAAGAAGTGTGATTTTGAGTGTTATCAAAAAGTGGCGCCGTTTCCGGGGAATACGGTTTAGGATTAGATTAATTGCCTGTGTTTAATTTTTAGTCTTTATTTCCTTTTTGTTTTGTTTTTCTTCTATTTTCTGACGTGTCACAGGTTATCATGGTAAAACAAGCGGCCAAGATGTGACCACGGTCTCAACAAGTATCTTGATGAAATCTGAGTAATCAAGATGCCTGTGTCATGCAGTGACGTTAAATCGGGCGCTACTTGGGAGGCAATCCAATATAAATTTTTTTTATTCGTTTTATATGTTTGTTCAAGTGTGCAGGTGATAGGTCATGAGTTTAAACAAAAAAAATGATCTTAAACATTGAAAACAAGGAGTAGAGGCCCAGGAAGTTCTTCTTTCACTCTAATAATTTATGCTTATTTATTTTAGCACTGGGGATAGTGTAACTAATTAAGTTTGGGTTCCGCCAATTTTTGCTTGTTGCTTTGTAGTTTTTTTTAGTTTTATTTAATTTTGGGTTCCGCCGATTTTTGCTTTCGGTACTTTTCCGGTGGATAGTCCCTTAGAACCGACTAGAGAGTCTAGATTTTTTATTTTAGTCATTTATTCATGATTTTTCCCGATGATGGATGGATGACGACCGTCTTAAGGGTAAATTAGTCATTAGGAAGAACAAGAACTTGGATCCTATGAATGCTAGGTGCTTCACTTTGGGTATCAATTGAGACTTTATTAAATTCACTCAAAATGCATGAAAAAGGTAGAAACACTTAGTCTTTTGGGAACTTGACTCTTGTACTTAAAAAAATGGGTTTAATTATGTTATGCATGCAATATGAATATGTGTTTATGTGATCTTGATTTCCATTGTTAAACCATCTTGCGCCAATGTGTGAGGAATTTTTTTTGATATACTCCATGCTTGTAAATTGATGTCTAGAACTTGCCCAGTGTGTGTGCAAAGATAAATATGAATGATGAATTTAGGAAGTGATATAGGCGTTTCTTTGATAGCCTTATTTTTATTCTATTTTACCTACCTTGATTGTAATTATCCTGGTTAGCTATGTTTGAGCCTTATCCTGTTCTTTTGATAGCCATAGTTTAAGCTTGAATTCCTTTTTGTTCTATTGACTTCTATTTGATCCAAATGATTCCTAGAGCACTTTAATGAAATTTTTTTGTAAGAAAGGAGCATAATTGAAGAAGTGAAAGGAAAAGCTAAAAAAGTGTGGTGAATTGGAAAAAAAGAAAAAGGTGAAATTTTGCTAAACAAGGAGGGTTTTTAGTGGGAAAAACAAAAAGAAGAAAGAGCTTTGGAAAAAATTGAAGATGAAAAAAATCATGATTTACCTATTAACCGTACCCATTTATTTACAATGAACCTGTTTTGGCCCTGGTCCTTCCTTGGATATTGTGAACCTCAACATAAGAAAAATGCTTAAGTTGAGGGTGGCTAGAGTAGGGGTGCGTAAAGGGTGGTAATGGAAGAAAGGAAAAAAAATGTGTGTGAATGAGCTCAATGATGAAAAAAAAATCCCCACTAGTCACCTAAGTTGAAATATTGAAAAATAAGGAGGTATAAGGAGAAAATTTTGAAAATTGAAGAATGAGCTAAAAATCAAAGTGTTGTGAAGTATTAAAGTGCTTAGGGAGATTAGTCACTATCTTGGCCAAATAGTTCCTTCCCGTCCCTTAGCCTACATTACAACCAAATTAAAGTCCTAATTGATCCTTGATTCATAATTCTATATTAGCAGAGTATTATACTAAGGGTAAGAATATGGGTCGTCTTTTACATGTATGATGAGTTCTTTTGTGAGAATGAGCGAAAATTATTTTATTTATGCCCAAGTTAATCTTACTCTATATCTTGTGTGAAAAAAGGGTATCTCTCCAAATTGTGAGGGGCACAATGGTAAGACTTTGGTTTAATCTTGATTGCTAAATTCCATATAATTCATGTTGGCCCAAAATATTTCTTGATGAGTTAGTTTTCAAAAGCTAAGTAATTTTGAACTTTGACATCATAATGTTGAACCTATATGCATGCGAGCGAGTTATTTGAACTTCATTGATTTGTCTCATGATCCTAAGTGTAAGTAGACCTATTCGTAGGATGAATATTGTGCTTAATTGTTAGAAGGGAAGTAGTAGATTGTTCGAGGACGAACAATAGTTTAAGTGTGGGGTGTTGATGAAGGGCGTACTCACGCACTTCATAGACATATTTTGCCCATACTTTACTATGTTTTGAGAACAAATTATGTGTGTTTGCATGTATTCATGTTATATATTTTTGAAAATTAGCTAACGCATGTGATTAGATATTTTCAAGGCTAAAAAGGATGGACTTGAATGTATTTGAGGCTTATGGAATGAAGATGAAAAGAAGATGAAGTCGTGGGCAAAGATTGAGTTTAGAAGATGCAGAAACAGTGTACCTGACGGGTTTAGGAAATGACTCGTTACGTCTGGTAACGAGTTGTGAAGTCAGTCGTGGAGACTGAGAAGAGAAATTTTGAGAAAAAATTGAGTGAAGGTAACGGAAGACATCACGAATCGTCAGGTGTTGGCACGACTCATTGTGAGAGCACTGGTAGGAATCGTCAGGTGCACTGGAATTTTGGAGAGTTATACCACGAGGGGCCTAACAACTCGTGCCCATGCACAACGAGTTGTTAGGTGACCCGTTTCCACGACTGGGCCTAATGCTGAGAACGACTGTGCATGACTGATCACGACTCGTTTGAGGTCCTAACGAGTCGTTACTTAGTCCGTGACCACTGATGACCTGGAGACTGTTTTTAATTAGGAAAAGGAGCTAAAAATCTCAAATTAAATCCATGAAGGAACAAAAGAAGGTGTAACGCAGCAAGGCTCCAAACGGCCCAAAAATGGATTTCCCACTTCAACTAGGCAAAAGAAATTTAAATCCCAAGTCAAATTCATCAAGGAAAAGGAAAAGCATAAATCTGCTACTATAAATACTCTTTTATTTTCATGTAATAGGGATGTTGTTTTTATGTATTCAAGAATTGAAGTTTCAAATTTTAAGTTTGAAGTAGAATTAGAAGCCAAGTTTTAGACAAGTCTTGGGCTTAGAAGTTTTACGACATACTTTGAGACGATTGTTGAATTGTTCTTCTTTATTGTTGCAATAATCAAGTGAGTTTCTTCCTATCAACATTGTAAGTATTAATTTTTTGTTTTATTTATGAAATCTACTAATTTACTTATAAACATGATAGGTTAAAACCCCCACAATTAGGGTTGTGGAAACCATGACAAATTAACATACATAGGTAAAATACTTGGTGATTCTCGAATGGAGTTTATGCATGTATTATTTATTCCTTCGTTTTAATTGATTTTTAATGGTTCCAAGCGTTAGAACTTGCCTTATTCTTACTTACCGGATCAAGGAGGTAATGAATGGGAAAAGAGATTAACAACGGAGATTTGAGGCTATCAACCCTAATTTAATAGCTTTAACTTGTCCGGGGATAGCTAATCCGATATTAAGGGTAAGGGTCAACTAAAGTACACCCGTAGACGGACCAAGTTGCATGGTGAAAATCATCTAGATAGGGGACCAACCGTTTAGGTTAATCTAGCTTACCAATATTGCACGCTAAGCACCAAAATAGATCACTAGTATAAAGTGCCTTGTGGTTATGAAGTCATGGGGAATACTTACCTTAGTTAGTTGCATTAATTTAGATACGACAATCAATTTCTCAAAATAATTATTTTTTACTTTTACAAATTCCCCCCTCTTAGGAAATAATTAACTAAAAAACTTAAGCACTAGCATTCTTCTATATCCTTCCATATTCCCTGTGGGATCGACCCCAACCTCTAGTTGGGTTCTTTATTGACAACGTCCGTTTCATACTTTGTTAAGAAGTGTGAGTTTGAGCGTTATCAATTACCCAGGTATGTCAGGTTATGAATGGGAGTATTCTTTCACCTTCATGTCCAATTCCTATTTTAAATTCATGAAGTTCAAGGCTGATGAATCAATGGGGTTTTAAACTAAATTTGTGAAATTCTCTAAGTATCTACCATGGGTAAATTCTATTCATGTTTCTAATGTTGTTTTAAGATTCATGGGCATGTTTTATAATTATTTCAATTACAAATTTATGATTTCAAGGTTTTACAATTATGATGCCCAATTATGAAAATTCATGAAGAGTTGAGATTAGGATATATATTTTCAAGTATGATGAAAGTATGATTTCGAATTACCCATGTTTATATTCATGATTTGACTATCAAGTCTATTTCAAAGTATGTATAAGTTTGGGCAAGCCCATATGATCAAGTATGTTTCATGATTTACTTCAATTTAATCTTATTAGCTTACCACATGGTTTTGGAGTCTAGACTCCCACTTTTCAGCTTGTGGTATGGTTTGAGCCGAGGGTCCTCATGATACATTTTCAAATTATGCATGTACTATTATGATTCAGCTTCAGCACAAGATAATGGTTCAGCTTCATTGAAAAACGATAGAGAGCATATGCATGTTTTTGGGAGTAGTGTCTAGCATCGAGTAGGCTAAGGGTTCAGTCAACCCTGTGCCTCAGAACTATGTGCCAACATAGGCATGTTCAGATTTTTTGGGACCTCCCCTGTGAGCCTTCCCTTCCCCCGAGGGGCCTTCAGCTTGATATCAATATCATGATAGCGCCCTTAGCCCTGAAAAGACTTTAGATGGCTCTTCCCTCTTGAGTGTAATAGTCGGGACCACGTAAGCTCTATCGTGATAATGTCGGGAATATGACGAGTCTCCCATTAATTCTCATGATTTCAGTTATGCATGTTCATCAGTCATGATATTATGTTTTCATCAGGTTTGACCCAATGTTCAATTATACTTATGATTATTAGTTTCATCTGTGGGTCATTCGAGTCAGTTATGATATTCAGTCATGTTCGAATCATATTTTCAGATAATAGCATGCAAGCCTTTCTCTCAGAATCTTATGTTAAGAAGGTTTATGAAATGTATGATTTTAGTTTTACTTATTTAGCAGTTTTACTTACCTTGCATACTCGGTACACTTCAAGTACTGACCGCATACTCTATGCTATATCATTTTATGATACAGGCTTAGATGTTCAAATCCAGTCCCGCTGTTAGCCAGATACTTAGAGTTAGCATCCCTCAGCTTGTTGGTGAATCCTCATCCTTCGAGGACCTTTTTATCAATTTGTCATCAGTATCTTCGATTTCAGTTTGTTAATGAGTTAGTTGGGTCTTGTCCCATCAACTCGTCAGATTTTAGAGGCTTATAAGACATAGTATATATTCAGCTTCAGATCAGTGTTATGTATTTCGTTGTTCAGATGTTATTGAATTTTCAGACTTCTGCTATTTCAAATGTTAGATTTCCGCATTTATTATGTTGATCTTTAGTTTTCATGTTCATGTCATGGATCAACTTGGAGCCATTTATGGTTTCAGGTTCCGTGTCTAGATTGGGGCCTATGTTCGGGTCATGATAGATGGTAACTTTGTAGGCAGCTCTAACTCATAAGTCACATTGCCAACATGTCTCAGAATCCTTTAAGGACCAACATATCAGGGACTAAGCTACCCCTTCTTGCCAAACCTTATAACCCCTTTCATGGGTGACACCTTTAAAAATACGGAATCATCAACCTCAAACTCAAGCTCTCTCTTCCTAGCATCCACATATGATTTCTAACGACTTTGAGTTGTCTTCAACCTCTCTCGGATGAGTTGAAATTTCTGCATAGCCTCATGAACTGAGTTTGGCCCTATCAACATAGTCTCACCAACCTCAAATCATCCAATAGGTGACCTACATCTCCACCCATAAAGAGCCTCAAATCGAGCCATTTAAATGCTGGAATAATAACTATTATTATAGGAAAACTCATTGAGAGGGCAGCGATTATCCCAAATACCCTTGAAATTAATCATTCAAGCTCTCAATATGTCCTCAAGAGTCTAAATGATCCCCTCGGCCTGACCATCCGTCTGCGGGTGAAAAGCTGTGTTAAGCTTGACCTGAATACCAAGACCCTTCTGAAACGACTTCTAGAACTGAGAAGTGAACTGAGTGGCCCTATTTGAGATGATAGACAACATAAATCCATAAAACTGGACTAACTCCCGAATGTAATTTCTAGAATAATCCGTAGTCTTAACTGGTACGAAATATGTTGACTTGATCATTCGGTCCACAGTCACCCATATAGAATCATGCTGTCAGTGCATACAAGGCAACCCTATAATGAAGTCCATATTGATTTCTTCCCACTTTCAAGTGGGAATACTGATATCCTGTAGCACACCTCCCAACCTCTAATGCTCAACCTTCACCTGTTGGCGATTCAGACACTTGGTCAAATATTCTGCAATGTCTTTCTTTATGTCATTCCACTAATAGACTTCCCGTATATCATTGTACATCTTGGTGGCACCTAGATGGATGGAATATCGAGATCTATGAGCCTCTCTCAATATTCTCCCTCTCAAGTTATCTACCTCCAGAACACATAGTCTCCCTGATATTGGAGTACACCATCTCCCATTTGGGAGAAAACCTCCACTTTTTAATTCAGACTGCTTCCTTTAACTTTAATAAGATAAGATCCTCATCTTGCGTTGCCTTAACTTTCAACACCAAAGAAGACTCTACACCATTCTACACAATAACACCATCATCCGTTAAATCGGTAAGGTGAACCCCCAAGTGAGAAAGCCTATGGACATCCTTCACTAGTTCTTTCCTCCCATTCTCAACATGGGATACACTCTCCATGGACAACCTGGTAAAAGCATCTGCCACTATATTGTCCTTGCTCGAATGATAAAGGACACTCATTTCGTAGTCTTTGAGAAGCTCAAGTTATCTCCTTTGTCGCAAATTCAAGTCCTTCTGAGTAAACACATAATGAAGGCTCTTGTGATCCGTGAACACGTCCACATGCACCTCATACAAATAGTGCCTCCAAATCTTCAAGGAAAACACCACTGCTGCTAACTCAAGGTCATGCGTCGGGTAATTCTTCTTATAAGTCTTAAGTTGTCTTGAGACATAAGCAATGACCTTTCTATGCTGCATTGACACGTACCCAAGGCCAATTCTAGTGGCATCATAATACACCACAAAGCTATTCGTGCCCTCTGGAAGGATCAAGATTGAAGCAGAAATGAGTCGAATCTTTAATTCCTGAAAGCTCCTCTCACAAGCATCGGACCATTGAATTTGTATTTCTTCTAAGTCAACATAGTAAAGGTACAAAAATTGATGAAAATCCCGCTACGAATCTCCGATAGTAGCCAGATAAACCAAAAAGCTCTTGACGTCAGTAGGGCTGACAGGCATAGGTTAGTACTTCACCGCCTTTATCCTCTGAGAGTCTATCTGAACACCCTCACTAGACACCACATGGCCAAGAAATGCAGCTGACTGCAGCCAAAAATCACACTTGCTAAACTTAGAAAATAGCTTACAGTCCTTAAGAGTCTACAACATAATCCTCAAGTGAGCGACATGCTCCTCCTCGCTCGAGAATTCATAAGGATGTCATCTATGAAAATAATGACGAACATATCCAAGTACTGCTTGACACCCTGTTCATCAAATCCATAAAAGCTACAGGGTCATTCGTTAGTCCGAAAGACAAACTACAAATTCATAGTGACCATATAAAATCCTAAAGGCTGTCTTTAGAATTTCACTCTCCCTAAGTCTGAGCTGGTGATAGCTGAATCTAAGGTCTATCTTTGAAAAGCACTTAGCACCCTAAAGTTAGCCGAACAAGTCATTAATCCTAGGGAAGGGATTCTTATTCTTAATTGTGACCTTGTTCAATTGACGATAATTGGTGCATATCCTGAAAGAACCATATTTCTTCTGAACAAAAAGGACTGGAGCACCCACGAGGACTTACTAGGCTTGATGAAACCTTTATCTAAGAGATTCTTTAATTGTTCCTTCAACTCCTTTATCTCCCTGGAGCCATTCTATAAGGAGGAATGGATATGGGTTGCGTATCAGGGAGAAGGTCAATACCAAAGTCAATCTCCCACTCAAGAAGGACTCTTGATAGATCATCTGAGAATACCTATGGATATTCACATATAACAGAAATCTTGATATTCATAACTTTTTTAACATTCGTGAACTAGCGATGAAAACTATACCGGAGACCGACCATGATACATAAGTTTGAAATTCATGAAATTCATGTATAATTGAGTAATTTATCATAAGTTGAAAATATAGATTCATGAGAGATTTTATTAATAATCACACAATGTTAATCTTAAACCATGGATTAAATCATAAGAGAATTGAATACATAAAAGATCATGAGAATTTTTATCAAAATTAGGTCTAACAATAGAAATTCATAAAATCATGATTAGAGAGTTGAATACATGAAATTGAGTTTGAATTGGGAATGAGTGTGGAAGAAATTCCCCATTCATGACCCTACATACTTGGCTTGAAAAGTTCCTTGACTTGATTTGGAGACCCAAGAGGATTTGAGAAGAAAAAGATAAAGAACTCTAGCTTTTTCTTGAGAGGTGATTTTCAACTTATGGTGTTTGAAGAAAATGAGGGTTTAGGCTAACTATAACCCCTTAATCAACCCTTTAGGAAGCCTAAAATGACATCATTTAGGTTTTAAAAATATTAGAATTTTACTAAAATACCCTCGACCTGCCGCATATTTCCCCTGGCAGAAGCAACGACCCTTCCAACGGACCATTGGTTCTTCAAATAGGTTTTTGGTCCACTCATTGAGTTTCTGCTCTGAATTATCCTCTGAACCTGCTCTGGAGACTAGAACAGACAACTAGTACAATCTAATAACAGGTCATCCAATCCACTCGTTGGCTCTGGGCAGATTTTGACAGTTTTCTGAACCTCTGGCAGACGGGTCAACCAACAACCCGTATGTCCTTCCAACGCCCATCCTGGTGGTCGTACAATGGCCTGGTGCCATTTTTTACTAGCTTCTGATTCATGTCTACGATCTGATCTTAGGGATTTTGGGGTGTTACATAACTTCATTCTTTTTTTTTTCGACATATTCAATATATTTTATAGCATTTCATACTAACTTCATTTCTCTTTTTTGACACATTCAACATGTAACTTCATTCCTCCTTTTTCAACACATTCAATATATTTTATAGCATTTCATACCCCTTTTTCGTCTAGCATTTCATACCCCTTTTTCATCTAGCATTTCAAACTTGACCTCATCACTACAATTGCTACCTTTGTATATGCTAGCTCCTCATTAGCTTTAGCCACCAAAGAAGAATTGTGTAATTGGTGATTAAGATACTAATTTAAAATTTAGTAGCTGATATTTTAAATCACCAAAATAAAAAAAAAGGAATGAAATAAAATCATAAAAAGAGTAGTTATAAAGAGGAAAAATATGAGTACAACAAGCTACTATGAAAAAAAATAATAGAAAGCTTGTAATGCTACTGCAGAGGGGATAACAAGTCATTACATTAGTACTAAGAAATTGTTTCAAGTTAATAAAAAATAAGGTTTATTCTAAGAGTTCTTTTATACAACCTAAATTTTGTTGTTCTCAAAAGATCTTGAGGAACTAAATTTTCCTCTAATCCAACTTCATAACACCAAATTCGAATTCTGCAGCTACTTCTGTTAGTATGATGCTACTATCTAATGAATGGAATCATCTGAAATTGTCACCAACTTCATGAACAATTATATTGATGAAGCCAAAAATTAATTAGTAATAATATAATTTTTGAGTGACTAGCGTCCTCGGAGAGAAGACATTTCACATTGAAGTCCAATCCCAAATTTAGGTTAGCTAACTTCATTAAGGTAAACTGCATGAAAGTGTACATACACAGAATTCAACTATTTTCCTAATGTTTACCTCCCAATCAATTGGAACATAAATTGCAACTTTAAGGCTGAAAATTGAGAACCTGAAACATACTTTTTAAACATTAGTTTTGTTTGGCAAAGCACATTAAATAAATATTTTCCTAAAAACTTGACACTAATTTGCAAAGTCAATTTTACATATGATAAAATAAAGTACTCTAAATAATTCACCTCAAGTTGGGGATGGAGGGATTGCACATAGTTAATAGCCTAATCGAGCTTGATAGCTTTTTCGGACTCGGGCACATGATTTTACCAGGTCTCTTTGCTTCCTTGTATGTATAATGAGAAGAAAAATACAGAAGTACAAAAATCATAGAGATATCAACAAAAACCCCTTCCCCCCCCCCCCCCCACCATCACCCCACCCCAAACGGGAGAAACCAAGTTAGAAATTTCAAAGAGTCAAAATGATTATAAAAGACAAATCATTTGAGAGTGAGTTGAAATAATGAAGAAATGTAATTTCAAAGAGTAACTGAGACTTGAAATAACATTTATTCTTATCAAAGACAGGGTTGACAACTTTGATGGAAACATCTTGATTTCAGTTCAATTTACCTGGTATGAAAATATGTTATTATAGTATTAACAATATAACGTGTAAACTTTCTTCTGATAAGTTTCTTCTTCATTTCTACAATTGTAAGTGTTCATAACAGTAAGAAGGCATTCATAAGAAAGTAGCTCTCTTTGCAGCAGTTTGAGGGCCTCTTTTCTTAGTTTTAGTGGCTGGAAAGAGAATTAATGTGCATCAAAAAAGTTCTAACAGTCTCACAGTCTGTTCTCACATCTTTTTTTAAGTGAAATCAATTCTCGTAAAGTTCTATACGGTATGCCCGTATATAATTAAGGAGATGAATGTTTTATCCATCTAATATACCACTTAAGAGTCATCAACATCGATTGAAAAAAATTAGATTGCAAGTCAAGTCAGTGTAGCGAGCTAATAATAATTGACATCAAATAAATAATGACCAGATAGAGAGACATAAGTCATTTAACATTAAAGCAAGTAATTGAACTATAATTCTTTCAGCATCTTGCCAAGCTTTATTAATTTTGGCTACAACACATTCATGTACAAAATCTTAAATTGACTTCAATCTTCCTTCCCTAAAATTCATATTCAAGCTCTTATTTTTTTTCATGGGTTAAAAATTTGCATTTAATGTGAGTTTTCACTATGGTTTAAAACAACAGAGAGATGTGGCTAACTTCAATCTTAATTCATTCGACCTCATCGTCTAGTCTAAAATGAGAAGAATGTATCCATACTTCGACTTTTCAACGACATAAAAGTTAGTTTCTTGATCATTCCTGTCCAAGAAACAATTCTTTTCTATGTCCAAAAAAGTGTTTCCTTGTCAAAGCTGCCTCCAGCTCTTTGCATTATTTAGATTTCTTCGAAATGTGCCTAAATGGAACCACACTGTAATCTCTGCATATCGAACAACTTATGGCATTCTACTTCTGCACCTTAATAATTATGTCACACTAAAACAAACCATTTTTTTAAAGTAACATACACAGAAACATACATATACAACCAGCCATAGTTATATATCTGTTTTAAAAAATTCGAGAATAAACTGACGTAATATTTTTTTATAGTCATGTTTGCCTTGGAAATAAAGAAAATTTCTTAACTAAACCACGTGACACAACTACCATATTCGAGAATTTTGTGAATGAAATGCTTTGGTATTTTCTATAGCCCTGTTTGCCTAAAATTAATCTTTGATTAAAAAATCTATATAACACAAGTACCCATTTGGAGAATTTGGGGAACAAATTATTGTAATCTTTTTATATAATCATATTTTTCCTAAAAAAAGAAAATATTTACTTAACCACCCGACATCACACAAAATATATTTCGATAATTTGGGGAATAAACTGTCATATTCTTTAAGGTGGTCACCTCTGGCCTAAACTTAAATCTTTTCTTCACAAGTTCATACAAGTACCAATTTTAAGCAGATGGATAATAAGTTATTGTTATCTCTTCTTGTTGTCATGTTTGTCCTAAACATCAATTTTTGCTTCAAAACTATTGTGATTTTTCTGTGGTCATGTTTTTCTTAGAGATCAAATCCATTATCATAATCTAGAAAATGAAGTGGATAATCTTTTTATGATCATTTTTGCCTTTAATCAAGTCTTTGCTTAACTATAGCACTTTATAGAATCACAGATGCATTTTTTTAAAAGATATTAGCTTATAAAGATACTATATATCAATAACCACATTTTAATTTTCTCCACTTACTTATCCCGGTCTCCTTTAAAACATTATTCTTTTATTCAATCGCTATCCTAATATCTCCCAGCAAAGCACAAGAAAATCTACAAAATTAAGTTTTCTACTAAGTGAAAAAGCAAACTCTGACTTTTTCTAGTTCCAAAGAAAACAACAATGTAAAATGAATAAACAAAAACTAAACACTTCAAAGGGAGAACGAGAGTATATGCAGGTACCATATTCGTTCTGCGAGTGACCGGAGGTAGAGATGCCTATCTGGCAATCAGCGCACATCTAGTAAACATCTGTCATGTTAATTTGATGGAGATGGTGGATTCAATTTCAATAAAATAGGAGTTTAAAAAAGGGAATTAAGAAGTTCAACACTCCTTTAGGAGAAAAGTATTGCCCCAATCTTATAGAAAATCTGTTAACTACATCTTGTTCCTCTTGAGCAACCATGGATATGGATTGCGGGAAAAAAGCAAGAGTAGAATTTGAAGATAGGAAAAAGAAAAGGAATAGGCGGAGAGAAATTAAGAAAGTAAAAAGATGCCTTTTCATTTTTAGAATGTAAATATAAAACGTACTCGTCGGCTTTTTTTTAAAAAAAAAAATGAGCACAGAAATTGGTTAAAATAAATGAAAAGTCCAAAAATCTGGAAAAAAAAGAAAAAATATGATTCATGAATTGTAAGACTGCCACTTCACCGGCTTATGTCCTACAATGATATAGATATAGATTATTTCCTTGGCTTTTTTATATTTGTTAATCTTTTCCTCTTCTTTAAAATTCAATGATTTTTTTTATAACAGTAAGTCAGCTGAAAACTCATATTTTTAAAATAAAAGTGAAGTAAAAAAATTAATCAATAACACAAACTTCATTGAAACAAATAGAATAAGATCTCAATAATAATAAATGCAATTGAAAAGAATGAGTATCCTAATAACTCAAAATAAATGTTGTGCACGTCATGGTTATGTCTTTTTAACGAAGTCTTCTAGAAAAGATTTGAAAAAAATTAAAAATATAAATGTCACATAAATATATTTTTGGCATATTTTCTTACTTTCACACACTACAAAGAGAATGAGGCCATATAATTTTTTGAAATGACAGTGGAAATGTTAGACAGATAAATTATCCTTTTTATCACTTTATTAAACTCCACGTGAGATTTTCAGCTCATACGATTCTTTGTTCAATTCTTTAGAATTATCCTCACTTGGCATTATTGAAAAGTTATAAAAATGTTATAATTCAAGGGTTAACAACAAGATCCCATAATGTAAGTATTAAAGTGAAAACCGTGGATAAAAGGTAGTAACTCATAATAAAATTGATTTTACTATACCTTTTCATGATCTAAATTACTTTTCATAATCGAATTTGTGTCGAACAAATGTAAATATGAATTTGCCAGCATTGTTGAGGTGCTTATCCTAGTTTGTTTGCACGTAATGAAGTCTTTGACCTTAATTATTGAGATTTCAATCATCAAATTTTTTTATTTTTTAGATTTGAAATTTAATTATTTAAAATTTTAATTGTTAGTGCATTTATTTTTCTTATTTTATAATCACTTAATTAGTCTGAATAAAGTTGAATGATTTAAGATCTATAACAGCACTAATAAAAATATATCTAGAGTAACCCCACAAGTGAAATTATTTAAGATGTCTATTTAAATATTTCTACGAAAATGACAATTCACCACTACTTCATATATTTTCGCCTACCATCAACAACCACCATCCTCAGCCATAACTATATTGCCGCCACCAATCACCGCCATCTACCACCCATAACTATCATCCTCAGCCACAACAATCACTACTGCCAATCACTACAATCAGTTGTCACCACTATTAGCCATCATTTACAATTATCACCACCTACCACCATTGCATTCATTAATCACTATCGACAATCACCGTCATTAGCCACCACTATATATTTATATGTGTGTGTGTGTGTGTAAATATGTATACATATATATGCATCACTAAACGTCATCATCATTCACTACCGCCATAAGCTATCACTGTCATCCACCATAATTATCAGCTGCCATCACCAACTACGTACCACCATTAATCACTATTGTCAGGCTATTATACCACAAGACCTACAATCACCATCATCAGTCAACATCATACACAATTACCACCAGTGGTCATCACTATTACTAATTAAACGCTATTATAATTTCTTTAAAAAAATATCTTACTAACATAATATTAAATAATTTAATATCTTATTTAGATTTTATATTTATTAATTTTTAAATGAATATAACATTTATACACGCAAATATTTAAAAAAAAAATAATTTTAATTATTTAATATTCAAATTCAAATATCTAAATTTAATTCCCATCTTAATAATTACATATGTATTTAAATTGAGATGTGGTAGTTTTAATGGCCTTAATGCATTTTGGTGTCTGTCTTGATTAATTTATTTTTTAATCTTTTTTCTTTTACTCTTTTCCAGTTCTTCTCCTTAATTTCCTTCACTTTGTTTAAACGGTTAGCCGGCTACAGTAATATTTTGATGGGGCTTTATATATATATATATTGACTAACATATTTAGATGGAGCTAGGAGCCTAGAGGAGTCCAAAATGAAAGAATTTTTTTATAAAAGATGCACTTGTGTTTTCTCAATATAAGTCTTTCCAGAATAGTGATAAACTCCAACCAACCAATTACTTGATTTTAAAAGTTTCAAGTCCTTTTCTTGATTTTTTTTCCTCTCTAAGATACTTTATTTATGGAGTATGGACCACCTTATTAGACTCCAATAATTAAACAATAACTATTATTATTGTTTGAGAATAATATATTTAATGAACCAACTATTGGGGCCAACCTTTTATGACTTCATAGATCAACCTAGTGAGCAAGTGGCAATAATCAGTTTTAGGTTTACTGCATTCAATAATTTTCATAACCATGGAATTTGATAGTCGGTCTAATAAGGTGGTACATTTATGTGTTCTACATGTTTCTATTTATCCTTTTATCCCTTTTGTTTTAGGCATGTCAAGAAAAAAGAAAATAAATTTAAATTAAACATTCCAGTAATATGGCAAAACACCAAGAAAGCAAGAAAGAAAATTTTCACCTTAGGTAATGCTTTACTTTTGTAGCAAGACATTTGATATGAAATATTTTAAAATGGCCTCAAGAACCCACCCAGAAATAAAGCCAAACCCTATTAACTTAAACCATTCGGCAGTGTCCACAATCAAGCGACCATATTATAAGGTCCAAAAAAAAGTGCTGCTGAACATGTTTCATATGGAAGAGAAAATTACATAAAATATTAATATTAAGCTTTTAATTAAAAATTTTATTAATATTTTATTTTATTTACTTAAATATTAAATAAATTATAAAAATGTTAATATCAATATATATGGTAGTTATCACTTTTATCCAATTAATACTTAATTATCCCTTATTTCTGGCAAAGATAATTAAAGAAAAAGAAGATTTTTGTTACAACTATTATCCATTGAATTTTTAATTATTCCTTATTTGTAGCACATATAATTATGAAAAAAATTATTGGGTTAAATTTTTTTTCCTTTTTCTTAGTATAGATCTCTACAAATTATGAGTAATAATTTTTCATATCCATTTTTTAAAAATTTAACAGTGTGATTGTTCTCTCTCCTAAATAATTATTATTATTATCTTGTTACAAATAAGGGATAATTAAGAATTACATGGATAATAATAACAACTATCATATACCCACATATCTACAAATTAGGAGCAATAATTTTTTATATCTATTTTTTAAATTTAACCATGTGATTCTTCTCTCTGCTAAACTAATTTTTTTCCTTCCACGATACTCGTCTCAATATAACCGAAACTCTTGGTATAGATTATATTTAAAATTTTAATTTTTAAGTTAACTGCCATTTTGGTTAAAAATCTAAAATATTTTCATTTTTTCCTCAAAAATCATTTGTTTTATTGCGTATTTATCAATTCCTATTTCCTTGTTGGTTTAATGGTTGATAATTTGTTTACATATTTGTCACGCCCAAGCCTACATCCTGGGCGTAACACGGTACTTGAAGCCACAGGTGACCCCAAGTCAACCACTGGCCTATCAGTTACTAGCATTTTGAGTAAACATGCACACCGAAACTTTGAAATAATATCATAAAATATTCATGAGAGGCAAGTCTGAAAACATAAAGTTCAAACAATAGAATAATACTGATAAATCTGAAAATCATGTCTGTCTGAAAGCCATCTAATAGAGGAATTGCTGGGACAAGCCCCCAGCTAACTCTAAGTCTAACTGAAACTAATACATGAATGAAAGAAGGAAAATAGTGCCCTCGGATGATGAGGACTCACACTTCAACTGCTACAATAAAGAATCTGAACTGCGGCAACTAACGGTGCTGGGTCTGAGAACCTGCAACTGTATCATGAAATGATACAGCATAAAAGTATGCGTCAATACTTTGAATGTACTGAGTAAGTGGGAGAAACATAACTGAAAATAAAGTATGAGCTGAAATGACAAGCTATGACCAACAGGTAAGCTGAACTAAACTACTGATATAATCTGAAATGGTCAAGATGACCATGTCTGATGGTCAAGGACGTGCCCTAAGTCTAAAACCCTGAGGCTGAGATACTGTATTGAACTGAGTTAAACTGAGGACTAGAACTGAACTGAGTTGCTTATTCTGAAACTGGACTAGACTGACTAGTAGGAGAGTCTATAACCACGTGAGCTATACGTAGAGTCCGATGTATAAACCACACCGATAGGACCCAATATACCTTGCCAGGGTATAAAGGCATGAGCTTAGTGATCACAAAATTCTGGGGCCAATCAGGCCAAGTAATATTGTAACCTACGCTGGCAACGTAGTTCTGGGAACCTGGGTGCGTTGGAACCCCGGCCCGCTCGGTGCTAAGTTCTACTCCCACTGAAAAACCTAAACTGAACTACTAAGCTGATAGCTCGAAATTGGGGTCCAAGACTAGTCAGGGACGTATAACTACATGTACCCTGAGAGTCTTAACGGACTAGATTCAGAAACTGGGTTCTTAAACTGGTCAGAGCTGCTTATCTGGAAGCGTCGTGACCATCTAAGAACAAGCTGTAACTGAACTAGGGTCCTGGGGCTGGTCAGAGCTCTATACTAGAATTTCATGACCGCCTAATGACCAAAAACTGTAAATCTGAGTCTGGTTCTGATAAGTGAGAGGCACCACTGACACCTCAAAATAAGACTGAAGTCAAACTAATCAGTTGACAATTTTCTGAATATCACTGAGGATTCTAGCATTCTGACTGAGACTAAACTAATATGATTCTGGAAAAATTCTAGTTCTAACTAGTCTAGACTACTAGCAGCTAATAGAGAATTCAACTTATCTCAACAGTATGGGAGTTTCATAATATATAGAAATTCAAGAATTATAGGAACTCCATTCAACGAACTAAATTCATTCTGATTCATGGGGTATTTACCTAACATATACGTATAGCAAGAAATTCTAGGAATTCAGCCCAAAGAATTTTCCATTTACTAGAGGGAATTTAACAAGAAAAATCATTACTCGAAAAATTAGGGCTTAACTCACTTTTTGTATGACCACCGACAATTTAATAAGGAATTTATGGGGATCATATCAACAATATACATGAACATCGTTCTAAGTGAAACCAACGAAAATAAACATGAATACTCTTCATATTCGAAAGCTCGGGGCTTAAAACTGATAGAAGAAATTGAGGAGGATCTTGGAGACGCAAGGGAAGAACAATCCCCTTGCTAAAACTCCACATACCTGTTGAAGAAACCTGGAGAATTTGCTTGAGAATCGAAGAGAAAAGTTCAACCCTAGCCCTTGCTCTGAAATACTCTGAGAGAGAATTCTACAACGTTTCTCTGAGGGTTAATGTGAGAATGAGGGAAGGAACCATCCAAACCCCTTAATAAGTCTAAAATTAGGTCCAAAACGACGTAGTTTAAAGCTTAGGTGAATAGGAATTTACTAAATAGTCCTTAGAAGTTTGCTGGGAAAAAACTGTTAGGTGACCCTGATGGGTGACCTAAAGAGTCGTGGTGACTGACCATGACTCATGGTCACTCCCATCAGGTACACTGCCTGGGATCCTTAGTAGGTCACCACGAGAGATCCAACGAGTTGTTATCTATGACCACGATTCGTGGTCACCAGTCGTGGACCACACTGTCCCATTCTGGAGATTTTATGCTAAGTCCCATAATGAGTCACTTAACGAGTCGTTGCCAGAGGTGACGGCTCGTTTCACCCACTCGTCAAGTACACTGGTCAACTAAAACATTCCCAACTCAGGCCCGACCACGAGTGACTTAACGGGTCGTGGTCAGTGACCACGACTCGTGATGTCCCTCGTTAGGTACACTGCCTGCCTCCTTTACATTAATCAGCCTTCTCCTCACGGATCACCTAATGAGTCGTAAGGTTACTTGACGACTCGTTAAGTGGGCCGTCCTGCAACATTTCTGTAGTTTTTCAAATTTCCTGCTTTATGCCCCGGAATTGGATTTTTAATTTCCGGGGTGTTACAATATTGGTATATCTTATTTGTTAAAATTTTATTTTTGAGTTGTTTATCGTCATATGTGATAACTTATTATAGTTTGAATTTATTATTTATTTAGAAGTCGGTATTAAATATTTTTAGAAACTGGTCTTTTTATTTAACTACTAACATCTTTCAAATATTTACAAAATGGTTAGAAATTAGTAATACATTATTTTTTTTAATAATTTCTATTTTTATGAAGCCGTATTTTGTTAGTCGATTTATTAGTTGACAAGTTGTTTACATATTGATGGTATAGATTATGGTTAATTTTTTTATTTTTAAGTTGTTAACTGTCATTTTTATTTATTTGATTTACAGTTGGATTTATATATGTTTAGAAATAGGTTTTAAGTGTTTTTTATATGTCTTTTTAATTTATTTTGTCTTATGTTGATATGCTGATATATTTTTTGGATTTATATAATATTGATTTATGTTGATAAGTTATTTATTGATTTATTGATAGCTAAGTTATATACATATTGGTTATAAATAAATATTTATAAAAGATGACCAAAAAAAATTAATTGATTCATTTTATATAAACTGAAAACGCACAGTTATGGCAGTATGTATCAACAATAAAGAAGCCTTTGTGCGACCCCGCAGAAAAAAAATTGAAATCGCACATTATAAAAAAAATATAATTTTTGATTTTCTTGTTGAGAAGGAAAAAAAGTTGTCAAGTTTGATTAGGAATCAATTATGATGTAGATTAGATATACATATATTTTAAAAAATGATAAATAGATATAATGGTTAAATTTTTCCTTTTTCTTAGCATAGATACAAACTAGGCGTAATACATTTTCACAACCATTCTTTATTTTTTAAAAAACCAAATATGGTAGTCTAGATAAATATTTTTTTGCTATATTTGAAAACATGAAACTATTGGTATTTCTTGTAATTATTTCTCTATAGTTGTATATTTATGTTTTTTCCCTTCATAGGACCTTTTTTGTTTGTTTGTTTTTTGGTAAAATAGAATTATATTATATTAACTAAACTGTGAAGTAGTACAAGGAGCATTGAGTTGCAGGCTTGATCCAACATCATTATACTAATTATTTACAGTAGTAGTGACTGGGAGGCGACCAATTAAGGAATCATTACAAAAATAAACTGGGATAAAGGATTCTATGCAAGAAGATGCTTCTAAGGGGAAACTCGAGTGAGTTAGTAGTTGTTAACAGGGGGTCCTGAAATATCTTCTGCTAGTATACCACGCATGAAAGGAGGCGTGAATCAAAAATAGTTGGAGTGGATGAGTACTCCATAGTACGTCCAAAAACTGCACGTTTATTAGCTGCTCGATTCTGCTCCTTGTATGCATGCCTGATCTCAGGTGTGCCCAGAAGGTGTAGCAAGTACCTCCAATCATATATAAGATTGTCATAATATAAGTGATTGACTAGTAATACAGATATAAGTACTTTGACATCGACGACGATTTCAAGCGGATGAAGCTTTTGTTGGTAAGCAAGTTGCAACCTGTGACAAAGAGCTAATAGTTCATTATGAATGATATCTATGGAGAAAGTGTTAGTTGTGAAACCCATCCTCCAATTACCATGGGGATTACAGATAAGCCCCCAAATGTCTCCCACATGTGTACGGGGATGGACATATCCATTTGTATTAAGTTTGTAAGGATTTGATTTTTGTAGTTTTCATCCAAAGAAGATGTTGATATTAGACACTCTTCTTAGGTATGATAGCAAGATGATGATATGCAGTTGCTCATTGTAGATTTGTAGTAAATAATCAACCAGAAGTTGTGTAATTGAAAATCTTGGAGTTTCAATAGGTCCAAATATGCCAATAATAAAAATGCGAGGAAAGTGAAGTTGGGGATGTTGAAAGAATTAGGGAATGAGTTAAATTTGAGAATCTTGCAGCCACTAGATCAGAGGTATATCCAGGGTCTCACACAATAAAGTGTAATGTCAGTCATAGGGGAAATGCTAAAAGGGTGCTACTGTTGAACATATTATAAGAGATGATGGATAGTTTCAGAAGCGTGATGGCAGATAGAACAAGTAGAGCTGAGTAGAAGACCAATATGGTGTAAATAGGTATTTATGAAAAGTTTATCATGACTTCATAGCTAGAGGAAGTATTTGAGTTTTGGTGGAATGGGTAATTTCCATATCCTTTTAAACGGGAATGTATTTTGGGGGGGAAGTAGAGATATATAAATAGATATAATAGTGAAGACGCCATTATAAGTGAGATCCCAAATAAAATTAATTGGATGGTCGGCGAATTTTGAAGTGCAAGTGTTGCATATTTGGCTACGTAATGATTGTCAAATCTCGTAAGATAGTCTACTTAAGTCCCAATATTTATTGGACAGATATTGAAAAATTTTATAATTTAATTTCCAAATGGGTAAAGGTCCTTCAATATAACTTCGTAATGGTCGATTGACTTTCAACCAAGCATCATGCCAAAAGTATATTTTTTGCCCATTGCCGATAAACCACGTGAGGCTCCTTTGACAAAGATTCGAGTCGTGCATGAGGTTCCTCCAGTGAGGGAGCTGGGAGTTATATGAGTATGTGGATGAAAATATTTAGTAAGGATTGTGGTGGTTCAAAGAGATATTGGATGCCAATATTTCTTTTGGGAGAGTCACACTCTTCCATTTAAGTTCAAGAGGCATTAACTTTCCACGGACTATGTTAAATTGTCAAATACCAATACTATCCTTACTCAACTTAATATAAATATTTGTCAAAACTTGATGCAATTAAATTTGTAGCAAGATCAAAAATAAATAAAATATTTTAACTCGAAAAATCGGTATTTATACAAGCAAATAAGGTGAATGTTGAAATGATTAACATGTAAAAGATAATGAACAAAGTTTACGAAATAACAAGATTCAGAGCAATAAATTTGAATATAAAGGAAGTGATCTAATTGTAGCTTTAGGATCCGAAATATTTGAAATATGTGTTCTTAGAAAGCTTCCTTTTGATGAATACAAGAGTCAAATTAGCAAAGAGAGATTGAGAGATTTTATGAGAGAAAATAATAAAATTTATAGTCTTGTATACTCCACAAGCTGATCTTTAAATTGTTACAAGGTAATTAGTTGGAATACATAGTTAGAATACTTATGTATATAATAGTTATTGTATTTTACTATAATAATGTATTTGTAACGACCTGAATGTTGCTACGAGAAGAGAATGAACTCAGAGCGCTGGAAACAGGTTGAGGGGTGGAAAAGCTATGAAATTATCTAAGTATTAAACTGGTCGAAATTGGGTAGTTACTGATTCGGAGGATTATTGCAGCGAGACCCTGGTGAAGCTCGGAGTCCCGACGTAATGGATCGAGGAATTAATCGCTGGATCCGTCGTAGCTGTTTGTAGTGGGTCTACTGCAGTGGAAAAGTAACTGCTGCAGCAGAAGACGGGAATCAAAAAATGTGTTTAAGTGGGAATCCTGGGGTTATACCCCATTATTTTTAAAACACGAAAAAATAAGGTCTGAAAGCAATTTCTTCTCCAGAGCAGTGAATTCATATTCTAAGGTGAGTTCCTTGATCCCTTCACCCTTTAATGGATATTGTTGATTCTAGAAAGCTTAGGGGACCTTTTAATGGTAGAAATTTAAGCCGAGAAACTCTAAGTTGATGGAATAGGGCTAGATCAAGGGGAGTTAATGGGTTGATTGGATTAAAGGTTTTATGGGTAATAATCATTCCCCAAGGCTTCTTTGCTAACATATATGCATTGGACGGGAATGGAGACCTAAAACTAGGTTGAATTGGAGGGTTTTACTATTAAAATGCCTTGAAAAGGAGGGTTTGATTTGCTTAGACCCTTATTTAAAGAGTAAGTAATCCATTACCCTGACTTTGTGTAGATTTCGAGCATTTTGAAGCTTTGAGAAAGGACAAGACTCCTGTAAAATAGCTGAATTTTCATATCCAAAGATCGAGGTAGGTTATAGTTAGAGGGTTAGATCCTATATAATGACATATATGTGTGTGTGATGATGATATGTGATTGCTCTTCGGATAATATTTGTTATGGAATTGCTTTATTGGATAAAGTGTGAAAAATGTGTTATTATGAAGTGATGTTGAACTGTTGTGAAACTATGTGGAAGTTGTGAAGTAATTTATGCTTACGTTATTTCGTGATGAATAATAATCTATCATTGTGCAAGTGAGGGAGTAGATTATAAATCCCTAAGTGTTTATATATTGCATGCTTTTATATTCAGTTGATGGAAAATGAGTAGGATAATAAATATATCCTGAGATGAGAGGCCCGTGCCCAAGGGGAGTATACGGGCGAGCGATATTATTGAGTGGATCGTGTCTAAGAAAGCATTTAGACGAGCATATGAGTGGGAGAGGGTACCACGCGCGGTACTGTACATGGATTTCTAGAGTCCTCTACAGGTCATGACTGAAAGAGAAAAAATAAGACCCTCTAGCATGTGTGTACACTAATATTGTTGTTTGAGTGTTATGGGGACGTGGCGGAGGCGCGTGCCCGACATGTCACCCTTGATTTTATTTTATGATGTTGTTGTAGCTTATTAAAATTCTGAGCAAGTATATGATAAGTGGTAGAGTTGAGCGTGTGAATTCTGTACTCGTAATCTGAGTTGAGAAAGGTAAAAAAAGGTTAAGTGTATGTTGATTAAAAGATGAATTGACATAGATGTTCGGTGATTTTGGTATAACTACATGCAAGTGCACGTTGTCGAACAAGTAGTAAATTGGCTCAAGTAAGCCAAGTATCGATCCCACAGGGACTGGACTAAGGTATCAATCTAATCAATTGTCAATAAACTTTAACTCTAAACTGCAGACAACAGTGTGAAGAAGATTTTAATATATTGTTTCCTAATTTTATACTAAGTCTAAAACGAATACAATTTGAGTCTGAACTATAAGTATGAGCATGCTGAGGCTAAAATGAACATGTAGAGAAATAAATTATCGATACAATTTGATTAATCTTCCCTCCGGTTGCTAGTCAAGAATTATTGCCTATGGATTAAAACTCTCATATTTAACCCAACTTAAGAATCATGAACCTTCTACCTACATCTCTGTGATAAAAAGAAATTCATGTTCTAGCCATACAAAACCGATTCCTTAATTGACTAATACGACTTTCAGGTATATCTCTATCTTGAAGGTAAATCAATTCTCAATTTTCCCAAACTAAGAAAAGATCATATCCTATCAATTCACAACTTTTCAATTTCTTGCTCTCTTGAGTGAAACCGGACTTTTTAGATATACATTAACGTTGGCCACACATTAATGCAGTAAGAACAAGAATCAATAGAACAACCATGGAAGAAGAGATGAAAAACCAATTTATCAATAATTACATTTCAATACAAGTGTTCTTAACCTCAGCAAGAAGGGAATTTAGCCACTCATTTGAGGATTAAACATCGTTAAATGAGTGTTAATCATACAAGCAATTGAAATCAAGAAGAAGGAGATAGAGAAAAACCCTGAGATTTTCGTCCCCTCAACTGCCTGTAACCCACGTTCTTGCTCCACCAAGTCAGAATAATTAAAAATGAACCTAAGGGTTCTATTTATACTAGTGGAAATTTTTTCCCGAATAACAAGCAACGTGTCACGGAGTGCATCGCGGAGCACTGCCTCCGTGACACGCCACCAACGCGGACCCTCACTGAAATCCGGTCGTCCAAGTATTAAAGCCCAACGTGGCACGACATGCAATGCGGGGCTAGGCCAACGTGCCACGGCCCCAACGCGCACCTTCACTGAAATTTGGCAGAATTTCAGCATCCAGGCAGAATGCATCCGCTATGGCAGTGTGACACGGCTCCATCACGGAGCCCCTTTAATTCGTGCTTTCCTTGTGCTTTTTTCCTTGCTAGCTTCCGAGTCCAATCCCGATTTCTCCCAACATGCATCTTAGCTTCATAAAATTATATTTTTCCTGCAAAACAACGCTAATCATGTTGTTTAGTATAAATCCATATTTTATTACAATTCACATGAGAATGTACAAACATCGATAGATAAACAAGACAAAATGACACACTTGAGTATCACTTGGGCATATAAATCTGCCCAAGATCACTTACCTCACACTTAAATCCTTGTTCATCCCCAAACAATAATCTTACACCTCATGCAATTGACACCCAATTCGGGCTACTTTGGCACGACAATTCAAGCTACGGTTATACCGATTATTTAATATAGCAAATCATCAAGAAAACATGCATAGTCTTATCAATACAATGACCTCCAACACATTAAGACCTCCTAGACTCAAGAATCGACTCTCGATATCGGCAAACTCATGCAAATTAGCTGATCAAGATATCCGACACGAAATTCAATCTCTCGTCGAGCATGTGCCCTCACAACACAAGAGAATTTTTCCCCTTTTTAATCACATGAACTCAAAAACATTACATGCAGGGGCATATAAACAAGATTTCTCTCTCTCTCCCAAAAGAATTCACATGCATCATGTCATGAACCATAGGCTTGCCTTTAGTGTATTACTCCACTAATATAAGGACGCGTGATGTAAGATCAGGTAGGACTTAACGGGTTGTAATGTAAGCTACGGAACTAGCAAATACTGGGCTAACCAATAATAACAACTAGCATCCTTAAGTGCTTTTTCAATACATCCCATCAACCTTATGGGCATTGTTTCTTCCTTCATCCTCCCATTCTTGAAGTTTGTCTTTATTTTTGTTCTCATATCTTTAAGCACACTCGACTTAATAACAAAGATTAGTTATACGTCTTCATTATATTTAATTTATAGCGAGTGCACCTTTGACCTTTTCTTTCCTTTCATCACTTTGCTTTTTCTTTTCTTTTCACAATTCTCACTCCTTGACACTGTGGGAAAATTATTTTTTTCTTAAGCGCTTAAGAGTTTTGGATCAAATTCGCGGATAATGAAAAGAAGGGGTTCAGCTCGGTTTACACCTTTTTGACAAAAGAAAAAAATAGGCTAAAGGCTCAATGGGCTAACTAGGATGTACATTCAAGGTAGGTACGATAATGAAAAAAAACTTTTGGTTAAAGCAAAGAAATGCCTACATCCTTTCCTACAGTACACATCCTTCATTTCGTTTCGTACACACACCAGGCAAGTTCTAGACACTTCACAATAGTATGGAAGAAACGAAACCTCGCCACACACTCATTGCACATGCTCAACTCAAGACATATTCACAGACTCTTCAATCAGCTAATTACAAGAATTCAAACATTAAGCCTCAATCACACCGAATCGAACTCTATAGCCTAGGTATCTCAACATATTTAAAAAGTTGCATGCTTTCATACGAATCACCTTTGCATTTTAAATATCATGTACAACACGCAACCAGAATTTCGCAACCATAAAGTAACGACACGTTTGGGATACAAACAAACAAAAGAAAAAAACTAAAAAATGAACAAAACAAATCTACTCCTAACGACTACATTTCCCTTAAAACGGTCGTCATCCATCCTTCGTAGGGAACGGTCACTAATTACAACTTCGGTTCAATGGGACTATTCTCGGTACAAGAACCGAAAACAAACGCCGAGAAACCCAAAAATAAAAAATTTCACAAAAAATTTTAAAATATCGATAATTTCGATAAAACAAAAATATTTACAAAACCAGCTAACAACATTCAACATCACACACAGCTTCACATTAATTACAATCCAGACATACACACAAAAATCACATGGTCAAGTTTTTCCAAGCATAACAACAGAACAGAGACATTAATAACAACAATAACCAGCACCTAACTACTCCCACCCCACACTTAAATCGAACACTGTCCCCAGTGTTCACAAAATTCAACATAGCACAAAAGTGGGTGGTAAAACTCCCTGATCAATCAAAGTATTCCACTTCTTCGTCAGGTGCCGCTGCCTTGTCTCCCATGTCTGAATCACCCCCATCGTCATCATCTGACTCATCGGAGTCGTCGCGACGTGTCTCCTCATCTATGGGGACATCATCATCAGTGGGCTCCACAAAAGCTGGCCCCACTCGGCATAGAGCCCTAGCATTTTTTCCAAAAGGGTAGTCTAGCTTGAGCTGCCACAGCTCATCTTCTGTTGCCGGCCTCCCGCCTATGCGCAGCTGGAGCATCTGCATCCCGAACATGCGAGCCATGTACTGATCATCCCGAGCATGTCGCTCGGCTAGTGTAATAATTGGCCCGTGAGTGGTGTCGGGTGCCTTAGTTTTGGTGACATCTAAGGCCCGCCTCTCCATCTGCGAGATGTAGTCAAGGGCCTCTTCCTCAATATCCAGGACCCTCAAGAACGTGGTTAGTAAGCCACCAAACCCGTACCTGTGCCCTTGATGCAAAACGAGTTCTCTTCATGGCGGAGATAATCACCGCCCCAACATTGATCTCCAGCCCTTTCATCAGGCATAGACCAAGCATACACGATCCCGGGTGACATCTGTCATATGCACCCCCGGGATTAGGCAGGAACAAACAATCTTAAGCCATATCCTGGCTTCCCTGTTCATCTGTGAGTAGGGCAATGTCTGATGGTAGCCCCTCTCCTTATGCCTGCTCCATCGTGCTGTAGACCGGACTCCACACAGAGTGCGTCCGATGTCCGCATATGGTGGAGTGATATTCAGCTGCCGGAGCACATGGGAGTCTGTGTCCCGCGCCCCCAAAATGGCATTAAGGTGATGGGGCTCAAAAGTGACTACCTGCCCCCTTATCTTTATGGTGTGACTTCTGAGTGTCGGGTTCCAGTTGGTGTAGAACTTCCGAATTAGGTGCAGATTGCACTCCTTGGGCTCTTCAAAGATGAAGTTCAGCCCGGCTGCCTCAATCCTGTGAACAATCCTAGGAAATTCCTATGCCAACAGCTCCCTAGCAATGTGTTCCTCGGGGAAGTATTTGCTTTCCTTATGCTTTGCGTACCATTTATTCCCCTCTTCTGTCACCCATCGGGTTTCGTATTGCCGACGTTGGCCGTGCGGAACCGCTGGTGCTGCTAGGACTGCTGTTCCCAGTCTGATTCTTTTCCTTCCGGCGCCCGATGTAGATGCGCCCTTCCCTTTATCTTGCCTGCTTGCCATTGTTCCTGTCAAACCAAACAGACAGTGCTAATGTTATTCAAAGTAAAAGTAGCTTCGACTAAGGTTGGGTTAAGCTAGGCCACCCCACACTTAGTCTTTAGCCACAATCACAATATTACAGCAAGAAAAACCTCCTTTTCTAACTTGCAAAAATAAAAAAATAAAAAAATAAAAAAATAAAAAAATAAACCAAAACAATAACAAAAATGCCTCATGCATTCAGAGGGTTCGACGGTATAAATTCTATGTACTGCTCAGACTTCGTACAGCTAATCCACTATTACCATCGATAACATTTCATCACATAGCACTTAGCGCAAATTTCTATCAACAAAACCGATGCAATTCCCCCAATTTCTATGCAATTTCAACAATTTCATTATCCCGACAATCCATCGTGCCTTTAGCATTTTAACGTTAAGCACAACATCATTTACTTCATTCAACATGCACAAATCCAGAAGAATTTCACATTTCAACTCAATTTTAACTTCTTCATCTTTGAATTCTAACCCTAGCTACAATTTCGCAAGAATTTCAATCACCAGGTATTTATCGAGTTCATATAATCACAACGATACTATGAACATCAATTAACAATAGCTTACATGAATTCAAGCTCAATTTACACTTAGGGCAAGTTTTCCACACTTCCTAATCTCAAAATCGAAAAAATTAGACAAGAAATGAGATGAAGTTAACGAACATACCTTCAATTCGATGATATCGAAGAAAAGTTGAAGGATTTTGGCTCCTAGGTCCATGTCACATTGGGGAAGGGGGTATTTTGGGGTGTTTGACGCGGAGGAGATGAGGAATGGGAAAAAATGAGGTAAAAAAGGGTTAAAAAGGGGTATTTTCGCACGGGTCACCCGGCAACCCGATGTCACCCGACGCGAAATTGCCTTCAACGTGTCACGGAGGGTAACGCGGAGCATGCCCTCCGTGACACGGAGCCATCGTGCCAGTACTCTGGAATTTTTCAAAAATTCCATATTACAATTCAACGTGTCACGGAGGGTAACGCGGAGCACTCCCTCCGTGACACGGAGCCATCGCGCAGGCTCACTGTTTTGCCACTTTTTATTATTTTTCTTACCTCGATTTTTCCTTTGCGATCCTTTGCATTTTTACCCTCCGTTCAACCTGAAATTCATCTCACAACAAGATATTGGTTAGAAATTATAGGATTCACATAAAATACAAAAAAAAAATATTTTAATTTTTGTTTTTCTCATTTTTTTCTTTTCTTTTTTCTACGAAATCTATTCACATATTACAAAAATTTCACGGGTTGCCTCCCGTGCAGCGCCTGATTTACCGTCGCAGATCGACGTCATTAAGCTCAGTCATCCTCTAGGGTGACAGACGTCTTCTCTCGACTACCGTCCTCACCCATGTCATGCTTACACTTCCCCGGTGGTTTCCCCAATGGCTCCTGTGACTAAACGCTCTGAGCACTATCCGCTCGATCAAGAACGTTGATCACTGAGAGTTTCTCGTACACGGCCGACAGCTTTGTAGGCTTGTACACCTCAAACACCTCCACCTTGTCATGGGCCCGCATAGTTAGCTGCCCTGCCGCTACATCAATAAGCGCTTTCCCGGTAGCCAAGAAAGGACGTCCCAAAATAAATGGGACTTCCGCGTCTGGCTCAAAATCCAGCACGACGAAGTCTACCGGGAAGATAAGGTAGCCCACTTGCACCAGCATGTCTTCCACAATGCCATCAGGTCTGGCTAAGGAACGATCCGCTAGTTGTAAGATCACTGTTGTTGGTCTAGGACTCCCTAGCCCCAACTTCTTGAATACCGATGTCGGCATCAAGTTAATGCTTGCTCCCAAATCACATAATCCGCGAGCTCGGATACTCTGCCCAATTGTAATTTGAATTGTAAAGCTCCCAGGGTCCTTGAGCTTTGTGGGCAACCTATTTTGTATCCGTGAAGTGCACTCCTCCGTAAGCGCCACCGTGGCGTGCTCAGTCAACCTGCTTTTGTTTGCCACGATGTCCTTGATATATTTCTCGTACTTCGGCACTCCCTGCAAAACATCAACAAGAGGTAAATTAATGTGTACCTGCTTCAGCACCTCCATGAACTTTTTGAAACACGTTTCCTCCTTGTGTTTCCTTAGTCTTTGAGGGAACGGGGGTGGTGGTCTTTCTGGTTCAGCTTCCTTCTCCTTCCCCCTATCATCATTGTGCTCCCTCTCCTTCTCCACTGCTCCCGACTGCTGTGGTGGTCTTTCCGGTTCCACGTCTTTGAGTTGCAAACCACTCCTAGTGATCACTACATTTACTTGCTTGGGGTTGGGGTCAGTGTCACTTGGAAGTCCTCCTCTCGGCCTGGTGTTTTGAGCTCAAGCAAATTGCCCAAACTGGTACTCCAACGCCTTTGTAGCTAACTGATTGTTCTTTACCTTGGCTGCCAATTTCACATATTCAGCCTGCAATTGAGCTTGGTTAGCTATCATTGTCTTGAACATCTCCTCAATACTGGGTGATGGTGGTGGAGGGGGTGCATTGTTGCTTCTGTATTGCGACTGATAGTTTTGTTGCCCTCCTTGATTTCTCTGCACCCCCTGACTTGAACTTTGCCCTTGATGGTTGTTGCTACCCCAAGAGAAATTCGGGTGATTCCTCTAGTTGGAGTTGTAGCTGTTGCCATACTGTAGGTGGTTATTTCTATGTACATTACCAACAAAGTTCACCGAATCAGGATTTGCTCCGCAACACTCAGCTGAGTGTTCACTACTCCCACACACTTCACACCAAATCTGCTGCACTACATTCACTGGGGCTTGACACTGGTTCATGCTCATGTTACTGAAGTGGGTGTTGAGTTGATTCTGTAACGCAGCTATATGTGCAGCAATAGCTGTAAAACCATCCGCTTCTAAGACTCCTGTTGCTTTCCTTGTTCCTCCTCTTGAGGAATCCGCATTCCACTCCGGATTCCCCTACGAAATACGATTTAACAAGGTATACAACTCCTCATAAGTTTTCTCTAATGCTTGTCCCCCAGCTGCTGAGTCTAGCAAGATTTTTGTGTGGGGTTCCAAACCCTTTATGAAAGTATGCACCAGCACATCATTGGATTGGTGATGATGAGGACAATCCCGCAACATAGATTTGAATCTCTCCCAGGCCTGATACAGATTCTCTCCCTCTCTCTATTTAAAACTTAGAATTTGACTTCTAAGTCTTGCTGTTTTACCGAATGGAAAGAACCGTATCTTTGCAAATCATCCAACGTGGTGATGGAATTAGGTGGCTCAGCTTTCAACCACCTCTTAGCTTCTCCCAAAAGTGAAAATGGGAACAATGTAAGCCTGACATAATCTGATGACACTCCAGCGGGGATGTAAGTGTCACTTATCTCCAAAAAATTTTGGAGATATTGCTATGGATCCTCATGAGGGAGACCTCTGAACTGCCCGCTGGTGTGCAGCAATTGCACCATGTTCTGTTTAAGCTCGAACCTCCCTCCTGGCTCAGGTTTGCGGATGCTAGATGTGACATTGTTAGCATGTGGGATTGCCACCTCACGAACCGGCCTAGCTGTCATTTCCTCGGGCACTAACATTGCCCTTACAACTGGTGGATTCTGTTGTTGCTCCAGGATTGTTTGTCTGACCAACTGCAGCTTTTTCTCTAGAGCTTCTCTTTTTTGACGATGGAATTGTCTTTCCGGCTTTAAAGATGAGTCCACCAGCTCCTTGTCTCTTGCCAGTGTTCAACAGAAATTAGTATCTGCAAAATACAGGCTAAGACCAAGTTGTCAACACTAAGAAGAAATAGTAAACTAACACTTAAGAAAAATTTACCAATTGCCAGTCCCCGGCAACCGCGCCAAAAACTAGGTCGGTGATTTTGGTATAACTACACGCAAGTGCACGTGGTAGAACAAGTAGTAAAGTGGCTCAAGTAAGCCAAGTATCGATCCCACAGGGACTGGACTAAGGTATCAATCTAATCAAGTGTCAATAAACTTTAACTCTAAACTGCAGACAACAGTGTGAAGAAGATTTTGATATTTTGTTTCCTAATTTTATACTAAGTCTAAAACGAATATACAATTTGAGTCTGAACTATAAGTATGAGCATGCTGAGGCTAAAATGAACATGTAGAGAAATAAATTATCGATACAATTTGATTAATCTTCCCTCCGGTTGCTAGTCAAGAATTATTGCCTATGGATTAAAACTCTCGTATTTAACCCAACTTAAGAATCATGAACCTTCCACCTACATCTCTGTGATAAAAAGAAATTCATGTTCTAGCCATACAAATTTGATTCCTTAATTGACTAATACGACTTTCAGGTATATCTCTATCTTGAAGGTAAATCAATTCTCAATTTTCCCAAACTAAGAAAAGATCATATCCTATCAATTCACAACTTTTCAATTTCTTGCTCTCTCGAGTGAAACCGGACTTTTTAGATATACATTAACGTTGGCCACACATTAATGCAGTAAGAACAAGAATCAATAGAACAACCATGGAAGAAGAGATGAAAAACCAATTTATCAATAATTACATTTCAATACAAGTGTTCTTAACCTCAGCAAGAAGGGAATTTAGCCACTCATTTGAGGATTAAACATCGTTAAATGAGTGTTAATCATACAAGCAATTGAAATCAAGAAGAAGGAGATAGAGAAAAACCCTGAGATTTTCGTCACCTCAACTGCCTGTAACCCACGTTCTTGCTCCACCAAGTCAGAATAATTAAAAATGAACCTAAGTGTTCTATTTATACTAGTGAGAATTTTTTCCCAAATAACAAGCAACGTGTCACGGAGTACATCGCGGAGCACTGCCTCCGTGACACGCCACCAACGCGGACCCTCACTGAAATCCGGTCGTCCAAGTATTAAAGCCCAACGTGACACGGCTCCATCGCGGAGCTCCTTTAATTCGTTCTATCCTTGTGCTTTTTCCCTTGCTAGCTTCCTAGTCCAATCCCGATTTCTCCCAACATGCATCTTAGCTTCATAAAATTATATTTTTCCTGCAAAACAACGCTAATCATGTTGTTTAGTATAAATTCACATTTTATTACAATTCATATGAGAATGTACAAACATCGATAGACAAACAAGACTAAATGACACACTTGAGTATCACTTGGGCATATAAATCTGCCCAAGATCAATTGATGTTGATGTTGTTATTCTTGTGATGAAATTCTCAAAATGTATGTGATGATGAGTGGATGTGAATTAGTGTCAAAAGTTTGTGTTCTATATGAATTAATATCTGAATGTAAGCATTGTTGAAACTGGTGAATTGATGGAAGGTACAGCTAAGTCGAGCTTTTGCCTCAAGCAGTACCCCCGCAGCAGATATACTTCCACTGCGGCGAGACTGTTGTAACGATCAGTGACCACTGCAGCAAAAGGCCCAATCCAGTGAGTAGGTCAGTTGTCACCTATGTAAAGTTAGTACAAATGATATGGCTATTGTGCTTATGTATGATGTTGAAGAATCATTTTATACTATTGTTGCATTGTGTATATGTTATTATGTAAGGTCGGTCGATGATGCCTACCAGTATCGTGTTTCGTACTGAGCCTACCCCATTTCTTTGTTTTTTGAGTGTAGAGTTCGAACCAGGATGTTCTTCACCTTCTCACCTATAGAGCAGTAGCAGTTTTCGAAAGGAGAGCAGACCGAGAAGGTAGTACTACTCCTCCGTCGAAGATGTCTTCCTTTTTGAATATTGCAGTTTTCCTTTTTATTTTTTTTACTTCTTAGACTGATGAATCTTAGTGTTGTACGTAGACGTCTGGTGCAATAACAATCAGGTCTTGGGAGAAATTATTGTTTGTTTGTTGACAATTCAATTGGTTATATTATGAGTTTATTTTCTTATGCATGTTCAATGTCGGGTTAAGACATTGAAAATCATTGGCTCATCCATTGGAGGGTTAGTGTAGATGCCAATCATGGCCATTTGGGTCATGACAGTATTAGATTGTATCTATTATACCCATATATTTTTTTAAAATTACTCTATATATTTATATATTTGATTGTATGTCTAATACAATACATCATATAAAACATATTTTAAATGAACCTGTATGATGTATATATCTATTATATATATTTGTATTCTTGTGTATCTTTTTAAACTGTCAAATACATATGCTAATAGTTATACCCATATGGATTACAGGTCATTAATTCATTTTTTTAAAGTTGCTGGAAATTGTTTATTTTGTTAGATATTTCAAATAATAAAGATTTTTATGTAATTAGTCAATTTCAGCTATTTTCAGAGTTCACATCAATATAGAATCTTTTTATTTAAAGCACAGCATGTTCATGGTAACTGACTATCTTTAAAAAAACTGAAATCCCTAAAATCTTGATAATTTTAAATAATAAAAATACAACAGATGGTACATTAAATATTGCTATAATTTATAAATAATAATGTTGTTATATAAGGCTATTTTTAGACAAATAATAGCCATTTATGTAAATTTCTCTAATAAAATACGTTCAACATCAGTGTCATATATACATTCTTGAAATTTTAAAATGATTTTTCTCTCTCTCTAGCTCTTCAACCCTAATAGTCAACTGAACCCTAAACTATGGCCGTGACGGCCACCGGTCAGCCGTTGATGTTAGCTACCCTAGCTTACTCTACTATTCCAAATTCACCTTCCTTAGAAAATCATAATAACATAATGCCATATGCAGATTTGTTGTGATCCCAGAAGACACTACAAAGAACCAAAGATGCAAATTTGTCAATCCCTGCCAAACCAGTAACACTACTGCATGGAGAGCCTTATATAAGATCGACTAAATCTGAAGTTAGAAAAATGGACATAATGGAGAACCTACAACATGCTATTGTGGGCAAGTTCTCGTATGGGTGGCCTGAACTAGATGAACTAAGATTAATTATTCCATCACTGTGTGGGATAAAAGGGGATTGTCAAATTGGTTTTTTTATAAATAGACATATCTTAATTCGTCTATTATTAAGAGAAGATTTTATTAATCTATCTTCGAAGGAAGCATGTTATCTCAAGTCTAAGGATGGAGGGTCATACTAGATGCGACCGTTTATATATGATTCTACATTTAAATTGGAAGAAGAAACATCCAAGGCAGTGGCCTGGATTTCCTTTTCAAACTTGCTCCCAACATACTATTTAGAAGAATCATTGTTCTCACTGGCGAGTGCCGTAGGCACACCATTACACTTGGACATGGCAACAATAAATAGAACATGGCCAAGTTGTGCAAAAGTAAAAGTACTTGTTGATATACTTGCTCAACTCCCAAACCATGTTCGACTGGATATCGAGGATGAGGATACTGGAGCAATAAAGACAGAGAGGGTGACTATTAACTATGATTATCTCTCCAAGTATTGTAAGGAATGCAGGTTATAGGGTCATAATGAAGCAGAGTGTAGAATTTTGCACCCATAACTCATACAACAGAAAAATAGAGAGCTAGGAAAATCACAAATAGAGAAACCAAATAGAATAATGATAGTAGGAGGACATGAGGAGACAGATGTCAAGCACGATTACCAAAGAAATAAGCAAGGTAACCAAAGTCAAACACAACAAAATGGTAGCATTCCAAGGAGACTAGCAAGTGGCAAAATAGTTGACAATCCTGAGAATGGAATACTATCAAAAATAATAGGGTCTTCACAAAGGGTAGTCAGCATAAACCACAGCAAACACAACATGGAAAGTGGATCAGTCAAGTAAACTGGTGCAGAACACTAAGGAGGTCCATGTATAGAACAAGTATAGTGTCTTACAATTAGAAGAGGAACATGAACATAGAGAGACTCACAGTTTAGTCTCCAACAGTGGTAGAAATATAGAAAGGGGGATTGTCAGCACTGTAACAAAGGGGGAGAAACAAGTAAGTGTGCAAAAAATAGGAAAGGACACAGAAATTGACTCAGGGAAGATGATGGAACAGACCAATGAGAAAATGTAATTATCTTCTGAGCAGGAGAAACAAATAGAGATAGAAAGGGAGGTTGGAGGCCACTCAAATTCCAGATCAAGGAAAGAGCAAAAGGTGACTGATAAAGATCAGATAGTACTAAACCGCATGACAAAATGATAGAGAGAGGGATAGAACAACAACATAAACAGAATGAAGGGGAAGTGATGTCCCCATGAAGAAAGCAAGGACTGAAGAAGGCAGTGGAAAATGGGGAGAAAAGGTAGAGAAGGAGATAGGCATGGAGGATGACTTAATAGAGCATATAACTGGGAAACAAGGTAGAGAGTAAGTGGAGCAAGATGGGTCAGAAGGGAGGCAGAAACAGCTGAGCGGAGCAGTAAGTGAATCCCAATAGTCCCAAAATCCCTTAACATAATTTTGCATGAAATTGTATCACATGCCAATGGGACAAGTCTAGAAAAGGGCACAAAATCAGAGGCACAGGGCAATGCAGAAAGGGAGGAGAAGAACTATCATTAGAGAGCAAAGAGGGTGACATGGGCAACAAACTAGAAACAAAAACAACAAAGAAAAGTAAGAAAGCAAGCACAACAGATACAATAAATCCCATAAGAGTAATTCCAGAAAGGGTTGCTGCCAAGCATTTACCTAAATGGTGATGAAAGCCCTTATATAGAATATTAGATTAGTCAGATCACAAAAATTATTTCATAGGGTTCAAATGTTGCATAGATACCATAAATTTGTATCTATAGCATTATTGGAACATTTTCAGCAGAAGAAGTACATACAAAGGTATAAGAGAAGATTGGGCATGGCACAAGCAAGTACCAACTGTAATGGAAAAATTTAGTACTTTGGGACTGAAGGATACACATTGAGATCATGTCTGATACCACACAATAGGTCACACTGAAGCTATTCATTCAGGATAAGAATAAAACTCTGATAACTACTTTAGTATATGCTAGATGTGATACTACTGCCAGAATGGAATTATGGGAGAGCATTTATTAGACTGCACAAAATCCAAACCAGTCATGGCTAGTTGTAGGGGACTTTAATGGCATACTTAATGAGGAAGAGAAGATTGGTGGGCTTCCAGTATATCCTGTAGAATATGAGGAATTTGCTTGTTGTATTAATCCATGTGGACTATTCGAAATAAGTTTTTAAGGGTAGTCCCTTCACTTGGTGGAATGGGAGGGCTGCAGCTGATTGCATCTTTAAGTGACTGGATAGAATAATTGTTAATCAAGAATTCAAGAGTTGGATGGGAAATATAGAGGTAGAACATTTGTCAAGGACAGGTTCGGATCATATGCCTCCCCTATTGTTTTCATATGGAGAAGTCACTCAGCAAACCTTCAGGCCTTTCAAACTCCAAAAATTTTGAACAGAACATGAGAGTTTTTTGGATTTAGTGAAGCTGAATTGGAGGTCAGAGGCACAAGGAAATGCATGCTATGTTTTTAAACAGAAGGTGAAACAAGTCAAGATTGCCTGACCAAGTGGAACAGAGACACTTTTAGTGACATTTTCAAATAGCTGATAATCGAGGAGATTGCTAAACTAAAGGAAGATCTCTTTAAAGAGGGGGAGCCAACAAAAGAGAACAGAATGGTGATTCAGAAAGCTCAGGAAAAGTATAAAAAATACCTTCATTACGAGGAGGAGCTCTGGAAACAAAAGGATAGGGTTAATTAGTTCCAAGAAAAAGATAGAAATACCAAATTCTTTCACAATCTATAGAATGGAAGGAGGAAAAGATTGCAGTTACAAAGAATCAAAGACTCACAGGGGAACTATCACGACCCGAACATAGGCCCCAATTGAGACATGGGACAAGAAGACCCTAAGACTCCAAGTCGACCCATGGCATGAATATACATCTAACTCAATCAATAAAAGTAGAAGATCGACATAATAATCATAGAGGAATTTTGAACACAACATAGCATTGAAATACATGCACGAATCTGAAGCTGATTATACACTATGTCTGAAAAGCCTCTAATTCTGATGAAGCGAAAGGCAGGAATTAATTACTAGTTCCCAGAGTCAACCCTAAAATAGTTTGGCAAAACAAGATGTTGCGGAGACAGGATTTGAACCCGTGACCTCAAGGTTATTAGCCTTGCGAGCTACCAAACTGCTCTACCTGCCATCCACACCAGAATAAATAGAGTTTTCCGAAAAAACCTGCTAGTGGAGGAAGACCTCCTAGGGATAAGAGACATAGGGCTAAAGAGAGAGCCAAAAAAGGATCTTTTGTGTATAATCATGCATGATTTCTTTTTTGATTTCTTTTATTTACTAGCTTTTTGATACCTAGGAAAATACAATTTCTTATTTCGCAGTGAAATACCAAGCAGTGGGAGGAGCCAGGGCTCTGACCGCGTGCCTGTTGAAGAATGAGTCGGCGACTCATAGGTAGTGGCTTGGTTAAGGGAACCCACCGGAGCCGTAGCGAAAGCGAGTCTTCATAGGGCAATTGTCACTGCTTGGACCTTAGCTCCATGGAAGAATATGTTACTGCTGAAACACGGAAGAATTGAAATCTTAGATCAAAACACTATGTATGGATGGTATGAACTGCCTAAACAAGAATTCTTGAACAGCAAACAACCAGTTCAGATATTCTGTCGATAAGACAAGACCCCAACTAACTCTCTAAGTTTGAAACCGAAAGTACAAAGATAACTGATAAAGAATGCTCCTTGGGAGATGACGACTCACCATTGAAGCTGGATGCTAACTCCATAAACTGGCTGGTGACGGGCCTGAGTCTGAAGATCGGAGTCTGTATCATGAAATGATATAGCATAGAGTATGTGGTCAGTACGTGAAATGTACCGAGTATGCAAGGTAAGTAAAATCATTAAAACGTGCATAATATAAAACATAATCAAGATAAGAATCTGAGAATAGGGCTTGCATGTTGTTTTCTAAAATCATGATTTGAACATAACTGAACATCATAACCGAATCGAATGACCCAAAGCTGAAATATGATAATCACAAGTAAAACTGTACATTAGGTCAAACCTGCTTTAGAACACACACACACACACACACACACACACATATATATCGTGAATGGTAAACATGCATAACTGAAATCATGAGGAATAATGGGAGACTCTTCATATAACCGACATTACAACGATAGAGCTTACAGGTCCCAACTATCACACTCAAGTGGGACGAGCCTTCTAAAGCCTTGTTAAGGCTAAAGACGCTACCATGATATCGATGTCAAGCTGAAGGCCCTTTGAAGCAAGGGAAAGCTCCAAAGAAGGTCCCAAATAATCTGATCATACCTACCTTAGCTCGTAATTCTGAGGCATAGGGTTAACTGACCCTTAGCCTACTCGATGCCTAGACACTACTCCCAAAAAATGCATATGCTCTCCATCGTTTTTTAACGAAGCTGACGAAGCTGAATAATCATGTACATATAAAATCTGAAATCATACATGAGGAGTCTTGGCTCAAACCATACCACAAGATGAATATAACTGGGAGTCTTGACTCCAAAACTATGTGGTAAGATAAATCATTAAATCATAAATCATACTTGAACATATAGGCTTTCCCAATACTTAAACATGCTTAAAAATACTTAATTCACTTGAAAACATGATCATAGACATGGGTAACTTGAAAACATATTTTTCATCATAAATATCCCATCATACTTGAACATACATCATAGATCTCAACTTTCATGAACTTCTCATGGATGGTTTTATAAAACTTGAAATATAATTATAATTGAAAATATTGTAAAACTTTCCCATGAATCATAATTTAATAATAGAAACATGCTTAGATCATACCCATGGTAGAAACTTAGAAAATTCATGCATTGGGTTAAAACCCCATAGGATCAATATATAGATTTTCATGAATTAGAGAGGGATTGGGCATGTGTATGAATAAATTCACTCATTCATAACCCTACATACCTGAGAAGAACTGATTCCACAACTCCTTTGATTTCCCAATGAAGAATTGATGAAAAACTTAAAGGAATTAAGCTTGATCACCTCTTTGGACTTCTAAGTTTGCATGCATGAATAGAAATAGCTTAGAATGAACTTACCCCTCACAATTCATAGCTTAAAACGATGTAGTTTAGCCTTAGGATCATAGGAATTACAGATAAGCCCTTACTAAATTCACAGAGAAAAATTGATTGTCAGTCCCAACGAGGGACTCGACGAGTCGTTACCACTGGGCACGTGATCTCCTGTCGTTAAGTACACTGGCCATGTTTCCTCAAAGGGTCCTCACGAGGGACCTAATGGTTCATCATTGCCGTGGTCACCTCTCATTGCCTTCACTGCCAGAACTCACTTGGGGCTCACCACGGGGCACACCATGACTCGTGGTGCACCTAACGAGTCGTGGTGACTCACCGGTTAGGTGCACTGCCCAATTTCTCCTGCCTTCACCTCATCCTTGACCACGACTAACTCAACGAGTCGTGGGGATGACCACGACTCGTGGTCATGTCCGTGGTGACCCAAAAATATAATTTCCAGCTTAAGTCTCCCACTACACCACATGTCACTCAATGACTGGTGGTCAACCTGACGGGTCACAGGACGACTCATTCTGTAACCTGGTGCAAAAAATTCTGTTTTCTCAGTTTCAACTCTCGGGTCTGATCTTTAAGATTTTGGAGTATAATAGGTACTGGTTAGAAGGGAAAAAGAATGTGGCAGAGGAAGTAGTACATTTCTATCTTAAACAGTTCACACAAGGAGGCTGCAGAATACAACTTATTGAAACATATCCCAAAATTGGTGTCTATGGATGAGAATGAAGAGCTCAGCAAAGATCCAACTATGGAAGAGGTCAGAATAGCAGTATTTGTACTAAATGGAGATAGCACAAGTGGACTTGATGGATTATCTGGGTGTTTTTATCATAAATATTGGGAGATTGTGAACATAGATGTGTTGAGAATTATTTAGGAGTTCTTCAAAGTAAATACATTACCAAAATCAATCATACACACTAATTTGGTACTTTTACCAAAGAAGAATGATATGCAGACTTTCTATGATTTAAGGCCAATCAGCCTAAGTAACTTCATCAACAAAATCATTTCTAGGGTGGTACATGGAAGATTAGAGAAGCTACTACCTAACTAATTTCTCCTTAACAAACAGGATTTGTAAAAGGGAGAAGCATAATTGAGAATGTGTTGTTAAACCAGGAAATTGTTACTGACTTGAGAATGAGAGAGAAACATGCTAATGTTGTAATCACGCTTGATATGGCCAAGGCTTATGATAAGATTTCATGGATTTAACTTACCAAGGGTGTTGAGAAAAATGGGTTTTTCAGAGATTTTCATAGACATGATTTAGATACTTGTAGGAAATAACTGGTATTCTATACTGCTAAATGAAAAGGCACATGGATTTTTTCATTCTACTAGAGGAGTGAAGCAGGGAGATCCTCTATCCCTTTCCCTTTTCATTCTATCTGCTGAAGTAATGTCTAGGGCTTTAATGGTTCTATTTTGATGAAGGTTTATATGTTGTATATGGGATGCTTAAGTGGAGTGCAAAGATAAATCACTTGGCCTATGCTGATGACACAATTATTTTTGCAGTAGCATATGAAGCATCACTGCAAATGATTATGAAAACATTGCATCATTATGAGGTTCAATCTGGACAGCAGATTAACAAGGCCAAAAGTGCTTTCGTTATGCACACCAACACACAGAACTCACTGGTGCAATTGGTGAAGCAATGCACAAGGATGGACAGAGGGCAGTTTCCTATGACATACTTAGGATGTTCTACCACTCACACTAGGAAGAGGAAATGTCATTATACAGAACTACTTAAAAAGTTGAAAGATAAGTTGCAAGCCTGGAACGGCAAACTACTGTCTTATGATAGAAAAGTAGTTTTGATTACCAGTGTTCTCCAAAGTGTGCCAATACTTATCCTATCAGCCATTGCTCATCCTAAATATGTTTTGATTTAAATTCACAAGATATTTGCCAAATTTTACTAGAGCAATAAGGAAGATGGGAAGAGCGGACACTGGTCATCTTGGGAGAAGGTTATTCTACCAAAGTAGAAGGAGGATTGGGGTTTAGGTCCATGTCTGATGTGTCCAAAGCTATGTCAGCTAAGTTGTGGTAGAAATTTAGGAAAGGAAAATCACTATGGACTGATTTCATATGGAATAAATATTGCAAAAAGGTTATTCCACACTGGTAAAGTGGAAGGGGGGATCTCAATTATGGAAAAAAAATACTGGGGAATAGAAGTGTGCTAGATAATGTTATATGGTGGGAACCCATGGGTGGAACTTCAAATAGTTGGTTTAATAATTGGACACAGTTAGGTCCAACTTTGCTACAGGCATTAGAGGGCATCATGATTGATGAATCAATAAAATATCTAACGGAAGTGATGCAAGAAGGACAGTGGGACTGCTCAGAACTGCAACAGTTACTCCTTCGCTACTTAGTGAATCAGATTCTGGAAAAGGTGGGTAATTTGCAATGAACTGATCAATATGATAGACCATGGTGGGTGCTAATAGGGACAGGACAGTTCACTATCAGTAATTCCTAGAATCTGTTGAGGCACAGGGACAACATACAGCCATAATATGAAAAAATATGAACTAATTAAGGGTTTACCTTTCAAAATTTCTTTCTTTTTATGGAGGTTGTGGAAAGCTGAAGTATCTATTGATGAAGTGTTAACCAAAATGGGATTTTTAGTTATGTCAAGATGTGTATGCTACTCAAATCCCAAGCAGAAAACTATGGAGCATCTATTTCTCACGGGGGATATGGCTTCAAGAATATGGAACTATGTCATAAGAGTTTCTGGAATGCAAGGCCCATTCATACAATTGAAGCAAACAATCTATAAATGGTGGAATGTAAAAGGAAATGGTCAGTTGAAAGCCTTATCACCCCAACAGTTGTGTTATGGCATACTTGGAAATGAAGGAATTCAATTATTCATGAGGGTACATATTCATACAATAGGGTTATTAATGAAATCACCAGAACTTTGTACCAGTATACTAGGTAGAGGTTTCCTAAACTGGGGGATATTCCATACTCTTGGCCTCAGCTGATAGAGTACTTCAAAAATCACAGGATAACTATAAGGTGTACAAGGGTGTATTGGAGACTTCCTAAATCAGGCTGGTTTAAATGCAATACTAATAGAGCATCCAAAGGGAATCCCAACCCAAGTTCAATGGCCTTCTGTGTCAGGAATAAGCTAAGAGATATTTTGTGTGTTATGGGTAGAAGGTTACACAATGGAAGAAGGCCGAGGTTGTTGCAATTAAGTTTCGCTTGGAGTTTCGTATTTTGCACCAGTGTATACCAGTGGTAATAGAAAAAAATTCCCTGATCATGAAGAATATTCTAGTAGGAAGTTGGAAGGTGCCTTGGAGTATTGCAATGGAAGTTTAGACATTGAGGAGTTAAGAAGAGACAAGCAAGTCCAGTTCTGTCATGTCATGAGGGAAGGGAACAGATTGGCTAATTATTTTACTAACTTAGTTTTTGATTTTGTAGGTAAACAAATTTTCAATAATCTCCAAGAGGTGCCAAGTGCAGGAAGAAGTATAATTAACTCAGATAAATCCCAAATTTCTTACATTAGAAATAGTTCATCTTAGCTCAGAGAGAAGCAAGGAAACTAGGATGGTCAATTCAGATTCATATCTCTTTGATTTTTCAGTTTAAAGGTTCTTAATATTGTAAATATCTCAAGTTTGATGGATTTAGAATTATTCTAGAAAAACATACAGATAGTTAGGATGCCTAAACAATGTTCAGTTCGACCTAAAATCTATTGCGCCTGGTGATAGCTTGAGGTGTCTCTAAATGGACTTAGATCAAGGCATCCAAACTCAAAGTATGGAGAGCGGATAATTTCTAATCTACAAAGGCATGCGATATGTTAAGTGAGTATTTTTTTTCGAGATAATTGTTACACCCCGTAAGTTCCTCTCATTTAACCAATGCTTCGTAAGTATGTCGAGGGTTTTAGAGTACGACACATATTAAAAAAGGCTTGGTGAGTGAATGGACGAGTACGGCATTGAGTGAGTAGGAGGCCGAGGCCCGAGGCAGGGTTCCCCAGCGCCGCGTCGTGCCAAACCCAAGGCGCAAGGGTCGGCGCATCGCGCCTCTTCCTCAAAGCGATTGACGGCACATCGCGCCCATGTTTTGGCGCTACGGGCGGCGCGCCGCACCCCACCCTGCCACCGTCCTATTACTATATAAAGCCCCTCCTTAATGATTTAAATCATTCTTCAATACCTCCCTCGGACAGAATAGAGAGAAACCGTAGGTTTTGAGCATTTTTCATCAAATTATGCTATCAAACTCCATCAAAATGCAAATTAACTTTGGATAACAAGTTCTATACCTATGGGAAGCATCTTTGGGGAGATATTTCTTGAAAATTCACCCGGTACACTGGAACCCTGCCAAGTAAAGATTGTCGGAATTACTTCAAATTGGATTCTAAATGGCCAGAGGCAATAGGTAAGAATTTCTCCCTTATAAACTCTCGAGAAATTGTAAGTTTTTGGCAGGATGAAATGAAGTTGAAATTATAGTTAACACTATTGAAAATATATTGTTATTGGTCGTTCTTATTGTTGAAAATAGTCGTATTTTCTCAGTGTAAAGGCGGAAATTAAGTGGAGTTACTAGCTTTAGGTGGAGAATTTTGTAATGAATGAAAGTCGGCATTCGAGGTATGTTAAGGCTTATTCTTTCTACAAGTTATTCTCGTCGTATAATGATACGACTTATGCTTTTGAACGTAGATAATAATTTCAGGTGTGGTATTAGTTGCTGCTTATAGATATTACTTATATAAATGTTATTATTGAGAATAGATTGTAGCATCCCTCATCGGGAAAGAGCAGGTTAGGTGTGAAATACACTAGAAGCATTATAGTAAGCCCTCCATCCTTCTGTTCACTATGCAGTAGGAATCTGACATGTTGCTGCCATGCCAAGGCCTTAGAAACTTAGGGTTAGTTGTTGGGTCTGTTTCAGTAAATTGGGTAACATAGGACATAGACGGGTGATATAACTTGCAGTTTGACGCTTGGATAGATAGTGACGCTCAACCCGAGGCCGTCGGCGTACCTTCATGCCTCTAGGGCCATAATTGAACTAGATAGTCCTACCCTAGAGTAAGCAGCACCAAGGTTACCGATGGAAAAGGTGATAGTCTATTATATAGTTAGCCATCGCTAGTGATTATTAGCCGCAGTCGACTTAGTACCACACATACGGGTCGCCTGGGGGATCACTCTAGTCATATGAGTCAGATAGACCCGTGGATACCCTACAGAGGGAATCTTATCAATAGTTGAATGCGGGGCCAACACCCCAACCTACTCTTATAACATACTCAGGTACAGGTTGTCGTGAGTGGCTAAGTCTAGATAGACTTACCTACGAAGTTAAGAATCATCCAGCAAAGACATATGGAATCTGAACAGACCAAGTTGAGGTCTAAGGGACTAGAACCATGTTAGTACAGTATTAACCTCAGACTAAGAATTATAGAAAGCTGTCTGTGGAAGATTAGGGACTGACTGCTCAAAAGCATGTCTAATTAGTAGCAGCTCCACAGTTATCCAAGCAAAGGAACTAAGTAATTAGTCATCTGCGAGTATTGTTTAGGCCACTCCAGACCTTGCCCTATTATACCTAGACCATTAGAGATCATGATCACTATCAGGATCCTCTGTTTAGATATTAGGCATACAGGGTATGCCCATTGGCAGTTATACATACTATTCTAGGGAAGAGTAGCGGTCGCATTAGGCCTTAAGAGCTAGATATTCCTTTTGAGTGGCTAGTTTGAGATCAGAGTGCAGTATATCAGTTGGGATTAACCCCACCTAGGATAGCCTTCCGTTGACCAACTTTAGGGTTGCTAACTATGTCATCACCTACGGGACTATTGATCTCTCAGAGGAGCTATATGATAATTTTATCACGTATAGGGCTATTGATCGCTCCAAGGAGCTATATAATGTCAGACGGGACCATATTCAGGCCAAGCCCTTATTGCGGTCCATTTCATGGATGGACTATTATTTTATGTTGTAGGCATTACTGACCCCCATCGAGCTTGGTGCCCAGAGTGCAGTTACAGGAGCCCACCGAGCTCAGACGCTATTACAAGAGTCCAACGGGCTCAGATGCGGACTCAAAAGTCAGATAGGTTGGGTATAGCACTAGTAGAATCATAGAAACCTGGATAGGGGTATATAGATTGAGGTGTACTTGTCAGGGCTTATGGGGCCCCGGTAGGTTATTTCTGTGTTGCTTGCACCTTCTAGGCTTATGGGGCCAGGTTAGGTTCTTCTTTGTACACTTATTTGCTAGCTATAGCCTATGAATGTATAGTTGTAACAGTTTCAGCGCATATACGTGTAGTGTTTTAGTAGATGCGGGTTATGGATAAGAAAGCTTATAGGTGAACTTCTGCCCCTTCTTATTATTTACTTCTAGTTCTTCATCTGCTTCTATCCAATCTTATTTACTGCCTACATATTCAGTACATAGTTTACTAATGCCCAACTATGGGGCACTACATACTTGCCTGCAGGTTTAGACAGACAGGTTTCAGGATCTCCTAGCAGCTATTCAGAGTCAGCAGATTGGCCAGATCCTTTCATTCAGAGTTGCCAGGTGGTAGAGGTTTATTTGTCTTTCATTTGTATAGCATTTGGGTAGGCCAGGGCCCTGTCCCAACCAATATTTTCACTCCTAGAGGCTCGAAGACTACAGTTTTCAGTTAGTTGGTTATTGTTGGTTGTATGGGGCTCATGTATGTCTTATTTCATGTGTTGGCTGCCTGGGGCCTAGTATAGCTGCTCATTTTCCTTTCCGTTATAACTAAACAGTATGGTGGTCTTGTCGACCCGCATAGGATCCCTATTAATGTTATGTTGGTTGGGTTAGCTGTTTTCTTTTATAGGTGTTGTGTGGCCTTGTCGGTCCGGTCCTGTGTTTATAGCCGAGATATAGTAGTTTGTTTTTTGATTTTGAGTAGCTAGTAGGCACCAGAGGTGCCTATGCCCAGCTAGGTCAGCCCAGATTCTAGTATGGCATGAGGTGCCAGTCATGTCTCCCAAGGTGGGGCATGACAAACTTGGTATCAGAGCAGGTCGTATCCAGGAAGTCTGCAAGCCTTGTCTAGTAGAGTCTTGTTTATAAATGTGTTATGCACCACATTCTATAAATAGGAGGCTATGAGGCATGATAGTATGGTTACCGCTCCTTCTTTTCAGATCGTGCTATAGAGCTGAGTTGTATAGGGGTGAACCCCTAAGCTTTGATTGTTATGTTTGTCTAGAGTAATATCTAATATAAGATAGACTCCTGCCAGCCGCAAGTTAGCTGCAGCAACAGGAGAAGGTACCGATGAGGGGCCACAGCTGGGAGACAATCAACCTGAAGGCGGAAGCAGACGTTTTTCTAGTCTCCCCAACATTCTCCTATGGCACCAGAACCTCATAAGATAATAAATATGCTAGTACCGTCCCTAGTTTTCCCTATAGCCTCAGAATAGAAGATTAGGAGTATAATATATATATATATATATAGGTTGGCTTACTTAGTCGACATCTAGAATTAGACAGGGACGACGGTTAACGTTGGATTACCTGAAATACACGAACGATTGTGCAAGGTTTGTACCTCCAACCTTTAGAATCATTGAATCTCGTGCCTTAGTCCGCTGTAGAATAATGGTCATTTCCCATTTCTTTGTTTGTTCTTTCAGTACGACAGAAATCGTGAGTATCAACGTCATGTTGTTTAGAATAAATACTAAAGGAGGCTGGAATTGTTGATCCTGAGAAAGATTAGAAAATGGTTTATACCCTTAGTGTTTGCACAGTTACTTAGACCCTCACGGTAGTAAATCAGGAGGGCAAATAAGATTGCCAGTAGCACTCAAGTACGTGTGAGAATCCATAAGCGATAAACCCTCAGCAATAGTAAAGCTCAGGTCAGAAATAGGCTGATTCTGCTGCAGTATGATAATGACGGTAGAATATACCTGCAGAATAATGGCTATGGCCCTAGTTGGTTATGTCAAAGAATAGAGAGATACTATGAACGAAATTGGCCCGAGTGCGTGTCAGAACGATACAGGTTAGCAGACTTGGTCAGTAATATCTTTGATAGTATGAGGCAAACGGCATAAACCCCAGATCTCAACCTATGGAAGTAAGGGGGAAGGCACGAGTATCTAACTCTGGAGGAAAACAGAATCACCCCTAGGTTGAAGTAGGTCGATAGAGTATGGGACCACCGCTGAATGTCGAGAACTAAGCATCGGGCTTACAGTTAAGGGATAGTTAGGTTGTAACCTAGAGTACCGCAATACTACCACCAGTTGTGGAGGTAAAGGAGTGACGGCACGAAGACCCTAACCTAGTACAGCCTAGAGACAAGGCCCAACAGGGAGTCGTCGGCCCTTGAGGTAATAAGGTATGGGGCATGAGACCCAGAGGTCGGCTCTACATTCCAAATGTGGCAGGACTCTGTTAGTAGATTATAGTATCCCCCTCCATCCAGAGTTGGATGAAATGCATCAAGTTGGGGAAAAAAAGAGACAAACTGATAGCAGGGGAAGGAGAAAGGTCTTGTTGAGTCATAGCACAGAGCTCCAATAACCATCCAGGGAAGGCTGGACAGCAGGAATCGAGCAGGCTAATTTAGGAGATGGTCATGCCTGTAAGGGGAGTGAAGGGTAGTCAATATAAATATAGTTATAGAGTTACCTCGTATCAGATATGGATTGACGTTATTAAGTCAGTATAGGAAGGCTAATGAGATCAACTCATGTCTCGCCAGATGGAATTATGTTTCAGCTAAAGCTTATGCCGAGTTAAATGTTTAAGAAATAGTCTGGCTACGTGGAGCCCCAGTGTCTAATAAACTTTAATAGAGAGGCTCAATTCCCAGCTAGGATCTGGGAAGCCGTTGGAATAGATTTGGGCGTATGTTAGCTTAGGTACGGCTTCTCGTCCCCAAACAAATATCCCAGCAGAGCACACAACTCAGACGTCGGAGGTCTATTATGGGTGGAAATGGAGGCCCCTAAATTATGACCTGAAGTAGATAAATTAAGCGTAGTTAAACTGGGCATACTAATACATCATCTAAACGAAGAAAGTTAATCCTTTCAAGAAGGATGTACCGGCAGCCCAAGGTTATCAAAAGTCCTACCTTAACGTACGGCGTAGGGAGTTAAGATTGAAGCAGCAATTGGATATTCCTAAAAACTTCACCAATGAAGGGCGCCGTGGAATCTAATAAGAAGGGAAACCCAACCCAAGATTCATTAGGCCTTACTGGATCCTCCAAAAGATTGGCCAAGTGGCCTATGAGATAGAGTTACCTTCGGGGCTAGGATTTGTTCATAAACACTACGTAAGCACATAGAAGGCCTTGTTTTAGATTAATTTAATTGAGGATGTTCAAGGTACAGAAGCACTGCTCCACAGAGAGACTCTAATAGTTACAAGAGCCATCTTGGGAACCAAAGTCATAGCTTATTAGGGTATCACGGGGGGGACAGAAATATAGAAAAAATGAATTGAAAAACTATGAATGGTGCGACTACGATGATCATATACAGCCTCAGACAATTCGAGTTAAAGCAACATCTCAGATGCTATACAGTTGATTTTGGTTACCATTATTATCAGTTGTTTACCTATATGTGGCAGACCTATGTTTCAGTTGAAAGTAGCATCCTGTGAGACGCCTGTGTTGGACTTTTCTACGTTTCAGGTTCTCTGGATAGTCCACACTACAGAGGAGACTCTGTAGAAATTTTTCTGGCATTAACTAAAAGAGCTGAGTCTTTTAAGCTTGAAAATTACATTCAAGGATGAATGTTCCTAAGGGGGAAAGGATGTTACACCCCGTAAGTTTCTATCGTTTAACCAATGCGTTCGTACGTATGTCGAGGGTTTTAGAGTACAACACATATGGAAAAAGGCTCGTGAAATGAATAGACAAATACGGCATTGAGCGAGTAGGAGACTGAGGCCCGAGGCAAGGCGCTACGTCGCACCACACCCATGGTGCAAGGGTCGGCACGTCGCACCTCCTCCTCAGCGCGATCAGTGGCACGTCGTGCTCATGTTTTGGCGCTACGGGCTTCGTATCACGCACCACCCTGCCTCCATCCTATTGTTATATAAAGCCCCTCCTCAATGATTTAAATCATTCTTCAATACCTCCCTCGGACAAAATAGAGAGAAAATGTAGGTTTTGAGCATTTTTCGTCAAATTACGCTACCAAACTCCATCAAAATGCAAATTAACTTCGGATAACAAGTTCTAGGAGTACGTAAAGCATCTATGCAGAGTTATTTCTTGAAAATTCACCCGGTACATCGAAACCCCGCCGAGTAAAGATTGTCGAAATTACTTCAGATTGGATTCTAAACGGCCACAGGCAATAGGTAAGCATTTCTCTCTTCTAATCTCTCAAGAAATTGTAAGTTTTCGGCCAAATGAAACGAAGTTGAAATTATAGTTAACACTATTGAAAAGATATTGTTATTGGCCATTCTTATTGGTGAACATAGTTGTATTCTCTCAGTGTAAAGGCGGCAATTAAGTGGAGTTACTGGCTTCAGGTGGAGAATGGTGTAATGAACGAAAGTCCGCATTCGAGGTATATTAAGGCTTATTATTTCGGCAAGTTATTCTCGTTGTATAATAATACGACTTATGCTTTTGAACGTAGATAACAATTCCATGTGTGGTATTAGTTGTTGCTTGTAGATAATGCTTATATATATGTTGTGGTTAGCCGTTAGAAAACGTATTGAGAATAGATTGTATCATCCCTTATGGGAAAGAGCAGGTTAGGTGTGACATACACTAGAAGCGTTATCGTAAGCCCTCCGTCCTTCTGTCCACTGTGTAGTAGAAATCTGAAATGTTGCTGCCATGCCAAGGCCTTAGAAAATTAGGGTTAGCTGTTGGGCCTATTTCAGTAAATTGGGTAGCATAGGGCGTAGACGGGCGATATAACTTGCAGTTTGATACTTGGATAGATAGTGATGTTCGCCCGAGGCTGTTGGTGTACCTTCGTGCCTCTAGGGCCAGAATTTGAACTAGATAGTCCTACTCTAGAGTCAGCACCACCAAGGTTGCAGGTGGAAAAGGTGACAACCTATTATATAGTTAGCCACCGCTAGTGATTATTAGCTGCAGTCGACTTAGTGCCACACATACGGGTCGCCCAGGGGATCACTCTAGTCATACGCGTCAGATAGACCCGTGGATACCCTACAAAGGGAACCTTATTAGTAGTTGAATGCGAGGCCAATGCCCCAACATATTCTTATAGGATACTCAGGTACAGGTTGCCGTGAGTGGCTAAGTCCAGATAGACTTACCTACCAAGTTAAGAATCGTCTAGCAAAGGCATATGGAATTTGAACAGAACAAGTTGAGATCTAAGGGACTCGAACCATGTTAGTACAGTATTACCTTCAGACTAAGAATTATAGTAAGTTGTTTGTGGAAGATTAGGGGTTGACTGCTCAGAAGCATGTCTGATCAGTAGCAGCTCCATAGTTACCCAAGCAAAGGAACTAAGTAATTGGTCGTCTACGACCTTATAGTTCGCTTATGAGCTATCGTTGTCCTAACATGACCTTCAGAGTATTGTTTAGGCCATTCCAGACCTCGCCCTATTCTGTCTAGACCATTAGAGATCCTGATCACTATCAGGATCCTCTGATCAGATATAAGACACACAGGGTGTTCCCGTTGCTAGTCATACAGACTATTTTAAGGGCGAGTAGCTATCGCATTAGGCCTTAAGAACCAGATATGCCTTTTGAGTGGCTAGTTTGAGATCAGAGTGTAGTATATCGATTGGGATTAACCCCACCTAGGACAACCTTCCGTTGACCAACTTCAGGGTTGATAACTATGTCATCGCCTACGGGGCTATTTATCGCTCAGAGGAGCTATATGATAATGTTATCGCCTATGGGGCTATTGATCACTCCAAGGAGATATATAATGTCCAACGGGACTATATTCAGGCCAAGGCCTTATTGCAGTCCATTCCATGGCTGGACTATTATTTTATGTCGTATCGGCATCATTGAACCTTAATGAGCCTGGTGCCCGGGGTGCAGTTACAGGAACCCACTAGGCTCAGACACAGTTACAGAAGTCCAGCAGGCTCAGATGCGGACCCAGAAGCCAAGTAGGTTGGCTATAGCACCAGTAGAATCATAGAAACCTGGATATGGATATATAGATTGAAGTGTACTTGTCAGGGCTTATGAGGGCCCCGGTAGGTTAATTCTGTGTTTCTTGGACCTTCCAGGATTATGGGGGCTAGGTTAGGTTTTTGTTTGTACACTTGCTCTAGCTATAGCCTATGAATGTATAGTTGTACATTTTTAGCTCATATACTTGTAGTGTTTTACTAGATGCAGGTTATGGATAAGAAATCTTACAGGTAAACTTCTGCCCCTTCTTATTGTTTACTTCCAGTTCTTCATCAGCTTCCATCCAGTCTTATTTACTGTCTTACATATTCAGTACATATTATACTGACGCCCAACTATGGGGCGCTACATACTTGCCTGCAGGTTTATACAGACAGGTTTCAGGATCTCCTAGCAGCTATTCAGAGTCAGCAGATTTACCAACTCCTTTCATTCGGAGTTGCCAGGTGGTAGAGGTTTATTTGTCTTTCATTTGTATAACATTTGGGTAGGCCGGGGCCCTGTCCTGACCAATATTTTCACTCCTACAGGCTTGGAGACTACAGTCTTCAATTAGTTGGTTATTGTTGGTCGTGTGGTGCTCATGTATGTCTTATTTCATGTGTTGGCCGCGTGGTGCCTAGTATAGCTGCTCATTTTCCTTTCCGTTATAACTAGACAGCATGGTGGTCTTGTCGACCCGCATAGGATCCCTATTAATTTTATGTTGGTTGGGTTCGCTGTTTTCTTTTACAGGTGTTGCGTGGGCTTGTCGGCCCAGGGCTGTATTTATAGCAGTTTGTTTTTTTGATTTTAAGTAGCTAGAAAAAAATCAGTTAATTATATATATAATACTTAAAATATCACTCAACCGATCAAATACCTATTTTACTCTTCAAGTTATCAACATTTATCGTTTTTTAGACAATCTTAAAGCCTGAAGCTGGGATAATGAGCACCATATTTAAATGAAAGTGAAATTAGTTATGTCAAGGTCAAAAAGTCTCTTTTATTTTTTCTTTTTCTTATATGATTTCTCATTCTTCAATTTCTTTTGAATTTTCTTAAAGGTTGTAGAGTGTCTCAATTGATACTTTATGAGTGCGCATAGAGTGTAACGGCTCCTTACGGGTCGCCTCCTAATTAATTACTGCTATTCTAAATAATCGAACGGGTAATAAACGTGCAGTTTTTGGAAGCACTATGTAATATTCGTCAACTTCAATTATTTTTTCTTCACCGTCTCCTTTCATGCATGGTATACTAACAGAAAATATCTCAAGACCCTCTATTAACAACTAATAATTCACTCAGAGTTTCCCTTAGAAGCATCTTTTTGTATAGAATCCTTTATCCCAGTTTCTTTTCGTAACGACTTCTTAATATGACTCTAGATATAATTACAGGAACCTCGCTACTCTTTCTCCTGTTGATCGACTTGACTTCTCTTCAGTAGTAATTTGACTCCACATAACACCTTCTTACTTTGATCATGTGTTTGATATAGTGTTACCCATACAAGTACTACCTTCGATCCAAAAGTTAGTTGTTTAAAATTTTTGACATTGTAAAATTAAGAAGTCATTTATCACTTCTTTTAAAAAGAAAAAATACGTCCTTTCTCTTAAGTTGGTGGAGTATTAATTGAATGAAATATTTAAAAAGAGATAAAAGGGTAATTTAGAAAAATACTTCTTATTTTTAAGGTTGGATGTCCAAAAATTTAAGAAAAAACTAGCATATATTTTTTATTATTGGGCGTGGTCAGTAATTAATGCTGATAGGAGTCAATGTCGTTAAAAGAGCAACAGCAAGTTAGATGGACGACCAATTTTGCATAGATTGAATCGATTGCATAGAGATGAAAAAAGGCCATGTGTTCAGTGAAAGAGGTCATGTGAAGTTTAGGGTTTTTGCATGTGTGTCCAAGGTCCTCTTTTCACACCCTTAAATCCGCAATAAGACACGCTTTCTCTTGCGTGTGTAGTTTCTTACTCAACCCCATTTTATGTCCTCTTCCAAATACACACACATATATGCTCTAGATATACTCTACAAAAATTTGGTATATGACTAACTTGTGCTCATGTTTGTCCTTATTTGCCAAGTGAAAAAAAAAAATGAAAATGATACCATGTGAGTAGAGTTAAACATAAAACCATAACCAAAGTTTACTTATGGTTGGTGCTTGTGGTCGTTTAGTTTAATGATAACGCCAAGTGTTACTTGTGTGTGACGATTCAAAATCGTAGGGCATGATCGGCAATTTAGAGTCACTTCCCCAAGCGTACCATTTTCTCTATCAACACATTCATAAAGTAGAATCATTAAAATGTGAGTGACTAAGTCAATAGTTCAAATAAAATAAACAATGTAAATTCAACAAAAATATAATAATACTTATCTAACAAGTCACTCGTATCCGAAATAGACCGTCAATGAGCATTACTAGAATCTAAAAATACAAAAGCTGGGTATAATAACCCAAAATATATAGAAAGAAAATATAGCTTCATATGTCACCGCGACTAATGTGATTGGCTCACCTCAGCTGAATTCTAATAGAAAATGGAACAAGATTAAAGTCGATTAATAACTGCACTAGTAGAATAATCTGCATGAAGCAAAAAATAAACAAAGATGAACCTATAGCCCAGCAAAATCATTAACACACCCCTCTGTCATATTCCGTAGATTAAGTCTTCAAAATGATACATGAAGAAAACATCAACTTGTAATTAAATACATGAATGGGTTACTTATGAGTTTGGGAGTCCAATTCTATAGTTAAATTTTTATTTTGACTTCAAATGTTAGGTCAAATCTTATAATTACCTTGTTTGACATTTGATTTAGACCAAATTCTGCCAATTTAGGCATTCAAAACTCATGATTTCAAATATATAACCCTAAATCAAGTATAATATATTAATCACCATAAGAGGTTAAGAAATCAATACCTCAATGATTCAAGCTGATATTTGCCCCTTGGATTCACCCCTCTCGTGCTCCCTCTTTTAAAAATGGTAAAGCCGATAAAGCAAAGGCTTTAGGCCTCAAATTTTTGGAGCCCCTTTTTCAATAATCATACGTTTAGAAATTGATTTTTTTTAAAAAAAAAAAGTATTTTAAATTAAAAAGTACAATTTTGAACTAAAATAAACTAAAACTTCAAAATAGATTTGAAGAATTCGAAGCATACGAAAAATAGTTTTGATTTTTTATTTAGTGATAAGAAAAAATTGAAATCATTAGGCGATAGAAATATAAAAAAACATTATATTAACCACAAAAGTTTCTTAAGAAACATAATGCTACTCAGATATTAATAGTTTAGACTTATTTTTAAATTAAAAATGTTAAGAAAATACAAATAATAGATAATATAATTTACTCAATCAACTTTTTAAAAAATTAATTACTTTCAAATACATATATATATATATATATATATATATATATATATATATATATATATATATATATATATATATATATTGATTACAGAATAATGTTAACAATTCTTATAACAATTGCATTTTCATAAAGAAGTTTTTGAAATTAAATTTGATAAAATCTTACTTTAAGAAATATACTTCAAATAAAAATTTATAGAAATTATTTTTCAAAAATATTTTAAGGCCTCTTGTTAAGATTTGATTTTAGGATAGCAAATTTGTTGAATAGCCCCTACCTCCAATTAACCCTTCGTGATCCCGATATTTAATTTCACGATTGGGATGCACCTAACACCAACAAAAAATTCTACAGTTTTTGCAAGATTCAAATGTGCGGAAACCCTCCGATCCCTTGGGTCCCCCCCCCCCCCCCCCCCGCAACCTCCCCAACCCCCCACGACCATCCAGACTAGTGTCAAATAAGTATAAAACTTACTTAGTAATGGTCACTATGGGTGTGTTCAGTACGAAGAAAAATATTTTTCTATTTTCACATAATTGGTTGGTCAAAATTTTAAAAGATATTTTCTTCAAAAAAAATAAACTCGTTAAAAATAAGAAAAATGACTTTCCTTATTAAATTAGTGAAAACAAGTCAAATTGTCTCTTTCTCACCCTCTCAATCACCCACCCCACCCAACACTCATCACCTATCACCTTATCCCCTCTCATCCTTATAGTTTTCTCTTAAAGTATAAATATTTTTAAAATAATATCTTTTATTTATATATCAAATATATAAAATAATTTATTATTATAAAAGATATTAGTCATGAATAATATTTTCGTTCCTACCAAACACACCCTATATATCATGTTATATAGTCACGGGCCTTTTTAACGGAAATATGGAGCTACCATGCTTTCCGAGTTGCGTATGCCGGGTTAGCAAATGCTTTTTTAATCTGTTAGATGATGATGTTCTTTTCGTTCTATTTATCAATAGTTTTTCTTTTTATTGGACTGTTATACCCATCAATCTGTTCTAAAACATATAAAAGAAAATCAAAAATTATTCAAGAGATTTTTTCTTGTCAAAGATTTTTTGTGGGGTTCACAGTTCCTTTCGAGAAGAGTTACTAAACAGCAAAGCCATAAAATTGCCTGTCTAGCAGGTGTCACTTTTACGATAGTACGTGTAAATTGGAAATATATAGAGGAGCAGGCCAAATTAAGGGACTTCCCCAACAAGAAAGACGAGGGCTACTAACTAAAAGCTGGTGGTTGAAAAGCTAGACAGTTAGTGCTCATTATAAGAAGAGCGAGTGCACGAATTACTCTTTTGGTCGGTGCATCTGAATTTACTACTGCATTGAAGTGTCAATATTTTGTTATCCAAGTTATAATTTGACTAATATAATTTTATTAATTAATTAATAATTTTTAAAATATATAATTATTATTATATTTTTATATTTTAAAATTATTTAAATATTAAAAGTATAGTTGTAAAAAAATGATCAATTATTTTTTGAGTTTTTAAACTCAAAACTATTTTGAAATAAATATATTTAATATATCTACCGAGTAAAAAAATAAAGAGAGTATTAATCAAGGACTCGCTTCTTCCCTTTTTTATATTTTTCTTAATAATTATATGCTCCTACTCCAATTTCAACTTTACGCATGTGAATTCGAAATTCTATCATAATATGTATATAATTTACAGGAATCAAAAGTTAATATTTATATTTACTCAGTGAATTTTTAATACTATAATCATATTTGAGTTAAAACTGCTGAATTTAAATGAATTCATACAAGAACGACGGAAGAGTAAGATTATTAAATTCATTGCTTTAGATCTCAAATGCTAAAAAACCTCAAAATGTCTCAAATACTAAAAATCTCAGAATACTATGTATTATATCACTTTTTTTATTTTTCAAATAAGTGATATTTTAACTTTTTATTTTATTTTAAAATAAGTGGTATTTCATATAATTAAAAAAATATTAATAATGTTTTTCAATTTAACCCTTTTTGAATAAAGAAAATTTTATATAGCTAAAAGAACTACATCTTTTTCAAGATATTTATTAAGGAGTTAATAAAAATACATACTCCCTATGTTTTAAAATAAGTGGTGTTTTAACTTTTTAATTTTATTTTAAAATAAGTGGTGTTTATGTAATCAAGAAGACATGAATGATATTCTTTTAATATTACTCTTATTAAATGGAGAAAGTTTTACATAACTACATAATCAAAATATTGAGTATTAAAGAGTTACATTTTTTTAAAGATATTTATTAAGGATAAATGGGTAAAAGTACATTTTACTTTCTAAAAATGAATAGTTTTCTTAAGGGGTATGTCTAAACTAAAAACGTCACTTATTTTGAAATGGATAAAGTCTTTCTTTCTAGGAATGAATAGAGTTCTTAAAAAGTTTGCCCAAATTAAAAACAACACTTATTTTAAAACAAAAAAATATTATATAAAACCAATATAACTGATGTTATTATAACAAAAATATAGGATTTTAAATTTTAATATTTTTTTATTAGTTGATATTATACAGATGAGTGAGTAAACAACTTATATTTTAACTTATATTTCTCGATGTCATCAACTGATATATATACCTTTCCATTGGCTGTTTGATTCTTGTGTTAAAAGTCTTGATCAATTTAAAGTTGTGCCATATAAAATCTATTTAAGGAAAAAGCATTTTTTAATAGAAATTTTTCATATTAGAATTTAAATAAAAAATCTCTAATTAAGAATAAAGTGATCCTATCTATTTCACCACAATCCTTATATATATATATATTATATATAAAGCATTTTTAATAGAATATGTATATGCATATATATAAAGCATTTTTAATAGAATTTTTTTCATATTAAAACTTGAATATAAAATCTCTAATTAAGAATAAAGAGACTCTATTCATTTCACCACAATCCTATATATATATTAAAATTTTCATGTTTCTGATAATTTCAACTCAATTTCTTTGAATAAGCTTTTTTTTTTTTGGTCATGTTTGATATATCCATATATCAAAAAGAATGATTTTAGGGTCTCACTAATGCATAGATTTTATTAAATAAGTTTAAATCAGAGGCATTTAAATATAATTTGGTTTTAGACTATCAACTCCAATAAGCTGCCCTTGAACCCACAAAAAATTATTTAACATATACCCTTCTTCTAATGATGGAATCTATCTATTGTATTAAAACACATTTTGGAAGGTTAATTGAATTTTTTATTCTACGACTTTATAATAAATAAAATAATTATTTATTTTTTTTAATAATTATTATTTTAATATTTAAAAAACTTTAAAATTCATTAAATTATAATTATAAAATTTTTACTTATTTATAAGATGGAAAAACTTTTAATATTTAATATTTTAAAATTGATTAAATTTTTGCTTCTTAAATTTTTTTTTATTTGAAGGACATTAAAAGTCATAATATTTAAGACTTTAAAATTAATTAAAATTTTATTAACTTGTAGAAATTCTTTCACTAAACTAATTAATTATCCATCATAATTTTTTTAACTGAAGATATGAAAAAATAAATTAAAGAGTATTAACTTCATTTGCATTAATACACGAAATTCCTCCTCCTTCTTCTTTTTCTTCTTCTTTAATTTTTAAAGTTTGTATAATCGAAGAAAGAAAGAAAATATAGAAACACAACATACTTTGATTGTTTCAATTAATCGAGTATTCTTGTTATTTCACTCTCTTTGATTAAATCTACATTATTTCTTCTATTTCTATCCATGTGAAGGTGTTTGATTAGACGCAAAGATTAAGATACAAAGAAACTTTTCTGAGCTGAAATCATCTCATAAAGGATAAAATAAAAAATTTAACATTAAGTTATTATTAAATATTTAAGGAACGAAATAATCATTTAAAATAAAGTTCACAATGAAAAAATAAATTATTTAATTATTTTTTTAACATTTAAAATTTTAAAATTAATTAAATTTTATGTACTAATCCTTTCTTTTTTGAAATATATTTAAAAAATTTAATATTTAAACATTTAAAAGCGATTAGAATTTTACCTTTTAATAAATAATTACACTTTGAATAAAATTATACTTGTAATACAAGCAATATCATGTTTAGGTATTTTAAAAATACAATTAAAAAAGGACAACCCAGTGCATAAAATATTCTACATTAACAGGATTCGGAAGACGGTCGCACCTAAAGAAGTATGATATAGATAATCTACCCTAATTGCAAGCATTTATGGTTGTTTTCACTAATTTTGATGAGTCTTTTTTAGTTTGGTGGCATAATAATTTCTTAATGACCAATTATAAATAAATAATGCATTTGTAATATGATATTTATTAGTGCCAAAATAAGTCAGTAACAAAATTACAGTATGATTTTATAAGTGCTAATTGTTTGAATGAATAACTTATAGTATATATTCTTACTATATAACTTTATATTCGATGCGTATTCATAATGATAATATTGATATTAAATAATAATATATAGTAATATAAATTTTGTAATTACAAAACATGAAATATAATATATGGATTTAAGTGCTCATGTAAAAATAAATGACTTTCCAATCTTTCAATCAAACATTTATTCTACGATGTGTTTATTCAACGAAGCAATATTAGAATCAATCCGGAATCAAAATAGGCCCCAAAAATTAAATAAATATAGAAATAAGTCACTTCTTAAATTTGAAACAGAAATACGCGAAACAGACTGAAAAAATCCGCTATACACCTTGTTTTAATGGCTGAAATTGACGGCGTGAAAGCCCATATAGATCCAATATCTTAATTTTTTTGTTTATTTTACGCTTAATGATATTGAAGTTTCGACTGATTTGAATTGAATGTAAGAAAATTTGTTACGATAACAATATTTCCAATAAAAAAAATTATACATAAAATTTAAACTCAAAATCTTTTAAAATTCTACAACTAAAAAAGCAATTTTCAAGTTGAATTTATCATCTTACATTTTTTCTATTGTGATCAAGACATGAGCAAATTAATTCCATCACAAAACTAATACACTAGATAGTTTTTACCTTGGCACATTTGCTTATGAGTCATTATGATCATAACAGTGGTAAGACAATATAGCGAAACTAAAATTTTCATTAATTTTTTTAAAACATATAATAAAAAAAATTTAAAAATATAATATCTATAAATAATTTTATATACAATATATAATAGAATATAAAGAAAAGCAAAATATTCTATATAGTATGAAAAGCAAAAAAGGCCTTGAATCAATGTGGGGGCAGAATATGGGCATATAACGGATTAGTCCGCTATATAGCGGACTAATTTAGTTCACTATATGGGATTTCACACCGTTAATTTCAGTCGTTAGAAAAAAATGAGTATAGCGGACATTTTTAGTCCGTTAAGCCTATTTCTGTTTCAAATTTAAAAGTGACTTATTTCTGGATTTGTTTAATTTTTGGGACCTATTTTGGTTCCGAATTCTATTAGAACAAATTGAAGAAAAAATAATTGGATTGGATCAAACGCTTAAATATGATCATATATTAATTTAGAATTTTCTTTTAAATTTTTATATTGTTACAGTTACACATCTTTTAAAATATTATTTATGCTATTTCTAAAAATTTATTCTTATTGATATGAGGGACATATGTAAGATGCGTACACTAAGACTATTACTATATTAAAAGCATGAAGATCCTTAGAAATGTTGATTAAACTTTTTTTTCTTCATTAAAAGATTTTATAATAGATAAAATTGTCATTTACTATTTTTCTTAAATAATTATCATTTAATTATTATCTTAATATTTAGGACTTTTTAATTAATTAAAATTATAACTATTAAATCTTTATTTATTTGTAAAAGGCGAGAACTCCTAATATTTATTATTTTAAAATTGACTAAAAGTTTGCTTCTTAAATCATTCCTTATTTGAACTATATCAAAAGTCCCAACATTTGACTTTAAAATCAATTATAATTCTATTAACTTATATCAAATCTTTATTTATTAAATTAACTACTTATCTATCATAAATTTTTAACTCACGGTACTAGAAAATAAATTTAATAGTATAATTTTATTATGCATTAATACATTAAATTCTTCTTCTTCTTCTACAAAAGTTCTATAATTGATTAATATATATATATATATATATATATAGAAACACAATCTACTTTAAATTATTTTAATTAATCGAGTATTTTGTTATTAACTCTCTTTAGTTAAATCGACATTATTTCTTTCATTTTAATTTGTCTGAAAAATATTTGACTAGACACATAGATTAAAAGAGACACGAGCGAAAAAAAATGAGCTGAAATCATCTTATAAAGAGTAAAATGAAAAGTTTAAAATTAAGTTATTACTAAATATTTAAAGTACGAGCCTCATAACAGAATATCATTTATTTTTTTTATTCTTTTAACGACTGAGTTCACACTTAATAAAATAATTATTTTTTAATATTTAGGATTTTAAAATTAACTAAATTTTATATATTAAATCCTTCTTATTTGAAAAATATAGAAAATATTAATATTTACAAATTTAAAAACGATTAAGATTTTATCTTTTAAGAAATAATTATCATTAAACAAAATTGTACTTATAATACAAATCAATCTTATGTTTCGGACTTTTGAAAATATAATTTGAAAAAAGGGCACTTTGGTGTACAAAGCATCCTTCATTAACAGGTTCTGGAGATCAAGGATCACACCCCAAAGAGTGTGATATAGACGGTCTACTCTAATACAAGCATTAGTGGTCATTTTCACTAATTGTGATGAGTCTTTCTTAGATTGAAAGATTAATTGCAAATAAATAAATGTAGCTGTGATATATAATCAATTTATTAGTGCCAAAACAAACCAATAATAACTCACAATATGATTTCGTAAGTGCTAGTTGTTTAAACTAATAACTTATATTATAGTTTTATTATACTATACAACTTTGTATTACAATGTGTCTTCATAATGCTAATAGTGTAGTAATACAAATTTTCTACTAATTAACATAAAATATACATATAATGCATGCATTTAAGTGCTCATATAAAAGAGAACGACTTTTTTTACCTTTCAATTAAACGTTATTTCTATGATATTTTTGTTCATTAAAACAAATACTAGAACAAAGTGAAGTAAGAATACTGGATTTGATCAAACTCTTAAACATAATCATTTATCAATTGTAAATTCATAATTTTCTTTAATTTCTAAATTCTTATATTGTTATACAAATACATCTTTTCAATGTTATTTATGTTATTTTAAATATTTATTCTTATTAATATGAGGGAAATGCACGAGACGGGTACGCTAACACTAATTTAACCTAAATAAACAAACAATTAATATCATTTTTTTACTATCGCTATATTGACACCTTTTGGCAGAGAAAATGATCAAAATAGTCCTTAATGTATGGAGTTTGATTCCATCCGATCCTTAATGTATGAACTTGATGGAAATGGTCCTTAATGTATCATAAATGTGATCATTTTGGTCTCACCTCTATAATTAATAATATCTAATTTTTTTATTTTTTTGGCAGTCAAAATAAAAAGAATAGTTAAACCACAATTAAAAATACAAATAGTAACCGTAAAATCTAAAAGGTCTGCTAATTCAAGAAATGTTCCTTTTCTCGATATAAAAAAATAAACATAAGTTGTCTTTCCTCGTAAAAGTTATGATCATAATTGGTGGACACTATTTTAATAATTTATTTTTATATATTCGAATTTAAAATTTACTATGTACATGAAATTAATGATAATTATCATAAATATTTTAATATTTTATTTTTATACATATAATATATTTAAAATAAAATATCATAACATAATATTTGAATATAACTGTTAAAAAACGATAATTTTATAAAAAATATACTATATTGAATGAGCTACTAATAATATAAAATTCAAATAATCAATCAAATGAGCTATTAAAATACTCCGAACGGTAATAAGTACACATGATTTATGCACGTTTTCAATACAAGGAAACTTAAAAGAGTAAAACTCAACGAGAAAATGATCAAAATGGTCAAACTTGTAGTAGCACATTTGTTAGATTATATTGTTATTATTTATATTTTCAATTGTGATTTAACTATTATATTATTTTAACTGCAAAAAATTTAAATATTATTAATTATAGGGGTGAAAACCAAAATGATCACCTTTTATAATATATTAAAGACCATTTCTATTAAATTCATATATTAAGAATCAAATGGAATCAAACTCCGTGCATTAAAGACCATTTTGATCATTTTCTCCCTTTAGACACATAAGTTACTTTTTATTCTTATATATGTGGTCCAGCTGTTTTTGGACGAGTAGTTGTAGTTTTTCTTAAGTAATTTGATGGTGAAATTTATTTATTTATTTATTTTTTGCACTTCTAAGATTCATCTGTTTTGCGGATTTGGAGATAATTTATTTATATATTAAATTTTATATTGTTTATATTACATTAGATAGTTTTTTTGGTTATATGTTTTTTTTATTTTAAAATAAATAGTGTTTTAAACCCCCGTTTCGCTTTCTTAAAAGCAAGGACCACTACGGGAGGTCAAACCAAGGATCTATGGAAGTGGGGGCTCGTCCCCGATCAATATTGGATCAAACAATAGGGGGCCGTAGCACTGACCTCTTTTTTTTATTGATTCAATACAATAGGGGAAAAGATTGTACAGTTTCCTACCGAGACAAACTCTCAACGGATCCTCCGTTTTATTTTATATTTTATTATAAAATAGGTTGTGTTTCACATTATCAAAAAAATATTAATAATGTATGTTCAATTTTATCTTTATTTAAATAAAGAGAGTATTACATAACTAAAAAATTATTAAAGAGCTACATCTTTTTCAAGGTAGTTATTAAGGATAAGTTAGTAAAAATACATATTACTTTCTTGGAATAAGTAGTTTGCTTACAAGGTGTGTCCAAACTAAAACACCAGTTAATTTTAAATGGACTATAAAATTCAAAATATATTAATATGGTGTTTGGTCAGCTATTTAGAATTCAGTATAATTAATATACAGTAAATTAATTTTTAGGGCACATACATTTTTTTTAATAGTTTTATGACCTTATTACAAGAGTTTTTTATTTTTACTTATAAGAGATCTAAAAGAGGCCAAGAGATTTCTTTTTCTGAAATAATAACTAATACTTATATAATTAATTTTTACATTATTAACACATGCATAATTCTTAGCAGTCACCAAATGACCTCCTCAAATTCATATATATAAAGGAAGAATATGGATGTGATGATGTGACATACTTCAAAAGCCACCATTTCTATTTATCTTTTTTCTCAATTTTTTGACTTTTTTCCTATTTATAACAGCCTAAATTATTTAAGTTTTTTTTCTTATCCATCTCTTTTTCGGTTTAGAAAGCCCAAAAGTCATTCTCATTAAATTAATGATTATTCAATATATATACAATTTATTTTATAAATATTTGATTAGCTTAGTCAATTATTTTTTCTAATATTTAACTCAAGTGTCATCTATTTTGATTAATTCATTGGCAACCGTTTTCTTTTTCATATTTGCTTCCTCTTATTCCTTATTAAGTTATTATTAATAATAATAGCCGTTTATGTTTGTTTTCTTAATTCCCCTAATAAACTCATTGATAATTTTTGGCTTTCTTAATTAATAAAATAAATTAATAATTTTTCTATATAAATGTGAAAACAGAAGGTTGAGGTGATCTCCCACTTTATTTTCTTAGCCCAATTAAATTTTTTTTATTTGTCCAGTGATTTGAGGGAGTAATATTATTATTGTTTCCTGTATTATTACTTCAGTTGTAATATTATTCTGATTTGATTTATTATAGGTTATTCCGTAGAATTTTTGTATGATTGCAATTTTAAATTATTGTAAATTTTCTTTTCTTTTCGAACTAATATGGAAGACCTGAAAGAGGAGAGGACTTAATATACTACCGAGAAAAAAAGAAGTATTTTAATTGAATTAGAGGTTGTGTCTGAAGATTTTTTATTATTATTCTATGTGATTTTTTGTCATTTTAATTTTGAGTTCTTTCTAAATAATATTTATGAGCCAAAATCTAACTACTTCATCAAGAAAAAATAACAAATATAAACACAAAATAATAAACTACCTATTTATAAAAATAAGAAAAATGATGTTTCTCTTCTTTCTATAGAAGTCAAAAAAATTATAGAAATGCAATTCCACGTATAAAAGTTAATAGAAATGTTTAATTACGTTTAAAATTTTCAACGAGGAAAAAAAAATTAATAATTTTGAAATAAAATTATCTGAATTTGAAGACTTGAAATCTCCATTTTAAAATATCTAATTTTGACATCTGAAGAATGACATTATGTAGGCTTTAAAATTACATTTAAATTGTCAATTATATATGAATCACATCATACATGCATTTGAGAACAGGACAAAAGTGATTCTTTTGAAACTTTTCTAAGAACTCAAATAGTTGTATTAATTTGAGTATATAAATTAACTCATACGTTATTATGAATTTTTTCTTTCTTATAGAAAAAATAAATAATATCTAAATTAACAATTATAATAGAGAACTTATCCATGCTTTGCGCGGTTTAATAAATTTGATTAAATTTAAATAATTTTTTATAAATCAAAACAAAAATAATTTATTTATTTATATCCAAATATTATAATTTGAGATTAATGAATTACATTTTTCATTATCATAACTTTTTTCTACAAAGAATTCTTATTTAGAAAATTTATACTTTTGTTTGGTGGTTAAGGATTTCCATGTGATTTTACTACATAATTTTTAATTTAATAAACATGAATGTATATAAACATTTGATTTGTTTCTTTTTCTAAATCATAACTAGTAAAAATTTAATTTTCTAAATAAAATAAAAAATAAAAAAAATTAAATAACAATTCTAGTATATAAATATAAAAGTTAAGTTATTAGAGTGTTAGGTATGCGTCCAATTCGTTGCATTTTTGGAATTTATGATTGAAGAGTAATCAAATAGGACGAAAGTCACATAACCAAACGATGCAAACTTTTGTCTTCTCATCAACCATGGAAACAACTTTACCTTAAATACTCATGGACCACGTCCATTTCCCATTTATGACATCCATCTTCCTCCCCATCTGTACCCAATTTATTTCTTCTTAATTCAATTTTTAATATTAGATATTTTTAGATAATTAAATATTAGTATACATAATTATTTAATATAAAATGCAGTTAAATAATAATATTAATCTTTTATCATAAATTTTTTTAAAATAACACTTAATTTTCATCATCTCTTTTGATACTTATTGTGAGAGAGAGGAAATAATAATAAGAAAATGGTTTACTGGTTATAACTACCGGCCAACTGCATTAAATCTTATTTTACTCGAAAGTACTATAAAACACACTTACACACCCAAAATGTCACTCTTAAATGACCTCAAAACATTAAATAAACTGACCCCATATTAGTTGCAGTTGAATAAAAAAATTTTTCTTTAGTTGTTTTATTTTAATTTATTTAAACCATTTTTTATATTTATTTAAATAATATATTTTTATAATTTTTTTTTCTTTTATTTTTAAAAAGATATTTTTATTATTTTATAATATTTTAAATTTTATATAAAGATTAGATAAATAAATTAATTGGGAGGAAAGTAGTATAAAAGTGTGGTCAACAGCTCAAGTAAATAATAATCCCACGGCAGGCAAAATTGCTAGACATGAAAATACCACTCACGGTCTCCTTTAAATATCAGTTAACATTAACTATGCATTAAATTCAGCACCCGTTTTAAGATCCCTTTAATTGTATAGACTAGATTGGAATATATATACAAAAATAAATATCAAAATCCAAGACTGAGATCTTCCTTGGCCTCTACTTCATCCTCTTTAGATCTTGAATTTCAAGTGCAGAAACAGGGGAAGTGAGAAGAAAATGGTGAGTGGTGATAATCGATCCCATCATCATCATCATCCTGCAGATTTCCTACTAATCAAACAAGATGACAAGTTCTTCTCAAGGCTTTTGTCTAAGGAAAGCACTGCAAAAGGTGAGTCTTCTTTCAGGTATTACTACTGTGGAGGATCCTCTGGTTCCATCCCATTTGTCTGGGAATCTCAACCTGGTACTCCTAAACATAAATTTTCAGACACCTGTCTTCCTCCACTCACTCCTCCACCTTCTTATCAAACTAATTCCCACTTGAAGTCCTTGAAAAAACAATCAAAATCCAATTTTTTCCTCTCCATTTTCCCCAAGATTTCCTCCAAGAGAATCATATTTTCACCCTCACTCACTTGCCCTTCTGTTTCATCATCTTGTTCGTCTTCCTTCTCTATGTCTTCCGTCCAGAGAAACTACCGTTCAAGATCAGAAATTGAGGAGTATGATCACGACAAGCTGCAGATCCCTTCTTCACCAACTTCCACACTCTGTTTTGGCTGCGGAATGAGGAAATCTAAGCGTTTTCAACTCAATTATCCAGCCAAGAAGCCATTTTAGTCCTTTGTTGGCAATGCTTATATATTTGAAACATGGTGTTCATCTTGTACATCTGTTTTAGATACTTTAGTAGTTTATTTGAAATGGTGTGCTGCGATTCCCTGTTTTGAATTAATTTGCTAATAATCATGGGATCGAACCAAATTATGTCGAGATGCTTTTCCTTTTTGTCAGTGTCAAAGTGGATGCTATTGTCTTCTGAACTCGTAATCCCGTTAACTTCAAGTGTGAATTTTCTTATATTGCATTTCACGTTTATTCTGTTCTACTTAGGATGTACACATAAAAGAGTTTCCAACAGTTATCTTTCTTTTCAATTTTGACATCGTGCAAATGGGTGAAACATGCCATCAAACACCAAATGAGTGAACTTAACATAATCGCAGTTCTTAAGAACAACTGAATACTACATTCTATTGAATCAAGATTTTCTCACAGGTGGGTTTTTGCCATATTTTTGGATGAGAATCGTCACATTTTTTAATATATCAAAGATATTATTATTGTTTTTATATGCATTTTTTGTTGGGATTGAAATAATCATATGTTATGTAGAAGCTAACAAATTAAAACAAATTTTAAAAGATCATAAATAAGAAGATAAACGATATATATATTAAAAGAGACATAACCTCACAAAATTCACTCAGAGTAAAAAGAAATTCGCATAAGTGGCAGTGTAACACTTGTGTCTCAAAATTCTCCCGCTAAATAAGACTCTCAAAGCTCATAGCACTATATTGTGGATGTTACAAAGTTAGAAGAAGAAATCTCAATTTACAAAGTCCAAAACTTTTTCCTGCAATAAAAAAAATTAGCCAAATATGAAGAATTTGTATTTTTCTTTTAGGAAAAGAAAAAACAAATTATGGTAACAAAACCAATACAAATACTCAACAGCTCTCCCTTTTACCTGACAAAATAATTTATTTCACCTTTTTCACGTAATCTTCAACAGGTTGAATCTCCATCTCCGAATCTTTTTCATTAAATCTTTATCTTTATACAGAGCAACTCCAATAAAATTTCTCAAAAAGAAAAAGTAATATAGTCAAACCTCGTTATAACAGCCAAACAACATTTACTATAACGACCTAATTTTATTCTGAACCAGTTTTTCATGTTATATTTTACTTTTCTATAACAACATTCCACCTATAACAATAGTAACCTTCAGTATAGTAGTACACTCTTTGTAAAATTACTCATCTATCACAGTCATATTCAAATATTATGCAATAACATTGTATAGTGAATATATTATCTATACAAATAAATATTAAAATATTTATGATAATCATCACCAATGCCATACATATGGTAAATTTCAAGTACGAATATCTAAAAGAAAAAAATTAAATTAAAATAGTCCCTACCAGTGATGGTCGTAACTTTCACGAAAAAAACTACAGGTGTTTGCTTATTTTACATTCATACGTTTTTTTTGGTTAAATTGTATTTAGAAATATATTCTTCTTCTTATTACACAAAATCATTACACTAGTTTTTTGCATACTTTTGTTTATGACAACTAAATAAGATCTAAACATCAAATACCGATATATATATATATGTGTGTATATATAAATAACAACATCTCAGTATAGCGGCCATAAAATTTCGAGAAAATATTGTCTGTGTGGGATTGGTTTTAATAGAGGAAATATTGTTGATAAATCATAACGGTAGCGCGAGAGGAATGACTGCAGGAAATTATACTCGGTAGATGTAAGGATGCAGGTACTAGCTAGGACAGCCTGCTCAAGGCAAAGAAGAAACTTTATTCTTATTTTTTTCAGAAGTAAAGGTTTACCTTTAGGGAGATGAGGAATAATAGAGTTTGATAGTCCATTGCCGTCTTTCCTCAAACCTAAAGTGGAAGTCGAGGGACAAATCAAAGCATATGCAATTTAGGGCCTACTTGAATTATTGAAAGATCTTACAAAGATCCAAATAATGTTGACTGTTGAGTTACTGATATTTATATTTATGTTAATGTTTTTTAATTAGCTGCAGCATAAATGGTCCTGCAGGTATGATATGCAAGGATACTGGTTGTTACGACTTAGGACAAATAAATTTAGAATACTAGCTATAGTATGAGACTTTTAAGAGTTATTTTGATAACCCAAATGAAGATTATTATTTTTAATCAAATGACTCAACGGGTCGAAATATATATGAGAAAAGAGGTGCAAAATTACAAAACAAAAGAAAGAGGCCCAAGTCAACCTACCCTACTCAAATTGAAAAATGTGAAACCGATAAAAACAACAGAATCAAAAGAAGAAGCTAAAATTCACAATAACGATCTTCTTAACTAGTGGTGGGCGAACCAGTCGCTCCGGTCATCTCTCTCGAGGATGAAGGAGGACAGAAACCACAAGCTCAGCTATATACCGGTAAAACTTCGATCCTTGCATGACTATATCTCTGCTGATAATGTGAGCTAACTAAAATCCTCAAACAATACAGATGTGAAGCTTCCTTCCTGAGATTCGGGTCGATGCCAACATAATATACCTCAATGCTTCTCACCAGGTGCTATGTTATCTATTATCAAAAAAAGAATTCTTCAATCTCAAGCTACGTCCCATTCACAGGTCTCCATTATCTCAGATATACATAAGCCATAACCTTCACCAAATAGGCTCTATAGATGCGTACATTGACCAAATCGACTATTGAATCACTTCCAAAAAGTTGAACTTCAAGTGGAAGTTAATACCACATAGTTCCATTAGATGAATTGGCAAAAATTCAAGATTTTGCATGTATAAGATATTTGTGTTATGGTGGATTTTCAGCATACCATGTAATAAATTAGCTTTTAACCGTATTTTGCTATTTTTCTATTTTGTACATGTGCTGAAGCTTTATGTGTAATTTGTCTATACTCGATATAAGTACATGCAGCTCAGCTTCTTTGACAATTGATTCATGCATTTCTGTAATTTGCTGCATTTGTCTGTATTGCATCCTGATACCTTCTTATTCTAAAATTTGGTATTTCTGTTTTATCCACGCTTAGAATCATCTTTCCTAGAGAATTGAGTTAGAGGTGACAAATAAGTTTTAAAATTAATAAAGGTGACATTGACTTGGTCAATTATCAATAACTAAAGAGTAGATATAATTAGAGCAATTAAAAATTTTTGGGTGTAAATTAGAATTTTGAAAACTTTAAAAAAAATTTCCTCCTAAATTTTCAATTTTAAAATTTAAATTTCTCCTCTCTTTTTATCTTTTCATATCACTTTCTTCTTTCTCTTTCTCTTCTCTCTCCAGATTTCTTCTTCTTCTTCCTCCGTCTAATCGTTGTTGTTGTCACCGACACCGCCATCGCCATCACAATCGTCGTTGTATTCATCTTTTTTATTGTATTATTATTATTCTCCTATTTTTTTCTCTTATTTCCATGAGCTTTTTTTTGCTTTGGTCGTGAGCTTAAAAATATATATATATTTCAAGCCATTGAAAAATTTCTGCAGAAAACAACAACTGTTGCAGTTGTTCAACAACTGTTGAAAAATATGCAGCAATTGCTGAAAAATATGCAACTGTTGAATATGTTTAGCAGTTGTTGCATCTATTTTAGCACCTGCTGCATATGTTTTCAGTAGTTATTGAGTCTGTTGCAGCTGTTGCTGTATCTGTTATTGCAAAATCGAAATCCTATTTATGCAGCGATGACAACGACAAATGAAGCAGAGGAGGAGTTGATGGAGGTGGTGTTGTTGACAATAGAGAAGGAGAGGGTAGTGATAATGGGGGAGATGGTGGTGGTGGTGGAGGAAAGGGAGGTAATGATGGTGAGGGAGGGGGGAGAGGGGGAGGATGAGGCGAGGGAAGAGGGAGACGAAGGGTGGGTTGGCGTGGGCAGGGAGGGGGTGAGTAAGGGGGAGATAGAGCTTTTTGTAAATAATAAAACTTGTGAGTTTTTAAAATTAGTGTCATTAAGACTAATCTTAAAATTCTCACCTCTACTCAATAATTAAGACTTGTATCATTTTTTTTTAGTTTTAAAATTTTTTTGTCACCCTTAATTCACTAGCCCATCTTTCCTTTTATGGGCATCTCATAGAAGGAGGAAAACTCTAATGAACCTATAAAATTAAGAGCCCGTTAGGAAAGCCATCTTGTAATTGAATTTGAGTGTAATCGGATGTAATTACACAGTCTGACATGTTTGTTTGGTCGGATAGTTACATGATCGGCAAAGAATTGAGTGTAATTGGGAGCTTGTAATTACACTCTCCAATTCCTAGGGGGAGGTGAGAATTGCAGGTAATTACATGGTGTAATTACAAGGTTACTTTTTTATTTATTTTTTTTCTTTTTATTTATTTTCTTTATTTCTTCATTTTAAATTCTAGTTTATTTTTATTATTTTATATTTTTTATATTATTTATCGTTTATTTCCTTTCTTCTCATTTTCTAACGTTTACTTCTTGTGATTCTATGTAATTGCTCACATTTTATTTCTTATTTTTTTATTTTAAAAAATATATTATTATTCTAATTTTTGAATTAACGCAGGATTTTATTATTTAATAACGTTATAGACTTATTTTTCTTTTCTTTTGAATTATATCTACTTAATTTATATTTGAACTTATTTTAAGTTATGTTGAAGTTTGATACAAGAGTATTATGTTTACTTTTTTTAAAATTTGAATTTATATTATATTGTTAGTTATAATTTATTTGTTTTAGTAGTATCGACTTGTTATTTCACATTGCATGCTATTCATTTTTAGTTAGAATTGATAGATTATGTTTTGTTAAATATTTGAATAATGTTATCTTATTATGTTTATAATATTAATATTCTTTTCAAACATGCATTCTATGATGTTCTTAAAAAATATGAATTTTAGTTTTTATAATTAATTAAATTAAAATATTTTAATTTAAAAATATGTATCTATTGTTTTTTAATCATATATATATATATTAGAGACAACATGTATCTTAAATACCTTATTTAATATCATTTATAAAGACATATATTGTCAAATATTAATTTTTGATAATTAACTTTTGTTTTCAAAAATTAATTTAACTGCATAATTACACTTGTGCGACCAAATAATACGCTTATAATTTCACTGTAATTGCATCATGACAAACAAACAGGTCATCGTAATTACTATACTGTGTAATTACTAGGCTATGTTATTACTATCTTAGTAATTACACCAATTCCAATTATATAGTGGCTTTCCAAATAGACCCTAAAAGTTACGTTAAGTTAAATAACCTGTCAATTGATTTCCCTTTCTGAATATATGTTCCATTATTACATTTTCACTTCTTATCCAACTTACTGATATCATGTACCAGCATGACAATGTTCCAAGTAGCCTGGGTGTCAATTTGAGCAAATCGTGCTCAATTAAGCCTTTTATAGTATTGTGCCGAGTCGAGTCGGGTCTTTAATATTTAGTTATGTATAGAGTTATATCATCAGAAAATTAAAGCTATGATAAATTGATTTTAAAAAAATAAGCATTACTGGTTTAAGTTGATCATTATATTAAACTATGATTGAAATATATCCAATATCAGTCTAAATTAGAAGTCAAATGAAATGACGTTAACTTAATATTAAATATAGAATAGAACTTTCAGGCAAATTTTAAAAAAAATAAAAATAAAGCAACAGTAAATTCAAAAAAATTATATAATATTAAGAAACCTCCCAAATGCTATCCAATATCTTCCTTATGGGTAAAGAATAAGTGTATATTGTCATTGGGAGAATTTGATTAAGATGCAATTCTAGCCCATCTCTAATAGCCCCTACTTCTATAATTATGTTAGAAGTTAGAACCATCCTAAATTCTACTAGCTGCAACATGCCTCAGATTACTATTCATATTCTTGATGCAGTATCCTTTAGAACAAGATCTAAGATTACCTCTAGGAAGCACCACCGATGTTACACTTAAAGCTATTAATGTCAGGCTTCCTCCATTGAATTTGTAATGCTCTGTAAATTTTGACTATATTAAACTAGATAAATATATGTGATTTGACCCGGATTATGAATAATTATGTGAGAAAGGTGTGATAACTATCCTAATAAGGGGAAAACGAGCTTTGGGTTCCATACCTTGAACTATTCACCAGTTCGAAATCCATCAAAGAGTTATGAATGTTTTACCAAATCGAGAATTCTTAAATTTCATCTGAGCGCTCTGTAACACCCTAAAAACCCTTATGACCAAGCGCTAGACTTGTAGCAAAATTAGAAGAAAAATATGCAAAATTCCTCAGAACGACTTGTCATACGAGTCGTAGTTTGAAGTCACGTGTCGTAAGAGCATCGTGGTAAGCAGCAGTGCTCTTGGTCCAGTGATGGCGACTCATGGTACGAGTTGTAGGAGACAATAATGAGTCAAGGTATGACTCGTTGTAGGAAACAATGAGTCGTGATAGACAGTCGTGGTTTGGGTCTGCTGAAGGTAGGTCCGATGTCACGAGTCAAGGTACGACTTATTGTAGGAAACAACAAGTCGTGGTGATGCCCATGGTTGGAGAACAAGAGAACTGTAAAATTTGACTGACAAACAACAGAAGGAAACAACGAGTCATTGTCTGGTGGTACGACTCGTGGTACCTAACAGTCAGCTTTTTAAATACAATTTTCCAAAGGTATTTTAGTAACTCTCTAAGCTTCTAACCCCTAAGTGACGTCGTTTTGGATTTCTTAAAGAGTGTAGTAAGGGGCTTAACCTAGCCTAAGTTCTTATTCTCTCAAAACAACAGTGGATTTGAGATCCTCTTCAAGATTAAGGTTAGGGTTCTTCATCAAATCTCTTCCAATCTTCTTGAATTTCAAGACAAGTTTAGGAGTTCATTACCTAGGTATGTAGAGTTATGAATGGGGAAAATTCTTCCATACTCATGTCCAATTTCATCCCAATTTTATGATTTCAAGTTTCTAGGCATCCCAAGTTAAAATTCTAGAGTTTTACCTAATTTCATAAAATCTTCCATGCTATCTCTATGGTTTAATTCTCTCATATATCAATTGATGTTTTATGGCTATTAGGGTAGATTTGACTCTCAATTTACTCACTAATTCATGATTTCAAGTTTATGAAGATTATGCCCTTTTATGTATGATTTATGAATTTCAAGCTCATGAGCTCATGATCTCTAGTATTATGAATTATCAAAATATGCATGAATATTATAAATTCTCAAACTTATGAATCCATGATTTTGAATTATGAAGCCTATTTCAAGTATGTATGAGATCATGTTTTGGGCGAGATCATGTTTTGGGCAAGCCCATGTAAAATCAATTATGTTTTATCATGATTTTAGCCAAGGATTATATGATCAGTTTTAAAGGAATGTTTGGAGTCAAGCCTCCTAAGTGAATGATTCAAGTTATGTTTTGAGAATATAATTATAAGCAATATGCATATTTTGGGAGTAGTGTCTAGCACCAAGTAAGCCAGGGATTCTGAGGACCACAGTCTCATAACTACGCGACACTGTAGGTATACATTCTTATTTGGGACCTCTCAAGAGAGCACTCCCCCACCCAAGGGCATACCGGTGATATCACAACTCCATTGTTCTTTGACCTGGCAAGGCTTAGGACGACTTTGTCCACTTGAGCGAGATAGTTGGACCATCATGTAAGCTCTACCATGATGGTGTCGATTATGACGAAGTCTCCTATTGTTCCTCATATTTTCAGTTACTCATGTTCATGGCTTATGATATTATTTTTTTAAACATATTTGACCCATTGATCAGTTTATGAATTTTCACTTATGTTTTCTAATATAACATGCTATATGACTTCTATTTTTAACTCTTGGGTCATTATGTTCAGATTATAATGAATAACTTATGATTATGTTTATTTCAAAAATATGGCTTTTAGCATGTTTCCCTTACTCTCATGATCTATCTTGAATTATATTCATAATTTCGTACTATCATTTTACTAGTATGTTTTACCTTTTCTACATACTCAGTACATTCAAAGTACTGACTGCATACTTTATGCTATATCATCTCATGAAATAGACTCGGGTGATCCATCTCAATCTGATCGCTAGCTCACCCCCGGTCAGTCCAGCTCTATCCCGGTCTTGGTGAGTCCTCATCTTTCAAGAACATCTATTCGTTTATGCTTTATTTTTATGACTTCTAGTTTCAGACTTAGCGAGCTAGTTGGGGGTGTTGTCCCATCAACTCATCAAATGTTTTGAGACTTTTCAGACATAAATGTAGTAGATGATCAGCGTTGTTGACTGTTAGTCTTTTCTTTTGTTTTTATTCTATATGTTCCAGACTTTCCCTTATATTACGTTCATGCTTTAATTCCGCTTATCTATAGTCTTAATCATGCTATGTATGTGTCATGGGTTAGCTTAGAGCCATTCTTGATTCTAGGTCTCGTGTCTCGATCTAGGGTCCATCTCGGGTCGTGACAAACTTGATATCAGAGCAAATCTTTAAGTGTGTCCTAGGGTGTCTGAAAGCTGCATTAACTGGAGTCTTTTCTATAGGTGTGAAGCGCGCCACACTTATAGGGAAGAGGCTACAAGACTCTTTAGGAAATTTTCTCTTCTTTCATGATCTATGTCATACTATAAAGTACATCTCTCTATTCCTCCAATTCATGCTATACACTTTTACAGAAATATGCCTCCCCGCCAAGTCAATGAAAGAAGAAATGGCAATGACAATGGCCATGGAAATGGAGATGGGCATCAGTCAACCTCACCAGCTCCAGCTGATCCTTTACTGGAGCAGGTTACTCATGCGGAGTTTAGGGCAGCACTTTAGATGCTAGCACAGGCCATGACCGCCCAGGTCAATCAGCAGGTTGTAGCTCATGTGAACCGTAATGGGAATGCGGCAGCGGTTAGGATGCGAGACTTCATCAGAATGAACCCACCTGAGTTCTTAGGTCAAAGGTGGAGAGGACTCATAGAAGTTTATTGAGAAGATCCAGATGGGTGTTTCAAGAGAGGATAGTGCAAACTTGGGCTCCTATCAGCTCAAGGGGGTTTCTCATATGTGGTTTCAACAGTTGAAGGAGAGTAGGGGAGTTGGTGTAGTCCCGGTTGGTTGGGACGAGTTCGTTATGGCCTTTATGATAGGTTCTTTCCCCGAGAGTTGAGGGAAGAAAATGCAGTCGAGTTCATCAAATTGAAACAAAATGACATAACTGTTCAGGAGTATGCCCTAAAGTTTACCCAGTTGTCCAAGTATGCTCTAAAAATGGTTGCTGATCCGACGGCTCGTATGAGTAAGTCTGTGAATGGGGTGGCAGATTTATTGGTCAAGGAGTGCAAGACTGCCATGATGATTAGTGATATAGGTATCTCTTGAATGATAATATATGCCCAGCATATAGAGGGGAGCAGATGAAGAAGAAGGAGAGAGAGGCCACGAGGTCCAGGACAGGGAGCCATGAGCATTTCGAGTAGAGGTCCGTGGTGGACATCGGCCTCAGTTCCATCACTCCCTCATCAGCTAATGTTTCATCCAGACCTCGAGGAGATCAGAGAGGCAAAGCATCAGGCTCTAGGAGTCAGAGGCGCATGGCACGGGAGCACATTTTTTTAGCTTATAGGAAGTGTGGTAGGAGGCACCCCGAAGAGTGTTTATTGGTACCGATGGTTTCTTCGGGTGTGGGAAGCCCGAACACATGCTCAGAGATCGTCCTCCAGCTAGATAGGGTGACGGTAGATGTCATGCCCCAACCACCACTTCAACTGCTCCAGTAGCTTGCCCATCTCTGCAAGGCACCTCTTCTAGTGCAATGGGCGGACAACACCAGAATAGGTTCTATGCACTTTCATCTCATCAGGAGCAGCAATACTTACCCAGATGTGGTTACTGGTATGTTACGAGTATTAGATCTTGATGTGTATGCATTGTTAGATCCAGGGGCTATATTATCCTTCATGACTCTTTATGTTGTTGATAGTTTCAGAGTCAGTCCCAAAGTCCTTTCAAAACCCTTCTCAATCTCTACTCCTGTCAGTGAGTCAGTTTTAGCTTGATAGATATACAAAAATTGCCCTGTCGCTATTCTTCAGAAAGTCACCTCAGCCAACTTAGTGGAGTTAGATATGACCGACTTCGATGTTATTTTTGGTATGAATTGGTTACATGTTTGTTACGCCTCGGTCAATTATAAAACCCATATGATAGAGTTTCAATTTTCAGGTGAACCAGTCCTAGAGTGGAAGGGTAGTTCAACTGTGCCCGTAGGTCGCTTTGTTTCCTACCTTAAGGCCAGGAAGATGATCTCCAAGGCTTGTGTATATCATCTAGTTCAGATTAAGAATTGAACGTCTGAGACCCTGACTCTTCAATCAATTCATATTGTATGTGAGTATCCAGAGGTGTTCCTCGATGATTTACCAGGAGTCCCTCCCGAGTGAGAGATTACTCTGACATTGATCTTCTCCCTGATTCACAACCCATATCTATTCCTCCTTACAGAATGGATCTATCCGAGTTAAAGGAGTTGAAAGAGAAGTTGAAGGATCTCCTAGATAAGGGTTTGATCAGGCCTAGTAAATCCATTATCAGTTCTCTTTATTCGGAAGAAGGATAGCTTTCTCAGGATATGCATTGATTATCGGAAGTTAAACAAGGTCACAGTCAAGAATAAGTATCCCCTCCTAGGATTGATGACCTATTTGATCAACTTCAAGGTACTAAGTGCTTTTCAAAGATAGACCTCAGATTCGGCTATCACTAGCTCAGAGTTAGGGAGAGTAACATTTCGAAGACAGCCTTCAGAACTCAATATGGTCACTATGAGTTAGTAGTTATGTCTTTTGGACTAAAAAATGATCCTAAAGCTTTTATGGACTTGATGAACATGGTGTTTGTATTGTATTTGGATATGTTCGTGATTGTCTTCATTGATGATATTCTCATATACTCTCGGAGCGAGGAGGAGCATGCCGCTCATTTGAGGATTGTATTGCATACTCTCAAGGATCACAAACTATTTGCTAAATTTAGCAAGTATGAGTTTTGGATGGACTCAGTAGCATTCTTGGGCCATGTGGTGTTTAGTGAGGGTGTACAAGCGGACTCTCAAAAGATAGAAGCTGTGAATAATTGGCCTAGACCTGTCAGTCCTACAGATATTAAGAGTGTTTTAGGTTTAGCTGGCTACTACCGGAGTTTTGTAGAAGGATTTTCATCCATTGCAGCATCATTGACGAAGTTGACCCCGAAGAAAGCCAAATTTCAATGGTCGGAGACTTGTGAGAAGAGTTTTCAGGAGTTAAAGGGTCGACTCACTTCAGCTCTAGTATTGACCCTACCGGAGGGCACAAATGGTTTCGTTATGTATTGTGATGCTTCTAGGGTTGGTCTTGGTTGTGTATTGATATAGCATGTTAAGTTCATTGTGTATGCCTCTAGACAACTTAAGATTCATGAGAAGAATTATCTGATGCATGACCAGCATGACCCAAAGTTGGCAATTATGGTGTTTGCCTTGAAGATGTGGATGCACTATTTGCATGGGGTGCATGTGGATGTGTTCACAGACCATGAGATCCTTTAGTAAGTGTTTACTTAGAAGGACCTGAATTTGCGGCAAGAAGATGGCTAGAGCTTCTCAAAGACTATGATATGAGTATCCTTTATCATCCGGGCAAGGCCAATATAGTGGCGGATGCTATTAGCAGGCTGTCTATGGAGAGTGTGTCCCATGTAGAAAGTGGAAGAAAGGAATTGGTGAAGGATGTCCATAGGCTTGCTCGTTTAGGAGTTTGCCTTACAGATTCATCGGATGATAGTGTTATTCTTCAGAATAGGTCAGAATCTTCATTGGTGACAAAGGTTAAAGCAAGGCAAGATGAGGATCCTATCTTAGTGAAACTAAAGGAAGTTTTCCAAAATTAAAAAGTAGAGATTCCTCTCTAGGGGGAAATAGTGTACTTCGATATCAATGTCAATTGTGTGTTCCAGCTGTGGATGACTTGAGATAGCAGATGTTGAGCGAGGCTCAGGCTCTCTGTACTCTATCCATCCAGGTGCCACCAAGATGTACCATGATCTATGATAACGCTCAAACCATACTTCCAACTGAAGTATGAAGCGGACGTTGTCAATAAAGAACCCAACTAGAGGTTGTGGTCGAACCTACAGGGAATATGGAAGATCTAGATTACAGCCAGTAGATGAACTTGTATGGTAATTACTTCACAATGGGAGGAATTCTAATAAAAATTAATAATAGAAATAAACAACAGTCAAGATTATATTTGTGAATCAATAATTAAAGGATAACTAGAGTTTGTGTTCCCCATAGGTTCATAACTGCTTTGGGTATACACTCGTGATCTTTACCAATACTTACTTACAGAACTGATAACTTAGGTTCATTCAAACGATCGACCAATCCCTATTGAATGACTATCCTCAATTACTCGACCAAGTCTTATGATTTTTGTAAACTAACCGTTATCACTAAGTTTCAGATATAACTATCCTGCGACCACAACTCAAGTTAATACAATGATCATCAAGATCAAGGCTCCATTGTAATTCTCTTTTCCTAATCTCTACCTCTTCGACCAAAGCAAGTAAAGAATTTAGGAACTTCCTAACATTGTACACTGTTAAGAATCGTTAAAGATGAAGAGAATACAATATAAGTAATTAGCATTGGTTTTAGAATTAATTTGTGCAACCCTAGCTAGTTAATCCACCATGGTTCCCACAACCCTAGATATGGAGGTTTTAGCCTCTCATAGTTGCAAGGTTTTGAATTGTGTTCATGATTGAAAACATAAGACAAAACTTACAACGATGATTGAGAAAAACGATTTCCTTCAATTAAACCACAAAATCTTGAATAACAAGTAGCAAGAACAAGATGAATTCAAGAAAAGGTTGATCACAAGGTTGAACCAACTGAATTCTCTCTTTCAATGATGTCAAATTGCTTACTGCAATGTTTTCCTACTAGAATTAAGTCTATTCGTCATCCTCCTATGAAAAATAAAGCATAGAAAGTATTTATAGAGACACAAGAATCATTTTCCTAAACTAACAGGACTTCTTTCCATATCTGTAACTGACCTCATCACGGGTCACCTACGACTCGTAGGGGCTTCTCAGGGACTGTGGCATCGACTCGTGACTTGGAGTGTTGGCTGAATTTTAGCCAAGTATTGGGCCGAGGTAGGATTCGCACCGACTTTCTATGACTCGTACATTACACCCGTGGATTGATCCTGGTACTTTTGAACTTTTGTCTGAACTTCACCACGACTGGTATGGTACGACTCGTCCCTTCATCTCACGGGTCGCAGGGTACTCTCGTACTGAAAATCAACCTTATGTGCATTTCTTCTATTTCATCACGACTGGCTTACCACGACTCGTACCATCATGGTATGATCCGTAACAAGTTTCATGGGATCAATCTTTCAGGTTAAACTTCCAGCTTCTCATCAAGGTCCTCAGTACGACTCGTAGGTCCATCCTATGGATCGTACTGTGGACTGCACTTTTTGCCCTTTTTGCATATTTTTAGCTTTCTTTTGCAATTTATTGTTCCAACACCCATTTATCCTGAAATCAAAGGAAAAGTGCCTCATATCCACATAAATACACCTAAGCCCATGCTATTTTCTTAGTTTTGAGCGTCAATAGTGCAGTAAATCCACAACACATCAACACCCTCAACTTAAGACTTTTGCATGTTCTCAGGCAAAGAAAAAGAAAAACTAAACATGATGCTCAACTAGAAAATAAACTTAAGATACTACAGTCAAAACTCAAATAAATATGTGCACTCTATATACAACTTTATTGACCCTTCTTCCTTAAACGTCATTAGCTAATGTATTGCAAGCAACATCAAAACATTATATTCAGGGATCAAGACATGACATCTAGCTATCAACAAGCAATCAAGTCATCACCTATGTGTTTCACACAGACCAATGGTAAAAACAAATATAATCTATGAAGTCCCCACTCTAATATGAAGTATCAGATGAAACATGGGACTAGGCAATTGAAGCATTCACTCTCTCAAAGAACTGCAAGTATTATGCATCAGATACCATAGGCTTGCCCTTATTTTCTCTGCTTTGGTTTGTTATATGGTCAAATTAATATCATTGTAGGACTTGATATGGCTTGTAATGTAGACTTAGGTCTGGACATGATAAAGATGAAAGATTTTATGAGTGACTATCCCTTCCTTGGCACTACATTCGTTGGCTACACCATTTTTCTATTTCACCCTTCATTCATTCTTTTTGTCTTCTTTTCTTCCCTTTTTTCCATTTTAAGAATATTTGCATGGGTGAGGTGATTTTTCACATTTTTCAACAATTTCAAGCTCTTTTGGATTTTTTTTTCATGTTCTCAAATTTTCAGCTTTTGACTTTTTCACCTCACCACACCTTATTTTTTTCACCATTTTTTTCTCTTCTTTTTCTTTTCTTTCCTTTTCTCCCCCTCGCACTATTTATGCACCCCTACTCTAGCCACCCTCAACTTAAGCATTTTGCTTATGTTGAGGTTCATAATATCCAATGAAGGACCAGGGCCAAATAGGTTCATTATAAACAAATGGGTACGGTTAACAGGTAAATCAAAGAAATATGGTCTATTAAGGCTCAAACTTGGGATCAAGGGATTCATGAAACTTTGGTAGGGCAATATAGGCTAAAAGTGAGCTAACACAAAAATGGCCTATGATCATATCCAAACCAACCATCCTCAACCTATGCAGAGACCAACCAAGCAAGTTCTAGATCTCAACAACATACCGCAATAAATACTAAGACCTCACTCACACATGGTACATGAACTACTTTATTTTACCTGTCTAGTTCATACATGGCTTAACAAGACTAACACTATTAATAACTAAATGACATAAAACAATCCACAGAAATCATGCATTGTTGTCACAAATACATAGTAAAAATTTTTAAACAGGGTCAATTTTTTCAAAAACAACAAAAGTAGTGCATATTCAATGGCTGAGTATTCCTAAGTTACATTCTAATCAAACAAAAATCACAACTAAAAATAAAAAAATCCTAACACATGCCGGTTCTACTAGATCGCATGTTTGAGGGAAAAGAAACACAGCAAGAAAAACCCTCAGGCGAACAAAAATATCCCAAAAATACAAGTACACCCCCCTTTTAAAAAATGAGCTTCGTTCCCGAAGCATAAAATATAATCAAACAAGGGAGAAGGACATACCTATGGCTACTCATACTTCGCCTTCCATGAGTTTTCTCTCATGCAGCGCCTGATTTAACGTTGCGGAACGATGTTACTTTTGTGACTTCTCTGGTATCATCAAGGTATATTTTCTCCACTCTTTTCAGTTCATCTTCATCTCCCAGATACATCTTTATTCTTTACCCATTTACTTTGAACCTTTTCCCCTCTTTGTTCTCAAGTTCCACTGCACCGTATGGAGACACTTGCACTACTCTGTAAGGTCCCATCCATCTAGATTTCAGCTTCCCAGGGTGTAGCCGGAGTCTTGAGTTAAACAACAATACCAAGTCGCCTAGGCTAAACTCCCTTCTTGTGATCTTTTTGTCATGATAGATCTTCATTCGTTCTTTGTAAATGGCTGCACTCTCATACGCCTTAAGTCGAAATTCATCCAATTCATTGATCTGGTTCAATCTTAGCTTGGCAGCATTATTCCAATTCATATTTAGCTTTTTCAGTGCCCACAATGCCTTATGCTCTAATTCAACTAGTAAGTGGCACTCTTTACCATAAACCAATTGGTAAGGTGATGAGCCAATGAGAGTTTTATATGCTGTTCGATAAGCCCACAATGCATCATCAAGCTTCCTGGCCCAATCTGTCTAGCTCGTATTTACTATCTTGGCCAGAATGGTCTTGATTTCCCTATTAGAAACTTCTACCTGCCCACTCGACTGAGGGTGGTAAAGTATGGCTAACTTGTGCTTGACACCGTACTTCTCTAGTAAAGTTCTGAAGAGGCGATTGCAGAAATGCGATCCACCATCGCTGATAATAGCTTTGGGAGTGCCTAACCTGGAAAAGATATACTTTCAAAGGAATGTTGTAACACTCCTTCCTTCATTATTTGGAAATGCAACAACCTCCACCCATTTTGGTACATAATCCACTGCCACCAGAATATACTTCATCCTCTATGAGCTAATGAATGGGCCCATGAAGTCAATGCCCCACACATCAAATAATTCTACCTCTAAAATTGGGGTTAGTGGAAACTCATGTTTACGGGTAATATTGCCTTGTCTTTGGCACTGATCACATGACTTGGCAAGGTCGTATGCATCTTGATGAATAGTAGGCAAAATTTTATGTGTTGTTCTGGTGCCACTATGATACCCCCCTACAGGAGATGAATGACATGCCTCCATAATGCTCAACATCTCCACTTTTGGGACACACCTATGAATGATCCCATCTGCGCAAATGCAGAATAAATATGGTTCATCCTAGGAATATCGTTTGACATCAAATAAGAACTTCTTCTTCTAGTGAGGAGTCATGTCTGCTGGCATTATGTCACTAACCAAGTAGTTAGCTATCTCAGCAAACCAAGGGATCAAGTCCTGTGATGCAGCTAATACCTGCTCGTCTAGGAATGCATCATTGATCTCAACCTCCATATGCTCTTTTTCTTCGACCTCAAGTTTGGATAGATGATCTGCCACTTGGTTCTCTGTTCCCTTTCTATCTTTTACTTCAAATTCAAATTCTTGGAGCAAGAGTACCCACCGAATTAATATGGGTTTGACATCTTTTTTAGTCATCAAGTACCTCAATGCAGCATGGTCTGTGTGAACAATCACCTTGGTTCCGAGCAAGTATGCTCGAAATTTTAAATGCAAATACCACTGCCAATAGTTCCTGCTCCATGACTGTATAATTCTTTTGGGTTGTGTTTAGTGTCTTGCTAGAGGAATATATTGGATGAAAGATTTTTGATCTCCTTTGACCTAAAACAGCATCCAGAGCAACACCACTAGCGTCACACATTACCTTGAAGGAGAGAGACCAATCTGGAGCTATGATGATAGGAGTAGTAGTAAGCTTTTCTTTTAGGCACTCAAAAGCCTTTAGACATGCCTCATCGAATACGAACTTTACCTCTTTCTCCAACAGTTTGCACAATGGTTGTGCTATTTTGGAAAAATTCTTGACAAAGCGCTGGTAGAATCCTGCATGCCCTAAAAAGCTTCTGACCCCTTTGATGGAAATAGGGGGTGGCAATCCTGAGATAACTTCAATTTTTGCCTTGTCCACCTCGATTCCCTTTCCCGAGATTTTATGGCCAAACACTATGCCCTCTTTAACCATGAAATGATATTTTTCCCAATTTAGGACTAGATTGGTTTCCTCACATCTTTTCAGCACTTTGCCCAGATGCTCAAGGCAGGACTCAAATGATTCACCTACAATTGAGAAATCATCTATAAATACTTTGATGGTGTCTTCTACCATGTCTGAAAATATGGACATCATACAACGCTGAAAGGTGGCTGGAGCGTTACACAATCCGAAGGGCATTCTCTTGAAAGAAAAAGTCCCATATGGACAAGTAAAGGTGGTCTTCTCCTGATCTTCTGAAGCAATAGTGATCTGATTGTAATTGGAATATCTGTCAAGGAAGTAGTACCATCCTCTACCCGCCAATCTATCAAGCATCTGATCCAGGGATGGCATTGGAAAGTGATCCTTCTGAGTGCAGTGGTTGAGTTTTCTGTAGTCCATGCATACACGCTATCCTGTGACTGGTCGTGTTGGTATCAACTCATTCTTTGCATTTGGAACCACCCTAATCCCTCCCTTCATTGGTACGCATTGAACAGGACTTACCAATTGACTGTCAGTTATGGGATAAATTACCCCAGTGTCCAACCAATTAATAATCTCCTTTTTTACCACTTCCTCCGTGGGCGGGTTCAGGCCGCACTGATGCTATATGCTTGGTTTAGAATCTGGTTCCAGCTGGATTTTATGGGTGCATATGCCTGGTGGGATTCTGATGATATCATCTATGGTCCATCTGATTGCCTTCTTGTATCTTTTCAATATGTTGACCACAGCTTCCACCTGCTCATCGGATAAGGTTGCTGCAACTATAACCGACAAGGTGTTGTTTTCTCCAAGGAATGCATACTTGAGATGTGGAGGTAGTGTTTTTATCTCAAGGATAGGTGGTACCTCCATAGATGATTTGGCCGGTGGTGTTGAACGGTTCTTTAAATCTAGGTCTAGCTTCTTTGGGCTGAAGCTATATGACCCTATCCCCTTCAAAGCATTAACCATCTCTGTGTATTCTGGGCTCCCATTATCTCCATAATTCATTATCACAGCTGCCAACGTATCATTGGTCACAAATCCTTCCACTAAGGTTGACAGTTGATCATGTTCCATCTTTGAGTGTTTGAATAGAGGGTTTATCCCAAGATGAAAACCTGAGGATGTCACAAAAGAAAAACAAAGAAAAAAAACATAAAAAGTAAAGTAACTACCAACAAGTCAAATACAAGCTAATAACCTAGTCTTAGCCGCACTCCCCGACAACGGCGCCCCTTTTTGATAATGCTCAAACCACACTTCCAATCGAAGTATGAAGCAGACGTTGTCAATAAAGAACCCAATTAGAGGTTGGGGTCGAACCCACAGGGAATATGCAAGATCTAGATTATAGCCGGTAGATGAACTTGTATGGTAATTACTTCACAATGGGGGGAATTCTAATAAAAATCAATAATAAAAATAAACAACAGTCAAGATTATATTTGTGAATCAATAATTAAAGGATAACTAGGATTTGCGTTCCCCATGGGTTCATAACAGCTTTGGGTATACACTCGTGATCTTTACCAATACTTACTTATAGAACTGATAACTTAGGTTCATTCAAACGATCGACCAATCCCTATTGAATGACTATCCTCAATTACTCGACAAGGTCTCATGAGTTTTGCAAACTAACCGTTATCACTAAGTTCCAGATATAACTATCCCACGACCACAGCTCAAGTTAATACAATTATCATCAAGATCAAGGCTCCATTGTAATTCTCTTTTCCTAATCTCTACCTCTTCGACCAAAGCAAGTAAAGAATTCAGGAACTTCCTAAAGTTGTATATCGTTAAGAATCGTTAAAGATGAAGAGAATATCATATAAATAATTAGCATTGGTTTTAGAATCACTTTAAGAAACCCTAGCTTGTTAATCCACCATGGTTCCCACAACCCTAGCTATGGAGGTTTTAGCCTCCCATAGTTGCAAGTTTGTGAATTGTGTTCATGATTGAAAACATAAGACAAAACTTACAATAATGATTGAGAAAAATAATTTCCTTTAATTAAACCATGAAATCTTGAATAACAAGTAGCAAGAATAAGATGAATTAAAGAAAAGGTTATTACAAGGTTGAACCAACTCAATTCTCTCTTTCAATGATGTCGAATTGCTTACTACAATGTTTTCCTACTAGAATTAAGTCTATTCGTCGTCCTCCTATGAAAAATAAAGCATAAAAAGTATTTATAGAGACACAAGAATCCTTTTCCTAAACTAACAGGACTGCTTTCCATATCCTTAGCCGATCTTATCATGGGTCCACCTACGACTCATAGGGACTTCTCACGGACCGTGGCATCGACTCGTGGCTTGGAGTGTTGGCTGAATTTTGGCCAAGTATTGGGCCAAGGTACGATTCGTACCAACTTCCTACAACTCGTACATTGCACCCGTGGCTTGATCCTGGTACTTTTGAACTTTTGTCTGAACTTCACCACGACTAGTGTGGTACGACTCGTACCTTCATCTCATGACTCGTAGGGTACTCTCATAATGAAAATAAGCCTTATGTGTATTTCTTCTGGATTTCATCATGACTGGCTTACCACAACTTGTTCCATCATGGTGCGATCTGTAACAAGTCTCATGGGATCAATCTTCCATGTTAAACTTCCAGCTTCTCATCAAGGTCCTCAGTACAACTCATAGGTCCATCCTACAGATCGTACTGTGGACTGCACATTTTGCCCTTTTTTGCACATTTTTAGCTTCCTTTTGTAATTTATTGTTCCAACACCCATTTATCCTAAAATCATAGAAAAAGTGCCTCATATCCACATAAATACACCTAAGTCCACGTTATTTTCTTAGTGTTGAGCGTCAATAGTGTTGTAAATCCACAGCACATCAATCTACAAAAAGTCTATTAGTGGAATGGAATGAAGAAGGACGTATTAGAGTTTGTGGCTAAGTGTCTGAATTGCCAACAGGTGAAGATTGAGCATCAAAGTCCTAGAGGTATTCTTCAGGACATCAACATTCCTACTTGGAAATGAGAAGAGATTAATATATACTTCATTATAGGTTTGCCTCATAAACGCTGATAGTATGACTCTATATGGGTGATTATGGAAAGGTTTACCAAATTAGCCCATTTCCTATCGGTCAAAACTACAGATTCAGCTGAGGATTATTCTAGACTGTACATTTGGAAGTTGGTTCATTTGCATGGAGTTCCTTTATCCATCATCTCAGATAGAGGTACTCAGTTCACTTCTCAGTTTTGGCAGTCATTTAAGATGGGCCTTGGTACTCAGGTGAAGCTTAACACAACTTTTCACTTGTAGATAGATGGTCAGTCCGAGCGAGCCATTCAAATTCTTGAGGATATTTTGAGAGCGTGTGTAATTGATTTCAAGGATATTTGGGATGATCACTTGCCTCTCATCGAGTTTGCCTATAATAACAGTTGTCACTCCAGCATTCAGATGGCTCCATTTGAGGCTCTTTATGGGTGGAGGTGTATATCACCTATTGGATGGTTTGAGGTAGGTAAGGCTACATTGATAGGGCTAGATTCAGTGCATGAGGCTATGGAGAAAGTTCAACTCATTAGGGAGAGGTTGAAAACAACTCAAAGTCATCAAAAATCTTATACGGATGTTAGCAGGAGAGAGCTTGAGTTTGAGGTTAATGATTGGGTGTTTCTAAAGGTGTCTCCTATGAAGGGAGTTTGTGAGGTTCGGTAAAAAAGAGAAGCTTACTCCCCGATATGTTTGTCCTTATAGGATTCATAGGCGAGTTGGCAAGGTGGTATATGAGTTGGAGCTATCAGCTGATTTAGCTTTAGTGCATTCAGTTTTCCATGTATCACCGTTGAATAAGTGCATTAGCGATCCAACCTTAGTTGTTCCGGTAGAGAGCATTACTGTGAAGGATATTCTTACTTATGAAGAGGTTTCGGCTGAGATCCTTGATCGTCAGGTTCGGAAGTTGAGGAATAAGGAAGTAGCTTCAATGAAAGTTTTGTGGAGAATCAGCTTGTTGAGAGGGCTAAGTAGGAAGCTGAAGCAAATATGATGGCTAGATACCCCCATCTTTTCCGTTTCGGCTTAGTTCTAGCATGATGTGCTAGCTTCCTCCTTAGTACTCTATTCAATTTCATGTAAAGTTCAAGTATCTCAGTTCCTTTAATGTTATAGCATACATGTATGTTTCATGAATTTAGTTCAGTCATGTATCTTAGTTTGAAGTCAATCACTCCGTCAGTTTTCAGTCTATAACTTTCGGTTTTGGGATTGCATCTCTTTTCCCATCTTTTCAGCTTAATTAGTCTCCATTCGAGGATGAATGTTTCACGAGGGAGGTAATGTAATACTAATGTGTCGTGATTTTACGGCACTTTCGATGCTTAAAACTAAGAAACTATGCATATTCCAGGTATGTTTATATAGATATGATGTGTTTGTGTTAAATGTTGCAGGAAAACAGGTCTGAAATGGGAAATGGGCAAAGTAAGGAAAAAATAGACAAAATTGTAGGCTGATGAGTCATCGTGCCAATGAACGACTCGTGCCTAGAGTCGTGGGAAGAAATCGAAGTTGATGAAAAGGAACCAGTGCACCTCACGAGTTGAAGGCACGACTCGTTACATCTGGTAATGAGTCGTTATGACAGTCGTGGAGAATGGGAGAAGAATTTTGGAAGAATGTCCAATGAAGGCAATGAGAGACATAACGAGTCGTCAGGTGAAGTGACGACTCGTCATCAGAAACTATGGGCATCCGTCAAGTGCACTGGAAGATTTGGTGAGACATGTCCACGAGGGACCTAACGACTCGTGCCCAGGCTTAACGAGTCGTTAGGTGACCTGTCACCAAGACTGGACAAATTACTGAGAACGACTCAAGATCACTGGCCATGACTTATTGGGAGACCCAACGAGTCGTTACTTGGACTGTTACCATTGCCGACCTGGAATCCAATTTTATTTAGGATAAGATTTGCTTGGAACTCTAAATACAATATTTAGGTTTATTTTTCGAGTACAATTTATTTTACCAACTTTCACGTGGATTCTAGTGAATGATCCTTCTTAGTTCAAGAAACAAAGTTTGTAATTTTGTTCTTGATTTTGAGAATTAAATAACATTGGAGTTTTGTTCATCGATTTTTGAGTTTTATTAAATTCACGTGGTTTTCTTGTATGAAGTTTTGTAAGTTACAATTATGATTTCTTCTATAGTTTTTGATTGTGATATTTCAAATATGAGCATAACTAGATTCGTGGGAACCATGATGAATTACCACACATAGGTAAAACACATAGTGATTCTTGAACGGGGTTTAATACATGTATTATTTTTTCCTTCGTTTTAATTATTTCTTAACAGTTGCAAACTTTGAAACTTGCCTTAGTCTTACTTACCGGATCAAGGGGGTAGTGAAAGGAAAAAGGGATTAACAACGTAGATTTGAGGCTATCAACCCTCATCTAATAGCTTGAACTTGTACGGGAATAGCTAATCTGATATTAAAGGGTAAGGGTTAATTAAGCATGCACCCATATACGGACCAAGTTGCGTGGTAATAATCATCTAGATAGGGGACCAACCATTTAGATGAACCTAACTTACCAATACTGCATGCTAAACATCGGAATAGATTACTAGTGTAAAAGCCCTGTGGTTATGAAGTCATGAGGAATATAATCCTAGTCAACTTGTTGATTGAATACAACCAAAATTGATTTAAACATCTACTACTTTTTACTCTTGTTTATTATTTTATTTTTCAATCCTTTCCCCCCTAGGAAATAAGTAATCTGATAGTAATAGCTAATCACATTAACTCAATTTCTTTCCATATTCCCTGTGGGACTGAACTCAACCTTTGTTGGGTTCTACATTTGACATCGACCGCTTTATATCTCAATTACGAGGTGTAATTTGGGCGGCATCAAATTTTGGCGATGTTGTTGGGGAATACGGCTAAGATTTTGTTAATAGTGTTTGCTTTACTGTTAGTTCTTATTTTCTTTTTACTCTTCGTTTGTTATTTTGTTCTTAACAAGTCTTAGGTTCGTGCATGCCCAGTACTAGGAGCCAAGGAAAATCTCTGGTTCAACTCGATCACGCACTTCAACAAACACTGCAAAATCTGAGAAGAATGGCCAACATACAAGAGCAAGAGATAGTGGACCAACTACAGCCAGAATGTTGGCTGAGGAACAAGCTCGGGCAAGAGATAGAGAGTTAGCAAGGGTTGCTGAAGAGGAATGCCAAGCTGCTGAAGCAGAGCAAGCTAGAAGGAACAGAGGTCCAGATCAGCAGAGGCACCGGTATTTCGATGAGGATGATGATACTGATATTTACGAAGCCGATGCCACTGGAGCTATTGTTCCTCCCTCTTTGTCTGCTGGGGCAAAGTTTGATATTACCAGTGTTATGATCCAACTACTCAACATGAAGGGGATATTTGCAGGTCATGCAACTGATAATGCACATACTCACTTGACTAATTTTGTGGATATCTGCAAAGCATATAAACAACCGAGAGTGAGTCAGGATGCGATACGACTAAGGTTATTTCCCTTTTCATTAGGGAGTGAGGCAACGCTCTGGTTGGCAAAACTGCCCAATGATTCTATCACTACATGGAGGGAGTTGAAAAGAGCTTTTCTTGAAAGATTTTTCCCACCTTCCAGAGCCTTGTAGTTGAAAGATGAGATATACAACTTTAGGCAGTTAAATTTCTGAGGCACTTCACGAGACATGGTTGAGGTTCAACAAGAAGCTTAAAAGGGTGCTCAGCCACAGGATCCCAGAAGATACATTGTTGGAAATTTTCTATAAAACTTTAAATGCTAACACCAAGCTGGTGGGTGATATTGTGTCTGGCGGATTATTCATGAGTCACACTTATGCTGAAACTCTTGAGCTACTTGACAGAATCACTAAAATCAACCATGCATGGCACACAAGTAGTTGGAGATTTCGGCTTGTTCTTATGTGGTAGGTATGTCTGCGGTGCAGAGAAGGAAGAATGAAGAGCGAGATCAAGATATTGCTGAGATAAAGACCATAATAGAGCTGCTTTCTAAGCATTTGATGGGAGTCGGGACTGAAAAAGTGAATGTTGTAGGTTCACAGGGCAAGGCCCTGAGAAATGATGAAGGTGAATTAGAATCTTAGGAGGAAGCAAACTATTTGAATGATTAAGGGGCGGGTCTCCGAGAATATACCCGATGGTCTAACCAAGGTCGGAACTACTACAGGGATAACAATTACAAGCGAGGCCAATACAGAGACAATGGAGACTGGAAGAAGCGTGAGGATTACAAGAATGACAGAAGCGGTCTATATGTTCCTCCAAGGAACCGTGAGCCAGAGTCTAGTGGTTCAAGGGTGGAAGACATGTTGTCCAAGGTACTTAAGCAGATGGAGGCAATTAATGCCCATTTGAAGGAGCTCCACGCTGATATTTATAGTATGAATCAAAAGGTGTAATCACATGTCGTGGCCATTAAGAAGATTGAGTAGCAGCTGAGTCAAATGTCTGTTGTGATGAACCAGAGGTAGAAAGGCACACTTCCTAACAATACAGTGCAAAATCTAAAAAATGACAGTCATTGCATGGAAGTCACTACTAGGAGTGAGAAGGCGACAGTTGATCCTCCGAGGCCGTTTGTGAGTGATGAGACAGTAGAGCCCATATTGATTAATGATTACAGGATGGCAAATTCCGAGGATCGTACTTTGGTTGATGATTCAATGGTAAAGACTGCTCCTAGTAATGTAAAGGAGCATGGATCTGGAAATGAGAAGGAGAAGGAGGCACCTTAAAAGATCACACCTATTACTAAACCTCCTCCCCCTTTTCCACAGTAGTTGAAGAAAAAAGTCGAAGATAGGAAGTATCACAAGTTCATTTCCATATTGAAACAACTATTTGTGAACATCCTATTAGTCGAGGCACTTGAGCAGATGCCCATCTATGCTAAATTCATAAAGGACCTTGTCACTAGAAAGCGGACCGTAAGCTTTGAACCTGCAGATAATTTGCACCACTGTAGTGAAATAGCATCCCGTTCTCTTGTTCAAAAAAAGGAAGACCCTGGAGCATTCACCATACCATGCACTATTGGAGCCTTTAATTTTGCTAAGACGCTATGTGATCTGGGTGCTAGTATTAATTTGATGTCGCTTGCAGTGTTCAGATACTTGGGCTTGGGAGCCCCCAAATCGACTACAATGCGGCTTTTGATGGCAGATTGTATGGTGAAAAATCCAACGGGAATTCTATATGATGTTCTAGTAAAAGTGGAGTCCTTTATATTTTTGGCCGATATTTTCATCCTAGACTTTGAAGTTGATTTTGAGGTACCCATTATCTTAGGGCAACCATTTCTAGCCACCGGACATGCTCTTGTAGATATGAAAATTGGACAACTGAAATTCCGGTCGAACAATGAGGAGGTGACTTTCAATGTATGCCGATCCATGAAGCATCCAAATGACATGAGGGTGGTCTCAGTAATTGATGTTGTGGAACCTGAATTCCCAATTATGCCTATGGAAGAGTTATTGATTCTTGATAATTTAGCAGCAGTCTTAATAAATGTTGGTGCTGAGGATATCCATGGGGGTCAGGAGATAGTCAATGCACTTGTTGGTATGGGGTCATACACTTTTGCTCCAAAGAAGATTGGTCTTGACCTGAAGAATCGGGTGACACCACCGGCCAAACCATCTATTGAGGAGCCTCCAGTATTGGAGCTCAAAGCACTTCTGTCTCACTTACATTATGTATTTTTGTAATAGGTAATACTTTACTGGTCATTGTTGCAGCTGACTTGGAGGAATGGCAAGTGGAGGCTTGGGCCTTCGTTTTGAAGAGATATAAAAAAGCCATCGGGTGGACTATTGCAGATATTATTGGAATCCCAGTCAGTATTTGCACTCATAAGATCTAGCTACAACCAGATTGTATTCCGAGCATTGAGCATCAGCGTAGGTTGAATCCATCTATGCAAGAGGTGGTTAAGAAGGAAATCATCAAGTGGTTGGATGCGGGTTTTATCCTATTGCTGACAACAAATGGGTGAGCCCAGTTCAGTGTGTATCAAAGAAGGGAGGAATCACGATGGTCCCAAATGTTAATAATGAGCTCATTCCACTCAAACCAGTCACTGGTTGGAGAGTATGCATGGACTATAGGAAGTTGAACCGTTGGACTCAGAAAGATCGCTTTCCTATGTCATTCATGGATCAGATGCTAGACCGACTTGCAGGCAGAGGATGGTACTATTTTTTATGGTTATTGGGGGTACAATCATATTTCTATAGCCCCCGAAGACCAAGAGAATGCGCCGACCACTTTTCAGCGTTGCATGAAGTCCATATTTTCTGACACTGTGAAGGACATCATTGAAGTCTTTATGGATGACTTTTCGGTGGTAGGTGATTCATTCGAAGATTGTTTGGCTCATTTGAGCAAGGTGCTGCAACGATGTGAAGAGACCAACTTGGTGCTTAACTGGGAAAAGTGTCATTTCATGGTCAAAGAAGGTATAGTGCTAGGCCATAAAATTTTTGATAAGGGTAGTGAGGTGGACCGGGCCAAGATCGAAGTAATTGCTAATCTACCACCTCCAATTTCTGTGAAAGGTGTTCGAAGCTTTTTGGGTCATGCAGGATTTTATAGAAGATTCATCAAGGAATTCTCCAAAATTGCACATCCTTTGTGTAAACTTCTTGAGAAAGAGGTGAAGTTTGTTTTTGATGAGGCATGTCTGAAGGCGTTTGAATGCCTAAAAGAGAGATTCACCATTACCCCGATTATAGTAACACCAGACTGGTCTTTACCATTCGAGGTCATATGTGATGCTAGCGGAGTGGCCCTGGGAGCTGTGTTGGGTCAGAGGCGTGAAAAGATTTTCCATCCTATTTATTATGCTAGCAAGGCTCTTAATACAACTCAAAAAAATTACACTGTGATAGAACAGGAGTTGTTGGCTATAGTTTTTGCATTCGAGAAGTTTCGGGCATACTTTCTTGGAACTAAAGTGATAGTCCATACAGACCATGCAACTTTGAGATATCTGATGGCAAAAAAGGATGCCAACCCATGGTTGATTCGATGGGTTCTGCTACTACAAGAGTTTGAGTTCGAGGTAAAAGACCGGAAAGGGACCGAAAATCAGGTGGCTGATCACTTATCAAGATTGGAACCAGATGCAGCACTTTGAGATGAGCGTGACATAGATGATGCATTCCTCGACGAGCAGGTTTTAGTGGCCTCATAGGATCTCATCCCATGGTTTACAGACTTCGCTAATTATCTAGTGAGTGATATTGTACCAGAGAACTTATCTTTCTACCAGCTGAAGAAGTTTATGTCTGATGTGCGGAAGTTTTTCTGGGATGAGCCCTACATATTTCGCATATGTTCTAATGGGGTTATTCGGAGATGCGTGCCCGAGGTAGAAATGTTGAGCATACTGGAGGTCTGCCACTCATCCCCTGTTGGGGGTCACCACAGTGAGATTCGCACAGCCCACAAGATTCTGCAATGTGGGTAATATTGGCTAACCATTCACCAGGATGCACATGATTTTGCAAAGGCATGTGATGCATGCCAAAGGCAAGGAGCTATATCAAGGAGGCATGAGCTTCCTCTTACTCCCATCCTCATAATTGAGTTGTTTGATGTGTGGGGCATTGATTTCATGGGCCCATTTGTAAGCTCAAACGGGATAAAGTACATATTGGTTGCTGTGGGTTATGTTTCTAAATAGGTGGAGGCAATTGCGCTTCCAAATAATGAAGGGAAGAGTGTCACATCATTCTTAAAGCGGAATATATTTTCCAGATTTGGGACTCGCAGAGCCATCCTTAGTGATGAGGGTCCACACTTCTGTAACCGGTTGTTTCATACTTTATTAGAAAAATATGGGGTAAAACACAGGGTGGAAACATCCTATCATCCACAGTCTAATGGGCAGGTTGAAGTCACAAATCAGAAGATAAAGACCATCTTGGTGAAGACTATGAATGCTAACCGGACAGATTGGGCTAGAAAGCTAGATGATGCTTTATGGGCTTATCGGACCGCATTCAAGACTCCTATAGGTATGTGATCAGCTTGTATATGGGAAAGCATGTCATCTTCCAGTTGAACTTGAGCATAAATCTATGTGGGCGCTCAAGAAGCTGAATTTGGACTGGAGTGAAGCTGCGAACTTGAGGCTTGATCAGTTGAATGAGCAATATGAATTTCATTTGAAAGCCAATGAAAGTTCTGAAATTTATAAACTAAGGATGAAAATTCATCATGACCGAAAGATTGAGAAGAGAGAGTTCAGCTCGAGTGATATGGTGTTACTATTCAATTCTAGGCTTCGCTTGTTTCCTGGCAAGTTGACTTTCAAATGGTTGGGGCCTTTTCGAGTGGTTCAAGTATTCTCCCATGGGGAAATCAAACTAGAAAACCATGAAGGAAAGCGCTTTAAAGTCAACGGGTGAAAGCATATATAGGAAAAAGCGAAAAAATAAAGCTGGTGGATCTCTGGAATCTGGGTGAAATTTGAGTAACCCGAGGAGTTGCATTGTGCCGTGACGTTAAATCAGGAGCTGCATGGAAGGTGACCCATGAAGGTGTTTTGGTGAAGTCTAAGTAGTCAAAATACTTGCATCCCAAGTTGTAATTGTAAGAAAAATATAATGTCTACATGTTTTGATATGTGCAGGTGATTAAGATGGGAAATTTGAAGCTAGAACCAAAAATCTGAACTTGAGTTCCAGTGCCTAAAAGCACAGAAAGAGTTGTCATCAGACCAAACGACTCATTAAGTGGATCATCGTCACTGCTACATAAAACAGTGTAGACAACGGTTGACCAAACAAATCGTTTTCAGTGACAATGAATCGTGGGGTCTTCCGTCAAGTCTACTGGATCAAAGATGGAATTAAATCGAAAATGGTGACAATGAATGATTTAACAAATCATTGGTAGACCAAATGATTCGTCAAGTTACCCATCAATGAAGCTACTGCAATTCAGGGCCTACGACTCATGCCACGACTCGTTGGGTAGCACCACGAGTCGTTACATGAGTCATTAGGTCCCGGGTAAGACTCGGCACCCAGTCAATCAAACGAACAACCAAACGAGTCGTTGCTTTTCTTAACGAATCGCTACGTGGGTCGTGGTATGTTTTAAATTAATTTCCACCTGACCCGACTCACGCACAATTAGGGTAATTTGTTCTTTTTAACATATAAACCACCCATTTTTTGCCCTCCATAATCTCACCTGAATTTAAAGCTCAAAATCTAACTTTAAAATGCCCCACTTTTTCATCATCCCAAGATCACTTCTCACTCGCAAAGCACTCACACACACACGATTGCACTCAATTGTACTGTTGCCACATTCTATCGCAATATCAAGTTAAAATCCTTCCTCTGCTCTTAAACCTATGAGTATTCGATTATTTCGAGTTTTACTCTACTTGTTTTCTTGCGTAATATTGTGAATTCAAACTATACCATGAGTTTTAGATGGAACCCTAGTGCCATGACGTTGTATGTGAATTTGAACACGGGACCCTTAATAAATATGATGATCTGTGCTTGTGAGAATTTTAATTTAGTTGAGATGGAACAAGGGTAATGTTATTTTTCATAAACTCTTGAGCACGAGCCACATAACGAGTCGTGGTATCACCCAATGACTCGTTGTGTAGCTTGTCCTGAGTGGTGAATTGGGCTATGTAACCAGTGTACTTCACGACTGATCTAATGAGTTATTGTCTCAAGTAAAGACTCATTGTGACCAGTCATTAAGTCCACTGGTCCAATAAAGAAAAACATAACCTGCAGACAACGATTAACCTCACGAGTCGTGGCCAGTGGCAACGACTCGTTAAGTTACTCTTTCTGTCTGCTGAGACACAATTAAAATTAGATTTTGTTTCATATCATTTTGCATACTAATCGTTATTACACAGGTACGATGTCTCCAAATGGTACCAAAGAAGGGTCCGGTCAAGAAACAGGTGCCAGAGAGGAGTCAGCCATCATATCGCAGACTTAGCGATGAGCCCTCCTCCTCCGAAGAGTCGAGTAGCTCAAAGGAGAAATATGAAGTTTCAGAAGAGCAGCTGGTGAGGTGATCCACCAGGTCTAGGACATAACGATCTACAAATCCGACAATCCTGGTTGATGCTCCTACTGCACTTGCAAGAGACCCACCAAGCCGAGCAGATGAGAATGCTGGTGCCACAGTCCTGATTGCTCCCGAGGGCACCACAGCTGAGGAAAATGCAGAAGTTGCTGATGAGTCATGTGCTCAAAAAGGGAGCACAGATGATGAATTGACCGAGACTTCAAATACATCTAACGATCAACCAAGGCAGGTGAGGTGATAGTGTGTTTGCGGCATGAAAGTCATTTACAAAAGAGACATTGCTCCGAATGAAAAAGGCCATCCAAAGAGGAGCATATACGAGGAGCCCAGACTGGTCACCCCGGGGTTCAAGAACCTTCCAGAGCTGCAGGCTTTGTTTGATAAATACAGGTTCGGGTGGTTAATTGAGCCATTGGGGAACTACAGCCCTTTCCTGGTTAGAGAATTTTATGCAGCCTACGCAGCCACATTGCAACGTTTGGCATTGGGAGGCCAAGACTGGAAGAAGAGACCTGCATTGATGCAGGTGTTAGTTCGGGAGACACCTGTAGATATCTCTGAGAGGACCATTTACAGACTGCTTTATGGTCCAAACTATCATGCCCCGATGAATATAGCCGAGTTCGATCACAGACTGTTCAAGCTCAAGAAAGTCAAAACCAAGAAGCTGAAAAGTGTAGAACGAATCAGGCAGTACACTTGGCTGTCACGAGTCATTGCCGCAAGGGATCCACTAGTTGAGTGGTTGCATAGCACTAACTCCTAGACAAAAAAGGCCACATTGAACTTTCAAGCTAAATTCTGGTGGTCATTGGTTCGGCACATGTTGGTACCAACCAGCAATTATAATGTTCTTTCACTTGACAGAGCTCTGCTGGTAGCTAGCATCATGGAGGGGTACGACATAAATTTCACACGGTATATTGCTGAAGAGATTCGAGAGAGCGCGATAAATGATGGCACTACCATTCCCTTTCCATGCCTCATTGATAGACTCTGTCAGGAGTCAAAGGTGCCAGAATTGTCGTTGGTTGATCAGCGAGTGGTGTTTCATAAGATCACCATTATCAGGTCGATAAGAGATGACATAAACCCGGTATCGATAGCGAGGAGTCAGTATGCCTCATTCACTGGAGCAACTATATTGGCAGAGGCATTGAGCAGTAGTATGAAGACTGAGGCTTCATTATTTACTGATATTGTGGCAAAGCCCACAGAGGCCAGAGAGATGAGTAGCCAGCTTGAGGCTACAAATACAGCCGACTTTTCTACACCTACTGAGATTCCAGAGTCATCATCCACAGCACCAGCACCTCGACCACCTGTTGCACCCTCAAGTTCTCCTTCAGTCGGTCTGTCACTATTTCCCAAGAATTCTTGACCGACATGGCTAGGCTGCTGGCGAAAGCTGAAAAAAACAACAAGCTCACACGGCTCTGCAAGTTAAGGTGCTAATGGAGCAAGTTAAGTCGTGGGTTACAAAGGAGTTGGAGCCTCTCTCTAGCTCAGTGCATGGCCAATTAGATGCCTTTGAGAGGCGTATGGATGAGCGCCTTGCACAGTTACAGACGCCCGAGCTGGCAAGGTGGTATGCGAAGGTAGCATCGCTCTGAGCGGAGATGCGAGAGTTGTCTGAATGACAGGTAGCTGCGATCCCTCCACCCGTGCTTCCAGTGATTGAGGACAAGAGCGAAGAAGAGCTACCACCAATATTTGACTTCATCACTAAGGAGCCGGTAGCACAGGATAAGGGCAAGAGGCCTCGTGAGGAAGCGGGTTTTGAGGAGGATGACTCTCTGCTCCATGAGCAGAAGCGAGAGAGGAGATAGATGGAGACAACGCTGCAGTTATCTAGAAAGGAGGCTCGACATAGGGCCGCAGTTGAGGCAACGAGAGCTCGTGGAGAAGGTACGAGCTTAGTTGGTTCTGAAAATGCACCGGGTCAAGCCGACGGTACAGGAGATGACACTGGAGGAGTATTTGCACCCTCCACCGACCAGGTCGCAGACACCTAGGTCGCATAGGTATGTTCCCTATTTCCATGGTTTTGTTTTATATATATACGTTGAGGATGATGCATGCTTTTGTTGATGGGGGTGGGGAGGGATACTTGTGTATTTTTGCTGAACATAACCCGAGGGTTTTTCTTGTCAGATATCTTTCCCCTCGGGTGTTCCTTATCTGGTAAAACTGGCACGTTTAGGTTTTTATGTTTTTTTGTTTGTTTATGTCAGTCGAAAGAAAATTAGGTGAACTTAAGGCAGTTAAGAGCATGAATTTTTGAATTTAGTTGAATTGATAATATGATACCCCTCCTAAAAAAATTTATGTGTGTGTTGAAATCGACAAGTATGACCTTTGTGAATCTTTGCATGGCATTAAAACTGTGAACATGTTTACCCTTGTATGGCTGTACCTAAACTAGCAGTTAGTAGAAGTGATGATGTTGGCCTATGCTATGTGTGAGTGAGATTTAATAGTTAAATTCTGCCATATGTGTCAATCTATAACTTGCCTAGTCAGTCATACCGAGATAGTGGATGGGAAATTAGAAAAGAATCATAGGCCATTTTTGATTAATGAGTCCACTTTAGCCTTAAAAGACCTACCAAAAGAAAATAAATATCCCTTGATCCAAATTTTGAGCTTAAATTAACCTTTCTTTTTGTTAACACAAATTCACCTTCCTGCTTTGATTAAAAATGAACCTGTTTTGGCCCTAGTCCCTCCTTGGACACTGTGAACCTCAACAGAAAAATCGCCTAAGTTGAGGGTGGCTATCATAAAAGTGATTAAGAAGAGTATGGTGGAATGAGATTGAGTAATGAAAATGAAAGAGCGGGTGCGGTATGCGTAATGAAACAAAAATGTTATTAAAGAGAAAAAGAGCAAGAAAAGAAAAAAAGAAAAATGTGAAAGCAATGAATACTTGAAAGAAGAAACACCGCACTCGTAGTTGCAAACGAAAATAAAAGACGAAAAAGTAAAGGAGAAAGGGAGAAAATATGAAAAAAAGGTTAAAAGTGAAGTAAGGTGTGTGTAGTTCCAAAGAGGGTTAAGCTACTAGTCCTATATGTACCATACCCGAACCCGAGCCTATATTACAAGCTTAAAAAGTCCTATAGAGATCCTGGTTACCCGTCTAAATGTTATTGCATGCAGAGAGTTAGAAATTTTTTGTGAGAGCGAGTGTGATCTTACCTAGTCCCAAGAAAAATATATTGATATGATCATATACACATGAGTGAGTGTGGGACTTCTTTGAGGTGAGAGCATTTGGTCATAAAAATCGTCTGCAAATTGTCTAGGTCAGTGTTATAGATTTATGTGCATGGTTGCAAGTGACAGTATTTTGCCATGTTTCGATTTCTCTATGTCTTGGTTGATAATTTTACATATGCATTATGATTTGAGTTTGTATGATAAAGGAGGGGTTAGAAAATTTGACTTGATGAAGAGCTGTGACCGCTGTAAGTTTTCTAAAGTTCTTTTGATTGAAGTGTCGAAGTAGTTTATTTCATTTTGTTTTGCCTGAGGACATGCAAAAGTTCTAAGTTGAGGGTGTTGATGTTCCGTGATTTTTCGACACTTTTGACGGTTAAATGTTGCAGGAAAACAGATCCGAAATGAAAAATGGGCAAAGTAAGGAAAAAATAGACAAAATTGTAGGCTGATGCCCAGGCACGAGTCATCACCCTAAAAGTCCCTACAATCAAGCCCTAGACTTGTAGCAAAATCAGAAGAAAAATCTTCAAAATTCCTAAGAAGGACTCATCGTATGAGTCATGGTTTGACGTCACAGATCGTAGGAGCAGTCATGGTAAGTAGCAATTTCTCTAGGTCCAGTGATAACTCATGGTAGGAGGCGTAGGAGACAGTAACGAGCCAAGGTATGACTCATTATGGGAAATAATGAGTCGTGATAGGTAGTCATGGTTTAGGTTTGCTGAGGAAAGTTCTGGTGTCATAAGTCAAGGTACGACTCGTTGTAGGAAACAACGAGTCGTGGTGATACCCGTGGTTGGAGAATCAAAGAACCAGAAAATTTGACTGGCAAATAATGGAAGGAAACCACGAGCCGTTGTCTGGTGGTACGAGTCGTGAACCTGGCAGTCAGCTTTTTAAATACAATTTTTCAAGGGTATTTTCATAACTTTCTAAGCTTTTAACCCCTAAGTGACGTCATTTTGAATTTCTTAAAGAGTGCATTAAGAGGTTTAACCTAACCTAAGTCCTTATTCTCTCAAAATAACAGTAGATTTGAAATCTCTCTCAAGATCAAGGCTAGGGTTCTTCATCAAATCTCTTCCAAAATTCTTGGGTTTTCAAGACAGGTTTAGGTGTCCATTACCAGGTATGTAGGGTTATGAATGGGAGAAATTATTCCACCCTCATTTTCAATTTCACCCCAATTTTATGATCTCAAGTTTCTAGGCACGCCAAGTTAAAATTCTAGGGTTTTACCCAATTCCATGAAATCTTCCATGCTATCTCTATAGGTTTAATTCTCTCATGTATTGATATTTTATGGATATTAGGGTATATTTGACTCTCAATTTACTCGCTAATTCATGATTTCAAGTTTATGAAGATTATGTTTTTTTATGCATGATTCATGAATTTCAAGCTGTGAGTCCATGATTTCTAGTATTATGAATTATCAAAGTATGCATGAATATTATGAATTCTCAAACTTATGACTCCGTGATTTTAAATTATGAAGCCTATTTCAAGTATGTATGAGTTCATGTCTTGGGCAAGCCCATGTAAAATTAAGTATGTTTTATCGTGATTTTAACCAAGGCTTATATGATCAGTTTTAAAGGAATATTTGGAGCCAAGCCTACTAAGTGAATGATTCAAGTTATATTTTGAGAATATTATGAGAGCAATATGCATATTTCAGGAGTAATGTCCAGCACCGAGTAGGCCAGAGATTTCGAGGATCCCATCTCATAACTACGCGCCACCGTAGGTATACATTCTTATTTGGGACCTCTCAAGAGAGAGCTCCCCCGCCCAAGGGCATACCAGTGATATCACACCTCCATAATCTTGTCTTATGATATTGTGTTTTATAACATATTTGACCCATTGATCAGTTTATGAGTTTTCACTTATGTTTTCAAGTATAGCACGCTATATGAGTTCTATTTTATAAATATTGGGTCATTATGTTCGGCTTATGATGAATATCTTATGATTATTTTTATTTCAGAAATATAGCTTTTAGCATGTTGCCCTTACTCTCATGATCTATCTTGAATTATATTCATGATTTCGTACTATCATTTTACTAGCATGTTTTACCTTCTCTACATACTCAGTACATTCAAAGTACTGACTGCATACTCTATGCTATATCGTCTTATAATATAAGATCGGGTGATCTATCTCTGTCCCATCGCTAGCTTGCCCCCGATCAGTCCAACTCTATCCCAGTCTTGGTGAGTCCTCATCTTCCGAGGAAATCTATTAGTTTATGCTTTATGTCTATGACTTATAGTTTCAGACTTAGCGAGCGAGTTGGGGGTGTTGTCCCATCATCTCATCAGATATTTAGAGTCTTTTCAGACAGTTATGTAGTAGATGATCAGCATTGTTGACTGTAGTCTTTTCTTATGTTTTTATGTTATATGTTTCATACTTCCGCTTATATTACGTTTATGCTTTAATTCCACTTAGCTATACTCTTAATCATGCTACGTATGTGTCATGGATTAGCTCGGAGCCATTTGTGGTTCTAGGTCCCGTGTCTCGATATGGGGTCCATCTCGAGTCGTGATATGCTTGAGGAAAGGGGCATCGCAATGCGAGGGGACATCACGCAGGATGACCTTTCTATGGCCTTCCTGATGTGAGGCCTATCGCAAGGGAGTCCCTAGCGATGACCTTCACGACGTGAGGTCCTGCTCTCCCAGTCAACTTTGGATTGTGCTCTATAAAGTCAACCTTAACTCCAGATTTTTATTCCATTACGTTTTGGATGACCTTTTAGATGAGAAAACACCTTAAGACTTCTCTCAAACACCTAAGGTTAGTTTCTACTTAATTCCTTTAATTATAACATTCATTTTATCGCGATTAACACACAAATTCTCATTCTAATTCATAGATATTGGGAGTTTGATCCGAGATTATTGAAGGAGAATTTCTACGGAATTCTCGGGGAGAGTTGTCGTTGAACATTATTAAGCATGTATGGGACATTTAACAAAGTTTAAGGTATGTCATTTTTGAAAACCTTCTTTCGGAATATGTCTACTTTCTACTATGTCTACAAAACTGAGCTTCTCTCTCACCATACACAACACACTAACTGTTAACACATCTGTGTTTGTTTTCAATATATGGTGTTTATAGAAGCCTGGTCGGAAAATTTGATACCTATGACCCTCTTAACTTTTTGCCACTTCATGATCATTCTTATATATTTTTTTCCTCTACACTAAAAATTATTCTTGTTACAAATTTATAAAGAGTGAAAAAATATGATGAGAAAATGAGCAATCGTATTTTTCAAAATATTCCAGTCATAAAAATGACTTTTACAGTAGTACAAAACTGTAGTGATCTTTCTCATGATTTTCTTCCTTAAAACTATTCTCCTTCCAAAATGGTGATAAAGTGTAAATAAAAAATGGGGAGATTGTGGACTGCAATGGATAAGAAGGTACATTAGAGAAGACAACAAAATAAAGAGAAGCAGAATTAGAAGAAAAGTGGTATCTACAAATTGCATTTGTCTCAAAATAAGAAAATTCACATCATTAAAAAAAATTAATATATCAAAAAAAGAATATTAAGAGTATTAGTTATATGTTGGCTAATAAGATAATGTCAAGTGTATAATTTTATCTGTTCAAATTTATTTTCTTTTTTTTTTTACATGATTTTAGGAAGGCGAATACATTTTCTCTGTCATATCACCTTTTAGGGGATATTTAATCCACTATTGACCAAAACATAAATTAAAAATCATCCTAAAATTTTAATGTGAAAGAACAAATTTAAAGTTGATTTTATGTATTTTCTCATAATCAAATGCTAATAGTGACATGCTACTTCTTAAGTACACAATATTTTATTTAATTAACAAGTTCCATTTGCCACCGAATATAGTCATTTTAATGAAGTGATGTCTTGATATTGACAAGAAACTAACTTCCTTGAACTTACCAAGCACACAAGCTATTTTATAGTGCTAAAGTTAAATCCTTTATGTAATAGAATATTTTTTGATCTTTCACCGGGTGGTCGGTATCCATTTTGGCTTCTGAGTAATTTGGATTCACACCATGAAATTTTATTTTGAATGGTAAAACACTTTCAATCAAATATGACTCTGTTCTTGGAATTAAAAATGAAGGAATACTTACCACCCACCATAACCTTTAATGGTATAGAAAAATAATTTAAGTTTTCTCGTTATCAATCTTTTATAAGAATAATTGATATTTGGTATACTTATACTTTTGGTTCCGCAGCTATTAATGAATTAATTCCATTGTTAATTTGTTATCAATGTTTATGTATTTGTTTGAATTATGATTTGTGCATTATCAATTATTTATTCGGCTATCAAATGTTCAGCATAATCTTGGACCAATAATAATAATAATAATAATAACAACAATAATATGTAGAATCATTCCCAAAATCCTAAAAGAATCTTGTTTTTAAAACAATTTCCTCTCAAATAGAGTTAACTCTCCCGTCCACACTAAATGATTTCACTGATCAGATGAAAAATTAATTATAAAGATCATAAACTTTAATTTATTATCAAAGACAATAATTGCAGTTCCAATAAGGATTCATTAACGATAATAATGCTATTACAGTATCACATTTAGTGTAGTCCTCAGAATAATGCTTAACGATAATAATGCTATTACATATCACATTTAGTTTAGTCCTCGTAATACTATGTCACATCTGAAGGAAAATAAAAGAAAGAAAATAATACTTTCTTTGTCCCAGATTATCTTTCGCTTTCTTCTAAAAATAATTATATCAAATTGTTTGTCATTTTACAAGTTTAAGATAAAATTAATTAATTTTTACCATTTTACATTCAGTATAATTTTCTTAAAAGTTACAAAATTTTTATTATTGAATAAATATTTAATAGAAAGAGATTATTATAATTTAAATAAATTTAATAATTAAAATAATTAAAACTTTCTTTCTAATTAATATTTCTTAACAGACTTATAAAATAAAATAAAAAAAGGTACACATAATTTGAGTCCAAAAAAGTACCAAATTATGATCCATATTTCTAGACAAGACCTAATCACATTTGAAAATGGATGCTAGCTTAATTACCAGGGGCAGGCTTTAAAAATTGTCAAAGACTTTTCCACCTTCGATATATCTTTCCATCTCTCATTTACCTGCAAGCCAACCCCTAATTACGTATAATATAAATTATTCATATTATCAAATGTATTATATTAAATTTGTATTATTTTACATTTAAAAAGTAATATAATGTTTAAATAGTTTAAATATCACAGGATTTTTTTATGTAAATGGATCAACAATGCATGTATTACTTAATTGAAAATTAAATATATGTAGTCAGATATTACAAGGATTAAGGGAATGAAAGGATCTAATTTTAAATCTTCTATAGAACAATAATGAACCTCCAATTCCTTTGTGAATACATAAAGTTATATCACTAAAATTACAGTCCACGTTTAAAATTTTTTTAATTAGATTTTGTTAATTATTTAAAGAGTTTCAACACATATCTTTAAAAAAAAAATTTCAAACGACCGTTTGATTAAGTTGGAGCAAATCATTTCCTTTGATATTTTCCAAAAGCAATTGACCTATTTAAAATTTTTGTTTTAGTTTGTTAGCCCTTTTGGCTCTGGACTCCTCCATACACCTTACTCTTAATTTTAGTCTGGGAATTTCTCCTTATTTCCTTCAATAGTCATTCAGGGAGTTTTATTGTCATCATTGATTAAATCCTATATATAAACTGAATCCTCGTACAGCAGCTAGCTAGAGAGGGCCATATATAACTACTTATGAACAAAAAGGAATTCTGGGCCACTTCATTAGTTCATATAGCTAGCATTATTATATTACTGGTGTCTCATTGGTCAGTTTGTATATTAAAAAGTAGTACTCTGGACCAACTTTTTTGATTGTATTACTTGCCTTTTAAGCACTCTTTTGTACCCTCCCTCTCTACCTCCAAATGATCTGACTCATATTTCTTCCTTCTTCCTCCAATCCAAACACTTCCTTCCTCTCCTCTTTCCTTTTTTCCTCTCTGCTTAAATCTACTTTAATTTTTAGCTCCGTATACAGATAGTATGCCTGAATGTCAAGAGAAAGGTATTCAATCACCTACTGCAAACTTTATGCTTTTCAACACACACACAAAAAAAAGTGCATTTAATTAATTTCTTCTAGAAATATCGGTTTTTCTTTTGTTATGAGAGATCCATGTTTTAGAAAAATCACAAATTTGTTAACTAAATACTTGTACTGTTTAATTTCTTTATAATAGTAATAATATTTGGTTTCAGGGAAAGATACAAGGAGATAGGGAAAAAAATAAAGAGGGAAGCAGATCATGAGTATTCGCAGATGGGAAGGAGATTTATGTTGGTGCCTCCTGGAAGCACAACCTTAAACACCGTAACACCTTGTGCTGCCTGTAAGCTTTTGAGACGTCGCTGTGCTCAAGAATGTCCATTTTCTCCCTATTTTCCCCCTCATGAACCCGAAAAGTTTGTTTCTGTTCACAAGATTTTTGGTGCTAGTAATGTTTCCAAGATGCTAATGGTAAGTACCCATCCACTCTATTTGATAATCATCAGCCAAAAATCAGAAGAATCTCAAACCAAAGACTCCGATATCATATATTTTATTTACTTAATTATATTGATTTCCATGTAAAATTGGTTACAGGAGGTGCCTGAGAGCCAAAGAGCGGATACAACTAATAGCTTAGTTTATGAAGCAAATGTAAGGTTAAGAGATCCGGTGTATGGATGCATGGGAGCCATTTCTGCACTACAACAGCAAGTTGAAGCTTTACAAGCGGAGCTGAATGTTGTCAGAGCGGAGATAATAAAGTACAACACCACTACTCTCATTCCGTCGTCTCATATTACATCATTGCTTTCTTCTGGAGCTGTCACCGTTGCCCCATTGCCGCCGCCACCATTAACACTGCCTTCAACGATATCTTCTGCTCCGTCTACAACTACTACTGAATTTACCACCATATCCAGCGACAATAATATATCCTATTTTGGCTAAATTTTTTTTATTATTATTATTCATATTGCACGTCAAGAATTAATCAAATTGAGTACAATAAGCATTAATGGTACAATAAGATATCCATGTTCTGTTACAATCATTTTTCCTTTTCAATCACTATAAATAAAGTAGTGATGAGGGATTAAATTCTTCTATCTTTAATCTCTTACGATGGTTGTTGATAACATATATATTTCCTTTCCACTGTTAATATTCTGTAGTCGCAGTAAGTTATGATAAGAATCTCCAAACTGTTCTACAGATTCAACTGAAAGATTTCTGTCCAAAAGTTTTCGCAACTCAAAATTGTTTGAGATTTTCCTTTAATATGAATTGTATCGTGGAGCAAAAAGTTAGTAAAGATAAACCAGAGAATTTTAGCCCAAATGTGTCCATAAATACTTGGTCTTATTATTGAATGCTATTCTTGGTTTAAAATAATGTTTGCAATGTTGAGATGATTGTAATAATAATAAAAAGTTATTTATATAACTGTACAGGTACATACATATGAATCTATTAGGCTCGTTTTGAAATTTTATTAGTACTTTCTCATCTAATCTAAATATATTGTATGTTGAAGTTTTGAAAGAAAAAAAACCTGATTAAAATGAAAGATCAAAGTAAATATGAAAATGCAATTTGATTTGTTAGCTGGTCTGTCCTGCCAGCTAATTTGTCTTTTGTATAATTTAGTGGTTCCTTGGCGTGTGGAGCTCAATATGCATTATGAGGAAGGCAAAGGAACCCTTAATAATAATGCAAATAAAACTTATAGAGGAATTCCTTTCCCTCATGGATATTTTAAAATATATATATTTTAATATAAAATATTATATTTATATAGTTATATTTTTAATTGACATTCACATAGCTAAAAAAAAATTTTACAACGGTGTTTATACATATGGTATACAATTTTATACAATATTATACAACATTATACATTTAGTGTAGACAATATATTAACTTTATATAAAAATAGATAGTAGTGTATAAAAAGTATTTATACACACTTTTACATGATTATATAAAATTATACACACTTATACAAAATTGATATATTATTGATTAATTCACAATGAATAACTAGTTTAAATGTTTTTTTATGCAATACTATTTCAAATCAACAAAATAAAAGGACAAAAAAATTAAAGAAGTAATACTTAATTCTTTATCAAATTTTAACCACAACTTCGAAATGATACCACCAACGAATCACAATCATCAATTTGTTAAAATTTTCAACAAATTTAAAACCCATTTGTGAATTTTTAGCTTTTAAGAACTCTAACAATAGAGTTTTAGATTTTTCAATTTAATTTACGTAAAAATTAATGTTAAAATTCGTAATGATAAATATGAGTATCGCTCTCAATCTATTTTTAAGTATCAAAATATGAAATTCATAATCACATCAAATACATTAGATATCAACAATGTAATATCAATGCTACGCCAATATATTTTTGTAGTGAATATCTATAAAAAAATTACACATATTCCTTTAAAAATAATTAAATTTACACATAATCTCTATAAAATTGATTATAAAAATTATGAAAGAAGAAGCCAAAAAAAAAAAAGTAGCTGCAGAAGAACTAAAAAGAAGAATGAATGAAAAAACCGGCAAAAAAAAGAAGAAGAAGAAGAAGGAGGAGGAAGAAGAATGAAGAAGCAGCAAAAAGAATGAAGAAGCAGAAAAAAAGGCGAAAGAAGAAGCAGAAGCAAAAAAAAAAAAGCAAACAGAAAAAGAAAAAAAGAATGAAGAATAAGCAAATATAGTTTGCCAAAAATATTAATGAAAAAAAATTAAAGACGGCTAAAGAGATAGTAAATTAAAGTATGAGTTAAAGTGGATAATTATAATGTAATTTCTTTCCCTTCCCTCTCCTGACACTAAAAAAAAAAAAAAAAAAAAAAAAAAAAGGGGCGGGGGGGAGAGATTGTGGTAAGGGAGGCTTTCTCCATATTACAAATGTAACACAAAGACGAAATTCGATGTCTCTTTCAGGGGTGTCTAAAACCAATGCAGAGAATTGATGGAGTTTGGTCTAATGTCATGGTTGCTTCAAATGTTGGCATCTTACTTGTCTTTACACAACCTCCCATTCATTTCCTCATTGAAAACTCCTTTAAATTAATTCCTAATTTATAGCTTTACTTCCCCCAAAGTCTCATCTTTAGTGACTGTTATGAGGCAAGTTGTAGAGGGAAACTGCTTTGAAACATTCCATGTCAAGATTTTAAAAGAACCAAAACAAATGGTCAAGTACGCCAAGTTAATTTCTTCCCCACGTGAAGTTAAATTAGTCTATATATTAAGCTTTAATTTCTGGCTAATTAAAATGTATGATCCAGCTTAATAGCTACTTAAGCTTTAGCAAAAATGTAGTCAAACATGTTCTATTATGCAATTCAGTGTTAAAGTAATCATTAAGTCTGAAACCTTAAATCAAAGCTATTCATTACACTTTCTATATCCTGGTGCGAATGAACAATCACGAAAACCATTGCGAGACAGCTACGTTTTTTTTATTTTTGACAATAAATTCGGTTTATCACTAGTTATCTTGATAAATTTATTGATATGTTCGCGTTTCGTGCGGTCATAAAAGATATTTTTAAATTCATGAATATATAATCTGATATAGAAGATATAAAATCTTAAAACACAATAATATAAAAGAACTTTATATAGAGATTTACTATGGTACCATGGATCAAGAAAAAAAACAACACGTATAGCCATAAAAATATCTTAGTTTTTCAGGTGATATGATGTCTGGACTTATTTCCAATATAAGTACCCAATTGGCGGTAATACAAGAGTAACAAAAACAAATTTCCCTTGGCATGATGAGTTCAATGTTTACTGTAAATAAAAATTATGAAAATTGCATATTTTTGTTCTATACATCATGGAGAAGGTAACATGAAAGAGTTCTCCATCAGCAAAACCTTACCAAAATACGAAATGTGCGTACAACAAAACACAACAATCAGATGCTTGTAGGGAACAGCCAAAATTGGAAGCAAATTGCTGGAGCAACGACATATCTTGTGTGTACTCTCGCGTATTGTGTTGGCGCTGGTAACTCCCAAGTGAACTTAAAGAATCTCTCCTACCAACAAATCAATCTTCCCAATTTCACTTTGTTTGGATAAAGAATCTTTAAAAAAGGAAGTGAATGCAACATGCTAGTATCATGATCAAATACTACTACAGATGCTATTGTATCCAAGTATAGGCGAGCAAAGTAAAATTGAAATGATTCTAGGCGCATATATATTATTAGTTTTTAAAAAAATCCAATAATATAACCAACAATTTAATCTATTCACTTGTCAAAATATCTTACTAACTTAACTATTGGAGTATTAAATATAGAATATTTACACCAACAAAAGGATGGAAAACAACGTCTAATAAGAAATTGACAACATGGGAAGGCATAATCTTCTAACTGAAAGATTTATAGCACATATCTAGAAATTTCTTTTTAACCCACCATTGTTGAATTATTCATTCAACACCTACCCAAGCCACCATTGTTGAATTATTCATTCAACACCTACCCAAGCCACCATTGTTGAAGAAGAAAGTTTCCCCTTTCACACCTCCATTCACACCACCTCAACCCTCTATAAAAGGAGGGTTAATCTTCATTGTAAATGATCCACCAAAGAGTGAATACATCTCTAAGAGAGTAGTTCCTAGTGAGTGGAGTGAGTTTTGAGAGTTTTTTGTGAGTTTGAAAATCTCTTTGTAAATTCTATTCTTGAGTAATAGAGTTTTATTTTTCTCTCAAATTATTTCTTACAACTCCGTAATGATCCTGTGATAACAAGTGGTATCAGAGCCTCGTCGGAAGTGCTCATCAGAATTGTGTAAGGCTGAAAATTTTGAGAGTTTCAAAAGTGCTCAAAACTCAATTTTGAGTACACCATTGCATTCCTCTCGTCAACACGAGTTCGTACATATTTTCGGAACTAAAATCCGACGTCGTAAGAGCTCCCAAAAGAAATTGAGGAGGAAGACGATTTACAGTACTCTACTGCAGTAATTTCTGCAAGATTTTTCAGAAATTACATTTCAGTCCCAAATTCGGTGAATTAATCACTGAAAGGTGATAATGACCACAGAAGAGTCAACATCATCTTCCGGAGCCATGATTATGCTCACTGCCACCAACTACACGCTGTGGAAACCTCGAATGGAAGATCTTCTCAGTTGTAAAGATTTGTTTGACCTTATAGAAATAAAAGGTGTAAATCCTAATCCCGATAAGTTGTCGGAATGGAAGAAATTAAATCGAAAAACTATTGGTCAAATCCGACAATGGATTGACCATAGTGTCTTCCACCATGTTGCACAGGAGACAGACGCATATGCCCTCTGGAAGAAGTTGGAAGATATGTACCAGGCCAAGACCGCTCGGAATAAGGCTTTGTTGATGAGACACTTAGTCAACATGAAGCTGAAAAGTGGAATTTCAGTTGCCGAGCATACCAGTGAGTTCCAGAGCCTGGTGAACCAGTTATCATGTGTAGAGATGCCGCTTGGTGATGAAGTTCAGGCACTTCTACTTCTGAGTTCTCTCCCCGACAGTTGGGAAACGCTGGTGGTTTCTCTCAGCAACTCGGCCCCAGATGGAAAACTTACCATGTCTATGGTTAAAGATGCCCTGTTCAATGAAGAGGCAAGGAGAAAGGACATGGGCACAGATCAGACCCATGCCCTTATTACAGAAAATCGTGGGAGACAACAAGGGAAACAACGAAGGAGTAGTGGAGGCAAATGGAGAGGCAGGAGCAAGAGCAGGGGTAGATCCACAGATGGTAGAAAACCAGCATTCAAGTGCCATTATTGTGGAATAGAGGGTCATATGAAGAAGAATTGCTATAAATGGCTAGAAGAGCAAGGCCAGAGCAGTTCGCAATCGAAGAATAAGGGTGGAGAAACACTAGTTACTATCCCTGGAGATGTAGCTTTCTGTACAACACATTATGAGACATGTTTTCACGTGTCAAAAGAGGACACAGAATGGGTGGTAGATACTGCAGCATCTTACCACGTAACTCCTCATAAGGAATACTTCACAACATACAAAGCCGGTGACTTTGGAGCTGTGAAAATGGGAAATTCCAGTTTCTCTGGGATTGTAGGAATTGGTGATGTACAAATAAAGACAAGTTCCGGGAGTACAATTACTCTGAAGGATGTCCGCCATGTGCCTGACCTTCGGCTGAATTTACTTTCAGGTATAGCTCTTGACAAACAGGGCTATGATAATCACTTCAGCAAAGGCACATGGAAGTTATCTAGAGGCGCTATGACAGTCGCTCGAGGTCATATTTGTGGCACGTTGTACAAGACTCATGTGAAGATATGTACAGATAGCCTCAACGTAGCAGAAAAGGAGGCTTCACAGAATTTGTGGCACCAAAGACTCGGCCACATGAGTGAGAAAGGGTTGTCTACCCTAATAAATAAGGAGCTTATCAATGTTGACAAAGATGTTGCACTAGATCCTTGCAATCATTGTCTATTTGGTAAACAACATAGAGTCTCGTTCAAATCCTCTTCAACGAGAAGATCAGAGTTGCTCAGTCTAGTACACTCTGATGTTTGCGGTCCCTTAGAGATTGAATCACTCGGCGGAAACAAATATTTTCTGACATTCATTGATGATGCTTCTCGAAAGGTATGGGTGTATTTCCTGAAGACAAAGGACCAGGTGTTCGAGTACTTCAAATTGTTTCATGTCATGGTAGAGCGTGAAACAGGAAAGAAATTAAAGTGTCTACGGTCAGACAATGGAGGCGAATACTCTTCCAAGGTCTTCGACGTGTATTGCAAAACATATGGTATTCGACACGAGAAAACGGTCCCACGCACCCCTCAACACAATGGTGTAGCCGAAAGAATGAACCGAACAATCATGGAACGTGTTCGAAGCATGATCAGTATGGCTAAGCTGCCAAAGCCATTCTGGGGAGAAGCAGTCAGAGTCGCCTGTTACCTGATCAACAGATCACCATCAGTACCACTGAATTTTGAAGTTCCAGAGAAACTGTGGTCTGGGAAGAATCCATCATACTCACACTTGAGAGTATTTGGATGTTTAGCATATGCACATGTATCCAAGGAGCTCAGACAAAAGCTCGATGCAAGGACCACTCCATGCATTTTCATTGGCTATGGAGATGAAGAATTTGGATATAGATTATGGGATCCAAAGGAGAAAAAGGTGATCAGAAGTAGGGACGTGGTGTTCCATGAAAACCAGACAATAGAAGACATTGAAAAACCTACAATGTCTCAGAAATCAAATGTTGCTGCTCAGATGCCAGAAGTAGTAACAGAATCATTTGTGAGAAATAACGATGACGTACCAGAAGCAGAAGAAGAGGAAGAAGAGGGTGTTGAGCAGGGGGAGCCTCAAACCCCTCCACCAGAAGCTTCAGGTCCATCACAAGGCTCAGATGATGGTGAATATCCTCAGATTGTTAATCCAGAAGTTCGTAGATCTGAACGAGGTCGGATTCCATCCAGAAGATATACAGAATCCGAGTATCTTCTGCTTACTGAAGATAGAGAACCAGAGAGTTTTCATGAAGCTGTATCTCATAAGGAAAAAGAAAAATGGTTGCTTGCAATGCAGGATGAAATGGAATCTCTACAGAAAAATCACACTTATGAGATCGTAAAACTTCCAAAAGGGAAGAAGGCACTGAAAAATAAATGGGTGTTCAAGCTAAAGAAAGATGGTAGCGGAAAAGTGGTGAAATACAAAGCAAGGTTGGTAGTCAAAGGATTCCAACAGAAGAAAGGAATCGACTTTGATGAGATTTTTTCACCAGTAGTCAAGATGACTTCAATCAGAGTTATACTTGGATTGGTCGCAAGTATGAACTTGGAGCTTGAACAAATGGATGTGAAGACAGCTTTTCTTCATGGAGATTTGAAAGAAGAAATCTATATGGAGCAGCCAGAAGGTTTTGAGGTTTCAGGTGATAACCTCGTATGCAAGCTAAAGAAAAGCTTGTATGGTCTGAAGCAGGCACCAAGACAATGGTACAAGAAGTTTGACTCGTGCATGGTAAGTCAAGGATACAAGAAAACTGTAACAGATGAGTGTGTCTACATTCAAAAATTTTCAGATGGAAACTTTGTTGCTCTTCTACTATACGTAGACGATATTCTAATCGTGGAAAGGATGCAACAAAGATCTGCCAGCTGAAGAAAGAATTGTCTAAAGTTTTTGACATGAAAGACTTAGGACCAGCTCAACAGATATTGGGAATGCAAATAGCTAGAGACAGGAAGAAATGCAGATTATGGATATCTCAAGAAAAGTATATTGAACGTGTGCTTGAAAGGTTCAATATGAACAACGCCAAACCAGTCAGCATTCCACTAGCCAATCACTTCAAATTGAGCAAGAGTTCATGTCCCTCATCTAAGGAAGAGATCAGGGAAATGTCATCAGTACCGTACTCTTCAGCAGTTGGAAGTCTGATGTATGCAATGGTGTGTACGAGGCCAGATATTGCTCATGCAGTGGGTACAGTGAGTCGTTTTCTCTCTAATCCCGGGAAGGAGCATTGGGAGGCAGTAAAGTGGATTCTCAGATATCTTAAGGGTACAACTAATATATGTCTTTGTTACGGGGGAGTTTATCCAATCTTGGAAGGCTATACAGATTCAGATATGGCAGGAGATCTTGATAGTAGAAAATCTACTTCAGGATTCATCTACAGTTTTGCAGGAGGAGCTGTTTCATGGCAGTCAAGATTACAGAAGTGTGTTGCTTTATCTACAACAGAAGCAGAATATATTGCAGCAGCTGAAGCTGGAAAGGAAATGTTGTGGCTGAAGCGATTTCTCCAAGAATTTGAAATCAAGCAAAAAGAGTACAAGGTACACTGTGACAGTCAGAGTGCTCTAGATTTGAGCAAAAATTCCATGTACCATTCCCGTACAAAGCACATTGATATTCGGTATCATTGGATACGCGAGGTGATGGATCGACAACTGTTGAGACTAGTAAAGATCCATACGAAGGAGAATCCAGCAGATATGTTGACAAAGGTGGTTACTCGAGAAAAATTGGAGCTGTGCAGAGACATAGCCGGGATGGTTGTTCCAGATATGGCTAGAGGGGGAGAATTGAAAGATTTCTAGCACATATCTAGAAATTTCTTTTTAACCCACCATTGTTGAATTATTCATTCAACACCTACCCAAGCCACCATTGTTGAATTATTCATTCAACACCTACCCAAGCCACCATTGTTGAAGAAGAAAGTTTCCCCTTTCACACCTCCATTCACACCACCTCAACCCTCTATAAAAGGAGGGTTAATCTTCATTGTAAATGATCCACCAAAGAGTGAATACATCTCTAAGAGAGTAGTTCCTAGTGAGTGGAGTGAGTTTTGAGAGTTTTTTGTGAGTTTGAAAATCTCTTTGTAAATTCTATTCTTGAGTAATAGAGTTTTATTTTTCTCTCAAATTATTTCTTACAACTCCGTAATGATCCTGTGATAACACTAACTAGTGATCAATCCAAGATATTTATATACTTATCATCTCATAGTATAACCAAGTAAACTTAAAACACATATTGTTGTCTAAGTTCTATCTCCACCACAAGGCCAAATAGCTGCTAACAGAGTATCTAGACTTTCCAATAGGTGAAGATCGATGTAATGGGTAAAACGACAACCTTTTCAGTAAATATTCCTGTTTAGGGAGGAAGAAGGAGTGAATTGAACTTTTTTCAGAAATTTAAAATGAGTAGTACGACTACTTGATAAAGGCATACTTAGAGTAATGACGTTTGCTAATCTTCTAATATATTATTAGGTGGTGGCAAAAGATAAAAGGTGGATTTCACTAAAAGGAGTAAGATATTGAATTTCTCTGCGGAAGAGATTGCTGCCAACAATATTTTTTTTGTCAGATCCAGGACTGTGTCCCAAACAGATTTTTAGAACACCAAGCCTGCAAATTTATACCTCATTTTGGGTAAAAATGAGTGGAGGCCCAATTGTCCAAATAGATTTAGGTCCAAACAGTTGGCCCATTATCAGATTTTCTTATAAGGAAACAAGGTCCAAGCAAGGTATATTTTAATATATTTCATAGTATACGTGTATAGGTATTTCATCACCATAGCGCATATGTCTTATTTTCTCATATTATATATATTTTATACGTCCACATACATTTTTATACATCATCATATTGCATATATATTATTTTTCTCATATTATATACACTTTATATGTCACTCACATACATTTTAATACATCATCATATTACATATATAATATTTTCTCATATTATATACATTTTATATATCACTTTCACATATATCTTTTGCACCTTTCTCACGCCTTACTATTAATTACTTCCTTTTCAAGAACATTACCATTTATACATACGCATATCCCCATTCCTCTATACACATACTCTACAAACACTACATGTATACACACACACACGCACACACACATATATACAAAAAATTAGTTCACAAATGTTACATGCAACTATTTCCTCACATTATATCATTTGTATATTTCATCTGTATATCACTTATATATCTGTACATTTAAATTATGACTTGTTTTATTATTTCCTTTTACTTTAGCATTAATATATTTTAGTATAAATAGCTAAATAGACCCTTAAACTTGACAAGATTTGTAAGAAATCCCTATAACTCATGAAGTGACCAGTTAGACACTTTTACTTGACAAAAGTGTATATTTTAAACACAAAAATCTGATGTGGTCAGTTGTATGTTTTAAAATTTATTTTAGGCGTATGACCCTTACCCTCTTTTTTTAAAATTTTTTTATATTTAATTTGACAATAGGCTTAAAAATTTCATCATCTTCCTCACAAGCAAATGATCAGGAAAAATGGTTGTTGTGCCTGAAATTTTCTCTCCTATCAAAATCAAAACTCACTTTACATTTATAGATATCTCAAAATTTTAAACTTAGAAATGAGAACTCAGATACTGAATGAAAGATAGTTGATTTTTGTCTGATTTTTGCGGGATTGCATCGGAGAAGATGCTCCGCCGGTGAATGAGTTGTATACTGCAAAGTCCATATTCAGTTGTTTGATGCCTCTATATACTGATATAATTTTTTATCATCGCAAAGTTAGGTTCTATATAATCCAATGTTCAATGATATGACTTTCCTACTGACTTAATTGCTTGAATTAGTTGAAGGTGCAGAGTTTATTAGGCTTGGAACGGACTAAAGCAAATTGTGGATATATTCATATTCTCTTTATTTGTAAATCCTTCACTATAATAAAGGAATTTTAATTGTGCTTTTGGAAATAAGATGATGAGAGGGGAAGAGGTCTACGAAAAGAGATTTAAGGGAATTCTGGAGAAAGAAATGACGCACGGGGAAATAGGCAGTGGTGTTGTAGGGAGAATTGTTAAATGACTTATCTTTTTAATAGTCTATGTAGGGATTTCATGGAAGAAGATAAAGTAAGAGGCACGGAAAGGGAAGGGAAGGTTTGCATACGGATAGGATGTTTTTTTTTTAAATGTCTTTAAAATAGGTTCAATTACACGTATCATTCAATAATTGGCTCATTTAATATGTTAGTAGCAGGTGTGTTTCACACACTTGATCTTATGGATATGAGTGTTTAAAAGATACACTTTTGTCAATTAGAAATGTCTAATTGGTCACCTTTTAAGTTTGTAAAGCTATCTTACAGATCCTGCCAAGTTTAAGAAGCTATCTAGGTATTTAGCCTATATTTTAACACTTTTTAGCAAGTAGTAATAATAAGATAATTAATCCCTCTTAGTGTATTTTAGATTAAATTTAAGAACTATCTTAGGGTAGACTCTGGGGGATGCCTACCACCTACCCCTCAGAGTAAATAGAACTCTTACTTAAAATCTCACAGATTTTCATAGACTAAAATAGAGTAGACATATCAATACAAATAGGTTTCGTAATATACCCTTAGAAATTAGGTGGCGACTCTGAACATTTACTAACTAAAGAAAAAACATCCTATCAAAGTTGCAAACTATTTAGAACCTGTTTGAAATAGGTCGTCAATACTATTGAGGTCAAAGTCTTAACTTATCTCGGTCCAAGTAAGCTTTCAACCCTCCATAACATTTTTCGTTAGAATACATCCAAATGACTCATCTCTAGCTAAAAGAATACTTAATATGGTCAAATAACAATATTAGTTCAATTTTATAATTTGATATATGATTTAGGTCAAAGTCAATCAAAAGTCAACCTAATCCAACAAGTCAAATTTCTAAATAATATACATTTTTTGATTATTTTTGGACTACACTAGGTATGTTGTTGTTGTATACATTTTTCGATTATCTAATCCATAACAACAAGAGTCCAAATTTATTAGATTTTTATTTTGAATTCACTTGCTAGCTTAAACAATTAATTTTATAATTTTAGGGTTTAGTCTAAAATTTTCAATTTTCCTTCTAAACTAGGAAAGTGGCATCGCTTCGCACGAGCGTTTAAGTATATGTGTTTGAATCAATTCACTTTTTGATCAATTATACAGTTGGTATGTTGTCCAATCATATTAAAGTAGGGGGAAAAAATCGAGCAAACAATTATAATATAAGGGAAAAGGGGGTGACAGGGGGCTACTCCCTCAACTAAAGAAGTAGGGGGCTATAAAATTCCATCAAGAACTCAAATATAAAAGTAATTTTCAAACTCAGTTCAAACTATAAGGTTTCCAACTTCATAATTTTATTTGTAGTCATAATAGCTAATCTCTCCCTAAACAATGAGTCTACCAAGTATTTATAGCTTTATTAGGGAGCAGGGAAACAATACGGACAGTAGAATCTACCAAGAAAAGGAAACAAGATGTCCCTTTTTCAAAAGAAATTCTAAACCAACAGGAAATTAATTTCAAGAACTCTCACTTCGAGAAGGAAACAAAATTAAAGGTTGAGATGCTCTATTCTCCTAGTGATAAATTTTATGCTAACCGAGCTATCCAGGATCATATCAAAGAATCTCGGCATAATTGTTTTATCAAGTTTGAGATATACTGTAGCTATATTACCTAAATGTGGAAGATGCACAAGAGGATGCTAGCAATAGGTAGCAAGCTATCTTCAGGAGACAAAGAAAGATTGGTGTTGCATATAATAAAGAGCATCAGAATAAAATGTATGGTTATAAATATCAAAGATAAAATGACTCAATGAAACATTAAAAAACTGCTGATAGTTCCTTTGCCTAAAGCTACTACTGCAGAGAATACTAACTTCCTAGAGAATCTGATGTTATCTATAAAGGATCAAAAGAGCAAGTGAGACATTTCACTATTCAAGGGGTTATTCTAGGAAAAACTATTCACCATCTTTTCAGTCCTATAGCAGCGTTGAATACTGGTTATAGATTCTGCATAACAAAAATAATTGATCCTTCAATGAACAAAAGCTCATTTGGTAGGTTTGAGGGCTTCACCATGAAATGATTCTCTAGTTCCATAGTTTATTGAGTGAAGGAAATTCTTTGATGATATACTTCAACAGGTTTCATGGATTATACATTTTTGAAAATTACAGACCTTACAAACACAATAGAAAAGAACCTTGAATGGATTACCTTAAATGCAATACAAAACTTGCTAGTGTTCTTAATCTTTATAGCACTCTTCACCTGCTTTCCTAGTTCATCTATCAAAAAAGAATATAAATTTAACAGGTAAAAGTAAAACACAATTCCTTCAATTTTTAACAGTGAAAGAGGAACCTTTCAGTGCTTTCACTCTCCACTTTCGTTCATTCAGGCAGTAAACTGTTTTCCTTTTTCATTTTCTTATATTCAGGCCATCTTCTTAATACCCATTAATTGGTTTCCCCACTATAATATACTTCTCTCTCCACTACTCAAATTTGTAACGCCAAAATTTTGTAACTCCCACAAAAATCCATTCTTTGCTACTTTTGCCTTTTTCATTTCTCCATTTCTTTTCAAAGTTAGGTTTCGGAGACTGATAAAATGATTTCTTTTTCGACTCTGACAACTACACTTGCTTTCCTGCTATGTCTTGTTTGGCTTCTAACCATTTCATTGTAGAAGCACGAGAGCAGTTAAATCCGACGCCGTTTTGATGACTTGGTTCTGAGAGTGAAGATTGACGAAGAAGAAGTAGTTGTAATAACTTTAAATGACATTAATTAAATAAATGAGTTCAAAAAATAATTTTAAAATAGAAAAAATACTCAAAAAAATAAGAAAAAAGAAAAATAAGAATGGAGATCGTAGAAGCATGCCACATCAACATGCCTCTAAGCTCCTTATATATATTCAAATATTTAAGTTTAAAAGATCAACGGAAAAGGGTCAAAATTGCCCATGTACCTTTCCATTGAGGGAAACTTTTGTCCTGTGTAAATAGTTGAGTTGTTTTTTACTACTATTGTTACTAAAAAGTGACATTTTTGCCCTTTTAGCTAAAAAATTCTTTTAAAAAAAAAAAACTAAAACATCATATGAAAGAAAGGCAAAAGTGTTCTATCCGTATAGCTTAGGAGCAATTTTGTCTTCTTTTTTTTTCTCTCATCCAACTTAATTTGTTTTCTTTTCTTTTCTATTTCTTCTTTAAAATCTTTCTTTCCCGTGGTTAAACTCTGATTGGATCTTGGCAAATGCTACCAAGGCTTCACAAAATGCAAAGTCTGCATTTGCGACACGGAAGCCGTAATTGTGGCGCACCAACACCGGATATGCTTCAATCGTGAATTTAGTAACTCTGAGCCCCTCGAGTTTCAATTTGGACCATGCTGACAAGCCTTAAACAGTATTGTTGATTTATACAAGGTCTTACACCACAATTTAAAGCTTCAATTCTAAAGGGGTGGATTATTATAATTTTATTTAGGAAAATAAATTTTTTAAATAAAAAATAAAGTGATAAATTTCATAAATGACATTCGACATTCATTATCTCCTCTAATCCTCCCTCTCATAATAATTGCTTAATTATATATAAATACTAGTTAATTAGTTCGCGCTTCGCGCGCTCTTAAAAAACTTTTTCAAAGTTACAATTTAAATCTTTTCAGTTATTCAAATACTAAAATAATCACAAAGTATATTTTGTTATATTTAATATTATTATTAGTTTTTCTTTCAAAAGATGATCTAAATGAATAAATAAATTTATAACTTTAATCCATATGTATTTGCCAAAATAAATTTTCAAAAGTTAAAATAAAAATCAAATTAAATCAAAGTGTTCTTTTATTTATTTAAACAAAAAATAAATAAAAATAAGAAAAAGTAACTATAGAGACACAACAATAAAAGATCTAAACAGAAATCTTATAAGAGAAACCAACTATAGGCTATATGTACTAAAAATTATTATATATTAAATGACTAATTTAATATTCCTCGTTTAATATTGAAATATTTAATTATTTTAAAAATATATAAATATTTCTAATCAACTGGTTAGTTGCAACATAAATATATCACTAATTAAGATATAATGTACTTTTCAAAGTGCAAATTTTTATAATTTTAGAAAATACCAATCGTGCATTTAAGACCATTTACTTAGAGAACACATGAAATTATATTTAAATAAAATTTAAGTCTGAATATTTTAATAATTTGGTTAGAAGTATCCAATTTTATAAACTTAAAGGACCATGTGTGCTTAAATATTAAAATAAAAATAAATGTATTCTTGAATTAAAGAGATCATTTGAGGTTAAAACTCATGTATTGATGAATTACTAACAGTTTCAAAGAGAATAGTCCATTATTTAAGTGGCTAGTTCGATCCTTAATTTCAATATTTGTTCGAACCTTAATTTCAACATTTTGAATTTTAATTATTCTTTAATATATATATATATATATATTTTAAAAGTCTCGCTAAATAAATTAAAATTTCATGGCAAAGTGATTAAAATAATCCTTGACAAAATGCTATTCATAAATCTAAAGAAAAGAGAAATTATTGGCAGAAAAATTTATCGACTTTCAACAACATAAAATTTTTGTGTATTGTTTTTTTTTTATTTGCGATAGTATCTGAAATGTTATTGTGATTAGTTGTCAGTTGATATGAGAATTTGATAAATTATGCTTTGAAGATGATCATTTTACACAATTTAATTGAATATGACTTTAATAATTGTGTTCTTAAAAGAAAATTGAATATTTACCTAGACAGAGATGTAAGATATATTGACCTTATAACAATAATAATATAGATAAAGTAATCATCACAAAAAGTATCACTAAAATACGACATTTCTTATAGTGTTTATCTTACATGTAAATTTATGTAAATATTTATGAAGGAGCACAATAAATTATCATAAATTTAAACATTAATATTTAAGGGTTATGAATAGAGTAAGATATAAACACTATTTGGATTATTAAAAATATAGAGTTATGAGGATAAAAAGGTGTGAGTTTTGTAGATGAGTTTTAAAATTATATGATAAATGAAAAAAAGAAACTAAAACAAAAAGAAAAAAAAGATGAATATATTTCTTCACTTTTAAAAAGTGTTAACTCCTCTATTAGAATAAATATGACATTCATGCTATAAAGAATCTGTTGAACTTAATTAATCATAAAAAAATGTTAGACTAATAAAGATTAATTTTCTTCAATAAAAATTATAGGATTAATATTTTATCATTATTTTATTATGATAATAAAAATTTGTGGGAATATTAAAAATAAAGACCAATTAAGTTTTACATTAAAAAAGTTTAAACAAATGATTTTTTAGTTTCTTAATATTTCATATTTAATATAATTAAAAGAAATAACTTTTTATATTTTTTTTAATATAGCACATAAATGAGGAGAAAATACGGACCCACCTAAAAAAAAAGATAATTATATTTGTTAACCAAAGAGAGGTGTTATGTAATTTTTTTTAATTCTTACCTTTATAATTATTTGGATAATGAGAGATATTATTGACATGCTCTAAAGTCAAAAATTTATTTATCATTTATCTCAATTTTTTTTATTTTATTTATATTTATTCATGTGATATGTTAAAAAATCAAGAAATATCATAAATTTTTGCCATAATTGCACCTTTATATTCAATATTATGATTTTGAAAAACTCAATAGTCCCTTCTCTTCTTTAAAAAAAAATACTTGCCAATAATTAATACAAATAATGATTTCAATTTGAAAGTATATCTAAAAGAAAAATTCTTTTTTACTTATAAAATAAATTTTCAAACTTGAATTTGTTTTCAAGTTAGAATGAAACATTAAAACAATGATAGAATAATATTTTCAGTTAGCATAATCAAATTTAATTTTTAGGTGGAGTGCATACAAAGTTGTGAGCGTACTATAAAAGTTGATTAACATGTTTGTATATACTATACACTAACAAAGTACTTTGGTATGTAGTTGGATTTTGATTTTTTCATATTGTGTTTGTCATATACTATCTTTTTCATCTTTTTTTGTCTTTCTTTTTCACGTTCACATATGTTCATTTTTTAAAATAAAAATTATGACTTGTGTGGTTGAAAAAGAATACTAAAAATGAAGAGAGAGAAAATAGTTAGAAAATTGAACCCAAACAATGGTTTTAGAATAAGCATATAAAAATTAATAAAATCAAAAACTCATTCATAAGTTGTTCCATGTTAAGGCGTGACACACAAAAAAAATAATTTTTGAATGACTACATCTTCTAAGCTTATGTTGGGATATTATATGAAATTTAACTTATAAGAAAAAAGATATTAAAACAAAAATTTCTACATTTTTTTGTCGTTATACTAAAGAAAGGAAGATCTAAATATTGGTAAGGATAAGTAAGAGGTCTCATTACTACAAGCAACCAAATAAAAAATTATATAAAATGAGGTTATATAGAATAAAAGCGGAGTTAAGTACAATAAAATAGAGAAAAATATTAAAATACGACATAAACCGTAGCTCCACATTAATATTATCTTTTTAATTTTTTGAAAAGCATACTATAAAACAAAATTCATTTGTATCAGAATGTTAATTTCAACAAAACATTTCTAAAATTTAAATACTTCTAATTTTGATTGGACATCAAACACCAAAAATAAGTTTTCACAAAATTTCCTTGCTCTTCTGGAGATAAAAGCTGCGACGACTGCATTTCACACATAGCGTGTGTGTCTTGTTCCTCCTCTTCCTGAAACTTCCTCTTCCATTCCCCGTTACAATGCAGATGCAGAAATCTTAGCTTCTTCTCTATCAATATTATCTATATGTTCTAATATATATGAAATTATATTCATCTCAAAAAAATTCTACCAACAAACTATAACAATGTGAATATGAGAATAATCTTTGCTTTACAATTTATTTATATAGATATACATGGAGGAAACACTATAAATTATCATAAAATTTATAAATATTTGGAGGTTATGAAATGAAAGGTTTGTGAGTTATTGAGATTATTAAAGATATAGGTTATGAAAATAAAGAGGTGTGAGTTATGAAATAAAATTTTCAGCAAATATTTTAAGAGAAATATAAGAGAAAAAGGTCAAAGAAATTAGAAAAAAGACAAATATAAGTCCTAGCATATGAGAGGTGCCACCTCACTTTTCTATTACTTTACTTTATAATACAAATAGATTCTTGTGATAATATTTTTTATTTAGTTATCAATATCAAATAATAATTAGAAAAATATTTTTCTAGTAGTTGACTTGCACTTGAAAGTTGATGAAGAGGGTGTTTGGCTAAGCTTATAAGCTGGTCAACTAACTTATAAACAACTTTTAACTTATCTACGTGTTTGGTAAATATTGAAAGTGCTTATAAGTCAAATGCTTATAAGTCAAAATAAGTCATAAGTTATAACTTGATTACCTCCAATTTATGATTTGACAGCTTATAAGCACTTTTAGTTTGACCAAATCATTTATAATTTTATTCCTAATATTTTTATTTAATTCCAAAATATCTTTTCTTAAAATAAAAGTTAAAATACTCTCAATGATTTCATTTTCATCTCTGTTCTTCCAAACCTAAAATTTTCTTGACCTCTTCAATGTTAACAACAATTATGCAGTTCTTTATAACATTATTTGAGGTAATAAATTTCTCTTATTTTTTTAGTAGCTCTTCAAGTTTTACGGCTAAGCGTGGAACTCTTCTTTAACTTGACATCAATATCGATTTGTGAGTTTTTAAAGCCTGAAACCCTCTCCTACTTCTCTATATTCTAAGATATTTATTATTGATTTCAAGAGTTGAATTTTTTTAATTGATATACACAAAATATGAATTTTTTTTTTAAAATAATAAAATAGAAAACATAATCCTTTAAATTTGGATGACAACTCGTGGTTAAATGTTTTAATTTAACCGGAGACAAAAAAAATTATTAAATATTTGCTTTTTCTATACAAATTTTGTGTACTCTCCTTGTTTCATTTTAATTGCTAGGATAAAATTTACACACCCGTTAAGAAAAAATTAATTGGGATGGTAATTTGACTAATATAATCCTATTAACTTTTTAGAAACATACAATAATAATTTTCATATTTTAGAATGACTTTAAGCGCTAAGGGTAGAATAGAAAATACATGGTCAATTATCTCTCGAATTTTGAAATAACTATTTTTAATATACCTAACAATTAAAATGGAACGGAGAGAGTACTATTTAAGTATGTTCTTACTAAAAATATTAGTCAAATTATTAATTATCATATTCTATCTTATGATTATATTTTTGCATATATAAAATAATATATATTTATAAAAATAATTTTATCTAATCGATTTTGTATTAAAAATAAATGAAACATAAATTATTTTGTAGTGAAATTAACTGAAATTAAAAATTTTATAAAAAAATCACATCGTTATTAATATAAGTAATAAGGATATTAAAGTAAATTTAACAAAAAATGCTTATGACACTTTTTTTTACCAAATACTTGAATTGCTTATTATTAATTTCAACATTTTTATTTAAATATGTATGTACTTATTTATTAAATTAGTTTCAACACTTTAAAATACTTATCAATATTTAATACTTATGAATTACTTTAAACCGGTTAAACCAAACGGGTCGGAATTCCAGCTTTCTAAGCTATATCGTTTAACCGGGAGAAAAGAAGATGTAGCTAGGTTTCTCATAGGAATTTGACAAATCCAATTAGCCATTATTCTTATTTCTAATTTGTTTTTCCCCTCAAATAAAAGAGACTCGTGGGAAACCTTTTTTTGGCGGACACCGGAAGGGAAGGGTCGCAAATTACAGATCCTTCATACTCCCAAAGTTTGAAACGTGAGATAAATCTAAAACATGTGAGCTTTGTCAGATCTCTCTATTTGTATTTCATGATCTTCAAGTCAATCAGCTGGGTATTGTTAATAACAAGGAGAGAAGAAGGGAGTAGATTGAGCATGAGATGATTCCTATGAATTTGGTGGGCAGAGATCGAATTGAGGCATTTGTTTCCATTTTCGTTACTGTTCTTCCTCACGAGCTCTCCGCATTGCTTTACTCCACCTTCACTTTTTTCTTTGTAAGCACTAAGCATCAATTCCTCATAAACATCTTCTCTGGTCTCATTGCATTAGACGTTTTTCTTGGTTAAAGGGTTTTCAATTTAATGAATTTTTGATATGCAGATTTTGAGTGCATACTTTGTGGTTCTTCCTTTACGTGATGAAGGGGCTATATCTTTGGGCTTGGGGAATCTGCCGAGCTTGTTTGTGGGATCCTTGCTACTCACACTGGTTGCTGCCCCTGTTTCCACCTTAATCTTTTCATTGCCTAATCTTTCCAAGTCCAAGGTACATTAATAACTGGCTAATTCCTTCATTTGTGTATGCTTTTTATGGACTGAACTAGTTTGTTTGCACTTAATGGAATGATTCATACATTAGCTCATTAAATGCATTTATTTACATTATGATTTAAGCACTTATATGGTTTGAATAGGTTTTAATTATTATAATCTTGAACAAAGTTTTAATATATATAATTTTTACTAGACTCTGTCCTGTTATGATACTACTAGAGTTAATTCAAGAACTTAAAATTAAAAGGTAATCTAGACACCTATTTCGAAGAAATTAGAGACAATAATTAGTATAAAATTAATTACGTTCTTTAATTTAGAATTAGAATAAGAATGAACCTCACTCAAACTCTCTAGTTTTTCTCTTTCTACCTCACTACCATCCCTCTCCTTTTTATTCTCATAGCTATCTCTCTTTTCTTTTCTCTCAATCTCATTTTTTTCTCACTTGACATTCCATTCTCTTCATACAACTCAACATCTCCTTTTTCCTCTCTTGGGATGTCAACATGCACTCGCTTACTCTTCTCAATCGTTTCTCTCTAAAAATTTTTTCATTATTTCCCTCACACGTTTCTGATCTTCATAAACTTGGGATGGGGTTAAAGGTGCAAGTATATATTTTTTCTATTTAGCTCAAGAGAAACTTTATTCTTTCTCCTATCATGAATTGCATTTCTATTAAACTGCCATGGATGCCCAAGCATGATATGACAATCTTACATTGGAATTACATAACAAAGAACATTATCGGAATACCTCCCAATCGAGAAAGCATGCATTGCTTAGTAACCTTAAGCTCACCAAAAATCATTCAACCATTGCCGTTTACAAGGAGTAGTGTGCTTTATGCATGTAAGTTCTAACTTCTCCATCATGTATGAACTCACCATATTTGCACCACTTCCGCTATCAATAATCATAGAACAAATTTTATTCTTTATCCCACATCTTGTATGGAAAATATTTTCCCTCCTTAAGTCAACTACAGTGACATTCATATCCTCCAATCGTGTGGTCATCATACAGATCACTTCAACTAAGTTGGTATCACTTTGATCTCTTAATTCAGCCTCCCATGAGTCCTCCGTTCATCACCACAACTTGTTGGAGACATCTCAAAGAGAATATAAAAAAATGAAGATCTCTCAATTTGCTTTTTTACTCTATTAATCTCACTATCTCTTGCCTTTTTCCACTCAAATTACTACCTTTGGCTGGATTCTTTAGAATTTATATATAAACCCTACCAGTAAGAATCCTCTAGAAGTAAGATGTAGAAAGAAAAAGAATTTACCCATACCCAGATGAATTGGGTTTGATGAGACTAGGAAAACAAACCAATTTCGTGTAAAAAGAAAAACTCCAAATTTCCCTCTTCTTGGTTTTCCTTCTTGATGTTGGAAACCAAGAAACAAACCAAAATTCGGAGTTTCTTGAAAATACCTTAATTCTGAAGCAATTGAATTTTCTTTCTCTCTCTCTCTCTCTTTTTAATTTTTAATTTTATTTTATTTTAGTTTGTTTGGCTATGTAGCTTACCTTTTAAACTGCTATAATAAAAAAAGTTTTTTTTGTCAAGAACCTCCCAAGATTATCAAGAACGGAGCCTTGATAAGAACCGCTTGATAAGAATTGGGTTATTTGAATAAAAATAATAAAATAATGTGGAAGTGAAAATACAAAGATTAAAGACAAAAATTGAAAGATATGTGAAATTCGAAAATAAAATCCTCAAGTTTCAAAATAAGTGCTAAAAACCCTAATTGATCTTAGTATTCATAAACTACTGGATTGAAACTAATTATGATACTAATTGAGTCACTTCAAGAACTTAGATCAAAAGGTAATTTAGACCCCTATTTCGAAGAAATTAGAGACAATAATTAGTATAAGATTAATTACCTTCTTTAATTTTATGAATGAGAACCAAAAATATCAAGTTAAAGAATTAATCTTACCTCTTAAAGAATCGTTCTTATAAGGTTGTAAAATAAATCCCAAGTAGCCCACACACAAAGGTGTAAAGAAGAGAAACTCTCAATTAATAATAATGTTGTCTAATCAAAATAACAAAATCAATCCCTATATATAGGGAAAACCTACCCCAAATAGCATGAGATTCGAATCCTACTTTTATGAAAATAATAAATACTAAAACCTAACTAAGAAACTTTTAAACTAGAAAACTTTAAACTAGGAAAGCATGTAAAATAATACTACCAAACTTCTTCCCTAATAAAATAAAGAAAGGTTGCCAAATGTGCACCAAAATCCACTCCTATTTTGCACTCAATTTTGGGTGTGAATTTCCAGCCCATTTTGGACAAGAATTTCAGCACTTCAGGCTCTCCTTTGGGGCTCCAATCTTTCTCCTCTTGGGTTTGGAGACCATGAAATATGTGTAACACTTAATTCACTCCTCGCCATTATTCTTAGGCTCGTTTTGGACTCTTCTTCCACGATAAACATCTTTTTGATTTCCCATTGAAACCCGTCAACTTTAATGGAGGTATGCCACCGTGGATGCTGTCACAACATCTTAATCAATCAAATGTGCATTCAGATTCAGACGTCTTAATCTTAATGAAAACAAATGAGGCCTTGTAGGGCTTTTTAGAGAAGTATTCAAAACAAAATAGGAGGAGAATCATAGATGAAAATGCTAATGTTAAAACATCACAATCAATAGCTCTAGGGTATGGGTATATAAAATCCATAGAAGCATAGATAGAACCAGGAAAAATCTCTTTCGATCTAACATAGTCAATGCTACTTCTTAAACGTTCCCAATATCCATAAAAACCATAGGAGAAAGATGAGTAAAACCTATTAGGAATTATATATTTTCTCCTCCATGCTGACATAGTATAGGCCCGAATACAATTACACCAACATTCAAAATTACCAGCAATACATAATTTAGCAATACCAACTGCAGCTCCCTTGTAATTATGCATTATTAAGGGTAAGACAATCCCTTTATTTATTATTTGGTTCATGTTATATAAGTATTATTTATTTAGGGTGTGAGCTGGGCGTGAGAAGGTTTATAACATTATCACCCTAAAGGGTGGATCATTTAGCATGTTCATTTTTTAGCTAATTTATCAATTACTTGATTTTCTTCCCTATATGCGTTCCCTGAAGAGGGCCATCCCACCTACTCAAGCTGGCACCTGAAATAAGAGATAATACTTTAAAAATTATGCTTCCAGATAAAACCAAGTCTAACAATGCTTTCGAGTGTATATTATAAACCAGTGGAATGGAATTAATTTCCATTAAATGCTAATTTTAGACCCTGTTGGAGTGCTAGTAATTCTGCACAAGTGTGTGTTGTCTCTATTAGGCTTTTAGCAAAGCATACAATCCATTCCCATTTGCATTTCGAATAACTCCTCCTATTCCTCCATGCCTAAGATTAGTCTTTGCTGCACCATCGGTATTAAGCATGAAGTAGTTGTCTTTTGGTGGTTTCCGTTTAACCACAATAGAGTGTTTCATTGATTATTTGATAAATGATAATTTTTGGCCTAGTTGTTGTCATTTGAGAGTAATATTGAATTTATCCACGGCACCAAATTATCTGGCTATATTTATAATGATTAATGAGAAGAAAGAAATTGCAAATCGTGACACTCTACGACATAAGGATATCAAATTATACACACTGTTTTGTTGTCTAATACTGTGAATTAGCTTCGGCTACTTACTGCCTTCTTGTGTGGTGAAACCAGCTTTGACTGTTAGAAACTGATTTAGGTTCGTTTTGGATCTTTTTAAATGTCATCTGTAATGGTCGCTTCTTTACATTCCAGGCTTTGGTCTTGATACACAGGTTTTTTGGGGTCACACTTGTTGCATTCTACATCCTATGGCTTTCTTCTACTCCCGGGAGTTCACCATTTAATATCAAGGTACAACTTCACGATTTGACAGCAACTTTTTGTCGATGCAACTGCTATGATGAAAAAATGGCAATAATGCAGGGACTGTTCTCTGTGTCCTCGACTTTAAAACAGGAATTAAAAGTGGAAGTGACTCACATGAATACTCCAAACTTGTCCAGTTGGAGCAACCATGGGTGGTTTTACGTGTCAGTTAGAATTGTCCTGTTTCTTTGGGTAAATGCTTTTGCTTTAATTCTCAACTATTGCAATAACTTCTAATAATAGCATTTTGTCAATTCTTTGATGTTTGTTTCCTGAATAGTATTCTTGCTTCATTGTTTCCCAGGTTGCTTTACTTAATCTTATTACTATATCTTCAACTTGGGCTAGGGTTATTGATGTGATGGATAGTGAGGTAATTGTGCCTCTAATTGATTCGTTAATTTTAAACAGACCTACGGAAGGAAGTTCGAGGGATTTAATATGTGCCTTCCCTAAACACCTTAATAGATCAAGATATTGCTTTTACACTTCATGGTGGCAATTTGAGATATAATTGAACTTTTTTCCTGTATACAGTCAGGTTCAAGATTGTTTGGGTTTATTGGTGCTGGTGCTACACTTGGCCAGCTGTTTGGTTCGCTATTTGCCACAGGAATGGCTTGGTTAGGACCGTGTGTGTATCTCTTTATGATATTCTTGCTTCCTTATTCTTATTTATTCTCCTAAGGCTCTATTTTTTCCTATTTTCTTAGTAGTTCCCTTTTGGTTTTGCAGATTTACTTCTTGTTTCAGCAATTCTCATGGAACTTGCTGCACAGTCATCAAAAGGAATCAAGAAAGACGTCTTACAACTTCCTGAAGAACTATCTCCCTTCAGGTTGTCTTCTTGTTGTTTTTCTTCTACCCTGATCAGGGAGTGTCACTAGATTTTATTAGCAATAGAATTTTCCACTAGATGAGATTAGGAAAAGATATATCTAATTGTACAGTCAGCTCACTAAGCTCCCTCGACCTTCCATGCAAGCAATTACTGCTCTTTCTCTCCCTATTAGCCTTAGGATAGTTGCCTCAGGTTTCTTACCCAGTTATTCCTTGTTTTCTGTTGCATTGGTGTGTCATCTTTCTCTGGGCAGTGAACTTCTTTATTAGTGAAAGTTCTCTCTATGATAACATATTTTTGTCTAGTCTAGTTGAGTCATGGTGTAAGTTTGATATAGATCTCTCTGTTCCAGCTCCGTTAATTTTTTCGGGAAACAGAGGTGTTTGATCTAGCAGGAAATGCTTTTTTTATATGAACAAACTGGAAAAAGAGATAGGCACTGTACCCACAAGTTACCATGAACCAGATATCTTTAGCTGTGCTCCATACAGTTTGATAGTCCAGGACTATAAAGAGGATCACATTATTTAACTCCTTAAGAACACGCCGTAAGAATGATTGTACTCTGGAAATATGCTTCCTCTACACTTTACCAATTGAATGCATCTCTCTGGACAGTACTCCCTCCCTCACAAATTAGATAAAATCCTTTTGATTACCATGAAGGTTTTACTGATATAACTTTATTTAATACTCCCCTCTAGCCCATTTTGTGTCACACACTTTCCTTTTTAGTTTGTCAAAAAAAAATAACACCTTTTTATATTTACAAACAATTTAACTTTAAACTTCCCATTTTACCGTTAATGAGATGTTTTGTAACCACACAAATGTCTATGACTTGTTTCCAAAAAACAAGTTTCAGAAGCAAATCTTTCTTTCTTAAACTTCGTATCCAGTCAGATACCACACATAAATTGTGAGGAAGTATTACATATCTATATCCTAGCTAGGTGAATGATATGTTTAATATATAGCTGAAACGTGAAATAGTGTGATATCCCGTTACTAAAAAGAAGATTTCACATAGGGATGGGTCCATTATCCACCAAGTTTCAAACCGTGCACCTTTGGCCGTCATTGATTTCTCGGTTATCAAAAATAAATATATAAACAAAAAGAAGATACACATTGCAAAGTATAAAACTATCGGATACTATTAGTTTTCTAAATATAAATCTTTTGATTTAGAGGAAGAATGAAGTGAGTACACATACTAGCAATGACAGAGAGACACTTTATATGAATGTCCTTGCATGACTTAGTTCTTCTATCCCCTTCCTCACCCCACCCCACCCAAAATGAAAGAAGAAAATTATAATCGAGTAGTCTCTAACCTTTATTGTTTTGTTTTTAGGGAAGCTGATATCGATCAAGCTAAAGAGGCTGAGAATGAACCAGAGTTCATTCAGAGAACAACTTCCCCAAGATCGCCAGCTTCTGTAGCAAAGCCTCAGTTCTGGGCTATATTGGATGGGCTAAAGCTCATTCTATCTTCGACTTACTTGTTGCACGTAGCATTATTCCTCTGGTTGAGTGCAGTTGTGTCCTCCTTTTTTTACTTTCAGGTATGACAAGAATTTCCTTTGACTAAGTGACGGAATGGATCAAGATCTGTAATGTGGTGTATTTATGTGATTTACTGATCTCACGTAGATGATCACCTTTGCGAAAGACCAGCTTATAGATACTGCAGTCTCACCCCAACCTTTTGACTCTTTTGCAGAAAGTAACTGTTATTGCTGCTGCAGTAACAGATCCCACTGGTAGAAGGAGATTATTTGCACAGATCAATAGCTTTATTGCTATTTTTATCCTTGCTGGACAGCTCACTTTGACGGTATGCTATAGATGTATAACATGCAAAAGTTCAATCGCTAAGCTAATCCTTTTTCTCCGTTGTGTGTGTGTCCATGGGGAAGAGGGGAGGGGTATTGAGGGGATATTCAATTATTCCAATCTGTGTAAGTGTATACATTCTCTTCATGATACTTGAACAACTCCTTAAAACTTCTCTTATCTGCTCTCAAATGTGACGGAGCTTCTCACTGGAGCCTGTGGTAAAGCCTTCTTCCTCTCCAAATATTCTTGTCATTTCGCACCGCTATCCTTATCTGAGTTCCACCATAGAATATAAACTATATCTGTCACGTGGGGGTGTGTAATAGTGTTAATATCACGTTGGTAGTGTCAGCTCCTGGTGAGTTAGTAGTATATTTTGAAGGATCCACAAAGGGTTTCCATGTATGCAAAATCAGATTATGTAGAATTTTAAAGTGATACGGTATCTAGGACAGTTTTATAAGTTGATCAGTTTCCTAATGTCCTGAACTGCAGTTCCCCTTTCTTTCTTTTATTTTTCTCTGCATACCACAACATGTTACATGTTTCATTTTAGTCGTATCTCCAGTGCTACAAGTTTTAAAAGTCTTTATTCGCCACTTGGTTGCAGGGGCGCATCCTTACTTCTGCTGGTGTTACTCTAGCCATTTGCTCCGCACCTTTTGTTGCCTTTGCAAATTTAATTGCTTTAGCAGTATGGCCTACATGGATTGCCGTGGCCGTCTCAGAAACCCTAAGGAAGGTATATTTTTATTTACACCTTTTTCCCAACCTCAAAAGAGAAGTAAACAAAAATAATGACAAGAGACATTGTAAAGGAGGAACGTCATTCAGGCACTTGTACAATTTTTAGTTGGCAGAATACCTTATTACTCCCTAAACTTGGCACAATTTATTTAGTCCACACCTAAACTTTTCGTAGTCCTCATTACCTCCTTTCCCTATAGACCAATCTCACCTAATGGAGGTGAGATCCACGTGCTGCCACGTGGATTTCTTTGTCGAAGTGACTTTTTATAAAAATAATATCTTTTTATCTTCTAAAACTCATTAAATTTTTGGATCATCTTTTTCGGGCCAAATTTGTAAAAGATTTGGCAACTCCATGCAACTCCATTATTCAAGCGATTTTTTTTATTTGACGGAGTATAATGATTGGGTTGTACGTTCAGTTCTTTGGTTTACATTTTTCGGTTATTGGTTTTGATAAAATGTCATCCAATTCGAACCAAAATAAACTTGGTTTGATTCGGTTTTGCTCTTTTTGGTTCATTTTTTCTTTTCCGGTTATTCGAGTGTGTCATATAAGAAAACACAGATCTAATATAATCGAATAGTTATATTTAAATGACAAACAAAGAATAACTATTATAAAGAATGAGTCGTGATGTCAAATCTCTTAAATTACTACTTTTTCTAAATTCAATTCACATGATTGAAATAATGGGCAATACTGATAAGATAACAATATATTGATGAGTCCATTCTTCTTGCTGCTGGAGGTACACATTCCTCTTCTCGGTTTGGAACGATAAGCGAGCAAGCTGCAAGCACCTACTGCTATCAAAATGAATCCTCTCATCCTCCCCCTGTTCTGGTTCAGGAAAGGGTTTAGGTCTATGAATTTCTCTATCAATTCCATTACCTTATCCTCACCTAGGTGGGAAACAATCTTAACTCATGTTCCTCCTTGATAGGGTGCAAGGTGTTTTTCACCTTTCCTTTTTGGTTAAATTCTCGACAGGATGGGCTTGTCACTAGAATAGGTGAGGAAGAGCTCCAATCACTGTAGTGTGCTGGCCTGCTGATTAGTATGACGTACTTTACGGGCAAGCTAGCCCAGATATATATTAATGAGATAGAGCCAACAGTAAGGTCCGGAGCAAGAGCATTAAGGTAGGGATGACTGTTGCATGGTGGAATTTAGCAAGTTGCCGGAAACCGGCACCACCTATCCCAGCAAGAGTTGCGCTCAATGGGTAAATCTGGAGTAAGGGAACTTCAACTAAGAAGAATAAGAAGAATTGCTTAAGTAAGGTATTCACTTCCTTTTTCTGGGATAGCGCTCAACTCGTAGCTAAACATTTCTAGGTATTGGATCCTATAGTATTAGGATCGGTTTTTAGTGTTAGTATTAGGATTGGTTTAGGACTCATATTTTGTAGTCTGATTATATTTCTATTTCTGCATTTATTATTCAGTTAGGTTACTTCATTAGTAGTTAGTTAAGAGTCGTTTTATTCTCTGTAACTCTACTTAAAGAATCTATGTCTTCATTAATAAAGATCAACTTTTCACTGCTTCATTAAGCGTTTATATGGTATCAAAGCTCTATACGCTTTAACGAGAACGATACAAACCTTTTTTCTTCTTTCTTGCCTCACGCCTAGATCAACAACAATGGGCCATCACAACAACAATGGCAACAATCCCAGAGTTGTTAATGCTGATAAAACAATGAGTGCCAACATTATCATTCAATTTAATCCTACTTCCCAACTACCCATCGAATAAGCGGTGGTCACAACTTCGCCACCTGGAAAGCTCGATTCTCCGTTCTTATGTATGGCTACAACCTCTTTGGCCTTCTCGATGGCCCCCAGTCGCATGATCGCCCTCGGCACAGACATATCTTCCAATCCTGCATTCTTAACTTGGTTTTGTCAAGCCAACTCATCCAAAATGCACTCATGGCTTCTATCGAACCCACCATTACCTCTACTATTGCTGTCGCCGGCATTGCTCAAGAATGTGGCACCAAGGTTGTCGCAGTAAATTGTAGTCAATTGATGTACTGGAAAATGCAACTCAATCAGGAGATTGGTAACCCACAGGGATTCAACAAGGGCATTGGCAACTGCTCAATATTCAAACTTTGTAGGAGAGTGAGAGATGGTATTTTGCTTCTTTGAGGACCAACTAATCAGATTGCGACTAAGGAACAAGATGTAATCAGAGGTAGAGAGTCGATAGCAATGTCTTCCCCCCAATCCACATCAGAGTACACATGCAAATTGAAGTCGTTGATTGGATTCATACATAGACCTATTTGGATCGTGCTACGAAGGTAGTGGTGAAAGCATTTGACAGCTTTCTAGTGAAGGTCTATTGGTGCCTGCATGAATTGAGACAACTTGTTGACCGCATAGGCAATGTTCGGTTTGGTGAAACAACAAATGTTGAAGTCTTCCTAATGACTTGATGATAGTGAGTGACATCAGTTAGGTGAGTGCCATCAGAAAGAATGAGCAACTCAGAAGCACTCACCGGCATGTGAACAATTTTGCAGTCATTCATCAGCTTATCATTTAAGGTTTCATTTACATAATTTGCTTGAGTGAGAATTAAGCCGTCAGAGCTGCGTATCACTTCAACACCAAGAAAGTAGTTAAGGTCACCAGATCTTTAATAAAGAAAAGCGGCAAGTAAGAGAATTCATAACCTGGCCAATGCTGAATTTGTTGGACCCAGTGACAATGATGTCATCCACATAAACAAGTATGAACAAGGTGTCGGCTAGGCAATGTCTGACAAGTAGGAGGCGTCCGATTTTGTCTTAACAAAGCCTATGGATGAAGGGTGACCCATGAGAACATTGTGCCAAGCCCGAGGAGCTTGTTCCAGTCGATAGATTGCCTTGCGCAATCGACATACGTGGGATGGGTTGGTGTTGTTAACAAATCCCGAAGGTTGTGCCACGTACACCTCCTCGTCCAGATCACTTGGAGGAAGGCACTGCTGACATCAAGCTGGCAAAGATGCCAGTTGCGGTGAAGTGCCGCAGAGAGGGCGATGTGAATCGTGGTTGGCTTGTCGATTGGGCTGAATGTTGCATGAAAGTCAATGTTCGACCTCTGAGTGAAGCCTTTTGCAACAAACGTGCCTTGTATCTATCAATAGATCTATTTGTATTCCTTTTGATCTTGAAAATCCACTTGCAGGAGACAATATTTTTAGTTGGGTCATGAGCAACAATTCCCAGGTCTATTTTTAATTAAACCCTCAAGTTCTTGTTTCATCGCCTCACACCACTCAGGATGTTTTTATGCTTTTCTGATAGTGGTGGGTGTAATGGTGGGGATCAAGTTTGCTAGGCAATCAAAGATTTGTTTTCATTTGGAGATGTTTTGAGATCGAGTGACAGGACAGGTAGGGGGAGATGGGCAGTGAGGCAGGGAAGGGACGAATTCTGATTCAGTGATGGGCAAGCACGATGAGAGTCACTGAGAGTCAATTCTTGTCTTTCATATGTCATCACTCTATCTTATCAACCGTCTGCCTGCTTCTCACTTAGATAATCAGTCCCCGTTCCAGCGTTTACTTTGGAAAATCACCTAACTATAGCTCCCTATGGATCTTTGGTTACTTATGTTACTGATGGCTTAAATCTTATGCCAAAAATAAACTTGAACCAAAATCTACCCTATGTGCCTATCTCAGCTTCTCCCTGTCCCACCATTATCACTAATGTTTTGACCTAATTTTCACAAAAGTGTATTTATCTCGAGCTGTGCGATTTGTTGAAACCATTTTACCTTTCAAAACTTTATTCTCCAATATTAAAATTAAATCATCTCATTTGGATTGGGAAAATGCTATAGTTTTAAATTCTTCGGACCCCATACCAAACTTCCCATAATTACAACTTTATTCCTATCCACTAGAAATCAACACATATTCACTGCCAGATGAGTTCCATACGATGTCTTCTTCCTCTCAATCACAATCCACGACAAACTCAAACTCAAAGTCCTTATCCGACAGTGCTCCGGTGGCAGATGCGTCTCCTTCCTTGGCAAGGTCTCCTTCTCCAGGTCTCTCTCTCTCTCTCTCTCTCTCTGTCTCTCTCTTTCTATGACTCCCCTTCCCCAAAATCCCTCTCCAACCTTGTCTGCCCATCCCCTACTACCTCGCACCAATATATAAATTCCCCACGGTGCGCATCACCACCAACCGCAGTGGTAAGCCTCCCTTTCTTATGTACCAACACTGTAGCACTAATCCACAACCATCGATGGACTTTCATCTTGCTACCCCATCCTTGAATCGAAATTCGTCCCTTCCCTGCCTCACTGTCCGTCTTCCCTTATCCGTTCGACCCTCGTTCTCAAATCATCTTCAAATCAAAACAAATATTTTTTTACCAAGCAAACTTGACCCCCACCATCACACCCACCATTGTCAAACAAGCACAAAAAGCCGTAAGGAGATGAAACAAAAACTTGATGCTTTAATTAAAAATCAGATGTGGGAACTTGTTCTTCATGACCTAACTAAAAATATTGTCTCTTGCAAGTGGATTTTCAGGATCAAAAGGAATGCAGATGGATACAAGATACATCTGGTTGCAAAAGACTTTACTTAGAGGTTGGGCATTGACTTTCATGCAACATTCAGCCCAGTCATCAAGCCAACTACGGTTCTTATTGTCCTCCCTGTGGCACTTCGCCACAACTGGCATCTTCGCTAGCTTGATGTCAACAATGCCTTCCTCCAGGAAATCTAGACGAGGAGTTTTTCATGGTACAACCTTCGGGATTTGTTCACAATACCAACCCGACCCACATATGTTGACTGCACAAGACGATATATAGACTGAAACAAGCTCCTCGGGCTTGGTACAATGCTCTCACAGGTCACCTTTCATCCGTGGGCTTTGTTAAGACAAAATTGGAGACTTGTCAGACATGGCCTAACCGAACATTGTTTATCGTTGTCTATGTGGATGACATCATTGTCACTAGGTCCGACAAATTCAACATCGATCAGGTTATCAAGTCTCTTGCTTCCCGCTTCTCTATTAAAGATTTAGGTAACTTTTACTACTTTCCTGGTGTTGAAGTGATACACAGCTCTGACGACTTAATACTCACTCAAGTAAATTATGTAAATGAAATCTTAAATGATGAGCTGATGAATGATTGCAAAACTGTTCACACGCGGATGAGTGCTTTTAAGCTGCTCTCCCTTTTTGATGGCACTCACCTAACTGATGCCATTTGCTACGTGGAGTTCTTGGAAGACTTCAGTATTTGTTAATCATGATCGGACATTGCCTATGCAGTCAACAAGTTGTCTTAGTTCATGCAGGCACCAAAAAAGCTGTGAAACTTGTTCTCCACTACTTTTATGGTACGATATAACTAGGTGTATGTGTGAACCGAATCGACGACTTCAATTTGCACGTGTAATCCGATGTGGATTGGGTTGAGGACATTGCTGATCAAGTCTGTATCTTGGGTTACATCTTGTTCCTTGGTCACAATTCAATTAGCTGGTCCTTAAACAAGCAAAATACTGTATCTCGCTCTTCCACAGAGTCTGCATATGAAGCAGTTACTAATGCCCTTGGTGAATCCCTGTGGTTACCGATCTCCTCCTAATTGAGTTGCGCTTTCCAGTACATTAGTTGCCTACAATTTAATGCAACAACCTTGGTGCCACATTCCTGAGCAAGAATTCTTTCATAGCAATGTGAAGCATGTTGCAATGGACTTCTATTTTGTTCACCACCATGTCGAGAGAAAAGGGTCCGTGTTGTTCATGTTCATGGTTAGAGTTGTCAAATTGGGCCAGTCCAGCCCAATCCTCGCATGCCAAGGAATTTGATGGGTCAGGACGGGCCAACCCTTAATTATAAAGAGCCTTAAAATAGTTAGCCCACCCAACCCTTAAAGGGTTGTTTGCTGGCCCTTCAATTTTTCCAATCTTCTTTTATAAGAAAATTTCTTTCCAATCTATATTTGAACTTATAGATATGACAATTTGGTAACATTTCTAATATATGAATATGATTATATGAAAGTACATAATTCTACAATAACTTATAACATATTCGACATCAACACATTGCCAAACATATTTGGATTCGTTAATAAAGTTATCTTAATTAACATCTTCGTCTTTGTCTACATTCATGTGCAAATTTAATTAGTTTCATTATCAAATAACTATATCTCAAAAATTAATAATATTTAAATCCACTTAAAAATATTATCACTTTGAATTTGGGTAATGTCGTGCAACCAATTTCGAATAGCAACAAGTCTTTGAACATTTTCATAACGGATGCAATTTTTATATTTGGTGATTAGAAATTTTAATATTAGAGATTTAACGCTAAATGAGTAAATGTAAGATACTAGAACTTATTCTATAATTACTATTCCTAGTTTTACTTCTTTTTTCACAATTTTCTTTTAAATTTTAAATTTAAATTGAAGCATAATCATGAATGCAACTTCTATACTTGATGATTAGGATTTAACGCTCAATGAGTAGAGTATTGTGTAAGGTATTAAGACTTATTCGATATTTGCTATTCTTAGTTTTTACTTCTTTTTTCACAATCTTTTTCTAAATTTTAAATTTAAATTAAATAGTCTTTTGGCACATGGGCCGGCCTCGGCCCAACCTCGGTCACGACTCAAGGACCAGCGGACTGACTTAGGCTAGGCTTATAAGCCTCAATTTAAATAGGATTAAAGAACCTTAACTCAACTCTACCCTAATAGCAGGCTGGGTGGGGCCGTTTTGACGTCTCTATTCATGGTGCCAACTAAATCCCTAACACTCTTACTGAAGCACAGCCTAAGCCTTCCTTTGAACGCAACCTATTAAAGTTAGGCTTAGTCACCCATAACCTAACTTGAAGGGGCATATTAGATCCTATGGTATTAGGATTGGTTTAGTGTTAGTATTTGGATTAGTTTAGGATTCATATTTTGTAGTCTGACTATGTTTCTATTTCTGCATTTATTATTTAGTTAGGTTACTTCACTAGTAGTTAGTTTGGAGTCATCTTAGTCCCTGCAATTCTATTTAAAGAGTCTATATCTTTATTTATAAAGATCAACTTTTCATTGCTTCATTAAGCATTTATACTAGTCTCCTACAAAAGCATAATGGAACAAGTCAACACGAATAAGCTTGCACTCCTAAAATCAATATCAAACCAAAATAGGTATTATTTAATTCTAGTCGATTTCTTTACTGACCATGTATCCAGAATGAACTCTATTAAATAATTCAACTTTTAGGTATTTGTTTTTTAAAATCAGAAACCAAACCAAGAAACCAAAATTTCTAATTCAAAACCAAACCAAATAACAAAAAAATTGGGTTTGGTTTGTTTTCCGTTTAATCCCAATATTGCACACCCCTAATAAAGGAGTCCAACCAAACTTTTTAAAGAGTTGATAAGAAGTGTACTTTTGAAATAACAATTCATTGCATCTAAAGAAGAAATAAAAAGAAATACACTATTGGAACTCTATTATATTGGCTAAAGCTTTTATTATTTGACAAGAGATAATGAAGTTTCAGCCAAGCTTTTTTTTTACAGATTTATCTCGACAAAGAAAATACAAGTTGAAATGAATAACCATCACATCTAAAGAAGAATAGAAAGAAATGCACAGTTGAAACTTCATTATTTTGGCTAAAACTTTTTCATCTTGCTTAAAATAATGAAGTTTCAACTATGTTTTTCACAGATTTGTCCCGAATAATAATACATAATGCGGAAAATAAATAGCTATTGCATCCAAAGAAGAAATGGAAAAAAATATACAGTTGGAACCCATTATTGTAGCTAAAACTTTTTTTATTTGGCTAAAATTAATGGTATTTCACCCGATTTTTTTACATTTTTGGTATGAAAAAGAAGAAATATACAATTGAAATAAATAAACTTTGCGTTTTAAAGGAGAAATAAAAAGAAGTTCCAAGATGGGGAATATATGCGTTATTTGTTAAGAAGAAGCGAGGAGAAAGACACAATTGGAACAAATAGACTATCTATGTGGCAATTAATGGTTGGAAAGTACCTCACTTGGAAGCTGATTTTTCAAATTTCTTTACTTTCATGCCCCTAAAAGAGAGTATATCCATGCTCTTTCCAACATCACCATCCAGGGGGTTGAGGCTATCAGAAAGCCAAGTATAGGGTGGATAATTAGAACAAAGAAAAGTTTAGGTGTGTACTGAATAAGCCGTGCCAAGTTTAGGGAGGTAATGAGGTATTCTGCCTTTTTATTTTAACTGGGAACTAACAGGTTTTGTGACGATTAAAAGATAAATAGGCATACACTTGTGCAATTGAACCTTTTGTCTTTTATGATTAGGTGGTCACATATGTCGTTACCAGGCCTGCAAGGGAGCTTCTTTTCACTGTTGTCTCACAGGACGAGAAGTATAAAGCAAAGGTATGGTACAAAAACAGTAACCTGAAAGATTATCATAATTCCATCTTACATATTAGCAGCAGCCTGAATTGTGAATATCCTGTCTGTAGCATTTCTTGATTTCCAATTCTTTAATCTTTTTGATAGGATATAGCAAAGCTGGTAGGTTAAACATCATTTTATTAGGTCTGCATAAGTGTGTCATGACACTTGAAAGGATTGTCGTGGTTATACTAGTTGGCAGTGCCGAGTGTTCACTTGAATATCCCTAATGATTCTATTGTTACTTTTTGTGGTATGCCGACGTGCCTATGCAGGTATGCATAGATGTGATTGTTCAAAGACTTGGGGATGCTACAGCAGCTGCAATGTACAAGCTACTCTTCAGCACTCTCAATGGCAAGGCATCAGCTGTTTCTCTATATGCCCTGCCTGTAAGTAAAAACTTTCCTTGACAACACTACTCCAGATATCTTAAAATTACCGTATTCGTTTATACAACTCCAGATGATTGGATACACACTAATGCACACTTATATTTAGTGATTGAAAACCCTCAGAGAAATTAAGGTTGAATGTTCAATGTGAGTTTGGCACTTCTTTCAGGTCTGCTTGACGTGGATACTGACAGCATTCTATCTAGGACATCGATATAGGCAACTGTCAACGCCTCAGCCCTCTCAACCCACTGAAACATGTAGAAGATATGGAACATAATGCCAAACATGAAGAGTTTTTGTATCTTTCAGAACCTTGATGGTAAAATGTCCGCTTTCCTCCTTTTCTTCTTTGGATCAGCTTCCGTTCAGAATGAAGCATGATCTCCCATTTGAATGTGGTGTTTCCTTGTTGCTCGCACCTTAGCCTGCACTATCAACAAAGCCCTCATCTCAAAATACAAAGTGATCATATAACTTGAAGAAGAGCCTTTAAAGAAAAAAAAAAACTTAAAGAAGAACCTCATCTACACTCAGAGGAGACATTGAGCTGAGGTCAAGTTTTTCTTGACTTTTGGAAGTGTGTGGCTACTAGTAATCAATGGTATGGTTCATCTTTCGTTCCTTCTTAATGAATGAATCCGCTGCAAAGCTTTTCCCAATTTTCAAACACAGTAGACTGAACCTATAATAGAGGCAGCCTGAATTTGGGGTACCAGAAGATTCCTATTTAATATGACCCTGTTCTGTGATACAGGTCAAGTGTGAACCTTCCTAAACATGAAATAATGTTTGTTCTCTTTGGGATTTTACTAAAACTAGCCCCTATCCGAGTCACTAACGTGAAAATTTGTACTTCAGCTTCAATATATGTGGTTCAGGATGATGTCTCAAGTTCTAGCTGTTAAAGTTGTTTGTCCCAGAGCAGGGATACAACTCTAGTAAATATTTTCCTAAAGTAAATATTTTTCCAATTTTTTGACCAACCAAACATGAAAAAATTGAAAAACATTTTCCTCAAATGCCTAAACGTTCATATACAATTTTGGCTGATTTTGATGTTTCTGCTGTTGTTAGTTTCTTATTTTGGTGTATAAGAGATCCATCTCTGTTGAAGGCCATTGTCCTTCAAGGGTCCATTTTAATTTTTAAGTCTACGTACAGGATATGATCATTACAGTGTACTATATTATCAATTATTAGGTCTAGTTTTGGGGTTAACAAAAGTAGAGTTGGCAGCCATTTGGTATTAAGTAAGACCCTGGCAGTCCTTACTGGGATGAAAGAAGAAAGACAACCATTACACCGACAGGTGGCCAGGCCAAGTTAAATACATTCTCACTAAAGAAACAGTGGATGCCGTTTAAATTAGAATTCTGTAATCCACGTCTGATTCAGTTCATATTCCATATTGCGACTTCTTGTGGCGTTCACGCATGTTGGCTGATAAACACACTCGGCCCAAGGATACATGGAAACGCCAAAAAAAGGGAGTGTGAACTTAAATTCATAGGCAGTAGATGGAAAGAGGAATGCTATTCATATAAAACAGGTGCTCCTTCCATAGCCATCTCAGGTCGCAGTATATATCATCAACAATCGACAAGGAAAAGGAATTTAGACTAGGAAAAAAGGAAGGTTTTAGGCTCACGGTTAGCGCGATAAAGTATCCGTGACTTAACCCATATTATCTATGCCTTCCTGAATAACAAAGATGTATATATATAGAGTGTCAAATGTTAGAGCCGAACCGCAAGTTCCTAAAGTCATGTGATCTTGAAATAGAGATAAAGGGGTATCCTTTGAAACTCAACCATTCATTGAAGCAAAAGGAAATAAAAGCAAAACAGAAACTCAATCCAAATAGCAAATAAATAATGCCAACCTGCAATCAGATTAATTTAAGAGAACAAAACGCAACATGTGATCTTCAAAACAGAACTAAAGGCGCGATATGTCTTTTTGAGAAGTAACCTCTCAACACGGAGGCTAAAGAGCCAGGATTGAAAAGAAATTTCAAAAAGAACAGAAAAGATACTGAGCTTAGAGTAAACATAGGAAGTACTAATTATATATCAAATATTTCATTCCCACTGCAATCTCTTACAGGAGTTAAATAAACCTGAAAAATATAAAATGTAGTGATTTAGCATCATTACAACGTATAAAGATATATAACAGACAATTATTGGACGATGTTGGGGATTCATTCCTGAGCCGTTGGTTATCCTTGTTTAACGGCAGATAATATACCATACTTTACCCAATTTAAATAAATCAATTATCCGACCAATTTATAAATGGATTTAGCCAGGAATAAGTGTATCCAACCCTTTGCACAGATTTATTGGCTCAGTCATCTAGTGCAAAAATCATTACAAACAAAGCAAAAGATTTGCATTTGCATTATATGACTTAGGCTGCAACATCATCTTGTCGTACGAAAGACATCAGCATCAAAATGAACACTTACAGATGCCAAATAGAAAAGGGGAATGCATTGTGATGACCTGCTATGTCATCATGCCACGTATCATTTGACACACATTTTGCCCCAAGAGATGCATATATAAGAAAATGGCTATCACTTATGGGAAGTTTTTAGAAAACTATGGATATTTCTCGTGGAAGATCTTATATTCTTGTGGAATTTCTAACAAAGTCTCTGAAACATTTTAGGCATGTAGAGAATTCTAGAAACGGACTTATCTGTAAATATATAGGGATTTATACAATAATTATTATTTACAATGTAGCCCCTAAATGAATAGTATAAATAGAAGGCTATTCATTTGTAAAATCATAAAAAAAAATCAATCGAGTTCTCTACATTATAAAAAAACTTCTTTTAGTAAATTCTCTGAAAATAGAGAGTTAGAATATTTGAAAAAAAATATGAAACCAAGTCTGTTCTGAAAGCCATCTAACTGAGGAGTGGCTGGGACAAGCCCCTAGCTAACTCCAAGTCTAACTAAAATAATATCTCAACTGAAAGAAAGTAAAGCAAGGCCCTCGAATGATAAGGACTCACACTTCGACTGCAGCGGAAGAGGATCTGGATCATAATGGTTAATGATGCTGAGTCTGGGAACCTACAGCTGTATCATGAAATGATACAGCATAAAAGTATGCGTCAGTACTTTGAATGTACTGAGTAAGTGAGAGAAACATGAATAATATCACAGAACTAGTAACTGAACTGATACGACATGAAATGACCAACTGAAATGCTGAAAACTGATACAACTGATGTAAAACTGATATGGTCAAAAATGACCTTGACTGATGGTCATAAACATTTCCTAAGTCTGAGATACTGCACTGATCTGATCTGAACTGAGAAATCTGGGAGTAAACTGAACTGACTAGTGAGAGAGGCTATAACCGACATATAACCACGTGAGCTAGACGTGGAGTCCAATGTACACACCCCATCGATAGGACCCAATATACCTTGCCAGGATATAAAGGCATGGACTATGAAAAATCACTGTCAGAGGCAGGCCGTTAGGCCGAGTAAATAAATCCTACAGTGGCAACGCAATTTTGGAACATGGGTGCGCTGGAACCCCGACCATTTCGGTGCTAAGTCCTACTCTCACTAGATAATCCTATTACTACTACTACTGACAAGTGGATAGCTCGATAATGGGGCCCAAGACTATACTGACCCATGGATACTGTCAGAGAGTTCCCTGAGTGTCTTATAGGACTATATTTGGAAACTGAGTTCTAAGACTAGTCAGAGCTGCTTAGCTGGAAGCGTCGTAACCGTCTAAGAACAAACTGATAACTGAACTGGGGTCCTGGGGCTGGTCAGAGCTATATAACTGGAATGTCATGACCACCTAATGGACTAAATAACTGTAATCTAAGTCTGAGTCTGATAACTAAGAGGCATCACTGACACCTCGGAAAAGGACTATAATCAAACTGATCAGCTGATATTTCTGACTAATACTGAATATTCTAGTACTTTGACTGAAGCTGAACTAACAATTCTAGGAAAATACAAAGTATAAAGACTTTCTGACTGAATCTAAATAACATACAAGTAACTGAGTTTTTAACACATACAAGATTATAAAAACCCCTAACTCCTGAAAGATGCAACCAATTCTTAAGAGTTCAAATCTTAAACATGATTCTAATTTCTGACTTTTCAAAAGTTAGGGCTGAACTGGGTACCTCTGTCTGAAATAATGGACAAGGGCACCCCATGAAGTCTAACTAACTCCCGAATATAAAGTCTAGCATAGTCCTCAGCTAAATCTGTGGTTTTAACTGGGAGGAAATGTACTGACTTAGTCATTCGGTCCACTACTACCTAGATGGAGTCATGTTGCCGACGAGTCCGAGGTAGACCTGTAATGTAGTCCATATTTACTTCTTCCCACTTCCATGTGGGTATACTGATATCTTGAGTCGTGCCTCCGGGTCTTTGGTGTTCTACCTTGACTTGCTGGCAGTTTGGACACTGTGCTACAAATTTGGCGATATTCCTTTTCATGCCGTTCCACCAATAAATATCCCGCAAGTCACGGTACATTTTAGTAGCACCTGGGTGGATAGAGTATTTCGAGCTGTGTGCCTCGGCCAGTATCTGCTGTCTCAACTTATCAACATCCGGTACATACAACCTGCCCTGGTAACGGAGTACCCCATCTCCCCCTTGGGAGAAAGCTTCTATCTCTTTTTTGAGGACTAGGGGTGTTCACGGTTTGATGAAAAATCAAACTAAACCGCAAACCAAATCACACCGATTAAAAAAATTGACATTTGGTTTGGATTGGTTTGGTTTGGTTTTAAGTTTTAAAAACCGATGATATTTGATTTGGTTTTGGTTTTACTAAAAGAACCCCAAAGAAATAAACAAACCGAACCAATAAATTTTATACGTAAATTTTATAATTATTTGAATATATGTTTGTAACTTTTCATAAATAATTATAAATAATTTATATCTTTTAATCATTAATTTGATTTTAGTATACTTTATTTCACATGCACTACAATACTTTTAAATTCTATTACTTAAAAAATATGTCCAACCCAATACTCTAAGTCTAATTGTTTATATGTGGTGTGACATATTGCCGGTTTTTTTTTATTTTCTTTTGCTAGGACATTCATCTACTTTTCAATCGTTTACCTCTTTGATTTTTGAAGAATTGACCATTCTATATGAAGTTGTATATTATTTTTGTATGGATATTAGACATATGAAGTGGAAAAACCTCTACATTTATGCAAATTAAACATGCTAAAACTTTGGAACAGTGTTGAAAAATAATAGAAGATTCAGATACATTCATCTCGTGATAGTAGAGTGAAATTTGTTGATTCCTAATGTTCACTTAAAATAATTATCTCATGTCTATGTTGTTTTACTATTGTTAATTTATCATTAGCTAGTTATAAATCGAAAACCCAAACCAAACCGAACCAAACTGATGGTTATTTATTTTATTTGGTTTGGTTTGGTTTTAAAAATTTAAAAACCGACTAAATTGGTTTGATTTTGGTTTTAATCAAAAACCGATCCAAACCGAACCATGAACACCCCTACTGAGGACTGCTTCCTTAAGCTTAAGTAAAATGGGATCCTCATCCTGTCTGGATTTGACTTCAACTACCAAGGATGAATTTGACCCGTTTTGCATTACCACGCCACCTTTAGCTGAATCCACCAACTGCACCCCTAACCAGGCTACCCTATGAACTTCTTTCGCTAGCTCCCTCTTGTCTTCCTTAATGTGAGCCACACTTCCCATAGACCGTCTACTTAAGGCATCAGCCACCACATTGGCCTTACCTGAGTGATACAACATACTCATGTCATAATCCTTTAGTAGCTCCAACCACTGTCTCTGACGCAGGTTTAGGTCCTTCTGGCTGAACATATACTGATGGTTGTTGTAGTTTGTGAACACATCCACGTGAACCCCGTACAAGTAGTGTCTCCATATTTTTAACGCGAATACCACCGCTGCCAACTCCAAGTCATGAGTTGGATAATTCTTCTCATGAACTTTGAATTATCTGGAGGCATAGGCTATCACTTTGTCCCACTGCATCAGAACGCAACCAAGTCCAACTCTAGAGGCGTCATAATAAACAACCAACCCATCTGATCCTTCCGCCAAGGTTAACACTGGAGCGGCAGTGAGTCGAGTCTTCAACTCCTGAATACTCTTCTCACACTCGTCCGACCACTGGAATTTCACCTTCTTCTGGGTTAACTTGTTCAGAGGAGATGCTATAGAGGAGACACCTTCCACAAACAGTCAGTAATAACCCGTTAAGCCCAGAAAACTCATGATTTCAGTAGGAGAGGTAGGTCTGGGCCAATCCTTCACTGTTGCTATCTTATGAGGATCTACCTGTATCCCTTCACCATAGACCACATGACCTAAGAAGTCACAGATTTTAACCAAAATTCGCACTTGCTGAACTTAGCGAATAACTGGCGGTCTCTGAGTGTCTGCAATGCTAATCTTAGGTGATTGGCATGCTCTTTCTCATTTCTAGAGTATACTAGAATGTTGTTGATAAATACAATGACGAACATATCCAGATACTGCTTGAAGACTCTGTTCATTAAATCCATGAAAGTTGCTGGGGTGTTTGTTAACACGAAGGACATCACCACAAACTCGTAGTGACCATACCGAGTTCTGAATGTTGTTTTCGGTATGTCACACTCCCTAACCCTTAGTTGATGGTGCCCTGACCTGAGATCGATCTTGGAGAAACAGTTGGCTCCCTGAAGTTGGTCAAATAGATCGTCAATTCTGGGTAGAGGGTACTTGTTCTTAACTGTGACCTTGCTCAACTGACGGTAATCTATGCACTTTCTGAGGTCTTTCTTACGCACGAATAGCACTGGAGCACCCCAGGGAGAGATGCTGAGTCTGAGAAAACCCTTATCAAGAAGATCCTTTAACTGTTCCTTCAGCTCCTTAAGCTCAACTGGAGCCATTCTATAAGGAGGGATGGAAATGGGCTGAGTGTCTGGGAGGAGATCTATTCCGAAGTCTATTTCCCGTTTAGGGGGAACTCTGGAAAGATCTTCAGGAAATACATCTGGGAACTCGCTGACAACTAGAACTAACTGAATGGTTGGGGTCTCAGAGTTGGAATCCTTGACCTGAACCAGATGATATAGACACCCTTTGGGAATGAGTTTCTGGGCCTTAAGGTGGGAAATACACCTACCCTTAGGCGCTAAACTGCTTCCCAACCATTCTAACACTGGTTCATTCGGAAACTGAAACTTGACAACTCTAGTTCTGTAGTTAACTGAGGCATAGCAGGAGTGTGACCAATCCATGGCGAGAATAAGATCGAAGTTGACCATGTCTAGCTCCACGAGATCAACTGGAATGACTTTATTCAGGACAAAGATTGGGCAGTTTCTATACACCTGGTTGGCTCTAACTGATTCACCAACTGGGGTGGAGATTGAGAAGGGTTATGATAAGACCTCTGGACTGATGTTGAACTGGACTGCTATGTATGAAGTCATGAATGAAAGAGTGGCTCCTGGATCTAGGAGGGCATACACGTCTAGATGGAAAAGACGTAACATACTAGTAACCACGTCAGGTAAGGTTTTCTGATCCTGACGAGAAGATAGAGCATAGAAATGATTCTGGCGCTGACCGCCATCTGTACCTGTTGTGTTGGCCTGCTGGAGCTGATGAAGTGGTAGATTGTGACCTCCCTCACCCTGTTGATGGGCACTCTCTGAGTCGGTGTCCAAGCTGTCCACATTCGAAACAACCCTCTCTTCCTTGAAGGCATTCCCTGGGTGATTCCTATCACACTTGGGGCAAGCTGGATACTTGTTCCCTGTGCTGTGAGCCTGAGACTGGGTGCCAGATGACCCACTCCTTTGATCCTGGTGGGACCGAAAGATTGGGGCGCTGGCTAAACTAGGTGCTGGGGCTCTCTGTTATTGTTACTGTTACTGCTGCTACTGTGGGCGGCTATTACCGCTAGATCTCTGATGGCCGAAATCTGAATGGTCAGTCCTTGCCCGCTTGTTCTTTCGTTCCATATCCTTCAGCTTCTCAGCACTCAATTTGCTGGGCATAAACAATCAAGCTAGAAAGGTCCATGTCCTTAAGTAGCATTATGGTCCTGCACTCCTTGAGGACCAGATTTGATACTCCATTCACAAATTTTAACATAAGAGCACTTGGCTCGGCTACCATCTCCAGAGCATACTTTGATAGCCTGGTAAACTCCAGAGCATACTCCTCCACTGTCCTGTTGCCCTGTCGCAAGTTCATAAACTCTTCCATCTTAGCCTCTCTCATCTCCCGAGGGAAAAACCTATCCGAAAAAGTTGTGCTGAACTCTTCCCACTCCACCGATCCTGCTTCCGCTAGCCGTCCCTTCTTCTACTGCTCATACCACACCTGGGCTACCCCCTTCAGCTGGTAGGCATCCAAGTCGGCACTCTCCGAGGGACTGACACCCATAATCCGGGTGATCTTTTTAATTTCATCTACCAACTCTTGTGGGTCCTCTCCCACCTTTGTCCCATGAAAATATGGAGGATTTATCCAGGTAAAATCCCGCACCCTAGCAGCTGCTGCAGACCCATTTGTGGCTATCGGAGCCACCTGCTGATTCACCTGGTTGGTGACTGTCTGAGCGAGCAGTTGGCTAGCCGCTCTGAATTCTGCAGTGGACACTATGTCATCCTGTGGGGCTGTTGGAGCTGGTGGGGTAGGTCTGTTGGCATCTGGCCCTTCTTCCGATACCGTGTTTAGGATGCATGGTTCACTGAAATGACATAGACCACGAGTTAGAAGGGCATTTTTGGAATTAAACTTTAACGCATGATAAGGAATATGAACACAAGGAAATTTTCCTACTAACATCTCGTAGCCTACTCGTCATAAGTGTGGCGTGCTTCACACCCATGAAAAAGACCCTGCTCGATGCGGCTTTGACACTTTCCGAGGATACTCTAAACCTGACTCTGATACCAAATTTGTCACGCCCCGAACCTACACCGTGGACGTAACACGGTACTTGAAGCCACAAGTGACCCCAAGTCAACCCCTAGTCTATCATTCACTAGTGTTCTGAGTAATCATGCACAACGAAAATTTAAAATAATAGCATTAAAGAATTTTTAAGAAAATTTAAAGTCTGAAATCAAGTCTGATCTGAAAGCCATCTAACTGAGGAGTGGTTGGGACAAGACCCCAACTAACTCCAAGTCTAACTAAAATGGTATCCCAACTAAAAGAAAGTAAATCAAGGCCTTCGAATGATGAGTACTCACACTTTGGTTGCAGCAGAAGAGGATCTGGATCGCAACGGCTAACGATGCTGAGTCTGGAAACCTATAGTTGTATCATGAAACGATACAACATAAAAGTATGCATCAGTACTTTGAATGTACTGAGTAAGTGAGAGAAACATGAATAATATCACAGAACTAGTAACTGAACTGATACGACATGAAATGACCAACTGAAATACTGAAAACTGATACAACTGACATAAAACTGATATGGTCAAAAATGACCCTGGTTGATGGTCATAAACATGTCCTAAGTCTGAGATACTGCACTAATCTGATCTGAACTGAGAAATCTAGGAGTAAACTGAACTAACTAGTGGGAGAGGCTATAACCGACATATAACCACGTGAGCTAGACGTGGAGTTCGATTTACACACCTCATTGGTAGGATCCAATATACCTTGCCAGGGTATAAAGGCATGGACTGTGAAAAATCATTGCCATAGGGGGGCCGTTAGGCCAACTAAATAAAACCTACGGTGGCAACGTAGTTCTGGAATCTAGATGCGCTGGAACCCCAACCCTTTCGGTGCTAAGTCTTACTCCCATTGGATAATCCTATTACTACTACTACTGACAAGTGGATAGCTCAATACTGGGGCCCAAGACTATATTGACCCATGGATACTTTCAGAGAGTTCCCTAAGCGTCTTATAGGACCAGATTTGGAAACTGAGTTCTAAGACTGGTCAGAGCTGCTTAGCTGGAAGCGTCATAACCGTCTAAGAACAAACTGATAACTGAACTGGGGTCCTGGGGCTGATCAGAGCTATATAACTAGAATGTCATGACCGCCTAATGGACCAAATAACTCTAATCTAAGCCTGAGTCTGATAACTGAAAGGCACCACTGATACCTCAGGAAAGGACTATAATCAAACTGATTAGCTGACATTTCTGACTAACATTGAATATTCTAGTACTTTGACTGAAGCTGAACTAACAATTCTGGGAAAATATAAAGTATAAAGACTTTCTGACTGAATCTGAATAACATACAAGCAACTGAGTTTTTAACACATACAAGCATTATAAAAGCCCCTAACTCTGAAAGATGCAACCAATTCTCAAGAGTTCAAAGCTTAACAGGATTCTAATTTCTTACTTTTCAAAAGTTAGGGCTGAATTTCTAAATTGATGAAACAAGCATCATTTTGATTCTAAGCTGGCAGAAAATAGCTACAATTAACATAGGGTGGGATTTCACATAAAATAATTCAAGAACAATAGCAATAATTTCGAATTCACAATCTCAGGTCTATGACTGAAAGTGAACAGGGAGAGCTTTGGGGGGACGCAAGGGGAGAACAATCTCCTTACTGAATTTCCATATACCTGAAGAAGACAACCCTGGTGAAAAAAATCTCTGAGAAAACTGAGAAGAAAAATCAACCCTAGCTCCTGCTCTGTGCTTCCAGAGAAGTTATACACTCTGTTCTTGAGGGAGTTGAGAGGAATGAAGGGAAAGGGTCGTTTTATTCCCTTTAATTCTCTCCTATACGAACCCAAAACGACATGGTTTCAAGTTAAAAAGACTAAAAAAATACAAAAATACCCCTGGCAGAAAGAATTGAAAACTGCCCGACCCTGAACAACGGATCCCAGGACGGGTCGTTGGTTCAAACAACGACCCGTTGATAGTTGTCGTTGGTTCTGGTTTCTGAAGCCAGACCTACTGGACTGAAACAACGGGAAGGTCCAACGGTCAGTTGGAAGAATCAACGAGCCGTTGGTTCCTGTCGTGATCTGGAAGAGGGAAACTGGGGCCCTAAGACAACGAGTGATACGGCGACTCATTGGTAGGAACAACGGATCGTTGAACCCACTCGTCGTCAACACTATTGAAGTATGGGTCCTGACAACGAGTGGAAAGGACGGTCTGTTGGTGCTAACAACGAGCTGTTGATTCCACTTGCTGCTTCCTAGCAGAAAGCCAACCCTCACTGGAAGTCTAACAATGGCTGCCTACAACTGGTCGTTGGAACTTCAACGGCTCGTTGGTCGGCTCATTGTTTCTGGGAGAAAAATATGCTGAGCAAACCATGACTCCTTACAACCGGCCGTTGGTTCTACCAACGGTCCATTTTCTGGGTCGTCTGAGACAGAAAAATTTCTAATGTTTCCCTGATTTTTCATGCAACGCTTGAATTTGGTTTAGGAAAGTCTAGGGGTGTTACATTTCATCGTCTATTAATAACCAAATCATTAATAAATCAGACCTAAAATAGAGGTTAAATCGTAACCCATGTTCTTTGACTCCCTGTAAATTTAACTACACCAATTTTTAAATAAACATAATTAACACAAAAAATGAAAATCTTCTGTCATGACGCTCCTTATTAAGAGTGACGGAGCTACAATCAGGGAATGGGGTTTACTTAGAATTTTCTTCGTTGAATTTTTCATAGTTATATATATATATATATATATATATATATATATATATATATAACTATTGAATTCTTAGACATAAAGAAAGCTTTGATTGTAATGATAAAGGAAGATAAAAAATTACTTTAGATAATAAATTCAAATATTTAGAATCCCGCCCTTTGGGCCCACGGCTTATCTCAGCGACCATTTGCCACAATTCTCTAATTATGATGAGTAGCCAAAGAAAGGGTTATGCACCTCGTTGGTATTGTGATTATTAACTTTGTTTCTGTCTAATCATGTTGATGTCCAAGTGTGAGTATCATTCGACCTGGCAAGCCAACAGCATGAAATGTGTTATTTACGTGTTGGAAGACAAAAGTGATTTGATTCATAATGCATGGGAATTATATTCACCTTCTAATGTCTTGGGATAAAGAATTAGTTAATATGTATTATATTTTACATATGAAGAATTGACAAATCATAAGCCCAAAGCTTTTAGTATGATTTATGTGTGTAGGTAAGTCTGCCACATCAACAACCAACAAAGAATTGATTCTCCCACCAACTTCTCTGCCTCAAAGTTGAATGCTGGCCATTTAAATTCTAGTATATATCAAAGATCGAGGCACACGAAGAATCTTCAGAGACATTATGGATATATGGAGAAAAAGTATAGACTTGTTGTTAATTAATCTCAATATAATTATTAGAGCTCATAATTAAGTAAGATTCTTGCTTAGCCTCAACACTTAAATATCCGATCCCCTTTACAACTCACATGAAAAAAAGAAGTGAAAAGTACAATGATAGAGAGGATAGTATCTTTGGTATAAAGATCAAACCATTTACCATATTCCTTTATGGCTTAGAACAACTTATATGGAACCCCATAATTAAATGATGGCAGCAGGATGATGATATGTGTGAAATACAGGTGTCTGCATGCCTCCTGTTCTTATTTTAATTCTCTTTTCCCATTTCGTGGGAATACACACGTTTTGGTTTTGCATAAACCAAAAGCTAAAAATTTAAAAAGAAGAAAAGAAAAATAGCTGATTTCAAGGCCGAAGCGCTAGAATTTTAATTCTATTGAATTATTTTATTATTTCTTTTTCAGTTTTTTTTTTTTAAAAAAAAGGAAAGAATTTTAGATAGTTATAACATGGATAAGACATTAAAAATGAATGTAATCTTTAAGGCATGACAAAATTGCAAGTCCTGTCTGCTTCTGCATTAAAAACTTTGTATGTAAACAAGGTATGAGCAGTTGGAGAACTGAAGGCAATGATGTGATGATGAATTAATATCATGGACTACAAACTAGCATCCTTTGATTTAATATATCAATGTATCCCATGTTTATCCAGTTTTAATGCATTTAATTTAGTCCCAATTGGATGGGAGGAGTGTAATTAATACCAACAGCAACTATAGCTATGAATTTCATTTAGCATCTCTTTAACACGTTACGTTACCTTACGTGCGATGTCTAATAGTCATATTTTAAACTTTAACACGTTACGTTATGTATGTGCTCAAGACATGTAAGAGTTGCATTTTTTTGTTATGTTAATACCTCATGTCTAATAGTTATATTTTACATGGAGTTTAGTGCACTAAAGCGTTCACTATGCGCGGGATCCGGAGAAGGGTCAGACTACAAGAGTCTATTGTACGCAGCCTCAGCTAGCATTTCTTTCTGTTTTCACAACATGAACTCATAACCTTTTTGATCACATGACGACAACTTTACCAGTTATTCTAAATCTCCCCTTCCGACTCATGAGGTATCTAAGTCAAAAATATTGATAAGTTCAGGAGCTGACTATTGGTTTTAAGGACTTAAATTGGAGCAATGAATTGATGGACCCGTAAAGATGAGCTTGTAGTAAATGTGACAGTAAGCACTTGAAAGTATTAATGGAGATAGACCTACTACTACTAGTGCAGCAAAAATATATTGTGCTAATTATATCCATGAGTGGGGCCAATTATTAGGCAAGAAGAAAAGCGACTTGCATTTTCACAAACCCCACTTTCAGCCATTGCTTTCTTATGATTTTTCATGTACCCACCTCTTTTTATTTTATTTGTTTATTTATTTATTGTAATGAAACATGATTGGCTTTTTCCTCTTTAGACCTTCTTTTTGTGGAACAAAATTAAATTAACTACTTTTCCGTGAATATTGAGTGTTAAAATTGGACTTTGCATGAGTGTTAGTATCAAGTATAGGAAAGCTAAATAGCTTTAATGTTTGTTCAACAAACAAGTGGATCATATGAAAAAGCTTCTCCGAATAAAGTAAAATAGAGAAAAAGTAGTTTGAAAGTAAAATGAGGTTTCGTCTTGTTTTTGTTTAAATTGTATAATCAGAAATTCATGAAGTAGGAGCAATAAAAGCATTAGTATAACAATAGACCAACAAACACTTTTACTATTACTCAGAACCAATGAATTAATTAATTATGTTTATATTAACAAGTGAAAGTGATCGAAAGGAGGGAGAGAAGAGTTGGATAGGGATATCTTGATATTTAGCCTCATCGTGTTGGATAATGTGATAGGCTCCACATTTGTGATTTAACATCACATTTGAAGATAACATGTATGAGCCCATCTATAACCAAATTGCTCCTTAATACACCTTTTTTACGCGGACTATTTGTATTTTAAAGTGATTTTTAATTTTTACTTTTTAAATTTATGATTTTTAATTTTTATCTTTACTGTTCATTTAACGAAGGAAAAAAGGTTAAAAATATTCCTGAACTATTGAAAATAGATCACATATCCCTGAACTATTGAAAATAGATCAATTTTACCCCTTGTTATGTTTTTTGGTTAAAAATGCCCTTACCCTTATATTTCGTCTCAAAAATGCCCTTCAAATATCAAAATAAACCAAAAATGCTCTTCCTTCTTACGGTTGTTTCAAAACAAGGGAAAATGAGTCAATTTTACCAACTATTTGAAGTGAGATAACCATTCATTTAAAGTTCAGGACAAGTGCTCTCTTAATTTTAAAGATTTGAGTAAAATTTTGGAGATTATGAGTTTAACCTTTCAAATGAAAATTTTTATACAATGCCAATTTTATAAAATATTTATTATAAAATTTAATTATAAATATTAACTTTTCAACTAAATATTTATTCTATTTTTTCTTTTCAAAACCATTATATTGGTCCTCGACTGAAATCTAAAATAACTTATTATTAAAGTAAGTCATAAAGCGGAAGAAGGTACAATTGAAAATAATTTATTTTATTATATCATTTTTACGGTTAGTAAGAAAAAGGCCAAATATATACACAATCCCTCAAACTTGCCCCTATTTTTTATTTTGGCACTCTATCTCAACCTTGTTCCGTTTTGAAACTCCAACTCTATTTTTTATGTTCCATTTAAATATAAAATACATATTGTTTATGCTTTCATTATTTTTATTTATACTCTTCAATTGCAATTTTATATTTTAAAAATCGATGGATGTCCATTAGTTTTTGTAAAAATAATAAAAAATCGACAGATGGACGTTGTTTTTCTTTAAATAATAATAATTTTCTTTTTATAGTTTCTACGCATTTTTGCTAGAAAAACAACCAACCAACATACTTGATTTTCTTAAAATCTGTCAATTTTTTTTTAAAAGAAAATCATTGACAACCTGAAGGAGTCTATTGAATTTTAGTGTTTTTTAGTAGTGTTATTAGCAATGAATCGGAGTTTTTTTTATCCTTATTGAAGATAGGTTCTTTTTACCCATATTGAAGAGAGTTAAAAATTAAAAAATGGGTGTTGGATTAAACTCAGATGATCTAGATGATATGAAAAAATAAAACATGTGGCGTTGTTTAATTAAATATTTAATACCTTTTTTAACATGTTTATCAATATGTGTTGAATAGTCCACCGAATAATATTTTTGGTGCTTAAAATGGAACATAAAAAATAGTATTGGCGGGTTAAAATGCAACAAGACTGAGACGGAGTGCCAAAATAAAAAAAAAATACAAACAAGCTTTGTGTAAGTATTTAGCCTAAGAAAAAAGATACATGATATCATTTTCATAACTAATAACTCATACACATTATGCACGGAACCAGAAGGACAAAAAAGTTATATGTCATTTTTGTAAATTTTTTAATGAAAAGTGTTCATATTGATTTTCTTATTTTATTGTATTTATAACTTCAACCACTCCCCCCCACCCCCCCCCCCCCCCCAAAAAAATAAATTAAAGAACAAGAATAAAATTGTCCCATTTCGAATAATGAAAGATAAAATTGAATTTTTTTCTTCTTGTTTTGAAACAACCATTAGAAGAAAGGATATTTTTGGTCCATTCAGATAGTTGAAAGATACTTTGAGTCAAAAATATAATGGCGAGGGTATTTTTGACTCAAAAATATAACAAGAGGTAAATTTAACCTATTTTTAATAGTTCAGGGATATTTTGACTCTTTTCCTTTAATGAAAATTTATAAGCCAAAATACTCTTAATTATGACCTAATTGTTGGACAAAGCTAATTTCACAAGACATAATTTTTTAGAGAAGATTTGCCTTGGGAAATAAGTTCTATAGTATTTGTTTCGCAAAGCAAGACTCTTAGAGAACATGTTCCCTAAGACATAACTTCTGTCACTGAATTTATCCTAGTGGCATAACTTGTGTCATTAAACTGATGTCTTGGGCATAACTTGTATCATTGGACTTATGCCTTGAGCTCTCTTTTGCCTTCGAGCGTATCTTGTGTGACGCACTTAGGTCTTAGGCATAACTTGTCTCTTGGGCATAATTTCTAATGCCTTGGGGCATAAATTGTACCACTAGCTTATGACTTGAGCTTAATATCTTTTGACTTCAGACATAATTTATGGCAGTGCACTTATGCCATGAGGCATTACATTAGAACATAACTTGTGCCGCGAAAGGCATAATTTAGTCTTGAGCTCAATTTCTTTTGCCTTTAGGCAGAACTAGTGTACTACACTTATGCCTTGGGCATAATTTTTTATGACTTGGGACATAACTTGTGCTAATGAATTTATATCGCAGATATAATTTTAACTGAACCTATATGTTATGAATTTTCTTTTGTATTACAATTTTATTTATTTTTTACTATTAAAACCATTTTTAATATTTTTATTAGTTAAAATCTTAAAGAATAAAAATTAAAAATCACTCGTAACAAAGGACATTATTGCGAGTGACCTTTCTTAATACGGTGCCCTACATCGCGTTGACTAGCAAATTTGCTTTTATCACCTAATCTTCTGACAAAGTACCAACCCATCTTCATGGAGTTATGACACCCCACATAGTGTATCCCCACTCCACCTACGATTTTACCGACATTTCAACTTAATGCGCCCGTTTTTCAACTGTTTAATGCTTCTAATTTCTTCGAGTATAGCTATAATCAAATTATAAGGGGTACTAGACTTTTAGAACCCATGTTTGTTCAAATCACGTTTCGAAATGAATTATTATTTCACTAATAACTCAACTCCTCTTTTTCAAAATTAATTTTGTTGGGTAAAAATCAGAGCAACACAATGCGGAATAATACAAGAATGGTTATAAACAAAATAAAAAGGGGACAAAAAATGGAAAGACAATGACACCAAGAATTTTTACGTGAAAATCCTTCTGAATAAGGGAAAAACCACGGGCCAAGAGGAGCAAAATGATATTACTATAGTAAGAAATTTTACACCGTATGGTTCACGAGTACAACACTCAAAAGAGATAACCCTCTTTTTACTCACACCTCACTATAATATCACTCAAGAAAAAACCTCACTCTTTATATATTTTTTCTTTTCTCTTTGTTAGTGTATCTTTACAAATGAGCAAGGGGCTCCTTTTATCGGAAAAATTTGGACCAACATTCAAAGTTCACCAACCTTCAAAGTTCACCAACCTTTGAATGCCCAACCTTTCAAAGTTCACCAACCTTTGAATGCCCAACCTTTGAATGCGCAACCTTTGAATGTGTGTAGTAAAAGTTCAATTGGGGCTGAACCCCACAAATTTCCCCCTCCAGTCCCATGCATCTGAAGGAGGTATCTCCATTTTCTTAGAGAGAGCTCATCCCGACAAGTTCTCTACACAGATCAAACTTGTCGTTTGGTATCACCTTGGTCAGCTTACCTGCAGGATTTTCACTTGTGTGAATCTTTTTGATATGAAACGATTCACTCTCCACTTGTCCACGAATCCAATGGTATCTGACGTCGATGTGTTTTGTCCTTGCATGGTACATGGAGTTCTTGCTCAAGTCTATTGCACTCTGACTGTCGCAATAGACAACATACTCCATCTGCTGTAATTCAAGTTCTTGAAGGAACCGCTTGAGCCATATCATCTCCTTGCCAGCTTCAGTAGCCGCAATATACTCTGCTTCAATTGTAGACAGTGCGACACACTTCTGCAACTTCGATTGCCATGATATGACTCCCCTTGAAAATGTAAACAAATATCCAGTAGTGAATTTTCTGTTATCAAGGTCACCTGCCATATCAGCATCCGTATAACCCTTCAAGATTGGATTAGATCCTCCAAAACACAAGCAACTACTTGTAGTGCCTCTCAGGTACCTCAGGATCCATTTGACAGCTTCCCAATGTTCTTTTCCTGGATTTTCAAGAAATCTGCTAACCACACCAACTGCGTGAGAAATGTCGGGTCTTGTACAAACCATTGCATACATCAGACTTCCGACCACGGAGGAGTATGGAACCTTGGCCATGCTCTCTTTCTCCTTCCTTGTCGTAGGGCACATCTTCTTGCTTAACTTCATGTGACCAGCAAGAGGTGTGCTAACCAGCTTAGCGCTCTTCATATTGAAGCGCTCCAGTACCCGTTCAAGGTGCTTCTCTTGTGATAAATAAAGCTTCCTTTTATTTCTGAGATGAGTGATTCTCATGCCCAAAATCTGCTTAGCATGACCCAAGTCTTTCATGGCAAAAGACTTAAACAACTATTTCTTCAACTCGTCAATCCTGGAAGCATTCTTGCCCACAATCAACATATCATCCATATACAGCAAGAGGATGATAAAATCTTCGTCAGAAAATTTTTGTACAAACACATAGTGATCTCAAGAAGTCTTCTTGTAACCTTGCTCCCCCATAACAGATTCAAACTTCTTGTACCACTGTCTAGGAGCTTGTTTCAAGCCATAGAGACTCTTCTTAAGTTGCACACAAAATTTTCTTTACCCTTCACCTTGAAGCCTTCAGGTTGTTCCATATAAATTTCCTCCTCTAGCTCACCGTGAAGAAAAGCCGTCTTCACATCCATCTGCTCAATTTCTAAATCAAGACTAGCAGCCAAACCTATAACTATACGAATGGAGGTCATTTTCACAACAGGTGAAAATATTTCGTCAAAGTCAATACCCTTTCTTTGACTAAATCCCTTAACAACCAATCTAGCTTTGTATCTGGGATTCAAGTTGTGTTCTTCAATTTTAACTTTGAACACCCACTTATTCTTCAGAGCTCTCATGCCCTTAGGCAACTTTACCATCTCATAAGTGTTATTTTCATGCAAAGACTTCATCTCACTTTGCATGGCTTCAATCCATTGGTCTTTGTGCTCATCTTCCAAGGCCTCCTCATAAAATTCAGGTTCTCCCCTATCAGTGAGTAACACATACTCATCAGGAGAATATCGAGAGAAAGGAATATGTTGTCTTGTAGACCTTCTAAGTGGAATATTTGATTCTTCCACAACTTCATTAGCTGGAGCATCGTCAGTGACAACATCATCAATAACAGTATCATCAACATGTTGATCCGGAGCACGATCCTTGGCATCACCATTGTCATCAAGTCCACCAACATCAGGGACTTGATCAAGATTAACCACACCATCGGAGCTTGAAGATTCCAACTTCTCTGCTTTGTCAATGTCTTCAATGTTCTGATTCTCCATGAAGACGATATCGCGACTTCTCACAAGCTTCTTTTCCACTGGATCATATAGCCTGTAGCCAAACTCATCAAGGCCATAACCAATGAAGATGCACTACCTCGTCTTTGCATCTAACTTTGACCTCTCATCTTTAGGCACATGTACAAAAGCTTTTCATCCAAATACCCTCAAATGGTCATAGGAAATATCCTTCCCATACCAAACTTTATTTGGAACATCACTTTTAAAAGCAACAGCAGACGATAAGTTTATAACATGTGCAGCGGTCAATAAAGCCTCCCCCCAAAAGGAGTTCGGCAACTTTGCTTCTAAAAGAAAACATCTGACTCTTTCCATCAAGGTTCTGTTCATCCTCTCAGCCAAACCATTAAGCTGAGGAGTCTTAGGAGGAGTCTTCTGGTGTCTGATACCTTGAAGCTTGCAGTATTCGTCAAATGGTCCACAATATTCACCACCATTGTCAGTACGAATACACTTCAGCTTCTTTCCAGTTTCTCTCTCAACCGAAGCCTGAAATTGCTTAAAGACACCCAACACTTGGTCTTTAGTCTTCAATGCGTAGACCCAGAGTTTTATTGAACAGTCATCAATAAATGTGACAAAGTAAAGTACACCGCCCAAAGTCCTTGTCTTCATAGGACCACATAAATCCGAATGCACCAACTCTAGCAACTCTGTCTTTCTTGAAGGAGAGTGGGACTTGAAAGAAACTCAATTTTGTTTTCCCGCCAAGCAGTGCTCACAATTTTGTAATTTAGCACTTTCGAAATCACCCAATAATTTCTTCTTGGCCAAAATATTAAGTCTTTTCTCACTAATGTGACTAAGCCTCTTATGCCATAGTGACGTTGAAGAGTTATTGTTCTCAACTGCATTCACCATGTTAGCACAAGTAGAAGCCGTAGTCCAGTATAAACCACGACGCTTGTTACCACGAGCCACAACCAAGGAACCCTTAATGAGTTTCCATTTTCCATCACCATTGGTAGTCACATATCCTTCATCATCCAGAACACCAACAGAAATTAGGTTCAAATGAACAACAGGTACATGTTTTACATTGTTCAAAACTAGTTTAGTTCCGATACTAGTTTCCAAATAAATTGTACCAACTCCAACCACCCTGGATACAGTCTCATTACCCATACTCAAAGTTTCAAAATCACCAGGAGTATAGGATGAGAACAAATCTTTCCTTGATGTCACGTGAGATGCGACACCACTGTCCACAACTCAACTTGACTCATGGCAAGTAATATTTATCAGATTCTCATCAAGGATAGTAACAAGATCTTCAGTGATGACGGTGGCTATGTTATTTTCATTGTCATCTTCTTTCTTTTCCTCCTTGCCATTTTCCTGCTTCCACTTTTGGCAAAACTTCTTTGTGTGCCCTTTCATCCCACAATGATAGCACTTTATATTTTTAAGTTTGCCTCTGGATTTGCTTCTATAATGTTCTCTATCTTGAGAACCACGACTCTTGCTTCTCCCCCTGGAGTTATATACCAGGACATCCGTCGATGGAGAACCCTTAGACTTTCGTCTTATCTCTTAATTCAAAATACTGCTCTTTGCAAGATCCATAGAGATCACACCATTTGGAGCAGAGTTTGACAGTGAAGTTCTAAATGTTTCCCAAGAGTCTGGTAGGGAACCAAGTAGAAGCAAACCTTGGATTTCTTCATCAAACTTGATTCCCATAGAAAATAACTTGTTCATAATCCCCTGAAAGTTATTCAGGTGATCTGTCATCGGAGAACCATCGTTGTATTTCAAACTTAACATCTGCTTTATCAAGAACATTTTATTATTACCAGTCTTCCGAGCATACAAACTTTCTAAATGCTCCCATAGGGTTCGAGCATGTGTCTCTCCATAAATATGGTTCAACACATTGTCATCAACCCACTGCCTAATAGATCCACAAACTTGTTTGTGCAACAGATTCCACTCTTCATCTGTTTTATTATCAGGATTTACAGTGAAAAAAATTGGTTGATAAAAATTCTTGACATAAAGTAGATCTTCCATTTTTTCCTTCCAAATGGCATAATTGGTGCCATTCAAAGTAACCATTCTACTTGTGTTAGCTTCCATTGTTCACCCAAAAAATACGGATAACCAAAGAAATTTTTTTCTGATGTGGAAGATCAGACTGTGTTGTAACCACAGAGCATACTCAGACAGAACCTTGGCTCTGATACCAGATTGTTGGGTAAAAATCGGAGCAACACAATGCGGAATAATACAAGAATGGTTACAAATAAAATAAAAAGGGGACAAAAATGAAAAGACAATGACACCAAAATTTTTTACGTGGAAACCCTTTTGAATAAGGGAAACACCACGGGCCAAGAGGAGCAAAATAATATCACTATAGTAAGAAATTTTACACCGTACGATTTACGAGTACAACACTCAAAGTAACCATTACACACACTTCAAAAGAGATAACCCTCTTTTTACTCACACCTCACTATAATATCACTCAAGAAAAAATCTCACTCTTTATATATTTTTTATTTTCTCTTTGTTGGTGTATCTTTAGAGATGAGCAAGGGGCTCCTTTTATAGGAAAAATTTGGACCAACATTCAAAGTTCACCAACATTTGAATGTCCAACCTTTGAATGCCCGACCTTTGAATGTGTGTAGCAAAAGTTGAATTGAGGCTGGACCCCACAAATTTGTGTATTAAATCATGATTAATTTGTGTTTCGTCATTGAAATAGCAATTTTCGGTTGTTGGTAAATTGCAATCGTGACAAAATGTCTACAATTGCGATAGGAGTACTATAATTGCGATGATCTTCACATTTTGCGACAAAAATACGCATTTGCGATCGTAATTTCGTAATTGTGATAATGGTTGATCAGCATGGGTTTAGCAATTACGTTTACATGTCCACATTTGCAAGGACAATTTCGCAATTGCTATATCTGAGCTAATTTATAAAGTTTTTTTTTTCTGAGAATTTTATTTAATTAGTTTATTTTGTATATTGTTTAGATTAATTATATTCATATTGTCTGTGATTCTTGTTTATCGTTAGAATTAGGTTATGCATTTTAGGCCCGGATTTAGATTAATTACATTATGCCGTGTTGAATTTTAATTAGTTACATTGTTTTTGTTGAAACTTGAATTAAATTGAACCTTTAAATATGGATTAAGTTGAATCTTTAATTATAATTTAACCTTAAAACTTGAATTAAATTGTGTCTTGAACCTTGAATTAAAGTAAATCATGAATTATAATAAATTAAATTTAAAGTAAATCATGAATTATCATAAATTAAATTTTGAGTTGTAAGTGTTCAATATCAAACATAAAATTAGTATGAAGTACTGAATTTAAAATTCAAAAATATTAATAAGTGTTAAATCTTGAGTATTGAATTTTGAATTCAAGAATAGTAATACATGTTGAATCTTGAATTTAAGATTAGTATTAAGTCTAAGTGTTGAATTTTGAGATCGTCGACTTTTGAGGGTCCAATCTTTTATTTAGATTTATTTTTAAATATTGAATATTGAAAATTAGTAAAAGAAATTACCACTTGTATGAAGTAATAAAATTATGGTGGATGTTCATGACTAAGAGTTACTTCAACAACTCTTCTCCATTATGTATAGTTAATCCTCTATCAGTCCACATAATTATGGATTTAAGTCTCAGCCCTTTAACCACCCGCATAATCTTCATAGTTAATGTCATGTTATGACAATCTTTTGTATGCCTCTGTAAACATTATAAAAAGAGGTATAAGAACTCATATCAAGTATGCTTAACGAGTCTTGGAAACACTTAAAAAAATAACAGAACTCTCCTCTATTGTTACTCCACATTTCTTGTATAAATAATTTCTTGTTTATATTTTTTTATTATTTGCTTTCTACTCTTGAGGAATTAATATATATATCTTGAGGCAAAGTTATTTAAGAGATTGATTATGAAATTCTCACTCTTACTTTGGAACTTCTCAGAAAAAGGATTGTTAATATAGCTTGTAATCTATTAAGGTAAGTCCAATTATCTTTTATGTTGGATATCTATTACTGTAGAATTTAAACGTATCAAAATTCAGTAAGCATGATTACAAATATTATTGTTGTATTGGTGTATGGTTTAATAACAACTTAAAATAAGATTTTGAATCACTTAAATGAATATTATAGATGATGTCATTAGTTTTACAAAGAAAAATTATGTATGTGAAATCTCTATGTCACAGTTAGACATTGACCGATATATATCTTTTTTCATGGTAAGTTTTTTTATATTCTATAATTTTTCTTTTTGTGTCAAAATATACAGAAATGTTTTATTGTAGGGAAGGAATATATGATGAAAAGAAATTTAGAGCACAAAGTGAAATTCTATAAAAAAAATTTGTCAAAATATATTGAAATATTTTATCATAGAGAAGAAATATATGATTAAAAGAAATTTAAACCACAGAGTGAAGGAAAAACAGACTTTATCCCTTAAAATCTATTTTCACTAGAAGAAAGATTAATTTACTATTCTGTTGATTATATTTATCATTTTATTTTTTTATATATTATGTGTTCTTGAAACTTAATGTAATTACACATCATATCATATCATATTTTATACTAAAAGTGGAAAGTACCTATTTAAAATTGGATTACTACTTTGCCCCTCCACTAAATAAAATAAATAAATAAAAATAAAAATATAATAAAAGTGGGAAGCTCCTAACTTCAAAGTTGGATTACTATTTTGCCCCTCTAAATAAATAAATAAATAATATATTATACTAAAAGTGGAAAGATTCTAAAGGGAACTGAAAACCCTACTTTTGCCTACTGTCGCCGTTCCTACTGTCTACCGGAATCGTGATTTTCATTGGTGGCTATAGCCACCATTTTTCCAGGACAACCTCCCCCGAGGGAGGAAAACACGTCTGCGATTAACTATGCTGCCACATTAAAACTTACATATGTTCAAATCAAACTTGTTACCTATTTACATGGTGAACCACGGGTAGTATGGGAGGAGGAAGAGATAAATCACTTGATTATTAAAGAAAATCTTCAATTTTCCATCATTAGGAATTCATATGGAGTGCCTGACATTCATGATTTGAGTAAATTGATTCCAAAGCAATGTAATCTGAAAGGAGAATGTTCAATTGGAGTGCTGAATAGTCGACATGTTCTAATTAGGGCGGCTAATATGGAAAATTATGTTAATTTACTGTCCAGGCCAGTATTCTATATCTTGCATAGACAATGGACGTATACCATAACGACATTGAAGTGGGATCCGCTTTTTTACCCAGAGGAGGAAACAACTACAACAATTGCATGAATTTTTTTCCATCCCTACCCCCAAATTTTATCACGAAGGAATCAATATTTTCATTGTCATCGGCTATGGGGAAACCTTTAAAAGTTGATATGGTTACTAGAAACCAAACAAGACCCAGTGATGCAAGAGTTAAAGTGGAGGTGGATCTATTAGGGGATTTTTCAAAAAGGATTAATGTAGGAATCAGAAGATATAATGGGGAGGTGGTAGAGAAGTGGATTCTTATTAAATATGACTATGTTCCTAAATATTGTGCAAATTGCAAGTTACAAGGTCATAGTGATAAAAAATGCTATATTTTGCACCCTGAATTGTTCCCTAGGGAGGAAGAGGAGAAACAGAAGAAGGTGCAAAAGGAAAATGTAACACAGGAGGGTATAGGGATTACTCAACAAGTAGACAATGGAGTAAAGCGAAATAATAAGAAGGAATTTCAGATTCAAAGGAATAGAAAGAAGAGAGGACCTGTACAAGAAAGAGGAGGGGAAAGGAAGGACAAAGAAAATAGATGGGAACAAAAGAAGCAACAGAAAGTTAATGAGGTGAATACTATCAGTTTGATGTATTGAAGGAGAATGAGCAAGAAGTGGATAGCTCAAACATAAATCTCAAGAGGGATAATGATAAGGGTGGCATAGAGCATAATGAAATTGATACAAATGAGAAAAGATCTCATTCAGACAATGTAACTAAAGGGGATTTGGAGAAGGCAATAGATACAGATAATGCAATAATTATTTGGGAGCCACGAATAGAGGGGAGGGAAAACATAAAGAGGCAGATGAATGTGAATGGTAATATAGATAAGGAGCTGAAAGTTAAGGAGGGAGAGGAAGCAAGCAATCCTATGAATCTAATGGGATCAAATGTACAAGAAGATTAGCATCAGGAGCATATGGAGGAGGAAGTGGAGGAGAACATTAATAATATAGGAAGAATAGGAGATTTGTCACCAAGGCATATTGCAGATATAAAAGCTACTTCCAAAAATCCAAACATCAGGCAACAGTCCCATTATAGGTACAAACAAGGTGCAGTAAGGAGAGAGCTTATCGCAGTGATCAATGATTGATAAAAAAAATTTGGAATATAAGATCTGTTAATACTCAAAAAGCTTTTGAGAGATTAACAAATTTAAATAGAAGACACCAATACTCTTTCATAGCTTTAATGGAGCCATTACAGGGGCCAAGGAATCTGGATCAATTTAAAAGAAGAGTAGGGATGGATAATGTTATTACTAATAGTTCTTGGAAAATTTGGATTTTTTGGAGGGATTTCTGGAAAGGAGAAGTGGAGCTGGACACTCATCAATAAATTATTATAAAATTTGAAGCCTTTGGCAAAAAGGTTAAAATTTCTTCAGTATATGCTAGATGCAATGCTTTGTTGGAACTATGGAAGGATTTGCAATCTTTTGCTATTCACAATAATCAGCCATGAGTTGTTAGTGGAGATTTCAATGTTATTTTGAATAAAGATGAGAAACAAGGAGGTGTAGAATTTTCTCAGAGTGAGGCAATAGACTTTGTGCAGTGCTTGAATAATTGTGAGTTAAAGGAACTTGTATTCAGGGGCAGTATTTTTACTTGGTGGTTTGGAGGAGGATTGCATCTTCAAAAGACTAGACAGATTTTTGGCAAACAAGGAGTTTTTTGACATGTTACCATCTAGTGAGGTACATCACTTAATAAGACAAGGGTCGGATCGTGCCCCTTTGCATGTCCTTTGTAATTCAAATTAAGAAGTAGTAGTGAAGCCTTTTAAGTTTCTTAACTTCTGCACAGGACATAGTCAGTTTAAGAAACTTATAGAGGATAATTGGAAGATGAATTTCATAGGCAATCCTTTCATGATTTTCAAGGCAAAACTTCCTAATGTGAAGAAATCCTTGGCAGTCTGGAGTAAAGCTACCTATGTGGACATATTTTAAAGAGTTTCTACTCTAGAAGATGTGGTAAAAGTGAAATTCAACTGGAGATTTTACCATCTTAAGAGAATAGGATGAAACTTATGAAGGCAGAGGTAGACTTAAAGAGGTATAGGAAATATGAAGAAGAATATTGGAGACAGAAATCAAGCATGAAGTGGTTTAAGGATGGGGATAATAATATAAACTTTTTTCATTCTTATGTGAATGGGAGGAGGAAGAAGTTGTTTATAGGAGAAATAAGGGATAATCAGGGAATGGTGTTGAATGAATAAGGGGATATTGAAAGAGAGGCAGTGAAGTTTTTTGAGGATCAATTCAAGGATGAAGGTAGTTTCATTGATTCTATCTTAATGGAGAATATTCCTCAACTCATTTCTCTGGAACAAAATAAGGAGATGGTTAAACTGCCAACTGAGGAGGAGGTGAAGAAGGTGGTTTTTGAATTGAATGGAGACAACACTAGTGGTCCTAATGGATTTTCAAGAAGGTTCTTTCAAGCTAGCTGGGAGATTATTGGTGAAGATGTGACTAACATGGTTAAAGCATTTTTCTGTGGGCAAGAATTACCTAGGTTCATTACTCATACAAACCTAGTGTTAATTCCAAAAAAGGAAAGAGCATAAAAGTTTACTGATTATAGACCTATCAGCCTTAGCTCCTTTATTAATAAAATCATATCCAGAGTTTTACATGATAGAATACAAGTTCACTTGCCAGGGATAATCTCTAGGAATCAGACTGGTTTTGAGAAAGGAAGGAATATCACAGAAAATATTTTGCTGGCTCAGGAGATTATCAAGGATATGAATAAGATAAATAAATGATAGAATGTGGTAGTTAAGTTAGACATGGCCAAGGCTTATGGTATGGTTTCTTGGATCTTCTTAACTAAAGTCCTAAGGAAGTTTGGTTTTTCTGAAATTATTATTGATATGGTGTGGAGATTGGTTTCTAATAACTATTATACTGTTTTAATTAATGGCAAGTCTGCTGGTTTTTTCAAGTCTTCTAGAGAGATTAAATGGGGAGATCTAATTTCTCCTACTTTTTTTATCATTGTTGCTGAGATTTTATCAAGAAGTTTAAATAAGCTTCATGAAGATCCTAATTTCAGAGGGTTTGGAATGCCAAAGTGGAGTCCTGAAATTAATCATTTGTGATAGGCTGGTGGTACTATTCTATTTTGTTCAAGGGAAAAAAGTTCAGTGATGAAAATGGTGTTTACTTTGATGGATATGAAAGGGTATCAGGACAGATGATTAACAGACAGAGGAGTTTCTTTTATCTTCATGAGAAGGCAATGGCTGGGTTGAGTGCAAGAATTAGAAGATGGACAGGTATAAATCAAGGATGTTTCCCTTTAATTTATTTAGGCTGTCCAGTTTATTATGGGAGGGGGGAAAATCTTACTTTGAGGATAACATTAGGAAAATAACTAGGAGGGTCATAGCCTGGCATAATAAATGATTGTCTTTTGAAGGGAGATATATTTTAATTGCCCATGTATTAAAACTATGCCAGTCAACTTATTATTTGCTCTAAAACCTCCTAAAAGTGTCCTAAAACAGTTACATAAGGTGTTTGCTAAATTTTTTGGGAGTAAGCTTGGGATAATTCTGGGTAAACATTGGGTCTCTTGAGATGATATGTGCTTTCCTAAGGAGGAGGGTGGAGTGGGTTTCAAATCACTGTATGATGTGTCTAAAGCTCTTATAGCTAAGCTGTGGTGGAATTTTAGAACTTCTACTTCTTCTTTATGGAGCTCCTTCACTTGAAATAAATATTGTAAAAATGTTCATCCTATATTAGCTCATGATAGAGGAGCCTCTTAGATTTGAAAAAGAATGGTACTGATTAGAGATGAAATAGATCAGGATATATGGTGGCAAATTAGGGTTAGGTCTGCTAGTTTCTGGTTTGATAACTGGACTCAAAAGGGGGTTTTGTGTTATTTGGAGGAAACAGATCAGATAATGGAGGAGTTGGAGGTCAGAGATTTCATACATTTAGGGGAGTGTGATGTTGACAAACTAAAGGAAAAATTTCAGTGAAAATGATTAACTACATTGTGGAGAATATAAGACCAATAACTAGAGGGGAGAATGATAAACCATGGTGGATGGAGAATTCTAAAGGAATTTTCACTGTGAAGTCAGCTTTTGATAGGCTAAGAAGTAGAAAGGAGGAAAGAGAGTGGCATAAGAATATTTGGCTAAAAGGATTTCCTTTTAAGATATGTTTTTTCATGTGGAGACTATGGAGAGGAAGGGTTGCCACAAATGATGTTCTAAGGAGGATGAATATTCAAATTGCTTCTAGATGCTACTATTGTGAGAATTATGAGATGGAGACAAGGAGACATCTTTTTCTAACAGCTCCTATAGTAATTAAGCTATGGAAGCAGTGGTTAGTTTTGCAGGTTTCAATTGATGGAAGATCCCCACATCAGCACATCACGGATTGGTGGACCATTCCTGACAATCATAGCTTGAAGGAAATTTTCAAAGCTGTCCCGCTAGTTTTATGTTGGGAATTGTGAAATAGAAAAAATAATAGAAGGCATGATAAAGAGTGTAACTATTATAGGTTATTAACTCAGTGTTTGAAGACTATTCATCAACTAGTCAAATTGATGCATCCAAGAAGTTAGATTCTCTATCAGTGGGAGGAGATCATAAAGTTCATCAAGAGTTGCAGGCTGGGAATTCATTACAAAATTCTTAAATGGGAAATGCTAGGAAGTGGATGGATAAAGTGCAATACAAATGGAGCAAGCAGGGGCAATCCATGGTTTGTGCTTAAGAGACCAGCAAGGAGATCTTATATTTGCTGAAGCTCAAACCGTTGGAATTACCAATAACATAGTTGCAGAGGCTATAGCAATAAGGCAAACACTTCAAAAATGCTTAGCTTTACAAGAGAATATGATTCTAGAGACTGATTCATTAGGCTTACAGAAAATGCTCAATAGGGAGTGGAAGATACCTTGGAAGATAGCGGATATAATGGAGGAGAACTGGGAGATGCTATCTAGATTAAGGATTCAATTTAGAGAAGCTAATCAGCTAGCCGATAGCTTGGCTAATGTTGCTTTTACAAAGGATGCTAAGCTAACATGCAACGATTTTTATCAGCTACCAAGTGAATGCAGGAAAATACTAAATTCTGATAAATCACAAATTTCACATATCAGAGTTAGATTCAAGAGGACAACAAGTTTCATACAACAACATCATGCATATAGGTAATCACAAAAGTCCACAGTATTTGTACAAAGTATTAATAGTTAGTGAGTTAGCTACCTACTACTATGTACGGTAGCTACAAAAAGGGAAGAGCAGCAAAAATTAGGGCTTCGTTGAGTTGAAGTTCACAAGTGAAGATGATGAAAGAGGGTCTGAGCAACACTTTTTCTCTACATCCATCTTTAAGATCCTCACCTGGTTTTGAAGGAAGCTCCTATGATAAACTTGTATCGCAGAGATTCACCTGGAAAAAAAATGTCAGAGGAGGAAGAAGAAGGGTAGAGCAAAGAAAATGAGAGGAAAGAATACCTTTCTGAGCTACTTGTTGGAGCAGAGGACCAGTGCAAACCCATTCACCACCCAGATTTGGAGAAGAAGGAAGTGAGGATTGAAGAAGGGAGGCATGGGATCAGTGAAGAAGACTTCCATCAGAAGCGGCGAAGGAAGGGGAAATAGAGTAGGGTTTTCGTTTTGTACTTAGATGGAAGATATTTATGTATAGTTGTTTTATCTCTTTTATAATTAATAATATTAATTGCCACCATATTTAATTTAAAAAAAAGAATGATTCTAAGGGCAAAGTAGAATTACTAAAATATATACTACTATTTAAAGGAAAATTTTATCCTTTACTTCAAACTTATTCATATAATAAATATTTTACTAAAACGTAAATACATATTTCAATAAATAATAAAATAACTATTAAAATATAAAAGATAAATTCAAACATTACTGTCATGCCCCACCTTGAGAGGCATGACTAACACCTAGTGTCACACTAGAATCTGACTGACCTGGCCTAGGCCTATGCACATATGGTGCAATCCTGCAACTCGACTCAAGAGAACAACGGGCTATATCTCGACTGTAAACACAGTCTCCGGCCGACAAGGCTTTATAGCCACCCGTAAAAGAAAACAGCTAACTAGCAATAGACAGTAACAGGAAGTTCTATGTGGGCCGATAAGACCACCATGATATCTAGTTATAATTGAAATGAAAATCAGGCGTTGTACTAGGCCCCACACGGCCAACACATAAAATAAGATGTATATGGGCCCCATACGACCAACGACACCCAACTAACTGACGAATGTAGCCTGCAAGCCTCTAAGAATACAAATAGTGGTCGGGACAGCACCCCGACATACCCAGATGCTATACAAATGGAAGACTGCACTTGCTACAACCTGGAAACTCCGAATGAAAGGAGCTGACCAATTGCTGACTCTGAATAGCTGTTACTCAAGATCCTGAATTCTATCTGTCTAAACCTGCAGGAAAGTAATGTAGTGCCCAGGGAAGGGTGTCAGTACAAATATGTACTGAATATGTAAGGCAATAAACTTAAATAATCTAATAAAGACTGGAAGTAAATAGGAAGAAGCGTCGAAAGATTAACTTGTATGCCTGCTTATTCATAATCTGCATCTAACCAACACTACATGTACGTGAGCTAAGACTGTATAATTACACATTCATAAACTATAACTGGCATACATGAATACAAACAATCATCTCACCTGGCCCCCATAAGCCATAAGGTACAAGCAGTACAAAAATAACTTATCCGAGCCCCCAAAAGTCCTGGAAAGTACACCTCAATCTACATACCCCTATCCAGGTTTTTATGATTCTACTGGTGCTATAGCCAACCTATCTGTCCCCCTGGGTCTGCAACTGAACCCGCTTGGCTCCTAATCTGTAGTTGTGTCTGAGTCTAGTAGACTCCTAATATCTGCACCCCGGGCACCAGGCTCGACGGGGGTGTGGTGCCGATACGACATAAAATAGTCCAGCCATGGAATGAACTGTATGAAGACTTGGGACCCCATCTTCTTCCCTCACGGATAGCATACTACTCCTTGGAATGATGTCATTTGGACCCTGGCGAGCGTCGACACAGCTAGTAACCCTGGGGAGGTCATGGAAGGTTCCTAACTAAGGGAAACCCCAACCAAGGTGCTTACTGAAATCTCAATCTAGCCACTCAAAAGGCTTATCTGGCCTTCTGGTTCTAACGCTACCACTACTCGCCCCTAGGATAGTGTGTAAGGCTGCTAGCAGGCACACCATGCACCTGTATCTGATCAGAAGATCCTGGTAGTGATCATGATCTCTAATGATCTAGACTGGATAGGGCGAGACCTGGAGTGGCCTAATAATACTCTGAATGTCCTACTCAGACAACTATAACTCATAAATAACCATGGAGATGCGGATGACTAGTCACTTGGTCCCTCTGCTTGGAACAGTTGTAGGGTTGTACTGACTGAACATGCTTTTGGGTGGTTGGCCCCTAATCCTACACAGGCAGCTTACTGACATTCTTAGCCTGAGGGTAGTGCTGTACTAACATGGTGTTGTTCCTTTAGACCCTATCTTGGTCTGGTCCAATCTGATATGACTTTTCTGGGAGATTACTAACCTTAAAAACAAGTCTATAAAGATCTAGCCTCTCACAGCGATCTGCACCTGCGTATCTTATAAGCACAGGATGGGGTGCTGGCCCTGCCTCTAACTGCTAATAAAGTCCCCTTCCTTAGGGTACCCATGGGTCTATTTGACTTGGATGACTGGGCTGGCTTCCTGGGCGACTGTATGACGAATGCTAAGTCAACTGGGACTGACAATCACTAGTAGTATCTAACTAGATGGCAGACTGTCACTCAGTTAACTAGACAACCCCTAGGTTGCTGACTCTAAAATATGACCTTCCTATCGACATTTCTAGCCCTGGGGCGTACGGTTACACTAATGGCCTCTGGGCGTGCTTCACTAACAATACAGGCGCCATACTAGTTGCTATATGGCCGAGCTGCGCCTATGCTTTTCAACTTACTAACTCAGGCCTAATAACTATCTTCGAGCTTCTAAGGTCTAGGCCTGACTATAAGACAATCCAATTCCACTAGTACAATAAACTGAAAACCGATGAGTTCCTATGATGCTTCCAGCTTGTATCACACTTGACATGATCTTTCTTGACAAAGGATACCATAATATAATCTATATACATTTTCTAACAGCTAAATCCAACCTATATCCCTTCATAATCTACAAACAACAGCTGACCACAAGATATCTGATCACAATCTACTGATAGCAACTATTTGCAACATGAGGAACCTTTGTTTCCATTCAAGAACAAAAGTCGTATCATTTACGACGAGAATAACTTGCCGAAGAAATAAGCCTTACATACCTCGATCATCAATTCCCGATAATCTGACGAGTTTCAGTTGTGTTCAACAACTCTTTCCAACTGTAGCCATAATACTGGGAGAAAATAGGATTAATTTTAACACCAAATTCAATAACTTTTGAGACTAATAACAATAATACTTCAAATTCACAGAATATGGACGAAAACCGATAACTTCACAAGAGTTCAGAAGAGAGAAATGCTTACTTGATACCTGTGGCTAATTAGGAATTAATTTGGAGCAATTCTGATAATTTCTACTCGACGAGCTACAATTTGCCCAACGAATTTCAAGAAACTAACTCCGTAGTAATGCTCCCTGTAGGCTTATAATTTGATACCTGAAGTTAATTTGGATTTGGATGGCGCTTGGCAGCGTAAACGGAAGAAATTTGGGTGAAAGTTGCGTGGTTCTCTCTTGCTGGACGAGGGGCTGTTTATTTGATATGATAAATCAAATGATCAACTTAGTATATATAATACTTGGCGGTGGACACAAGTCCATGTCACGGACCCCAACGCAACAAGCCAGGGCCGTTCAACGACACCCAACGCACAGGGAGGGGGTCCGTGACACGTTGCCCCTTTGTGGCAGCATGTCCGGCCTTCTCCCTTGCAACCTCGATTCCATGATCGTTCGACCTTTTTTTGGGCCCTTTCTCGTACATGACGAACTCTAAAACTCTTTACTAACATATGAATAGGTTGACTAAACATTAGGAACTTACGGGGTGTAACATCCTCCCCTTTAGGAACATTCGTCCTCAAATGTCACTTAAGCTTACAAGAGTTTAACTTTTTTGACTACTATTTTGAAAAATTTTTGACAGAGTCTCCCTTGTTATGTGGACTATCTGAAAAATTTGAACGCAGAAAAGTCCAATACAAGCATCTCATAGGGAACTATAGCAACTAATTCACAACAATGCAAAAGACTGAATGGACCAATTTCAGTTCTGGAGGAAATTCCAGCCCATATGCCACTTTTTCCTGCTTCGGGGAAGATACGATATAGCCAATGAACCTAAGGCTAAGCTTGCCCCTTCTCCAAATCTTGTAACGGCCTTCATTGCGAAGCTTTTAGGAATACTCAGTCGTTGCTTTAATCCTCAACTATCTACGTTGTACGTTAGGGTAAGACTTTCAACGTCCCTGAGCTATCGGTACCCATTCCTTGATAAGTTTAACCTTTTCCGTCTGTCTGTTATAGTGTGCCCTGGTTCACTACCTTGATTTATCTGCTTCAATTCATCATATAGAGGGCTTACATCTCCACCCGCAAAGGATCTCTGGCATCTGAACCGAGTGCTTTGCTTAGCCATTTGTTTAGAGACGAGGAGTCATACTCAACTTAACATGCATCTCAGCCTGTTCTGAAAGCCTTTCTAAAACTTATCTATACGATGTGCCTTTCTGCCAGAATTGATAGATACTTGGGCTCTACGCAACTGAACTACTTCTTAAGATTTTAATTCGGCATAACCTTTAACTGGAATATAACTCACCTAGCAAAACATGAATTGACCTTGTTAGCCTTTCCACACTGACTCAAGTAAGGTCAATTTACACCTGGTAGGAAGGGGCCTTGTAACTATATTTGGGCTGGCTCCTCCCCGCTTTTGCTCAGGCACGGGTATCTCCTGAGTTAGTCTGTCCTGTTCCTACCGCCCAGCCTTCCTTGGCTGGCTATTGGAGCTCTACGCTATGATCCAACAATGTCTTCCCTCTTCCCATACCATCAATAAGTCTATCTACAACTTGATGCATCTTGGTTAAACTCTAAGTGGAGGAAGTAACAGATATAATACATCTTAGCTAGAGTCTGCTAACGAAGTTCTGCCCCCTTTGGGACAGAGAGTCAACCTTTGGGCCTTATAACCTAGCCCCTCATTATCTTAAAGGTCAATAACTTCCTACTGGGCCTTGTCTCTGTATTGTACTAAGTTAAAATCTCTGTGTCACCACTCCTCCACTTCCACAATCAGTGGTAATATCGCAGCATTCTGGGTTGCAACCTCACTTCCTCTTAACTCTCAGCCCAATGCTTATTTCTCGACATTCAGCAATGATCCCATGCTTTGTCAATCTGCTTCAACCTGGAGGTGGTTCTGTTTCCTTCTAGAGTTCGATACTCGTGTCTTCCTCTTTACTTCTATAAGCTGAGATCTGGGGTTCATGCCCCCTGCCTCCTACTATGAAACATATTACTGACCTAGTCTGTTGGCCTATATCATTCTGACCCGTACTCGGGCCAAATTCGTTCTTATGATTTTTTTTCCTTCAGCATAACCAACAAGGGCCATAGCCATTATTCTGCAGATACATCCTACTTTCATTAACACACTGCGACAGAATCGACCTAATTATGACCTGAGCTTTACTATCGCTAGGGGTTTATCACTTGTACACTCTCACATGTACTTTGAGTGCTACTAGTAGTCTTACCTGCTCTCCTTTACTACTGTGAAGGTCTAGACAATTTACTTAAATAATAGGGGTCTCCATCACTTCTTAAACTTTCCGAAGTCAACAAATCCAACCTTCCTTTGCCATTTACTCTGGGCAACATCGCCTCAATTCTTACGATCTTTGCTATACTGAAAACAAAACTAGAAGGTAGGAATAGCCGCTTCTCACCATAATTGGACTGAAGTATGGAACTGTACAACATTCGATGGGTTGGAGGTAAGAATCCCGCAATTCCCTCTCTTTTCATACCCTTCAAGTAATCTAATATTAATTGTCACCCTCTCTATATCTTGTATATCTAATAATTAAGTCGACTAGTATATATTCTATACTCCTGAACTCCTAGTCTGAGGTTGTAAAAAGAAATGGGGACGGTGTTGACATATCTACTACCTTATGGGATTCCTGGTGCCCCAGGAAGATACTGAGAAAATTAAAAGACATTCGCCTTCGTCCTCAAACTGGTTGTCTCCCTCCCCCCTCCCCCAACTGTGGCATCACACTGGTACCCTTTCCTGCTGTTGCAGCTAACTGGTGGCTGACTGGAGTCTGTCTTATATCGAACCTTATCCTAGACAGACATAGTAATGAAATCTTAGGGACTCAACCTTGTACCACTCTGCTCTACAGCACGATCTGTGAATAAGAAAGGGTAACCATACTATTATTCCTCGTAGCCTCCTGCTTATAGAATGCAGTGCACAACACATTTATAAGCAAGACTTTACTAGACATGGCTTGCAGACTCCCTAGAATATGAACTGCTCTGATATCATGTTTTTCACGCACCACCTTGGGAGACATGACTGGCACCTAGTGCCACACTAAAATCTAACTAACCTGGCTAGGCCTATGCATATTGGGGAAAGCCTACAACTCGACTCAAGAGAACAACGGGCTATATCTCGGCTATAAGCACAGCCTCCGGTTGACAAGGCCTTATAGCCACCTGTAAAAGAAAACAACTAACTAGCAATAGACAATAACAGGGAATGTTGTGCGGGCTGACAAGACCACCATGATATCTAGTTATAACTGAAATGAAATATCAGGAACTGTACTAGGCCTCACATGACCAACACGTAAAATAAGATATATATGGGCCCCACACAACCAACGACACCCAACTAACTGATGATTGTAGCCTGTAAGCCTCTAAGAATACAAATAGTGGTCGGGACAGGGCCCCGGCCTACCCAGATGCTATACAAATGGAAGACTACACTTGCTACAACCTGGCAACTCCAAATGAAAGGAGCTGGCTAACTACTGACTCTAAATAGCTGTTAATGAGGATCCTGAATTTTGTCTGTCTAAACCTGTAGGCAAGAAATGCAGTGCTTAGGGAAGGGCGTCAGTATAATATGTACTGAATATATAAGGCAATAAACTTAAATAAGTTGATAAAGACTGGACGTAAATAGGAAGAAAGGCAAAAAGATTAACCTGTACGCCTGCTTATTCGTAATCTTCATCTAACTAGTACTACATGTATGTGAGCTAAGATTGTATAATTATGCATTCATAAACTATAACTGGCAAACAAGAATATAAACAAGAACCTCACCTGGCCCCCATAAGCCGAAAGGTACAAGCAGCACAGAAATAACTTACCCGGGCCCTCATAAGTCCTAGAAAGTACACCTCAATTTATATACTCCTATCCAGGTTTCTATTACTCTACTGGTGCTATAGACAACCTACCTGTCCACCTGGGTCTACAACTGAACCCGCTTGGCTCCTGATCTGTAGCCGTGTCTGAGTCTAGTGGACTCCTAATATTTGCACCCCGAGCACCAGGCTCGACGGGGGTGTGGTGCCGATACGGCATAAAATATTACAGCCATGGAATGGACTATATGAGGACTTGGGACCCCATCTTCGTCCCTCATGGAAGATATACCGCTCCTTGGAGTGACGTCATCTAGCCCTTGGCGGGCGTCGATACAGCTAGTAACCCTGGGGAGGTCATGGAAGGTTCCTAAGTAAGGGCAACCCCAACCAATGTTAGACTAAAATCTCAATCTAGCTATTCAAAGGGCGTATCTGGCCTTCTGGGTCTAACACTACCACTGCTCACCCCCTAGGATAGTCTGTAAGGCTGCTAGCAAGCACACTGTGTACCTGTATCTGATTAGAGGATCCTGGTAGTGATCATGATCTCTAATGGTCTAGACTGGATAGGGCGAGACCTGGAGTGGCCTAACAATACTCAGAATGCTCGGACAACTATAACTTATAAACAACCGTGGGGTCCCGGATGACTAGTTACTTGGTCCCTCTGCTTGGAACGGTTGTAGGGTTGTACCGACTGAACATGCTTTTGGGTGGTCGGCCCCTAATCCTCCACAAGCAGCTTACTAACATTCTTAGCCTGAGGGTAGTGTTGTACTAACACGGTGTTGGTCCTTTAGACCCTATCTTGGTCTGATCCAATCTTATATGACTTTTTTAGGTGATTACTAACCTTAAAAACAAGTCTATATAGATCTAGCCTCTCACAGCGATCTACACCTGCGTATCTTATAAGCATAGGTTGGGACACTGGCCCTGCCTCTAACTGCTAATAAGGTCCCCATCCTTAGGGTACCCACGGGTCTATTTGACCTGGATGACTGGGCTGGCTTCCTAAGCGACCTGTATGACGAACGCTAAGTCAACTGGGACTGACAATCACTGGTAGTAGCTAACTAGATGGCATACTATCACTTAGTTCACTAGACAACCCCTAGACTGCTGACTCTAAAATATGGTCTTCCTATCTACATTTCTGGCCCTGGGGAGTAAGGGTACGCCAATGGCCTCTAGGCGTGCTTCACTAATAATACAGGCGCCAAACTAGTGGCTATATGGATGAGCTGCACCTATGTTGTTCAACTTACTAACTCATTCCTAATAACTATCTACGAGCTTCTAAGATCTAGGCCTAACCATAAGACATCCAACTCCACTAGTACAATATACTGAAAACCGATGAGTTCCTATGATGCTTCCAACTTGTATCACACTTGACATGCTCTTTCTTGACAAAGGAAACCATAATATAATCTATATACATTTTCTAACAGCTAAATCCAACCTATATCCCTTCATAGTCTACAAACAACAACTGACCACAAGATATCTTATCACAATCTACTGATAGAAACTATTTGCAACATGATGAACCGTTGTTTCTATTCAAGAACATAAGTCTTATCATTTACGACGAGAATAACTTGCCGAAGTAATAAGCCTTACATACCTCGATCATCGATTCTCCGATTATCTGATGAGTTTCAGTTGTGTTCAACAGCTCTTTCTAACTGTAGCCGTAATACTGGGAGAAAAAAGTTTAATACCAAATACGGCCAAAACAATAACTTTTGATACTAATAACAATAATACTTCAACTTCGTAGAATACGACCGAAAACCTATAACTTCACGAGAGTTCATAAAAGAGAAATGCTTACCTCATACATGTGGCTGATTAGAAATTAATTTGGAGCAATTCTGATAAATTTTACTCTGCGGGGCTACAATTTGTCGAGCGAATTTCAAGAAACTAACTCTGTAGTAATGCTCTCTATAGGCTTATAATTTGATACCTGAAGTTAATTTGGATTTGGACGGCATTTGGCAGCGTAAATGAAAGAAATTTGGATGAAAGTTGTGTGGTTCTCTCTTGCTGGTCGAGGGGCTGCTTATTTGATATGATAATATATATAAGACTTGGGCAGTGGACACCGGGTTCGTGTCACGGACCCGGTGTCCACTGCCCAAGTCTTATATGGTTCGTGTCACGGACCCCAACATGGAAATCCAGGGCCGTGCCACGGTGCCCAACGGCAGGGAGGGGATCCGTGACATGTTTCCCCTCTGTGGCAGCAAGTCCGGCCTTCTCCCTTTAAACCTCGATTCCGTGCTCGTTCGACCTTTTTTCGGGTTCTTTCTTGTACGTATCGAACTATAAAACTCTTGACTAACGTACGAATAGGCCGACTAAATGTTAGGAACTTACAGGGTGTAACAATTACTAATTAATTATAGAATGTGAAAAGGTAATATTACATTCAAAACGCAATAGAAAATTAGATTCATATGTTAAATAATTGATTTTGAATCTACTTATATGCTGATATTAATTACGCAAAAACGTGAAAAAATATATTTTATTATAGATAAGTAGTTATATCATTGCATTACCTATCCTTAGTATAGTCTTTAAACAAGTAATAAAAAAAAACCTATGCTAATATATCCTTGCCTGCAAATGAAGAAACTAGTACTATAATATTATTATTTTTTGATAAACAGTATTATAATATTATTATTTAGGTTTAATAGGTGAGAATTAGAATATCATATACTAAAAGAGAGAATATTGTATTTTAAAATTTAATTTACCAAAATAAGTTTTAGAAATCTAAGTGATCATTTTATTTTGAGTCGGAAATGATGTTTAATTAAATGATCAATCTTTAGTATTTCTAACAAAGTCCAGATGAATATGGAGAGTTATCCTATTAGTTCTGTAGCATATCAGCTTTATATGTTTAATTTTCTTGTCACACCCCACCTGGAGAGGCATGACTAGCACCTGGTGCCCTACTAGGATCTGAACTAACTGAGCTTGACTGAGCCTAAGCACTTCTAGTGCAGGGCTAACTCCAACTCTTAAATTAAGAAAACAACGGGCTATATCTCGGTTGTAAATACAACCTCCGACCGACAAGGCCTTATAGCCACCTGTAAAAGAAAATCAACTAGCCAGAAACAACAATAGGAAATCCTATGCGGGCCGAAAAGACCACCATTGTCTAGTTATGATTGTAAACTAAAATCGGTGCTAAACTAAACTATGGCCGACAAGTCCGCTAATCTGTCAGCTAAACAAGGCCCACACGGTCAACACATAAACTAAAATACATATAGGACCCACATGGCCAATTACAGCTAACCACAGGGGAATAGAAACAATCTGCAAGCCTCTAGGAGTAATATGATGGTCGGGACCTACCCATGAGCTATACAATCAAAAAGAAGTAAACCTTCTATCTACAGGCTCTGGAAGAAAGGAGCTAACTGAAAGCTACGAGGGACCTGCTCCTCGTCTATCTGTACCTGCAAGCACGTAATGCAGCGCCCCAGAAAGGGCGTCAGTACGATATATACTGAATATGTAAAGCGATAAATGTAAATGACTGAAATAAAGAGATAGAGTTGAGAATAACTGAAATGAAGGCGTAGAGACCATACCTGAGTAATAGAACTTTTCACCATCTAATTCATTAATAACTAAAGCCAACAAAAACCTTACCTGGCCCCCATAAGCTGAAAGGTACAATAAGCACAAAATAACCCACCTGGGGGCCCCATAAGCCCTGGTGAGTACACTTTAATCTATATACCCCTATCAAGGTCGTACTGGTTAACTGGTAGCAATAGCTGTCCTACAAGCCCCCTGGGTCTGCAATTGAGCCTGCTCAGCCCCTGACTGTAGCTGTGTCTGAGTCTAGTGGACTCCTGATATCTGCACCTCGGGCACCAGGCTTGACGGGGGTGTGTAGAGCCAACCACGACATATGATGACCTGGGACCCCATCTTCATCCCTGACGGACGACATACCGCTCCGTAATTCAACGTCATCTTACCCCTGGCGGGCGCCGACACAGCTAATAACCCTAGGTTCTGTCATGAAGGCTATACAAGCATAATCCATCGCAAACTAATATGAAATACTGATCTCAGCTAATAACCACAACTAATTATAATAGACATACTTCGGATATTCTTACTGGGATTTAAATTGAGCTATCATGATAAAGAAACTAACTTGCCGAAGGAAACTTTCTTAACATACCTCATTTGCCGACTACTTATTAACTGGCGAGTTTCAGGCCGTATTCAACTACTCTTCTCAACTGCAATCGTATTACTGGGGAAAATGACTAGTTTCAGTACTAAATTCAATAAAAATAGTAACTTTATATATAGTATTAACTATATTTTCAACTTAACAGAATACGATCGAAAACTCATAATTTCTCGAAAGTCCAGAAGGGAGAAACGCTTACTTTAAGCCTGTGATCGTATTGACACTAGTTAGATCAATTCCAACAACTTTAGCTCGGCAGAGTTACGATCCACCGGGCGAATTTTGTGAAAATAACTTCGTAGCAATGCTCCCTGCAGCCTTAAACTTCAATACCCGAAGTTAATTTGAATTCAAGCAGTGTTTCGTAGCATAAATGGAGGAGAAATATTAATTTTCTGCGTGTTTCCCTTCTTTCACCGAAAATATAACATGTAAAGTGAAATGAAACCGAGGGAGGAACATATATATACTTGGGGCAGTGGACAGGGGTCCGTGGCGCGGACACTGTCGCGCCAGGTCTGGGTCGTGCAATGGAGCCCAACATGCCAGGAAGGGTCCGTGCCACGTTTCCCCTTTGGACAACTGGTCCGGCCTTCTCCAGAGTGGTCCCGACTCCGTGCTTGTTCGACCTTTCCCCGGGCCCCTTCCTCGCACGTATTGCCCTCTAAAACTCCTAACCAACGTACGACTAGGTCGTCTAAATGTTACAAACTTACGAGGTGTAATATTTCTTTAATGATTTAATATCATATTCTTCAATCTTATCATTAAATTAAATTGAATTGAATGATGCAATAAAAATTTTAAACAAAAAATTCACGATTCCTCAAATCTTTACCATTATGAATTGGACAACTATATATATATAATTTGTTACCATTTTCTTACCTCTTGTACTTTTTATAATTTTCTTTCTCGAATTTGCTTTGCTTTGACATATGGACATTTCTTATGCTATGTTTGCTAACTAATTCTTATTTGTTTCTTTAAATTTCAGATTTTACTTTATAATTGTACACTCTTCACTTCTCAATCACATCATCGGATATATAATAGATATATTGTTTAGAACTTTTTTTTAAAAATTATTACTAATCTTGTATTTCGAATATTTCTTTCCTTGCTTGACGATCTTTGCACGAAGCAACACTATCACCTATCTAAATAAAATATGATGTAATTTATAGAAAATATATATGAGGTTTTTCTTAGGTACCTAAGTCTTTCATGGGGTTTCATGTTCGAAGAGAACATTGCCTCCTTATTATGATCATTTGCTCCATTCTTTTTTCAAAGATTTTTGCAATAGAAATTGATTGATCTGCAACGCTTCACACATACTGTAGACTCTGTCCTTCAGGGACATTAATTAAATAGGAGCTTTTGCAGCTGAAATATGAAATTAATTTTGGGTTAGCAAATGCTTCAGGCACTTGACTTGAATTATCTTTGAATGAGGATCACACTAATGATAATTCATAATATATTTCTTTGTTGTTTATTCTCTCTCCCTCATATTAGAAAAACTAACATATATCTTTGATCTTCTTTGAAAAATATATTTATGTACATCGTGATAGATTCATTAATCATATACCACACATCAGAAGTAATTAGATGAAAAATATTTGATTCCCAATCCTACATCAATTGAGCAGAGGGGGGATTAATCATAATTTATTGATCAACATACAAGCGTTATTGTATGTAATATATCATATCACAGACCAATCCACTAAGCTTAATTCTCATAAGCAATGGTTCAACTATTTATCGGAGGTATTCAACGTCAAAGCAACTCTAATATAAACCAACATTACCAAGTTGAACTATTTTGATTACCCACCCGAAAACTATACTATTAACTTAATTTATATTGAGCAAACAACTTTGCAAATGTCAAACTATAGGTTGACAATAAATGCACATGTAACCATCTTATAAATGCATATATTTAAGATATCACATGACAGGTGAATGAGCCCATATTCACCTTTTATACTTTTTAGAAATTTAGGGATTCAATCCTAATATTAGCTGGTACAATCAATCTATCATGACAACAAGCAACACCAAAGATTTCTTAAAGAATCTTTGCTTTCTTCAATATATTCTAAATACTTAATTAACACATCATATCACGATGATCAAAACGGTCATGTCAATTGATAAAATTGTCTGTACTAGCAAACCTCAAATATACCATAATATGTGTTATTTATTTTGGTAAAATTCAAGTTTATTTTGTCATGAATTTCACATTAATAAACTTCTAGTTTACTGTAGCATGTAATTTCGACATGCTTATATTTATAGTATAAATCGAGTAACTTTTCATATATACATTTCTTACCCGTAGTATGTTGGAGATGTTTAATCTTTCAATCATTTGTAGTATCAATATGATATCATTTTTATTATTGGTAAATTTCATATTTACTACAATTTGTGTATTGATCGTAACCACTTCATGTATTACAATCTAGCATGAATTGTGTTGTCATATATAAGTTATTCGAGAGGCTTCAATTTATTTTTCACGATAACGTATTATTTGGATACTACTAGTGTCATGATTCTTGTAATAAACAATTAAGATCTTTTGAAGACCTTGATCATTAATTTATATTATCAAATATTGCTTGGATACTTCTAATATCATGAAAGAAAATCTAGACACTACTGGTCTCCGAAATAAACAGTAAATAAGAGATTTAAATACAATTATAAATTCATAAATAATGAAAAATAGACATTAAGTTCTAATCTTCACTATTTTAAACATCTAATTCAGTAGACTAAGTAATGTATGAATATTTTGTATCATAATTAGCAATCAACTAGTAATTACATCCTCGAGGAGTAGTATCTTTTTCATTTACTTCAGGGAATGAAACCTAATCATTTAAATGTGCATGAAATATGTCATTCCTCAATAAGTCATAATTTTTTTCAAGCACAAGAAGATATCGTTTCAGATATCTTACGAATTCTTCTGCTTCAGGAGTAGATTTAAGAATCTTACTACCTAAGAGAAAAATTTAGAGTTTGAATACTTCAAGAGTAAAACATAAAATATTGAGAACGTTTCTTCTCAATTATTCTACCTTTCTAGAGGTGAATCATGATATCATCACAATCATTATTCTACCTCTTTTGGAGGTGAGCCGTGATATCCTCAAAATCAAGTATACATCTATTGATAAGTTTTACTAAATATTGTCACATTCACTAAATGGATCTATATTTGTAACATTTATCAAAAGTTCTCATTCTACAAGAATGAAATATAATTTGTCAAGCTCCACCTTGGGAGGCATGACTGACACCTGGTACCTTACTAGGACCTGAACTGGCCTGACTAAGCTTACACACCTCTGGTGCAAGACTAACACTAAATCTAAAATCAAGAAAACAACGGGCTATATTTCGACTGTAAACTCAGGCCCCGGCCAACAAGGTCTTATAGCCACCTGTAAAAGAAAACAGCTAACCAAAACAGATAATGATGGAGAATCCTATGTGGACCAACAAGACCACCAGGATGTCTAGTTATAACTGTAAAGTAAATCCAGTACCAAACTAAGTTATGGCCTATAAGGCCGCTAACTAACAACTAAACAGGGCCCCACACGGCCAACACGTAAGATAAAACATATATGGGCTCCACACGGCCAACAACAACTAACCACAGGGAATATGGAACAATCTGCAAGCCTCTAGGAGTGATATAATGGTCGAGATAGGCCCCTGACCTACCCATAAACTGAATAAATAAAAAGAGAGTAAACCTTATAACTAGTAGCTTTGGAGGAAAGGAGCCGACTGCGCTGCTAATCCAGGCTAAAAACTAGGAAGGTCCTGATCTGCATCTATCGGCGCCTGCAGGCAAGTAATGCAGTGCCTCAAGAAGTTCGTCAGTACAATATGTACCGAAGTAATTATAAGTGATTGAATGAACTGAAATGAAACTGAATTAACTAAAAAGAAGGAATAGAGGTACCACCTGAATAGCTGAACTCCCTACTATTAAATCTATCAATAACTAATGCAAACCAAAACCTTACCTGGCCCCCATAAGCCAGAAGGTACAACCAACACAGAATAACCCACCCGGGACCCCCATAACCCCTGGCGGGTACATTTCAATCTATATACCCCTAACAAGGTCACATTGAGTCATCTAATAACTATAGATGTCCTACCAGTCCCCTGGGTCTGCAACTGAGCTTGCTCGGCCCTGACTATAGTTGTGTCTGAGTCTAGTGGACTCCTAATATCTGCACCCTGGGCACCAGGCTAGATGGGGGTATGGTGTCGATATGCATATAATAGTCCAGCCATGGAATGGACTGTATGAGGACCTGGGACCCCATATCTGTCCCTCTCGAATGGCGTAACTCTCCGTGGAGCAACGTCACCTCGCCCCTGGCGAGCGTCGACATAGCTAGTAACCCTGGGGTTAGTAATGGAAGGCTATACAGGGCGTAGTCAATGCCAAACTAAATGTAGAATATTGGTCTTAGCTAATAACATCATCTAATCACAATAGATATGCTTCTAGTTCTTTTACTAGGATTCATACTGAGTTATAATACTAAAGAAACTAACTTGCCTAAAGAATTCGCCTTAACATACCTGGATTGCCAATTTCTGATTAACTGGTGAATTTCGATCCGTATTCAAAAGCTCTTTCTAACTGTAATCGTATTACTGAGAGAATGAGACTAGTTTCAGTATTAAATTCGGCAAAAATGATAACTTTATATATAAATATTAACTATACTTTAACTTAACGAAACACGATCAAAAACGTATAATTTCTCAAGAGTTCAAAAGGGAGAAATACTTACTTGAAGCCTTGATCATATAGAAATTAGTTTGGACCAATTCTGACAACTTCTACTTGGCCGTGTTATGATTTGCCGGGTGAATTTCAAGAAAATAACTCCATAGCAATGCTCCCTTCAGGATTATAATGCGATACCTGGAGTTAATTTGAATTTGGACAGCGTTTGACAGCGTAAACGAAAGAAAATTACCTGAATTCTTCGCATCTCCCTTTCTCTGGTCGAAATACAAAAAACGAATACATTGAAATGAACTAAGGGACTATTTATATACTTAGGGAGGTGGACTCCCAGTCGCGCCAAAAGTTGGGTGTGCCACGGCGCCCAACGTGGAGGGAGGGCGTGCGTGGCACACTTCCCCTGTTGTAGCCTGCTCTGACCTTCTTCCTCTCTTTTCTGATTCCGCGCTCATTCGACCTTTTCCCGGGTCCTTCCTCGTACGTGCCGAACTCTAAAATTCTTGAGTAATGTACGAATAGGCCGACTAAATGTTAGGAACTTACAGGGTGTAACATAATTATTTGGACATCTCTTAAGCATATCAAACTGTGATAGCTTAATAGCTCTTTCAAGATATTGCTATTTTAGGAGCAAATTGAGACATGTAAGATGGTAAAAATTTTCTTTAGTATATCTCTAGATCAGTGATATTTTTACCATATAATTTATCTCTCTGCTTGCTCTTTGAAAGAACAACTATAAAAAAAAACATATGAGATAATATTTTATTCTCATAATTTTGAAGTATTTATGAAATTTGAGCCAAATATAAATAATTCAATAACAAACTAAAACATAAGGTGAGACAGTTGTTCTTTTTGCCACCATCTCTCGATATATTTTTTCTTTCTTTTTTCTTCTTTTTAGAATTTTGGCAAGACATTATCACAATTAGTTTTGCGTTGTAAGAGTTTAGATACACACACACACACACACATACAGACGTGCATTTTATTTATCTTCATAAGAAAGTACACCATGATCTGAGGGGATTTATAAAAAGTGATTTACTACTTTCTTCTCAGCTTTGAAGATATCAAACTATCCTAGTAGAGATGATGTAAATGCAAAAAGCAGTTTTTTACTTGGTCATATCAACATGAATTCAAGTACCAATAGAAACAAACAATGGCTACTTCAAAAAAGATGGCCAAAAAAGTACTCTCTCTCAAGAAGGAGGATCCGAAATCAGCTCCTTTCTTTTCTGATCAAATGTTCTGAAAGCAGGCATGTTCCATTTTTCTACAATCACAAGTCTCTTAACTTCTGGAGGGAGATCCACAAAAACTTCATATACTTTGCATTGAGACTCAACATAACTCAAAAAAGCCAATTTATCAGCCACTTTATTTGTCTCCTAAAACAATGCTCTAAGATAAAGCCTGTATCAGTCATACACTCTTTCAGTTCCTCCACCTATTTCTGAATTCTCCAAGGAGTTGTGCTCAGGTCATTGACATATTCTACTAGCAATTTAGAATTTGTTTCTGCCAGGATGAACTCATATATATTGTTGATGTACCATTTGACCCCATAAGGTATAGCCATTGCTTCTACCCAATTATTAGTTCCTACTCCTAGTTTTAGAGAGTAGGAAAAAATAAGATGTCCTTCATAGTCTCTAATAACACCTCCTCCTCCACATATCTCATTCTTGCAACTACCATCCGAGTTGATTTTCACAAAGCTGATAGATGGTTTGATCCATCTAATTAGAATGGTCCTTTTGGTGTTTATTTTGCTCATCATCGGGTGAATAATGTCCCCCAAATTATACCTCAAATTAGCCTTGATAAATTGGTTGCCAACCGTTGAGCCACAATAAAAGAGATTTGGCTCATAGTCCTCCTGATGTTATGAGCCTCTCTCCCGTACTTCACTCCACATCTTGACTTCCATATTTCCCCCACTGCCATAGAAGGAAGGCATTTAAAGATATAGTTGGCTAATGGGTCGTTAACTTTCCAAGTCCACCAAATCTTGAGCAATAATATTAGAGAGATGTTGTTGAAGGGATACCCATAGGGCCACACAGCACTGTCCAGACCTCTTTAGTTTGTTCTAACACTTGTATTAATGACCACAAACATCGTAAAAATAATGTTTGATTGAAAGGTGAAAAAATCATCTGCTTTTACACGAGCACTTAAATACATACATTATGTATATTTCAGGTTAATTATTACAAATTTCAACTACTGTACTATTGGAGATAAATTAATATTTAATATAAATATTAATATTACGAAAACACATTGTAATACAAAGTTATATAGTAGAATAGAATATATAGTATAAGTTATCTTATTTAAATAATTAGCACTTATGAAATCATATTGCTAGTTATTATTGATTTGTTTTGACACTAATAAATTGATATCATATCACAAATGCATTTATTTATTTGTAATTGATTGTCCAAACAAAGAAAGACTCATCAGAACAACTACTAATGTTTGTATTAGGGTAGACTGTCTATATCACACTCTTTGGGATATGATCCTTCTCTGGACCCTGTAAATGCGGGATGCTTTGTGTATGAACTGCTCTTTTTTACAAAATTTTATTTCTGAAAGTCTTAAGGATAAGATCGATTTGCATTATTAATACCATTTTATTCAATGTATAATTTTTCTTAAAAGATAAAATATTAATCGCCTTTAAATTTATAAATAGTAATCTTTTATATATATTTAAAATAAAAAATAATTTAATACATAAAATTTAGTTAATTTAAAATTCTAAATATTAGAAAAGTAATTGAATAACTATTTTTTTAAGTGTGAACTCTTTTTTTAAAAGAGTAAAAAGGTTAATGATATTGTGCTATGAGACTTCATACTTTAAATATTTAGTAATAATTTAATTTTAAAATTTTTCATTTTACCCTTTATGAGAGGATTTTAACCCAATTTTTTTCTCTCTTGTAATTTATGTGTCTAGTCAAACATCTTCACATAAATTAAAACAGAAAAAATAGTATAGATTTAACTAAGGAGAGTGAATAACAAGAGCACTCGATTAATTGAAACAACTTAAAGTATGTTGTGTTTTTTATCTTCTTCTTCTTTTTCTTTAATACAATTTTTTTTTTACAAAAAGAAGAAGACTAAGAAGAAAGAATTCAACATATTAATGCATAACAAAATTACACTCTTTAATTTATTTTTTCATACCGTAAATTAAAAATTGTGATGGACAATCAATTAGTGTTTTAAATAAAGAATTGATATAAGTTAATAAAATTGCTCAAATAGGACTTTAAATGTTAAGACATTTTATAGCTCAAATAATGAAAAAATTAAGAAATAAAATTTTAATCAATTTTATAAGACTAAATATTGAAAGTTATTACTTTTTACAAATAAGTAAAAATTTAATAGTTATAACTTTAATTAATTTCAAAATCTAAATATTAGGATATTAATTAAATAACAATTATTGAAGAAAAATAGCAAATGACAACTTTGTCTATTGTAGAATCGATTAATAAAGGGCAAGAAGTTTAATCAATATTTTCAAAAACCTTCACACTTTTAATATAGTACTAGTTTAGCATATGTGTGTTGCACGTAGATATCACGTCAAGCAATAAATATATAAAAATTATTAAAAATTAAGAATTTGCATTAAAAAATATAATATTTATTTAAAATATAAAATAAATATTATTACATTGATGCAGCAACTTAATTCGAAAATTTGTAGAAGAATTATTAATTACATTGAAAGTCCTTTTTTTTTAAACACATCGACTGAAGAAAAAGAGAAGTACTCTTATTAGTAAAATAAAACTTAGTTCATTTTGACGTCCTAAATATTAGGAGAATAATTATATGTCTAAATAGTCCATTTTAAGCTAAGGCCCATTTTATCTTTATCTTCAATCCTCTTTATATGGAAATAAATTCCTATAACTTAAGAATTTTGTAACATTGAAAAAATTAATATGATGAATTTGAAAAATAGATAAAGTATATTATATTGCTAATTATTAACTCAAAATTTTAAGTTTTTTTCAATGTTAAAATAACTTATTTTCTTATTGATTCAAATCCTTGATATAGCTTATCTCAAGTTTTTAATATTTAGTTTTAATTAATTATTATCAAAGAATAAGATTCAACCTCAAAAAATAAAATAAATAACAACTAAACAAAACTAAAAAAGACAAAATTGAATACATTTTGTGGAAAAGTAAGAAAATACAATATTAGAAAAATAGAACTCCCCCTAATTAGAACATCCTTGAGTCTTTACATCCCGATCTTGTGCCATCTTCTTGAAAGTTGTAGTTGATAGAGATTTGGTGAATAAATCAGCCACATTGTCACTAGAACGAATCTGTTGCACGTTAATATCACCATTCTTTTGGAGCTCATGTGTGTAGAAGAACTTTGGCAAGATCTGCTTCGTTCTATCTCCTTTTATGAATCCTCCCTTTTAGTTGTGCTATGCATGTTGCATTATCTTCATATAAAATTTTGGGTACTTTGTCACATTTCAAACCATATTTTTCTCTAATGAGATGTATCATGGACCTCAACCACACACATTCTCGATTTGCTTCATGAATAGCTATTATCTCAGCATGATTTGATGAAGTAGCTATGAGAGACTGCTTTATAGATCTCCAAGATATGGCAGTACCTCCACATATGAACACGTAGCTAGTTTGAGATCGAGATTTATATGGGTCAAATAAATATCCCTGCTAACAAATTAAACGAAAAGTCTATATCAGGTCTTGTAGTGTCAGCAAGATACATTAGTGCACCAATTGCACTAATATATGGTACTTTATGACCAAAAATTTCCTCGTTCTTTTAAATCTTTCAAGGATTTTCATATATCCTTCAGTCTATCTAGACATAAAAATAATTTTATTATACGCATACCAAGTTTTTTATGTATTGCCAGACTTATGAGTAACCTCAAAATAATTGCATCCACCACTGGAGAATCTCTCCATATAATAATGTCAGGATTTGCCAAAAATCTTTATGCCACAAGAATCCATTTATACCCACTGACATTATACTTGAATTGCATATTTTTATTTGGCCAATTATTTATATGTCCATACTTTTTGACAGATTTGAACTCAAGATCCTCGTCAATATTTATAATATTGAGCGCTACATTATATCAAAGATATCGTCGACGATCATTTTGATATCAGTTCCAATGCGACATAACTTATTGAGATCTCTTCATTTTTCATCATTTTCAGGTACCTGAACCTTTGACAAGGTTTTATGAAGTGTTATGTCGTGGTGCTTTCTTAAAGCACTTGCCTCATCATTATGACCATCTTAATCATTTGCTCCTCTCCTTCTTCAAGGAGTTCTATATTCGAAACCGTTTGGTCTATCACGCTTCAGGCGTCTCATAGACCATGTCCTTAAAGGACCTTTTATTGGAGCATTTGCAACTGAATTATAAAATAGAGTTAACAAATATATCTGGCAATTGATTTGCAATATTTTGCAAGTGAATTATCTATTGAACTTTAAGTTCACTTTTTTTTATCCCGAGGATCTAGATAATTCATCCCACACTCAATTTTCAGCTGCTAATCACTTCTCCCCCTAATGTTAGAAAAACTAACATTTACCCCCCAAACTCATTTGGGGACCCATCTTTGTGCGTTGTGGTGGAACAATCGAATCATATATCGCACATTTAAATTTTTAGATGGAATTATTTGGTTCCTGAGTCAAACCAATTGTGATAGGGGAACCTTGCTGGCTTGATGCATTCAAGTGTTGCTATATGTTAAATAAATATATCTCATACCAAATTTTATTTGGGAGTTTTGTTTCATAACTAAGGATTTAGCTATAATTTGAGGCGTACAATTTTTGCTAAACCAACATAGATATGAATCAGCATTATCAACATGATTTTATAATTTGGAACTATACTCTTAATTTAATAATGCGAGCAACAACCTTACAAAAATTAATTGCAAGTTGATATCAAAACACATGTGATCATACCATAGATGCATCTATTAGCAAACGGTTCATATGGTAGGTGAATGGGCCCATATTCACCCTTTTATAAGTTTCAAACTTTCAGGGAATATAATTCCAATCTTAGCTGATCAAGATCATTCTATCACGAAAACAAGCAACACAAGAGAATTCTTAAAGAATCTTTTATTTCTTCAACATATAGCCACGTGAATTCTCAATTATTTTTGCATCACATTTGAACCGGGATGGGCAACCAGTTATGCCAACTTATTTTAGTAAACTTCTAGTTTACTTTCGTATGTGATTTTATCATCATACCCATATTTATGTACTACAAATAATAAAAAACGGCGGGTAATCTTTTACATAAATATTTATAACCCGCTTCAATTGTAGTAGCATGAAGATATTAGATCTTCCCATAATTTATAGTCTTAATTTTTTTTTTCAATATCCTTGAAACTTATAAGTTTCCTTTTGAGACTTACTACAATAATTTCATTCCTTCAGGTAGTAATACATTAGCTCTTCCGGAGCTCTCAATTAATTTTGTGTACTACCACATATTCAATCATATCAACGTCATTAATAGTTTCTCCACATAGTTTCAACTTAGAAATAATTTTGAATGTTGATGAGCTATACTCATGAACAGACTTATAGTCTTGATGGATCCAATCATATCGTGCCTTTGGGTGGATGACCATCTTCAGGTGGTCATACCTTTCTTTTAGGCTATTCTACAAAACAAGTGGATCCTTAATTGTGAGATATTCAATTTTAATAATTTCGTCAAGATGATGACGCAAGAATATTATAACCTTAGCATGATCTTGATTTGATGCTTTGTTTTCACTTTTAATGACGTCTCCAAGACCCATTGCATCCATATGGATTTCAGCATCCAACACCCATGAAAGACATTTCTTGCCCAAACTTTGTAGGGCAACGAAATCAAGTTTCGTAAGGTTAGCCATATTAAAAGAAAGAGAAAAATAATACATTGGCCTTCAAATTTTGAGACGGTAGAGTCGTAGAGCAACAATATCACCAAAGAAATATCACTCCTATGGTTAAGTAATACATCTTTTGAAAAAGAAATTTTAATTTTTCTTACCTCAGATCTTTCAAAGTGAGTGCTCAAGGCAGAGACTCGTGCTGATAACGTGTTATGAAATAATAAAGAAAGAACAAGAATATTGTAGAGAAAGAGAGAAGGAGAGAAGTTCTTATTCTTGATAGGATGAAATACAATGAAGGAGAACCCCTTTATTTATCACTATAATATAAACACATGTATCCACTACAATACAAATACCTTTATAGACATTCACTATAATACAAATATGTTTATAACAATTCTTAATATATATAAAAAAATTATTTTAGTTTTAAATATTAGAAATTAACCTAGAAAGAATTTTATAAGAAAAATTAGGACTTCTTCCCTAATTCAAATAAAAGGATATAATAACCAAAATTTTAATTGATTTTAAAAGCTTTAATATTTAAGAAAATGGTTAAATGACAATTTTGTCTATTATAAAGTCTTTTAATAAATGTCAAAAAGTTCAATCAACATTTTTAAGAACCTTCACATTTTTAACATGTATCTCTCGCATCAATATATTAAATTTAACATATACCGAAAAAGTAAAATTATTAAAACATAAAAGTTGATGGTAAAATAAATCTGACTTTATATAAATATTATATCTTCAGTATATCATTATTTGTATTCACTTGTTAGCTCTTTACAAGATATTGTCAATTTATGTTTTCTTTTATCGTCTTGATTGATTTACCCTAACAAAAATTTTGTTGTCTATATATATATGGAATACATATTTCAAAATTTAACGTAACATACTAAGTGACTTTAAAGTTTTAACTATTAAGACTTCTTATATAGTATTTTCCAATATAAAAAAAATCATTTGACTTTAATATTCTAAATATTAATAAGTAAAAAATTTTATGAAGTGAACAACTTAGAATTGAATAAGTAAAATTTATTAGGAGGAGAACTACATGTATATGAAGGAAGTCATAAATATATAACTCTCTTAAATTTCTTATAAGAAATACAGGTGTATTACTATTAATTTCTACATAATTGTCAATGTTTTATTTATATATCACTTTTCTAATTCAACATATGCTTTAACATACTAGTTTACAGTGTACGTGTTTTGTGCGTGTCTTTTTTATTAATAAGAATAAATTTATAAAAATAGTATAGATAATATTTAAAAAATATGTTTGTGTAACAACATAAGAATTTAGAAAGAAAATTATGAATTTCAAATTGTTAAACGATTATGTTTAAGAGTTTGATCTAATATAGTAGTTCGTTCTTCATTTTGTTCCAATACTTGTTTCATTGAACAAAATGTCATAAAAATAGCATTTGATTGAAAGATAGAGAAAATATTCGCTTTTATATGAGCACTTAAATGCATGCATTTTATGTATGTACAAATATTAATATGTTCTATATATTTCAATTAAGAAAGAATTTAATACATAAAATTTAGTTAATTCTATATATTAAAAAAATAATTAAATAATAATTTTTTAAGTGTGAACTCTATTTTTAAAAGGGTAAAAAGGTAAATAATATTTTTAAGAAGAAGGAGGAGGAGGGGGAGGAATACACTCTTTAATTTATTTTTTTCGATTGAAATATTGTGATAGATAATTAGTTAGTTTAATAAATAATGGTTTGGTATATAAGTTAACAGAGTTGTAATTGAATCTTAAATGTTCGGACTTTTAATATTGTTCAAATAAGAAAACATTTAAGAAGTAAAATTTTAGTCAATTTTAAAATACTAAATACTAGGATCTTTTCGTTTTACAAATTAGTAGAGATCTATAATAATAAAATAACAACTAATTGAAAAAAATAGTAAATGACAATCTTATCTATTGTAGAATCTTTTAAAAAGGGACAAAAAGTTCAAGCAATATTTATAAGGACCTTCATGCTTATATCGATAAAAAAATAATTTATTAAATAAATAGGAGTAAAATATTATGCATATATTGAATGTTAGATCAGTTGATAAATCTAAAGAAATTACCAAAGATTTTTCCATCGGGAGATTGTATTACATCTTCAAACGAAATAAAATTATTTGAAAAAAAAAATAAAAAAGTGATTATTGCATTCCTGAACTATAATATTGTCATTGAACCCAATATCAGTTTCCTTATTTACTAATACAAAATTAGGATTAACACTATTAATTCGTCTGTTTATGATGTAACAAATCTTGTCTTGTTGTAATTTTTTTTTTCACTTTTCAATATATAATTATTGAAAAGTATAGCATGAACTTTTATGCACTGCAAAAATTAAACTTTAATGGTTAAAATTCATATATATAAAAATATAAAATATAATAAAAAAATAGATAAACACTCAAACATATATGTAAAAATATAAAATATAAATATAGAATATAATACGAAAAAGAATTATCATATCTTCATCAACTAATGTTATAATCATTCGTTTGCCTTTCTTAGTTCCTTTTTTATACTCTTTTACTAATTCAACTTCAATTATTAAGACTTTTATTATCCAAGAAGAATCACATTGCCTTAAGTTGTTAATTAGCATAATTTTGTTCACGAAATTCTTTTCAGATTTCATTGCAATATTATCTAACATAAATTGTGCACAAGAGTTAAAATTATAATAATTTATAATTTTATAAAAAAATTATTTTATGAGATAAAAAGTTTGCTTTACCTAAATAAATGAAACTTGTGAATATATGAGTAGATGAAGAATGTCAGTCATAAATAACACAAAATTTATATAATATATAAGACTCAATTAAAGAAGATAACATATTATCAAAACTAGACTCAACTAAAGAAGACAATTTAAGTTAAATTATTTTGAATACAAACAACTTCAGTTGGCAGATCTGAATGAATCTCCTTTTCATAGAGGTAAATCTTTGCCTGCTAGGCAAGAGGATAGCAATTACTATTGTGTTTTTTAAATTCACAACATAAAAAGATTTTCATAATATGATTAAAAAAAAGATAGATTAACACGAAAATATATAAAATTGGAGATTGAATCAAAAATATTAATGTAAAAGAGTTAATAAATTAAATTATATAATTATAAATTTAAAAAAAATTATAAATAAAAATATATTAGAATATTACTATTGAAAAGGAAAAAAACTTTATCACCTACCATCGAAAAAGGAAGGGAAAAAAATAAGTTTCCAAATGAATAAGGGGAAAAGTCTTTCGTGGAAGTAGTCTTTTTTAAAATTATTTTTTTATTATTATTTTTTAAAAATTTAAAAATAATAAAAATTTACATTATAAATAAAATTATGCAAAAAATATTAGAATGTTACTATTGAAAAGGAAAAAAACTTTACCACCTACAATCGAAAAAGGAAATAAAAATAATAAGTTTCCAAATGAATAAGGGGAAAAGCCTTTCGTGGAAGTAGTCTTTTTTTAAATTATTTTATTATTATTATTTTTTAAATATTTACACTATAAGTAAAGTTATGTCACAAGTAAAAAATCTAATATAATAAAATAAGGTTAAAAAAATCATCACTATCAAAAAGGAAAAAAACTCGGTGAATTTGTTTTTAAAAATTTACATCATAAATAGAGTTATGCCACAAATAGAAAATCTACTAAAATAAGGTAATGCAAATAACTAAAAATAATAATTGTATAAAAATAGTAAATGATAATTTTGTCTATTTCTATGTCTTTTAATAAAGGACAAAAAACTCAATCAACATTTATAAGGGCCTCCATACTTTTAATATAATATAGTTGTATGTTTACAATCAAAAAGTTAAAGTACATTGAGTGGCGTAACCAGAATTTATGGTCAGCAATGTCATTTTTTAAAATGAGAAATAAGCATAATTTTTAATTAGCAGTGTCATCTTTTAAAATGAGAAATAATTAAAAAAATCATAGAGCTTAAACTCACAACCTCAACTAATAATTTAAAATGATTAACAAATTGAGCTAACAACCATTTGCATTTAGAAGTGTCACTTTATCCGATATGTTCTCTATGTTATTTTACTTTTTAATTATACATATATATTTAGTAAAAAATTCGATGAAGTAATGTCCCGTGACACTCTTCGGGCCTTAGTAAATCATTCCCTAAATATATTATATTATTTACGTCCTTATAATATGTTAATAGGTGTATTCAGCGATGTAGTTCCTCCATTCTATTTTAATTGTTAGATATACTAAAAATAATTGTTTCAAAATTCAAGAGATAATTGACCATGTTTTTTTCAATTCTATCCTTAGTACTTAAAGTCATTCTAAAATGTGAAAAGAATTGTTTCTGAAAAATTAATAAGGTTATATTAGTGAAATTATCATTCCTATTAATTTTTTCTTAATGAATGTACAAATTTTATCCTAACAATTAAAATAGAACAGAGGGAGTACTTTTTAATTATCCTAATATGTTAATAGGTATAAACCTAAGAGAAGTCTTAAATACACTGATATTTAATGAATTATAGTTTTCCTCTTATTCTCTTTCAATTTTCTTGTTTACAAAAATTATAAAATTGTAAAAATTAATTGATTCTTATAAATATATTATATTAGGTGGATATTCGTTGGATAAACCAGCAATTAAATAAATTTACGATTGGATTAGCTTGCAATCAGATAAGCTCTTAGTGTGTATTTGTATTATAATGAATATCTAAGTTAGGCTTTATATTCCTCTGCAAATAGAGGAGTTTTTCATTCATTTTAATTCATCCCTTTAATCCTTCAAGAGAATCTCTCAACAGAAATAAGAATTATTCTTTCTCTGCATATTCTTGTTCTTCCTTTATTATTTCATAACACCTTATCAGCGCGAGTCTCTGCCTTGATCACTCACTTTGAAAGATCTGAGGTAAGAAAATTTAAAAAGATGTATTAGTTAACCACAAGAATGATATTCCTTTGGTGATATTGTTTCTCTACGACTCTACCGTCTCAAAATTTGAAGGTCAAGGTATTATTTTTCTCTTTCTTTTAATATGACTAATCTTACGAAACTTGATTTCATTGCCCTTCAAAGTTCGGGCTAGAACTACCTTTCATGGTGTTAGATGCTGAAATCCATATGGATGCAATGGGTCTTGACACCATTAAAAGTGAAAATAAAGCATCAAATCGAGATCGTGCTAAGGCTATGATATTCTTGCGTCATTATATTGACGAAATTCTAAAAATGATGAAAAATTAAGAGATCTCAATAAGTTATGTCGCATTGGAACAGATATCAAAATGATCGTCGATGATACCTTTGATATAATGTAACACTCAATATTATAAATATTGACAAGGATCTTGAATTAAAATCTGCTAAAAAGTGTGGACAGATAAATGATTGGCCAAATAAAAATATATAATTCAAGTATAATGCCATTGGGCATAAATGAATTCTTCTGGCATAAAGATTTTTCGCAAATCCTAATATTATTAATATGGAGAGATCCTCTTGTGGTGGATGCAATTATTTTGAGGTTGCTCACAAGTCTGACAATACATATAAACTTGATATGCGTATAATGAAATTATTTTCATGTCTAGATAGATCGTGAAAGATATATGAAAATCCTTGAAGGAATTAAAAAGTTTTAAAACGATTCTATTGCATATCTCAATAGCTGTGAGATCGCTTAACATAAATAAAGATCAATTTCGATCTCATGAAAATGATTAGAAAGTACAGTATTTTAGTGCAATTGGTGTACTTATATATCCTGTTATTACTATCAGTGAGATAATATTTTTATAATGTGCAGGAAAAATATAATTTCACTTTTATTAGTAGAGATTCAAGTGAATGGAAATACTGATATGAGTTTATTATTTCTAACTAATATTGTCAAATGATTGTTGGTTATGCGATGCAGGAAAGATATTTAATTTTATATGAAGATAATGCAGCATGCAAAGCAAAACTAAAGGGAAGATTCATAAAAGGAGATAGAACGAAACACATTTCGCCAAAACTTTTCTACACACATGAGTTCCAAAAGAATGGTGATATCAACGTTCAACAGATTCGTTCAAGTGACAATATGACTGATTTATTCACTAAATCTCTACCAACTTCAACTTTTGAGAAAATGATGCACAAGATTGGGATGCGAAGATTCAAGATTTTGGATTGATGTTCTCATCAAGGGAGTCAATATGCGTTGTATTCTTTTTCCCTTGCAAGATTTTATCTCACTGAGTTTTTCTCGTAAGGTTTTTAATAAGACAACTATCAATGCTATTACAAGATATGTGTATTCTTTTTCCTTCACTAGAATTTTTTCCTAAAGGGTTTTTTTCTAGTAAGGTTTTAACGAGACACATTATCTATTAATGAACATTCAAGGGGGAGTGTTATAAATATATTATATTAGGTGGATATTCGTTGGTAAGCCTGCAACTGGATAAACTTACGATTGGATTAGCTTGCAATCAGATAAACTCTTAATGTGTATTTGTATTATAGTGAATATCTAAGTTAGGCTTAATCTTCTCCTATAAATAGAGGAGTTTTCCATTCATTGTAATTCATCCCTTTAATCCTTCAAGAGAATCTCTCAAGAGAAATAAAAATTATTTTCTCTTTCTTTGCATATTCTTGTTCTTCCTTTATTATTTCATAACATTGTTTATAATACTATAATATGTGATAGACTTTTAAACCTAACAGAAGTTCTAAAATATTATTTAATTATTTTTGCAATAATAATTTAATAAAATAGTAAACGCTAATTTTACCTATTGCAAAATTTTTTTTAATACAAGATAAAAAATATAATTAATATTTTTAGGGCCTTTTACATTTTTAATACAGTATAGGAAATAGATAAATACATAAATATAGGACATTATATCACAAATGCTTAAAATCTAATCGTTATGTTTGGTCTTTTTTTTGTTCCTTTGTTTAGACTTTCTAGTAATTAAAATTTAAAATCATAAAGTTTTCTTTTTAAAATAAGTGGTCTTTTTATTTTGGACACACTCATTAAAAAAATTATTTAGTTTTAAGAAGTAAAATGTATTTTTATCCATTTACTTTTAATAAATATCTTAAAAAAATATAACTCTTTATTATTTGTTTATTATATAAAATTTTATCTATTTAAATAAAAATAAAATTAAATAAACATTATTATTATCTTTTTAATTATATAAAATACTATTTAATTTAAAATAAAATTAAAAAACTAAAATATTATTTGTTTTAAAAGAAAGGAAATATCTTGGCAAATGGTATAGACAATTCTGATGAAAGTCGCCATAATGGTTGAGGATATTATGGCAAGAGACTTAAATACGGCCTTGTCTTTTCAAGGAGGAGGTTGTTACCAAAATCGAGAATAATGACGTTTTTTCTGTTTATAGGAAGTTTGCTATAAAATTTACACATTGAAAATCCCTTAGTTTTTAACAGTTTCTTCTATTTAAAGAAAATAAAATACTTCCTTCATTTTATTTTAATTATTAAATATTAAAAATAATTATTTTAAAATATTTATTAATTTTAAAATTTAAAAGATAATTAATTATATTTTTTAATTATATTTTTATATTTAAAATTATTTTAAAATATCAAAAAAGTTATTATTATATATTTTTAAAATATTAATAATATTATATTAATTAAATTATTATTTTTATTAACTTTTTAAAAATACACAAATCTTATTCTATCAACTAACACAGAAAGAAATTTCACCTCTTTAGATTGTATAAACTAAAAACCACCAACATACAAAAGGTAACTGCTAAAAGACAAATATAAGCCATCTCTAATCAATCAACTCAAATATGCTTTTATACATACAATTAAATATTTCTAATCTCCTTAGTAACCCCGTTATCCAAAACAGCGATATTACTCTTTGACCCCTTATTTACCCGAAATTTCCTCAACCACCCGAGACTCCAATCCCCCAAATGCAAAACTATGTAAGTCCCAATTCCACCAATCAAACCATAAGCAATTGAATAAGTTAACGGCGTCAAAATCAACGTCACAAATGCCGGTATCGCTTGCCTCATGTCATCCCACTCCACTTCCACCACAGACTTCATCATCATCACCCCCACCAATATTAACGGCGGCCCAACGGCCCACGCCGGTATCGATGCTAGTAACGGCGTAAAGAAAAACGCCAGGAAGAAATACCCAGCCGCCGTTAACGCCGTCATCCCCGTTCTCCCACCTTCCTTTATACCCGTTGACGATTCGATAAACGCCGTTACTGGTGACGTCCCCAACAGTGATCCTATAACGATCGCTGACGCGTCTGACATGAAGGCGAAATATTGCCCCTCGAAATCGCCGTTTTCATCAGCGAAACCGGCGAAACGTGCCATTGAATACAGAGTTCCGGTTGTATCTAATATATCTACGTACAAGAAAGTTATCAAAGCTTCCCAGAAGTAACCTTTACCTATACTTTTGAAACTCAAAGCCCCTGCTGTGCTCTCGATTTTGTGAACGTCCACCACTTTTTTGAAATATTCGAACGCGGAATCCCCCGCCTGAGTGTTGGGGAAAGCGGTCACTTTGGTATTTCTGAACCAAGAAATCGCTGTGACGAAGATGATGCCATAAATCATTGCACCTTTGATGTTTTTAGACAAACAGTAAGAAATTATGACGAACCCAACTATACCGAGCCAAAGTGTGGGGCTCTCCATGCGATCATGCAAACATAGGATATCACCGGAAACGGTGCCCCCCGGGATGAGAGTAGTCATAGTGCCGTTTACGGCGGCCATTACCGGAGCTACTCCTGCCCGAGATGACCGTGGGCAGCCGGCAAGGGTGACCAGTGTTGATGGACTGAACCCGACGAGTCCGATACCTTGATTATTTTGTAGCCCAATGAAGGCGAGGAAAAGCCCAATACCGGCGGCAGACGAGATTCTGACTGGTTTTGGGATCAGCTTAGCTAGTTTGGTCCGCAAACCAATCGCCGAAATGAGTAAAAACAAGAGGCCTTCGATGAAAACTGCGGCTAATGCACTTTGATAAGAAACATTTCCAGAACCATGAAACCCAACAACCGTGTAGGCGAAGTAAGCATTGGTGCCCATTCCAGGAGCTAATGCCAACGGCAAATTGGCCAAAACACCCATAATTACACAGCCGATGAGAGAAGAAGCCACCGTTGCGACAATCAAATCTTTCCGGGTTTTCTCAAGGCAGGCAGCGTAACCCGGGTTCACTGGTTCAAATTTACAGGAAACGTCAGGAGTGATCAGACGGAGATTAGGATTGTTGGTGCAGTTTATCGGGGGGACAGTAGGGTCGGAGCATAACAGAATACAGTCGGAAACGGAACAAGTACCACCCGAGTCCGATAGAATAGAGGCGTTAACAGCTAAGATATACGCCATGGTAAGAAAGGTAGTGGTCCCAGCACGAAGCTCAGTGGTGAAGTTGGTATTACGTTCCTTGAGCTTGAAACGCTTGCCGACTCGGCTTTCTGCCACGTAATCATTGAGACGAGTCACCGGAGATTGTCTGGCCGGTGGTTGTGGAAACCCAGACTCCACGTCCATGGTGGGTCGTGAAGTTTGTGATATAAATGGAAGTGTGAAAAGAAAGGTGGAGTATGGGGCTTCAACTTTTCTCTGGATCAAAAAGGCTGGCCAATGCCCCTTTCCCTTTATATATATATGTGAATGAGGACGACACGTTTATATAATATTTTTAAATTCATTTTTAATAATTTAATTAATTAATGGGAATATTTTTTTTCCCCATTAAGTTTATTTAAGTTCTGATAGAATGGGGGGGTTTACAGTTTTGTCTTTTTGCAGGGAAGAGGGAACTAGGAGAAGTCCCAATCCCAGTCCCAGTTGGGAATAAGAGTTGGAGAGAGATTCGGCTGCAGATGGAAGAGGTGCAGGTGGGGTATCTTTGTTTTAGCGTAAAAGAATCTCAAAGCTTTTTTCTTTTTTCCTTTTTGGTCCAAAACCAGGAAATTGAAACAAAATGTCTCGAATTTACAGTTTTGACCCAAAGGAATCTGCAACACGCCAAAACCATTATGCTTCTTTTGGGTAAAAAAAAAAAAAAAGAGTGAAACCGTCTAGTATTAAATTTATAATTCAATTTGTTGTTTGAACTGATTGAATTTGCTCAGCCGTAACTACCTTAGCAAATGGGTTTCTATTGGCATTTTTTGAGGCAAAAATACGACAGGCATGACGTTGAAGATGAGAAGGCATACGTTTGTTCTCTTTTTGAGAAGATAGCAGAATCAACGACTTTGATTTCTCGTGAAAATTGCATAACAAATTCATCTTTTGTCACACACAAATTATTTATTATTCTTGTAATTCGACACTTTCTCAAATTTATCATATAATGAAAATTTAATGTATTGAACTATTTTTTCTTATTTTACTAAAGTTTACTTGCGACACCACTTAGTGAGGTAACAAAAATAAAAACTATAGAAAGATCAGTAAGATAGATCTAATGAACCGAAAATTAAAGTTGCGACCTGCCGGCTTTCGTCTAAAAATGGAAGACGCATTTTTATTTGAAGGTCTACATTTAAAAATCAATTTCATGTGAAACTAAAAGAATATGCATAGATGTATCTACATTAACTAGTCTTTTTGCATTTTTTTTTGGATAACATATAACTACAACTGACGAGAAGGAGGGATACATGTGTTCTCTTTGGACTTTGAATGAGATCAATCAACTTTCCTGTAGTTTAACATTAATTAAATTGTTAGCTGATGTGCTACGTTTAATCTCTCGGATTCATTCACATCTTTATTATTGTTTAGCCACAAAGATTTTCATTTATTATGTACAAATTCTTTCCATAATTGCATTATGCACATGCATTTGAATTTTTTTATCCTCTGGGATACTGTACGACTTTTGATCCAACTTATTCAAAAAGGTGAAAGAAGAGATGGATCCTTGTGTAAGGCGAGATAAACTAGAGACAAGGAAATATAAAACTGATTATTTGGCATCTTCTTCACAAGAATCTCTTTCTTTGTCTGTATTGCCTTTGTTTGAGGCAACTAAATAGACGCAATTCCCGCACGAGCCAGGTCAACAGCTGCAGCGGAAGTCGGAGGTAGCACATGTCAATTTCACTTTTAATAGTTATTGATTTATTATTATTTTTTGGGGTAATTTAATTTATACTTCCACGAATCCCCACGTAACTAGATTATATATCTCGACGTCAGTCAGGTAAATTATATCTTTTATTGATTGGTTGAATATGTGAAGTACGCAGAAGAGTTCTTTATACACCTACTAATTATTGATTGGCATTTTAGTACCTTTTACCAGGGAGCCTTTTGGAATTTAAAATTCAGCTATCGAAACTAGCTAGCTAGTACGTTTTTGTCCAAATATGTATGATACTAGCTCGCAATAGGACATAAAAGAATTTACGGAATAATTCGTTTTCCGCTATTTTAGTTCAACACTACTTTATTCATCCGTTGTATTAAATGCCAACTAATTATATACTAACATCTTATAATTTATATTGGTTATGGTGGTGTGTAAGTCTTGAATAATATATTTATATACTTTCACGTACATGTGAATCTTTAAAGATCCATTGATTTGTGTACGTCGTCCTAATAAGCATTAACTATTCAAAGAAGCAAATTAAACAAACAAGACATATACAGCTAATGCAATTTGCAAAAGCCGAACGTTGTATGGCTGACTTTTTGGTTCTAACTAGTTGGAAGAAATAGTATTACTGGCTCATTTGATAAATGATATGGGGGCTATATGATTTTCTGTTTCACACAAGGAGATGAAGACAATGCTGCGCTTTTATATATAAAAGAATAATATAATATGTACATACATTGTTAAGACAATGAAGTAGTAGTTAGTTAGGTACCAACGATTACTTTCAATTTGATGAACAGGATATATATAGTCAAAGGAAAAGGGCGGCCGATCTACCTTTGACGAATGGTGATACCAGATTTTCCACATGCATGTATTTTTTAAAATGGACTTCCCACGGATTTGATGATTTTTTAATATGTATATGCTGTAAGTTTAAGGCAAAACATGAAATTGAAAAACAAACAATAGCGGAAATAGTAATTTTTCTTTTTCTGAGAAAAAGAATGCTACCGCGTTATTAAGTCAGTGATAGACAGCTAAAGGGGGATTTGGGAGAAAGTCTACTCATAATTTAAAGTTGTAAACCAACGATGTCAAATATTATATTGCATATTTGGCTGAATGAACATTGATTATTGCATTTAGCTGGCTCCAGAAATCAACGCCAAGTTGAGACGCCGAGCCCTAATATGTATAATTATATTTCCATCGCACAGGTAACAAACATGAACTACAATGGCATCAATCTTTTATCATTTACAAGAACTTATACCTTTTATACACTTTAATTTATGATTTGTATTTGACAAACACCCGTATTTTTTAACACATATATGATCAAGTTAACATCGACGAAAGTAATTAAGCTTGAGACTGTGAGGTTATATTTAGGGCCTAGAGGCCAAATGTGTATAAATATTAAGTTAAAGTATAAGGAGGAATGTTTGGTAAACAAAATAAAATAACTGAGGTGCTTGCTTGACTTATTTAAGCTAATAGGTGACAAGTAGGTGCATCACTTACTTAAGCTAAAAAAACAAAGTTAAAAGGGTCAAGCAGGTGCATCACCTACGTAGATTAAGTAATCTAATGCTGGCCCAAATAAAACTTAAAATTGGTCTGACAAAATAACACCAAGTCTGACTAAGAAATCCAAATAAATTAAATTAAAGCCGAGTAAGTGCATCACCTACATAAACTTTTGACGTACTTAAAAGGGCCAACTACATGCATAACCTACGTAATCAATTTGTGGCACAAAAGTAAAAACAAACACAGCCACATACTTGACCCAGTTTGACCTATTTTAGGATCCAAAAAGGTCAAGAAGGGACCCTTAAAAAGGGTTAAGTTGATCCATTTTTCTCATTGCCTACACTTAGAAATATTATATGTTTTCTCCTCTCACCCTTGCTTGCAAGACAACTGCCCCAAAATTTCAAAATCGCATTTCGTGATCTTCTTAAAAAATATATAAATTTTAATTTTTTATAATTAATTATATTAAAATTTTTATTAGTTTAAAAAATATTTATTAATTTTATGTTATAATATTAGTTAAAAATATATGTTTATCAATTAATATGTTTTCAAGAGATAATATATATTTTAAATATTTAATTTAATGTTATATATAAAGGTAGATATTTGTCAATATTAATTTTTAATTTTAATCCTTAACTTTATTTTCAAAATTAATCTAATTATGTAATTATACTTGTGTAATCTAATAGTATATTTATAATTACATTATAATTATATTGTGGCAACAAACAAGTCATCATAATTATTATATTATGTAATTACTATATTGTGTAATTACTATCCTAGTAACACGAATTTTAATTACACAGTGAGAGATAAACAAGTATTATACCGTGTAATTACTAGGATGTATAATTGAAATTGGTGTAATTACTATGGTGATAATTACACAGTCTGTTAACTATGACGACCTGCTTATTTGTCACAACGTAATTACAATATAATTACAAGCGTACTTTTTGATTGCATAAGTATAATTATACAATTAAATTGATTTTTTAAAATAAAAGTTAATATTTGATTTGCCCTTATAAATGATACTAAATTAGGTATTTAAAATACATATTGTTTCTTGAAAATGTATTAATTAATAAACATATATTCGTAAATTGTAACTAATATTATAAACATAATTGATATATATATTTTTTTTAAATTAATAATTTCTAATTTAATTAATTATAAAAATAAAAGTACACATTTTGTAAGAACATCATGTATTGCATGTTTGACAAGAATATTAATATTTTAAAATAATGAGATAAAATTATTTAAATATTTGACAGAAAATAATCTATTAATTCTAATTGAAAAATGAATATGACATGCAATATGACATACAAATCAATACTACTAAGCAAAAAATTAGAATAAAAAATATAACATAAATTTAATTTTTTTTAAAAAAATAAAGTTAACATAATAGTCTTATGTCGAATTTCAACTAACATAAAATATGTTTCAATAGAACTTAATTAAATATAATTCAAAAGAAAAGAAAATCTAAGTCTGTAACTTCATTCAACAATTAAATTCTACTTTAATTCAAAAACAAGAATAGTAACGTAGTTATGCTAAAGGAAAAAAATTAAAAAACATTAAAAATATACGAGCAATTGCACGGAATAATAAAAAGTAGTGTTTGAAAACCAAGAAATAAATATATAAAATAAAAAATCTATTTTTAAAGTTTTTAAATAGTAAAAAAAAACTAATAGAAATAAAAATTAATTTAAAATAGAGAATATTGATTGATTTTCTGAGAGCGAAGTGTTGACTTATTGCTTGTGTTCTTGGTTCTTGAAGATTGATTATTGATTACTTTTGATAATACAATTTCGGGTTCTTTTATTCTTCCATTGTAAGTTTATTCTCATGAATTCTTCTACAAAATTTATAGCTAATTCTCATAGTTAATGTTGTGGGAACCATGACGGAATAACGAACGTAAGTAACGATATTAGTAATTTTTAAACGGTGAATATGAATGTATTGTTCTTCTCTTTTTAATTTGCATTTGATGATTGCAAACGTTAAAACTCGCATGAATCCTTGACTTACTTGATTAAAGAAGTTTAGGTTAGGAAAAGAGAATAATAATGGAGATCTGAGACTACTAACCTCATCTAATGACTTGAACTCTAACGAGGATGGTCAATCTAATACAAATGATAAGGGCAAAAATATAAACACCTAAAGCCCGAGAGGATATAGAGTGATATTCATCTATGTAGGCAGAGAGACATTCGATGAACATAATCATCAGTTTTGCATGAAAATCACTGGAATAGATCACTAGTACAATTAACCTACTAAGTTATAAAATCACGGGGAACACTGACATGACCCAAATAGGCGAGTGGTATGGGCAACTATATCAACTTTAGCTCGATAGGAGAACCTCTTTTTAACCCCACACGTAAAACAAATTAAATCTTCCTTAGCTCTTACAATACAAAATATTTCTGAAAATATGATAAAACTTTCCTTTCGAACCATGACACCCCAAAATCTAGTCTAGATAGGTATAAGAGCCTTAACAGAATACATGACAAAATAAAACGACACAGCTTCATCCGCGGAGAAGAATATAGAAGTTGATACTGAGTACTCCATGTCAATCATGAAACTTCAAACCTGCCACAACCTACACCAAAAAGGTATAACAAGGAAGTATCAGTACACCACATGTAACGGTATGCATCGTTGAACGACTAAGATTAATTCACATAGCTACATATAATTTAATATGCAATCGACTTAATAAATGTAACAACTACTCCAACTTATATTATAACCCAACAAGTTTCCTAACCACTTTATTAATTCTTATAACTCATAAATGTTCATGCATCTACTCTACCACCTTAGCCCTTGTTTCAAGTCTTAATCTGATACTCTCACCTCGCTGCAGCGGGTACTTTGACCGCTATAGCAGTCTCGCAACAACGGTAATTTGCCCGCTGCAGTGCCACCCTAGTTGGGAGTGACCCGATTTCACTGATCCAGTTCTCTTTTATTCTGTCATATAAAAATTATAGCACGTCTACCTCATTTATTTTTCACTATTATTAATCAAGCCCTGTTTTTCATTAATCAATTTCCTATTATTTGGCCTATAAGATTATCCCACCCTCTTTAATTCTGTTTTTACCCTTTTGTCTATATGATAATAATAAGGTTAATTCATCGATGTTCTAGTAATTCACCACCATTGATAATTCAGCTATGTTACCTCCTATGAGCTACCAAGACCACATTGATCAAACGTTTAATCAAAATACAAATTAAATAGCTCAAGCACACACAAGGAAAGCATCAAACCATACTATTGGAGTTAAGTCCTCCACAATTAAAGTACATGTCTTTCTCGAATTTCACACCGCATCGCTACACCATAATCATGTCGTGTAGTACCTTACCTGTACCATGTCATAATATTTACATACCAACTGTGTCTCTCATATTATACCTGAATTATCTTGATATATTTGTATCACACTAGTATACTTGTACATCTTTGTCGCTGCAACTGTATGTATGTCATGCCATACCTGCACATTCTCTATTTCACAATTATATCATCGGTGATATGCTGGAAACACGCCTCCATCAAATCATCGTACACATGCGTCAGAGGGTCTTATGTTTTCCCTTCTAATCATGACCTACAAGGGTCTCTAGAAGTTCATGTATTGTATACCCAGCCGTATGAACCCTTCATCATACTTGTCTGCGTACTCATGTCCGTACACCCAGCCATATGAATATTTAGTCGTACTTGTTTGTGTACTCACTCATACTGCTCGCCCGGATGCTCACCTCGGGCGCAAGCCACTTAAATCTCAGTATTCACTCACTGGATTGACCATACCAACTTTCTCATCCGGCTTCTTACCTCGGCCATGAGCCTTCCCTTTCCACATGTAGAATGATTCATTTTTTTCTTTCACATATCACTTCATTTACTCACTCATTTATCACGGGTTCCACCTGTCATTTTAAAAATAGTATATCACAATTCAATTTATCAACAAGATCACATATTCAGTGAAGAATTATGTATTACAAGTTATAATACAATCATTACCTGAGGCCATTTCAAAATCAGTCAGTTAATACATTATTTATACCCAAAAGTCTGCAGGCGGTTCCAAGGCCACTGCAGCAGTACTGTTTTGACAGTACTCCAACCAGTCGTCCACAAAGATTCCCCACGAATTGTCTCTTTGCAATTCTGCTTACCGGTTATGCACATACTCTGTTACTCAATTTCTATCATCAATTTACCCCTCCTCAAGTAACAATAATTCATTCAATACAAATCATGAATCATATCACGTACACATATCAAAATTAAACTCATTAATCCATTGATTTCTATGAGCACATGACTATCCTATATCCTTGCCATGACCATACAACATTCTCTCATTCGGGACACATATTGGGGTAGCTCCTTACGATTCACTCACAAAGACAGGAATCTAGCAGTCTAATTTCAGGACTCTTCATATCCATGAACGTCATATTATGGTGTTTTAGTCACCTCTCCCTTATTTATTTCCAATTGCATTCGTCTAATAAATACCTATTGATTCTACTCTACCTAATAGTAATTAACATGGAATTTTTTCCTACTCGTCAATAGCACATCAATCATATGCACATATACAATTTGCTAATCAAAGTCTAGCATGTAAGAAAGCCATAACCTACCTGGGCGCCAAGCTATTGTCGAGAAGTTTCTAGCTGTGTGCTTGCCTCAAGTTTCAAGTTCTTATGAAAAATCATTACTACAGAGGGAGAAGTCTTTCCTTCTCTAGCCTCCTTGTTTTGAAATCCTAATTTTTGTTTTTTGGCCTTTTTATCTAACACCCTTTATGAAAAATAGATTTTTAAATTCTAACCTGGGAAGGATTATGGAGTTCTGGTCCTTGTCGCTTGATGCAGCGGCGCTGCTACAGTGAAAATAGTTGTTGCAGTCGCCCTACACCTGGCCCACCTGATTTTAACTTAGCCCATTCAAAATTGTTCACTGCTGCAGCAAAAATAGCTTGACGCAATGGCCCTGCGCCTGGGCCCACCAGATTTTAACTTAGCCTATACGAAATTTTTCATCTCATAATATTTTAATTCCGAGCACTTTGTTTCGACTTGTAAAAATTTTAAGTTTACCCATGTTTGGGTCATCTGGGTGTTATAACAATCGTATGGATCATTACATCATATACCAATTAAAAATTCGTTCATTCCTGAACGACCCTACAATATAGGCGAGGCTTTTCTAATTACCCCCTTGTTGACCCTACTACCGGTCATGGTTGCATTGCTTTTAACTAGCACCGTGGTCTTACCGAAATTTGTTTTCTTGGTCCTTGGACTGATCCTCACAGAACTCATTTACTACACCTTACTCTTAAATTCATTTAATATGTCCCAACTAACATCTCAAACAATCAAGAATCTTTACTTGCTCCAATTGAAATCTAAGCATCAAATTACAAATTTGTCCTTCTACAGCTTTCGAATGATCCAAATTTGTTTGAATATGTAACCTCCATGAAAGTGTGAATTTAGTGACTCCTATATTGCTATATTTATTTTTGGCTCACAAATTTGGATCAACAAGTCATCCCGAGCTTTGGTGCCGAATCTAAACTTCTCTTTCAGGTTATGCGCACCCCCAATGAAACAAAAAAAATCTCATGAAACACCTCTTTTAATCCCAATTTTCCTTTATATTGTTGTTGGAAGGAATCTCTGCGCTCCGCCTCCTTTATTTGTTGGCTTGTTGTGGCTTGATCGGACTAGCCCTGGGTTCTTCCGAACCTCTTTCTTTTGGGACTTACGGTATTTACCCATGGATCATGCGTTCATAGGTGCCACCAATTCCTATAAAACTTCCTTTTAAGGGGGATTTAAAACATGGGGGACCTTAAGAGGAAATTTAAACCGTCATTGGTTTACAGTTTTTCTACTGCGGTGATCCGTATTCTGTCATTGGGGTTCTGCCACAGCTGGAACTGTCTGCTGCAGCAAAAATGAGTCAGTTTTAAGAGCCAAAACTGATGGTTTTGGTTCATTTTCAATCTTTCGCACTCAAAATTCTTAGAAAATCCCCTCAACTCCTAGCGATTCTCTCAACTTTTCTCAAGTATTCCGTGTTCTCCTTGCCTTGTAGTATTTGCTTATGTTTGTGGTTGCTAAATCCATGCTTGTATGCTTAATTAGAGGTTGTTTTTAGGGTGGGTAGGATCAAATCTTCTTTCACAAAGAGGGGTGAGTTTAGGAAGCAAGCAACTAGTTCTTATGTTCTTATGTCCTTTGGATTGTTCTCTGCGTACTTTAGGCTATTTTCATGGGGGTCTCATGCTAGAATGGTGGGATTTGGGTAGGGTGGCAGTTTAACTCCTTTGAGCTTTTCGGGCTTGAGTACGACCATTATCGGGGTGGAAAATTGTTGGTAGGGCATAGGTAAGTCTAGTCATTGTCCGATCAGTAGTTTATTTGAAAGAAAACGGAGGTTGAAATTTCAACCTTCATTGTTGGTGGTCGAAGGTCTGCTGGGGATTATGATGCCTGCTACAGCAGAACTTTGATTGCTGCAGCAAAACCATCATAGCAATCTATTATGCTATTACAGACCAGCTGCAACGGACACTCAGCCACTACAGTGGTCCGCTCAGACAGTGGACCCTTCCCAATTTCTGTCTTTATTTTTTCCAATCTTTCCTTCTCTTGTTGCCCAATTCACTTCCCAATGCTTCTTATTAATTACAGGTTCAACAATATGTTTGTTTTCAGTGGAAGCCTCTACACCGATGACTATATCCGATTCGTGAACAACCAGTGTCAGTTTTGACACAATGAGTAGGTTGCGGAGGAGTTGATCCATGAGAGGGAATTCATTATGCAGGACGTGGCAAGAAGGTGCCTGAGTTTTATGCCCGCCTTCAAGAGCTTGATTGGGTTCCACTGGTGAAGGATTCTTGTAACGTTAACAAGGCTTGGGTAAGGGAGTTTCATGCTAACCTCCCTACTGTGGCCTGCAACCGCAGGGAGCCAGTTGCCTATGTTAGGGGGAGGCAGACTCTCTTGACTCCAGCTGCTATCAACGAGGCTTTGGGTCTACCAAACCCATTAGAGGATGAGCTAAAGACACGAGATGTGGATGGAAATGGGTAGTGGCTGGTGGACACCTTGGTGGTGGAGGAACAAAGGGCCTCGACTAGTTGGGGCATCACTAGAACGGGCATTCAGGGAACCCATTTTACTGTGGAGGCCAGGAGGTGGCTAAACTTGATCTCCTAGAGGATCCGCCTATCCTCCAATATCACTGATGTGACTTATGCCCGAGCATGAGTGGTGGCTTGTATTTTAAGTGGGTTAAGGATGAATGTGGGTGTCACGATCCGAACATAGCCTCAGATCGAGACACAGGATAAGGAACCGTGAGAGACTCCAAGTCGACCCATGGAATGAACATTCATCTAATTCAATCAAAGAAGACGGAATAATTAACATAATAACATAGCGGAAGTTTAGTATATCATAACATCGAAAGCTAAATCCTCATAATACATGATGAGTTGAATACTACATACTGTCTGAAAGCCTCTACATAACTGATGGATTGATGGACAACACCCCTAACTAACCCGACAAGTTTGAAAACTGAAAAAACATTAATATCCGAAAGCAAATGGTCCTTGGGAGATGAGGACTTAAAACTAAGCTGGATTCTAACTCCAGAACTGGCTAGTGACAAGGCTTAGTCTGAAGATCGGATCCTGTATCATGAAATGATACAACATAGAATATGTGGTCAGCACGTAGAACGTACCGAGTATGCAAGGTAAGTAAAACCGCTTAAATAAGTGAAATCATTTTAAACATGCATAATATAAAACATGATCAAAACTAGAATCTGAGAGTAGGTCTTGCATGCTATTTTCTGAAATCATGATCTCAACATAACATAACATCATAACTGAATCGATTGACCCAAAGCTGAAATCTGATAATTATAAGTAAAACTGAACATTAGGTCAAACCTGCTTTAGAACATATATATATATATATATATATATATATATATATATATATATATATATATATATATATATATATATATATATATCATGAGTGACAAACATGCATAGCTGAAATCATGAGGAACAATGGGAGACTCGTCATATAACCAACATACCACGATAGAGCTTACATAGTCCCAACTATCACACTCAAGTGGGTAGAGCCATCCAAAGCTTTGCCAAGGCTAAGGACGATACCATGATATCGATATCAAGCTCGTGGCCCAATCGGGACAGGGGATAGCTCATATAGGAGGTCTCAATATTATCTGATCATACCTACGTTGGTGCATAGTTCTGAGGCATAGGGTTGACTGACCCTTAGCCTACTCGGTGCTAGACACTACTCCCAAAAACATGCATATGCTCTCCATTATTTTTCAATGAAACTGACCATCGTCTATAGACGAAGATGAATAATCATGAATACATATAAATCGAAATTATACATGAGGAACCTTGGCTCAAACTATACCACAAGCTGAACATAATTGGGAGTCTTGACTCCAAAACCATGTGGTAAGCTAATTAACTTGAAATCATAATCATACTTGAATATATGGGCTTGCCCAATATTTAAACATGCTTGAAAATACTCAATTCACTTGAAAACATGATTATAAACATGGGTAACTTGAAAACATGCTTTTCATCAATCATATCTCATCATACTTGAACATTCATCATAAATCTCAACTTTCCTGAACTTCTCATAAGTGGGCATTTTGATTTAATAAGCTTAAAACATAATTTTTAATTGAAAACAATGTAAAATTTGCCCATAAATCATAGTTCAAAAGTAGAACATATTTAAATCATACCCATATAGAGAATTAGGAAGTTCATGCATTGGGTTAATACCCCATAAAATCAACGTAGGAATTTTCATGATTTAGAGAGAGATTGGGCATAGGTGTAAATGAATTCACCCATTCATAACTCTACATGCTTGAGGAACAACTGATTTAACCACTCCTTGATTGCCCAATGATGAATTGAAGAAAACTTGAAGAAAAGTGAGCTTGATCACCTCTCTAACTCTCTAAATTTGCATGCATGAGTAAGAATGACCTAAAATGAACTTACCCCTCTTAAAACTCATCATTCATAGCTTAAAACGACGTAATTTAGGCCTTAGGATCATAGGAATTATGAAAAATTCCTTACTAAATTCGCAGAAAATAACTGACTTCCAGTCCCCAAGAGGGACTGAATGAATTGTTACCCAAGACTACAACTCATGGCATCAATCGTCGAGTGCATTGTCCAATAATTCATTTGGGCTTGCCACGGGGGACCCTACAGATTGTTACTGGTGACCACCCAAGACTACAACTCATGGCATCAATCGTCGAGTGCATTGTCCAATAATTCATTTGGGCTTGCCACGGGGGACCCTACAGATTGTTACTGGTGACCACGACTCGTGGTCACCACTCGTTACCTTCACTGCCCAAAATCTCACATCATCATCAACTGGATGACAACGACTCATCCCACGAATTGTGGTGTTTGACAACAACTCATGGTGACCAACCGTAGGGTACACTGCCAACTTTTTCTTCACCTTCTCTAACCTTTGTCCACAGCTGACTCAACGAGTCGTGGGGTCTGATCACGACTCGTGGTCAGGTCCATGGGGACTTTAACACCCAAAATTCCAACTCAAACCCTGTACCTCACCACGAGTCTCCTCATGACTCGTGGTCTACCCCACGGATCACGAAACGACTCGTTCTGTGACTTGGTGCTAGATTTATAGTTTTCTCTGTTTCAACTCCTGAGTCTGATATTTGTACTTTCAGGGTATAACAATGGGCTCACAGAATTTGGAGGAGTAGAGGTACTTCTCAGCCAAGGCCATCACTGGCCTGCCTTTCCCCTCTCTCATCACTCTGCCTTTTAAGCAGGCCGGGGTTCACCAGGAAGCCAGGGACTTCATTGTGGGTTGTGACATGTCGTTCAATCCTCTGAGGGTGAAGGAAGATCCGGGGAGGGGCCGAATTGGGACTGTTGGAGCGGATAGAGATGGAGATGGCTACCATGTGCAAGCTACTGGGAGGGTTGCTCAGACCTCCCTCCAACAGTGTACCCTCCAGTATAGTAGTTTCTGATCTAGGGGAGATGCCTAAGGCGATTGCCGCCCTAGCCCAATCCCATGTGGAGCTCCGGAGGACCCGTAGAAGGAAAAGAAGAAGTGGAGCTCTCGTGACAAGCTGCTGATTCGCGTGTGGAAGAGGGTCAAGGCGATCGTCAAGCACCTCTTTTCCAGTACTAGGGCACCCCAAGCGACCAGGCGGGACCTCCCAGAGTTCTCCTTTCTTAGCGGGTTTGAGGAAGGGGTAGCCAGTGATGCTAGGAGTGGCAATGATAAGGCCTCTAGTTAAACAGAACAATAGTCTCTCCCCCTTGTTATTGCTTTATGACTGTTTTTGGGTAGCCCCGTTTGGGGATTATAAGACAATACTATTTCCTTTCTTGTTTCTTGAATGTTGGTACTTGTTTCCCTATGGTGTATGGAGACCCGTTTGGCATTTGTTGGCCGTGTTTGGTCCCTTTTTATACCACATTGTTGTTTTCCTATATTTGTCTCACTTTTCTGTTTTAAATCCATTATATCTGTTGTTGCCTTCAAAATAGGGGATTTTTGAAATTATGAAATCTGGTATTCTACCTGGCCACGTTCGCTGCAGTGATTAAATAAATTAAACATCAAATTAAATTGATTAAATAAATTAATTTTTATTTGATTTGGATTTAAATTTAAAAAAGTTAATAATATTTGATTTATGTTATTTAATAAAATCAAACCAAAGAAAATACCAGATCGATAATACACACACACACTTTTTCATAAAAATTTTATTTATGAAAACATACATTATTACCTCCCTGGAGTAAGATTTTTGTCTCAAGGAGACATTTGAATTGTGCGGGATTCGATTACCCCTTTGAATAACTTTAAATTGATATTATTAAATGCTTTTTTGGTCACTTGATATATATAATTTTTTTTTATATAAAATATATTTTCCTATTATTCTTCTCATTTTAATTATTTTTTCATATTCTCTTTTTCTTTTCTTTCTTCTCCATGAATCTGTTGGCAATGCCATCAATTTGTCATCTCCACCCTTCATCCTCACTTTCAATGCCACTATTTCTTTTGAAACTCTATCCACCTTTATTATTATTGCTTTAATTTTCTTTAAGTCCAAAATTTTATCTAAAATACTTTTGTATATTTTGAATAATTTTATAAAACTCATTAAATTTTAAGATAAATTAAAGGCGTCAATTAATTTTTATTATCAGTAACTTAACAAAATTTTAAAAGTAGTAAGAAAAAAGGTTTAAAACACTTTTAGTGCAGTAGTTAATGAGAGGGAGACAGGTTAGCTACTTTAAAAGGAGGAAAGAAGGGAAGAAAGAATATGTGGGAAGGGGTTAGTGAAGAAGAATGTGGAGGTGGGGTGGGAGTAGGATGTGGAATAAGAAAATTATTCATAGTGAACATCAAAAAGTAAGTAAGAGAAGAACAAGTCAAAAAATAAGAACGAGAAGAAAAAGAAAGATATTTTAAATTAGATTGACATGTGTCGAGTTAGGATTGATGCGTGATTAATATAATTTTTTAAAAATTGAAATTGGTTCAAAAAAAGATATAATAAATACCCGTCCAAAATTGTTTAAGGTATAATAGGACTCCCGTAAAGTCCAATTGTCTTCTTGAAACAAAAATCTTACATTATGGAGGTAGTGATGTATTCTTTTTTTAATTTATCTCCAACGGGCTAATGAACTTTCCACCTAGCTCATTTCTTAAAAGAAAGTTATTAATCCAAACCATTTATTTAAAGGAATAATTAAAGATTTTTCTATATGTTTTTTGAGGGGAAGTTTCACAACTACTAGTAAATAAGTAAGAAATTTCATAATCTACAACTATTAACTAAATTACATAATCTATAATATATACTCTACATATACAAATTATATGTTGTTGGTGAATCTACCGTAAATTGCAGTTGAAAATAAAATGAATAAAAATGAATTAAATATTCAGGCTGATGCGCGGATATCTCGTTCTTTTTAAGGAGATTCAAGCCCACCACCGTAAAATCTTCACCGATCCAGTAGTAATACTCTTAACTTGTCCCTCCAGAAGAAAGCAACCCAATAATGTTGTATGGCTCAAATAACTCCAATTAGTTGAACAGTCTAAAACTCGTCAAAATAACATTTTCTTAACATAAAAATTATTCCTTTTTTGTATAGTAAATTGGTTGAAGACTTAGAATATTTTCTTTGTCTCAACTCTCTCTTTCACTACGCTAACCTTAAAATACACTATAATATTTTTCACACTTTTCATCTTGCTCTTCTCTTTACATCTATCAACACAAGGAAGAAACATCCTGTACATAGGTGTAAGATTTCTTCCATATGTAAATGTCAAGAATGTGGATAGTTATAATATAGGTTAATTATGGGAGAATTATGCCTTAAAGGTTACACAAGTTACAAAGCATAATGAGGGAATAATGACATAGTGTTTATAGAAAAAATAATGGCCACATATATCATAATGAACGTGACAAATAAAACATTACTAAAATAATATAATGTAATATTTTATAATATTAAAATATCCATAAATTTCAACATATATGATTTTATATCATTAATGAAAAATATTATAATGAATAAAAAACTAAAAATAAGGAGTTTTTATATTAGTGATAACAAAATTAAATACATATCACAAATATTCATTATTTTTCTAAAAGAATTTGACGTACTCAACTAACATTCTAATCCATAAACAAGTATAATATAACTTATATGGTATATAATATATAATTTTTGGAACAAATATTTATGTACTTATATATTACATATATTGCACTATTATATAATATTATATATATATATATATATAATATTATTCGTTATATATTAAATATTATATATTATATCTAATATTATTCTTATATATATTGTACAATAAGTATTATCTGTTATTTATATATTTTTATATGTGAGCATACATCATTGTATACATATATTAGGTATACTAAAGAAGAAAATGCATAATCATATATTATTTATATATTGTATTACTATATATCAAATTTAAATTTAAATTTAGTTAATTTTTTTATTTCAAGAGAGGGGGGGGGGGGGGGGGAGGGGAGAGGGAGGGAGAGGAAGAGAGAGAGATTGAAGAATAAATATATGAAACCAAGTTTTGCCAAACTTCTCAAATCAACTTATTTTGAGAAGTGTTTTTTTTAAAAGTGCTTATCAAAAAAGTACTTTTGGTAAGAAACAGTTTGTATTTGACCAATAAATTTAAAAATCAATTTTGAGCAACAATTCGTGTTTGACCAAGCTTTTGCAAAGTGCTTCTTATATACTTTTCACAAAAATACTTTTCAAATAAGTGCTTTTAGAAAGAAACTACTTTTTTTGGCTTCTCAAAAACAGCTTTTGCTACTCACTAAAAACACTTATTTCCTCTCAAAAGCTTGGCTAAACACATCATTTTTTAAAAAGAAGTGTTTTTAGGAAAAATAAGCACTTTTGGCCTTCCAGAAGCTTGGCCAAATAGACTATGAGTATCAGTTATTAATTAACATTCCTATTTTAGTGGGACTCCATAATTAATTATATAATTTTCTTAAAGTAGTTGTAACTTTTTAAAATATCTTTTAAAAAATTGTATTCCGAAACTCTTTTTATTTGTATTTCATATCAATGTTTGATTAAAACTTATAAATTTTAAGATATTTTTTCCGCAATATAAGAAAAGTATAGCCACTATAATAAAAGATTAATAACAAATCGTAAATTGAAAAGAGTAAAAATTTCTTTTCTAATTATAAAAAATAAAATAAAAGAGAAAAATACTATTAGATTTCTTAAAAATTGAATCAATCAGTACCAAATCAACAACAATCAAATCGATGATTATAAATTATATTAATTTAATTTAATTTTATTTAATTTTAATAATTAAAAAGCTAATTAAATTAATTTACTTTTAATTTAACTAAAAATCAATTCAAATCGAATCGAACACCCCTAATATTAGTATATAATATATAGCTCCTAGTTAGACTTTTGAGTTAGTGTGTCACAATCATTTTTAAGTTAGAGGGTACTTTCCCTTTCATTTGGCCAATAATGCATTTATAGAGATAGAGTGAAGCACCAGAACTCAGTTGAAATCAATTAAGCTACGCAATATTAGCGTAACTTGAGAGAGTTTCTTTCTTTCTTTTTTTCCCGCAATATCATAAAATGGCTCAGTGGAATCATTTTAAATGAAAAATATCTGTGTTGGCTTTTTATCTCCTTTGCTTGTTGAAGAGGACAGCTGAAAACACCATATCCATATATGTGTTTATAATTAAAAACTTGCCCAATCTTCACTTATCACATTCCATTCCCCACTCTCTGCAAAAATTACAACAAAAAGAAAACGTTATTCTTATTAAGAATAGACAAGTAACTAACAACGTTATATATTAGTTTTATATTCTTTTTCTTTTGATTGATGCATGTGATTCATCAAATCAAATCACACGGAATTAATTAGCTAGTGCTACTAATCACATATATAGAATTCGTAATATCTTTACACACTTTGTGTGGAGACAAATGTATCTAGAGTAGACGTATAACAAGGAGATGTTTCGATGAAGGAATTAATTGGATTCTTACATCACTTGGGCTAATTCCATGTAAGTGCGGAAACAAGAGATGTTTCCGCTTCTCATTTCACTTTCAAAGAAAACATGTACTAGCCAGTTCGATAAAACTTTTAAAATTAACTTATTTTTTTTAAAAGTGCTTATTAAAAAAGTATTTTTGGTAAGAATCAGTTTGTGTTTAATCAATAAATTTTAACAACACTTTTGAGCAACAATTAGTGTGTGACTAAACTTTTTAAAAGTGCTTCTAAGTGTTTTTTTTCTCAAAAGTGCTTTTCAAATAAATGCTTTTGGAGAGAAACTATTTTTCTAATTTCGAAAAGACAGCCTGCTATTTTCTGAAAACACTTATTTTCTTCCAAAAATTTATCCAAAACATTTTTTAGAAAAAATAAACATTGTTGGACTTTTAAAAACTCGTCGAAGCAGGTGGAGACCTTTTTTTAAAATGTACCATCGTGACCCAAAGAAGATAGAATATATATATAATTAACAATTTCTCTTTTTTGTTTTCCTGGAAAAAGAATGTGGCCGACATGGGTGTCCATAAGAGTGGGATAATCATAACAAAGATACAATGGGACCATTCGTTTTGTTCACTTGGTCTCTTGTTAATAATTTTGTTAATTGCTTTTAATTAAGAGAGAACCTATCCCAGATTTTGACATATTTGAGTATTAATTATCCCACATCCTTCACCTCCAGTGCCTTACATCAGGCTTATTTCCCATCGACCCTTTTGTCTACAAGTATACATTCATATACGCGCCAATATGATATTAATGTAATATCGGGTTTTCAGAGGGGCAATATGATATTTGTGTTAGGATTAAAGTGATAGGTGAAATAAAATGAAGGGAAGTGAAATTTGAAGAGTTATTTTTTATAAGTGAATTTTGTCCCTCATTAGTAGGGAAGAGGAAAATTTTTATGCTTACATCGAGAAGCATATCTTTTAGCTCATAAAGAGTGGATAAGAGGTTCTCCCGTCATGCGGCTATTGTCGCTTGGCTTGGCCTCATGCTTGGCTTTGAATTTGGATTCAGTCAAGTGATTTGTTGATATATTTTTTGAATCAATTTTTATTCTTTAATTTTTTTCCTTTTACGAATTTAAAATAATTCGTGACCAGACACCTTTCTTCTCGAATAGGTACCTTTGATGTCAATAAAAACTCAACGGCTTTGTCTCATTTTAGATACACAGATACATAGACGAAACAAATATTATTTTCATCTTCTACCCATCAATTTTTCATTCGTTTACAAAACAAAGTAAGTGTCGTGTGATCTACTTCGTTTGTTGAGTTCGCTGAAATTCTGCATTTTTATTATCGGTATTATAGAACAATATCTGTTTTATTCTGAGAGAAACTAATTCATAAACTTAAGCAGTTATCAGGGATAAATTCCTTAAGGAAACAATAATTTTCTGTTAGGCTCCTAACTATACTTTCTAGTACTTTACTGTTTGTTGCATATTGTCTTGAATACAAGAATAATAATTTGCGCTATTAATTAAGATGTCAATATAGTACCAACAATATATTATTTTGTTAGATAAAATAAAAACCAGTTTAATTACGTAGAAAATTGGAAGAGAGATGCTTTTCTAGTCCTTTACTAATCACTTGTTTTTAGTTTTATGTTCTTTTTTTAAAAATACGAAATTTGAAAAAATATAATCATACTCTTCTATTTAAGTTGTAAGTGAGAAAAAAAATCTCAATTTCTCGAGAATTGAATATTTCTCAATGTAAAATCAAGAAAACTAGCTAGTAAGTGATATTAAGTAATCAATCCATTTTTATTTTTCTTTTTTGTAGTTTTTTTTGACTATTTTTTCATTTTTAAAATTATTTTATTAATTCATTTATTTAATTATTGTTGTCATTTAATGTTATCACAATGTATAGAGACTGTTAAATATGCTATATTTAATATAATTAAGAAAAAAATATAATTAAGAGAGTTAATATATATATATATATATATATATATATATATATATATATATATATATATATATATATATATAAAGTTAGGCATTAGGGAAGTGATGTGGCACCTCTCTTTGGCGAAGATTCTATTTATCTTTTTTCTCATTTTAAAATAATTTTTATCACATTTCTGTTTACTTATTATTAGTTCAAAGATAAATGTGTCAATTAATACTCACTCTATTTAATTTTTAATTTTATTGCAAAAAATTAAATGTCTCAAAATTTATTATTCCACTTATTTTTATTCTTTATTGTGATATTTAAAAATCTAAATATTTACTACTGCAACCTTTCATTTCCTCTATAAAGAATAAAAATATGTTAAAATGAAGAGTGTGTATTTTTGTGTGTGTGAATATCATATTACTATATAAGTGAGAAGTCCCTTAGTTGAAAAGTTGAATTACCAAATGTCCATTAAATAATAAACGATCATTTTACCCTTTACTTAAACAGTACTCCTATTAATAATTTTGTGCAAAAAAGTAAATTAAACTTTTAATAAATGTAAATATATATAGGAGACCCAAAGTATAAAATTAAAAGACCAAAATAACCATCATAAGTTAAATGACGTTTTTGCCCTTCAATCAAACACCAATTCTATAACATTTTTGTGTAGAATTGTAAATAAACATCCGAAATTAATTATCTTTTTCTATCTTTTCCCTTGATCCCCTCATTTATTACTTGAATTTTGTATTCTTTTAGTTTGAAGCCGGTGGAATTTGAGAAGACAATGTCTAATACAAAATCTAAAATAGTTATGATTATGATATGATGTTTGAGTTTCTTTTAAATTTTTTTGATACGAATATGAAACTCTAATGACATCGTTCTTCTATAAACTTAATTATAATTATTGTTGAAATTTAATGCATAATGCATATGGTACTAATTAGGTTTTTTGAACGTTTCATCTTTATATTATATAATTATGGTCTTAGGACCAATGACTTGACATACTTCTAAGATTAGAAAACTATGTGTTTCTCAACTTTTTAATAATTTTCTATTTCCTTAACTTTTAGTTTTCTTGGTCATCGATTATGAATATAAATACCATTTTTTTTCTCTAAATAATAGTGAATAAGTTTTCATTAAAACCTAATTAGAGGTAAATCATTTGTAATTATAATAGTTTCAATGTGTATTAATCTCTACATAATTATATATTAATTAATTCTTGAGCCTCTTCATATTATATTTTTGGTATTAATTCTTGTACCTTTTCATATTACATTTGGATTCATCTTTTTAATTCTTTTTCTTCACTTTCTACTTTTTTTAATTTTTAGTCCTGTGATTTTTTTTTTACCATTTAGTTTGTGTAAAAAACTCAAAAGTCCCTCTTTTAACTCACTTAGTTATAATGAAAAACTCTTTTTTAGAGCTTTTTCCCCTCCCCTGAAACTAATTATTAAATCCAATTAATTCATCACCTATAACTTAAATATAATTGCAGCATTACCAACACTAGAAATAATAGGCCTGTAGATATTATTCAAGTAGCTATTAATTTTTTTCTCTGTGTATTCCTCATTTGCACTCACCGCCTTCTCCAAATTACTTTCTTTTTGTTTTCATCAAAATTTATTTGAACATGTAGAATTGTTATATATATAAATGTAATAATAATTTTGTAAGTGGAATTTTTTTATTTTCTTTATTTTGCAGATAAGAAGGTACATGCATGATGATGTTATATGACTTGGTGATGTTGAGAATTTGATGGATTGTTCTTTTGTTCAAGTAAGTGCTACTCTCAACTACTCTTCTTTTATACTAATTAGTCTTTTGAATTATCTTAAATATAAAGTTTAATCTCATATCCCTCAATTATTAATTAGAGATTTTAGATTACTTTGAGAACAAAATCATCTTTAAAATTAAAATAATTTATTAAAAGTAAAAATTACCGTGCATGAACTCGCAAACTCCATAAGTCCCTCCAAATATAAGTACCAAAACAAAATCAAAAAAAATAATTGCCATTTAATATTAATTTTTGGGATAATGCTGAAAAGATGAGGATCTGATAAATTGAAGAAAAATGTGAAGGTATAAATTATGAGAAGGTGGCGAGTGATTTGAAAGAGAAAGAAGAAACTAAAAATGATTTAAAATAAAAAGAAGAAAGAAGTGAAACACAAAAAATAATTAGAAAAAAATGATAAAATTTTAAAAGAGAAGAAGATAATTAAGTTTTACCAAATTTATTTTAATAAAGTGTACATTTCTAACAATGAAAAGTAAAGAAAAATATTCTTAAGTTTTTTTAAAGAAGAATCTTAAAGTAGAACAAAAATATTAGCGTGGTGATGGTGCTGTCATGTCTTCTTCTTTTTATTTTTTCTTAAGATTATGTTTGTCTTTACAATTTTAGTTTCGATTTTAATATTAGAAGGACAGTTCGATGGACAAAACAATTAGAGTTTAAATATAAATTTGTGAAATACTTCTGAGTTGGAATTATATATTTTAACTTTAGATTCTCCTATTATAACATAAATTTAAGATGTTTTCAATTGTTGCAAACTTATATTTTCGATCTTCTTTTTAAAGTTCCATAAGTCTTTTGCAGCCTAAATTTTATATTATCTGATTGTAAAATAGAATTTAAGTTTTTTTATTATTGTACACTTAAATTTTCGTCTTTTATTTTTAAAATATTTTCATAAATTAAGTAAAATTTTCGCACGGAAAAATTTACTAGTGTTAACAATAAATAGAAGAAATGGCCAAGACTAACTTTTGAAGGATACATATTCTGTATGTTAGACCTAGACCTGCTTATGGTTATAACTATCATGGTTTTGATGATTGACAAAGTGAACCAGATTCACTATAGCAAATAATTGTGTTGTTCTATAGTTGCAGGTAAACCAAATTTATTATGCAGATTTGCAACAAGACCGAGGATTTATCAAAAAAGAAGTTTAAGTTCCAATAGAACTCAAGCAAAGAAGATACTTAAAAGGAAATATAAGAGAGTGCTCGCGATGAAGAAGAATTCAAATCAAAATAGAACTTGAGATATGTAGTTATCGGAAGAAAGAAAAAAAATAGTTCCGTGGCAAACTCAAAAATCCATGATGAGATGAATGGGGATGACAAGTTTTAGTAGGACAAAAAAAATCAGAAATCCTATAAATACTCATGGAGGGAGAAAAAATGGAATGGTGATCACAAGCGAAGATTGAGTGCTATTGAAAGAGAAACTGCCTTTAGAGATTAACACAAGTCAAGATTGTTGCAGAGATCGACTGGTTCAATTGTCTTAGGATAATGAGTCTATATTCTTTCAAGTGTTGTGGAAGATAGTTGATTAGTAAAGAGGGTGGAAATTCTCAGTGTAGAGTTCATAGTCTGAGTATACTTCATTGTTTAGAGTTAGTCAGTTATTGTGAGGTACTAGAGTTAGTCCTTTTGATTATCGAGTTGTAATCTAAAACAGCTCTTTAAAGTTAGTAAAGTTGATTGAAAATTTCACTCCATAGATCGTGATTTTTACTCCCTTAAGTAAGGAGGGTTTTCACGGTATATCGTGTCTCCACTTCCCTATTTAGTTTCATAATTGATAGTTGAACTGGTTTAGACACTTTATCAAAGCATTAGAAGCAGTTTATTTTCAATTGGTATTAGAGCGAGTATTTCAACATAAGGCTAATTCCTTTAAAAGTCTTGCAATGGCCGCACCACTTACAACACAAGAAGGACAGTCAACCATAAGACCACCTTTATTCAATGGACACTGCCATGGATGGTGGAAGAATAGACTGATGCACTTTCTAGTAGGAGAAGAACACAATTTATGAAATGCGATTCTTGAAGGACCTACTATCCCCATAAAAACCGGAGAAGATGGAAAAACTCTAGTTCCCAAAGGTAGAATGGTATATTAAAAAAATGCAAAGCTGCTTGTAGAAATCAATGCTAAAGCGAAGAGGATCCTAATATGTGGAATTGGACCTGATGGTATAATGGGATCTCCTCCTATGCCAGTTGCCAAGAAGATCTGGTATGCTCTACAAATGGTTCACGAGGTAACAAATCAAGTGAACAAATCCAAAAGCTACATGCTGAATAGACAATATGCATTGTTCAGGATGAAGGAGTGAGAATCTATTCATGATATGCATACCAGGTTTGCCTCTATTGTGAATGAAATCTACTCCCTTAGAGAAACCAATCCAGTAGATAAACTTCTAGAAAATGGCTAAGTATATTACTAGAATCATGGAAAAACAAAGTCGAAGCTATATCTAAAGCTCACAATCTTGACACTCTAACCATGGATGATCATATGAACTAAATAAAAAAAATAGGAGATGACCGTTACACTGTCACGCCCCGAGTTTACACCCTAGATGAAACACGGTACTTGAAGTCACAAGTGACCCAAGTCAACCCCTGGTCTATCATACACTGCTATTCTGAGTAATATAAACATACATATAACGAAAGTTTAAATCAAAAAAAATATAAATACTTGAAAGAAATAAAGCTGGTTCATAGTATTTGAAAATGTTAGAACAATACTACAAGTCTGAAATATCAATTTGAGTCTGAAAAACAAGTCTATGTATGAAAGGCACTATGACTGATGAGCTGCTGGGACAAGCCCCCCAGCTAACTCCAAATGTAAATAAAGAAGAATGAAAGTATAACTGAAGCAATAAATCTCTGGCCTCGAAGTATAAGGACTAATCAACTGGAATAGCTGAGATCTTCGGAGAGGTCGGCTAACGAGGCTGAGACTGAGATCCTGCAGTTGTATCATAAAATGATACAACATAAAAGTATGCATTAGTACTTTGAATGTATTGAGTAAGTGAGAGGAACATAACACAATGAGATAAATAACAAAAGAAATCCTGAACTGAAAGACATGCAATGACCAGCTAAAGCTACTGAACTGAATAACTAAAATACTGAGGTGGTCTAGAAGACCCCGTCTGATGGTCAAAGCACGTTCTAAGTCTGGAATACTGATCTGAACTGAGACTAGACTGAACTGACTAGTGGGAGAGTCTATAACCGACATATAACCACATGAGCTAGGTGTGGAGTTCGATGTATATACCCTATTGGTAGGACTCAATATACCTTGCCAAGGTATAAAGGCATGAACTGGGTAATCAAAAAAGTCTGGGGCCAATTGGGCCAATAAATACTGTAACCTATGCTGGCAACGTAGTTCTGAGAACCGGGTGCCCTGGAACCTCGGCCCATTCGGTGCTATGTCCTACTCCCACTGGATAGTCCTAGACTGAATACTAGGTTGATAGCTCGAAACTGGGGCCAAGACTGGTCTGGTATACATATCTGAAAGCACCCTGAGAGTCTTATCGGAACAGATTCTGAAATTGGGTTCTAGACTGGTTAGAGCTGCTTATCTAGAAGCGTCGTAACCGTCTAAGAACAAACTGTAATCTGAAACTGGGGTCCTAAGGCTAGTCAGATCTATATATCTAAAGTGTCATGACCGCCGAGCAGACCAATAAACCGAATACTGAATCTGATTCTAATAACTGGGAGGTATCATAGAGACCTCAAGAGTTTCTATAGTCAATTGATCGGCTGACAAATTCTAAGTAACACTGCGGATTCCTACATTCGGACTAAACTGAACTACTAAGCAGCTACCAAAGATTTTAACTTATTCTAACAATACGGGAATCCACAATATGGATAAAATCAAGCAATAAGGAAGTCTAATCCAACCAGCAGAATTATAGGTATTCTCATTCAACAATAGGGACAAAATCATTCTTACGAGGAGAGCAATTACACAATATCTAAATAATAAAAAAAATATCTAACAATTAACTTAAAGCATATTTCACAAGCTATAAGAAATCTGACACATAATTCAACTTCAATCGAAAGCTTAGGGCTAGAATTCACTTTTATGGGAATAACATCAATTTGGTCAAGAATTGATGAAAATCATATCTAAAATAATCATGGATATCATTCTATGGGAAATCAAAGAAAATTGATATATATTCTCTTCACATTTTGAAAACTCAGGGCTAAGATTTATAGAGAAATTAGAGAAGGGTTTTAGGGGACACAAGGGAGAACTATCCCCTTGTTGAATTCCCATATCCCTGGTGAAAAAGCCCGAAGAATTCCTTGAGAAATTGAGGATAAAAGATTTCCCTATTTCTAGCTCTAAAAAACTCTGAAAGACGTTCTACGGTCTGTTCTCTGAAGGTTTGAGTGGGGAATGAGGAAAGAAACCATTTAACCCAACTAATAAGTCTAAAATTATGTTAAAAATGACGTAGTTTAAAGTTTAGGAGGGTAGAAAATTACTGAAAGACCCTTGAAAATTCGCAGGGAAAAACTGCTTGTCAGTCTCACGGGTGACCTAAAGGGTCGCGGTCAGTGACGACGACTCATGGTCACACTTGTAAGGTGCACTGCCTTCAATACACTGCTGGTCACCAAGAGGGACCTAACGAGTCGTGGTCATCTCTCATGGACCACACTGCCCCAAAACTCCCAGGAGTCCCCACGAGTGACACCATGACTCGTGGTGAGGACCCGTTGGGTACACTGCCTAAAATTTTTTTCGGTTACAAATTATCCTTGACCACGGGTCATATCACGACTCATGGGGGTTAACCATGACTCTTGGTCACACCCGTGGTCACCCAAACACCAAATTTCAAAATAAAATCCTAGGCCTCACCACGAGTCACTTAACGACTCAAGGTCACTCCTCACGGGTCATAAAATGACTCGTTCTGTGACCTGGTGTAGATTTTTCAGTTTTCTCTGATTTAAGTCCAGAGTTTAGTCTTTGAGTTTTCGGGGAATTACAATATCTCCCCCTTGGGAACATTCGTCTTCGAATGTTGGAAACACACAAGAAAGCAGAGGATGGCAACCTTTATGCCCAAATACTGATCATGAAAACTAAAAGCTAGCGGAATGACTATCTCTTATCTGAATTACAAGTCTGAACTGATTTCACTGATCATGCACATGTTCCTTTACATGAAAGAAATTGAAACATATGAACTAAAAGCAGTTTTGGGAAGAGAGTTGATACCTTATACTGAAACTGAGTTGAAAGGGAACAAATAGGGGTATTTAGCCATCATATCCGCTTGAGCCTCCCACGTAGCTCCTCAACAAGTTGATTTCTCCATAAGACCTTAACTGAAGCTACCTCCTTATTCCTCAGCTTATGAACCTGACGGTTAAGGATCTGGACTGGGACCTCCTCATATGAGAGACTATCCTTTATTTCTACATTGCCCAATGGCACAATTGAAATTGGATCACTAACGCATTTCATCAATAATAACACATGGAATACTGGGTGCACAGAAGCCAACTCCGTAGGTAATTCCAGCTCATAGGCTATTTTTCCAATTCGCCTCAAAATTCTGTAGGGTCCTACATATCTCAGACTAAGCTTTCTATTTTTTCTGAACCTCATTACCTCTTTCATGGGTGAAATTTTTAGATAGACCTAGTCATCCACAGCGAACTTCAATTCTCTTCTCCTCACATCAGCATAAGATTTCTAATGGCTCTGAGCTATTTTCAATCTTTATGTGATGTGCTGTACTTTCTGCATAGCTTCGTGAACCGAGTCTAGCCCAATTATTGTAGCTTCACCAACCTCCAACCATCCGATAGGAGACCTGCACCTTCTACCATACAATGCCTCAAACGGGGCCATCTGGATGTTGGAGTGATAACTATTGTTGTACGCAAACTTGACAAGAGGCAAGGGTCATTACAACTGCCCTTGAAATCAATCGCGCACACTCTCAACATATCTTCTAGGGTCTGAATAGTCTGCTCAGCTAGCCCATCTGTCTATGAAAAGCTGTGATGAGCTTGACTTGGGTTCCAAGTCCCTTCTGAAAAGACTTCCAGATATACGAGGAGAACTGGGTACCCCTGTCTGAGATGATGGATAATGGCACCTCATGAAGCCAGAACAACTCCCAGATATAAAGTCTAGCATAGTCCTCAACTGAATCTATAGTTTTAACTGGGAGGAAATGTGCTAATTTAGTCATTCGGTCTATTACTACCCAGATGGAATCATGTTGCCGACGAGTTCGAGGTAGACCCTTAATAAAGTTCATATTTAATTCTTCCCACTTCCACGTGGGCATGCCGATATCCTGGGTCATACCTCCTGATCTTTGGTTCTCCACTTTCACTTGCTGGCAGTTTGGGGATTTAGCTATGAATTTGGCAATGTCTCTCTTCATGACATTGCACCAGTAAATATCCCACAAATTGCGGTACATTTTAGTAGCACTAGGGTGGATGGATCTCGAGCTGTGTGCTTCAGCCAATATCTGCTGTCTCAAGTAACCAATATTCGGTAGACACAATCTGCCTGTTATACCCCGGGAATCGAAGGATCAGATCCGGGAGTCAAAACGGAGAAAAACTAAAAATTCGCACCAAGTCACAGGACGGTTCATAAGGTGGCTCGTCAGGGGGACCACGAATCGTGAAGTGACTCATGGTCAGGCTGGTCTTGGCAGAGTTTTTGGGAGGCCACGGGGGTGACCACAAGTCGTGGTTAGACCTCACGACTCGTGAGGTCACTCGTGCCGAGGATGGAAGGCATGTCCAGGGACTTGAGGCAGTAGGAACCACTGGTGGTGACCACGAGTCGTGGTCAGCCACCACGATTCGCGAGGTCCCTCGTCGGGTCCCCTGAGCTTGTTTGAGCAGTAGACATCACGGGTTCAGGCCATGAGTCGTGCCCCTTGAAAATGACTCGTGAGGTCCCTTATGGGGACTGGCAGCCAAAAAATTCTGCGTCTTTAGTAGGGGTGTTTTTGTAATTTCTAAATTCCTAAGGCCTAAACTATGTCATTTTAAGGTTTTAATAGGGTGTTTTAAGGGGGATTAGTTTATGTTAAGCCTCATTCATGCATGTAAGAGTATAGATAGGAGTATAGAGGTGATTCAAGGTGTTCTTCCCCAATTTCTCTAAATTCCATCTTGGGCTTTCAAGGGAGATTAAGGATTAGTGTTTCCAGGTATGTGAGGTCATTAATGGGTGAATTCATGTTAGTCCCTTACCCAAATGGCCTTTTTCATGGTGATATCACACTTTCATGGTTCTACCCTTGGCAAGGTACAAACACCCTCCCGACTAGGGTTACAAGTCGGGCTTCATATGTGCTCATACGGGGTATGTCGGTTTAGAGAATCTCCCACCGTTCCTCATGATTTATGCATGTTATGATTATGTATTTTGGCTCAAGTCATGTTAAGTATATCGCTTATAATATGATTATGATTATGTTATGTTATGAATGTTTTGAAACCTTGAGCGATATGATATGATATTATGATTTATGATACGAGCATGCTATCCTACTCTTATGATAGTTTATAAGTCTTATATATGTTTTAAATGTCTGTTTTACTTACCTTGCATACTCGGTACATTTCATATACTGACCACATACTTTCTATGTTGCATCGTTTCATGATACAGGTCCCGGTTCTCAGGCTCATCCTCACTCGTAGCTAGTTTCAGCCTTGCTCTCAGTGCACTTGATGAGTCCTCATGTTCTGAGGACTGCATGTTCATACTCTATGTTATTTCTTTCAGTTTTTGAATGTTGGATTAGCTGGGGAGTTGTCCCATCAATCCGCCGTTTATGTTTAGAGGCTTATCAGACTACAAGTTGTATTCCGCCGTATGGTTCAAGTCTTGTACTGATTTTTCCTCATACTTGTTATGATTACAATATTTATGTTAAGTCTTCTGTTCATGTGATTGAATTAGATGTATGCTCATGCCATTAGTCGGCTTGGGGTATCTCAGGGCTCCTTGTCCCATGTCTACGATCCGAGTGTATATTTGGGTCGTACAGACTTGGTATCAGAGCCATAGGTTTGATGCATCCTAGGGAGTCTGAATGCCGCATTAGGTAGAGTCTTTTTCATGGGTTTGAAGCGCGCCACGCTTATGATGAAGAGGCTACTTGACATTTAGGAAATGTTCCCTTCTTTCATGATCTATATCGTGCGATGAATGTACTTTACTCTTCTAATTCATGCTATTTGTGTTTGCAGAATCATGCCTCCACATTGAGTAAATGCTAGGAGAAATGGAAATGTAAATGATCATGAGGGTGCCCATGATGGTGAGCATCATCCAGCTCCACCCATTTATGAGGAGCACATACAGAGCCAGCTGCCCACGATGAGTTTAGGGTAGCGATTCAGATGTTGGCACAGGCCATGACTGCCCAGGTCCAAAATCAGATAGTGGCGCATCTCCCTCAGAATAGGAATGCAGTGACAGCTAGGGTGAGGGACTTCTTGAGGATGAGCCCTTCATAGTTCATGGGGTCAAAGGTGGACGAGGATCCACATGATTTCATTGAGGAGATTCTAAAGATCACCCAGGTTATAGGGGTGAATAATGGGGAATACATTGACTTGACCTCCTATCAACTAAAGGGGGTAGCACATATATGGTTTAAGCAATGGAGAGATGCTAGGGCGGAGGGTGCAGGCCCGATAGGTTGGAATGAGTTACACCGCATTCATGGATCGATTCTTTCCTCGGGAGATGAGGGAGCTCAAGGAGGCCGAATTTGTGAATCTAAAGCAGGGTAACATGTATGTCCAGGAGTATGTGTTGGAATTCACCCAGTTATCAAAATATGCTCCAGAATTGGCAGTGGATCAGCAGGCTCGGGTGAGCCATTTTGTGCATGGAGTAACAGATTACTTGTAAAGGATTGCCGGATCGCCATGCTTTACCAGGAAATTGATTTTCCCTGTTTGTATTGCATGCACAGCAGATGGAGTCAGTCTACAGGAGGCAGAGAGAGGCCAAGAGGTGCAGGACCGACAACTACGGGGTTTCTTAGGACAGGTCAGGAGGTAGACCATGTTAGCAGACCTAGTACAGGTCCATTGCTCCACCTCCATCATCGGCCAACACACCATTCAGGTTCAGGAGAGACTAGAGGAGAAGGGCTACAGGCTCGAGGGGATCATGGTAGCATGCAGGTGGAGCGCACTTTTCCAGTTTGTGTGAAGTACGGCAAAAATCATCCCGAGAGGTGCCTGGTCGGCACAGATGCTTGTTTCGGGTATGGCAAACCCAGACACAAGATCAGAGATTACCCTGCAGCCAGTTCTACCGCTTCAGCAGCATGACCCCCTCGGAAGGGTGCCTCCACTAGTTCAGCGAGTGGTCAGCGCCAAAACAGGTTTTATGCCCTAGTGCCTCGCTAGGAGCAAGAGGCTTCACCAGATGTGGTGTCGGGTATGTTGCTAGTCTTTCATATTGATGCTTATGCTTTGTTAGATCCGGGAGCTACATTATCTTTTATGACGCCTTACATTGCTGGTAGCTTTTGAGTTAGTCCTAAAATTTTGTCAGAACCGTTCTCTGTGTCTACTCTGATCAGTGATTCAGTTGTAGCTAGGCGGGTATATAGATGTTTCCCCATTACAGTATGGTATAAGGTTACCTCCACAGACTTTGTAGAATTGGCCATGACTAACTTTTACATCATTTTAGGTATGGATTGGTTGTTTGCATGTTACGCTTCGATTAATTGTAGGACCCATGTGGTGAAATTCCAGTTTCCGGGTGAGTCAGTTTTGGAGTGGAAGGGTGGTTCGGCCGTACCAGCCGGTCGGTTTATTTAATACCTTAAAGCTCGAAAAATGATCTCTAAGGGTTTCCTTACCACCTAGTTAGGGTTAAGGATGTAGAGTCCGATACCCCGACTATTCAGTCAGTTCCAGTGGTGTGTGAGTATCTGGAGGTATTCCCTGATGATTTGCCAGGTGTCCCTCCCGAGTGTGAGATTGGTTTCGGTATAGATCTTCTTCCTGACACGCAACCTATCTCCATTCCTCCTTACAAGATGGCTCCAATCGAGCTAAAAGAGTTAAAAGAACAGTTGAAGGACTTGTTGGATAAGGGTTTCATTAGACCGAGCAAGTCTCCATGGGGTGCACCGGTTCTCTTTGTTCAAAAGAAGGATGGATCACTTTGAATGTGTATTGATTATCGACAGTTAAATAAGGTCACTGTCAAGAATAAGTACCCCTTGCCCAGGATCGATGATTTATTTGACTAGCTCTAGGGTTCCAGGTGTTTCTCGAAGATAGATCTAAGGTTCGGGTATCACCAGCTTAGAGTTTGGGAGAGTGACATCCTGAAAACTGCTTTCAGGATTGGGTATGGTCACTACGAATTTGTAGTTATGTCATTTGACTAACCAATACTCCTGCAGCTTTTATGGACCTGATGAATAGGGTGTTCAAGCAGTATCTAGACATGTTCGTAATTGTGTTCATCGATGATATCCTTATATACTCCCGGAGCAAGGAGGAGCATGCCGCTCACTTGAGAATAGTGCTTCAGATCCTTAAGGATCATCAGTTGTATGCCAAGTTTAACAAGTGTGAGTTCTAGTTGAACTCGGTAGCATTTTTGGGCCATGTAGTATCAGGAGAGGGCATAACAGTGGATTCTCAGAAAATCAAAGTGGTGAAGAATTGGCCTAGACCGGTGAGTCCCTCAGAAATTCGGAGTTTCTTGGGCCTGGCAGGCTACTACCGGAGATTTGTTGAGGGTTTTTCATCTATTTCGGCACCTTTGACCAAGTTGATTCAAAAGAAGGTGAAGTTTCAATGGTCGGAGGCTTGTGAGGAAAACTTCCAGGAATTGAAGACCCGACTCACTTCAGCACCAGTGTTGACTTTACCCGAGGGTACGAATGGTTTTGTTGTATATTGTGATGCTATGAGAGTCGGACTGGGATGTGTGTTCATGGAGCATGGGAAAGTAATAGCATATGCCTCTCGACAGTGAAAGTTCACGAAAAGAATTACCCAACCCATGATCTCGAGTTGGTCGCGGTGGTGTTCATATTGAAGATATGGAGGAATTAATTGTATGAGGTCCATGTGGATGTATTCACGGATCACAAGAGCTTTCAATATGTGTTCACGCAGAAAGATCTCAATCTTCGGCAAAGGAGGTGGTTAGAGTTATTAAAGGATTACAATATGAGCGTTCTTTACCACCGGGGCAATGCTAATGTGGTGGCGGATGCACTTAGTAGGCTCTCTATGAAGAGTGTGTCCCACGTGGATGAGGTAAAGAAGGAGTTGGTGAACTATGTCCACCAGCTCGCAAGATTGGGAGTTAGATTGATCGACTCGACTGATGGCGGCGTTGTTGTGCAGAATGGGTCAGAATCATCCTTGGTGGTTGATGTCAAATCTAAGCAAGATGAGGATCCGATTTTGAGGAAGCTGAAGGAAGCAGTGCAGAGTCAAAAGGTGGAGGTTTTCTCCCAAGGGGGATATGGTGTGCTACGATACCAGGGTCAACTATGTGTTCCGGACGTCGATAATTTGAGGGTTCAGATATTGCATGAAGCACATGGTACCAGATATTCTATCCATCCAGGATCCACGAAGATGTATCAGGACTTGCGAAAAATCTATTGGTGGGATGGTATGAAGAAGGATATTGCAGAGTTTGTAGCCAAATGTCCAAACTGTCAGCAAGTAAAAGTCGAGCATCAAAGGTCGAGAGGCGTACTTCAGGATATTAACATTCACACTTGGAAGTGGGAAGATATTAATTTGGATTTCATTACAGGCTTACCCCGTACTCGTCGGCACTATGATTCCATTTGGGTGGTGGTAGACAGGTTAATCAAGGCAGCACACTTTCTACCGGTCAAGACCATGGATTCAATGGATGATTATGCCAAGTTATACATTCGGGAGTTGGTTCGGCTTCATGGAGTTCCCTTGTCTATTATTTCGGATCGAGGTACTCAGTTTACCTCCCAGTTTTGGAAGTCTTTTCAGAAAGGGCTTGGGACTCAGTTAAGCTCAGCACAACATTTCATCAGCATACGGATGGCCAGGCAGAACGAACAATCCAAACTCTTGAGGACATGTGTTATGGATTTTAAAGGTAGTTGGGATGATCATTTCGCCTTGATCGAGTTTCCTTATAATAATAGTTATCACTCTAATATCCAAATGGCACCATTCGAGGCCCTCTATTGGCGGAGGTGTAGATCTCCCATCGGATGGTTTGAGGTTGGTGAGACAGCTATGATAGGGCCAGATTCGGTTCACGAGGCGATAGTGAGTGTTCAGTTGATAAGGGACCCGTTGAAAACTGCTCAGAGTCGTCAGAAATCATATGCCGATATAAGGAGAAGAGGCTTGGAGTTTGATGTGGATGACTAGGTATTTTTAAAGGTATCTCCTATGAAGGGGAGTCATGCGGTTAGGAAAGAAAGGGAAACTTAGCCCCCTCTATGTTGGTCCCTACCGGGTTGTGAGGAGAGTTGGTAACGTGGCGTATGAGTTGGACTTGTCCTCGGAGTTATCTTCAGTTTATCCCGTGTTTCATGTGTTGCTCTTGAAAAAATGCTTGGGTGATCCAGCTTTAGTGGTCCCGGTGGACAACGTTGGTGTAAAGGATAGCCTCAGCTATGAAGAAATTCTGGTGGAAATCTTGGATCGTCAGGTTCGGAGGCTGAGGAACAAAGAAGTAGGTTCAGTTAAAGTATTATGGAGAAATCAGCATGTTGAAGGAGCTACGAGGGAAGCCGAAGTGGATATCATGGCTAGATACCCACACCTGTTCTCTACCGGCTTAGTTTCTGCTTGAGGTATTAGTTTTTCCCTAAATCTCTAATCAGTTTTCATGTTCTGTTCATGCATACAATTTTTTTATGATGTGGTAAATGTATGTGATGTCTGAATTCAGTTCAGTTATGTAGTTCTTTTCGGAGGTAGTCAATCCGTTAGTTTTCAGCTTAAATGATCAGTAATTGCATGTGATGATTGCTTGTTTATGAGTTTTCTGCATGTTTCTACCATTCGAGGATGAATGTTCCCAAGGGGGAGATATTGTTATACCCCAGGAACCCAAGAATCAGACTTGGGAGTCAAAACGGAGAAAACCTAGAAATTCGCACCAGGTCACAAGATGGTTTATGAGGTGGCTCTTCAGGTGGGACCTCGAGTCATGAAGTGACTCGTGGTCAGGATGGGATTGGTAGAGTTTTTGGGAGGCCACGGGGTTGACCATGAGTCGTGGTCAGACCTTACGACTCGTGAAGTCACCCGTGGCGAGGATGGAAGGCATGGCTAGGGACTTGAGGCAGTAGGGACCACGGGTGGTGACCACGAGTCGTGGTCAGCCACCACGATTCATGGGGTCCCCTGAACTTGTTTGGGTAGTATACATCACGGGTTCAGGACACAAATCGTGCCCCCTGGCAATGACTCGTGAGGTCTCTCGCGGGGACTGGCAGCTAGAAAATTCTGCATTTTTAGTAGGGGTGCTTTCGTAATTCCTAAATTCCTAAGGCTAAACTATGTCATTTTAAGGTCTTAATAGGGTCTTTTAAGGGGGATTAGTCTATGTTAAGCCTCATTGATGCATACAAGAGTATAGAGAGGAGTCTAGAAGGTGATTCAAGGTGTTCTTCCCTAGTTTCTCCAAATTCCATCTTGGGCTTTCAAGGGAGATTAAGAATCAGTGTTTCCAGGTATGTGAGGTCATCGATGGGTGAATTCTTCCACACCCATGCTCCTACTCGATGATCTTACTTAAAAATTCATCAAAATTTCATGGGGTTTTGTATTTGATTATATAAATCTAATGATTTAAATGGTGGGTTTTGTGATTTTAAAATATTATCATAATCTATGGATTTCGATCATCTTTTGAGTTTAAATTTATTATAATAATATTGATTTTGAATTTCTAAGCAATTAAGCTTGATTGTGCATGCCCCATGATGAATCGAACTATGAACTATTTTGTCATTGATGTTCTTTACGAGCCCAATATGAATTATGTTTTAAATTATGAATTTATTTTACTATCTATTATGATTTTATGAAATTCAATCTATATACATGATCTGCAAGTATGTGCGAATCTTATTATTCATGAATTATGTTTTTGGCGGACTCACGGGCCTCATGACATGGCTAGTTCATATATGTTCAAGTATGTTTACGATTATCATGATTTAACTATCCCATGAACTCATGTATGTATTATCATGAACACTATATATATGTTTTGGGAGTAGTATCGAACACCGAGTAGGTTTGAAGCTTAGACTAAGCCCCGGATTTCATGAACTACGTGCCACCGTAGGTATGTTGGGACCCTTTTCATGTTAGTCCCTTGCCCAAATGGCCCTTTTCATGGTGATATGACACTTCATGGTTCTATCCTTGGCAAGGTACGGACACCCTCCCGACTAGGGTTACAAGTCGGGCTTCATGTATGCTCATATGGGATAATGCCGGTTAAGAGAATCTCCCACTGTTCCTTATGATTTATGCATGTTATGATTATGTATTTTTTCTCTAGTCATGTGAAGTAAATCGCTTCTATTGTGATTATGATTATGTTATGTTACGAATGTTTTGAAAACCGTGATCCATATATTATGATATTATGATTTATGATACGAGCATGCTTTCCTACTCTTATGATCGTTTATGAGTATTATATATGTTTTAAATGTCCGTTTTAATTACCTTTCATACTTAGTACATTCCACATACTGACCGCATACTTTCTATGCTGTATCATTTCATGATACAGGTCCCAGTTCTCAGGCTCATCCTCACTTGTAGCTAGTTTCAGCTTCGCTCTCAGAGAACTTAGTGAGTCCTCATGTTCCAAGGATTGCATGTTCATACTCTATGTTATTTCTTTCAGTTTCTGGATGTTGGATTAGTTGGGGAGTTGTCCCATCAATCCGCCGTTCATGTTTAGAGGCTTATTAGATTATGAGTTGTATTCCGCCGTATGGTTGAAGTCTTGTACTGATTTTTCCTCATGCTTGTTATGATTATGATCTTTATGTTAAGTCTTCCGCTCATGTGATTGATTTAGATGTATGCTCATGCCATGGGTCGACTTGGGGTCTCCGGGGCTCCTTGTCCCGTGTCTACGATCCGAGTGTACGTTTGGGTCGTGACACTGCCCTGGTGACGAAGCACACCATCTCCCCCTTTGGTGAAAGCCTCAACCTCTTTCCTGAGAACCGCTTCCTTAAGTTTAAGTAAAATGGGGTCTTCAACCTATTTGGAATAAGATCTATGCTAAAGTCAATTTCCCGTTCAAGAGGAACTCTGAGAAGATCTTCGGGGAACACATCTGGAAACTCACTGACAATAGGGACTGACTGGATAGTTGGGGTCTCAGAGTCGGAATCCTTGACCCAAACTAGATGGTTATACATCCCTTAGAAATAAGCTTCCCAACCTTAAGGTAGGAAATAAACCTACCCTTTGGCGCTGAACTACTGCCCGACCATTCTAGAGCTGACTCATTGTGGAACTGAAACCTTATGACCCTAGTTCTGCAGTCGATTGAGCCATAACCTGAGTGTAACCATCCATGCCAAGGATGAGGTCAAAGTCGACCATGTCTAACTCTACAAGGTCAGTTGGAATGACTTTATTGAAGATTGAGATTGGGCAGTTTCTATACACCTGGCTGGCCCTAACTGACTCGCCAACTGGGGTGGAGACTGAGAAGGGTTCTGAGAGGACTTCTGGACTGATATCAAACTGAACTGCTACATAGGGTCACGAATGATAGTGTGGCCCCCGGGTCAAGCAGGGCATATACATCTAGGTGGAAAAGACGTAATATACCCGAGATAACATCCGGTGAGTTCTCCTGATCCTGACGAGATGATAATGCATAAAAATGGTTTTGGCATTGACTGCCCTCCATACCTGATGTGTTAGCCTGCTGGGCTGGTCGTCGTGCTGGAGCTGCGGAGGTAGTGGATTGTGATCTCCCCCGTCCTGTTGATGGGCATTCCCCAAGTCGATGCCCAAGCTGTCCACAACCAAAATAGCCCTCTCGACCCTAAAGACACTCTCCTGGGTGATTCTTTCCTCACTTAGGCAAGATGGATACCTGTTATCGACATTGTAACTCTGGGACTGAGAGCCAGATACTCCATTCCTCCGGTCCTGGCGGGACTGAAAGGAAGGGGCGCTTGCTGAGCTAGGTGTTGGAGCTCTGCTGCTTCTGCTGTTGTGGGCGGCTGCTACCGCCAGAACTTTGGTGGCCATAATCTGATTGGACAGTCCTTTCCCTCTTGTTCTTTCGCTCCATGTCCCTCAATTTTTTGGCCTCAATCTACTGGGCATAGACAATCAGGTTGGAGAGGTTGATATCTTTGATCAGCATCACTTTTCTATACTTTTTGAAGACCAGGTTCGACACCCCATTTACAAATTTCAGCATGCGAGCCCTTGGCTCGACCACCATCTCCAAGGAATATTTAGACAACCTGGTGAATTCCAGAGCATACTCTTCTACGGTCCTATTTCCTTGTCTCAAGTTCATGAACTCCACTACCTTTGCCTTTTTAAGCTTTCGAGGGAAAAATCTATCCAAGAAGGTTGTAGTGAACTCCTCCCATTCAACCGGTCCTGCTTTCGCTGGCCTCCCCTCCTTCCACAACCTGTACCAGACTTGGGTTACCCCTTTCAGCTGGTAGGTAGCCAAGTAGACACTCTCTGAGGGACTGATACCCATAATTCGGGTGATCTTCTTGATCTCGTCCACAAATCCCTATGGGCCTTCCCCCACCTTAGATCCATGAAAATCTGGAGGGTTCATCCGGGTGAAGTCTCATACTTGGGCAGCTGCTGCGGAACCATTGTTCTTGATCGGAATCACCTGTTGGTTCACCTGGTTAGTAACATTTTGGGCGAGCAGCTTAATGGCCACCCTAAATTCTGCGCTAGACACTGAGTCGTCCTGAGGGGCTGGTGGGGCTGGTGGGGCTAGTCATTGAGCATTACCGACTCTCCTTCCATTGCCGCATCGTGGAGGCATGATTCACTAAAACAAAGCAGAGCACGAGTTAGGAGAATGATTCTGGAACTGAATTTCAACGCACGATGAGGAATATGAAATAAAGGGAATTTTCCTAATGACATCTTGTAGCCTCCCCATCATAAGTGTGGCGTGCTTCACACCCATGAAGAGGACTCTACTAGCTGCGACTTTTAGACATCCGAGGATACTCTGAACCTAGTGCTCTGATACCAAGTTTGTCACGCCCCAAGTTTACACCCTGGACGAGACACGGTAGTTGAAGTCACAAGTGACCCCAAGTCAACCCCTGGTCTATCATACACTGACATTCTGAGTAATATAAACATACATACAACAGAAGTTTAAAGAAAAAAAATATAAATACTTGAAAGAAATAAAACTGGTTCATAGTATTTGAAAATGTTAGAACAATACTACAAGTCTGAAATACCAATTTGAGTCTGAAAAACAAGTCTATGTCTGAAAGCCACTATGACTGATGAGCTGTTGGGACAAGCCCCCCCAGCTAACTCCAAATCTAAATAAAGAAGAATAAAAGTATAATTGAAGCAATAAATCTCCATTCTCGAAGGATGAGGACTCACCAACTGGAATAACTGAGATCTTTGGTAAACGGTCGGCTAACGAGGCTGAGACTGAGATCCTGCAGCTGTATCATAAAATGATACAATATAAAAGTGTGCATCAGTACTTTGAATGTACTGAGTAAGTGAGAGGAACATAACACAATGGAATAAATAACAAAAGAAATGCTGAACTGAAAGACATGCAATGACCAACTAAAGCTACTAAACTGAATAACTGAAATACTGAGATGATCTAGAAGACCTTGTCTGATGGTCAAAGCATGCTCTAAGTCTAGAATACTGATCTGAACTGAACTGGATTGAGACTAGACTGAACTGACTAGTGGGAGAGTCTATAGCTGACATATAACCACGCGAGCTAGACATGGAGTCCGATGTATACACCCCATCGGTGTGACCTAATATACCTTGCCAGGGTATAAAGGAATGAACTGGGCGATCACAAAAGTCTACGGCCAATCAGGCCAATAAATACTATAACCTATGCTAGCAACGTAGTTCTTGAAACCTGGGTGCGCTGGAACCCCGATCCGCTCAGTGCTAAGTCCTACTCCCATTGGATAGTCCTAGACTAAATACTAGGCTGATAGCTCAAAACTGGGGCCCAAGACTAATCAGGTATACATATCTGAAAGCACCCTGAGAGTCTTATCGGACCATATTCTGAAATTGGGTTCTAGACTAGTCAGAGCTGCTTATCTAGAAGCGTCATAATCATCTAAGAACAAACTGTAATATAAATCTAGGGTCATAAGGCTAGTCAAAGCTATATATTTAGAGAGTCATGACCGCCTACCGGACCAATAAACTGAATTATAAATCTGATTCTAATAACTGGGAGGTATCACAGACACCTAAAGAGTTTCTATAGTCAACTGATCGGCTGACAAATTCTGAGTAACACTGCGGATTCCTACATTCATACTGAATTGAACTACTAAGCAGCTAACGGAGATTTCAACTTATTCTAACAATACGGGATTCCATAATATGGCTAAAATCAAGCAATAAGGAAGTCTAATCCAACCAACAGAATTATAGGTATTCTCATTCAAAAATAGGGCCAAAATCATTCTTACTAGGAGATAAATTACACGATATCTAAATAATAAAAGAATATCTAACAATCAACTTAAAATATATTTCACAAGCTATAGGAAATCTGACACATAATTCAACCTCAATCGAAAGCTCAGGGCTAGAATTCACTTTTACGGGAAGAACATCAATTTAGTCAAGAACTAATGGAAGTCATGTCTAAAATAATCATGGATATCATTCTATGAGAATTCAAAGAAAACTGACATATATTCTCTTCATATTCGAAAGCTCAAGGCTAAGATTTATAGAGAAATTAGAGAAGGGCTTTGGGGGACACAAGGGAAGAACTATCCCCTTGTTGACTTCCCACATACCTGGTGAAAAAGCCCAAAGAATTTCTTGAGAAATTGAGGAGAAAAGATTGCCCTAGCTCTAGCTCTGGAAAACCCTGAGAGAAGTTCTATGGTCTGTTCTCTGATGGTTTGAGGTGGAATAAGGAAAGAAACCGTTTAACCCCACTAATAAGTCTGAAATTATGTTTAAAAGGATATAGTTTAAAGTTTATGAGGGTAGGAAATTACTGAAAGACCCTTGAAAACTCACAGGGAAAAACTACTTGTCAGTCGTCATGGGTGACCTAATAGGTCGTGGTCTGTGACCACTACTCGTGGTCACACTCGTAAGGTGCACTGCCTACAATACACTGCTAGTAACTAAGAGGGATCTAACGAGTCGTGGTTGGTAACCATGACTCGTGGTCACCTCCCGTGGACCACACTGCCCCAAAACTCCAGGAGTCCCCACGGGTGACACCACGACTCATGGTGTCGCAAACGAGTAGTGGTGAGGACCCGTTGGGTACATTGCCTAACATTTTTCCTGATTACAAATTATCCTTGACCACGGGTCATATCATGATTCATGGAGGTTGAACATGACTTGTGGTCACACCCGTGGTCACCAAACAAAAATTTTAAACTAAACTCCCAAGCCTCACCACGAGTCACTTAACGACTCGTGCTCACTCCTCACGTGTCACTAAACGACTCATTCTGTGTCCTGGTGCAGATTTTTTAGTTTTCTCTAATTTAAGTCCCGGGTTTAGCCTTTTAGTTTTCGGGGCATTACATACACACAAGGATAAGAACTTGGTCCTCAAATCTAGCACAATAGAGGAAGATAACTTCACATTACCCACTCAAAGGTTCAGTGCATAATCAAGAAGGGGTTTAATTCACTGTGGAAGGGCCTTTCTAAATCCAATAATAAGAGAACTCGTGAATAAGTGTGCCATAAATGTGGAGGACTAGACCACCTTATTAAGAAATGTCCATAAATGGAGTTGGAATATAAAGAACTCAAGCTGAAAAAGCTAAGGAAGGAAAGAAAGATCAAATTCATGTTCTCAATAGGAAGCTGAACATAAGAGAGGCAGATAGTGTCGTGAATAAAGCTTTGTCTTCCATAGGAGACTCGTCCAGTGACAAATCAGAACAAAATACAAAACTTGAAGATCAATCACTATTGGCCATGGATGAATTAGATAATGAGGAAATGATAGCAATGATGGAAAAATCTGACTGAAACAGTGATGAAGAAAAAACTGAGGCATGTTTTCATGACATTAAATCTAACATTAACTCTTTCTCTCAAAAGAAACTTGATTCACTTTCAGTTTGTCCTAATTAATGAATATAATTCTCTATCCACCAAAAGAGATGAACTTATGAGTGCTTATGCTTCACTTAGATATGATTATAGAAAATTGAAAGAAAAGAAAGACAAACTAATCATTAAATACGAAAAGTTAAATGTATCTAATAAGCGTCATAAGAATCATATTGAGTTAGAAGAAACCAGTGAAAAACTGAATTTTGATCTTCACCAGGTCCTGAAGAGAATAAACTTCTTAAGACTGATCTAGAAAAAATCATGGATCAAGAACGAACTTTAAAGTGGCTTAGGTTCTCTAAACTACTAGTCTCAATACTAGAAAGTCACACCAATCACATACAATGTCTAGTTTAAAAGAAGGAATCTCCTTATATGAATCTAAGAGCCAAACTAGACCTTAAACTTTGTTCTCACTGTGGCATGATAGGACATGATAAATACCCTTGCAAAATCAGGACTAATTCAAAAAGAAGAATCTTGAATTTATCAATCATAGACCTAGTCCATACACTTAATCTGCTTAAAGAAGAAACAATTCACCTCTCCTTTTTTGGGCTAAAAGAAATTTAATTCGTCCTTTCTTCAATAAAAAGGGACACAAGCTATCTTGGATACCCAAATCTAACCTCCGACTCTGCTTTAAGGTGAATGTGAGAGAAAAAATTCAATCTGGTACATGGATAGTACATGCTCAAGAAAAATGAGTGGCATGATAGAAAACTTTCTCTCACTCACTAAACACAAAAGTGGAAATGTCATTTCTAAAAACGGAAAGAAAGAAAAAATAGTTGGAATCGAAAAGGTTGGTAAGTCCGTATCTCAATTGAGAATGTGTACTACGTGAAAAGACTGAAACACAACCTATTGAGTATCTCCCAGATATGTGATAAAGGTAACAGTGTGTCATTCATATCAGCAGATTGTATAGTGACTAGCATAAAGTCAGGGATTCTAATATTATGAGGAACAAGACATAAGAATGTATACAAGGCTAAAATTCTTGATCATATTAGTGAAGATCTCATATGTTTGACTGCAATAAAAGACAACAACCTTCTCTGGCATAAACGACTAGGCTGCAACAATTTCTCACATTTGAACAAGCTTGTTGGAGAAGATATGGTTCTTGGACTGCCAAAAACTAGGTTCAGTGAGAATATGATTTGTGATGTCTGTACAAAAGGAAAATATGTCAATATAGTATTCAAGCAAAAGATGATGGTGAGTAGTGATAACGCTCAAACCATACCTCCTACCGAAGTATGAAGCGGACGTTGTCAATAAAGAACCAAACTAAGAGGTTGGGGTTGATCCCAGGGAAAATACGGAAGGATATAGAAGGATGCTAGTATTCCTGCTTTTAATTCAACTGTCTTCTAAAGGGGGGGATTTGTAAAAGTAACAAGTAACATTGTTGAAAAATTGAATGTTGATTCCAAATTAATGCAATTAACTATGGTAAGTGTTCCCCATGGATTCATAACTACTTCGGGTTTTACACTTGTGATCTATCCCAATACTTTACTTGTAGAACTGATAACTAGGGTTCATCCAAACGACTGGTTCATCCCTATTGGATGACTATACTCAATCACCAGGTTAGATCTCATGAGCGATTTCAATTCAACCGTTATCAATTTATTCCAAATATAACTATCCTGCAACCACAACTCAAAGTTAATACAATGATCATCAAGATCAAGGCTTTGTTGTAATTCTGTTTTCCCTATATCTACCTCTCTAGGCTCAAGCAAGTAAAGAATTTAGGCATGTCCTAACGTTGCGCACTGTTAAGAAATGTTAAAGATGAAGAGAATAAAATACAAACATTTAGTATTGGTTTAGAATCACTTCGTGTAAACCCTAGTTCATTAATTCACCATGGTTCCCACAACCCTAGTTGTGGTGATTTTAGCCTATCATGTTTATAAGTGAATTAATAGAATTCATAGAAATAAACACAAATTAATACTTATAATGATGATAGGAAGAAAACACTTGATTAATGCAAAAAAATACAAAAGAACAATTCAATAATCATCTCAAAGTTCAAAACGTAGGACACCAAACTTGTATCTAAAAGAACTTGAGACTTAAAATTCTAATAAAAAAGCTCTCCTATTACATAAAAATAAAAGGGCATTTATAGTAGTAGATTTTTGGTTTTCTTGTTCCTTCTCGAATTTGACTTGGAATTTGAGCTCCTTTTTCTAGTTGAAGTAGGAGATGTCTTTATTGGCCGCCTGAACAGTCTTGCCATGTCGTGTGCCTTATTTCGCTGGGATAGTGCCGCTTCGAGCCTGCCATCGCGCACGAGAGAGGGGCGCCTCATTCCTGGCATAGCATTGGGAAGGCAATGCCTTGCACTTGACAATGCGCGCAAGCTGCTACCGCGCCGGGCCTGGCCTTGCGCCAGTGTTGCTGCTGGCTTCAATCCGTGATCATTCACTCCAACTTCTTCACATTTGATCAAAAAGCCTCAAGTACATTCAAATCTATCACTTTTAGCCCTGAAAACATCTAATCACATGCATTAACCCTTTTCACAAATATATAACATAAACACATCAAGACACACATAATTTGTTCTCTAAACATAGTAAAGTACGGGCAAAATATGTCTATGAAGTGTGTGAGTATGCCCTTCATCAACACCCCGCTTAAACTATTGTTCATCCTCGAACAATCTACTAATTCCCTTCTAACAATTAAGCATAAAATTCTTCCATATGAATCGGTCTACTTGCACTTGGGATCATGAGATAAATCAATGAAGCTCAAAATTCACTCGCATGCATGTAGGATCAATATTAAACTGTCAAAGTTCGAAATCACTTAGCTTTTGAAAACTAACTCATCAAGACATATTTTGGGCCAACATGAATCATATATAATTTAGCAATCAAGATTTACCAACGTCTTACCATTGTGCCCCTCATAATTTGGAGAGATGCCCTTTCACACAAGATATAAGTCACTATAAACTTGGGCATAAATACTACAATTTCCGCTCATTCTCCCAAAGAACTCAACATACATGCAAAAGATGATCCATAGGCTTGCCCTTAGTATAATACTTCACTAATATAGAATTTTGAATCTAGTATCTATTAGGAATTAAGTTTGATTGTAATGTCGGCTAAGGGACGGGTATGAACTATTTGTCCAAGATAGTGACTAGCCTCCCTAAGCACTTTAATGCTTCACAATACTTTGATTTTTAGCACCTTCTTCAACTTCCAATTTTTCTCCTTATACTTCATTTTATTTTTCAATTTTTTAACTTAGGTGACTAGTGAAGATTTTTCTTTCAACATTGAGCTCATTCACACTTTTTTTTCATCATCAAAATTTTTTTTCAAAGCTCTTTCTTCTTTTTGTTTTCCCACTAATAATCACCCTCCTTGTTTAGCAAAATTTCACCCTTTTTTTTTTCTTCTAATTTCACACTTTTTAGATTTTTCCTTCACTTCTCCAATTAAGCTCCTTTCATACAAAATTTTTTTCGTTAACGTGCTCTAAGAGTCATTTGGATCAAATATAAGTCAATAGAATAAAAAGGGACTCATCTTGTAATATGGCTATTAAAAGAATAGGCTAAGGATCAACATTGCTAACTAGAATAATTACAACCAAGGTAGGTAAAATAGGATAAAAATAAAGCTACCAAAGAAACGCCTATATCACTTCCTAAATCCATCATTCTCATTTTTCTTTGCACACACACTGGGCAAGTTCTAGACATCAATTTGCAAACATGGAGTATATAAAATATAATTCCTCACACATTAGCACAAGATAGTTTAATAATGGAAATCAAGATCACATAAACACATATATTCATATTGCATGCATAACATAATTAAGCCCATTTTTTTTCAAGCACAAGAGTCAAGTTCTAAAAGACTAAGTGCTTCTTCCTTTTTCATTCATTTTGAGTGAATTTAATAAAGTATCAATGATACTTAAAGTGAAGGACCTAGCATTCATAGGGTCCGAGTTTTGTTTTTCCTAATGACTAATTTACCCTTAAGACGGTCATCTTCCATCCATCATCAGGAAAAGTCATAACTCAATGACTAAAATAAAGAAAACAAAAAAAATCTAGACTCTCTAGTTGGTTCTAAGGGACTATCCACCGGAAAAGTACCAAAAACAAAAACAGGAGGAACCCAAACTAATAAAATACTACAAACCAACAAGCATGCATGATAAATCATAACTTTTAAAAAAAAACTAGGCCTACCATGTGCAAATTTAGCAATTAAGGCATGCATAGTAATATGAAGTTCAGTTTTCCCACCCCACACTTAATTAGTAACACTGTCCCCAGTGCTATAATAATAAGGCATAAAGTAAAAAGGTGAAAGAAGAACTCCCTAGGCCTCTACTCCTCGTTTTCAATGTTTAAGCTCAATTTTTATTGAAAATCATGACCTATCACCTGCACACTTGAACAAACACATAAAAACAAAAAATTTATCTCGGGTTGCCTCCGAAGTAGCACCTGATTTAACATCGCGACACGACACAGGTATCTTGGTTACTCAGACTTCATCAAGATACCTGTTGAGACCGTGGTCACATCTCGGCCGCTTATTTCACCATGCTTCCTTGACATGTCAAAAAATAAAAGAAAAACAAGAAATAGGAAATAAAAACTAAAAGTTGAACACAAGCAATTAGTCCAATCCTAAACCGTATTCCCCAACAACGACGTCACTTTTTGATAAAGCTCAAGCCATACCTTCTACCGAAGTATAAAGTGGACGTTATCAACAAAGAACCCAACTAAGAGGTTGGGGTCGATCCCACAGAGAATACGAAAGAATATAGAAGAACATTAGTATTCACGCTTTTAAGTCAACTATCTCTTAGGGGGGGGAGGAGATTTGTAAAAGTAACAAGTAATATTGTTGAAAAATTAAATGTTGATTCCAAATTAATGTAATTAAATAGGGTAAGTGTTCCCCATGGATTCATAACTACTTCGAGTTTTACACTTGTGATCTATCCAATACTTTACTTGTAGAACTGATAACTAAGGTTCATCCAAATGATTGGTTCGTCCCTATTGGATGACTATACATAATTACCGGGTCAGGTCTCATGAATGATTTCAATTCAACCGTTATCAATTTGTCCTAAATATAATTATCCTGCGATCACAACTCAAGTTAATACAATGATCACGAGATCAAGGCTTTGTTGTAATTCTCTTTTCCTAATCTCTACCTCTCTAGGCTCAAGCAAGTAAAGAATTTAGGCATGTCCTAATGTTATGCACTGTTAAGAAATATTAAAGATGAAGAGAATACAATACAAGCATTTAGTATTGGTTTAGAAGCACTTCGTGCAAACTCTAGTTCTTTAATTCACCATGGTTCCCGCAACCCTAGTTGTGGTGGTTTTAGCCTATCATATTTATAAGAAAATTAATAGCATACATAGAAATAAATGCAACTTAATACTTACAACGATGATAGGAAGAAACTCACTTGATTAATGCAAAAAAATATGAAAGAACAATTCAACAATCGTCTCAAAGTTCAAAATGTAAGACACCAAACTTGAATCTAAAAACTCTAATCAAAAGCTCTCCTATTACATAAAAATAAAAGGTATTTATAGTAGTAGATTTTTAATTTTATTGTTCCTTCTAAAATTTGACTTGGACTTTGAGCTCCTTTTCCTAGTTGAATTAGAAGATGTCTTTATTGGCTGTGTGAACAGGCTTGCCGTGTCGCGTGCCTTATCGCTTTGGGAAAATGCCGCTTCGCACCTGCCATCGCGCATGGGAGAGGGGTGCCTTGCGCCTGGCATAGAGCTAGGAAGGAAATGCCTCGGCCCTGGCAATGCGCGCAAGCTGCTGCCTCGCCGCGCCTGGCCTTGCGCTAGTGTTGCTGCTGTTCGGGCTGTACGTGATGTGTATATAGCTACACGCAAGTGCACGTGGTCGAACAAGTAGTAAAGTGGCTTAAGTAAGTCAAGTATCGATCCCACAGGGACTGGGCTAGAGTAACAATCTAATCAAGTGCAATAAACTTTAACTCTAAAAATGCAGACAACAGTGTGAAGAAGAGTTTGATATGTTGGTTTCTAGTTTTATACTAAGTCTAAAACGATTATATAATTTGAGTCTGTACTATGAATACGAGCATGCTGAGGTTAAATGAACATGTAGAGAAATGAATTATCAATACAATTTGGTTAATCTTTCCTCCGGTTACTAGTCAAGAATTATTGCCAATGGATTCAAACTCTCTTATTTAACCCAACTTAAGAAGCATGAACCGTCCACCTACATTTCTGTGATAAAACGAAATTCATGTTCTAGCCCTACAAAACTGATTCCTTAATTGACTAATATGACTTTCAGGTATATTTCTATCCTGAAGGTAAATCAATTCTCAATTTTCCCAAACTAAGAAAAGATCATATCCTATCAATTCACAACTTTCCAATTTCTTGCTCTCTCGAGTGAAACCGGACTTTTTAGATATACATTAACATTGGCCACACTTTAATGCAGTAAGAACAAGAATCAATAGAACAACCATGGAAGAAAAGATGAAAAACCAATTGATCAATAATTACATTTCAATACAATTATTCTTAACCTCAGCAAGAAGAGGATTTAGCCACTCATTTGTGGATTAAACATCGTTAAATGAGTGTAAATCATACAAGCAATTGAATTAAAGAAGAAGGAGATAGAGAAAAACCCTAAGATTTTCGTCCCCTCAACTGCCTTTAACCCACGTTCTTGCTCCACCAAGTTAGAATAATTAAAAATGAACCTAAGTGTTCTATTTATACTTGTGGGAATTTTTTTCAGAATTACAAGCAACGTGTCACGGAGTGCATAACGGAGCACTGCCTCCGTGACACGCCACCGACGCGGACCCTTATTGGAATTTAGTCGTCCAGGTACTTAGGCCCAACGTGGCACGACGTGCAACGCGGGGCTAGGCCAACGTGCCACCGCCCCAACGCGCACCTCCACTGGAAATAGGCATAATTTCACCATCCCGGCAGAATGCATCCGCGATGGCAGCGTGACACGACTCCATCGCGGAGCCCCTTTAATTTGTGCCTTCAAGTGCTTTTTTCCTTTGCTAGCGTCCGAGTCCAATCCCGATCTCTCCCAACATGCATCTTAGCTCCATAACTTTATATTTTTTCTGCAAAACAATGCTAATCATGTTGGTTAGTATAAATTCACATTTTATTATAAATTACATGAGAATGTATAAACATTGATAGATAAACAAGGCAAAATTGACACATTTGAGTATCACTTGGGCATATAAATTTTCCCAAGATCACTTACCCCACACTTAAATCCTTGTTCGTCTCCGAACAACAATCTTACACCTCATGCAATTTACACCCCATCCTGGCTACTTTGCCTCGACAATTCAAGCTACGGTCATACCGATTATTTAATACAGCAAATCATCAAGAAAACACGCATGGTCCTATCAATACAATGACCTTCAACACATTAAGACCTCCTAGACTCAAGAATCGACTCTCGATATTGGCAAACTCATGCAAATCAGCTGATCAAGATATCCGACATGAAATTTAATCTCTCGTCAAGCATGTGCCCTCACAACACAAGAGAATTTTTCCCTTTTTAATCACATTACATGCAGGGGCATATAAACACAATTTCGCTCTCTCTCCCAACAGAATTCACATGCATCATGTTATGAACCATAGGCTTGCCTTTAGTGTATTACTCCACTAATATAAGGAAATGTGATGTAGGATCATGTAGGACTTAACGGGTCGTAATGTAAGCTACGGAACTAGTAAATATTGGGCTAACCAATAATAGCCACTAGCATCCTTTAGCGCTTTTTCAATACATCCCATCAACCTCATGGGCATTGTTTCTTCCTTCATCCTCCCATTCTTGAAGTCTGTCTTTATTTTGACCCATATCTTTAAGCACACTAGACTCAATAACAAAGATTATTTATACATCTTCATTATATTTAATTTATAACGTGTGCACCTTCGACCTTTTCTTTCCTTTCATCACTCTGCTTTTCTTTTGTTTTCACCATTCTCACTCTTTGACACTGTGGGAAAATTATTTTCTTTTCTTAAGCGCTTAAGAGTTTTGGATCAAATTCACGGCTAATGAAAAGAAGGGGTTAAGCTCGGTTTACACCTTTTTGACAAAAGAAAAATAATAGGCTAAAGGCTCAATGGGCTAACTAGGGTGTACATTCAAGGTGGGTACGATAATGAAAAAGAGAAACTTTCGGTTAAAAAAAATAAATGCCTACATCCTTTCCTATAATACACGTCCTTCATTTCATTTCGTACACACACCAGGCAAGTTCTAGACACTTCACAATAGCATGGAAGAAACGAAACTTCACTATACGCTCATTTCACATGCTCAACTCAAGACATATTCACAGACTCTTCAATCAGCTAATTACAAGAATTCAAACACTAAGCCTCAATCACACTGAATCGACTCTATGGCCTAGGTATCTCAACATATTTACAAAGTTGCATGCTTTCATACGAATCACCTTTGCTTTCAAATATCATGTACAACACGCAACCAGAATTTCGCAACCATAAAGTAACGACAGGTTTAGGATACAATCAACAAAAGAAAAACACAAAACTAAAAGATAAAATGAATAAAAGAAATCTACTCCTAACGACTACATTTCCCTTAAGAAGGTCGTCATCCATCCATCATAGGGAATGGTCACTAACTACGACTTCGGTTCAATGGGACTATTCTCGGTAAAAGAACCGAAAATAAACGCCAAGAAACCCAAAAATTTAAAAATTCATAAAAAAATTTTAAAAATATCGATCATTTCGATAAAACAAAAATATGTACAAAACCAGCTAACAACATTCAACAACACACAATAGCTTCCCATTAATTACAATACAAAACATAAACATCACAATCACAGGGTCACAATTTTTCCACAGGCATGACAACAGAACATAAACATACATTAAAAACAACAGCAACCAACACCTAACTGCTCCCACCCCACACTTAAATCGAACACTGTCCCCAGTGTTCACAAAAATTAGCATAGCATAAGAGTGGGTGGTGAAACTCCCTGATCAATCAAAGTATTCCACTTCTTCATCAGGTGCTGCTGCCTCATCTCCCATGTCTGAATCACCTCCATCATCATCATCTGACTCCATATCGGAGTTGTCACGATGTGTCTCCTCATCTGTGGGGACATCATCATCCGTGGGCTCCACAAAAGCTGGCCCCACTCGGCATAGAGCCCTGGCATTTTCACCAAAAGGGTAGTCTAGCTCGATCTGCCACAGCTCCTCTTCTGTTGCTGGCCTCCCGCCTATGTGCAGCTGGAGCATCTGCATCCCAAACATGCGAGCCATGTACTGATTATCCCGAGCATGTCGCTCGGCTAGTGTAAGAACTGGCCCGTGAGTGGTGTCGGGTGCCTTAGTTTTGGTGACATCTAAGGCCCGCCGCTCCATCTGGGGGATGTAGTCAAGGGCCTCCTCCTCGATATCCAGGCCCCTCAGGAACGTGGTCAGTAATCCACCAAACCCGTACCTATGCCCCTGATGCAAACAGGCTCTCTTCATGGCGGAGATAATCACCGTCCCCACGTTGATCTCCAGCCCTTTCATTAGGGAGTATACCAAGCATACACGATCTCGGGTGACATCTGTCATATGCACCCCCGGGATCAGGCAGGAACATACGATCTTAAGCCATATCCTGGCTTCCCTGTTCATCTGTGAGTAGGGCAAGGTCTGATGGTAGCCCCTCTCCTTATGCCTGCTCCAACGTGCTGTAGACCGAGTTCCACGCAATGTGCATCTGATGTCCGCATATGGTGGAGTGATATTCAGCTATCGAAGCACATGGGTCTGTGTCCCGCGCGCCTAAGATAGCATTAAGGTGGTGGGGCTCAAAAGTGACTATTTGCCCCTTTATCTTGATGGTGTGACTTCTGAGAGTCAGGTTCCAGTTGGCGTAGAATTCCCTAATCAAGTGCAGGTTGCATTCCTTGGGCTCTTCAAAGATGAAGTTCAGCCCGGCTGCCTCGATCCTGTGGACAATCCTGGGGAACTCCTGTGCCAACGGTTCCCTGTCAATGTGTTCTTCGGGGAAGTATTTGCTTTCCTTATGCTTCGCGTACCATTTTTCCCCTCATCTGTCACCCATATGGTTCCATATTGACAGCGTTGGCCGTGTGGAACCACTGGTGCTGCTGGGACTGCTGTTCCCAGTCTGATTCTTTTTCTTCCGGCGCCTGATGTTGATGCGCCTTTTCCCTTGTCTTGCCTGCTTGCCATTGTTCCTGTCAAACCCAAAAGACAGTCCCAATGTTATTCCAATTAAAATTAGCTTCGACTAAGGTTGGGTTAAGCTAGGCTACCCCACACTTGGTCTTTAGCCAAAATCACAACATTACGGCAAGATCGTACTTATTTCCACAAACAAACAACAAAACATAACAAATATGCTTAGTGCATTCAGAGAATTCGACGGTATACATTCTATGTACTACTCAGACTTCGTACAGCTAGCCACAATAATGACCATTGCTAACATTTCCTCACATAGCACTTCGCAAGGAGAAACAAAAGAAAAATTTAACTACATGAACCTATACAATTCACCCATTTCTTGCATCTCACAATTTAGTTACCCCGAAAATCCGTCAGTCTTTTACCATATTAACAGTTAGCACAACCAACTCATCTCACCCAACATACACAACCCAGTAAGAAATTCAAAGTTCAACTAAATTTTCCCTTTTTAAACTCAAATTCAAGCCCTAGCTATGATTTTACAAAAAATCGATTAAGCTATGTAATTATCGAGTTCAGGAAATCACAATGATACTCCGAACGTCAATCAACAATAATTCAATTGAATTTAAGCTTAATTTCTACTTAGGGAAAGTTTTCCTCACTTCCTAAGCTAAAAATAGGGAAAAATAAGGTAAGAAATGAGAAGAAGTTAACAAACATACCTTAAATTCGATGATATCGAAGAAAAGTTGATAAACTTGAACTCCTAGGCCGTGTGACGTTGGGGAAGGGGGGGGGGGATTTCGGGTTGTTTGTCGCGGAGGAGGTGAGGAATGGGAAAAAAATGAGGGAAAATCGGGGTTAAAAAGGGGGTTTTTCGCGCGGGTCACCCGGCGACCCGGTGTGACCCGTCTCGAAATACCCTGCAACGTGTCACGGAGGGTAACGCGGAGCATGCCCTCCGTGACACGGAGCCATCGCGTAGGTATTCTGGAATTTGTAAAAATTCCAGAATTACCTTCAACGTGTCACGGAGGTTAACGCGGAGGCCCTCCTCCGTGACACGGAGCCATCGCGTGGGCTCACTGTTTTGCCACTTTTTATTATTTTTCATACCTCGGTTTTTCCTTTGCGATCCTTTGCATATTTATCCTCCGTTCAATCTGAAATTCATCTTACAACAAGAAATTGGTTAGAATTATAGGTTTCACTAAAAATAAAAAAATAAAAAAATAAAAAAATAAAAAAAATAAAAAAAATAAAAATAAAAATTTTGTTTTTAATTATCTTTTCTTTTTTCTTTTTCTCATTTTTCATCATTGTTTTTTCTTTTTCTACGAAATCTATTCACATTTTATAAAGAAAATTTCACGGGTTGCCTCCCGTGCAGCGCCTGGTTTACCGTCGCGGCTCGACGTCCTTCAACTCAGTCATCTTCTAGGGTGACGGACATTTTCTCTCGACCACCGTCCTCACCCCAGCAATGCTTACATCTTTGCCCATTGACTAAGAACGTGGCACTCCGATCTTCTTGCCACAACTCTACTGCCCCGTGCGGGGTCATTCTCACCACCTCAAATGGCCCCGATCATTTGAACCTCAGCTTTCCTGGAAACACCTTCAATATTGAATTGAAGAGCAATACTTTTTGCCCCGGCTCAAAAATACGATGCACCACATGCTTGTCATGCCACCTTTTTGTTTTTTCCTTGTAGTACTTAACACTCTCATAAGCATGCCAGCGGAACTCTTCAAGTTTAGTAAGTTGCATTAGTCTCTTCTTGCCCACTAGCTCTAAGTCCATATTCAATTTCCTCATGGCCCAGAAGGCTCAGTGCTCTAGCTCCACCGATAGATGACACACTTTACCATAGACCAATCGGTATGGTGAAGCTCCAATCGGTGTCTTGTAAGCAGTTCTGTACGCCCACAACACATCATCAAGTTTGCTTGACCAATCATTCCATTGTGTATTTACTATTTTCTGGAGAATCTGCTTCACTTCTCTATTCGACACCTCTACTTGCCCACTAGTTTGGGGGTGGTATGCTGTTGCCACCTTGTAGCGCACCCCATACTTGGCTAGTAGCTTCTTGAAACTTGCGTTGACAAAATGAGCCCCTCCATCACTAATAATGGCTCGGGGTGTCCCGAACCTGGTGAGAATGTGTTTTTTCACAAATTTTGTTACCACTTTGTTGTCATTCCTGGGGCAAGCTATTGCTTCCACCCATTTTGATACATAATCTACGGCCACCAAGATGTAACGATTACCAAATGACGGTGGGAACGGGCCCATGAAATCAATGCCCCATACATCAAAGGTCTCTACTTCCAGTATATTCTGCAGCGGCATCTCCTGTCTTCTACCAATTGTTCCTGTACGCTGACATCTATCACACATTTTGACGTATGCCATAGAGTCTCTGAACAGTGTAGGCCAAAAGAACCCTGACTGTAGAACCTTGTGCGCTATCCGCTCGCCTCCATGGTGCCCCCCATACAACGAAGAGTGACAACTCCTCAACACCTCTGCAATCTGACTCTCCGGGATGCATCTTCTCATCACCTGATCCGGTCCCTGTTTGAATAAGTATGGCTCATCCCAAATAAAGTACCGACAATCATGCCTCAACTTTCTTCTCTGCTGGTCTGTCGCCTCAGGTGGGTAGATCCCACTCACTAGCAAGTTGACTATGTCTGCATACCAGGGAACTTCAGCTTCCCCTACTGCCAAGAGTTGCTCATCCGGGAACTCCTCATTGATGTTATCACCTTCCTCCACATGCGACCGGCTCTCCAATCGCGATAAGTGATCTGCCACTTGATTTTCGCTCCCCTTTCTGTCCTTAATTTCGAGGTCGAACTCTTGCAACAACAGGATCCATCTGATCAGCCTGGGCTTAGCGTCCTTCTTGTTAAACAGGTACCGAATCGCTGCATGATCGGTGTACACCACTACTTTTGAACCCACCAAATAGGATCTGAATTTGTCAAATGCAAACACCAATGCTAGCATCTCCTTCTCTGTGACTGTATAATTACTTTGGGCCGTATTCAGCGTTTTGCTTGCATAATGAATAGAATGAAAGATTCCGTTTTTCCTCTGCCCTAATACAGCTCCCACAGCCAAATCGCTTGCATCACACATCAACTCAAATGGTTGTCCCCAATCTGGAGAAGTAGGATAGGTGCTTCTATCAATTTCTGCTTCAACTCCTCGAATGCTTTAACACACTCATCATCCAACTCAAACTTCACCTCTTTTTCTAACAATCTGCATAATGGTCTAGAAATTTTGGAAAAGTTTCTGATGAACCATCTGTAGAACCCTGCATGCCCAAGAAAACTGCGAACACCTTTCACCGACACAGGTGGTGGTAACTTCTTAATAACCTTGATCTTTGCATGATCGACCTCCAACCCCTTGCGAGACACTTTGTGGCCAAGCTCAATACCCTCCTTAACTAAGAAATGGAATTTCTCCCAGCTTAGTACAAGGTTGGATTCTTTACAGCGAGCCAACACCCTGTCAAGTTTCTGCAAACAAGTAGCAAACGAATTACCGAAAACAGAAAAATCATCCATAAATACCTCAACAAAATCCTCCACCATGTCATGGAAAATAGCCATCATGCATCTCTGGAATGTGGCAGGTGCATTGCATAACCCAAGTGGCATCCGTCTAAAAGCATATGTCCCATAAGGACAGGTAAAAGTAGTCTTCTCTTGGTCCTCCGGAGCTATGGCTATTTGGTTATAACCAGAGTACCCATCAAGGAAACAATAATATTCCTGTCCAGCCAACCTATCTAATATCTAATCAATGAATGGGATAGGATAATGATCTTTCCTTGTGGCTTCATTAAGCTTTCTATAGTCCATGCAAATCCGCCAGCCTGTGACGGTTCATGTAGGAATCAACTCATTTTCTCATTGGTGACCACGGTCATCCCTCCTTTCTTTGGAACGCACTGAACGGGGCTGACCCATTCACTGTCTGAAATTGGGTAGACCACACCTGCATCAAGCCACTTAATTATTTCTTTCCAAACCACATCCTTCATTGCTGGATTTAGCCTTCATTGCGGCTGAACGATTGGTTTTGCTCCTGTCTCCATGAAAATCTTGTGTATGCAAAAAGCTGGATTGATACCCTGAATATCTGACATTTGCCAACCCATTGCTTTCATCCTTTTTCTGAGGACACCCAATGCTTCCTTCTCCTGTGCCTCCGTCAATTTTGTGGAGATGATAACCGGCAACGTCTTATCTTCCCCCAGAAAGACATATTTTAAATGGGGAGGCAATTCTTTCAACTCCAACTTTGGTGCTTCCTCAATGGATGGTTTCGGCAATGGTTCCAGAGATCTCATCAAAGACTGAAATTCCTATTTCCTCGGATGCATTTGTGACTCATTCAGCATTTGTACCACCTCATAAGCGTCTCTATCTCCAAAATGATCAGAGTTCATCAATGCTCTTTTCAGTGGGTCTTGAGATTCAACAATCTGACGAATTTCTTCTTGATCAACCACATTGATTGCTGAAAGCTCCTCATGTATGGCCGGCAGCTTCATGGACTTAAACACATCAAATACCTCCACTTTGTCATGTGCTCGCATAGTTAGCTGCCCTGCAGCTACATCAATTAGCGCTTTCCCGGTCGCCAAGAAAGGACGTCCCAAAATAAATGGGACTTCCGCGTCTGGCTCAAAATCCAGCACGACGAAATCTACCGGGAAGATAAGGGAGCCCACTTGCACCAGCAGTCCTCCACAATGCCATCAAGTCTGGCTAAGGAACGATCTGCTAGTTGCAAGATCACTGTTGTTGGTCTAGGACTCCCTAGACCTAACTTCTTGAATATCGATGACGGCATCAAATTAATGCTCGCTCCCAAATCACATAATCCGCGAGCTCGGATACTCTGCCCAATTGTAATTTGTATAGTAAAGCTCCCAGGGTCCTTGAGATTTGTGGGCAACCGGTTTTGCATCCAAGAAGTGCATTCCTCCATGAGAGCCACCGTAGCATACTCAGTCAACCGACTTTTATTCGCCACGATGTCCTTAACATACTTTGCATACTTCAGCACTCCTTGTAAAACATCAACAAGAGGTAAGTTAATATGTACCTGTTTCAGTACCTTCATGAATTTCTTGAAACACGCCTCCTCCTTATGTTTCTTTATTCTTTGAGGGAACAGGGGTGGTGGTCTTTCTGGTTCAACCTCCTTTTTCTTCCCCCTCTCATCACTTTGCTCCCTCTCAGTTTCTGCTGCTCCCGATTGTTGAGGTGGTCTTTCTGGTTCCACCTCTTTAAGTTGCAAACCACTCCTTGTGGTCACTGCATTCACTTGCTTGGGGTTGGGATCCGTGTCGCTCGGGAGTCCTCCTCTATGCCTAGTGTTTTGGGCTCCAGAAAATTCCCCAAATTGATACTCCAGTGCCTTAGTAGCTAACTGGTTGTTCTTTACCTCGGCTGCCAATTTCACATAGTCAGCCTGCAATTGAGCTTGGTTAGCTATCATTGTCTTGAACATCTCCTCAATGCTGGGTGATGGGGGTGGTGGAGGTGCATTGTTGCTTCTATATTGTGCCTGATAGTTCTGCCGTCCTCCTTGATTCCTCTGCGCCCCCTGACTCGAACTTTGCCCTTGATGGTTATTGCTACCCCAAGAGAAATTCGGGTGATTCCTCCAGTTGGAATTGTAGCTGTTGCCATACTGTAGATGGTTGTTTCTATGTACATTTCCCACAAAGTTCACCGAATCAGGATTTGCTCCACAACACTCAGCTGAGTGTTCACTACTCTCGCACACTTCACACCAAATCTGCTGCACTACATTCACTGGGGCTTGAGTCTGGTTCATGGTCATGTTACTGAAGTGGGTGTTGAGTTGATTCTGTAAAGCAGCTATCTGTGCAGCAATAGCTATAAAACCATCCACTTCTAGGACTCCTGCTGCTTTCCTTGTTCCTCCTCTTGACGAATCAACATTCCACTCCGGATTTCCCTGCGAAATACGATTTAACAAGGTATACAGCTCCTCACAAGTTTTCTGCAATGCTTGTCCCCCAACTGCTGAGTCTAACAAGATTTTTGTGTGGGGTTCCAAAAAAAGTGTGCACCAGCACATCATTGGATTGGTGATGATGAGGAAAATCCCACAACATAGACTTGAATCTCTCCCAAGCCTGATACAGATTCTCTCCCTCTCTCTATTTAAAACTTAGAATTTGACTTCTAAGTCTTGCTGTTTTACCGGATTGAAAAAATCGTATCAAGAATTTCCTTGCAAGATCATCCCACGTAGTAATAGAATTAGGTGGCTCAGCTTTCAACCACCTCTTGGCTTCTCCCAAAAGTGAAAATGGGAACAATGTAAGCCTGACATAATCCGATGACACTCCAATGGGGATGTAAGTGTCACTTATCTCCAAAAAATTTTGGAGATGCTGCTGTGGATCCTCATGAGGGAGACCTGTGAACTGCCCGCTGGTGTGCAACAATTGCACCATGTTTTGTTTGAGCTCAAACCTCCCTCCTGGCTCAGGTTTACGGATGCTAGATGTGACATTGTTAGCATGTGGGATTGGCACCTCGCGAACCGGCCTAGCTGCCATTTCCTCGGGCACTAACATTGCCCTTACAACTGGTGGATTCTGTTGTTGCTCCATGATTGTTTGTCTGAGCAACTGCAGCTTTTTCTCTAGAGCTTCTCTCCTTTGACGATGAAATTGTCTTTCAGGCTCTAAATATGAGTCCACCAGCTCCTTGTCTCTTGCTAGTGTTCAACAGAAATTAGTATCTGCAAAATACAGGCTAAGACCAAGTTGTTAACACTAAGAAGAAATAGTAAACTAACACTTAAGAAAAATTTACCAATTGCCAGTCCCCGGCAACGACGCCAAAAACTTGTTCGGGCTGTACGTGATGGGTATATAGCTACACGCAAGTGCACGTGGTTGAACAAGTAGTAAAGTGGCTTAAGTAAGCCAAGTATCGATCCCATAGGGACTGGGCTAGAGTAACAATCTAATCAAGTGTCGATAAACTTTAACTCTAAAAATGCAGACAACAGTGTGAAGAAGAGTTTGATATGTTGGTTTCTAGTTTTATACTAAGTCTAAAACGATTATATAATTTGAGTTTGAACTATGAATACGAGCATGCTGAGGTTAAATGAACATGTAGAGAAACGAATTATCAATACAATTTGGTTAATCTTTCCTCCGGTTGCTAGTCAAGAATTATTGCCAATGGATTAAAACTCTCTTATTTAACCCAACTTAAGAAGCATGAACCGTCCACCTACATTTCTGTGATAAAACGAAATTCATGTTCTAGCCCTACAAAACTGATTCCTTAATTGACTAATACGACTTTCAGGTATATTTCTATCCTGAAGGTAAATCAATTCTCAATTTTCCCAAACTAAGAAAAGATCATATCCTATCAATTCACAACTTTCCAATTTCTTGCTCTCTCGAGTGAAACCGGACTTTTTAGATATACATTAATATTGGCCACACATTAATGCAGTAAGAACAAGAATCAATAGAACAACCATGGAAGAAAAGATGAAAAACCAATTGATCAATACTTACATTTCAATACAATTATTCTTAACCTCAGCAAGAAGAGGATTTAGCCACTCATTTGTGGATTAAACATCGTTAAATGAGTGTAAATCATACAAGCAATTGAATTAAAGAAGGAGATAGAGAAAAACCCTGAGATTTTCGTCCCCTCAATTGCCTGTAACCCACGTTCTTGCTCCACCAAGTCAGAATAATTAAAAATGAACCTAAGTGTTCTATTTATACTTGTGGGAATTTTTCCCGAAATAACAAGCAACGTGTCACGGAGTGCATCGCGGAGCACTGCCTCCGTAACACGCCACCGACGCGGACCCTTACTGGAATTTAGCCATCCAGGTACTTAGGCCCAACGTGGCACGGCGTGCAACGCGGGGCTAGGCTAACGTGCCACAGCCCCAACGCGCACCTCCACTGGAAATAGGCATAATTTCACCATCCCGGCAGAATGCATCCGCGGTGGCAGCGTGACACGGCTCCATCGCGGAGCCCCTTTAATTTGTGCCTTCAAGTGCTTTTTTCCTTTGCTAGCATTCGAGTCCAATCCCGATCTCTCCCAACATGTATCTTAGCTCCATAACTTTATATTTTTTCTGCAAAACAACGCTAATCATGTTGGTTAGTATACATTCACATTTTATTACAAATCACATGAGAATGTATAAACATCGATAGATAAACAAGAAAAAATTGACACATTTGAGTATCACTTGGGCATATAAATTTGCCCAAGATCAGCTGCTGCTTCATGCGACTGTGTGCCATCCTAGTGCCAAACTTCAATCCTTGCATCATTCACTCCAACTTCTTCACAGTTGATTAAAAAGCCTCAAGTACGTTCAAATACATCACTTTTAGCCCTGAAGACATCTACTCACATGCGTTAGCCCTTTTCACTAATATATAATATAAACACATGAAAACACTCATAATTTATTTTCAAAACATAATAAAGTACGGGCAAAATATGTCTATGAAGTGCGTGAGTACGCCTTCATCAAGTAGTTCAAAGTGTCTATATTAATCTACGCTGGCCTGTTGGATCTCTCGAGGCACTAGGCCAGGTTAGTTGAGGTGCATCCCTGCCTCTGGACCTTTCCCAGCTCTCATAACACAAACTGCTATATATTGCAGTTGGAATATCACTAGCTCAATTAACTCTGTGGATGAAGCATGCATAACCTTAAATATCCCCTACAATTGATCCAAAAAGTGTTGAGGTTACTCTTTGCAGTCTGTCCCCATAAACTGCAGATAACTCAAGGTAAGAAACTCACAAACCCTCGAACTATTGGGTCTGTGAATGGGCTCAACAACAACTGGTGCCATTGACTGGCACTGAGTAGTCATCGTCTGAGCCAACATATATACTGCACTACCAACATCCTGGTCTGAGAGTGTAGGATGGACTGGAAGTGGTGCTAGCACGTTTGTAGCCTTGGGAGGTTCCTGGTATAGTGGGGAATGCTAGGGAGATTGAGAAAATATCTCCCTTTTGGTCCCAGGCTGGGCCATCTCCGACTATGGTACCCTACTAGTACTCACTCCTGCTGTTATATCCAGCTCTCGGCTGACTGCAGTCTATCTTGCATCAGAATTCTCTATAGAAAGTCATAACAATATAAACTTAGGGACTCAACCCTATACAACTCAGCTCTATAACATGATTTAAGCAGAAAAAGGGTAATCATACTATCATGCCTTGTAGCTTTCTTCTTATAAATACGGTGCACAACATATTTATAGGAAAAATCTACTAGACACGGTTTATAGACTCAATAGGTATAACATTGCTCCGATAGCAAGTTTGTCATGCCCCATCTTGGGAGGCGTAACTGGCACCTGATGCCACACTTGACCGAGAGCTGACATAGTTGGACATATACACCTATGGTGCATACTAGCAATACATAATCAAGAAAACAATGAAGTATAGCTCAGCTTAAAGAAGCCCTTGACCGAAAAGAACACAATATAAACACCTGCACAAATATTCAACTAACCCAACAATTTATAATAATAATAACATCCTAGTGTTCCCAAAAGACTATCATGTTGTCTAAATCAAATAAAGCTAAAAGTAAACATATATACAAGGGCCATAAAGGCCGCCAAAATGCCTAGACAAAATAACAAAACCAACACGACCAACAATATACTCCTAAATAATCCCATAGTATGCAAGCCTCTAAAGAGTAAATATTTGACCTGGACAGGACTCCGACCTACCCAAAAATAATGGTACAACAAAATATAGGCAAACCTCTCAAGTACGACAACTCCAAAAGAGAGGAGCTGACCAATATGCTGAGCTTGAATTGCTACTGAGAAGGTCTCTGAACCTATCTGTCAGAACTTACAGGAAAAAGTGTAGTGCCCCCAGGGTCAGGTGTCATTACAACAATGGACCGAGTATGTAAGAAAATAATAATAAGCTAGAACTGAACTTATAGTAAGGACTGAATATAAATAGCTGTACGAGTAAGAGAATAACCTAAAAGATCTTAATAAATTATATAGAAAACTAAATAGGCAATAATCAAACAAGAACCTAACCTAACCCCCATAAGCCTGGCAGGTACGAACAACAAACAAAAAAAACTACTTGAGCCCCCATAAGCCCTAGCAAGTACACCTCAATCTACATATCCCTATTCATAACACTACAGCCCTGTAGGCAAACTGTAATTGTATCTTGAACACACTTGGCTCCTGTATCTATATCTTGAGTCTTCTGGGCTCCTATAGTTGTATCTGAGCCTTATGGGCTCCTGTAACTACACCCTGAGCACACAAGGCTCTACTGAGAGTCGATAATGCCAACATAGACGTAAAGGAAGTCCACGACTAAGCAGACTTCAATGTGGTCCTTCTAAACATTTTATAGCTCTTATAAGCAAGTATAGCCCCATAGACAAGGTACAATTGTCAATAGACTTTCTAGGCAACATATAAATGGGCACATGTACATGTATAGATTAAAGAGAAAGGCTCGACACTAACAGTTGACAAGATAGTCAATGAAGGAATTAAACAATCTTCTAATCTATCAGCAAGTAATGTGGCTATCTTAGCGACATGCATGAAATATGTACGTCATAAGGTTGCTAACAAAAAGGTGAGAAACATGAAAACTCACCACCATAACTGTATAGGCAGCCACAATGCAATTAACATGAAGGTTGAACTACAACAAAAACAATCTATCTCTATAGGGGCCAAAATACGCCAAAGGCCCATAGGCGAGCTATGTAGTTTATAGGCATTGTAATCAAATGGTTTCGATGCCAAAATGATCATTACACTGCCAACATCAACATGAAATGCAAACTAGCTAACCGCAAGGCCCCTAAGACTTCAGTATGGAATAAATTATCAATAGCCTCTTAAGCGACAACAATTTAAATTAGAATATTCTTATGTCGCTTTTAACACAAGGCAACATCTAAATGAGGCCAATCCCGATAAGGAAGCTTAACATATCTAAACATATACAATTCCAACAGCCAACCCATAATAACTAACATGGCTACGACTATTACAACAATAACAACAAGTCATATTAACTATACGAAGGAGAATTTTTATTGATAGAAGTTTAACCTTAACATACCTCATATACAAGATTAACAGGTTGGTGTCAAACTTTCTGTACTAGACTTCTGAAATCAATTTATGCTACCACCAAGAGCTAGGACTTGGAACTTAATATTCTTATGCCCTAAATCGCAATGGAGGGCTTAAGGATTATTGTGGAGGATTTTTTATGTGAGTATGCTGCCGAACCAAAGAAACTTATTTGCAAGGCTAATGTTAGGCAACTTCTGCTTTTATGTGTAAATAACTTTCAAATGAAAGGATACTACTAATACTATGTATAGAGGTAATGATTTAGGCAGTGGAAGTGACTAGATAAGAAGGATACGTATGTGATGAAGCATATCACTTACTGACTTCAATCATTATATATATAATAGTACTTATGGCTACTTATTATTACAATTAAATTAATGTAACTTCATACTTCTATATTCAATAGCCACTTTTCGTTTGGAAAGTAGAGTAAAATATTTATGACTATATATATCTCATAAAATTAAGTCATAACTTTCTCGACTTCAAATCTTAATGTACAACTATTGAGTGATATGAATACCTTATAACATATCCTTCTTGTGGATTAAACACTCTTGACCATATCTTGAATGTACAAGTTTATCACTTCAATTATATGGGGTGTTACATAGACAACCTTGCATACCTGGAACGATGAACTCTTGACTCTAGCTTGAGAATGCCTAGGTTAAAGATGAAGAAACCTAGCTTTCTTGAGAGCTTTGAGAGTTAATGATTCTTGAATTTCTAATGTAATGTGAGTGAATGGAAGGTTAGCCTATTAAAACCCTTTTATTTCCCTCAAATATAACCCAAAATGACTTGGTTTAAGAACTAAAAGCATAGAAAATTATAAAATTACCCTTATAAAAATGTACTAAAAAATCCGTTGTCTGGTCCCTATGGATCTTTCATTGCGTCATACCACGACTCGTGGTCACTGAAGCAACTTGATCACTTTCTAAACTTCATAGTAAAACTAGTCAGGACGAGTCGTTGCTTGGTAGCATGATTCGTGGTCTGCTCTCGTGACTACTGCAATAATTTTGAACATCTGCGGAACCTCTTACCACGGGCTAACAGGATGGTACGTGCTATGGTACCATGAGTCATGACTCGTAGTTTCTAAAAATATGGAACATCTCTAATGGCTTACCACGAGTCCTTCCCATGACTCATGGTCCTTCACCACAACTCATGGTGTGGGTTGTCCTATGGGAAATACTCCACTTCCTGTTGGTTTTCTGCTTCATTTCTAGGATCTAATCTAGTATCTATCTTGTCTAGAATTTAAAAGACAAACTTCTTGTTAGATTCCTCTTAGCAATTAGAAGGTCAAGAAAGTAATATTATCAAATATAGTGGTTGTCCAAAATATTGTATCCAAAAAGAATGTACAATACTGAAATAATCTCCGCCAATTATGCCTTAGATTACTAAATGGGTTTATCCTACTTTCGTGACCAAATGTTAACAAAAGGATGCATACACAAGTCTTCATGAAAAATCTCCTTGGTCAAGGTAGTAGAAAATATTAGGTAGGACTTCTATTAAAGACTAAGAGTAGTTTTAGATTACTATTCTATACTCAAAGAGATTAACTCTAGTACCTCATACTCACTTATTAACTCTAATCAATGAAATTATTCTGAACTCAATGCCTTGATATAGAATCAGACTAACACTCTCCTAAGAATAATGTAACTCCAAGAAATCTCTTCCTCAGACTCACAAATCTACCTCTCCTAAGTAATCTATTGCAATATAAACTCTCTCATGACAATTACTTCAAGAATAATCTAGTTTTTCACTTGTTCAATGATGACCTTCAAATCCACTCTTCACAAGAAGGAAGTGTAAATGATCATCGCAATATAAATACCCAACTAAGAGTCGGGGTCAAATCCACAGGGAATAGCGATTAGATGGCACAAAAAGTTGTCTGTTGAGTTGAACTAAATTGCATCATTGCATTAAAAATAAAAAAATAAATATTGGGGGAAAGTGAGTGATGTCGCCTAAGCGCACGTAGTCGTCAAGTAATATAGGATTGTTAATTTCAGATATCGTACCCACAAAGACTTGTCAATTTAATCATTATAAGGTTGTACTTTGATTTCACTAATGTACGAAATAAGTAAAATGAAGATTGACTTGGAAAATTAAACTACTAAAACTTCAAATATAAAAATTAACTAAAATAAATGCAAGCTTGATTGCATTTCGATAATGATGAAGACTCACGCAATGGAACTCGGTTGGTTTCAATTTGAGTTTTCCATACATAATTAAACTAGCATGATTCTTCTTACAGTTGTTAGTTGCAAGTTATTATCCCATTTCTTGCCACTATCCCTAGCATCCAAGAACTATTTCATGAATCCTAACGCCTATATCCCTATGGTCACAGGAGAACAATGAAACGACAGTTATGCCTACTTATATTTCAACAAAATGGGGTTGAAAGGTATATCCCTATCCTCAACAACAACTTCCATCCTATCACAATTGGGTTTAAGGTTCTTTGAATTCCTGTTCTGTATTTATTTTTAACCCTTTTGATTTCCTTTTCCAAGTTCAATCGAAATCCAACAGATTACTTAGAACGTGATCAAGCTCATAAATAATAAATTAACACAAATAAATACAAATAACCATAATTGAAGAATCAAAATCAAGTTTAATTAGTCTTTCAAACAATCAATCATTCGCCATGGCCACAACCATAATTGACTGCAAGTTTTCTAATAATAGAATAACTAAGAAGTTTTCAATCAAAGCTCACTTTTTCAATTCTCTAGAAGCAAGTAAACAACATAATTTTGTATGGGCACCCCTTCTTCTCACTTTTCTTTTCTTATCACAAAAATTTCTTTTTCCCTTAACATTATACTTCAATGGACCTTTCCTTTCAAGTCTCAAAGTGCTTAAGACTACTTTGGATCAATAAGTTTGAGGTCTCACAAACAAAAAGGGATTAAGATACTATTGAGGCTAAGAAAGAGAAAGGCTTTTAGGCTCAAAGGAGGTAACTAGGGAGAATGACTAGGAAGGTAAAACAATTACAGGAAAAAAATTGGCTTCTTCAAAGAAGTGCCTTGATCATCTCTTAACCCCCTACCAACTAGTTATCCTACATATACTAAGGCAGGTTCTAGATGCTACAGTATGTACATACAAAATAATTTATCTCACCTCTCATCGCAACAAGAATCTAATAAGTTTCTACAACTATACATTCACACAACCATATTGAATGACAAAGTAAATTCATAATTATGCCCTAAGGGTATGTTGAATAAAATTAAAGAGATATGTGCATCTCTCAAGGATTCTAACTCATGCAATCAAGATGAACACTCTATTTACTCTAGCATAGCATCTAAGCAGAATATCAACAAGCATACAAGTGGATGATCTATGACTCGATCCTAAAAAATATAAAAAATGCTATGAAACTTCCCTTAAGAGGGTCATCATCCATCTATCATAGGTAATCGTCATTACTCTACGACTTCAACGACTCCTAAAAATGAAAAAATTACTCAGTTCAAAGGTCCCCCTCCCCTTCGGCAAAGAACCGAATCCATAAGAAAAATCGAAAGGTGGATGAGATATGCCAATTTTCAAAATTTTTTCGAACAAAATATGATGGTATACTCACCCTTAACCTCAAAATTCAGGGAGACATACCCTCACCCCTCACTTAAAATCATGCTCTGTCCTCAGAGCATCTAAAAAGTAAAAATCATACAAGGGTGAGAAACACTCCCTGAGGTACTCTAGGGCCTAGCTAGTAGTGTGTCTCTTGGATTCACGAATCACACAACCCCACACTTAAGCTCAAGAAGTTTTGTTTTTGAGTACTCATACTTCCCTTGCTCTACACAGAAAACAACAACAAAAAAAACAAAAGTGACACTATAGAAAATAATAAAAAGTACATTATTACAAATTGGGTTGCCTCCCAACAAGCGTCTGATTTAACGTCGCGACACGACCCCATCAAGTTTCATCACTTTTCCTTCCACTTTGAGCATATGAATTTCACCCCTAGTTTTTTTTCCAATTTTCTATTATGCTCAAGGGGTGGTGGTGTAAACATAAAGGGACCAAGTAATAGATATTGCATCTTATAATTCTTAGCCGTTAAGTGAGGGATGTCGTAATGTGTCTTTGACATAATAAATTCTAGAATATAGGGGTGTTTTTCCTCATCTACACATTTCTCCATAGGCTTGGACGACTCTATTTCTAGGTCGCCACCCAAACACAATGTCGAAAAATGAATGAGGACCAATACGCCCTAACTCCAAGATTGCATTATGATTGACATCCTCACTTTTATTCACCTCCTCAACATCAACATCAACCACCAAAGAAATGTATAATGGTTGGAATTCTTCTTCTTGTTTCATGCATTTTCTAGTATGCACAACACTTTGTAGTTGGGACTCGACACCACAGCCTTTTCATTTAAAAGACCCTGCAGGTCACGGATACTTGAGCCAAATTGGCTAATCTCTTGTCGGAGCTTCTTTTCTCCCCCTTGAGGTTCCTCTTGAGTATTGGCTAAGACCGTGACTTTCGAATCATTACAATTCATAGTCTCAACCATAATCTCTGTGAGCTTGACACTCATCCTTTTTAAGGCTCCTCCCGATTCAGTAAGCTGCTCCCTCATTACTTCCATATGCTCCAGGATCATTTTTTTCATATTGCTCATGGGAGAATGATGTTCCTCCTCTTCATTATTCCTATAAGCATAAAAAAAACAGGAGGATCATAATAGGAGATTGGGGTAGGGGAAAATTTTTTAGAAAACCATTCCCATGGCCATCTAGACCACCACGTACACCACAAGTATGACAATATTTCCACAAGTGGGGTCCTCCACAATTCAGACAAGGATCACTAAAATATGAATACCCATCATTCAACTCATTTATATACCAAGATGTCATGTTAAGAAGAGTGGTATAATACTAAAAAAAGGAAAATTAAAAATATATACAATATACAAACTAGTGAAATGGAATATAACCTACAAATGATTAAACAATATTCAATTCCCCAGCAACGCCGCCAAAAACTTAATGTCGCCAAGCACAGATGGTCATCAAGTAATATAGGATTGTTAAGTCCAGATATTGTACCCATGGAGACTTGTCAATTTAATTGTTATAAGGTTGTACTTTGATTTCACAAATCTTCGAAACAAGTTGAATGAAGATTGACTTGGAAAATTAAACTACTAAAAAACATCAAATATAAAAATTAACGAAAACGAATGCAAGCTTGATTGTATTTCGATAATGATGTCAGACTAGGATAATGACACTTGGTTGATTTCAAGTTGATTTTTCCAGACATAATTAAATTAGCATGATTCTTCCTGTGGTTGTTAGTTGTAAGTTACTTTCCCATTTCTTGCACTATCCCTAGCATCCAAGAACTATTTCATGAACCCTAACGCCTATATCCCTATGGTCGCAGGAGAACAATGATATGACGGTTATGCCTACTTGTATTTCAACTAAACGGGGTTGAAGGGTATATCGCTATCCTCAACAAAAACTTCTAACCTATCACCAATGGGTTCAAGGGTATTTGAATTCCTGTTCTGTACTTATTGTTAACCCTTTCCATTCCCTTTCCCAAGTTCAATCAAAAGCCAACAAATTACTTACAAGGTGAGAAATAAATACAAACAACCATAATTGAAGAATCAAAATCAAGTTTTATTATTCTTTCAAACAATCAACCATTCACCATAGACACAACCCTAGAATATGAGTTTAGCTACTCATAGACAAGAAGAAACATAAATGCTTAGTCATCATCATGCAAAAATATGAAGTAAGGAACAGAAAACCTAATTGTAAAATTTTGTCTTCCTTCCAAATGGCTTACAAGCTTTCATGAACAAACTACAGAATAAAAATGAGTAAAAACTTCTTCCAAGAAGTCCAAAACTACTCTAAGAAGTCATAAACTATGTAACAAACGACCTAAGACTTATATTTATAGATGAGCCTTCAAATGAAGCTTCTGCCCTTCAATACTTGGCTTTAAATCAACATTTTTGCCTCGAAATTGGTCTGGCATGCTGTGCCCTCTATCTCGCTATATACTTAGTCAACTTTTTAGTAATTTTTAGCTCCAGATAAGGTCTGGTGCGCCGCTCCAGCCATAGCACCAGACTGAAATTTTTTAAAGTTTGGGACTTGATGGCAGGCACCAGCCATAACACCAGCCCTGTTAGATCCTCAAATCTTCACTTCTTGCATTATTTTGAGCCCATTTTGCCTAGTTTCCTACATAAATCAACTCAAATCGTTTGTTAGCTCATAAAACACATAGATACAATGAATTTAAGAATTAATTAAGAATTATGAAGTCAAAACATGATCAAATTTGGGTAAAAATATGGAAAGTGGGCATGAAAATATGCCCAACATCAGTGAGATCACAATTTGAACTAAAACCAACTACCAATTAAAACAAGGCAACCAAGGGCCAGGGGCCAGCTATTAATGGGGCATCGATTGGATTGGAATTAACTAAAAATCAAATTACTACTCATAGGCATAAATAACCATGGATAAGGTGGCACCCGATGTTTTTCAACCACTTGGGTGCCTTTTTCCTTGGGTTTTTTCAAACTCCAAGGTTCAATTAATTCATCCACTATCGCTTGGGAAGGAATTGAACTATCTCTAGCCTCAACTTTTTAATGGGTGTATGAGAATGAGTTTTGGCTATCTCTAGCCCAATCTCACATAATCAAGACCCAAACCCACTATTGTTTTCTCACCCATATTCTATTCTCCTTTTTTAAGAAAAAATAGAATAAGTAAACATAACCCACATTTGAAACTATGGATAATTTAATTATAACTTAGAGAAAACAAAAGATTTATACTAAATTAGTAATTATAAGATCAATCTAGCAATATCCAATTCAATTTATCCCCAATCATGCACACACCCCTAGCAAAATATTTATCCACTCATAGATGAATAATACAAATTCATATTGACAAATAAATTCATAAAATCTATTATTAAGAGTAAATAGAAAGCTCAGATTTGTCTTCAATGGAGGTTTGTATCTTGAATAAAAAAGTGAAGAAAAACTAACTCTAGTCTTTCTCTCTCGATAAAATTAAAAGATATTCAACACATTACAATATTCTACTTCTTCGAAGGAATGGCATGTTTAGTCCTCTTTAAAGAATGTACAAAAGTTGGTTAAAAATGCTACTCAAATCCCGTATTGGATGATTTTACCCTTCTGACGATGGCCTCACTTGCGAGACGTTTCATTGGTGCCCAACTGCGGGATGCCACTCCAATGCAACTGGGGGCCAGTGACTCCTGTCATAGTTCAGCATTGGCACTGGTAGTTTGAAAGTGCTGATCCATGTTCTACTGATGCACCTTCCACTTCAACACAGTGGGCTCCTACATTTGGTCGGTCCCATTCGGTGGAACGCCGGTCCTCTTCGTTAGATCCATTCTTTTGTTCAATTCCTTTGTTTCTCTATTTATATTCAATGCCTATAATAACAAAAGAGAAAGAGCATGAAATCTTCGTAAATAACTTGAAAACCAAGCAATAACTCATGTTTAAAAGCCTAATGAGTTAGTATATTACCAACTCATCAAATCCCCAAACTCGAACCATTGCTTGTCCTCAAGCAAGATAATTCTTTATAGCTAAACCATTGGATTAAACATGCCACTCTACACAAGATTTTGTACAAGGGACCAATAGGACTCAGACAACCCCAAAATCACTCACCAACTCAAAGAAAAAGAGGAGACTCAACACTATATGCAAATGCTTCAAGAGATGACCACAATCAATTGGAATGATGCACAATTGATTCCTTCATTCAAAAGAAAGGGCATGGTTAATCAAAACAAGCTTATATAACATCTTAAGTCATTAAAATTCACATTCAAAGTTTTCCTCAAAGCTCATTGCATTCTTGTCTCAATCACTGCTTTTGGTATGTGCAAGCATGTTCCCTAAGAAAGTGATTCCCCTCATATCAAGAGAGAATCCATTTAATTTTTAAGCAATTCACACTTAAAGGGATTATAGAATGAACAAATGCGCCCACTCTCCCAAAGAAATTCTCATGCACATAACTTGACCCATAGCCTTGCCCTTCGTGTAACTCGCCACTAATGTAGTGTTGCTACACTTAAAATCAATTAGGACTTGGAGGTCATAATGAAAGCTAGGGGTAAAGGACTTTTTAATTCTGTTGGATAGAACCTCCCTATTGCCTTTTTTGTGAACAATATGCATACTCTATTCTCTTGAGGTCACCCCCACCTTGTCTCTCCCTGATCGACATTTTTATTTTTGGAATAAGAGCCACACTTATATCTCCTTAGTTACCACTTTTCATCTCATCTAATGAAGAGGTATCACCTTTCAACAATTCTCTTATTTTTCTCAGGGTTAAAGGTCTTTTTCACCCAACCAATTCATTCATTTCCTTATAATTTGGTGCTATCTCACATTGGAGCTCACATTACTTTTCCAATTTTCCTTTTGCAACCCCCAAAATAGGCTTTTGCCTCATATTTCTCTTTACTATTCTCACATTTTTGGGCCTCAAGCATCATTTTGCATTTCTTCTCAAAACTAGCACTAGGGAGGATAGGTGCCAAAGAGGGATTACAAGAGGGGTAATAGGCTTGTAAATGTGGTTCTCAAGGAAAAGGTCTAAATTCTCAACATTGGATAGCAAGGATTCATGCTCAAGGAGGTCATATGGGTGAAGTAGCTATCAAAAGAAAGCCTAATATCATGTTCTAAGTGCAACTACATCTAGGATTTCGCCTTGAGTCACACTTGGGGCAAGTTTTAGACAACCATTTATGCATGAGAATTTAGCTAACACTTCACCTCAGAAAGCATCACCCTCCAAGGAGTTTACATAATTTTCACAACCACAACAAGAGTATGACTTAAAATACGATAGCATGTGAATCAAAACCAAACAAGGAATGTGCAACTTATGACTAAAGAATATTCAACTTTTAAATTCAAATGCTCCTTTGTCTTCAAAGTTCATTTTTTCTTTTGAATGCCATTTTATAAAACTTTTTGTGTTACCTCTCAGAAGCCATCATAATCACTAACTTAAAAAGACTCTAAACTCGGCATTTTCCTTTAAGAAAGGAGCCTCTCAATTCATCATTGGGAAATGCTACCCGGTTTGACAATAAAAGAAACGAAAGAAAATCGCTCCTTCAGAAAGAACCATGGCATAAAAAACCCTCGGAGTTTTATTACTAACTACTATGAACAAAGGCGATAATCAAAACATGGGTTAACAACATTTTGCAATTTAAAATAACCCATCATTGGCACTAACAATTCAACAAACAAAAATTCTTTTAACTAAAAGCTTGACAAGGGTATTCAATCACACTTAAAAACTAACAATAAACCATAGCATAAGAAGTTAAGCTTGAAAAAGGCAACACAAAAACCAAAAAAAGACCAACAAAAGGGATACACACCCCACCCCCAACCATGACATTACATTGTCCCCAATGTAAACATGAAGAATAGAAAGGGTGGTGGGAACTCCCTAAAGCAACTACTCATCCTCCTCATCATTGGCTTATGCATCTTCATCTAGGCCGCCCAAGTGTGGTTCATCCTCCCGATCTAAGCCCTCGAATGGATCATTGATGGGGCCCCAAGATGTGGATGGGACAATTATGGCTGCATCAAGGACACTCAAGTCTAGGTCCGTCATTGGTGCCTGGTCCACCAACTCTCGCACTTTTGGTTGGAGAGAAGAGACAACTCCCTCCACCACATCTACTTAAGAACAGAGCATGGTCAAGCTATCGAATATATTCTTCATCTCCCTCTTCACTGTTTTGGCGATAAGAGCCGAGAGATTTTGGGCTAGCTTTTGCAGTTGGATTTCATGAAATTATATCATCTTAGCTAGCCTTTGTATTTTTTTTGGTGATGAAGGGCATATTTACACACTTCTTAGTCTTATTTTTCCCGTACTTTACTATGTTTTGAGAACAAATTATGTATGTTTGCATGTGTTTATGTTTTATATTTGTGAAAAAAGGCTAACACACATGATTAGATGCTTTCAGAGCTAAAAGTGATGGCTTTGGGTGTATTTGAGGCTTTTAGAATGAATATGAAAAAGATGGAATGAACAAAGAAAGAACAAGGGAAAAATAGTGCACTGGCACCCCTGCGCGACCAGTAGCGCGACACTTAGGCACTGCTGTGTGAAGAGAGGTGCGAGGCTCCAGCATCCCAGCGCGAGGAGTGGCACAAGGAGCCTACCTACCTGCTCTATGAAGCACACGATGCGACAGCTTGCCTGCACGATGGCATATGCGGCACACCAAGCTTGTTCAAACGACCAACAGTGAATCCCACTTCAATTAGGAAAAGGAGGTGCAAATCCCAAATCAAATCCATGAAGGAACAAAAGAAGGTGTAAATCTACTGTATAAATAACCTTTAATTCTTTATAATAGAGAGGACCTATAAGAGAATTTTTAAGCAAGTTTTGACAAGTCTTGGAATTAGAAGTTTTATTTCACAAAATATATTGAGAAACATATTGTTGAATTGTTCTTTATTGCTTTTGCAATAATCAAGTGAGTTTCTTCCTATCATTATTGTAAGTATTAATTTATACATTTTTCTATGAAAGTAATTAATTTACTTATAATTAGGAGAGGCTAAAACCTCCAAAACTAGGGTTGTAGGAACCATGGTGAATTAACAAACTACAGTTTGGAAGAAGTGATTCTAAACCAATACCAAACGCTTGTATCGTATTCTCTACTTCTTTATTATTTTTTGACGGTGCGCAACAACTTGCTCGAATTCTTTACTTGATTGAGCCTAGGGAGGAAGAGATTAGGAAAAGAGAATTACAATAAAGCATTGATTTTTATGATCATTGTATTAACTTGAGATGTAGTCACAGAATAGTTAAATTTGGGAAAAATTAATAACAGTTAAATTGAAATCGCTCATTAGACCTAACCCGTGATTGAGTAGAGTTATCTAATAGAGACGAACCAATCGTTTGGATGAACCCTAGTTATCAGTTCTACAAGTAAATTATTGGGATAGATCACAAGTGCAAAATCCAAAGTAGTTATAAACCCATGGGTAACACTTCCCCTAGTTAGTTGCATTAATTTGAAATCGACATTCAATTCCTCAATTATTTGTTACTTTTACAAATCCCCCCTTTTAGGAGATAATTGACTTAAAAACGTAAACATTAGCGTTCTTCTATATCCTTTCATATTTCTTGTGGGATCGACTCCAACCTCTTAGTTGGGTTCTTTATTGATAACGTTCGCTTCATACTTTGTCAGGAAGTATGAGTTTGAGTGTTATCACTTGGTCGAGAGGATGTGAAGAACCCCTAATGGTGCTTCTCTAGATGCATGCTCCGACGCCTTATGGTATGGCATATTGAGGTCGGGAGTAATATGAGTCTCCTCTCTATCATTGGAGGTGGAGCCCTCGGGACCCTCAAACACTTGCAACCTCTTTCTTTTCACCTTGAGTGCGTTAACATCCCTCTTTCTTTCCATTGATTACCCTGGTGGTGGAGCTGGGGGACTCATCTGGGAATAATGGCACCCCTGGATGGAGGTACAACTGAGAAATAAGCACATCATATAGCATGGACGTTCCCTACTTCTTAGCCTTTCACTTCATTTGGATGGCCACAATCTCTCCGAAGTCGATGGGCACCCCTGTCAGGATATGGCTCCTTCTAAGTTCACTCTTTGGTCATTCTTTGAGGGCATAATTCGGACGTACACAAACTCCATCCACAACTTCGCTTTGAACTTGATATCATGCCTCAAGATTTCACCACCCATGGAGGCCCATAAGGGCTGACCATTGGCAATGATTGGAGCTATCCAATAGAACTGATTTTCTTTATTGGCCACTCTTTTTGCATAGACCGATCTCATCAACCCAAATAGTGCATTGATGGCGACAGGAATAATATGAACCTCCACACCTCAGACCTTGAATGAGGGAAGTCAAGGAAACTTATCCTCTTTCCCTTTATGCTTCTCTGCCTCCTAGCGTGCCTGATAAGAAGCATAAAAGTTTTGCACTAGATTAGTGTAGTACTTCGGGAGAGGCTCAACAAATATGTGCCATTGGCGGTGGTTGAATTAAGCAGTGATATTTGGGAAATAATTCCCCAGCCCCACCAGATCAAATCGTTCTCCATGGTGATCGACCTTCCATCACAAATAACATAATGTGCCTTCATGTCAGGCATACAGAAAATGGTGGCCTCTCTGGTGTTGGTGGGGGTTGGAGCTGCCTTGGCCTTTCCCTTACCTTTACTTTTTGATATGGAGGGTGCCTTGCCCTTGTCTCCTTGCTTGAATGAAGTTATTATGCTACAAGAGAAATATTAGTGCCACACAATACTATTTTTGTGTTTTTTTGGATAATATGAAAGTAAAAGAACCAGCAAAACTAAGCTATAAATAAAGATCTAAGAATTGAATGATAACAAGGTGAAATGTCAGAATCATGTGCTAGTAGTATAGACGATACAACTGAGAATCGCCGGTGGAGACCCGTGAGACGCCGCAGGCTTAGGCAGATAACTGGGAAACGTTGTGACTTACCGTCATTTCACCGGTCATGATCTGCGAAGTGCAGGTGAAACGCGGATGCTGTGGCCTGAAGCCTCAAACTCGTACTTGCACTTCACTTGACGTTTCACCGGGCTGACCGACGACTCACAGGTAGAACATCACTCAGCAGTTCTTACCCCAAATAAAAAAATCCTCAAATACACACCTTACTCTATATACCCCCCAAATTATGATTTTCTTATTCAACCAGCACAACACAATAAAAATGATGATTTTCCCTTAAGAACAACGTCACCTGATTTATCATCGAAAAATCTTGCATTTTGAGTGCGCGGGATTACTCAGACTTCACCCCCAACCATTAAATCAAACACACAATCATATAGCAATCAACCAAAACGAGTTCCCACCACAAAATTATGCAATTAAATGGCCACACGATGACAATTTTTCAATCAATAGAAAAGTGCAATATGGGTAATGGGTATAAATATTTTCGAGTCTAGCATGCTCGATTTATTTCTACTCACATTCTCAACAGTAAGCAAGATAAAAGTAAGGACATACATTCCGCTTGAGTAGTGAGAAAAAGTAACTAGATAGGAGCTTTGTGTCTTGACCAATAATGGTTTCTTCCAAAGAGTAAGAGATTCTTTTGCTAAGAGAGAGGTTGAGTGAGAAGTAGTGAAATGAAAAAAATGAGAATGGAGATTTTATAGGCTGAAGAGAAGAAGTGTGATTGGGTGGTGTGTAGGTGGGTTGAATAATGGAAAGTTGGAAGAGGAGGGAATTGAATTATTAGGAAATTGGAAAGTGTTGATGAGGGAGATGAAATGATGGAGAGAAAGGATTTTGGGAATTTAAAAGGGTTTTGACCGGATTTTTAAATAGACGTGGGTCGGGTCGGTTAACATTTTAAAAAAAATACATACCTCTACTTGTGGCCATCGGTGGGTGCCGGAATTTCGCTACTTCAAATGCAGGTGACCTCCGGCTATACCCAGTTCATTGTTGTGCAAGCTGCATTTAATCGGTGGTTTGCGGGTTGCCATATGCGTTCCACTGGTGAGTCGTAGTTTACACTTCAACTCCCAATTTCATTGGGTAGAACCAACGTAAAATCAATGAGTTGTGGATTGTCACTAGCGTTTCACCGATAAAGCGCTGGTTCTCTCTCTTTTTACTCCCAGCTTTCTGCTTCTCTCTCGCATTGGTGCGGCACTTCGCGCTTGAGCACCTGCATTTCACAGGTCTCACGCTGTAATTGCCCTATTTTCTTCCACCTGGTTCTTTATCCAATCCATCCTAAAAAGCAAAACGACAAAAATATCAAAGCATCCACATACAACAAATACTTGGGTTGCCTCCCAAGAAGCGCCTTATTTAACGTCGTGGCACGATGAATACTTCTCAATTGTCAATACTCTGGAGGGTCATCCTATGAATCAACCTCAGCATCCCAAACTTTGTCTTGCTCTAACTCATCATTGAAGACCCCTATTGCCTTGCACTCATCTGGAGGCTTGGTGGTTTGACATACATTAAAGGTGACTTCATTACCACCTACTCTAAACTTCAGTTCCCCTAACTCCACGTCCACCAGTGCTTCCCCTGGCTAATAGTGGGCACCCTAAGATGATGGACACCTCAACATCCATTTCACAATCTAATACCACAAAGTCAGCTGGAAGGATGAATTTATTCACTCGGACTAGAACATCTTCTAGCACTCCCATTTTAATAGACCTGTTCGCTATTAATAGCCTCATAGTAGTAGGCTTGGGATTTCCCACACCTAACTTCTTAAAAATGACAAGAGACATCAAGTTTATGCTCACGCCAAAGTCACACAAGGCCTTTTTGAAAATACACAGCCTAATGTGTAGGGGATAATGAAAGCTCCAGGATTCTCTCTTTTGGTAGCAAGATTGCTTGCCATCATTGTCATGACCTGAGCCTACACCCTGGACGTAACATGGTACTTGAAGTCACAAGTGACCCCAAGTCAACCATTTGTCTATAATACACTAGTATTCTGAGTAAATATACACAACGGAAATTTAAAATAATACATAATAGCATTTATGAAAAATTAAAGACTGAGCATAGAGATTTTTAAATATCTGAAAATCTGAAATCAAGTCTGGTCTGAAAGACATCTAACAGAGGAGTTACTGGGACAAGTCCCGGCTAACTCTAAGTCTTAACTGAAAATAATAAAGAAAAACTAAAATGAATGAAATAAAACCCTCGAAATATGAGGACTCACACTACTGCTGTTGATAGGGAGATCCAAACAAAATTGGCTAACTCCATTGGGTCTGAGAACTTGCAGCTGTATCGTGAAACGATACAGCATAAAAGTATGCGTCAGTACTTTAAATGTACTGAGTAAGTGAGGGATATAAATAGTATGAAAGAACTAGTAACTAAACTAAAATGACATGAAATGACCACTAAAAATACTGAAAATTGATACAACTGGAATATAGCTAAAATGATCAATAAAGACCCTGGCTAATGGTCATAAACATGCCTTAAGTCTGAAATACTGAGTCTGAGAGACCACGCTGAACTGATTAGAACTGAGCTGAACTTTCAAAACTGAGACTGAACTGAATTGACTAGTGGCAGAGTCTCTAACTAACATATAACCACGTGACCTAGACGTGGAATCCGATGTATACACCCCACCGGTAGGACCCAATATACCTTTCTAGGGTATAAAGGCATGAACTGGTTGATCACAAAGTCTGGGGAAAATCAGGCCAAGTAATACTGTAACCTACGTTGGCAACGTAGTTATGGGAACCTAGGTGTGCTGGAACCCCAGCCCGCTCAGTGCTAAGTCCTACTCCCAATGAAAATCTATACTGAGCTGTTAAGCTCATAGCTCAAAACTTGGGTCCAAGACTACAGGGACATACAACTGATAGTACCCTAAGAGCCTTGTCGGACCAGATTCTGAAATTGGGTTATAAACTGGTCAGAGCTGCTTATTTAGAAGCGTCGTAACCTTCTAAGAACAAATGGTAAACTGAACTGGGGTCCTGGGGCTAGTCTAAGCTATATATCTAAAATGTCATGACCTCCTAATGGACCAAAACTAGACTCTTAGTCTAAGTCTGATTCTGACAACTAGGAGGCACCACTAACACCTCGGGAAAAGACTAGAGTCAAAATGATCAGTTGACACTTTCTATATATTTCTGAAGAGGTTCTACATTCTATCTATACTAAACTACTAAGCAGCTAAAAGAGAACTCAACTCATTCCATCAACATGGGAATTTCATAATATAGCGAAATTTCAAGAATTTAAAGGAATCTCATCCAACAAGGATAAAATCATTCTCATTAATGGAATAATTACTCAACATATATTATAATAAGAATTATTAGGAAATTCCACCAAAACATACTTCACAAACTAGACAGAATTTAATACACAATAATCTTTACTTGAGAATTTTGGGCTGTAAATCACTTCGAAAAGAACAACAACAATTTACTTAGGAACTGATGAAGATCATATGAATAGGATATTATCCCAATTGAAATTAACGAAACCAACATGAAAATTTATTCATATTGAAGAACTCAGGGCTAAACTGATAGGGAAATTATGGGAGGATTTTGGGGGACACAAGGGAAGGACAATTCCCTTGTTGAATTCCCACATACTTGACTAAAATCCTTCGGGAGGAAAATCTTGAATTGGTGCAAGAGATGAGAAGCCCTAGTCTTGCTTGGAGGGTTCTTGAGAGGAGAACTTTTGATGTTTATGAGAACTGAGAGTGTGGAATGAGGAATGAACCATTTATCCCCTATAAAACGTCTGAAATTATTACTAAAACGACATAGTTTAAAACTTGGGAGTGTAGGAAATTACAAATTAGCCCTTAGAAATTCACTGAGAAAACTGCTAGGTGCCCCTAACGGGTTGTGGTGGCTGACCACTACTCGTGGTCAATCCCATCAGGTATATTGGCTATAAACTCGATAAGGTTGGTAATGGAGGGCATAACAATTTGTTACTAGGGATCACGACTCATTTCCCCCACCCGTCAAGTACACTGGTCAACAAAAGTATTCCTAACTCAGGCCTGACCACGAGTGACCTAACGGGTCATGGTGGCTGACCACGACTCGTGAAGTCCCTTGTTAGGTACACTTCCTCCCCTCTTTAAATTATTAAGCCTCCTTCTCCCAGCTCACCTGACGAGTCGTGAGGTCACTTAACGACTCGTTAGGTGGGTCGTCCTGAAGCTTTTCTAAAACTTTTTCAGATTTCCTAATTTAAGTTTCGAAATTAGATTTTGAGTTTCCGGGGCATTACAACTAGATAGGAACCCTTCCCTTCAGCTCATCTTATGTTATAGGTCTTTCAGACTATCATATATAGACGTTCAGTGGTTTGACTTGTTTTTTCAGTTACATGCTTTATGATATCTCAGGCTTGTTCCGCTTATGTTATGTCTCATGATTTACTTTTGCTTAGTTGTATTCCTATGCTTATGTTATGCATATACCATGGGTTAGCTTGGAGCCATTCGTGGTTCTAGGTCCCGTGTCACGTCCATGGTCTATGCTCCGGTCGTGACACATCTGTTTTATTTCTTGTAACAGATTACAGTTCTATATCAACATATTACACATTTGGATAGTGACTGTAATGATTTAATTAATGATTGATTTTTATGATATAACCACTATTTTAATATATTTATTTTTTGGCTATAGATTGTGCATTTGTGCCTTGTTCTGACCAACCTAGATTTAGAGATGCCAATCCTTGTTATTTTAGGGTCTGTGACAACTCTACTGGACCCTAAGCTGATTGATTTTATAAAATACGAATTATTTGGATTAACATCCATCAAAACAAAAGCACCCTAGGCTAGTGAACATGTTCTTGGTGTTGGTGTTATTGGTGAAGGTGTTGTTGGTGCTGGTGTTGTTAGTGATGGTGTTGTTGGTGCTGGTGCCATTTGTGAGGTTGTTGTTGTTGAGGGTGATGTTGTTGGTAGTGGTGATGTTATTGGTGATTAGTTTGATACCGGTGTTCATCTTGAAATTTGTGAAAGAAAATATGATCATGATGATGATCATAATAGTGGTGGATGTTGTGGAGGATATGGTGGAGTCACTCTTTTTAGTGGGTATAACATAGATCCTTCATACAGGTGGCGAAGATAATCATTTGTTGATGTCGATGCCTCTAAGATCTTTTGTCGTACTTGTCAATGCCATACTTGTAAAAGAAATCATGATGAATTGGTTAAGAGTGTTAATGAATTGACAGTAGCTATCAACAATCTCACATCTAAGAGGGATGTCAATCCATTAAAGATGATTTCAGAGTCCTATACTCCAATTGATATTAGAAAGAGGAGAAAAGAAATTTCAAAGCCAATACTAATATTAAAGATAGAAAAGTTGCTATTCCACTTTCTTATAATGTTGGGCTAGTAAAGTTTGAGCTTAAGAAGGTGAAAATTTACAAGGTTGTAAATGGCCAAAGAAGAAGCAGCTTTACAAAATCTTCAAAGTTAAGAAGAGTAAACTAGTTCTCTACTCAATATATGAGTTATACTCAAGTAACTTCAAGATCATGATAAGCGTGACCCAGTGGTGGATTGACTCTGTAAGTTTTCTAAGCTCAAGCTATATAATATTCTAAGTTATTGCAATTTATGTGAACAGATATAGCATAAGTTGTTCACATAAGCAATTTGTCGTAACGGATTTCATATCTGTTGTAACAAATTTCACATTCCCGTCTGTTACACAAATTTCACATACGTTTCAATAGATATTCCAACTTGTTCCAATATATATGACATCTTTTCCAACTTATTCAACTTGTAGAAATAAAAAGTGAAATCTTTTTTTTTTAATTTTTATTTCAGTATGTTGATGAAGTCCTACTACTCATACGTCTGAGGCACTTCAATTTTTCTGAGCACTAAGATTCTAAAGATAGAAATTTGGACCTCAACTTCTACAATAATTTTTTCTAGAGATACAAAGAGTTTTGTGACATGGCGACAACTTCGGGTGCCTTACCCTTTGATCAAATTCTTACCGAATTTAAATAGGATAAAGATATGATCGATTATTATAGAGGTAAGAGGCCCTATCCAAGTGGCTGCCAATGCATTTATGCTAAGAGGATTTTCACTATGATGAATTTGGATGTGAAATATTTTGTGACTCTTGAGCTCTTAATCGAGGAAGGAGTCATAAATGTATATGATTGCAATATTTCAGTTTATACAGATGAAAACCTCTTATGTCATATTGAATCTATCTTAGAGTTATTCCACAAGATTTTAAAATAGAGTGTCATGTTCAATCACTTTCCAGGAGGAAAGAGTATTTTTCCCAAAATAAAGTTGATAGCGCGTGTGTGTTGTACTTACTTGCTATTATTGAGCATTTGTTAGCTCACACTAGTTTGACAACTCCAGATACTCTGCTGAATGATAATTTTGTGGCAAGAATGTAGTGAGTATAGGCTGTTGGGGTGATGTAAAAGGAATTGGAGCCATGATGTGGGGCTATGAAATTGACAATTTCTTTTGTAAATTATGGGTTGTTGTAAATTTGTATTTTTGGAAATAATTTGATATTTATATTTTTATGTTTTAGTGAATCTGCGATGGATGATAAATATTTTATTATATTTCAAGTTTACTACTTAGTTTCATATATGTTCAGTTGTATTAAGTCATTTATAGATTGTTCAGTAATTTCAAACAGATTCACCATCTCCTTGCTTTTTTTCAACAAATGTATGGTTTTTTGCAACAGATGTGGAACCTGTAGCAACATATTCACCTTCTGCTTGATTTTTATCAGATGGTGAATATGTTGCAATAGATGTCATCATTTGTTGCAACAAATTTTATATATGTTGCAACATATTCCTTTGCAACAGTGTGGAATCCGTTGCAACTGATTCACCATATGTTGAAAATAATGTAATAAATTTCATATTTGTTGCAACTTATTCACCATCTGTTGAAAAAAATCAAACAAATTCCATATAGTTGTTAAAAATTAAGCAAATGGTGAATATATTTCAATAACTATCTAATTCATTAATAATATTATTGAGTTATAAATTGATCACTAAATATGGTTAAATATCATTGTTGATCATTAAACATGGTTAAATGAAGTAGTTCACATCAAATTACTCCAAATAGGATGACCACACTTAGTTGATCATCTATCATGATGAATTTGAATGTCTAATTCATCAAGAATATTATTGATTTATAAATTAATAACTAAATATAGTTAAATATCATTATTGATCACTAAATGTGGTTAAATGAAGTAGTTCACATTAAATTACTCCAATAAGAATGACTACACTTAGTTGCTCATCTATCATGATGAATTTGAATGTCTAATTCATTAAAAATGTTATTGAGTTATCAATTGATCATTAAATATAGTTAAATACCATTATTGATTATTAAAATGGTTAAATAAAATAGTTCACATCAAATCACTTCAATTAGGATGACTACTCTTAGTTGATCATCTATCATGATGATTTGAATGTCAAATTCATTAAGAATGTAATCAAGTAATAAACCGATTACTAAATATAATTAAATATTATTTTTTATCATTAAACATGATTAAATGAAGCAGTTCACATTAAATCACTCCAATTAGGACGACTACACTTAGTTGATCATCTATCATGATGAATTTGAATATCTAATTCATTAAGGATGTTATTGAATTATAACTTGATTACTAAATCTGATTGAATATTATTGTTGATCATTAAATATGGTTAAATGAAGCAATTTTCAACATAAATTAATGATTATTTTCAACATAGATGTTGAATTATTTACAACAGATAAGACATCTGTTGGAACATATTCAAAATCTGTTTGATTACTCCCAACAGATGGTGAATATGTTGCAAAAAATATGGTATCTGTTTCAACAGATGTGGCATCTGTTTTATTATTTTATATTAGATATGGATAAGTTGCAACAAATTTCATATCTGTTACAACAAATTTAACATCTGTTGTAACAGATGATGACATCTATTGCAACTTATTCACCATTTATTGAAAATCAAGAAAATGGTGAATCTCTTGCAACATATTCCATATTTGTTGTAATAAATGATGACATTTGTTGCAACATATTCACCATCTTCTTGATTTTCAACCGATGGTGAATATAGTTCCACAAACTTCACATCTATTGCAACAGATGATGTATTCACCATGATTTGAAAATCAAGCAGATTGTGAATATACTGTAACAGATTTAAAATCTGTTGCAATTTATTTCATATTTGTTGGATTGATTTTCAGTAGATTAGAAATTTGTAATAAGACAGCGCAGTGCAATATTAACAAAACCATATAAACCAAGTTCATATATACCAAGAACTAAAATATCATAAAACACAAGTTTAGAAACAACCAACAATAGTAATTACTATTATTATTAATAACTATGGAGCAGTTCGATCTGGGTATGTAGTTCTTTTGTGGCCAACCATTTTACATATAGAGCACTTATTTTCTCTCATGGGAAATGATTCCCAATTCCACGCCTCCTCTTTGTTTGTCTTCTTCTCGATTTTCTTGGGTCCACATGTGGAGGAGGTATTTCTCTCCCTAAAATCTCCAAAGGAACATTAAATTCAGAGATTCTTCAATAGGCACGAGATGAATTTCCTCCCACAGTATGCAATTGTAATGCCCCGAAAACTCAAAGACTAGATCCGAGACATAAATCAGAAAATCTAGAAAATATACAGAAATTTTCACAGAACGACTCACCTAACGGGTCGTAGAGAGACCTAACGACCCATTTGGTCAGTCGTGGGAAAGAGGTTTAAGAATTTATAAGGAGAGACAACGTACCCAATGGAAGACCTCATGAGTCGTGGTCAGTCACCACGACCTGTTAGGTCATTCGTGAGCAGGCCGGGTCAGGAATTTAAATAGTTGGGCAGTGTACATGATGGATGGTGACCACGAGTCGTGGTCACCAGTAACAACTCGTTAGGTCCCCCGTTACCAACCCTAGACAATTGTCAGGCAGTACACCTAACGAGTGTCACCACGAGTCGTGGTCACTGACCACGACCCAATAGGGTCACTTGACAGTTTTTCCTGCGACTTTCTAAGGGCTATTTAGTAACTTCCTATTCTCCTAAACTTCAAACTATGTCATTTTAGTCATAGTTTAAGACCTATTAGTGGAGAAAAATGGTTCTTTCCTCATTCCCACTCTAAGTTTTCAGAAAAGTCATCGTAAGCACTCCTCTCAAGAACCCTTCAAGCAAGCCTAGGGTTTTCCTCCATTGCAGCATTCTAGGTTTTCTCCTTCAAGAAACTTCAACTCAGGTATGTGGAAATTCAACAAGGGAAATTGTTCTTTCCTTGTATCGCCCAAAACCCTCCTATAGTTTCTCTATCAGTTTTAGCCCTGAGTTTTCGAATACAAAGAAATTATATGTTAATTTAAAATATAATGATATCCTTGCTTCTTATTGATATGATCTCCATCAATTCTTACCTGAAATGTTGATGTCTTGCCAAAGTGAATTTAAGCCCTAAATTTTGAGTAAAGACTATTTGTGTATTAAATTCCGTCAAGTTTGTGAAGTGTGATTTGGACTGAATTTTCTAGTATTCTTATTATTTATATGTTGAGTAAATACTCCATTGATAATAATGATTTTTGCCTTTTCGGATAAGATTTCTTTAATTCATGAAATTTTTCCATATTATGGAATTTCCGTGTTGTTGGAATGTGTTGAGTTCTCTATTAGCTTCTTAGTAGTTTAGTTTAGTTAGAATGTAGAGCCTATTTAGAACTATTCAGAATTTTTCAATTGAATAGTTTGACGTTAGTCTTTTTTCGAGGTGTCAGTGGTGCCTCCCAGTTATCAGAATTAGACTCAAAACGCAGTTTCTTTGGTCCACTAGGCGGTCATGACACTTTATATAAACAACTCTGACAAGCCTCAGGACCCCAGACAGATTACAGTTTGTTCTTAGATGGTTACGACGCTTCTACATAAGCAGCTCTGACCAGTCTAGAACCCAGTTTCAGAATCTGGTCCGATACAACTCTCACGGTAGTTTCAGTCATTGATCCCTGACTAGTCTTGGACCCCAGTTTTGAGCTATCAGCTTAGTACGCAGTTTAGGATTACTAGTTAAAGTAGGACTTAGCACCGAGTGGACTGGTGTTCCAACACACCTAGGTTCCCAAAACTACATTGCCAGCGAAGGTTACAATATTTATTGGCCTGATTGGCCCCAGACTTATGTGATCACCCAGTTCATGCCTTTATATCCTGGAAAGGTATATTGGGTCCTACCGGTGGGGTGTATACATTGGATTCCACATCTAACTCACGTGGTTATATGTCGGTTATAAACTCTCCCACTAGTCAGTCCAATCCATTTTCAGAATAAGAAGCTTAGTTCAGTTCCAATTCTATCAGTTTAGCCCAGTTCAGTACAGTATTTCAGACTTAGGACGTGTCTTTAACCATCAGACAAGGTCATCTTGACCATTTCAGTTTATTTCAGTAGTTCAATTCAGTTTACTTGTTGGTCATTGCATGTCATTCCAGTTCAGAATGTATATTCACTTATATTTTATCCCACTTACTCAGTACATTCAAAGTACTGACACATACTTTTATGTTGTATCGTTTCATGATACAGTTGCAGGTTCTCAGACTCAGCATTGTTAGTCGTCGTGGTTCTGTTTCTCCACCTCAACAGTTGAAGTGTGAGTCCTTTTCATTCAAGGACCTTATTTCATTTCTTCCAATTAGTTCATTATTTTTAGCTATACTTAAAGTTAGTTGGGGCTTTGTCTCAGCAACTCATTAGTTAGAGAGCTTTCAGACACAGAATTAATTTCATATTTCAGATGTTCTTAAACTTTATGTTTTCAGTTTTATTTTCATAAAATCTTTTATGCTATTATTTCAAAGCTTCCGCTATATTTGTTTTACTTAGAATACCAGTGTATGATAGACCAGGGGTTGATTTGGGGTTACTTGTGGCTTCAAGTACCGTATCTCGTCCAGGGTGTAGACTCGGGGCATGACAAACTTGGTATCAGAGAACTAGGTTTAGAGTATCCTCGGAATGCCTGAAAGCTGCATCGAGTAGAGTCCTTTTCATGGGTGTGAAGCGCGCCACACTTATGATGAGGAGGCTATGCGATGTTATTAGGAAAAACTCTCTTTTGTTCATACTCTTTATCATGCATTAAATTTCAAACCCAGAAACATCCTTCTAACTCGTTCTCTATTTTGTTTTAGTGAATCATGCCTCCTGGACACGGTAATGGAAAAACGGTCGGTAATGCCAACAGACCCCAAACAGTTACCAACCAGGTGAACCAGCAGGTGGTGTCGATGAACACCAACAAGTCTGCAGCAGCTGTGAGGGTGCAGGACTTCACCCGTATGGACCCTCCATCCTTTCAGGGATCCAAAGTTGGGGAGGATCCCCAAGAGTTCGTGGATGAGGTCATGAAAATTACCTGCATATGGGTGTTAGCTCCTCTGAAAGTATTGACCTAGTATCCTACCAGCTAAAAAGGGTATCTCATATCTGGTATGAACAATGGAAAGAGGGGACGCCAGCGGGAGTAGGACCAGTGGAGTGGGAAGAGTTCCACACAGCTTTCTTGGACATATTTTTCCTCGGGAGTTGAGGGAAGCAAAGATGGAGGAGTTTATGAATTTGAGACAGTGCAACAGAACCGTAGAGGTGTATGCTCTGGAGTTTACTAGGTTGTCTAAGTATGCTCTAGAGATGGTAGCTGAGCCAAAGGCTCGCATATTGAAATTTGTGAGCGGGATGTCAAATCTGGTCCTCAAAGAGTGCAGGACAGCAATGTTGATTAAAGATATGGACCTCTCCAGCTTGATTGTCTATGCCCAGCAGATTGAGGCTGAAAAGCTGAAGGATATGGAGCGAAATAACAAAGGGCAAGGACTGGCCGGTCAGATTATGGCCATCAGAGGTCTAGCTGTAGTAGCCGCCCACAACAGCAACAATAGCAGAGAGCCCCAGCACCCAATTTAGCCAGCATCCCAACCTTTCAGTTCCACCAGGATCAGAAGGGTGGGTCATCTGGCACTCAGTATTAGACCCACAACACTGGGGACATGTATCTATCTTGCCTCAATTGTGGCAAGAACCACCCGGGAGAGTGCCTTCAGGGTCGAGAACGCTGTTTCGATTATGGACATCTTGGACATCGGCTTAGGGAGTGCCCATTAGCCGAGCGAGGGAAATCCCAATTCACCATATCATCATCTCCAACAGGTCGACCAGCCCAGCAGGCTAATACATCAGGTACAGATGACGATTAACATCAAAATTGCTTCTATACTTTGTCTTCCCGTCAAGATCAAGAGAGCTCACCTGGCGTAGTCACGGGTATGTTACGTCTCTTTCATCTAGACGTGTTCTAGATCCAGTAGCTAGTCTTTTATTCGTGACTCCTTACATACCAGTCCGGTTCAATATCGATCTAGAGGTCCTCTCAGAACCATTCTCAGTCTCCACCCCAGTTGGCAAGTCAGTTAGAGCCAGTCGGGTGTATAGAAATTTCCCAGTCTCAGTGCTGAATAAAGTCATCCCAATTGACCTTGTAGAGTTATATATGGTTGATTTGACCTTATCCTTAGCATGGATTGGTTACACTCCTACTATGCCTTAGTTGATTGCAGAACTAGAGTTGTCAAGCTTCAATTTCCAAATGAACCAGTGTTAGAATGAACGGGCAGCAGTTCAACCCCTAAGGGTAGGTTTATTTACTACCTTAAGGCCCAGAAACTCATCTCTAAAGGATGTATTTATCATTTAGTTCAGATCAAGAATTCCAACTTTGAGACCCCAACTACCCGATCGGTTCCAGTGGTCAGCGAGTTCCCAGATGTTTTTTCTTGAGGATCTTCCTGGAGTTCCCCTGAATGGAAAATAGACTTCGGAATAGACCTCCTCCCAGATACTCATCCTATCTCCATACCTCCTTACAGAATGGCTCCAGCTGAGCTTAGGGAGTTGAAGGAGTAACTGAAAGATCTTCTTGAATAGGGTTTTATCAGGCCCAACATCTCCCCCTGGGGTATTCCAGTGTTATTCGTGCATAAGAAAGACGACACCCTCAGAATGTGCATAGATTACCGTCAACTGGACAAGGTCACAACCAAGAATAAGTTTCCCCTACCCAGAATTGACGACCTGTTTGACCAACTTCAAGGAGCCAGCTGTTTCTCAAAAGTTAATCTCAGGTCAGGGTACCATCAGCTAAGGGTCAGAGAGTGTGACATATTGAAAACAACATTCAGAACTCGGTATGATCACTACGAGTTTGTGGTGATGTGCTTTGGGCTAACAAACGCCCTAGTAGCCTTCATGGATTTGATGAACAGAGTCTTCAAGCCGTATTTGGATATATTTGTCATTGTGCTCATCGACGACATTCTGGTATACTCCAGAAATGAGGAAGAGCATGCCAATCCCCTAAGATTAGCGTTATAGATACTCAGAGACCGCCAGTTATTCGCCAAGTTCAGCACGTGAGAATTCTGGTTAAAGTCTGAGACATTCTTAGGTCATGTGGTCGCGGGTGAAGGAATTCATGTTGATCCTCACAAGATAGCAGGAGTGATAGACTGGCCCAGACCTATATCTCCTACAAAAATTAGGAGTTTCCTGGGCTTGGCGTGTTATTACCGATGGTTTGTGGAAGGTTACTCCTCTATAGGATCCCCTCTGACTAAGTTAACTCAGAAGAAAATGAAATTTCAGTGGTCGGATGCGTGTGCGAAAAGTTGCCAGGAGTTGAAGACTCGACTTACTACTGCTCTAGTTTTGACCTTGCCAGAAGGAACAGATGGGTTGGTTGTCTATTGTGAAGCTTCCCGAATTGGACTCGGATACAGCGGGGTAAGGTGATAGCCTACTCCTCCAGACAGCTCAAAGTTCATGATAAGAACTATCCAACTCATGACTTGAAGTTGGCAGCGGTGGTGTTGTACTAAAAATATGGAGACATTACCTATATGGGGCTCACGTGGATGTATTTACGGATCATAAGAGCCTTCAGTATGTGTTGAGTCAGAAGGACCTAAATCTTCGACAGAGAAGGTGGTTAGAGCTATTAAAAGACTATGACATGAGTGTGTTGTATCACCCGGGTAAAGCCAATGTGGTGGTCGATACCCTAAGTAGATTGTCTATGGGGAGTGTAGCTCATGTTTAAGAGGGAAAGAAACAAATGGTGATGGATATCCACCGGCTAGCCCGATTGGGGGTACAATTAGTGGAGTCAGCTAAGGGTGGAGTAGTAATGCAAAGTGGGTCAGGTTCTTCATTAGTTATGGAAGTCAAGTCCAGACAGGATGAGGACCCCATCTTACTTAAGCTTAAGGGAGTAATTCTCAGAAAAGGGTGCTCCGTTACCAGGGCAGGTTGTATGTACTGAATGTTGGTGAGTTGAGACAACAGATATAGGCTTAAGCACATAGTTCTAGATATTCCATTCACCCTGGTGCTATTAAGATGTACCGTAATTTACGGGATGTTTACTGGTGGAACGACATGAAAAGAGATATCGCTGAATTTGAAGCTAAGTACCCGAACTGTAAGCAAGTCAAGGTAGAACACCATAGACTAGGAGGTATGACCCAGGATATCAGCATACCCACATGGAAATGGGAAGAAGTAAACATGGACTTCATTACGGGTCTACCTCGGACTCGTCGGCAGCATGACTCAATCTGGGTAGTAGTAGACTAGATGACTAAGTCAACACATTTTCTCCCAGTCAAAATCACAAATTCAGTTGAGGACTATGATAAACTTAATATCCGAGAGATGGTTAGTGTCACAACCCGCCTTGGGGGGTATGACTGGCACCTGGTGCCCTACTAGGACCTGAACTGCTAGACTCCTGAGCCTGAGCACATCTGGTGCCTGGCTGGCTCTAACTCAGATTCAGGGAAACAATGGGCTATATAATGGCTATAAAAACAGCCTCCGGCCGACTAGGCTTATAGCCACCTGTACTAACAGCTAACCAGAAACATATGAATATAGGGGAGCCTATGCGGGCCGACAAGGCCACCATGCTGTCTAGTCTCAACAATGAAATATTGGGAAGCTACGTGACCGACAAGGTCACCACTACTGTCAAGCTATGGCCCCACACGACCAACATGAAAGAAACAGAAGTACTAACAGCTATACAACTGGACGGCCTTACACGACCAGCTCATCTGGCCATAGGGAAATATATACAGACTGCAAGCCTCTAAGAATACAAATACTGATAAGATGGTCGGGACAGGGCCCCGGCCTACCCATACTGTACAACAAAAGAAAAGGGATAAACCTCTAGCTATCTAGCTCCGGATGACTGGAGCTGATGACCCTGTGAGCTGACTGGGATCACGAGGTATCGGCCCCTTGTCTATGAGTACCTGCAGGCAAGTAATGCAGCGCCCCCAAGGGACGTCGGTACCACTGGTACTGAGTATGTAAAACAATAACTGAAAGAAATATCTGAAAAACAACAACACAACTGATGGAACTGAAATAGGAAGGAATAGATTAACTGACTGAAAATGTAAAGCTATGCCTACTCCTAACTATACTGGAAGGAGTAGGAGTCATACCTGAAGATGTATCATTCTATTGTCGATCTACTCATATCTAGTGTAACATGGCATAACATAACATAACATAACATAGCACACACAAACCTTATCCGGCCCCCATAAGCCGGGAGGTACAACCAACACGCAATCTATACCCCTACCCCGGTCGTCTCATCTTCTATAATAACTATAAGCATCCTGCCGGTCCCCTGGGTATGCACTTGGGCTCATTGAGCCCCTGACTATAATTGTACCTGAGTCCGGAGGACTCCTGAATCAACACCCGGGCGTATCCGCTCGATGGGGGTGTATAAGGGCCGACCAAGGCACAATATGGGGAAAACTAGCATCCCATCTTCGTCCCTTGTGGGACGGCATGCCACTCCGTAGAGCGACATATCCTCGTCCTCTGGCGGACGAGTCGATACAGCTATTAACCCTGGGGCGGTCATGGATGCTAGGTAATCCAACCCCAAGACAATACAGTGGTCTCAACTAGTAATACTATCTGCATATACCACATACTGAAGCTAATGATAATAATGTATCTGTACATACTGTATGCTAAACTAGCGATAATGATATGTAAGCATTTAACATATGCTAAGACTGGTAATGGTATATATATATATATAATCTTCTGCCATACTGTACTGAGTCTAATGTTGAACAAGATATAATTTTTCTGTTGGAAACCATGTTGTATAACTGAGTTTCTATAGTAACATGATTTACTATTTCTAACATGCTTTCTAAACTTCCTTTTAACCTATCATTCTACTTCTGAGATGCCTTACAGATACTTACATTGCTTTACTAAGCTTCAACTAAATACGATAATATCCTAACATTCTTTACTAAATCACATACTGGGCATGCTGTACAGTTCCTAACACTCGTATCAGAGTTTATATCGTGCTAGCAAGTTCCACGCTATACATAACATGATGCTTCCAATACCGTACCAACATTCGTAATAAACATAACACACGACTTCTGAACATTCTACTGGCCTTTAAACTACTTTACTATACTGAGACTACTAACTTGCCGAGGAAACTAGCTTTACATACCTTCACTTCTGATTTCCCGTCTAACCGACGTAGCTTGGTTAGTATTTCAGCTATTCCTCCCAACTGCATTCATATATATATATCAATCAGTACTAAATACAACTTTATTCTGAAAGATGACATCACTTTCGATATAATTATAGCCTAAACTTAGACTTGTCGAAAGACGGTCAAAAACTCGCTATTTTTCAGAAGTCCAGAAGGGAGAAATACTCACTTCATAGCTAGGAACACATAGACACTAGTTTGGAGCAATTCCACTTACCATAGTCCGGTAGCTCGACGATTCGTCGGTCGTATTTCGCGAAACTAAATCAGTAGGAATACTCTCTGCTGCTAAATACTTCGATATCTGAGGTTAATTTGGGTTTGGACTACGTTTAGCAGTGTAACCGGACGAAAATATATCTACCTTCTTCGTTCTCCTCTGCTCCTCTGTGTTTTCTGGAAATTTTTATAAGTTTTAAATGAATTAAAACCGAAGTGGGGCTTTATATACTTGAGCCTGGACAAGGCCAACGTGTCACGGAGCCAACGCGGAGGCCCCACCTCTGTGACACGTTGCCATCGTGGAGGGGCTCTGCCTCGGCTCCTTCCGCGATGGTTCGACAGGTTATCTGTCTAATCCTTTCCCGGGCCTTTCTCTAGCACGTATGGCATTCAAATACGCCTAACCACCGTGCGAATAGGCCATCTAGGTGTCGGAAATCTTACGGGGTATAACAGTTAGACTTCATGGGGTGCCATTGGCCATTATTTTAGATAGGGGTACCCAGTCCACCTCCCATTTCTGGAAGTCTTTTCAGAAGGGACTTGGCATTCAGGTCAACCATAGCACAACTTTTCACCCGCAAATAGATGGGCAAGCTGAGCGAAATCCCTAGAAGACATATTGAGAGCGTGTGTGATCGATTTTAAGGGTAATTAGGATGACTATTTGCCTCTTATCGAGTTTGCGTACGACAACAGCTACCACTCTAGCATTCAGATGGCCCCATTTGATGCATTATAAGAAGGAGATGTGGATCTCCTATAGGGTGGTTCGAGGTTGGTGAAGCTACTTTGATAGGGCTAGACTCAATTCACGAGGCAATGTAGAAGGTTCAACTCATCTGAGAAAGATTAAAAATAGCTCTGAGCTGCCAGAAGTCTTATGCCGATGTGCGGAGAAGAGAGTTGGAGTTTGTAGTTGATGATTGGGTTTACCTAAAAATTTCTCCCATGAAAGGGGTGATGAGGTTCGAAAAGTAGGGGAAGCTCAGTTTGATATATGTGGGACCTTATAGATTTTGAGACGTATCGGTAATGTAGCCTATGAGCTAGAATTACCTTCAGAATTAGCAGTTGTGCACCCAGTATTCCATGTGTCACTTTTGAAGAAGTACATCAGGAATCCAACCTCAGTTGTGCCATTAGACAATTCTCTCATATGAGGAGGTACCAGTCCAGATCCTTGACCGTCAGGTTCATAAGTTAAGGAACAAAGAAATAGCTTCAGTCAAGGTATTATGGAGAAATCAGCAGGAGGACGGAGCTACGTGGGAGGCTGAAGCAGATATGATGGCCACATATCCACACTTGTTCTTTACCGACTCTGTTACAACCTAAAATGTTAGTGTACCTTAGAGACTGATTTAGTTGTTGGATTCAATTCATGTATACAAGTTTCATTTATGACTTTGGATATATGTATGAAAAGTGGATTTGGTTCAGCTATGTATTTTGAAGCAAAGGCAGTCATTCTGTCAGTTTTGGAATTAAATGAATAGTTTTAGAAAAATTTTGATTGTTATTCTCTGCTTTCCTGTGTGTTTTCCAACATTCAAGGACAAATGTTCCCAAGGAGGAGATATTGTAATGCCCCGGAAACTCAAGGACTAGATCCGAGACTTAAATCAGAAAATCTGAAAAATCTGTAGAAATTGTCACAGAACGACTCACCTAACAGGTCGTTGAGAGACCTAACGACCCGTTAGGTCAGCTGTGAGAAGGTGGTTTGAGAATTTATAAGGGAGAGACAGTGTACCCAATGGAAGACCTCACGAGTCGTGGTCAGTCACCACTACCCGTTAGGTCATTCGTGAGCAGGCGGGGTCAGGAATTTAAATAGTTGGGTAATGTACTTGACGGATGGTGACCACAAGTCGTGGTCACCAGTAACGACTCGTTAAGTCCCCCGTTACCAGCCCTAGTTAATTGTTAGGCAGTGCACCTAACGAGTGTTAGCACGAGTCATGGTCACTGACCACAACCCGTTAGGTCACCCGTTAGAGTCACCTGACAATTTTTCCCTGCGACTTTCTAAGGGCTATTTAGTTACTTTCTATTCTCCTAAACTTCAAATTACGTTGTTTTGGTCATAATTTAAGATCTACTAGTGGAGAAAAATAGTTCATTCCTCATTCCCACTCTAAGTTTTCAGAAAAGTCATCGTAAGCTCTCCTCTCAAGAACCCTTCAAGCAAGTCTAGGGTTTTCCTCCATTGCAGCAGTCCAAGTTTTCTCCTTCAAGAAACTTCAACTCAGGTATGTGGGAATTCAACAAGGGAAATTTGTTCTTCTCTTGTATCCCCCAAAACCCTCCCATAGTTTCTCTATTAGTTTTAGCTCTGAGTTTTTGAATACAAAAAAATTATATGTTATTATTTGTTAATTTCACATAGAATGATATCCTTGCTTCTTATTGATATGATCTCCATCAATTCTTACCTGAATTGTTGATGTTCTTGCCAAAGTGAATTTAAGCCCTAAATTTTCGAGTAAAGACTATTTGTGTATTAAATTCCTTCTAGTTTGTGAAGTGTGATTTGGGATGAATTTTCTAGTATTTCTTATTGTTTATATGTTAAGTAAATACTCCATTGATAAGAATGATTTTAGCCTATCGAATAAGATTTCTTTAATTCTTGAAATTTTGCCATATTATGGAACTCCCATGTTGTTGGAATGTGTTGAGTTTTGTATTAGCTGCTTAGTAGTTCAGTTCAGTTAGAATGTAGAACCTCGTCAGAACTATTCAAAATTTGTCAACTGAACAGTTTGACTTCAGTCTTTTCCCGAGGTGTCAGTGGTGCCTCCTAGTTATCAGAATCAGACTCAAAACTTAGTTTCTTTGGTCCACTAGGTGGTCATGACACTTTAGATAAACAACTCTGACTAGCCTCAGGACCCTAGAAAAATTATAGTTTGTTCTTATATGGTTAGGATGCTTCTAGATAAGTAGCTCTGACCAGTCTAGAACCCAGTTTTAGAATCTAGTCTGATAAGACTCTCAGGGTACTTTTAGTCATGTATCCTGACTAGTCTTGAACCCCAGTGTCGAGCTATCAGCTTAATACGTAGTTTAGGATTTCTAGTGGGAGTAGGACTTAGCGCCGAGCGGACCGTGGTTCCAGCGCACCTGGTTCCCAGAACTATGTTGCCAGCATAAGTTACAGTATTTATTGGCCTGATTGGCCCTAGACTTATGTGATCACCCAATTCATGCCTTTATACGCTGGTAAGGTATATTGGGTCCTATGGCTGGGGTGTATACATCGGACTCCACGTCTAGCTCACGTGGTTATATGTCGGTTATAGACTCTCCCATTAGTCAGTCAAGTCCAGTTTCCGAATAAGCAACTTAGTTCAGTTCCAGTTCTATCAGTTTAGCCCAGCTCAGTACAGTATTTCAGACTTAGGACATGTCTTTGACCATCAAACAGGGTCATCTTGACCATTTCAGTTTACTTCAGTAGTTCAATTTAGTTTACTTGTTGGTCATTGCATGTCATTTCAGTTCAGACTTTATATTCAGTTATGTTTTCTCCCACTTACTCAGTACATTCAAAGTACTGACACATACTTTTATGTTGTATAATTTCATGATACAGTAGCAGCTTCTCAAACTCAGCATTGTTAGTCGCCGCGGTTCAGATCCTCCACCTTAGCAGTTGAAGTGTGAGTCCTCATTGTTGACACCCAATTTTGACCTCCCTACACCCCGTCTAAGTTGCGTATTGATATATATATATATATATATGCATATTTTAAAATTACCTTTTTTAGCAAAATTATTTAATTCGCATTCATAATATTCTATCATTAATTAGCATACATATTTGAATTATTCACATAATTATGTTAATTTATATTTCTAAAATATTTTATTACATTTATTTCAATGTTTTTAATCTTCCAATATTATATGTAATTACATTATATATAATATATTGAAAAATAATAATATACATACATACATATTTTCAATTAAATAAGAATTATTTACAAAATATAATTTACTTAGTTATTTATATGTAATAACAATATTTATATTATTTTAAATTAGATTATCGTGTTACTTATTTATTAAATTACTTTTGTGTGTAGTGTTTTAATAGCAGCTATTCCAATTGTTTCCTATTTATTTGAAATCTAGCCATTTTCTATCTGATTTATGTCAATTTTAGCCCATCTAAGTCAATTTTAGCTATTATTTAAATCAATTTCACCCATAAATTATTCTCAACCCATTAACCCATCAGTGACCGCAATCTGACCCATTCGGTTAGATTCAATCCTATTCATTCATACCCCATAGATCCAACGACTGAGGTTAAATCTACCTATTTTCCTTTAATATCACTAACACCCCCCAAACCCTAAAAAATACTCCCATTATTTTCACTCCTTCTCTATCAGACCAGCACCACAGCCGCTTTAACCCTCTCTTCTCCGACTAAACTGCCGCAGTCCCTTCTCCTCTCCCTCGGCCTCTCTCATCTTTCTCCGACGAAACGCCGCCTCCTTCTACTCTCGTCTCCTTCTCACCTTACCAGATCCACCACCATCGGAGAAACACAAACACCAAACCACCTCCATTAATTTTAATCGCCGTCTGCACTACGCCGACATAAAAACCACCAGCCGCACCTCCCTCTTTTCCTTCCCCTCTCCATTTTTGTCCAGCAACCACTAGTGAGATAGGATCGCCATGAAAGAAGCGAATACTCCCTTTCTTCCTCTACTTTTCTCCGCTGCACACTACCGTCGCTTCGTCTTCTCCGGTGAGCTGGCAATCTCAGCGGCATACCTCACTCTCTCTCCCTCCATTAACACCGGCGCACCACCGCTAGCAGCCACCAACTCCACTCTTCCTCCGTTTTCTTTTCCTTCTCACCTCACCAGATCCAGCCACCCATCGGAAAACCACCACACCACGAACCACTGTGTAAGTAACCACGACTACTATCACTATGTTCAAATATGGTTATGACATTTTCTCAAGTGATTAAGGTCACCGACTTACTTTCGTTTTTATTTACACTTTATGTTTGTAAGATTCTTTTAAACATGTGAAAGTTTTGGTGATAATTTTAGCACAAAATAGAGTGGTTATTACTATCCTATGCAGGTGCAATGCAATATGTGGAAAACTCTTTGTTACATATTCTGATTGAGCCTTAATTCTCCATTATACCTTATTCGGTCATTAATTTTACATCCCGTCTTTCGGAGTATGTCCTTGTATGTTTTAATTTTGGGCATTATAATCTTTTCTTGAAGTTCGCCTTGCTCAAATCGCTAGATTGTTTATGATTCTCATCATCCCTTTGAATTAGGTTCTGAATATTTTTTCTTCTTAAATTAATTCATGACAATTTGATAATATTAAAAATGATTATGTTGTTACTGTCCTTTAAACATGTAACAACCTTTAAATTATTTTATTATTGATTAAGTGTTGATTTGTTTTACTAGAGAAAACTCTCTTATAATTTGTATTTCCTCTCTCTCCCTTTCTTCAATTAATTAGGAAAGATTGATATTTGCCGATTTTGGTAGACTCTGATTTCGAAATATGATTTGCTTCAAAGAATACGCTTGTTTGATAGTTCATTTTATTTAATTCCTTTTTGTTCGATCATGATATCATACTTTATGGTAATTTACTATTCTTATTTATGCCATCTGTGACAATTGTAATATTTAGCAAGAATTTGTGTATTAATTAAGTCTCTCTTATTTCGATTAGCTAGATAGTTCATTACTTGTTTATTTGTGATGAAATTGATTTGATTTCAAACCTCAATATCTATCTATATGAAAATGTATAAAACGTATTTGATTTTCCTAAGCAAATCAACTGCAACGTATGATGATTTATGGTAATTTTAGATAGTTTAGCCTCTTAATCACATCATGTTAATTAAGGAGAATCTTTTCCAGATTGATTGTGTTAATATTTTCTCTTTCCTTACTTTATTAGGATAAATTTAATAAATATTTGTTTATTGTATGATTTGATTTTTTTTAAAAAAAGGAACTTGTGACAGACTTTCTCCCTCCCCTTAAATTTATTTAATATTTTGTTTGAATATGGAAAAGCTTGTTCAGTTTGGGACATTCTAATTTGATTTATATTTTGAGAAAAAAAGGGGTCTTTGATTGACGGTACAAAATATCTCCTTTTCCCTCGAATCTCCTTACGGATTGACTATATAAGTATGCCCTTCATTTTTTCTCTAAAGGAGGGAGGAGGACTTCCCTCTATTCTTTTAACAACTTTCATTCAAACTTAACATGTTCTTCACCAATACAACTTTGCTCTATCTAGTCATATAATATTAAACATTGCTCTCTCTCTTCACATATTCTCATTGCTTCGCATAGCTTTGTTGAGTTTCTGCTCTTCTATATTAATTCACATACCTTTTAACTAGTGAGTACATCCAACTACTCACTTGTCATGATATTTCTGTCTTTGAGCTAGCGAATATAAGAATGTTTTGTGCATAGATGTGTTACTTGAAGTGTGCATATTTGAATCGATATTGTTTACTAGTTCATTTATGTCCTCTTGATAGAATGCAAATCTTTGAGATTTATATAATCATTGACTCTACTATTGGTGTATATATATATATATATATATATATATATGTTTCCCGCACTTGTTTAGTCTTTTGAAGCAGGTATTCCTTTACCTTTGTTGGGGTGTATCGGAGAGTCGCTAGGATGAAGAAAGACTAAATCTAGTTAAATTTGTCACTATTTTTATGTACTTTACTTATTTGTTCATTTACCTATTTTTCATCACTTGTAACAATCGTAGTAAACACAAGTAATAGTGGAAAGGGGGTCTATTATTTTTGAGGGGTGGGGTTTGTATATCTTTTATCATTTTAATTGTACGATTAGATACCATGCCTATAGGATTTAATTGATACGATAATATTTAGATATCATGCCTATAGGATTTAATTGATACGATAATATTTAGAAATCATGTCTATAGTATAATAATCTGTTTGAAATCATGTCTTTGAATAATGTCATGTTCAAACACTAGAAATCATGTTCAATGAACTCGAGGCTATATGAAACCTTTCATGCTAATTGCTTTTAAGTTATTATTTGTTTTGTTTGACGTTAATCACCTTTAAAAGCCCTAAGAATTCTAGACCCAAACTCCAAAATTGTTGTCCAAATGCCTCTTGGACATTAAGATTGGGACAGGTAGACACATGCTAGGGCGTTAATTTTCCTTCACTTAGAGCGCTTTCGGATTAATAACTAATTAATTAGGTGGGTAGTTGGGATATGATATCCTGTGCTCGCTAAGCAATCTAAATGGCTGTGAAGTATTATTTTAGTTGCACGGGGTGATTCTATTAGGATAACCCCCCCCCCTTTAAAGTGCAGAACTACATTTGACCTGATTACCTTTCGGTATACGTAGGCGCCTCTATGAGGTTCAGTCCAATGCTTAAATTTCTTTTGATTTATTTATTATTGTATTCTTCTCATCTTTTCATTTGTTATTTTATTAATTGTCTTTATTTGTATAAGTTGCTAGATTTATAGAATATTATGCATGTTCTGATTCAATTATGTTTTTATCTTGGAATATGTCGTCAAATTATGCTTGCTTAAATCACCTAGTTAAAGTTAGATTTTTTTTATTTTAAATAACTTGGTTAAAATCAACATATTTTTGTCGCTAGTTAATCCCACATAAATACTGAATCCGGAAGGGACCCATATTTGTGGACCTCGAAAGGTGCCTAACACCTTCCTTTCAAGGTAACTTGAACCCTTACCCGACTCTGGCGACTTACACTAGTAAAACAGACCTTTAGGTTAGCAAGGTGCCCTAATGCACCTTAATTTGTTAGATGTCGAGTCCCGCTCTTTGTGAGAAAAATAGGGCGCGACAGCATGGCGACTCCGCTGGGGATTTTAGGTTTCTAACCATAATGGTTTCATTCTTAGTGAGGTTTTTGTATTTTTTATGTTTTTTTATTAAGTTCCATTAGATAACATTTTTCTGTATCTTGTTTTTTTAAAAATAATTGATTTTTTACCATGTTTATGTGATTTTCTTTCTATATCTTATTTGTCTTTTTATTTGCTTCTTGCTATAATTGATTTTCTTCCCTATTTGAACTTTTTATGTCCTTATATTGTTTTTAAATATATGACTAACAACTTTTAGAATTAGGTATTAGTACATTCTTTTTTGTATATCTTCATGTTACTTATTTTTTTCTCACTCACACACTTGATAACGACTGCGTGGTTTCACGACCGTTCAATGTTAATACCCGTGTAGAGGAATGTCTCTTGATTTGATCGATCAATGGTGCGTTGATGGTCATGAGCTTTCTCACTCTCAAGTTGTCCGCTTGAGGGAATCGTGTCTTTTAAACCCCCTCATCATGCCTGTTTATTTTTTGTGTATTTGTTTTTAGTTCTCTTTATTTGTTAACATATTTAGATCATCTTTTCCTTACATGCTTAATACCTTTCCTTATTCCCCTTATTTTCTGTCATATTTAAATTATTTTGCTTGATTTCCTTTCCTTATTGCAAATATTAATGAATTTCTTTGTCTTTATATTTAGTTCTCTCTCCCTTATTCACTAGTACTTGATATTTTTAATTGTGTATTATTATTCACTGCTTGCTAATTGTTACTATTTTTACAACTGTCATTCTATTCATACTTCCCCCACTTGGAAATTTCTCACTATCACACACTGTACGCGGGAGTTGTGCTTTGCACTTCTCCAAATTTCTTTCAAACACCTATTTAGAGAGGTGGCATATACGTGGGGTGAATGGATAGTTTTACTACGATGTGACCAAGTGTCTTCTCGCTTAAGAAAATCTTTTAGTCTGTGTGCACCCAACTCTTAGTAATTTGTCTTAAGTCATGCATGCATTATCCCTAGGAGGTCTTGATACCCTTCGTGTATTAAGACCATTAGTTTGACTTTGCCCAAAGTGCTAAGAGATTTACAATCTCGAAAAGGACATTATCATACTTATTTGCATTTTCTTGTTAGGGGAGTTGAATATGCCTAAAAATGTAGACTATTTGCTCTTTAGGGAAACGAATGCTTATTATGCAGGTTATTAAATCATAACATGTAATCTTATTTCATTTCGATTATGGAAAGTCTTTATTTTTTTGTAATTTTACATTCTTGTAATATTTTATTATGTATATTTCTTTTATTTATGTTGATATTTTAATAAGAGCAAATAGAATGATATATTATGGCATATTCGTCTTTCAAAATTTGCTATGCCTACCTCTGGCACAAAAGAGGTCACAATATATTAGGACGCAGGAATTATCTGTCGCATATATCGTTGTTTTACTTATAATTGTTTCTTATTTTGCTTCCATTCGTCTTTCGGGCTCTAATCTTTAAATAATTCTAGAATCGTTTCGTGCTTAACTCTATCAATCATATATTCTGTATACCTTGCACTTTTAGACTCAAATCATATAATCTCGGAGCTTAGTCTAAATTATTTTTCATCTATCAATATTATTGACTATGTGTGTTCAAAAGTATCTCTTTAGCCTGAGATTATTCTAAAAGGTACATCCTTTCTTATTTGTTCAATTTAATTTCAAGTTGCACTTTAGTATATTTTCTTGTCATTAAGGTTTCGATATTCACGTAAAGCTCTCATAACATTGACTCATATTGAACAAGTATAATTCGTCATTTTTTACTTAGCAGTGCATATCTCCTTTTCTCTTAATCAAGCATCTGATTTCCCGGCACAAGTCGGTTTTTTGCTCATCCCATTAAGTTGCTAAATTAGTTGGCGTTGTCACCACCTACGCATTCAAAATTCTCTAGCATTTGTCGATATCACTAGTTTGAAATCATGGTTTTCATCACTTTTATCCATGTCATGCCTTGAATTTTACATTATGTTAGAGTTTTAAAATTTTGTTTATTTGACCTAAAACTCTTTAAGGAGTTCATCGTTTGGATGCTATTAATGTTGTTATTATTATCACTCATTCTATGTGTTGACTGGTGCTCGCATTTAATTTGCTTATTTTTAAAAGGTTGTCAGGTATTTGAACATTAACTCAGTTGAGAACCCATAATTTGACAAAATGTCCAACATCCCGAACAATTCTAGTCCTTTTATTAATCCAAACTTTGGTCCTCCCTCGACACAAAGTGTCTTCTCGACTGTACCTCTCCGTCCAACCTCATCTCTTATGTTCCCTCAATAGATTCCTTCATCGAATACCCATCTTGGCACTTTGCAAGATGTGACAACGTCCGAAGTCAAGATCATGACACTACGAAAAGAGTTCAATAACTTGGAAAAGGTTGTGGATGAGAAACTACGCTCGAGAAATAGTCCAGATTTGAGGTATAAGAAGTTGTGTCTACATCCAAATGTTCAGTTGCCGCTGGGATTTAAGATCCCGAAATTCAACATCTTCTATGGGCATGGAGACCCAATAGCACATCTGGAGGACTATTGCGGTAGATTAGTTGGAATTGAGCATGATGAAGTTCTCTTAATGAGATTATTTATACATAGTATGTCAGGAATGACATTCACTTGATGTGTTAAGCAAGATTTCAACAAATGGCATACTTGGGAAGATATGGATTGAGATTTTGTAGATCAATACAAATTTAACACCAAGAATGATCCGACATTTTTGGATTTTCTTGAAATAAGGAAAATGACTCAGGAATCTTTTGAGGAAATGTGATACGATGGAGGGGAGAAGCTTCTAAGATACGTCACTCACTATCTGAAGAGGAATTAGTCCAATATTTCATCAAGTCACTAGACGGTATATACCGAAGATACTTGTACTTCACAATCATTCATAGCTTCGCAAGTTTGATTTGGATTGGGAAAGAACTGGAATATGGCATCCGAATAGGAAAAATTATTAATATTTCCACGATGCAGACAAGTTCTCAAGCACGAGAAAGCCCTCCAAATAGAAGGCAAAATGGTATCTCAGCCACCATTTCTCCACCACAACACCATCAGGATGTACAACAAGTATACGCCATCTTTGACTCTAGCAATGAGCGGAGCTCCCAACGCCAAGTTTATCATACCCCACTTCATTTCAACCAACATGATTTTCGATACCAAGTTCATACGGTGCAATTAAAAGAAGTAAGATCTCACACATTTACCCCTCTAACCGAACCTTTGACAAGTATATTTGAAAGGTTGATGGCCCAAGGAGTTTTGAAACCATGGGAAGGATGGATTCCCAAATATCCGCCCCTAAATTTTGATCCATCCAAGAGGTGCGCATACCATTCAAATATTCAAAGCCATGATATTGATGAATGCGTAGCATTAAGGTATAAGATTCAAGATTTGATTGAGAGGGGAAAGATAATAGTGCATCAAGGAACGATGAATTACCATTCCCTTACATCTGGAGCAATCTTTATCAAAGGTGATCTGACAAAAATAGTTCCAAGACATTTGACAAGAAAGCGTAAAAGGAGCTGACAAAGACGAGATCTTCATGAGAAAAGTGACTTTATTCTCCACTTTCTAGCTTTTAGCTTTTCCACCTTTATTCATTTCTTTGTATTCTGAACTACGTCTGACCTGATTCCTTTTGGATACGTAGGCAGCCTACTTTTGGGTTCGGTCTCAATCAAATAAAGCTTTTTTTCTCCTTATCCCAAATCAAATATCTTCCTCACATCCAAATGCGAAATCTTTGGAAATTTTGTTCGACCCTTAAAAGGCAAATATGGATTCAAAAACTAAATTTTGATGTTCAAATATAAGACAGCCATTCCTTTCGAACTGATAAATTTATTTGAGTGAAGCAGGAACACAAAGTCCTTAAGCCAAACAGGGGCAAAAGTTTTGAGGGAACCTCAAAAATTCCACAAGAAGGCAACGAGGAGATTTGTGAAAACACTTCGCATTCTAAACTGGGGCAGAAATTTTTGAGGATTCCTCAAAATTTCACCAAAGTGCGAAGTCCACAAAGGTCGAAACAACGATAAGGAGCAAAGGTATGCATCGACCTTACCTTTTAAAAACTCATAACATTTCTTTGAGTGTAGGTGTAAAAGGCACACAGTTCTTCCACTTGCAAGTTATTATTATGCCTCTAGATTTGAGTTTTTATTACGTTGAATCAAGCTACTATTATTGAGCTATTACTATGCCCTTGGATTCAAGTTATTCGCCACTAAATTAAGCTATCATCGCTAAGTGGATATCATGCTACATTATTTAATCAGACCCGTGTTATGCTACTTTCAACCTAATATTCAAGTTATAATTATGCCATGCTACTATTATCCAACCAGGCCTGTTATGCTACTATTTAAACTATTGTGCCACTATCATGCCACTATTTCAATCAGGCCACTATTATGCTACCTTCAAGCCACTATTTCACAACATTCAGGCTACATATTTTTCTTCTATCAAGCTACAGTTATTATTGTACTACTATAGCCTCTCATTGTGTTATTGTCGAGCTCCTACTATTTATTGTGCTACTTCAAGCGGATATTATGTTATTCAGTCAGGCCCGTATTATGCTACTGTCAAGTTGTTATCATGCTACTATCATGTTACTATGTTATTCAATCATACCTGTATTATGCTACTTCGAGTTGCTGTTATGTTATTCAGTCTGACTCATATTATAATACTATTATGTTGCAATGTTATTCAGCCAAGTTCGTATGATACCACTTTCATGCTACTGTTAATTGGGTTAGTCCACCCTAAAATAGGACAATTGGGCTCGTCCACCCTAAAATAGGACAATTGGGTTAGTCCACCCTAAAATAGGACAATTGGGTTAGTCCTCCCTAAAATAGGACAATAGGGATTCTCCGCCCTAAAATAGGACAATTGGGTTAGTTGTAACACCCCAAAAATCCCTATGACTAAACCCTGGATTTGAAGTTGATCATATAGAGAAAATTGGAAAATGTCCTCAGAATGAGCCTCAATACGACTCGTAGGAGGATTGTACGAATCATACCAAAGACTCGTAGTATGGTCCAGAGAGCTCAGCAAAATTTGATTGAGAATACATGGAAGTCTCTCATGACTCGTACAAAGTCAATACGAGTCGTACCAAGGTTTCATGGTATGATTTAAAGAGTTTAGCAGGAAGTGGCAAGGAAACCACGATTGGATCCTACAATCCGTATCAGGATGGTATGAATCGTAGTGAAGGATTATAGATAGTAGGTTCAGAGAATTTTCAAGGAAGGATCAGTAGCTACAAAGACTCAGTATGAGTCATGAGATGATGGTACGAATTGTCATTTCAGTCGTGATTGAGATGTTGTACACCACGGACTTTTGGCTATGTTTGAAACTATTCTAGGTAGGTGGATAGAGCCGAACCAAATGAATTTAAGGAAAAAAAGGTTTTAACATCAATTATAATTGTAATAAGTTCATTGGATGCAAGTTAAGATTATAAGGAACCTCTAGCAAAAAGTTGAGTTGAGAGTCTTCCTACCGATTGGGTTTTTCATAAAAGTTCTTGCAAGGGACAAATTTAAACGATCATAACTCCTATTATACAAATTGTTTTTGGGTTATCCAGCATATAAAATTAAATCTCTTTAATTCTTCTTTCTAACACATCCAATCTTACATCAATCGGAGTTCGGAGTAAAAAGTTATGGCCAGTTTAGTAAAGCGCTGTCAGGTTTGGCAGACAGGACCAACCCTGTTACCATGAGTCTTGGTACGACTCGGGGTATGAAGGTACGACTCATACCAGGCACCCTTACCAAGAGTTTCAGTAACCTTTTTAAGACTCCCAAAATCCACGAATGGCATACCACAACCCGTAGGAATCCACCACGAGTCATGGAACGACCCGTGGCACTAGACAGACAGATTTTTAAGAACTTTTTCCCAGGTTTATTTTTGTAATTTTCTATGCTTCTAACTCTCAAACTAGGTTGTTTTAGGCTTCTTTGGATTTGAATTAAAGGAGTTTTCCTAGTCTAACCCCTCACTCTTTTCACAACCATCCTAAGTTCTTCTCCCTTCTTCTCTCAAGGCTCAAGAACTAGGGTTCCTCTCCAAGGTGCATCAACTTCAAGATCTTTAGAGAGATTCTTCAACCAGGTATGTGGGAAGTCAGCAAGGAGATTGTTCTCTCCTTGCGTCCCCCATAAACCCTCTCTCAGTAAATTTTCAATCCTAGTTCTGAGTTTTCGGTTTGTGGATAGAATTCCTGAAATTTTTCCTTGAATCCACCTAGAATAATGTCTGCTATTATTTTAGTTATGGTTTTCATCAGTTCAAGATTTATTTGGCTCTTATCTTCACAAAAGTGAATTCTAGCCCTGCAGACTTTTTGAATATTAAAGAATTTCTTGATAGACCTCATTTATTTCGTGTGGAATATTATCCTATGTTGATTATAACTATTTTCCTCCAGTTTGTGATATAAAAAATGATTAGTATTGTGAGATGAAAGAAATTTATCCAGAACCAATGGGCTAGAAAGTCTTGACTCTATTCCAGTGTTGAAATATTGAGTCTTAGTTTAAGCTTTCTATTATGGGAAATCCCCTATTGTTAGTAGTAGTGAATCTCGACTCAATTATTGTCAGTTCAGCTTTAGTAAGAACTCTAGAAGTCTCAGTTTCAGTCAGAAATGTCAATCTAGCCTCAGTCAGATTTTAGCAACCTCCGGGTTGACCAGAATAATGTCAGTTGATCAATTTGACTCCAGTTTTTCTTTTTGAGGTATCAGTGGTGCCTCTCAGTTACCAGACTTAGACTCAGAACTCAGATTATTTGGTCCATTAGGCGGTCATGACATTCAGCTATAGTTCTGACCAGCCCCCGGACCCCAGTTCAGTTATTAGTTGGTTCTCTAGACGGTTACGGCGCTTCCAGATAAGTAGCTCTGACCAGTCTTAGAACTCAGTTTCCAAATCTTGTCCTATAAGATGCTCAGGGAACTCTCTGACAGTATCCCTGAGTAAGTTATAGTCTTGGACCCCAGTATTGAGCTATCCTCTTGTCAGCAGTAGAAGTAATAGAGTTATTCCAGTGGGAGTAGGACTTAGCACCGAAAGGGTCGGGGTTCTAGTGCACCCATGTTCCAGAACTACGTTGCCACCGTAGGTTTATTTACTTGGCCTAACGGCCCCCTTTTTGATAGTGATTTTCATAGTCCATGACATTATACCCTGGCAAGTATATTGGGTCCTACCAACGGGGTGTGTACATCGGACTCCACGTCTAGCTCCCATGGTTATATGTTGGTTATAGTCTCTCCCACTAGTCAATGCAGTTACTCTCAGATCCTTCAGTCCAGATCAGTACAGTGCAGTAGTCCAGACTCAGTATCTTAGACTTAGAACATGTTTATGACCATCAGTCAAGGTCATTTTTGACCATGCCAGTTCTCCACTCGTTGTATCATTTTTCAGTATTGCAGTTGGTCACTTCATGTCGTATCAGTTAGATTTTAGCTCAGTTCAGATCAGAATCAGACTTAGAACAAGCTAGACCCCAAACAGGGTCTTTTAGACCTTCCCAGTTATATCAGTTATTCAGTTCAATAGTTTTAGTTGATTCTTACATGTTTTCTCATTTCAGTATTAGTAGTACTTATCTCGTGTTATATTTCTGTCACATACTCAGTACATTCAAAGTACTGACGCATACTTTTATGTTGTATCATTTCATGATACAGCCACAGGTTCTCAAACTTAGTAGAGATAGCTGCCACATTTCAGAGTATGCTACCTCAGTAGTTGAACTGTGAGTCCTCATTATCCGAGGGAATAATTTCTTTCTTTCTGTCACTTATTAGGTTCATTTAAACTTAGAGTTAGCTGGGGGCTTGTCCCTGCAACTCCTCAGTTAGATGGCTTTCAGATAGACATGACTTTCAATTTATTTAGTGTTATTTAAAGATTTGAACTTTTACTTTCAGATTTATCTTTGTTAAATATGTTATGCTATTATTTTAAGTTTCGTTGTGCATGTTTACTCAAAATGCTAGTGAATGATAGACTAGGGGTTGACTTGGGGTCACTTGTGGCTTCAAGTACCATGTTACGTCCAGGGTGTAGACTTGAGGTGTGAAAAACTTGGTATCAAAGCACTAGATTTAGAGTAGCCTCGGAATGTCTGAAAGACGCATCGAGTAGAGTCTTTTTCATGGGTGTGAAGTGCACCATACTTATGACGAGGAGGCTACGAGATGTTATTAGGAAAATTCCCCTTTTGTTCATATTCCCATCGTGGATAGAGTGCAAACTTTAAGGTCTCTCTTCTAATTCGTGCTTAACATGTTCGCAAATAATGTCTCCCAGAAGGGGTGTTAATAGAGGAAAGAATAGCGTGAATCCATCAATCCCACCAACCCCAGTAGACCCTCTCAGTGGGCAAGTGACAGATGCGGAGATTGGGGCTTCCCTTAGAGTGTTATTACGAGCTACGACCATTCAGGTTAACCTGCAGGCAGTCACACCTGCAAATCCTACCGAAGAGATAATAACTATCATGGATCAAAACTTCTTAAAAAGGGATCCATCTGAGCTTTATGGTCTGAAAGGAGAGGAAGGATTAGGGGAGAAGAAAAGGAAAGCAAGAGAGAAAGGATAAGGTATATAACATATTCCCAACAGAGGATGAGTGGCAGACCTCATTTCCAAGTCTCATAGGAGGTCATCAACCCCAGCACCATCGATAGCCAAGAGTCCTAACAAACCCAGAGTAAGAGAGATTGCATACCCAGCTTGCAAGAACTGTGGGAAGAAACATTTGGGAGAATGCAGGGCTGGCTCAAGCGGTTGCTTTTGGTGCGGCAAGATAGACCATAAACTCCGAGAGTGCCCACCAGCCAAACAGGGTGAAGGAAGAGCTCCGGCTAACTCTTCTGCAGCCCTGACAAGTCGCCTAGTTTGCTAGAAATGTGGAAGGAGCCACCATGGTAATTGTTTGCTCAGTGGGGAAGGATGTTTTGGATGTGGTCAATAGGGTCATAGAATAAAGAATTTCTCTCTAGCTGATCTCGCCCAAATTACACCTCGCAATTGAGATATAAATCATCGATTGTCAAATATAGAACCCAACAAAGGTTGAGGTCGATCCCACTGGGAATATTGTAAGAACTTAGGTAAATGCGAATAACTATTACTATTGATTTACTTATTTCCAAAGGGGGGAAAATATAGAATAATAACAAAAGTAAAATTAATGAATGCTTGTATCAAATTGGGTTTGTATTCAATTTACGACTATACTAGGATTGTGTTCCACAAGATTTCATAACCACAAGGATTATACACTACTGATCTATTCCGGTGTTTAACATGCAATATTAGTAAGTTAGGTTCACCTAAATGGTTGGTCCCCTATCTACATGATTTTCACCACACAACTTGGTTTGTATACGAGTGTTCTTTAGTCGACCCTTATCCTTAATATCGAATTAGATATCCTTAGACAAGTTCAAGCTATTAGATGAGGGTTGGTAGCCTCAAATCTCCATTGTTAATCCCTTTTCCCATTCTTTACTTCCTTGATCTGGTAAGTAAGAATAAGGCAAGTCCTAACGTTTGCAACCATTAAGAATCAATCAAAATGAAGGGAAAAATAATACATGCATAAAACCCCGTTCAAGAATCACTAGGTATTTTTACCTATGTGTGTTAATTCATCTTGGCTCCCACAAACCTAGTTTATGGGTTTAGATACTCATGTTTTTGTTATCGAAATCACAAAATGTTGAAGAAATCATAATTACAACTTACAAATTATTGTAGAATAAAAACCAAGTAGATTGAATAAAATTCCAATGTTGCTTTCGTGTCTTGAATCAAGAAAAAGTATATGAAAATTCTCTCAAGAATATCCTCATAATATCGTTCAAGATTCTCTCTCAAACTCGGCTAAAATCCTCCCAAAAACGTCTCAAAATCGCCTCCCATAATCTCCCTAAAAATAAACCTAAAACTAGGTATTTATAATTCAAATAAATTCTTTTCCTAAATAAATCTGGAAACCAGGTCGGTAGTGGCAACGGGCTATGTGACGGATTGTTAGGCCTTCTAACGAGTCGTTACTTGCTTTAAAATAGTCGTCCTCAGTAGCATACCCAGGCTTGGCAACGGGTCACCTAACGACTTGTCGTGCCTTAGCACGAGTCGTTAGGTCCCTCGTGGTCTACTTCCTCAGAAAGTCCAGTGCACTTCACGGATGGTTCCAGTAGCTTGCCAACGAGTCATTCCTTCAGGTGACGACTTGTGATGTCGGTCCTCAACTCCACTAGACACTTGGGTGAACTTTTCTTTTCAAAGTCTAATGGTTGACCTCAGACTCATTACGCGATGTAACGAGTCGTTCCTCCAACTCATCAAGTGCACTGTTTTACTTCTTCAAAACTTCATGTTTTTTCCCACGCCTCAAGTGACGGGTCGTGCCTCCTACCAACAACTCGTTAAGTGCTTGGCAGTCACCTTTCAGTTGTTTTTAACATTAATTCGACCAAAATCACTACCAGACCTATTTTCCTGCACATTAAGCACAAAATACCTTATACCCATAAACATACCTGGAATGTGCACAATTTCTTGGTTTTAAGAGTCGAAAGTGTCGCAAAATCATGGAACATCAACACCCTCAACTTAGAACTTTTTCATGTCCTCAGGCAAAAACAAAATAAAACAAAACAAACAATCTACTTCGACGCTTCAATTGGAAAAACTTTAAGAAACTTACAACAGTCATTTTTATACATCAAAATCAAATTTTCTAACCCCTCCTCATTGTATCAACTCAAAACACTATGTATATGCAAAATTTCTAACCATAACACAGAGGAATCGAAACATGGCAAAATACTGTCACCTGCAATCGCACACATAAATTTATAACACTGCCCCAGACAATTTGCAGATGATTTTGTTGACAAAGTGCTCTCACCTCAAAGAAGTCCCACACTCGCACATGTGTATATGATTAACTCGATATATTTCTCTTGGGACTAGATAATATCCACTCACTCTCACAAAGAAATTCGAATTATGTGCATACAATACCATACCCTTTCCTTTACTTTCAATACCTCAATTTTCGGACAAATAACTAGGATCACTATAGGAAGTTCTCGGCTTGTAACGTAGGCTCGGGCTTGGGTATGGTACATATGGATTTTAGCATCTCAACCCTCCTTGGAACTATGCCTTTTTACTCCACTTTTCACCTTTATTTCTATTTTCTCCCTTTTCCCCTTTTTTTCTGCTTTTCCTTCTCTTTACTTTAGACACTACGGATGCGGTTACTTTTTATTCAACAAAAACTTATTGATGTCAAACATTATTTTTCTTTTCTTTTCTTGCTTTTTTTTTTGACAACAACAATTTTTTTTATTTTTTATTTTTTATTTTTTATTTTTTATTTTTTATTTTTTTCATCATGCATACCGCACCCGCTCTTTTTCCTTCTTTTTCATTACCCAACTTTACTTCCACCCAACTCTTCTTACTCTCCCCTATCATAGAAACCCTCAACTTAGGCGATTTTCCTGAGATGAAGTTCACAATGTCCAAGGAGGGACCAAGGCCAAAACAGGTTCATTCATAATAAAATCAGGTAGGTGAATTGGTATGAACGAAAAGAAAGGTCAATTTAAGCTCAAGCATTTGGATCAAGGGATTTTTATTCACTTTGGTAGGTCTTTTATGCTAAAGTGGACTCATAAATTAAAAACGGTCTATGATCCTTTCCTAGTTCCTTATCCTCTATCTCGGTACGTCTGACCAGGAAAGTTATAGATTGACATACACAACCGAATTCAGCTATCAGACCTCACTTCACACATAGCACCAGTCAACATCATCAATTCTACTAATCGCTAGTTCAGGTACAACCCTACAATGGTAAACAAATTCACAGTTCCAATTCCATGCAAAGATTCACAAAGGTCATAATTGTCAACTCTCACATACACATATATAAGTTTTTTTTGAGGGGTATCAAATCATCCAAGATCAAAATATCAAATAATTTTAGCTCTTGTCTGCTTTTAATTTTTCTAACTTTCTTCCGACTGACACAAAAAAAAATAAAAACACAAAATAAAATCCTAAACATGCCGGTTCTACTAGATATGGAACACCAGAGGGAAAAGATATCTGGCAAGAAAAACCCTTGGGCTATGTTCAGCAAAACAAAATGCACAAGCATTCCTCCCCACCGTCATCAAGAAAAGCATGTGTCTTCCTCGATGCATATGATTCAATGAGATATATACAAAACAAAAACTAAGGGAATAGGAAACATACCTGTGCGACCTAGGTGTCAGCCACCTGGTCGGTGGAGGGTGTATATACGCCTCCAACATCAACTCTAATATTGTCGGCTTGACTTGGCGCATTTTCAGATCCAGCTGAGCTCGTTCCTTCTTCACGAGCTCTCGCTGCCTCGATCTTGGCTCTTAGTCGAGCCTCTTCTCTTGATTCGTGCAACGCTCTCTCCATCTCACTCCGCTTCCATTTTTGCTGACGGAGCAGAGATGCATCAACATCATCACTTGCCTTCTCACGAGGCCTCTTCCCCTTGGCATGTGCCACTGCCTCCTCTGTGATGAAATCAAAAATCAGTGGTAGCTCCTCCTCAAACTTATCATTAATCACGAGAAGTACAGGTGGAGGTACTACAACTGTCTGTTGTGTGGCCAAGTCCCGCACCTCGGATCATAGTACTCCCAGCTCTGCGTACCATTGGGATAACTCTGGTGCATGTAATTGTGCAAGGTGCTCATCCATCCTTCTCTCAAAAGTGTCCAGCCGCCCATGTACCAAACTGGACAATGTCTCCAACTCCTTTGACACCCACGGCTTAACCTGCTCCATCAAGACTTTGACCTGCAGAGCTGTGTGTGCCTGCTACTTCTCTGCTTTAGCTTGCTTTCTAGCCATATCAACCAAAAACTCCTGTGATATAATGACTAGGCCGGCTGTGGTGGATCGTGGAGGTGCGACTGATAGTCTGGATGCTGCTGCTACTGTAGATGATGATTCAGGAATATCGGCACATGTGGAGGCATCCGCTGCATCTTTAGCCTCAGCCTGGCTACCTATCTCTCTGCCCTTTGTAGGTTCGGTCGCTAACTTGGTGAACTGTGTTGCATCAGTCTACATCCTGCTGCAAAATGTCTCTGCTATTATGGTCGCTCCAGTGGATGCAGATGCCTGAGTCCTATCCCTCGATACCGGGTTTGTATCATCTCTAAACAGCCCAATATCGGTAATCTTCTGGACCACCACTCTCTGATCAACTGATGGAAATTCTAGCACTCGAGACTCCCGACAAAGTCTATCAATCAAGCAGGGGAAGGGAATCATCGTACCATCATTTATAGCCCGCTCTCGAATCTCCTCAACGATGAACCGTGGGAAATTGATTACGTACCCCTCCATTATGCTGGCTACCAGTGCTGCTCTGTCGGGTGAGAGTATATTGTCATTACTTGTTGGTACCAGCCTGTGCCTCACCAGTGACCACCAAATTTAGCCTGAAAGTTTAAAGTGGCCTTCTTTATCTGTGACTCAGTACCGTGCAGCCATTCAACTAACGGCCCCTTTGTGGCAATGATGCGGGAAAGCCAAGTGTACTGATGTATCCGCTCCATGCTATTCAACTTTTTTGTTTTGACTTTTCGCAGCTCGGATAACCTGTGATCAAACTCTGTCGTGTTCATTGGAGCTCGATATTCTAGCCCGTACAACATCCTGAAAATTGTCTCCTCAGAAATATCAACTGAAGTCTCACGCACCATCACTTGATTTAAGGAAGACCGCTTCTTCGAATCCTGGCCTCCTAGTGCTAACCGTTGATAGGTGGTTGCATATGCCGCATAGAACTCATGAACCATACATGGGCTATAGCTTCCTGAAGGCTCGGTCAACCACCCGAACCTGTATTTTTCAAATACTGCCTATAGCTCTGAAAGGTCTTTCAACCCAGTGGTGATCAGCCTTGGCTCCTCGTAAATGCTCCTCTTCGGATTGCCCTTTTCATTTGGAGAAATATCCCGATTGTATATAGCCCGCATGCCATGGACACACCATCTCTTCACATTTCTTGGTTGCTCATTGATGTGCCCGATGTCTCAGTCAGCTATTGTACGAGTCCCCTTGCTGGGCATACGACTCATCAACTCTCTTTGTATTGTGCCCAGTTGTGGGAGCCTCCAAAACAAGTGCAGCAGCAGCCCTAGCGCTTTCATTAGTGCGAGCTGGGCAGATCTCTTGCTAGTGGAGTGGGAGTATCGACCAGGGTTGTCGAATTTGAAACTTGTTGAGCCCTATCCCTAGTCGTCCTCCTCACCAGCTACTCCTCCGACACCTCATATTCATCTTCAGAGCCACTCAACTCTTCAGAGGAGGATGGATCATCTCGCAGCCTCTGGTATGATGGTTGACTGCGCTCAGGTACCTATTTTTTTTGTTGACCCTTCTTTGGTGTGCCTTGTGGAGCCATTGTACCTGTGGTAACCATGTTAGTACACAAGAGAAGATGAACATAAAATATTTTTTTAGCTGATATTAGTGGTCCTGACGGGTGACTAAACAAGTTGTTGCCTCTGGCAACAATTCGTGAAGTCACTCGTTACCTCAGGTTGGACATTTTTCACATAGGTCCAGTGTACTTGACGATTGATCCCAACGAGTCGTTACCAGAGGCAACGAGTCATTAGGTCACTCGTTAAGTACACTGCCTCAGCAGTTTAATTTTTCCACTCAGCACGAGCTACATGATGAGTCGTGTGGTGACCCAACGACTTGTGATGTGGCTCATGCTCAAGAGTTCCTGTTCATCTTCCTCCTCTTTCCAGTTTTCAATTCCACAGACAGGAAACTTCAATTAAACAACAACCCAGGTGACTACATGATCGAAAATCAAATGTTTTTACTCTTCCTAGGGTTTATCTACATCACAAGGCACGTATAAACACAATGTAAATCGAAGAATCATTCAAGCTAACTCATTCATGTGTCTTCCAAGTTTCTTCATGGAATGCAAAAGTTATTCAAAGTGTTTGTGTGGGGAAGATTACTTACAATGCAATTTATCAGAGATAGAGTGCAATAGCAGTTGTGCTTGTGCTTCAACGAATGTGTGTGCAGTGATGAAAGTGATTTCAATGGTGTTTTTGATGGGTTTGCGTGAAGAAGGGGAAGAAGAGAAGAAGGAAATTTGAAGTGAGTTTAACGAGGAGTATTAAATGCAATTAGGTTCTTTGATTTTAAGTTTTAAAAACTTTTCCTAATTTGCAGTCGTGGGTCGGGTTAAGTCAACTTGCTAGGGGACCTGACGACTCACGTAACGACTCGTGGTGTTACCCAATGAGTTGTATCTTGAGTTGTAGTCCTTGGCCTGTTGTAGTTTCAGGACAGGTCGCTTGACGACTCGTTTGGTTTCCCAACGATTCGTTGAGTGAACCGTCATCACCCTTTTTCTTTTAATTCAGTCTTAGATCCAGTGTACCTAATGGGGGACGAAACGATTCGTTCCTTGGAGAAACGACTCGTGAAGTCACCCGTTGCTCCCCTGTTTTCTACAGTTCTCTTCACAAATTACTAAACGAGTCATCAAGTGAGACGACGACTCGTTCTGTGATTTTTCTGCACCAGAATTGAAGTTCCAATTTTTTTTTTGGTTCCAACTTCAAATTTTCCATCTTATTCACTTGCACCCATCAACAAACATTAAAACTAACTTTTTATTACATTTACAACTTGGGTTGCCGCCCAAAAAGCGCCTAATTTAACGTTGCGGCACGACGCAAGTCACTTGAGTTACTCAAACTTCACTCAAAATACCTCCATGGGTTGCCTCCCATGCAGTGCCTGATTTAAAGTCGCGGCACGACGCAAGTCACTTGACTACTCAAAATTCGTCAAGTGACTCTTCTCCATCCTCCAATGCATAAATTATGCTAAATTCCTTGGGTTGTTTCATGGTTCGGCTAATGTTGAAGGTAACCTCTTCTTTGTTCAACTAAAATTTCAGTTGCGCTGCTTCCACATCAACTAGGGCTTACTTGTTGCAAGAAATGGGCATCCCAAATTAATGGGGACCTCTGAATCGACTTCGCAATCCAAAATCACGAAGTCTGCTGGGAATATGAACTTGTCCACTTTGACTAGCACATCAAACAAAATCCCCACCGGCTTTTTAACTATTCGGTCAGCCATCAGTAGCCGCATCGAAGTCGGTATGGGGGTTTCCAAGCCTAACTTTTTAAATACTGCTAGCGGCATCAGATTTATGCTAGCTCCCAAGTCACAAAGTGCCCTTGCAAACTCAACCTCCCCAATGGTGCAAGGTATAGTAAATGGACCTGGGTCTTCCTTCTTCTGTGCTAGGACCCTAGTAGTGATGGCACCACAATAGTGCAGATTATCAGCAGGTTTCAAACTTACGGTTCTTTTTCTGGTGATGAGGTCTTTCATAAATTTGGCATATCCGGGCATTTGCTCAAGTGCCTCCACCAATGGGATATTCACCGAAAACTGTTTGAGCAACGGTGCCAAAATTTGATGTCGCCCAAATTACACCTCGCAATTGAGATATAAGCGGTCGATTGTCAAATATAGAACCCAACAAAGGTTGAGGTCGATCCCACTGGGAATATGGTAAGAACTTAGGTTAATGCGAATAACTACTACAATTGATTTACTTATTTCCAAAGGGGGGAAATATATAGAATAATAACAAAAGTAAAATTAATGAATGTTTGTATCAAATTGGGTTTGTATTCAATTTATGACTAGACCAGGATTGTGTTCCCCAAGATTTCATAACCACAAGGATTATACACTAGTGATCTATTCCGGTGTTTAACATGCAATATTGGTAAGTTAGATTCACCTAAATGGTTGGCCCCCTATCTAGATGATTTTCACCACACAACTTGGTCTATATACGGGTGTTCTTTAGTTGAACCTTACCCTTAATATCGGATTAGCTATCCTTGGACAAGTTCAAGCTATTAGATGAGGGTTGGTAGCCTCAAATCTTCATTTTTAATCCCTTTTCCCATTCTTTACTTCCTTGATCTGGTAAGTAAAAATAAGGCAAGTCCTAACGTTTGCAACCATCAAGAATCAATCAAAACGAAGGGAAAAACAATACATGCATAAAACCCCGTTCAAGAATCACTAGGTATTTTTACCTATGTGTGTTAATTCATCTTGGTTCCCACAAACCTAGTTTATGGGTTTAGCTACTCATGTTTTTGTTATCACAATCACAAAATATATAAGAAATCATAATTGCAACTTATAAATTATTGTAGAATAAAAACCAAGTAGATTGAATAAAATTCCAATGTTTCTTTCGTGTCTTGAATCAAGAACAAGTGTATGAAAATTCTCTCAAGAATATCCTCACAATATCGTTCAAGATTCTCTCTCAAACTCGGCTAAAATCCTCCCAAAAATCGTCTCAGAATTGTCTCCCAAAATCTCCCTAAAAATTAACCTAAAACTGGGTATTTATAATTTAAGAAATCATTTTCCTAAATAAATCTGAAACCAGGTCGGCAGTGGCAACGGGCTATGTGATGGATCGTAGGCCTTCTGAAGAGTCGTTCCTTGCTTTAAAACAGTCATCCTCAGCAGCATACCCATGCTTGGAAACGGGTCACCTAACGACTCGTCGTGCCTTAGCACGAGTCGTTAGGTCCCTCGTGGTCTACTTCCTCAGAAAGTCCAGTACACTTCACGTATGGTTCCAGTAGATTTCCAACAAGTCGTTCCTTCAGGTGATGACTCGTGATGTCGGTCCTCAACTCCACTGGGCACGGGTGAACTTTTCTCTTCAAAGCCTAACGGTTGACCTCACGACTCGTTACCTGATGTAATGAGTCGTTCCTCCAACTCATCAAGTGCACTGTTTTACTTCTTCAAAACTTCATCCTTTTGCCCACGCCTCAAGTGACGGTTTGTGCCTCCTGCCAACGACTCGTTAAGTTCCTGGCAGTCACCTTTCCATTGTTTTTAACATTAATTTGACCAAAATCACTTCCAGACCTATTTTCCTGCACATTAAGCACAAAATACTTTATACCCATATAAACATACCCGGAATGTGCACAATTTCTTGGTTTTAAGCGTCGAAAGTGCCATAAAATCACGGCACAACACTAGCGGGACGTGGGAAGACTCAGTCCACTATTCCAGCAGCTCGCTCATCTTAGTAGGGCACAACATCTAGTACAGGTGGCAGACAACTCTAAATATAGTTGCAGGTATGTTCTGAGCTCCTTATTTTGGTCTTTTCATGTTGTAAGCCCAGGAGCCATAGTATAAGGTATAAGATGCCTTTTAGCATGCTAGTATGAGAATTATCCCATGACTGGTAGGAAATGGTTATAAGTATGAAGCCTATAGTGATAGCTTTCGTGGCGAATGAGAACTCAAGAGTTAGTGATGTTATCCTAGCCTTAATAAAGGATCTAAGAGCTTTAGAATGATGACTTAAAGCTAAGGGGGAGATGATAAGTTAAGAAGGCCAAGTCAAGCCCTAAGTGTTCTAGTAAAAGGGCTAACCATAGTAGCTTTGGGATGTCAAACCTTCCTATCCAAATGTTTTCTATTGTGTTTTAGTTGACACTACATTTTACTCATGCTTATGTTTAGACTCCTAGAATTATAGATAACCGCTTCAGACAGTGATCCCAGTCTTACTCCATGATTCGATAAATATCAGCTTCATGTCATGAAACTCGTCATGTATGTGGACTCATGTGTCGTAATATGCTCAGCTCCATGAACTCAGTCCATTAGATTTGCCTTAACAAATCATAAGATCATGCTACATCATGCATATGCTCAGTTCAAATTTCGTAGATGATTCGTGCTTATGATTTCCTTATTCTAAGCCCTGTGTACGTTCTCTCATGAAAGACATGATGGTTGCAATAGGTAGACATACTAGGGAGATGGAGAAATCCTTAGGATGGTGTGCTACAGAGTAGTCGTAAGATGATTTTAGTGATAGGCTGGAAGGGTGTGGTGGTATTCAGGGAAGTTGGTGCAGCTAGAAAGGTCTCTCCAAAAGTTTCACCCATGAAGGGGGTGATGAGGTGTTGGTGAGGATGACAGCCTCTTTTAAAACGAGGTTCCAGTTGAGATTCTTGACCGTCAAGATCGTAAGTTGGGGGAAATAAGGAAGTGGTTTCAGTGAAGGTTTTACGGAATAATCAGTTAGTAGGAGGAACTACTTGGGAAACAGTTTCTCCTTAGTACCCTACTTAGTTTCATGCCAGCTTCATGTCCTTCAATTCTTCTTATATCCTAGCATGCATGTACGATTCAAAAACTCAATTCATATATGTAGTTCAGCTCGGAGTCAGCTACTCCATTCGCATTCAGCTTTAATATTGAGTTCTCGGGATTGTAGCTCTTTCCCTAGACTTTTAGCTCAATCATCCCATTAGTTCTACGTTTTAGATGTTCAGTATTTGGGATTTTAGTTCCATCCTATCCTTTTAGTATGTTTAGCCTACATTCAAGGATAAATGTTACCAAGGGGGAGATATTGTAACACCACAAAAATCCCTATGACTAAACCCTAGATTTGAAGTTGATCATACAGAGAAAAATGGAAAATGTGCTCAGAATGAGCCTCAGTACGACTTGTAGGAGGATTGTACGAGTTGTACCAAAGACTCATCGTGTGGTCCAAAGAGCTCAGCAAAATCTGATTGAGAAGTCATGGAAGGCTCTCACGACTCATACCAAGTCAATACGAGTCGTACCAAGGTTTCATGGTATGATTCAGAGAGTTTAGCAGGAAGTGGAAAGGAAACCATGATCGGATCCTACGATCCGTATTAGGGTGGTCCGAGTCGTAGTGAAGGATCATAGACAATAGGTTCAGATAATTTTCAAGGAAGGATCAGTAGCTACAAAGACTCAGTACGAGTCATGAGATGATGGTACGAATTGTCATTTCAGTCGTGAGTTGAGATGCTGTACACCATGGACTTTCGGCTAAGTTTGGAACTATTCCAGATAGGTGGATAGACCCGAACCCAATAAATTTAAGAAAACAAGGTATTAACATCAATACTTAAGTGTAGGAATTGCATTAGATGCAAGTTAAGGTTATAAGGAACCTCTAGCAAAAAGTTGAGTTGAGAGTCTTCCTACTAATTGGGTTTTTCATGAAAGTTCTTGCAAGAGACAACTTTAAACGATCATAACTCTTATTATATGAATTGTTTTTGGGTGATCCAGAATATCAAATTAAATCACCTTTAAGTGTTCTTTCCAACTCATCCAACCTTACATCAATCGGAGTTCGGAGTAAAAAGTTATGGCCAGTTTAGTAAAGCGTTGTCAGGTTTGGCGGACAGGACCAACGCTGTTACCACGAGTCATGGTACGACTCGTGATATGAAGGTACGACTCATACCAACCACCTATACCAGGAGTTTCAACAACCTTTTTAAGCCTTCCAGAAGCCACGAATGGCATACCACGACCCGTAGGAAGCCACCACGAATCATGGTACGACCCGTGGCACCAGACATATAGATTTTTGAGAATTTTTTTTTAGGGTTATTTTTGTAATTTTCTATGCTTATAACTCTCAATCTAGGTCATTTTAGGTTTTTTTGAGTCGAATTAAAGGAGTTTTACTAGTCTAACCCCTCACTCTTCTCACAACCACTCAAGGCTCAAGAACTATGGTTGCTCTCCAAGGGGCAGCAACTTCAAGATATTTAGAGAGATTCTTCAACCAGTTATGTGGGAAGTCAGCAAGGAGATTTTTCTCCCCTTGCATCCCCTAGAAACCCTTTCTCTGTAAATTTTTGGTCCATTAGGCGGTCATAACATTCAGTTATAGCTCTGACCAGCCCCCGTACCCTAGTTGAGTTATCAGTTGGTTCTCTAAACAGTTATAACGCTTCCAGATAAGCAGCTCTGACCAGTCTTAGAACTCAGTTTCCAAATTTGGTCCTATAAGATGCTCAGGGAACACTCTGACAGTATCCCTGAGTAAGTTATAGTCTTGGACCCCAGTATTGAGCTATCCTCTTGTAGTAGTAGCAGTAATAGAGTTATTCCAGTGGGAGTAGGACTTAGCACCGAAAGGGTCGGGGTTCCAGCGCACCCAGGTTCCAGAACTACGTTGCCACCATAGGTTTTATTTACTTGGCCTAATAGGCCCCTTTTTGACAGTGATTTTCACAGTCCATGCCTTTATAATTGGGTCCTACCGACGGGGTGTTTACATCAGACTCCACGTCTAGCTTGCGTGGCTATATGTCGATTATAGCCTCTCCCACTAGTCAGTGCAGTTACTCTCAGATCCATCAGTCCAGATTAGTACTGTGCAGTAGTCCAGACTTAGTATCTCAGACTTAGAACATGTTTATGACCATCAGTCAAGGTCATTTTTTACCATATCAGTTCTCCACCCGTTGTATCATTTTTCAGTATTGCAGTTGGTCATTTCATGTCGTATCAGTTAGAGTTTAGCTTAATTCAGATCAGAATTAGACCTAAAACAAGCTAGACCCCAGACAGGGTCTTTAAGACCTTCCCAGTTATATCAGTTATTCAGTTCAGCAGTTTTAGTTGATTCTTGCATGTTTTCTCAATTCAGTATTAGTAGTACTTATCTCGTGTTATATTTCTGTCACATACTTAGTTGATAGCTTCCACATTTCAGAGTATCCTACCTCAGCAGTTGAAGTGTGAGTCCTCATCATCCGAGGGAATAATTTCTTTCTTTCAGTCACTTATTAGCTTCATTTAAACTTAGAGTTAGTTGGGGGCTTGTCCCAGTAACTCCTCAGTTAGATGGCTTTCAGACAGACATGACTTTCAGTTTATTTAGTGTTATTTAAAGATTTGAACTTTTACTTTCATATTTGTCTTTCTATGTTATACTATTATTTTAAGTTTCGTTGTGCATGTTTACTCGGAATGCTAGTAAATGACAGACCAGGGGTTGACTTGTGGCTTCAAGTACCGTGTTACGTCCAGGGTATAACTCGGGGCATGACATTAATCCACCCTAAAATAGGACAATTGGGCTCGTCCACCCTAAAATATGACAATTATGTTAGTCTACCCTAAAATAGTACAATTGGGCTCGTCCGCCATAAAAATAGGCAACTGGGTTAGTCTGCCCTATAAATGGACATTTTGGATTAGTCCACCCTAAAATAGGACAATTTGATTCGTCCACCCTAAATAGGACAATTGGGTTAGTATTCCCTAAAATAGGATATTTTGGGCTCGTCCGCCCTAAAAATGGACATTTTTGGGTTCGTTCGCCCTAAAATGGACAATCAAGCTCGAGTATTGTATTTGAGCCCTATGATTTATATTTTTGAGCCCTATAGTTATATTTGAGCCCTATGATTAATATTTTTGAGCCCTGTGATTTATATTTTTGAGCCTTTTAATTTACGTTTTTAGCCTTACAATTTACATTTTGAGCCCGTTGTTTGTATTCGAACCCGTCAGTTTTGAAATAAGATGATCAGGTTTATTCGCCCTAAAATAGGGTGTATCAATTCTGAATAGCTTCGTATGTGCATTCAAGTACTAATAAGTTTATCTAAGTTTGCAGGTATCCTCTTTGGAAAATTGAAACTGGGGTAGATTTTCTGAGATTCCTCAGAAATTATATTTTTCCTTGTTGCCATGTCTTCTGGAATTACTTTTATATTAGTCCATATCTTATACATATTAACCATTTTATCTAACAGTATTAAAGTATGCAGGTGCAAATGCGACACTAGATCTTTTGTCAAAAGAAAAGTAGTTTTCGCTTCCCTTTCGTTTTTTAACCTTCCATCCTCGAATAACTCTCATTCCGTTATCATCGCGAGATGATATTAAAGTAACGATTCATATGCCTTTCTCATCTCTCCATTCTTATCACCTCGTGCTACTTTCTATTTTGTTCAAGCCTCGTTCTATCAAATTTCTTTTAGTGATTTCATTCGTCCCTAAATCTAGAACTACACACGGCCTGATTTTCGTGAAACCCGGATATGTAGGTGGAAACTGAAGTCTCGGTCGTAGCATATTCACAACTTTATATTTCAGTTCGTCTGGTCCCACCGAGATCATTCCCTCGATCGGACAAAATTGGCTACTAAGTAAACGTTCTTTACTCGACAATTCATCCTTCCTTCTCGAGCAAAGAAGGAGCAGTTGTTGACACTCAATTTTGACCCCCCTACTCCCCGTCTAAGCTACGTATTGATATATATATATATATATATATATATATATGCATATTTTAAAATTACTTTTTTTAACGAAATTATTTAATTCGCATTCATAATATTCTAGCATTTATTAGCATACATATTTGAATTATTCGCATCATGTTAATTTATATTTCTAAAATATTTTATTACATTTATTTCAAAGTTTTTAATATTCCAATATTATACGTAATTACATTATAAATAATATTTTGCAAAATAATAATATACATACATACAAAATTTCAATTAAATAAGGATTATTTACAAAGTATAATTTACTTAGTTATTTATATGTAATAACAATATTTATATTATTTTAAATTAGATTATCGTGTTACTTATTTTTGAATTACTTGTGTGTATAGTGTTTTAATAGCAATTATTCTAATTTTTTTCAATTTATTTAAAATCTAGTCATTTTCTATCTGATTTACGTCAATTTTAGCCCATCTGAGTCAATTTGGCTATTATTTAAATCAAATTCATCCATAAATTATTCTCAACCCATTAACCCATCAATGATCCACAATATGAATCATTTGGCTAGATTCGATACTATTCGTTCATACCCCATAGATCTAGCGGCTGAGGTTAAATCTACCTAATTCCTTTAATATCACTAATACCCCCCAAACCCTAAAAAATACTCCCATTATTCTCACTCCTCCTCTATCAGACCAGCACCACAGCCGCTTTAACCCTCTCTTCTCCGATCAAACTGTCGTAGTCCCTTCTCCTCTCCTTCAGCCTCTCTCATCTTTCTCCGGCAAAATGCTGCCTCCTTCTACTCTTGTCTCCTTATCACCTCACCAGATCCACCACTAGTGAGATAGGATCGCCATGAAAGAAGCGAATACTCCCTTTCTTCCTCTACTTTTCTCCGCTGCACACTGTCGTCGCTTCGTCTTCTCCGGTGAGCTGGCAATCTCAGCGGCATACCTCACTCTCTCTCCCTCCATTAACACCGGCGCACCACCGCTAGCAGCCACCAACTCCACTCTTCCTCCGTTTTATTTTCCTTCTCACCTCACCAGATCCAGCCACCCATCGGAAAACCACCACACCACGAACCACTGTGTAAGGAACCACGACCACTATCACTATGTTCAAATATGGTTATGACATTTTCTCAAGTGATTAAGGTCACCAGCTTACTTTCGTTTTTATTTACACTTTATGTTTGTAACATTCTTTTAAACATGTGAAAGTTTTGGTGATAATTTTAGCACAAAATAGAGTGCTTATTACTATCCTATGCAGGTGCAATGCAGTATGTGGAAAACTCTTTGTTATATATTCTGACTGAGCCTTAATTCTCCATTATACCTTATTCGGTCATTAATTTTACATCTCGTCTTTCTGAGTATGTCCTTGTATGTTCTAATTCTGGGCATTATAATCTTTTCTTGAAGTTCGCCTTGCTCAAATCACTAGATTGTTAATGATTCTCATCATCCCTTTGAATTAGGTTCTGAATATTTTTTCTTCTTAAATTAATTCATGACAATTTGATAATATTAAAAATGATTATGATGTGACTGTCCTTTAAACATGTAACAGCCTTTAAATTATTTTATTATTGATTAAGTGTTGATTTGTTTTACTAGAGAAAACTCTCTTATAATTTGTATTTCCTCTCTCTCCCTTTCTTCAATTAATTAGGAAAGATTGATATTTGCCGATTTTGGTAGATTTTGATTTCGAAATATCATTTGCTTCAAAGAATACGCTTGTTTGATAGTTCATTTTATTTAATTCCTTTCTGTTCGATCATGATATCATACTTTATGGTAATTTACGATTCTTATTTATGCCATCTGTGACAATCGTAATATTTAGCAAGAATTTGTGTATTAATTAAGTCTCTCTTATTTCGATTAGCTAGATAGTTCATTACTTGTTTATTTGTGATAAAATTGATTTGATTTCAAACCTCAATATCTATCTATATGAAAACGTATAAAACGTATTTGATTTTCCTAAGCAAATCAACTGACACATATGATGATTTATGGTAATTTTAGATAGTTTAGCCTCTTAATCATATCATGTTAATTAAGGAGAATCTTTTCCAGATTGATTGTGTTAATATTTTCTCTTTCCTTACTTTATTAGGATAAATTTAATAAATATTTGTTATTGTATGATTTGATTTTTTTTTTAAAAAAAGGAACTTGTGACAGACTTTCTCCCTCCCCTTAAATTTATTCAATATTTTGTTTGAATATGGAAAAGCTTGTTCAGTTTGGGACATTCTAATTTGATTTATATTTTGAGAAAAAAAGGGGTCTTTGATTAACGGTACAAAATATCTCCTTTTCCCTCGAATTTCCTTACGGATTGACTATATAAGTATGCCCTTCATTTTTTCTCTAAAGGGGGGAGGAGGACTTCCCTCTATTCTTTTAACAACTTTCATTCAAACTTAACATGTTCTTCACCAATACAACTTTGCTCTCTCTAGTCATATAATATTAAACATTGCTCTCTCTCTTCACATATTCTCATTGCTTCGCATAGCTTTGCTGAGATTCTGCTCTTCTATATTAATTCACATACCTTTTAACTAGTGAGTACATCCAACTACTCACTTGTCATGATATTTCTGTCTTTGAGCTAGCGAATATAAGAATGTTTTGTGCTTAGATGTGTTACTTGAAGTGTGCATATTTGAATCGATATTGTTTACTAGTTCATTTATGTCCTCTTGATAGAATGCAAATCTTTGAGTTTTATATAATCATTGACTCTACTATTGGTGTATATATATATATATATATATATATATATATATATATATATATGTTTCCCGCACTTGTTTAGTCTTTTGAAGAAGGTATTCCTTTACCTTTGTTGGGGTGTATCGGAGAGTCGCTAGGATGAAGAAAGACTAAATCTAGTTAAATTTGTCACTATTTTTATGTACCTTACTTATTTGTTCATTTACCTATTTTTCATCACTTGTAACAATCGTAATAAACACAAGTAATAGTGGAAAGGGGGTCTATTATTTTTGAGGGGTGGGGTTTGTATGTCTTTTATCATTTTAATTGTACGATTAGATACCATGCATATAGGATTTAATTGATACGATAATATTTAGAAATCATGTCTATAGTATAATAATTTGTTTGAAATCATGTCTTTGAATAATGTCATGCTCAAACACTAGAAATCATGTTCAATGAACTCGAGGCTATATGAAACCTTTCATGCTAATTGCTTTTAAGTTATTATTTGTTTTGTTTGACGTTAATCACCTTTAAAAGCCCTAAGAATTCTAGACCCAAACTCCAAAATTGTTGTCCAAATGCCTCTTTGACATTAAGATTGGGACAGGTAGACACATGCTAGGGCGTTAATTTTCCTTCACTTAGAGCGCTTTCGGATTAATAACTAATTAATTAGGTGGGTAGTTGGGATATGATATCCTGTGCTCGCTAAGCAATCTAAATGGCTGTGAAGTATTATTTTAGTTGCACGGGGTGATTCTATTAGGATAACCCCCCCCCCCTTTAAAGTGCAGAACTACGTTTGACCTGATTACCTTTCGGTATACGTAGGCGCCTCTATGAGGTTCGGTCAAATGCTTATTTCTTTTGATTTTTTTATTATTGTATTCTTCTCATCTTTTCATTTGTTATTTTATTAATTGTCTTTATTTGTATAAGTTGCTAGATTTATAGAATATTATGCATGTTCTGATTCAATTATGTTTTTATCTTGGAATATGTCGTCAAATTATGTTTGCTTAAATCACCTAGTTAAAGTTAGATTTTTTTTATTTTAAGTAACTTGGTTAAAATCAACGTATTTTTGTCGCAGTTAATCCCACATAAATACTGAATCCGGAAGGGACCCATATTTGTGGACCTTGAAAGGTGCCTAACACCTTCCTTTCAAGGTAACCTGAACCCTTACCCGACTCTGGCGACTTACACTAGTAAAACAGACCTTTAGGTTAGCAAGGTGCCCTAACGCACCTTAATTCGTTAGGTGGCGACTCTTCGATTTCATCAATCCTCTAAGAGTTGTTACATGTCGAGTCCCGCTCTTCGCGAGAAAAATAGGGCGCGATAGCATGACGACTCCGCTGGGGATTTTAGGTTTCTAACCATAATGGTTTCGTTCTTAGTGAGGTTTTTGTATTTTTTATGTTTTTTTTATTAAGTTCCATTAGATAACATTTTTCTGTATCTTGTTTTTTTGAAAATAATTGATTTTTTACCATGTTTATGTGATTTTCTTTCTATATCTTATTTGTCTTTTTATTTGCTTCTTGCTATAATTGATTTTCTTCCCTATTTGAACTTTTTATGTCCTTATATTGTTTTTAAATATATGACTAACAACTTTTAGAATTAGGCATTAGTACATTCTTTTTTGTATATCTTCATGTTACTTATTTTTTTCTCACTCACACACTTGATAACGATTGCGTGGTTTCACGACCGTTCAATGTTAATACCCGTGTCGAGGAATGTCTCGTGATTTGATCGATCAATGGTGCGTTGATGGTCATGAGCTTTCTCACTCTCAAGTTGTCCGCTTGAGGGAATCGTGTCTTTTAAACCCCCTCATCATGCCTGTTTATTTGTTGTGTATTTGTTTTTAGTTCTCCTTATTTGTTAACATATTTAGATCATCTTTTCCTTACATGCTTAATACCTTTCCTTATTCCCCTTATTTTCTGTCATATTTAAATTATTTTGCTTGATTTCCTTTCCTTATTGCAAATATTAATGAATTTCTTTGTCTTTATATTTAGTTCTCTCTCTCCCTTATTCACTAGTACTTGATATTTTTAATTGTGTATTATTATTCACTGCTTGCTAATTGTTACTATTTTTATAACTGTCATTCTATTCATACTTCCCCCACTTGGAAATCTCTCACTATCACACACTGTACGCGGGAGTTGTGCTTTGCACTTCTACAAATTTCTTTCAAACACCTATTTAGAGAGGTGGCATATACGTGGGGTGAATGGATAGTTTTACTACGATGTGACCAAGTGTCTTCTCGCTTAAGAAAATCTTTTAGTCTGTGTGCACCCAACTCTTAGTAATTTGTCTTAAGTCATGCATGCATTATCCCTAGGAGGTCTTGATACCCTTCGTGTATTAAAACCATTAGTTTGACTTTGCCCAAAGTGCAAAGAGATTTACAATCTCGAAAAGGACATTATCATACTTATTTGCATTTTCTTGTTAGGGGAGTTGAATATGCCTAAAAATGTAGACTATTTGCTCTTTAGGGAAACGAACGCTTATTATGCAGGTTATTAAATCATAACATGTAATCTTATTTCATTTCGATTATGGAAAGTTTTTATTTTTTTGTAATTTTACATTCTTGTAATATTTTATTATGTATATTTCTTTTATTTATGTTGATATTTTAATAAGAGCAAATAGAATGATATATTATGGCATATTCGTCTTTCAAAATTTGCTATGCCTACCTCTGGCACAAAAGAGGTCACAATATATTAGGACGCATGAATTATCTGTCGCATATATCGTTGTTTTACTTATAATTGTTTCTTATTTTGCTTCCATTCGTCTTTCGGGCTCTAATCTTTAAATAATTCTAGAATCGTTTCGTGCTTAACTCTATCAATCATATATTCTGTATACCTTGCACTTTTAGACTCAAATCATATAATCTCGGAGCTTAGTCTAAATTATTTTTCATCTATCAATATTATTGACTATGTGTGTTCAAAAGTATCTCTTTAGCCTGAGATTATTCTAAAAGGTACATCCTTTCTTATTTGTTCAATTTAATTTCAAGTTGCACTTTAGTATATTTTCTTGTCATTAAGGTTTCGATATTCACGTAAAGCTCTCATAACATTGACTCATATTGAACAAGTATAATTCGTCATTTTTTACTTAGCAGTGCATATCTCCTTTTCTCTTAATCAAGCATCTGATTGCCCGGCACAAGTCGGTTTTTTGCTCATCCCATTAAGTTGCTAAATTAGTTAGCGTTGTCACCATCTACGCATTCAAAATTCACTAGCATTTGTCGATATCACTAGTTTGAAATCATGGTTTTCATCACTTTTATCCATGTCATGCCTTGAATTTTACATTATGTTAGAGTTTTAAAATTTTGTTAATTTGACCTAAAACTCTTTAAGGAGTTCATCGTTTGGATGCTATTAATGTTGTTATTATTATCACTCGTTCTATGTGTTGACTGGTGCTCGCATTTAATTTGCTTATTTTTAAAAGGTTGTCAGGTATTTGAACATTAACTCAGTTGAGAACCCATAATTTGACAAAATGTCCAACATCCCGAACAATTCTAGTCCTTTTATTAATCCAAACTTTGGTCCTCCCTCGACACAAATTGTCTTCTCGACAGTACCTCTCCGTCCAACCTCATCTCTTATGTTCCCTCAATAGATTCCTTCATCGAATACCCATCTTGGCACTTTGCAAGATTTGACAACGTCCGAAGTCAAGATCATGACACTACGAAAAGAGTTCAATAACTTGGAAAAGGTTGTGGATGAGAAACTACGCTCGAGAAATATTCCAGATTTGAGGTGTAAGAAGTTGTGTCTACATCCAAATGTTCAGTTGCCGCTGGGATTTAAGATCCCGAAATTCAACATCTTCGATGGGCATGGAGACCCAATAGAACATCTGAAGGACTATTGCGGTAGATTAGTTGGAATTGGGCGTGATGAAGTTCTCTTAATGAGATTATTTATACATAGTATGTCAGGAATGACATTCACTTGGTGTGTTAAGCAAGATTTCAACAAATGGCATACTTGGGAAGATATGGATTGAGATTTTGTAGATCAATACAAATTTAACACCAAGAACGATCCGACATTTTTGGATTTTCTTGAAATAAGGAAAATGACTCGGGAATCTTTTGAGGAAATGTGATACGATGGAGGGGAGAAGCTTCTAAGATACGTCACTCACTATCTGAAGAGGAATTAGTCCAATATTTCGTCAAGTCACTAGATGGTATATACCGAAGATACTTGTACTTCACAATCATTCATAGCTTCGCAAGTTTGATTTGGATTGGGAAAGAACTGGAATATGGCATCCGAATAGGAAAAATTATTGATATTTCCACGATGCAGACAAGTTCTCAAGCACGAGAAAGCCCTCCAAATAGAAGGCAAAAGGGTATCTCAGCCACCATTTCTCCACCACAACACCATCAGGATGTACAACAAGTATACGCCATCTTTGACTCTAGCAATGAGCGGAGCTCCCAACGCCAAGTTTATCAGACCCCACTTCATTTCAACCAACATGATTTTCGATACCAAGTTCATCCGGTGCAATTAAAAGAAGTAAGATCTCACACATTTACCCCTCTAACCGAACCTTTGACAAGTATATTTGAAAGGTTGATGGCCCAAGGAGTTTTGAAACCATGGGAAGGATGGATTCCCAAATATCCGCCCCTAAATTTTGATCCATCCAAGAGGTGCGCATACCATTCAAATATTCAAAGCCATGATATTGATGAATGCGTAGCATTAAGGTATAAGATTCAAGATTTGATTGAGAGGGGAAAGATAATAGTGCATCAAGGAACGATGAATTACCATTCCCTTACATCTGGAGCAATCTTTATCAAAGGTGATCTGACAAAAATAGTTCCAAGACATTTGACAAGAAAGCGTAAAAGGAGCTGACAAAGACGAGATCTTCATGAGAAAAGTGACTTTATTCTCCACTTTCTAGCTTTTAGCTTTTCCACCTTTATTCATTTCTTTGAATTATGAACTACGTCTGACCTGATTCCTTTTGGATACGTAGGCAGCCTACTTTTGGGTTCGGTTTCAATCAAATAAAGCTTTTTTTCTCCTTATCCCAAATCAAATATCTTCCTCACATCCAAATGCGAAATCTTTGGAAATTTCGTTCGACCCTTAAAAGGCAAATATGGATTCAAAAACTAAATTTTGATGTTCAAATATAAGACAGCCATTCCTTTCGAACTGATAAATTTATTTGAGTGAAGCAGGAACACAAAGTCCTTAAGCCAAACAGGGGCAGAATTTTTTAGGGAACCTCAAAAATTCCACAAGAAGGCAACGAGGAGATTTGTGAAAACACTTCGCATTCTAAACTGGGGCAGAAATTTTTGAGGATTCCTCAAAAATTTCACCAAGGTGCGAAGTCCACAAAGGTCGAAACAACGATAAGGAGCAAAGGTATGCACCGACCTTACCTTTTAAAAACTCATAACATTTCTTTGAGTGTAGGTGTAAAAGGCACACAGTTCTTCCACTTGCAAGTTAATATTATGCCTCTAGATTTGAGTTTTTATTACGTTGAATCAAGCTACTATTATTGAGCTATTACTATGCCCTTGGATTCAAGTTATCCGCCACTAAATTAAGCTATCATCGCTAAGTGGATATCATGCTACATTATTTAATCAGACCCGTGTTATGCTACTTTCAACCTAATATTCATGTTATAATTATGCCATGCTACTATTATCCAACCAGGCCTGTTATGCTACTATTTAAACTATTATGCCACTATCATGCCACTATTTCAATCAGGCCACTATTATGCTACCTTCAAGCCACTATTTCACAACATTCAGGCTACATATTTTTCTTCTATCAAGCTACAGTTATTATTGTACTACTATAGCCTCTCATTGTGTTATTGTCGAGCTCCTACTATTTATTGTGCTACTTCAAGCGGATATTATGTTATTCAGTCAGGCCTGTATTATGCTACTGTCAAGTTGTTATCATGCTACTATCATGTTACTATGTTATTCAATCATACCTATATTATGCTACTTCGAGTTGCTGTTATGTTATTCAGTCTGACTCATATTATAATACTATTATGTTGCAATGTTATTCAGCCAAGTTCGTATGATACCACTTTCATGCTACTGTTAATTGGGTTAGTCCACCCTAAAATAGGACAACTGGGCTCGTCCACCCTAAAATAGGACAATTGGGTTAGTCCACCCTAAAATAGGACAATTGGGTTAGTCCTCCCTAAAATAGGACAATAGAGATTCTCCACCCTAAAATAGGACAATTGGGTTAGTTGTAACACCCCAAAAATCCCTATGACTAAACCCTGGATTTGAAGTTGATCATATAGAGAAAATTGGAAAATGTCCTCAGAATGAGCCTCAATACGACTCGTAGGAGGATTGTACGAATCATACTAAAGACTCGTAGTATGGTCCAGAGAGCTCAGCAAAATTTGATTGAGAATACATGGAAGTCTCTCATGACTCGTACAAAGTCAATACGAGTCGTACCAAGGTTTCATGGTATGATTTAAAGAGTTTAGCAGGAAGTGGCAAGGAAACCACGATTGGATCCTACAATCCGTATTAGGGTGGTACGAGTCGTAGTGAAGGATTATAGATAGTAGGTTCAGAGAATTTTCAAGGAAGGATCAGTAGCTACAAAGACTCAGTACGAGTCATGAGATGATGGTACGAATTGTCATTTCAGTCGTGAGTTGAGATGTTGTACACCACAGACTTTTGGCTATGTTTGAAACTATTCTAGGTAGGTGGATAGAGCCGAACCCGATGAATTTAAGGAAAAAAAGGTTTTAACATCAATTATAATTGTAATAAGTTCATTGGATGCAAGTTAAGATTATAAGGAACCTCTAGCAAAAAGTTGAGTTGAGAGTCTTCCTACCGATTGGGTTTTTCATAAAAGTTCTTGCAAGGGACAAATTTAAACGATCATAACTCCTATTATACAAATTGTTTTTGGGTTATCCAGCATATCAAATTAAATCCCTTTAATTCTTCTTTCTAACACATCCAATCTTACATCAATCGGAGATCGGAGTAAAAAGTTATGGCCAGTTTAGTAAAGCGCTGTCAGGTTTGGCAGACAGGACCAACCCTGTTACCATGAGTCTTGGTACGACTCGGGGTATGAAGGTACGACTCATACTAGGCACCCTTACTAGGAGTTTCAGCAACCTTTTTAAGACTCCCAAAATCCACGAATGGCATACCACGACCCGTAGGAATCCACCACGAGTCATGGAACGACTCGTGGTACCAGACAAACAGATTTTTAAGAACTTTTTCCCAGGTTTATTTTTGTAATTTTCTATGCTTCTAACTCTCAAACTAGGTTGTTTTAGGCTTCTTTGGATTTTAATTAAAGGAGTTTTCCTAGTCTAACCCCTCACTCTTTTCACAACCATCCTAAGTTCTTCTTCTCCCTTCTTCTCTCAAGGCTCAAGAACTAGGGTTCCTCTCCAAGGTGCATTAGCTTCAAGATCTTTAGAGAGTTCTTAAACCAGGTATGTGGGAAGTCAGCAAGGAGATTGTTCTCCCCTTGCGTCCCCCATAAACCCTCTCTCAGTAAATTTTCAATCCTAGTCCTGAGTTTTCGGTTTGTGGATAGAATTCCTGAAATTTTTCCTTGAATCCACCTAGAATAATGTCTGCTATTATTTTAGTTATGGTTTTCATCAGTTCAAGATTTATTTGGCTCTTATCTTCATAAAAGTGAATTCTAGCCCTGCAGACTTTTCGAATATTAAAGAATTTCTTAATAGACCTCATTTATTTCGTGTGGAATGTTATCCTATGTTGATTATAACTATTTTCCTCCAGTTTGTGATATAAAAAATGATTAGTATTGTGAGATGAAAGAAATTTATCCAGAACCAATGGGCTAGAAAGTCTTGAACTCTGTTCCAATGTTGAAATATTAAGTCTTAGTTTAAGCTTTCTATTATGGGAAATCCCCTATTGTTAGTAGTAGTGAATCTCGACTCAATTATTGTCAGTTCAGCTTTAGTAAGAACTCTAGAAGTCTCAGTTTCAGTCAGAAATGTCAATCTAGCCTCAGTCAGATTTTAGCAACCTCCGGGTTGACCAGAATAATGTTAGTTGATCAATTTGACTCCAGTTTTTCTTTTCGAGGTGTCAGTGGTGCCTCTTAGTTATCAGACATAGACTCAAAACTCATATTATTTGGTCCATTAGGCGGTCATGACATTCAGCTATAATTCTGACCAGCCCCCGAACCCCAGTTCAGTTATTAGTTGGTTCTCTAGACGGTTACGACGCTTCCAGATAAGTAGCTCTGACCAGTCTTAGAACTCAGTTTCCAAATTTGGTCCTATAAGATGCTCATGGAACTCTCTGACAGTATCCCTAAGTAAGTTATAGTCTTGGACCCCAGTATTGAGCTATCCTCTTGTAGTAGTAGCAGTAATAGAGTTATTCCAGTGGGAGTAGGACTTAGCACCGAAAGGGTCGGGGTTCCAGAGCACCTAGGTTCTAGAACTACGTTGCCACCATAGGTTTTATTTACTTGGCCTAATAGGCCCCTTTTTGACAGTGATTTTCACAGTCCATGCCTTTATAATTGGGTCCTACCGACGGGGTGTTTACATCAAACTCCACGTCTAGCTTGCGTGGCTGTATGTCGATTGTAGCCTCTCCCACTAGTCAGTGCAGTTACTCTCAGATCCTTCAGTCCAGATTAGTACTGTGCAGTAGTCCAGACTTAGTATCTCAGACTTAGAACATGTTTATGACCATCAGTCAAGGTCATTTTTTACCATATCAGTTCTCCACCCGTTGTATCATTTTTCAGTATTGCAGTTGGTCATTTCATGTCGTATCAGTTAGAGTTTAGCTCAATTCAGATCAGAATTAGACTTAAAACAAGCTAGACCCCAGAAAAGATCTTTAAGACCTTCCCAGTTATATCAGTTATTCAGTTCCGCAGTTTTAGTTGATTCTTGCATGTTTTCTCAATTCAGTATTAGTAGTACTTATCTCGTGTTATATTTCTATCACATACTCAGTACATTCAAAGTACTGACGCATACTTTTATGTTGTCGTTTCATGATACAGCCATAGGTTCTTAGACTCAGTACAGATAGCTTCCACATTTCAGAGTATCCTACCACAGCAGTTGAAGTGTGAGTCCTCATCATCCGAGGGAATAATTTCTTTTTTTCAGTCACTTATTAGCTTCATTTAAACTTAGAGTTAGTTGGGGGCTTGTCCCAGTAATTCCTCAGTTAGATGGCTTTCAAATAGACATGACTTTCAGTTTATTTAGTGTTATTTAAAGATTTGAACTTTTACTTTTAGATTTGTCTTTCTTAAATATGTTATACTATTATTTTAAGTTTAGTTGTGCATGTTTACTCGGAATGCTAGTAAATGACAGACCAGGGGTTGACTTGTGGCTTCAAGTACCGTGTTACGTCCAGGGTATAACTCGGGGCATGAAATTAATCCACCCTAAAATAGGACAATTGGGCTCGTCCACCCTAAAATATGACAATTATGTTAGTCTACCCTAAAATAGTACAATTGGGCTCGTCCGCCATAAAAATAGGCAACTGGGTTAGTCTGCCCTATAAATGGACATTTTGGATTAGTCCACCCTAAAATAGGACAATTTGATTCGTCCACCCTAAATAGGAAAATTGGGTTAGTATTCCCTAAAATAGGATATTTTGGGCTCGTCCGCCCTAAAAATGGACATTTTTGGGTTCGTTCGCCCTAAAATGGACAATCAAGCTCGAGTATTGTATTTGAGCCCTATGATTTATATTTTTGAGCCCTATAGTTATATTTGAGCCCTATGATTAATATTTTTGAGCCCTGTGATTTATACTTTTTAGCCTTTTAATTTACGTTTTTAGCCTTACAATTTACATTGTGAGCCCGTTGTTTGTATTCGAGCCCGTCAGTTTTGAAATACGATGATCGGGTTTATTCGCCCTAAAAGAGGGTGTATCAATTCTGAATAGCTTCGTATGTGCATTCAAGTACTAATAAGTTTATCTAAGTTTGCAGGTATCCTCTTTGGAAAATTGAAACTGGGGTAGATTTTCTGAGATTCCTCGGAAATTATATTTTTCCTTGTTGCCATTTCTTCTGGAATTACTTTTATTGTCACACCCCGCCTTGGGGGGTATGACTGGCACCTGGTGCCCTACTAGGACCTGAACTGCTGGACTGCTAAGCCTGGGCACATCTGGTGCCTGGCTGGCTCTAACTCATTTTTCTGGAAACAAAGGGCTATATAACGGCTGTAAACACAGCCCCCGGCCCATTGGCCTATAGCCTCCTGTACCTGTACTAACAGCTGGCCAGAAGCATATCAATATAGGGAAACCTATACGGGCCGACAAGGCCACCATGCTGTCTAGTTATCAATAACTCAACCCTGAAGTACTGGATAGCTACGTGACCGGCAAGGTCACCACTACTGTCGAACTATGGCCCCACACGGCCAACATAAAAGAAACAGAAGTACTAACAGCTAACAACTGCACGACCTCACACGACCGGCTCATCTGACCACAGGGAAACATATACATACTGCAAGCCTCTAGGAATAGCAATAGAAATGATTGGGACAAGGCCCCGACCTACCCGTATTATACAACAAAAGAAAATGAAATACACCTCTGGAATTCAGTCTCCGGATGACAGGAGCTGAATACTCAATCGCTGACAGGAATCACGTGGTATCGCCTGCTCATCTATGAGTACCTGCAGGCAAGTAATGCAGCGCCCCATCGGGTGTTAGTACAGCTGGTACTGAGTATGTAAAGCAATAACTGAAAGAAATATCTGAAAACAATAATATAACTGATGAAACTGAAGTAGAGAGAAATAGATTAACTGTCTGATAATGTAAGTCATACCTTCTCTCAATTATACTGGAAGGAGTAGGAGTCATAACTGGAGACGTATCGTTCTACTGCTGATCTACTCGTATCTATCATAACATGGCATAACATAACATAGCATAACATAGCACACACAAACCTTACCCGGCCCCCATAAGCCGGGAGGTACAACCAGCACAGAATCTATATCCCTACCCCGGTCATCCCATCTCCTATAAACCCTGTAAGCATCCTGCCGGTCCCCTAGGTATGCACTTGGGCTCGCTGAACCCCTGACTATAACTGCATCTGAGTCCGGAGGACTCCTGAATCAACACCCCGGGCGTATCCGCTCGACGGGGGTGTATAAGGGCCGACCAAGGCACAATATGGGGAAAACTGGCATCCCATCTTCGTCCCCTGTGGGATGGCATGCCACTCCGTAGAGCGACGTATCCTTGTCCTCTGGCGGACGAGTCGATACAGCTATCAACCCTGGGCGGTCATGGATGCTCGGTAGTCCAACCCCAAACAATACAACAGTCTCAACTAGTAATACTATCTGCATGTCCCACATACTGAAGCTAACGATAATAAAGTGTTTGTACATACTGCATGTTGAACTAGCGATAGTGATATGTACATATTTAATACATGTTGAGACTGAACATAACATATGTACATAAATATAATCTTCTTCCATACTGTACTGAGTCTAATGCTGAACATGATATAGTATTTCTGCTGAAAACTATGCGGTATACTGAGTTTCTATAGTAACAGGATTTACTATTCCTAATATGCTTCCTAACCTCATTTTAACTTATCATTCTGCTTCTGAGATGTCTTACAGATATTACATTTCTTTACTAGGTTTCAACTGAATACGATATTATCCTAACATCCTGTGTCACATCACGTACTAAGCATGCTGTGCAGTTTCTAACACTTGTATCAGAATCTATATCGTGCTAGCAAGTCTCACGCTGATCATAACATGACGTTTCTAATATCGTACCATATTCATAGTAAACATCATACATGGCTTTTGAATATTCTACTGGCCTTTAAATTACTGTACTGTACCAAGATTACTAACTTGTCGAGGGAACTAGCTTTACATACCTTATCCTCGAACTATCCGTCTGTCGGACGAGGCTCGGCCGGTACTTCAACTATTTCCTCCCAACTGCATTCATAAATATGTCAATTAATACTAAATACAGCTTTATTGTAAAGAGCAACGTCACTTTCGATATAGTTTATAGCCTAAACTTAGGCTTACCGAAAGACGGTCGAAAACTCACTATTTTTCAGAGGTCCAGAAGGGAGAACTATTCACTTCACAGCTAGGAACACATAGACACTAATTTAGAGCAATTCCACTTACCTTAGCTCGGTAGCTCGACGATTCGTCGGCCGTATTTCACTAAACTAAATCAGTAGGAATGCTCTCTGCTGCTAAATACCTCAGTATCTGAGGTTAATTTGAGTTTGGACAGCGTTTAGCAGCGTAATCGGACGAAAATTATATTACTACTTCATTCCTTTTTCCCTCTCTGCTGGTTTGCTCTGTTTTATGGAAATTTATAAGTGTTTTAATCATTTAAAACCGAAGTGGGGCTTTATATACTTGGGCCTGGACAAGGCCAACGTGTCACGGAGCCAACGCGGAGGCTTCACCTCCGTGACACGCTGCCATCGCGGAGGGGTTCTGCCTCAGCTCCTTCCGCGATGGTTCGACAGGTTTCTCATCCAATCTTTTCCCGGGCCTTTCTCTAGCACGTATGGCCTTCAAATATGCTTAACTAACATGCGAATAGGTCATCTAGGTGCCGGGAATCCTACGGGGTATAACATTCTCCCCCCCTTAAGAACATTCGTCCTCGAATGTATACTGCTATCTAGAGGACTACTTAATTTACTTGTTTAGAAAAATTTCACCAGAGTTTCCCCTGTAATATGGACTATAGCAAAAATTTGAAATGCAGAAAAGTCCAATACAGGATATTTTAAAATCCACTGGATAACTAAGTATCAATCCTTCTCATTCACACACATACAACTATACGGTACTGCATAAATAATAATACGGACATACCGGTCGCCTGAGTAGTCCTGAAATAGGTGAGGGTATCTGGCTTTCATATCTTCTTCAGCTTCCCACGTCATTTCCTCACGATTCCTGTTACGCCACAATAGTTTGACAGACGCAACATCTTTAGTCCTCAACCTGCGAATCTGTCTGTCTAAGATAGCCACGGGAACCTCTTCATATGCTAACTCTTCTGTGACCTGGACATCCTGAACTGGAACTACTGTAGAAGGGTCTCCTACGAACTTCCTTAACATAGATACATGGAATACTGGGTGAACAGATGCTAACTCCAGAGGCAAGTTCAATTCATATGCAACTCGGCCTATTCTTCGCCGAATTTGATATGGCCCAATGAATCTCGGGCTAAGCTTTCCTTTCTTGCCAAAACTCATTACCCCTTTCATCGGAGACACTTTCAGATATACCCAGTCATTTACTGCAAATTCTAGATTTCTGCGCCGCATATCTGCACAAGACTTCTGGCGGCTCTGAGCAGTCAGTAAACGTTCTCGGATAAGCTTTATCTTTTCCTCTGACTGCCGAACAATGTCTGGGCCAACCAATGCTAATTCTCCTATTTCAAACCAGCCCACCGGCGATCTACATTTTCGCCCGTATAACGCCTCGAAAGGCGCCATCTGGATAGCTGAATGATAACTGTTATTATAAGCAAATTCAATCAACGAAAGATGCTCATCCCAGCTACCCCCAAAATCTAGTACACACGCTCGTAGCATATCTTCGAGCGTCTGAATTGTACGTTCAACTTGCCCATCTGTCTGGGGTTGGGAAACTGTGCTTAGATTAATCTGCGTCCCCATCCCCTTCTGGAACGATTTCCAAAACCTGGCCGTGAACTGCGCTCCTCTGTCTGAAATAACGGATACTGGCACTCCATGCAATCTGACTATCTCTCGGATATACAACTTCGCATAATCTTCAACCGAGAAAGTAGTTCTAGCTGGTAGGAAATGAGCTGATTTAGTCAATTTGTCAACTATTACCCATATAGAGTCATATTTGTGTCTGGTACGGGGTGATCCTGCCACAAAATCCCTATTCAGTGCTTCCCATTTCCAGAGAGGCACAGCCATGTCTTGAGTTAACCCGCCCAGTTTCTGATGTTCTGCTTTCACCTGTTGGCAGTTAGGACACTGGGCTACAAATTCAGCAATTTCTCTTTTCATACCTGGCCACCAGTAGTTCTCTTTGATGTCATGGTACATTTTTGTCGTATCGGGGTGAAGAGAATAACGGGCGTAATGTACCTCGTTCAGAATCTGCTGGTGGAGCCCTGAAACATCTGGAACATATAGACGGCCTTTACAACGCAGCACTCCACCCTCTGTTACCTAAAAACCTGGCGTTTTCCCCTGCTAACCAGGTCAGGATTCTTATACTACCGTTCTTTTTATTTTCACAACTGATGACGACACGGCGGTGTTTTCGATTACCGCTCTGTTGTCCTTCATTTCTGTTACACGAACGGCTAAATTGATCATTTGATGTATCTTTCTGACCAACTCCCGTTGCTCGGGCTGCCCATACACCACACTTCTAATAGATCTATAGCTAAGAGCGGTTTTTTCTCCATTACCTCTTCTTGGCTGATATAACATTTTCATACTTAGAGAGCTCGACATATAATTAACGGTTATACTGACTTGTCTTGCCGCAGAGATTGAGAGGTAGTTTATAGGCGTGGCTAGAGCTTACCTAGCCCTCCGGCCACATGCTAAGGCTACTTGTTGCTGAGATAACCTGAACGACCGTCTGCGCACCTTGTGCCTTTATCTGATCAGAGGATCCTGATATTGACCATGACCTCTAATGATCTGGCTGCATAACCTTAATTAACTGAATAATCGGGTTGAATGACCCGAATGTGGCAGTAGTCTAATAATGCTCTAACTGTTCTACTTGAGTACTTATAGTTCATGCATAACTGCAGACTTGTGGGCATCTAATTGCTTTGTTATTTTGCTTGAACCACTTTAAGGCTGGGCTTAATCAAACTTACTCCCAGGCGATCAATCTCTGGATCTTCACGGGGAGTCTACTGATTCCCTGGTCTTAATAAACACTGTGCTAGCAGGGTACTATCAATTTCTTACACCTTGTGTGTATCCACTTGGATTTATACTGCTATTCTGGGGAATTCTCGGTCTTATGAGCTATTCTGTAAATACTGGCCTTCTGATAGGGCTCCGCATCTAAATATCTTACGAGAACCAGCTGAAGCACTAGTCTGTCACTGACTACTGATGTGGACCCTTCCTTAGGGTACCCACGGGTATTCTTCCTGGGCCGGCCGGCTGTCTTATGGGGTGTTCCACATAATAATTGCTAGGTTGGTTAAGGCCGGCTCTCACCTACAAGGCTGGAAAAATGACGTACGACCACTTAACATACTAGAACAATTCTGGTATTGCTAATTTCTAAAATTTGCCTATTCGGCCTCTAATCCTGGTTCTAGCACATACACTACTGTTACCGATCTTCAGGGATGCTTCCCTGCTAATGCAGGTGCCAGCTGGTCGGTAGACCGTCTAACTGCGCCCTTATCATCTAGTCATCTGGTTTAGGCCATTAACTCTGATAAGCTCCTAGAGACTAGATCTGGCAACAACACATAAGTCTATTAACTTAATAACTGAGAACTGAGATAGTTTCTATGACTTCAAACGTAATTCACACTTAATCTGTCCTTTCTCTTCTCCTTTCCGTTTCTCCTTTCTTCTCTCCTTTTCTTTCTTTCTTCTCCCCTTTTTTTTTTTGGCAAGGGGGGATCCTGCAATGCAATTTGTACATGCTTTCTATTACTAATCAGCATCTGTGATTGTACCCCTTATAGGCAACTACTCACACCATATCTATTATCTGTATATATATATATATATATATATATATATATCAATAGCTACGTACAATATGTACTGAATTCTGCGGTAATACATAATCTCTGACATGTTCTGCTGAGTCTCATGCCGTACATGATACACCGCTTCTACGGCCTAATAATATCTCCTGGCCTGACTTATCATTTCATTGTATTGTCACCCTATTTTGAAAGTAACAAACATAAACACTTTAGTTATTGTCTGTTGTTTGAAATTCCGCCACTCTTGCGATGTGGGGTCAACGTTCGAATCTTGTGGCCTTACTAGGCATATATTGAGAGCCCATGACTGTCTGTTGGGCCTTATCTCTAGGCTACACTAGATTATAATTGCTGTATCAGTAATTTCTTAACTTCTCCATAGCGGACATACTGCGGTATTCTGAACCGCAATCTTACTGTCAGTCCGAGACTTAATCCTTAATACGATATTTTATCAATCCGGGGGTAATTCTAATTTCCCCACAAGATCTGACATTCCTGCTTCTTTCCCTCATCTTACTTAAGCTGAACTCTGGGGTTCAAGGTACCTGCTCTTCATTGTTAACAAGATTGCTGGTCCAGTATCAGTTCATACTTCCCCTGACTTGCAGTCAGACCTATCTGATTCACATGAGCCCTCACCCTTTCGATATCACAACTGGATCATAACTACAATCTTATAGGTATGTCTTTGTCTTGCTATCTGTTAGCATATGTAACAGACTTGGCCTTTTTCTGACTCGAACTTGACTATTACCCGGCATTTATCACTAACAGGTCTTTTACCCCTGCTTCGGGTAAGCTAACGGTCTTACTTTCTCTACTGGCTTATTGTCATAAGGGTCTGCACAACTTACGTAATCCTAGGGGCTCTTTATACTTTCTACTACTTACTAGGATCAATCAGCCCATCTTTACTTACCGCTGGATTTGGCAACCCCATCTCAAGTCTTATGCCCCTTTACTATACTGGCATCAAAATCAAGAGGTAGGAATAGCCCTTTTCTTATTGCAACAAATAAAAGCATTTAACTGTACCATATCCAAAAAGTTGTATTTGGGATTCCTGCATTTCCCTCTCTTTCTTATACTTACCTGGTGGTCTGACCTTGTTTGTAATCTTAATCAGATCTTATATGGCTAATAAATAAATCAACTCGTATGTACATTACACTCCTGACTTCCTATTCTGATGTTATCAACATATACTGGGGATAGTACCGATAAAGGTATCATGCTGGGAGGTCTCGGGTACCTTCCTCCTGCTGCTGTAGTTATCATGTAACTGGCTGATGCCTTCTTCTGTTGTTATATCTGATCTTCTGCCTGTAATAGGGTAATGCTGATCTGCCTTTGTATCTGTAATCAAAGAATACGGTAAGTTTTTAGAGATTCCACCCTATACTGTACCGCTCTAAAGCACGACTGACTGAGAAGGAAGGGTAACCATCCTATCATGCCTCGCAGCCTCCTGCCTATAGTATGTGGTGCACAATACATCCATAGACAAGACTCTACTTAGCACGGCTTGCAGACTCCCTGGGACACGACCTGCTCTGATACCAAGTTTGTCACACCCCGCCTTGGGGATATGACTGGCACCTGGTGCCCTACTAGGACCTGAACTGCTGGACTGCTAAGCCTGGGCACATCTGGTGCCTGGCTGGCTCTAACTCATATTTCTGGAAATAAAGGGCTATATAACGGCTGTAAACACAGCCCCCGGCCCATTGGCCTATAGCCTCCTGTACCTGTACTAACAACTGGCCAGAAGCATATCAATATAGGGAAACCTATATGGGCCGACAAGGCCACCATGCTGTCTAGTTATCTATAACTCAACCCTGAAGTACTGGATAGCTACGTGACCGGCAAGGTCACCACTACTGTCGAACTATGGCCCCACACGGCCAACATAAAAGAAATAGAAGTACTAACAGCTAACAACTGCACGACCTCACACGACCGGCTCATCTGACCACAGAGAAACATATATAGACTGCAAGCCTCTAGGAATAGCAATAGAAATGATCGGGACAGGGCCCCGACCTACCCGTATTATACAACAAAAGAAAATGAAATACACCTTTGGAATTCAGTCTCCGGATGACAGGAGCTGAATACTCGATCGCTGACAGGAATCACGTGGTATCGCCTGCTCATCTATGAGTACCTGCAGGCAAGTAATGCAGCGCCCCACCGGGTGTCAGTACCGCTGGTACTGAGTATGTAAAGAAATAACTGAAAGAAATATCTAAAAACAATAATATAACTGATGAAACTGAAGTAGAGAGAAATAGATTAACTGTCTGATAATGTAAGTCATACCTTCTCTCAATTATACTGGAAGGAGTAGGAGTCATACCTGGAGACGTATCGTTCTACTGCTGATCTACTCGTATCTATCATAACATGGCATAACATAACATAGCATAACATAGCACACACAAACCTTACCCGGCCCCCATAAGCCGGGAGGTACAACCAGCACAGAATCTATACCCCTACCCCGGTCATCCCATCTCCTATAAACCCTGTAAGCATTCTGCCGGTCCCCTGGGTATGCACTTGGGCTCGCTGAGCCCCTGACTATAACTGCATCTAAGTCCGGAGGACTCCTGAATCAACACCCCGGGCGTATCCGCTCGACGGGGGTGTATAAGGGTCGACCAAGGCACAATATGGGGAAAACTGGCATCCCATCTTCGTCCCCTATGGGACGGCATGCCACTCCATAGAGCGACGTATCCTTGTCCTCTGGCGGACGAGTCGATACAGCTATCAACCCTGGGCGGTCATGGATGCTCGGTAGTCCAACCCCAAATAATACAACAGTCTCAACTAGTAATACTATCTGCATATCCCACATACTGAAGCTAACGATAATAAAGTGTTTGTACATACTGCATGCTGAACTAGCGATAGTGATATGTACATATTTAATACATGCTGAGACTGAACATAGCATATGTACATAAATATAATCTTCTGCCATACTGTACTGAGTCTAATGCTGAACATGATATAGTATTTCTGCTGAAAACTATGCGGTATACTGAGTTTCTATAGTAACAGGATTTACTATTCCTAATATGCTTTCTAACCTCATTTTAACTTATCATTCTGCTTCTGAGATGTCTTACAGATATTACATTGCTTTACTGGGTTTCAACTGAATACGATATTATCCTAACATCCTGTGTCACATCACGTACTAAGCATGCTGTGCAGTTTCTAACACTTGTATCAGAATCTATATCGTGCTAGCAAGTCTCGCGCTGATCATAACATGACGTTTCTAATATCGTACCATCATTCATTGTAAACATCATACATGGCTTCTGAATATTCTACTGGCCTTTAAATTACTGTACTGTACCAAGATTACTAACTTGCCGAGGGAACTAGCTTTACTTACCTTATCCTCGAACTATCCGTCTGTCGGACGAGGCTCGGCCGGTACTTCAACTATTTCCTCCCAACTGCATTCATAAATATTTCAATTAATACTAAATACAGCTTTATTGTAAAGAGCAACGTCACTTTCGATATAGTTTATAGCCTAAACTTAGGCTTATCGAAAGACGGTCGAAAACTCGCTATTTTTCAGAGGTCCAGAAGGGAGAACTATTCACTTCACAGCTAGGAACACATAGGCACTAATTTAGATCAATTCCACTTACCTTAGCTCGGTAGCTCGACGATTCGTCGACCGTATTTCACTAAACTAAATCCGTAGGAATGCTCTCTGCTGCTAAATACCTCAGTATCTGAGGTTAATTTGAGTTTGGACAGCGTTTAGCAGCGTAATCGGACGAAAATTATATTACTACTTCGTTCCTTTTTCCCTCTCTGCTGGTTTGCTCTATTTTCTGGAAATTTATAAGTGTTTTAATCATTTAAAACCGAAGTGCGGCTTTATATACTTGGGCCTGGACAAGGCCAACGTGTCACGGAGCCAACGCGGAGGCTTCACCTCCGTGACACTCTGCCATCGCGGAGGGGTTCTGCCTCGGCTCCTTCCGCGATGGTTCGACAGGTTTCTCGTCCGATCTTTTCCCGGGCCTTTCTCTAGCACGTATGGCCTTCAAATATGCTTAACCAACGTGCAAATAGGTCATCTAGGTGCCGGGAATCCTACGGGGTATAACATTTATATTAGTCCATATCTTATACATATTAACCATTTTATCTAACAGTATTAAAGTATGCAGGTGCAAATGCGACACTAGATCTTTTGTCAAAAGAAAAGTAGTTTTCGCTTCCATTTCGTTTTTTAACCTTCCATCCTCAAATAACTCTCATTCCGTTATCATCGCAAGATGATATTAAAGTAACGATTCATATGCCTTTCTCATCTCTCCATTCTTATCACCTCGTGCTACTTTCTATTTTGTTCAAGCCTCGTTCTATCAAATTTCTTTTAGTGATTTCATTCGTCCCTAAATCTAGAACTACACACGGCCTGATTTTCGTGAAACCCGGATATGTAGGTTAATTGAAACTGAAGTCTCGGTCGTAGCATATTCACAACTTTATATTTCAGTTCGTCTGGTCCCACCGAGATCATTCCCTCGATCGGACAAAATTGGCTACTAAGTAAACGTTCTTTACTCGACAATTCATCCTTCATTCTCGAGCAAAGAAGGAGCAGTTGTTGACACTCAATTTTGACCTCCCTACTCCCCGTCTAAGATACGTATTGATATATATATATATATATATATATATGCATATTTTAAAATTACTTTTTTTAACGAAATTATTTAATTCGCATTCATAATATTCTAGCATTTATTAGCATACATATTTGAATTATTCGCATTATGTTAATTTATATTTCTAAAATATTTTATTACATTTATTTCAAAGTTTTTAATATTCCAATATTATACGTAATTACATTATAAATAATATTTTGCAAAATAATAATATACATACATACATATTTTCCATTAAATAAGGATTATTTACAAAGTATAATTTACTTAGTTATTTATATGTAATAACAATATTTATATTATTTTAAATTAGATTATCGTGTTACTTATTTTTAAATTACTTGTGTGTGTAGTGTTTTAATAGCAATTATTCCAATTTTTTTCAATTTATTTGAAATCTAGTCATTTTCTATCTGATTTACGTCAATTTTAGCCCATTTGAGTCAATTTGGCTATTATATAAATCAAATTCATCCATAAATTATTCTCAACCCATTAACCCATCAATGATCCACAATATGACTCATTCGGCTAGATTCGAAACTATTCGTTCATACCCCATAGATCCAGCGGTTGAGGTTAAATCTACCTAATTCCTTTAATATCACTAATACCCCCCAAACCCTAAAAAATACTCCCATTATTATCACTCCTCCTCTATCAGACCAGCACCACAGCCGCTTTAACCCTCTCTTCTCCGATCAAACTGTCGTAGTCCCTTCTCCTCTCCTTCAGCCTCTCTCATCTTTCTCCGGCAAAATGCTGCCTCCTTCTACTCTCGTCTCCTTATCACCTCACCAGATCCACCACCATCGGAGAAACACAAAACACCAAACCACCTCCATTAATTTTGGTTGTCGTCTTCACTGCGCCGGCACAAAAACCACCAACCGCACCTCCCTCTTTTCCTTCCCCTCTCCATTTTCATCCAGAAACCACCGGTGAGATAGGATCACCGTGACAGAAGAGAATACTCCCTTTCTTCCTCTGCTTTTCTCTGTTGCACCCTGCCGCTGCTTCGTCTTCTCCAGTGAGCTAGCAATCTCAGCGGCAGACCTCCCTCTGTCTCCCTCTATTAACACCGGCGCACCACCGCCAGCAGCCACCAACACCACTCTTCATCCCTTTTATTTTCCTTCTCACCTCACTAGATCCAGCCACCCACCGGAAAACCATCACACCCTGAACCACCGTGTAAGGAACCATGACCAGTATCACTATGTTCAAATATGGTTATGACATTTTCTGAAGTGATTAAGGTCACCAGCTTACTTTCGTTTTTATTTACACTTTATATTTGTAACATTCTTTTAAACATGTGCAAGTTTTGGTGATAATTTTAACACAAAATAAAGTGGTTATTACTATTCTATACAGGTGCGATGCAGTATGTGGAAAACCCTTTGTTACATATTCTGATTGAGCCTTAATTCTCCATTATACCTGATTCAGTCATTAATTTTATATCTTGTCTTTCTGAATATGTCCTTGTATGTTCTAATTCTGGGAATTATAATCTTTTCTTGAAATTCGCTTTGCTCAAATCACTAGATTGTTAATGATTCTCGTTATCCCTTTGAATTAGGTTCTGAATATTTTTTCTTCTTAAATTAATTCATGACAATTTGATAATATTAAGAATGATTATGTTGTTACTGTCCTTTAAACATGTAATAGCCTTTAAATTATTTTATTATTGATTAAGTGTTGATTTGTTTTACTAGAGAAAATTCTCTTATAATTTGTATTTCCTCTCTCTCCCTTTCTTCAATTAATTAGGAAAGATTGATATTTGCTAATTTTGGTGGACTTTGATTTCGAAGTATGATTTGCTTCAAAGAATATGCTTGTTTGATAGTTCATTTTATTTATTTCCTTTCTGTTCGATCATGATATCATACTTTATGGTAATTTACGATTCTTATTTATGCCATCTGTGACAATCGTAATATTTAGCAAGAATTTGTGTATTAATTAAGTCTCTCTTATTTCGATTAGCTAGATAGTTCATTACTTGTTTATTTGTGATAAAATTGATTTGATTTCAAACCTCAATATCTATCTATGTGAAAACGTATAAAACGTATTTGATTTTCCTAAGCAAATCAACTGCAACATATGATGATTTATGGTAATTTTAGATAGTTTAGCCTCTTAATCACATCATGTTAATTAAGGAAAATCTTTTCCAGATTGATTGTGTTAATATTTTCTCTTTCCTTACTTTATTAGGATAAATTTAATGAATATTTATTTATTGTATGATTTGATTTTTTTTTAAAAAAGGAACTTGTGACAGACTTTCTCCCTCCCCTTAAATTTATTTAATATTTTGTTTGAATATGGAAAAGCTTGTTCAGTTTGGGACATTCTGATTTGATTTATATTTTGAGAAAAAAAAAGGGGTCTTTGATTGACGATACAAAATATCTCCTTTTCCCTCGAATCTCCTTACGGATTGACTATATAAGTATGACCTTCATTTTTTCTCTAAAGGGGGGAGGAGGACTTCCCTCTATTCTTTTAACAACTTTCATTCAAACTTAACATGTTCTTCGCCAATACAACTTTGCTCTCTCTAGTCATATAATATTAAACATTGCTCTCTCTCTTCACATATTCTCATTGCTTCGCATAGCTTTGCTGAGTTTCTGCTCTTCTGTATTAATTCACATACCTTTTAACTAGTGAGTACATCCAACTACTCACTTGTCATGCTATTTCTATCTTTGAGCTAGCGAATATAAGAATGTTTTGTGCTTAGATGTGTTACTTGAAGTGTACATATTTGAATCGATATTGTTTACTAGTTCATTTATGTTATCTTGATAGAATGTAAATCTTTGAGTTATATATATATATATATATATATATATATATATATTGCCCGCACTTGTTTAATCTTTTGAAGCAGGGATTCCTTTAACTTTGTTGGGGTGTACCGGAGAGTCGCTGGGATGAAGAAAGACTAAATCTAGTTAAATTTGTCACTATTTTTATATATTTTACTTATTTGTTCATTTACCTATTTTTCATTACTTGTAACAATTCTAATAAACGCAAATAATAGTGGAAAGGGGTCTATTATTTTTTGGGGGGTGGGGTTTGTATGTCTTTTATCATTTTAATCGTACGATTAGATATCATGCCTATAGGATTTAATTAATATGATAATATTTAGATATCATGCCTATAAGATTTAACTGATGCGATAATATTTATAAATCATGTCTATAGTATAATAATCTGTTTGAAATCATGTCTTTGAAGAATGTCCTTCTCAAACACTAGAAATCATGCTCATAGGACTCGAGGCTATGTGAAACCTTTCATGCTAATTGCTTTTAAGTTATTATTTGTTTTGTTTGACGTTAATCACCTTTAAAATCCCTAAGAATTCTAGACCCAAACTCCAAAATAGTAGTCCAAACGCCTCTTGAACATTAAGATTGGGACGGGTAGGCACATGCTAGGGCGTTAGTTTTCATTCACTTAGAGCGCTTTCAAATTAATGACTAATTAATTAGGTGGGTAGTTGTGATATGATAGCCTGTGCTCGGTAAATAATACGAGCTATCTAAACGGTTGCGAAGTATTATTTTAGTTGCACGGGTTGATCCTGTTAGGATAAAAATTCCCCCATTTAAAGTGCAGAACTACGTTTGACCTGATTCCCTTTCGGGATACGTAGGCGCCTCTATGAGGTTTGGTCCAATGCTTAAATTTCTTTTGATTTACTTTTTATTGTATTCTTCTCATCTTTTCATTTGTGATTTTATTAATTGTCTTTATTAGTATAAGTTGCTAGATTTATAGAATACTATGCATGTTCTGATTCAACTATGTTTTTATCTTGGAATATGTTGTCAAATTATGCTTGCTTAAATCACCTAGTTAAAGTTAGATTTTTTTTATTTTAAATAACTTAGTTAAAATCAACGTATTTTTGCCACTTGTTAATCCCACATAAATAATGAATCTGGAAGGGACCCACATTTGTGGACCTCGAAAGGTGCCTAACACCTTCCTTTCGAGGTAACTTGAACCCTTACCCGACTCTGGAGACTTAGACTAGTAAAACAGACCTTTAGGTTAGCACGGTGCCCTAACGCACCTTAATTCGTTAGGTGGCGACTCTTCGATTTCATCAATCCTTTAAGAGTTGTCACAAGTAGAGTCCTGCTCTTCGCGAGAAAAATGGGGCGCGACACTCATCATTCGAGGGTCTTATTTCATTTCTTTTAGTTAGTTCATTATTTTTATCTATACTTAAAGTTAGCTGGAGGCTGATCCCAGCAACTCATCAGTTAGAGGGCTTTCAGACACAAAATTAATTTCATACTTCAGATGTTCTTAAACTTTATGTTTTTAGTTTTATTTTCATAAAAGCTTTTATGTAATTATTTCAAAGCTTCCGCTATATTTTTTTTACTTAGAATACCTGTGTATGATAGACCAGGGGTTGACTTGGGGTCACTTGTGGATTCAAGTACTGTGTCCCGTCTAGGGTGTAGACTCGGGGTGTGACAACAATTATGTATCTCTCTATCGAATAATATGGAGATGAGTACTCATAAATTTTCCTTTCAAAGTCTTCATCATGTTAGACTAGAAGAGTTGTCATAACATGTGAACAAGGTATTTTATCAAAGTCAAAAAATCTATATGTACAAGATCTTCCTTGCAGATCGACTATAGCAACTTCACCATAACCAGTAACACTAAACTTGTAGTTGGCAGTTTGATGAGCCAATAACTTGTTCCCCAAACTAACAAACTTTGATATTTTTTTCTATTGAGGGAACAAAGATAGTGAGTTGATGAACTTCATACGCCTCCGGTGAAAATTTTCTACAAACCTCTTGTTTATTTTATAAAATAGAGCGATAATGGGAAATTCTCTTTCAACATCGAACAATGCGTTCACCGACTCAGCAATATTTATTGTCATAATATAATACCTATATGAAAAAATCACTCAGTAAGGTATAAATAGAAAATAAAATTAAACTATAAGGTGTAAATACCTATTTATGGACAAAATGTCCTGCTCCATCTATGAAATTCAACACGTTCAAGATATTTTGCTACCCCAGGTACTATTCTCTTATTTGATTAAAATGATCATTGAACACATCTATCTTGTACGTTTTTGTTGTTTTATAAAAATGAGACATAACCTTCAAATTGTGAAAGTTGTTTCGAATATTTTCTTCATGAAACAATCATGATGAACATTTTGGTAGACAATTGAAACTGCTTTTCTAATACTTGGATACCTATCGGAAATTATGCACAACTTAGTGATATCATCAATATAGCTTCTCATTTGTTCAAAAAAAAATTGGTACAAGGCATCACACTCCTTATCTACTACTCAAAAAGCCACCAGAACAATATGATTCTTTCCATCCTGTGCCACAGCTGATAATAGAACTCCTTCATACTTGCTTCTCAAGAATGTCCCCTTGACGGCTATGACTTTTCTCATTTGCACAAAATCAAGCATCCACACTACATAGGCTACAAAAAAGTACTGGAACTTTTCATTTTCATCAATCTTCAATGTTGTCTTACTTTCAGGATTTGCGTATCGAAGCATATATCGGTACGCATCAAGCATTGCATACTCGTGCTCATGTGTTTCCTTAACCAATGAATTTGCAATCTCCATGTCTTTCCAAAGCTTCCAACAACTTACCTTACAACATAATTTTGTACGAATTTAATGACCCATGTCTTTTGTAGATGGGCCTTTACTGTCGTAAAACCTATCTCTGAAGTATTCCCTGATGACTTTTATTGCGGTGTGCAGATTATGACTCGTAATATGCTCAGAACCACATGTGTGATACTTACATAAGTTCTCATATAGAATCTGTTAGAGCATAAAAATTTAACAACTCTCAACCACCACATGCAGGCCGAATATACACATTTAAAATAATACAATGTATGAAAATTAATCACCTTGTTGAGTTTAAAATCTTTTTTCAAGCAAGCAATTTTCAATAAGTTTTCAAGTTCTTCGTTGTTCTTTAATGGCATTACCTTATAAAAACTTGTTTCATCATCTTGGACATGGCTGGACTGTGTTGATTGAAAAGTGTCCAGTGTATTACTCACAACAACAGATGTAGGAGTTTGGTCAACCCCACAGTCCGGAGCATCCAATTCATCCCCACTTTCCTTATCTAAAACCTCTTCAATATCCACCCCTTCCAATTCATTATTTAACATATCTTGTTGGTCTTGAGCTAAATTGTGGTTCTCTACCAACTTTTCAATCAAGTATACTCTTAAAATGGGCCTAGCTGCATCACTCAAATAAGCACACAAACAAACCTGATCACTTATCCTAAATGACAGGACCCTCTGGTTTTCAAAAGAGTTGTGCATATATGTGATGACAAGATCTTTTGATTGACAATTTAATTCACAGGAGTTGATGATTAAGTTCACAAAATCATCCTACACAACATCCCTTTAGATAGTCATTGCTATAGTTTCTAACATGCTACTACCCTTCCAATGTCAAATAAATCAATTTTTCTTCTCAATCCATTCACCATGAAAATCAACCCCTATTGTTATTGAGTTATCCATTAATGATACCTGAAGATACTTTTTTTTAGAAAAAATGAATAATGACAGTATAGTAAATTGAGTGGCTATTCCAATAGCTAAATGATCTATTCCAATAGCTTAGTCATCTGTTGCAACAAATAAGCTATCTGTTGATCATTTAGCTGTTGGAGACAACTTTTGTTTTGCCAAAAGTTGCAACATATTCCAACAACTAAGTGATCTGTTGCAACAACTAACTCATTTGTTGCAACAAATCACTTAGTTATTGGCGACAACTTCTGTTTTGCCAAAAGTTGTAACATATTCCAATAGCTAAGTGATATATTATAACAGATAAGTCATATGTTGTGCCCACTATTGTAAATCAATGCAAAATGAGCAGCTATACCTAGATGAATCATTGAATTTAAATAGCATTATCTTACTTACCAAATCATCTATGAAGTAATGTCCAAAGCTACACGAATGAAATTTGATCCAAAAACTACGTAGACTGGAGTAGCAAGAGAAGAAGAAGAAGAAGAAGAAAAAGAGGAAGAAGAAGAAAGAAAGAATAGAAGCAATAGCACGAGAAGGAAGAAAATGAAGGAAATTTTGCGAAAAGAGAAGAAGAAGAAGAAGAAGAAGAAGAAGAAGAAGAAGAAGAAGAAAAGAAGAAACAATAGCACGACGAGGAAGAAAAAATGGAGGAAATAGCTCGAAAGAGAAGAAGCAGCAGAAGTAGCAGCAACACAGAAAATAGAATATTCTTTTTTACCTATTTTAGGTAATTAAGGTTTCATATAAGATGGGCCAAAACATTTAAAAAAAACTTTGAGGGCAAATCTCAAATGAGCTAAAACTCATTAATCACTGATCTAACATTAGTCACCTTTACTCAATAAAATTAACTTAAGTTACTACAACTTAAATTTAAAACTTTTTTGTCACCTTTAGTTAGTTCTCCCAAGTTAGTATGAGAAAACAATTATACTATCTTACATTACAATTGTTTGTATGATTTTTGTGTAAATAAAATAGTCACAGTTGCTTTCAGAAATCAAGTTGCCTTAGAATACTGTTCAACAATGATTAATAAATAACAGTCATGACTACAAACTCGGTGGTGAAATTTCTTAGCGGATGGAAATTAATTGGGTGATCATTTTCATGTTAGAGTTAAAAGGACGAAAAGTAAATTTTAATTTATATAAAAATTGGGTCAAATTATGTAAGAAACTAAAATATAAAAATCTAATAACATTATTGCCTGATCTAATATATTGTGTACATTTTTTAAAAAATATATACATTAAAGGTTGTAGTATTTATTCTTTCTTATTTCTTTTTAGCGTAGAAAGGACTAGGAAGAACTTTTCCCCCTCATTTAGGTTTAGAACTCTATCATTAAGGGTCTATTTGGTTTGGCTTATGATTTATGAATTATAAGCTAAAAGTCATAAGTTAAGATCTTTAATTTATGACTTTTGGCTCATTTTGTTATTTGACTTACAAATAAGGGCTTAAAAGCACTTTCTAAACTTACTCAAACACTACAAAAGTACATAAAATCTTTTTTGGCTTTAAAAGTGTATAAAATAAGTCAATCCATACAGGCTCTAAACAATTTTTTTGGTTAGTTTCATGAAATATTAAATATTCCATAATTATTCGATTGGTGTTATATATTAAAAAGTGTTATAAATATATCTGTATTATAGTCAATGTCTATAAAGGTATTTGTATTGTAGTGGATACATGTGTTTATATTATATTGAAAGTCTATCTTTTGGAGAAAAGTTAGGAGGAAATATTCCTATAAATATAGGGGTTCTCCTTCATTGTATTTCATCCCATCAAGAGAAATAAGAACTTCTCTCCTTCTCTCTTTCTCTACAATATTCTTGTTCTTTCTTTATTATTTCATAATACGTTATCAGCACGAGTCTCTGCCTTGAGCACTCACTTTGAAAGATCTGAGGTAAGAAAAATTAAAATTTCTTTTTTGAAAGATGTATTACTTAAGCACAAGAGTAATATTCCTTTGGTGATATTGTTTCTCTACGACTCTACTGTCTCAAAATTTGAAGGCCAAGGTATTATTTTTCTCTTTCTTTTAATATGGCTAACCTTACGAAACTTGATTTCGTTGCCCTTCAAAGTTTGGGCAAGAACTACCTTTCATGGGTGTTGGATGCTGAAATCCATATGGATGCAATGGGTCTTGGAGACACCATTAAAAGTGAAAATAAAGCATCAAATCAAGATTGTGCTAAGGTTATGATATTCTTGGGTCATTATCTTGACGAAATTCTTAAAATTGAATATTTCACGATTAAGGATCCGCTTATTTTGTGGAATAGCCTAAAAGAAAGGTATGACCACCTGAACATGGTCATCCACCCAAAAGTACAATATGATTGGATCCATCAAGACTATAAGTTTGTTCATATGTGGAGAAAGTATTAATGATGTTGATATGATTGAATATGTGGTAGTACACAAAATTAATTGAGAGCTCCGGAAGAGCTAATGTATTACTACCTGAAGGAATGAATTTGTAGTAAGTCTCAAAATGAAACTTATAAGTTTCAAGGACATTGAAAAAAAATTTGAGACTATAAATTATGGAAAGATCTAATATCTCCATGCTACTACAATTGAAGCGGGTTATAAATATTTATGTAAAAGATTGCCCAGCATTTTTTTTTATTTCTAGTACATAAATATGGGTATGATGATGAAATCACATACTAAAGTAAACTAAAAGTACTGAAATAACTTGGCATAACTGGTTGGCCATCCGATTCAAATGTGATGCAAAAATAATTAAGAATTCACGTGGCTATATGTTGAAGAAATAAAAGATTCTTCAAGAATTCTCTTGTGTTGCTTGTTCTCGTGATAGAATGATCTTGATCAGCTAAGATTGAAATTATATTCCCTGAAATTCTAGAACTTATAAAAGGGTGAATATGGGCCCATTCACCTACTATGTGAACCGTTTGCTAATAGATGCATCTATGGTATGGTCACATGTGTTTTAATATCAACTTGCAAATGATTTTTGTAGGTTGTTGCTTGAATTATTAAATTAAGAGCATAGTTCCAAATTATAAAATCATGTTGATAATGCTGATTCATATCTATGTTGGTTTAGCAAAAATTGTATGCCTCCAATTATAGATAAATCATTGGTTATGAGAACAAAACTCCCAAATAAAATTTGGTATGAGATATGTTTATTTAACATATAGCAACACTTGAATACATCAAGCCAACAAGGTTCCCCTATCACAATTGGTTCAGGATCAGGAACCAAATAATTCCATCTAAAAATTTGAATGTGCAATATATGATTCAATTGCTCCACCACAACGTACAAAGATGGGTCCCCAAATGAGCTTGAGGGGGGGGGGTAAATGTTAGTTTTTCTAACATTAGGGGGAAAAGTGATTAGCAACTGAAAATTGAGTGTGGATGAATTATCTAGATCCTCGAAAAAAAAAAGGTGAACTTAAAGTTCAATAGATAATTCACTTGCAAAATATTGCAAATCAATTGCTAGATATATCTGCTAACTCTATTTTATAATTCAGTTGCAAATGCTCCAACGAAATGTCCTTGAAGGACAGGGTCTATGAGACACATGAAGTGTGATAGACCAAACGGTTCCAAATATAGAACTCCTTGAAGAAGGAGAGGAGCAAATGATTAAGATGGTCATAATGATGAGGCAAGTGTTTTAAGAAGAACCATGACATAACACTTCATAAAACCTTAGCAAAGGTTCAGGTACCTGAAAATAAAGAAAAATGAAGAAATCTCAATAAGTTATGTCGCATTGTAACTGATATCAAAATGATCGTCGATGATACCTTTGATATAATGTAGCTCTCAATATTATAAATATTGACGAGGATCTTGAATTCAAATCTGTCAAAAAGTATGGACAGTTAAATGATTGGCCAATTAAAAATACGCAATTCAAGTATAATGCCAGTGGATATAAATGAATTCTTGTGGCATAAAGATTTTTCGTATATTCTGGCATTATTATATGGAGAGGTCCTCTTGTGGTAGATGCAATTATTTTGAGGTTCCTCATAAGTATGGCAATATATGAAAAACTTGATATGCGCATAATGAAATTATTTTCATATCTAGAGAGACTGAAGAATATATGAAAATCCTTGAAAGATCTAAAAGAACGAAAAAATTCTTGGTCCTGATAATATAGTCTGCTCCTACTAGGAGATATTGAAATTGGATCACATACATATGCGGTATCTAAAGGAACTACTGATATGAGCTTATATTATTCTAACAATGGCAGTCCCGATCTTGTTGGTTATGCTAATGCTGTGTATTTATGTTACACCCCGTAGAATTCTCGGCACTTAGATGACCTATTCCCACGTTGGTTAAGCATATTTGAAGGCCATACGTGTTGGATAAAGGCCCGGGAAAAGATCGGACGAGAAGCCTGTCGAACCATCGCGGAAGGAGCCGAGGCAGAGCCCCTCCGCGATGGTAGCGTGTCACGGAGGAGGAGCCTCCGCGTTGGCTCCGTGACACGTTGGCCTTGTCCAGGCCCAAGTATATAAAGCCCCACTTCGGTTTTAAATGATAGAAACTTATAAAAATTTCCAGAAAACGTAGAGAGCAGAGAGGGACGAAGGAAATTAATTAATTTCCGTCCGATTATGCTGCCAAACGCTGCCCAAACTCAAATTAATCCCAGATACCGAAGTATTTAGCAGCAGAGAGCATTCCTACGGATTTTGTTTCGCGAAATACGGCCGACGAATCGTCGAGCCACCGAGCCAATGTAAGTGGAATTGCTCTAAATCAGTGTCTATGTGTTCCTAGTTGTGAAGTGAATATTTCTCCCTTCTGGGCCGCTGAAAAATAGCGAGTTTCTGGCCGTCTTTCGATAAGCCTAAGTTTAAGCTATAAACTATATCGAAAGTGACGTTGCCTTTTGAAATAAAGTTGTATTTAGTGTTAATTGATATGTTTATGAATGCAGTTGGGAGAAAACAGTTGAAGTACCGGCCGAGCCTCGTCCGACAGATGAATAATTCAAGGATAAGGTATGTAAAGCTAATTCCTTCGGCAAGTTAGTAATCCAGTACGATAGATAGCGTGATGTATAGAAGAAAGAACTTATAAGTCGAGCACTAAGTCCAGTTTGAATTTAGTAAGCATGTTTTTATGATATTATGATATACATATACTCAGAATCAAGTTAGTAAAGCAACATCAGATAGTCAGATGATATCTCAGTTACAGTATAGGCAGACAGTCAGATAATATCTCAGATACAGTATAGTTCAGTATTGCGTTATTATGAACATTGGTACAACATGAGAAGCATTGGGCTGAAACGTGTACGAGACCTATCAGTATGTGATGTAATATGCTACGTTAAGATATTGTTGTGTTCAGCTGAAACCCCGCGGCGTAGTATAGTATCCGTAAAGCATTTCTGACATAGAATAGTAGACTAAAATAAGTTTAGAAAGTATGTCAGGAATAGTAACTCAGGTTACTATAGAAAATCAGTATACAACATAGTTTCAGCAGGAAGTCTATATCATGTTCAGCATTAGCCTCAGTATAGTCTGGCAGAAGACTATATTCGTACATACATATATATTACTTCCAGCTTCAACATGTATTAAGTATGTACACATTTCTATTACTAGTCCAGCATATAGTGTATACAGAAACTTAGTAAACAGTAGAGTTTTCAGCAGAAACATTGTCTTATATAGCATTTGCTCCAGTACAGCCCGGCAGGAGACTATACTCATATTTATACGTCCTTACCTGCCTTAGCACGTATTAAATACGTACAGATTACTATCATTAGCTCAGCATGTAATATATATATGATACTTCACCCCTATTAGCCTCAGCATGTGAGATACCCAGACAGTATTACCAGTTGAGACCGTTGTGTTGTTTGGGGTTGGATTACCTAGCATCCATGACCGCCCAGGGTTAATAGCTGTATCGACTCATCCGCCAGAGGATGAGGATACGTCACTCTACGGAGTGGCATGCCGTCCCGCCAGGGGACGAAGATGGGATGCCAGTTTTTCCCCATATTTGTGCCTTGATCGGCCCTTACACACCCCAGTCGAGCGGATACACCCGGGTGCAGATTTAGGAGTCCTCCGGACTCAGATGCAGTTATAGTCAGGGGATCAGCGAGCCCAAGTGCAGACCCAGGGGACCGGCAGGATGCTTACAGCCACTATAGGAGATGGGATGACCAGGGTAGGGGTATAGATTCTGTGCTGGTTGTACCTCCCGGCTTATGGGGGCCGGGTAAGGTTTGTGTGTGCTATGTTATGTTATTTCATGTTATGCCATGTTATGTTAGATACAAGTAGATCAGCAGTAGCACGATACGTTCCAGGTATGACTCTTACCCTTCCCAGTAAAGATTGAGAGAAGGTATGATTTACATTATCAGACAGTTAGTCTATTCTCTCTACTTCAGTTTCTTCAGTTATATTATTGTATTCAGATTTTGCTTTCAGTTATTGCTTTACATACTCAGTACCAGCGGTACTAACGCCCGGTGGGGCGCTGCATTACTTGCCTGCAGGTACTTATAGACGAGCAGGTGACACCACGTGATTCCTGTCAGCGATCGAGTATTCAGCTCCTGTCATCCGGAGACTGAATTCCAGAGGTGTACTTCAGTTCTTTTGTTTTATAGTACGGGTAGGTCGGGGCCCTGTCCCACCAGTTCTATTGCTATTCTTAGAGGCTTGCAGTCTATATATTCCCTGTGGTCAGATGAGCCGGTCGTGTGAGGCCGTGCAGTTGTTTAGTTGTCAGTATTCTCGCTTTCTTTTACTTTGGCCGTGTGGGGCCATAGCTTGCCAGTAGTGGTGACCTTGCCGGTCACGTAGTTTCCTTTTGTGCTTTATGATTGAGTTACAGATAACTAGACAGCATGGTGGCCTTGTCGGCCCGCATAGGTTTCCCTGAGATAATATGTTTCTGGTCAGCTGCTAGTACAGGTACAGAAGGCTATAGGCCAACAGGCCGGGGGCTGTATTTACAGCCGTTATATAGCCCTTTGTTTCCAGAAATATGAGTTAGAGCCAGCCAGGCACCAGATGTGCCCAGGCTTAACAATCCAGCAGGTCAGGTCCTAGTAGGGCACCAGGTGCCAGTCATACCCCCCAAGGCGGGGTGTGACAAACTTGGTATCAGAGCAGGTCGTATCCCAGGGAGTCTGCAAGCCGTGCTAAGTAGAGTCTTGTCTATGGATGTGTTGTGCACCACATACTATAGGCAGGAGGCTGCGAGGCATGATATGATAGTTACCCTTCTTTCTCAGTCAGTCGTGCTTTAGAGCGGTACAGTATAGGGTTGAGTCCCTGAGAACTCACCGTATTCTTTGGTTACAGATACAAAGACAGATCAGCATTACCCTATCACAGGAAGAATATCAGAAATAGCAGCGGAAGAGAGCATCAGTCAGTTAATGATAATTACAACAGTAGGAGGAGGTATCAGAGACCTCCCAGCGTGATACTGTTATTGGCATTATTCCCAGTATATGTTGATAACGTCAGAAAAGGAAGTCAGAAATATAATGTATATATGAGTTGATTCGTTTATAGCTATATGAGATCTGATTATGATTACAGATAAGGTCAGACCACCGGGTAGGTATAAAAAAGGAGAGGGAAAATGCAGGAATCCCAAATACATCCTTTGAATGTGGTACAGTTGAATGTTTTTATTTGCTGCACTAAGAAAAGGGCTATCTCTACCTCCTGATTTTGATGCCAGTATAGTAAAGGGGCATAAGACTTGAGATGGGGTTGCCAGATCAAGCAGTAAGTAAAGATGGGCTGATTGATCCTAGTAAGTATTAGAAAGTATAAAGAGCCCTCATGATTACGTAAGCTGTGCGGACCCTTATGATAACACGCCAGTAAAGAAAGTAAGACTGCTAGTCTACCCGAAGTAGGGGTAACAGACCTGCTAGTGATGAATGCCTAATAATAGTCAAGTTTGAGTCAGAAAAAGGCCAAGTTCGCAATATACGCTAACGGATAGCAAGACATACCTGTAAGATTATAGTACGATCTAGTTGTAACCTCGAAAGATATAGAGGTCATGTGAACCAGATGGGCTTGAACATACGCCAGAAGAAGTATAGGCCGAGGCTTGATCAGTAATCTCATTAGAAATGAAGGACAGGTACCATGAACCCCAGAGTTCAGTCTAAACAAGATAAGAGGAAGAAGCAGGAATGTCAGATCTTGTGGGGAAATTAGAACTACCCCGGATTGATAAAGTATCGTACTAAGGATTAAGCTTCGTGCTAACAGTAAGATTGTGGTTCAGAATACCACAGTATGTCCGCTATGGAAAAGTTAAGAAGTTACCAATATAGTAATTCTAATTTAGTGTAGCCTGGAGATAAGGCCCAGCAGACAGTCATGGGCTCTCAATATGTGCCTAGTAAGGCTACAGGATTCAAACGTTGACCCCCACATTGCAAGAGTGGCGGAATTTCAAACAGCAGACAATAACTAGAATGTTTATGTTGTTATTTTAAGAATGGGGTAACAATGCAATGAAATGATAAGTCGGGGCAAGAGATATTATTAGGCCGTAGAAGAAATGTATCATGTACGATGTGAGACTCAGCAGAACATGTCAGAGGTTATGAATTACCGCAGAAATCAGTACATATTGTACGTAGCTAGTGATATATATGTATACAGATCATAGATATGTTGTGAGTGGCTGCCTATAAGGGCCACAATCACAGATGCTGATTAATAATAGAAAGCCTATACAGATTGCATTATAGGACACACACACACCCCCCCCCCCCCGCCAAAAAAAAAAAAAGGAAATAAAGAGAAGAAAGAAAAGAAGAAGAGAAAGGGCGGATTAAGTGTGAGTTATGTATGAAGTCATAGAAACTATCTCAGTTCTCAGTTATTAAGTTGATAGATTCATGTGTTGTTGTCAGATTTAGGCTCTAGGAGCTTACCAGAGTTATTGGCCTAAGACAGATGGCCAGATGATAAGGGCGCAGTTAGACAGTCTACCCACCAGCTGTCGCCTGCATCAGCAGGGAGGCATCCCTGAAGATCGGTAACAGTAGTGCATTTGCCAGAACCAGGATTAGAGACCGAATATGCAAATTTCAGAGATTAGCAATACTAGAATTGTTCTAGCATGCTAAGTGGTCATACGTCGTTTTCCCAGCCTCGTGGGCGATAGTCGGCCTTAGTCAACCGAGCAGTGGTTATGTAGAACACCTCATAAGTCAGCCGTCCGTCCCAGTCAGAATACCCGTGGGTACCCCAAGGAAGGGTCCACATCAGCAGTCAGCGATAGACTAGTATTTCAGCTGGTTTTCATAAGATATTTAGATACAGAGTCCTAGCAGAAGGCCAGTAGTTGCAGAATAGCCTATAAGACCGAGAATTCCCCAGAACAGCAGTATAGATCCAAGTGGATACACACAAGGCGTAAGAAATTAACAGTACCCTGCTAGCATAGTGTTTATTAAGACCAGGGGATCAGTAGACTCCCCGTGAAGGTCCAGAGATTGATCGCCTGGGAGTAAGTTGATTAAGTGCAGCCTTACAGTGGGTTAAGAAAAATAACAAGAGCAATTAGATGCCCACGAGTTTGCGGTTATGCACGAACTATAAGTACTCAAGTAGTACAGTTAGAGCATTACTAGACTACTGTCACCTTCGGGTTATTCAACCCGACTATTCAGTTATTTAGGGTTATGCAGCCAGATCGTTAGAGGTCATGATCAATATCAGGATCCTCGGATCAGATAAAGGCACAAGGTGCGCAGACGGTCGTGCAGGTTACCTTAGCAACAAGTAGCCTTAGCATACGGCCAGAAGGCCAGATAAGCTCGGTCTATACCGTAGCTTTTGGTCACATTGTGTCAGAGGCTGGTGTACAGACAGATATACAGAAAATCGAAGTAATGAAGATATAGCCTAGATTTACCACTCCGATCGAAGTACGCAATCCCTGTGATTAGCCGGGTACTGCAGAGGGTTTGTGGATGGATTTTTCACTTTAGCAGCACCTCTGACTAAGTGGACACAGAAGGCAGCAAAGTTCCAGTAGACTGAGGAGTGTGAGCAGAACTTCCAAGAGTTAACAGCCAGGTTAACCTCAGCTCCAGTGTAGTATCGCCGGAAGGTACAGAAGATTGGTGCAGCATGGTAAAGTAACAGTTTATACTTTCGGGAAATTGAAGAAACGTGAGAAGAATTATCTTACCCACGATCTGGGTATTACCCAGTTAGCTGCAGTAGCTTATGCCTGAAAAAGCGAAAAATTTTGTATCATCCAGGGAGGGCTAATACGGTAGTAGATGCCCTTAGCCATAGATCTACGGGGAGCTGGCATACTTGCCGCCTGAACAGCGGGAATAGACCCGAGAATTTTACTAGTTAGCCGGTCTAGCCGTTCACATAGCAGAAATAAAGGATAATAGAACGATAATACAGAATATCGCAGCATTACGGTTAGAGGTGGAAGTAAAGGAACAGCAGTATAGAAACCCTAGCCAGGTTTAACTTGAACACAAGATTCAGTAAGGAGAGATGACATATTTTCAGATACCCGGGGATGAAGTGTAGCGATATAAAGGCCGCATTTGTACTCCAGATATTTTGGGGCCTCGCCAGCAGTTTATGAGCGAGGTACATTACGCCCGCTATTCCCTTCATCCCGATACGACAAAGAAGTACCATGACATTAACAAGAACTACTGGTAGCCCAGTGTCCTAACTGCCAACAGTTGAAGGCAGAATATCAGAAACCAGGCAGGTTAATTTAGAGCATAGTTGTGCCTCTTTGGAAATGAGAAGCGATGAATATGAATTCTGTAGCAAGATTACCCCCTACTAAACACAGACATGGCTCTATATGAGTGATAAGTGACAGATTGACAGAAACCAGCTCATTTATTGCCAGTAAGAACTACTTTCTCGGCCGAAGATTATGCTGAGTTGCATATCAGAAAGATAGTCAGATTACATAAAATACCAGTATCCATTATTTCAGACAGAGGAGCACACTTCACAGCTAGATTCTGGCAGTCATTTCAGAAGAGTTTGGGAGCGCAGATTAATTTAAGCGCAGCGTTCTATCCTCAGACAGATGAGCAGGTTGAGCGCACAATTCAGACGCTCGGAGACATGTTGCGAGCGTGTGTGCTAGATTTCAGTAATAGCCAAAATGAGCATTTACCATTAATCGAATTTGCCTCCAGAATTAGAATCCATTCATCCGGTCTTCTATGTAGCTATGCTGAGGAAATGCATAGGAGGCCCGTCCAGTGTAGTCCCAGTTCAGAACATCCAGGTTACGACTAGACAGACAGATTCGCAGATATAAGGACCAGATATCCTCACCCTATTTCAGGCCTAGTCAGGCGACAGGTATGTCCGTATTATTATTATTTATGCAGTATCTTATGGTTGTATGTCTATAAATGATAAAGGAAAATTGATATATAGTCATCCAGTGGATCTTAGAATATTGTGTACAGTGCCCGTTTGGACTTTTCTGCATTTCAGGTTTTTGCGATAGTCCATATTACAGGGGAAACTCTGCCGAAATTCCTCTAGAAAGTAAAGTAATCGGTCCTCTAGATAACAGTATACATTCGAGGACGAATGTTCTTAAGGGGGGGAGAATGTTACACCCCGTAGAATTCCCGGCACTTAGATGACCTATTCCCACGTTGGTTAAGCATATTTGAAGGCCATACGTGTTGGAGAAAGGCCCGGGAAAAGATCGGACGAGAAGCCTGTCGAACCATCGCGGAAGGAGCCGAGGCAGAGCCCCTCCGCGATGGCAGCGTGTCACGGAGGAGGAGCCTCCGCGTTGGCTCCGTGACACGTTGGCCTTGTCCAGGCCCAAGTATATAAAGCCCCACTTCGGTTTTAAATGATAGAAACTTATAAAAATTTCCAGAAAACGTAGAGAGCAGAGAGGGACGAAGGAAATTAATTAATTTCCGTCCGATTACACTGCCAAACGCTGCCCAAACTCAAATTAATCCCAGATACCGAAGTATTTAGCAGCAGAGAGCATTCCTACGGATTTTGTTTCGCGAAATACGGCCGACGAATCGTCGAGCCACCGAGCCAAGGTAAGTGGAATTGCTCTAAATCAGTGTCTATGTGTTCCTAGCTGTGAAGTGAATATTTCTCCCTTCTGGGCCGCTGAAAAATAGCGAGTTTCTGGCCGTCTTTCGATAAGCCTAAGTTTAAGCTATAAACTATATCGAAAGTGACGTTGCCTTTTGAAATAAAGTTGTATTTAGTGTTAATTGATATGTTTATGAATGCAGTTGGGAGAAAACAGTTGAAGTACCGGCCGAGCCTCGTCCGACAGATGAATAATTCAAGGATAAGGTATGTAAAGCTAATTCCTTCGGCAAGTTAGTAATCCAGTACGATAGATAGCGTGATGTACAGAAGAAAGAACTTATAAGTCGAGCACTAAGTCCAGTTTGAATTTAGTAAGCATGTTTTTATGATATTATGATATACATATACTCAGAATCAAGTTAGTAAAGCAACATCAGATAGTCAGATGATATCTCAGTTACAGTATAGGCAGACAGTCAGATAATATCTCAGATACAGTATAGTTCAGTATTGCGTTATTATGAACATTGGTACAACATGAGAAGCATTGGGCTGAAACGTGTACGAGACCTATCAGTATGTGATGTAATATGCTACGTTAAGATATTGTTGTGTTCAGCTGAAACCCCGCAGCGTAGTATAGTATCCGTAAAGCATTTCTGACATAGAATAGTAGACTAAAATAAGTTTAGAAAGTATGTCAGGAATAGTAACTCAGGTTACTATAGAAAATCAGTATACAACATAGTTTCAGCAGGAAGTCTATATCATGTTCAGCATTAGCCTCAGTATAGTCTGGCAGAAGACTATATTCGTACATACATATATATTACTTCCAGCTTCAACATGTATTAAGTATGTACACATTTCTATTACTAGTCCAACATATAGTGTATACATAAACTTAGTAAACAGTAGAGTTTTCAGCAGAAACATTGTCTTATATAGCATTTGCTCCAGTACAGCCCGACAGGAGACTATACTCATATTTATACGTCCTTACCTGCCTTAGCACGTATTAAATACGTACAGATTACTATCATTAGCTCAGCATGTAATATATATATGATACTTCACCCCTATTAGCCTCAGCATGTGAGATACCCAGACAGTATTACCAGTTGAGACCGTTGTGTTGTTTGGGGTTGGATTACCTAGCATCCATGACCGCCCAGGGTTAATAGCTGTATCGACTCGTCCGCCAGAGGATGAGGATACGTCACTTTACGGAGTGGCATGCCGTCCCGCCAGGGGACGAAGATGGGATGCCAGTTTTTCCCCATATTTGTGCCTTGATCGGCCCTTACACACCCCAGTCGAGCGGATACGCCCGGGTGCAGATTTAGGAGTCCTCCGGACTCAGATGCAGTTATAGTCAGGGGATCAGCGAGCCCAAGTGCAGACCCAGGGGACCGGCAGGATGCTTACAGCCACTATAGGAGATGGGATGACCAGGGTAGGGGTATAGATTCTGTGCTGGTTGTACCTCCCGGCTTATGGGGGCCGGGTAAGGTTTGTGTGTGCTATGTTATGTTATTTCATGTTATGCCATGTTATGTTAGATACAAGTAGATCAGCAGTAGCACGATACGTTCCAGGTATGACTCTTACCCTTCCCAGTAAAGATTGAGAGAAGGTATGATTTACATTATCAGACAGTTAGTCTATTCTCTCTACTTCAGTTTCTTCAGTTATATTATTGTATTCAGATTTTGCTTTCAGTTATTGCTTTACATACTCAGTACCAGCGGTACTAACGCCCGGTGGGGCGCTGCATTACTTGCCTGCAGGTACTTATAGACGAGCAGGTGACACCACGTGATTCCTGTCAGCGATCGAGTATTCAGCTTCTGTCATCCGGAGACTGAATTCCAGAGGTGTACTTCAGTTCTTTTGTTTTATAGTACGGGTAGGTCGGGGCCCTGTCCCGACCAGTTCTATTGCTATTCTTAGAGGCTTGCAGTCTATATATTGCCTGTGGTCAGATGAGCCGGTCGTGTGAGGCCGTGCAGTTGTTTAGTTGTCAGTATTCTCGCTTTCTTTTACTTTGGCCGTGTGGGGCCATAGCTTGCCAGTAGTGGTGACCTTGCCGGTCACGTAGTTTCCTTTTGTGCTTTATGATTGAGTTACAGATAACTAGACAGCATGGTGGCCTTGTCGGCCCGCATAGGTTTCCCTGAGATAATATGTTTCTGGTCAGCTGCTAGTACAGGTACAGAAGGCTATAGGCCAACAGGCCGGGGGCTGTATTTACAGCCGTTATATAGCCCTTTGTTTTCAGAAATATGAGTTAGAGCCAGCCAGGCACCAGATGTGCCCAGGCTTAACAGTCCAGGAGGTCAGGTCCTAGTAGGGCACCAGGTGCCAGTCATACCCACCAAGGCGGGGTGTGACAATTTATCTGACCTACACAAAGCTCGATCTCAAACTGTCTACGTGTTCGTATGTGGAGGTACTGCCATATCTTGGAGATCTACAAAGCAGTCTCTCATAGCTACTTCATCAAATCATGTTGAGATAATAGCTATTCATGAAGCAAACCGAGAATGTGTGGTTGAGGTCCATGATATATCTCATTAGAGAAAAACGTGGTTTGAAAATGCAACTAAAAGGAGGATTTTATATGAGATAATGCAACATGCATAGTACAACTAAAAGGAGGATTCATTAAAGGAGATACAAGAAGCATATCTTGCCAAAATTCTTCTACACACATGAGCTCTAAAAGAATGATGATATTAACGTGCAACAGATTCGTTCAAGTGATAATGTAGCTGATTTATTCACCAAATCTCTACCAACTGCAGCTTTCAAAAAGATGGTGCACAAGATCGGGATGCAAAGATTCAAGAATATTCTAATTAGAGGGAGTTAATACGCGTTGTACTATTTTTCCCTTACGAGGTTTTGTCCCACTGGGTTTTCCTTGTAAGGTTTTTAATAATGCGACCAAAATGCGTATTATTAGATATGTGTACTCTTTTTCCTTCACTATTTTTTTTCACTGGATTTTTTCTTGTAAGGTTTTAATGAGGCACATTATCTATCAAACAGACATTCAAGGGGGAGTGTTATAAATATATTTGTATTATTGTGAATGTCTATAAAGGTATTTGTATTGTAGTGGATACATGTATTTATATTATAGTGAAAGTCTATCTTTTGGAGAAAAGTTAGGAGGAATTATTCCTATAAATAGAGGGGTTCTTCTTCATTGTATTTCATCCCATCAAGAGAAATAAGAATTTCTCTTCTTCTCTTTTTCTCTATAATATTCTTTTTCTTTCTTTATTATTTCATAACAAAAAGTTTATAATTTTATTTTTAAAAAGTTAATATCGATGTGATATGATTCAGTTTGATGGATTAAGTCAGTTTTTTTTAAAAATTTTAACACCCCTAGGCCTTAATGGTACATTTATATAGTAGGAATTGAACGTAGAAATAAAATAATTTTCATTTTGTTTAGAATTTTTAAAGTTATACTTGAAAATGGAGTTGTGTTTGATTCTATTTTTTTATAGCGGAAAGAAAGAAACACGTTATTTTTAATTATGAAGATGGAGTTGAAAAACAAGTAATAAGCTGTTTTTTAAAATTTGGAATCCTACTTCAAATTAAATTTAAAAATTTTATAATCAAATACTAATTTTCAAATAAAATAAAAAATTATTTTAAAAATAAATAAATACTCCCTCGATTTGAAGGTATTTGTCTTATTTTGCTTTTTAATCTTTCTTTTTCAAAAAGATGTATATTTTCTTTTTTGATAATTTTTTAATTTTTAACTTTTCACATAATATATTTAAATTATAAAATTAAATAATATTTATTATATACAACATATTTTTTTATTTAAAATCATAAAATTTAAATTTATTTTGTTTTATTACATTTTATATTAAATTAAAATTAAATAAATAAATTAAAACAGTGAGTAACTTTTACTACGAAATGAGTCCATAGTCATACGGGTGGATTTTAGTCAAAACTCAAAATTATGTGAACCTTTCTCAGTAGCATCTAAGTTCGTTTCCCGGAAGAGTGGAGATTGGAGTATCTCAAACGCAAGGGGGACTATCAATTCAATGGGGTCCACAAAGATCAAACCAAATCTGTCACGTGGCAATTAGACAGTTCTCGGAGATTTTAGCATCTCGAGCATATACTCCTACCTGACCATATTCTAGCCGTAAACAAACAACTGCCACCACAAGCTACGGCGGCTCCGCCACAGAATATTCAACTTGTAGCACCTCAACAATGGTACCTCTATCTAATAACCAAATATTTCTATCTGTTCCACTGTCTTCCTCTCAATCTGCAACTCCGCGAGAATTTAACCACCTCGGTTTTTCTTACTTCCGCTGGAGAGCTCATTCAAGGAACTGGAAACTCTGGAGTGCACCGCAGCAGTACAACTCCTCATCCTCTAGGTAATTCTCCAGCTTCTTATATACGGATGTTGCAACTTCCTATTGCCTTGATTATTCTAGAATTTTAAGTCAATCGTTAGGAAGTATGGTTGCATCCACTGTGAAAAATTTGTATAAACGCATGTGCGTGCTTATATTCCCAATCGCTGTGTATTTTGGTTCTTAGTTTCTACTTTTCAAGGTCGCAAAAGTTTTGACAATTTGAAGCTTAGCAGTCCATTTGATGATTCCTTTTCTTTGCTTCTTTTTGCTGTGTCTGCCAGCTCTGCTCATATAAACTTCAAAAATATACTCAGGTCCTAACTTCGGACAGAGGCGAATTGTTGCCATGTGTAAATATGGTTTGACTATTACAATTGTCGAGTACTGCCTGAAGAGAGCAGAATAGATACAATGGATTCATTTAGTCATCCTAATTTGTTTTGGAAATTCTGGATGAAACCCTACCAATCTGGTTTTGAGGAATGGTTATTTGATTATTGTCATTATTCCCCTGGGAGGGAAGGGAGGGTAGAGTAGGTGGATGCTCCGATGTCTCTAAAATCTTTATTTGTAATATGCGGTGCGGCATTTTCTTTCATATCAGACACCACTAATTCAGTAGCATGGAAATCATCACAAAATCGTCGGAATATCATCCAAGTCTTTGTTCACCAACATAAAGATGTTGAAAAGATCTATTGCTATGTAAAATACACCTCTGTTTGAAGCCGTGGCAAATCTGATGAAAGAAGGTCATTCTGTACTCCTTTTTTTGATAACCGAGAGATCCTCGAGGGGCACACGGTTCGAAAATGGGTCGATAATGAGTCTGTCCCTCTATCCTTCTCCACTTAATTATCTGGTAAATAATTCCTTGGTGAGTCCCAAACTGCTGAAACTGGGAGGATACATATTCTAAGGCAATATTATCATTACCGAAAGTACGAATGGAAACACAAAATTAATTTTGGATTTCAGCACAAAAACTCTTGAACATAGAAAATAACTCAGAACTATCTTTCTTTAAGAAAATCCACATACATCTTGAATAATCATCAATGAATACAAAATAACGAAATTCTAAGATTGAACTGACTCTACTAGGACCTCAAATATTAGAATGAACTAATGAAAAACAGATTATGCACGACTCTCAGCACTACGTGGAAAGGTAATGCAGGTGTTTTCCCAAGTTGACACGACTCACAATCTAATAGGGATAGACGGGACAAACTAGCCACCATCTTATGTTGCTTGAATAAACTTGGATGTCCCAAGCGTCTGTGAATTAAGTCTGGAGGATCTATAATGGGGCATGCTGTGGAGGAATTAGGAGAGGTGAGATAGTAGAGGCCTTGTGATTCATGCAGTGCGCCAATGATCTGTCCCCTACTACGGTCTTGCATAATAAAGAATTATCAAGAAATATTATAGCACAATTTAGGCACACGTCATACTACTAACATATGCAAGATTAAAAGGACAACCGGGGACATAAAGAACAGAGTGACGAAAGATGGGGGATTATGTCAAACTCCTTTTGGTTTTGTTTGGATCCCATTGGATAAAGTAATAGGAGAAAGAGACTATGAATAAATAATATTTGACAAAAGTGATTTGTTACCACAAATATTATCAGAAGTGCCTAAGTCCACGACTCACAGTCCAAGGGTCCTAGACTGTGAAACACAAATAAAAGAATTACCAGCAATAGAAGTATCAGGCTAAGCAACTAAGGTTACTTGTATAGATATCTACTCACTTGCTCGATATTGAAGGAACTCATTATATTCCCCATCTGATAAAGAGAACCCCTAGTTACCTGCAATGTTAGTCTGGGAAATATGATTGACGAGATGTCTGCTTTACATGTGAGTGGTACTTGAGAGCTTGTTCCTCTTCCTTTAGGTAAATCGAACGTTGGGTGTCGCCGAGTTTATCAGTCAAAGTTGGTCCGGCGGCCAAGTTGATTGCCTTAAGGCTCGCCTTGTTGCCAAGTGGTATACTCAAATATTTGGGCTTGATTACAGTGATACTTTCTCTCCTGTGGCTAAAATAACATTTGTCCATCTTTTTCTATCCATGGTATTTGTCCGCCATTGGTGTCTTTATTAGTTGGACATTAAGAATGCTTTTCTCCATGATGACCTTAAGTTTATATGGAGCAATTACTCGGTGTTTTATCAGCATTCTACTCCAAATTTGTGTATTTATTTGGTGGTCTATGTTAATGATGTCGTTATTACCGGGAATGATCGGGATGGTGTCACTAATTTAAAGAAATATCTTTTTTATGATTTTCCAAAAAAAATAAAGAAAAAGGTATAGAGGTTTCTTAGTCTAAATCAAGTATTCTTGTTTCGCAATGCAAGTATGCCTTAGACATTTTTGAGGAGACAAGAATGATAGGATATAAATTCATTAACAATCCTATGGATCCTAATGCTAAACTCCTGCCAGGATAAGGGGAGCCACTCAGTGATCCTGGAATATATAGGCGGTTGGTTGGTAAGTTGAATTACCTCACCGTGAATAGGCCTGACATTTCTTTTCCTGTGAGTGTTGTGAGTGTTGTAAGTTAGTTTATGGATTCTCCCTGTAAAAGTCATTGGGATGCAATTGTCCACATTTTGTGATATAAAGTCAACTCCAAGTTAAGGACTACTCTTTGAGGATTGAGGCCATGGGCAGATTGTTGGATGTACAGATGCTGATTGGATAGGATCACCTTTTGATAGACGTTCTACATCTAGATATTGTGTTTTATTAGGAGGTAATTTTGGTGTCCTATAAGAGTAAAAACAAAGTGTGGTTGTTCGATCTAGTGCAAAAGCAGAATATCAAGCAATGATTGTAGCAACTTGTGAGCTAGTTTGGATTAAACAGTTGCTTAGAAAACTAAAATTTGGAGAAAGCAGTCAGATAGAACTCGTGTGTGATAACCAAGTGATCCTTTATATCACATCAAATCCGGTATTTCATGAGATGACTAAGCACATTGAGATTGACTCTCACTTTGTCAGAGACAAAATACTCTCTGGAGATATTGTTACAAAATTTGTGAAGTCAAGTGATCAGCTTGCAAATACTTTCACCAACTCTTTCACTAGTCCTCGTATTAAGTACATTTGTAACAGCTCGGTACATATGATTTGTATGCACCAGCTTGAGGGATAGTGTTGGAATAGGAATAGGAGTAAGATTTGTATATAGTATGCTACGTGGAAAAAGATTATAATGTAGTGTCTATAAATAGAGCTCATTGTAACAATGTAGATATATAATTCAATAATATCCTTCTCCTTTAATTTTCATAGTATGCAGTAGAATCAAACCTGTGATGTGTGCCTAACCTGCACTTTCCACTACACCATAGCCTTAGGGGCAGTTGATCTATACTCTTTAAATTCTTGGAGTAGAATTGTAAGCCCATATAATGTTCGCTTCCAACTTAGTGCTAACATAACAACTTCATAGATACCTATACATTGTGTGAATTAAAATGTCATGGAAATGTTTTATCTAATGTAAATTGTAATTTGATTATATCTTTTTATAGATCACCTAGAAATTCCAAGAGGACTCTCCTCTATAACCCCCAAACTGGAATTTAAGTGTAAACAGCTAATCAACACATTCAGTGTACTGAACTTATCTATGCATTGTAATGGGACTTGTATAAGTGATGGAAAATTCTCTATTCAAGTGTAGGATCAAAAGATTTCAGCTTGTGAGTGCTAAAAATTATGAAGCCGGACAGTCGGAGGATGCTGAGGAGATAGTGCATAAGGCTTCCGATGATTTAACTGGCGGTCTGGAATTTAAAACAGTTCGCACAGGAAGTTCATTTTTGGCAAAACTGGCAATAGCGCTAGGTATAGCTGCTACAATTACATTCCTATCGATAGGCCTTAAGCAGCCTAATCAAGGATCAAATTTTGGGATTCAATATCTGGTTGATGGATCATCGTCTTCCACAATTTCTACACCTGCTCCTGGTTTTTCTTTCAAAGTTTTTGGCTATAGAGTCATGCTGCCAGAATATGCTCCAGGGTATGCAACTAATTATCCTTGATACACATCAGGGGTTTCATCATGACCTAAGCAGAAAACACGACCATCCTTATGTTTATTATACTTTATTCTACCACTATGATAGATGCTTAATATAATTGATGTCCTGGCTCTCTCATCTATATCTACACTCGGATGTGATATTAAGCCCTTGTACTTCTCATTCTTCAGATGGATCTACTTTTGGCTTCTGATGGCAGCTGGTTTTGGACTTTTTATCAGTGAGGAGGCTTTGAATATATGGGTCCGTCTCCTATGCTGGTACTTCTGTTCATGAATTCCCCTGCTAACAAGTCTTCCGATTCATGGCAGTGTTGCAGATACTATAGTTTTCCTGTGATTATTTTTCTTCTTTTGATTTGGCATTCCTTCAATATCAACGACTTTAGAGTTGTTCTTTACTGATGTAGGGAAAAAATGAGAGGCCAAATGGGGAAAAGAGTTATAAAGAAGCTTTAAATTTTATAAAGTTAAAAAGCTAGAACCCTGTCTTAAAAAAGTTGAAAGCTAGAAACATGCTGTTATATAGTGTGTTTGAATATGCTAATTGGCTTGTTAGCCTTTCATGATGTTCACTATTAAAGTCAAATTCATTAACTAATGGTGTAGGTTGGAATCTCTATAGCACGGATGCTTGTTTTAGATGGAACGTGGCAATCACTAGTGAATTCCTTTTCCAGAAATGCTCCATATATAACATCCACTATTCTCTGGTTATACTGGTTAGTTGAAACTATGTCCTCTGAGTAATTTTGATAAATGCACATTCATACCAACCTTTCAAGATTCTGCAGATGCACAACCTTCTTTTTCTTCTGTTGTATGCAAAAATTTTATGCTCCTCCAGTGCCAGTAAATATTGATTGTGTAGAAAAGTGTTCTCACAATTTTATTATTATTGTGGAATCTGAATATTCAGGGGTGTTTGTATCAGCGATATGATACCTTTTTACATGGGGAAGCTTTTTAAGCAATCTGGTGCATCCGATGATGTTTGCTTAAAGGTTTGTTTTGGCTACTAGCATTTCATTCATGTTAAAATATTCAGTCTTCTTGCCTTAAAAATATAAAAACATGATTTTGGGAATTCAGAGTCAATTTGGTTGTAGTTAGGGATCGGAAATCAGAAGGCAAGAGATATTACAAATGCTGTACAAAAGTATGGGAATCTCATTGGTTTTGGTGAGTTACACAAGATGCTGAACTTATGCCAAATTGTCTCTTGCCTTGAGAAAACTTTTAATTATTGTGAAACCTTTGTTTCCACAGATATGCTTACACTTTTTTTTTTTTTAATAACTGTGTGTCCAGCTAACTTGCGGGAACCTTGACTAAATACCACGGGGTACATGCTACCTCCCATCAACACAGATACCGGGTAACTCTGTCCATAAAGACTTGGACAGATGGGGGAAAATCACCTAATGTTTTTGGCTTCATTAAGATTTGAACCAGAAACCTCACGGTTCTCAACCCACTTCATTAGATACATGTGCACTTATTACTATGATCATAATGTAGCATCAGTTCTATCACATCTTTATGTTGGTGCCGGAAGCAGTATGATTTAATTATTTGTTAAGATTCTCTATTTGCTGGAAAATATTGGATCAAAATTAGTGCTCTACCTCAAAATTTATTCTCTATCTTAAGAGTTCACATACCTCTCCTCATGTCTATATGCATATATCTCTAAAACTTTTTCTCACATTCGAGAGCAGCTGATGTTTCTTATTGTGGTCATATTTCTGGAAAAAACTTGTAATAACTAATATGATCTTCTTGTTCCCTGAACTTCCTTAATTGCTTATTGGTGGATTTTCCTGTGCTGATGCAGTGGAACGGTTTTCTCTCGGAGTGAGAAATCCCACTGCTTTCCTTGCAGGGGCTCTGGTGAGTGATTTTTTTCTTTTTGCCTTCTTAACATGCTGAGGACTAGATCAGCTTAACCGTCATTCTTGTTCCCTCTTTTGGGTACTGCTAGTTTTGTGGACGATACGCTTACCTACAGAACAACAGGTGTCAGATTTGTAGGGATGGTTAATTATAATGCTTAGAAGTTCTGATAATTTCATTTTATGGTTGAAACGATTGATATATTTAGTGTAAAAGTCCTGCTATGAAACACAAGATGGAAAACCCCCCTCAGTTACAACGTTCCTTTGCTATTTCTAAGCCTACTCTGACTAGAAATTCAATCACTGTAAATGCAATGACTTATCAGAAGTTATAATACATTTTTGTATAATTTTAGATTTCCTTCGTCCTGCATAGAAATGCCACTGAAGAGGGGAAACACCTGCTGAAATCTACCACTAGGCACATGTATTCTAGCACATACTTTTCTGATCTAACTGATTATATAGAACTGAAACTAGTGGTCCTTGCGTTCCTAAGTATTCTGAATTGGCCTGTCAAATGCCCTATTTAGCACGTTCATGCCAATAAAGTCGACTATAATGTAAGTCATAAAGCGGAGCCTTGGTTGGGCATGTTATTCTCTCACCACAAGATTCTCCCACTCAAATCTGGGCTTTGCCTGCAGTTCATGCACTAGCTGCTCAAAAGTTTCCTAATCTTTGCAATTGGGGAAAGGGTATCTATCAGTTTGTTCTTCTTGACCCATTGCTTAACCATTTTAGGTTCACTGTATTTAATAATAGCTTTTTGTTTTAGTCATATCCGTAGATATTCATTTATATTTCTCCTACAAAACGGTATAACATTTTTTTGGTAGCTAGCAAGTTTATTACCAAAGTGAACGTTACAAGCACAGAAAAAACCTTAGTGTCATTTCTCCTAAAATGGCATAATATTAATGGTCCATCTCAAGATTCTTATGATGGTTATGTTGTGTTATTAGCCCATGTAGAAATGGTTAGCAACTCAATGCATTCTCCCGTGGTAAACAGATAATTATAACTGTTTCAATCATTTCTCTGGGCATACATATTGCAGGATATATCACCAGATTGTTTCTTTGCCGGTGTCTGTTGCGGTGGCTTGATAACTCTTCCAATTCAGGTTATTAGTCTAGTGTTTGAAACAGATTTCCAGTTTTAAGTGTGCCTTCTTATCTCCTTTTCCTTTTACACTCGAAAATGCAGTTGACAATTGGATTTTTACTAAGAGAGCGTCCAGTATTTGCAGTTGCAACCGTTGCTACTGTAGTGGTACAACATAATTCTTTTGCTCTGCCCAATTTTGCATTTGTTACCAAAGAATGAAAGAATCCAATTCTGGTGCAGGGAATCTGGACTGTATTCCCCTATGCAGTGGCTGCTTCTACAGCATTATTCCTATATCTACGGCGCCATTTTTCTGGTTAGGCCAACTCATTACTTTTATGATTGGTTCACAAGTGTTAAAGAATGTGGAGGGCTCGCACTGATGCAATCCTGGATGGACATTGTTACTATTTGTTGAAAATCATCCACGACTTCCAAATCAAATTGATTGAAACCCGTGGGAGATATTCTAAACTGATAAACTAGTGTATAATTGATTAATTATTTGCCCACGGACACTTGGAAATGAGAATGAATTATTTCATTCCTTAAGGCGAGACACTTTTTTTCCGAGGAGAAGGGGATTAAACAGGAAAAAGGGGTAAATTAAGCCATAGCCTGTCAGTTAGCTTCAAGACTGTCCTGCACCTCGCATCTCGGCACATTGAAATGTGTTATCCGCTTGCTGTTTCATTCAATTACATTTCTTTTTTTAATTCATAGCTTAAAAGAAATCTATTTGTTAGATTCTATTTGTACTAATTTTGAAAATAAATATTAATTGCAGTCAAATATAAGCCAAACAAGAAATGTTATTATATGATAAATAATATCATACCTATTTTTATAATAAATATATTCTGAAAGGTTCTGAAAAATATACATTCCTATTTTAGTGGATAATTTCTAAAATTAGAATACTTGACCAATAAATAATTCTAACTGTAGCAGAAATTATATTTAATCAAATAAAGATTCAATGACACTCAATAGTGAGTGGTGGATGGAGTGAGATCAAACCTCCGAGGTCAGGGCTAAAATTTTAGCAGAGACACAAAATGCTAAGCTGTTTTATTTTCCATTTGTTCAAAGCTTAATGGAGGAGAGTTTCAATACCTTTGTTGATGCATGCTTCTTAGGCAAAGTCGTCTAAGTAGAAGGTAAACAAGCTGGTCTGAATATCTGTGCTATATAAGATTATAAATTTAAGAGTAATAATTACAAAGTATATCAATATTTTCTAATTTTCAAAAATAACAAAAAAAAAAAATTACAAATATATCAGATTAGGTAAAATTTAAAAAAAATGGTAAAATTATTAACCCATAAATTAGGGTAGTCTAGCTAATTATCTACATGCTTCCTTGATTTTGTGGTTTTTTAATTGTAAAAATAATTAAATATCTAATTTACACCACATTAATATCTAAACACTAAAATCCTTTTTTCTTCTCAAATAATTCAAATCATTCTTGATATTCATTCAATAAATTTCTCCCAGATCTTTGCCCTTTTCTGTCCATAAATTTCTTGTAAATTTCTTTTCGTATTTTTTCTATGCACATTTTTTTCTTTTCCTTTTATACACAATTGATGCAGTAAATCATTTTGTATATAACCTGTTAATTAAAAAAATTAAGTAACCCGGTTTGTATTACCATATTTTATATCCAATTCATACACTAATATAAGTATAAATTTCTTATATACTAATATGTAAAAAAACATCAGAGAATTGAAGATATACTAGTTTCTATATAAATTTCAGACTAAAAAAAATACTTAGACTAATTAGATATATCATATTTATACACAATGCATTCACTAAACACATGTTTATATATGATATGGTATTCTCTTCTGAAAATATGATGTTATTTTTCATGTTATTCTTTTTAAAAAAATAAATATTTCGTCGGCATAATGAAAGTGTTTAAATTTGATAGAGATTTAGGTTGCCAATTTGTATATATTTTTGCATTTTTTTTTGATTTTTTTCGTACCTAAAGAATATAAATCAGTTTGTGAAAAGATATATATGTATTGTGTATATAAATTAGTTCCATCTATATATATGTAAATTATTTTTCCAACCAATAATTATATGAATTATGTTTATGGTCGAATATATGCTTCCAAATTTACGTGATATATATTTAGTTTATAATATGATTATTTTTAATGTTATAACGTAAGTGTTTAAAAGTTGGTAGAGATTTAGAGTATTAAGAAAACTTAAAAATTAGTAGAGATTTAGTGTATTAAGAAGCTTTAAGGAAGAAGGAGTTCTGGAGAAGGAGAGGATTAGATTATTAAGGAAACTAGATAATATTGAAGAAAGACAAAAATATATTTTTGATAAGTATGATAAAGTAGAATGATTACTTTTCATTGATAAGTGTGCTATAAAATAGGAAGTTTAACAACTAATCTGGATTTAATAACATTTATTAAAAAATTATGTATTATATTTAAATATAAAATTTGGTAGTTTTATAAATAATATGGTAGTTTAATAAATAAAAAAAAAACTATTGGTATATGTTCTAATTAAATATCTTATATTATTATTTTAATTTTCCTTCAATCAATGGTGCGTGTTACGTTGGCTTTTCATCATCTAATTTGAAGCTTAAATTTAAAATTTTGATTTGAAATCAACATTCAATTATGATATTTAAATAATATTTCAAGTTTGTGATTTTAATTTTTATAAAATTTAAAATTTACTCATAAGTTTATATTATTCATAATTTTAAATTTCTTCCCCCGCCCCCCCTCCAAAAAAAAAAAAGACTCATGGTCAACGTGAAGAGATTGTTCATATTATGTAGAAAGATGATAATAAAGAATAACTACTTATTTTTATTGTTGATTTATTAGATCAACAGAACTTTATAAAATTTTATGTATTTGAAAATTTTTAATAGCATGTTGCAGACATTTATTAATGTGGTGTTTTAGAATATTTTAATATCCTATTTATGAACAATAGTTTGTTCAATTGGAAAGACTATATAAGAGTAGGAGAAGTTTTGACAATTTTTACAAATTATGAAAATTTCATGTTTGTGAAAAAAAAGATACAGCTTTTGCAATTTGAATTACATATCTAAATAAAATTTCAACTTTAAATCACTCTAATTTGAAATCATGCCCAAATGGCCCTAAGTTTCTAAGAAGACAAGTCAATTTTTCTGTATAAGTTTTTGTACGAATTATTTTTATTTTGGGGTAGTCTTTAATTTTATCCTCAAATATGTTGATTTTTAATTTTTATTTTTATTGCTCATTTAATAAAAATTTGTAGACTAAGGTACTCTTATCTATTCAGATCTAATTCCCTCTAACATAAGTTTAGAGAATATTTGTTTCACTCGTATAACTTCTGTAGGAATTAAGTTATGCAATAAGCTGTGGAGTATTTTTAGAATATGTTAGTGTTTAGAAATTAAAATTATTCCTTTTGGGGCATATATACTTTACCACTTTTAGAGAAAAAATTTGGTAGTTAATGAATGTAGAGTACATGTGTGGGGATTGGATCCCTTCCAATGATAATCTGCTCCAGTTGCTCCAGTGCTCTCTCAAATTTATTACACGTGGCTTTTAAAATTTTAATAGATCAGATTTAGTATATTAACTGGAGCACTTAATCCTTTATTAACACTACTCTCTCTTGAGTATTGACTGTTAGAATAAACTATTTTTTTCCTTCCAACTATCTCAAGAGAAATATCTAAAGATCACATAACAATCTATTCTCATGTCTAGTGTGGAATATAGAGGGCTTTCTTCTAGGTCGTCAGTAATGATGTCAGATCACATGTTTGTTCCTCCTTTCCGATCAGACCTTCATAAAATTAAAAAAATAATCAAAAAACCAACGGTTGACATTTCATCGTTAAACTTTTAAATCTTCATTTTGATCTGTAGCATTTTGAAGAAAGGCGTTATCTTTTGTTCTTTTTAATGTTTAAATGAGTTTAGAAGAGTTTTGGATCTGAGCAACTCCAAAGAATTTTTTTAAAAAAAAGACGATGCATGTACTGGCGGAAAGCTTGGAACTCTCCGGTAACTTACAGTGCCCAAACTTGCTTCTACAAACTGTAATTCTTATTTAACAATGGTTAAAGTGCTCTGATTAATACACCAAATCCTCAAGGGAGGATAGTGTTTACCAAGGATAAAGTGCTCTAGTTAATACATTAAATTTGGTCCCTTAAAATTTAAAAGCTATGTGTAATAAATTTAATATAGCACTGAAAGAACTGGAGCAGATTATCACTGGGTCTGTGTGTTGTCTGTTTATTTATTTTTTTGTGAAATATATTATGCCCTTCCGGCATGCTACATAATTTGTTATGTCTTTTATGATATAACTTGTGGAATACGGTCATTCCGGCTAGGTAACTTGTTATACTTTTTACAACACATAACTTATTGGATATTATGAACATATAAATTTATGTCGTGAAAAAAATATTTTTTATTTCAGTGCTGGGGGCATTATTTGTTATGCGTTTTACCACATAGCTTATGATATTTTATAATATAAAAATACAAATTTATACCTCATAAAAAAATTGTGTCATAAATATTTTTGATCCATTTTTTATTATTTAAAATATTAAAAATTAAAAATCAAAAATCATAAATTTAAAGAGTAAAATTTAACACCACACTAAAATAGAGGGCGAATGACCTATTTTTATATATGATCAAGAAAATTATTAGACACAGAAGTGCATACGAAATAAACTGGTTAGATGATTTTTCGTTGAGCAATCCAAGCTTAGGTCATGGTAAGATCACTTCTTCCCAAGAGCACCACGCCATCAGACATATAGGCCCAAGATTTTGGTAACTTCTTTTGCACATATTGTGATAAGAAATTGGAAATAAGCATTTTAAATAGATACTTATGTCTATTTTACGTTTCTACGCCAACCAAATTAATGGTGGATGTCTAGAGGAATGGAAAAATGTTACGATCCAAAAATTTAGAAGTCATGAGGGTAGTTATGCCTAAGATTAATAGGTCAACTTTAGTCTATTTTTAACCGTTATTAACCGAAAGAAACTAAATGTAGAAGTATAAAATCAGTATCAAGATATATGATAACATAAATTTGAAAATAACAAAATAAATCCAAAATATGAAAGATGTCAGTACAATACCCACAAAGATTTTGTACAAGTCTGAAAATACAACTACACTAACTGGAATAAAAGACAGAAAGTAAACTAGATTAAAAGAGACTAGTGTTGTGGATCAGTCAAGCACTCACCATTAGGTTTCCTTAGGAATAACCTCAGACTCAATGATACTATAATGAATCAAATAAATTCCAGAAATATAACAATACAAATACTTTAATGAATCAAATCAAAAAAATGGAATGAGTACGATGATGTGCAATGCAATACAATGCCATATAATGCTACCAGTGTACACATATTCCTTTACTAGAAAGTTGTGAATCATGGGGGACGTGCGAGGTCCATAAACCACCTGGGATCACGTCAGGCTAAAATTATATATATATATATAATAGTCCAGGCGAATTGAGATCACGTCAGGCTATAACATGACGTGCTATAACATTTTATAAAATATGTCAATTCAGGTTGTGATTTTGTAAAATATGCTAAATCCAACTTAAAATACCATGCATGAGTACAAGAATCATGTATTAAAATGAATACCATGATTATGCATGAAAACATATTTCTTCAACATTTTACAGTCAACCAACATTAAATTATCCTTTCTGAGAGAGTTTCTCATCAATAATGAACAAATCATCTAGCCATTTTCCAGCCATAGTTAAATCATGAATTGTCTTTTCTGAATAGTCATAAACAGAATCAAATATGTTAGTTTTTAACTAAGAATATATAGGAAAATAGCATAAAAGAACTTAGAGAGAAATACTGACAATGTAGTCAAAAGGAATTATATTATTAATAACTCAAAGCATATATTATAGCTGCAATTTCTAACTAAAATGTAGGAAAATTATTCTACTGACGTATCTGCAAAGAACTATCTCCTAAATTTAAGCTAACAAAATAAATTTAAAATTCTAAAAGTTAACTACTAATAGATTTAATGAAAATCTTTTAAAAATAAAGCAATATCTATTTTATTTTGATAATATCCTGAGACATATGAACAAAATAAGCACATACAACAACACAAAGATTCAATAATTACCTGTACATGGCACCCTATATCCGCATAGATGCTCATCACCTCATCTATATGGTACCTCCATACTACCAAACTCTTTTATTACGTTAATTATGAAAATATCATCCAATTGGAGTCTAAAAGTCTCAACTTACCTCGATTCGAAGCACTATGTGCCTGTAATACCCCAAAAGTCCCTAAGATTAGACCCAAAGATTTGAGCAGAGAAAGCAGTAAAATAATGCCCATGTCACAGGACGAGTCGTCCAGTGACCCATGAGGAGATGTCATGAGTTGTGAAGTGACTCGTAAAGTGAAGGTTGATTGGTGGGAACTCGTGGTCAGGGGGTGACCACGGAAGGAATCCATAAGTCGTGATGTGACTCCATGACTCGTGAAGTTGGTCGTGACCAAGAGCTGAGTGGAAGACCTGCATTTTTTCCAGAAGACTTCACGGATTGAGTCCACGAGTCATGATGTCACTCATGAGGACTGGCAATGTCCAAATTTCTTGCGTTTTAGTAAGGGTATTTTCATAATTCCTATGTTCCTAGATCCTAAACTATATTGTTTGAAGCTCAATTAGAAGGATTTTAAGAGGGTTTAATATATTCTAACCTATTCCATCCCCATGCATGCAAGACTAGAGAATTCCTAAGGATATCAAGCCTAGAACTCTTCAACTTCTTCTCAATTCCTTTGGGCTTTCAAAGAAGAGCGTAAAATCAAATTAACAAGGTATGTAGGTTCATGAATGGGAGTTCCTCATCACTCTCATGCCCCAATTTTCCTTCGTGATGATGAATTCAAGTATTAGAGTTTATGATCTTATGGGTTTTAACCCAAATTCATGAAAATTCTCTTAGATTTGCTTATAGGTCAATTCCCTTCATGTTTTAAATGATGTTTGAGATTATGGGCAAGTTTTTAACCTATCTTGATTATAATTCATGATTTCAAGTTTTAAGAGTATGATGCCCAATTATGCTAGTTTCATGGTAAGTTGAATTTATGATTTATGCTTTCAAGTATGATGAGACTTTTAGTATTTAAGAATGTTTATGAATTACCGATGTATATATCCATGATTTGACTATCAAGTCTAGAGTATGATAAAGTTTGGGCAAGCCCACATGATCTAAGTATGACTTCATGATTTGACTAAATCTTATGATACTAGCTTACCACATGGTTTTTGGAGTCTAGACTCCCACTTTTTAGCTTGTGGTATCTTTTGAGCCAAGTCTCCTCATGTTCAGTTTTTAGACTATGTATACATTGTTATGATCAACTTCGTCAAATGACAATGGTCCAGCTTCATTGAAAAATGATTTAGAGCCTATGCATATTTTTAGGAGTAGTGTCTAGCACCGAGTAGGCTAGGGTTCAGATAACCCCGGGCCTCAAAACTACATGCCAATGTATGTTTATTAAGATTCTTTGGGACCTCCCTTGTGAGCTTCCCTTTCCCCAAAAGGGGCCTTCAACTTGATATCGATATCATGGTAACGTTCTTAGCCCTGACAAGCTTTTGGAGGGCTCTGCCCACTTGAGTGTATAGTCGGACCACGTAAGCTCTATCTTGGTAATGTCAGTTATATGATGAGTCTCCCATTGTACCTCATCATTTTAGTTATGCATGTTCATCAGTTATGATATTATGTTTACAGCAGGTTTGGCCCAAATGTTCAGTTTTACTTATGATTATCAGTTTCAACTTTGGGTTATTCGATTCAATTATGAGACTCATATATGTTTAATCATGTTTTCAGTTAATAACATGCAAACCTTATTCTCAGAATCTTATAATGTAATGATTTATGATATACATGTTTTCAGTTTTACTTACACAGTTGTTTTACTTACCTTGCATACTCGATACATTTCAAATACTGACCACATACTCTATGATGTATTCTTTCAATGTACAGGCTTAGACGTTCAGGCTCCCCGCCGCTAGCCAATTCTCAGAGTTTAGCATATCCAGTCTTGGTGGTGAGCCCTCTTCCATCGAGGACCTTCAGTTTGCCTTTTAATTATCCTCTTTCAGTTTCAGTCTTTTAGTGAGCTAGTTGGGGCTTTGTCCCATCAGCTCATCAGTATGTAGAGGCTTATCATACATAGTTATGTATTCAACGTTGGATTCAATGTTTAATATTTCGTTGTTCAGATGTATTAAATGTTCAGACTTCTGTTATTTTAGAATTTAGTTTTCTGCATTATTTATCTTGAACTTTAGTTATTATGTTCATGGCATGGGTCGACTTAGGGTCATTTATGATTCTAGGTTTCGTATCTTGATCTCGACCTATACTCAGGTCGTGAAAAATTTTGCATAAGAGCAATAGATTTTGAAGTGTTGTAGGGTGTCTGAAAGTCGCATTAAGTAGAGTCTTTTTCATGGGTGTGAAGTGCGCCACACTTATGACGGAGAGGCTACGAAGCATTTTAGAAAATCTCCCTTCTTTCATGATCTATGTCGTGAGATGAAATGTCTCTCTATCCTTCTAACTCGTGCTATACGCGTTTACAAAATCATGCCTCCACGCTGAGTTAATAGAAGAAGGAACGACAACGAGAACGGAAATGACCTTGAGAATGGCAATGGAGATGGACAACAACAAGCCCCACCAGCTCCCAAGGATCATGTGCCTGAGCAGGTTGCCGATGTGAGTTTAGGGCAGCCATCCAGTTGTTGGCACAAGCATTAATTGCTCAGGTCAATCAGCAGGCGGTGGCTCAAGTTCCCCAGAACGAGAACGCGGTAGCGGCTAGAGTTAGGGACTTTCTCAGGATGAATCCCCCTAAGTTCCTTGGATCGAGGTGGATGAGGATCCACATGAGTTTATTGATGAGATCCAGAAGATCACCCAGATTATAGGGTGATAGGGGAGGAGTGTGCAAATCTGGCCTCTTGTCAGTTGAAAAGAGTTGCTCATATCTGGTTCAGGCAGTGGAGGGATAGTAGGGGAGTCAGAGCCGACCCCATTGGTTGGGATGAGTTTCTCACCGTGTTCTTGGACCGATTCTTTCCCTGAGAGATGAGGGAGATCAAGGCAGCAGAGTTTTTGAACCTAAGGCAGAACAATATGATAGTCCAAGAGTATGCCTTGGTGTTTACCCGCTTGTCCAAATATGCAACGGAGATGGTGGCTGATCAGAGGGATCAGGTGAGTAGGTTTGTGCATGAGAGAGCAGACTATTTGGTCAAGGATTGTAGGACCTCTATGCTTCATCAGGATATTGACTTCTCATGGTTGGTCCTGTATGCCCAGTAGATAGAGGCGGTGCAGGTGAGTGAGTGAGAGAGAGAGAGGCCAAGAGGACCAAGAGCGACAGTTTTGGGTTCTCCCAGTAGAGGCCTAGTGGTGGGCATCGTCAGCAGAACTATCGAGATCATCAGCCCCTGCGCCATTAGCAGCAAGCATGCCATCCAGATCCAGGCGCGATCAGAGGGGAAGAGCATCAGGATCTCGAGGTCAGGGGAGCCAGTCAGTAGTGCACAATATTTTAGGTTGTGACAGGTGTGGTAGGAGGCACACTAGTCAATGCTTAGCAGGTTCGGGTGCATGTTTCGAGTGTAGGAAGCCTAGACATATATTATTTTCCAACAGCCAGACAAGGGCATAGTAAGGCCGAGACGTAGCCACTAGTTCAGCAGCTCCACCAGCACAATCATCTCAACAGGGTGCATCCACTAGTACAGGTGGTGGACAGCGTTAGAACAGGTTCTATGCCCTCTCGTCTCGTCAGGAGCATAAGGTCTTCCTAGATGTGGTTACTGGTATGTTACGAGTACTCCATCTTGATGTATATGCATTGCTAGATCCAGGGGCTACTTTATCTTTTATGATGCCCTATGTTGTTAGTAGTTTAGAAGCCGGTCCCGAAATCCTATCAGAACCCTTCTTAGTCTCTACTCTAGTCGATGGTTCAGTTATAGCTCGACGAGTATACAGAAATTTTCCTGTCAAAGTCCTTCAAAAAGTCACCTCAGCAGACTTAGTAGAGTTATCCATAACAAATTCTGATGTTATCTTTGGCATGGATTGACTACATGCATGTTATGCCTCAGTGAATTGTAGAACCTGTGCGGTAGAGTTTCGATTTTCGGGTGAGCCAGTCCTAGATTGGAAGGGTAGTTCAGTTGTGCCTGTAGGTTACTTTATTTTCTACCTTAAGGCCATAAAGATGATCTCTAAAGGTTGCATGTACCATCTAGTTCGGGTTAAGGATTCAACGTCCAAAACCCCGACTCTCTAGTTAGTTCCTATAGTGTGTGAGTATCCGGAGGTTTTCCTAGATGATCTACTAGGAGTCTCGCCTGAGAGGGAGATTGACTTTGGTATTGACCTTATTTATACGCAGCCTATATCTATGCCTCCATACATAAGTGCTCCAGCTGAGCTAAAGGAGTTGAAAGACTAGTTGAAGGATCTGTTGGATAAGGGCTTCATCAGGCTTAACAAGTCTCCGTGGGGTGCACCAATTTTCTTTATTCGAAAGAAGCATGGTTCTCTTCGGATGTACATTGACTAATGAAAGTTGAAAAAAGTTATCATCAAGAATAAGTATCCTCTTTCCAGAATTGATGATTTGTTTGACCAACTTCAGGGTGCCAAGTGTTTCTCAAAGATAGACCTCAGATCCGAATATCATCAGCTCAGAGTTTGAGAAAGTGACATCCCGAAGAAAGCTTTCAGGACTTGGTATGGTCACTCTGAGTTCGTAGTTATGTATTTTGGACTAATGCTGCTCCCACGACTTTTATAGATTTAATGAATAGGGTGTTAAAGCCATATTTAGACATGTTCGTGATTGTGTTCATAAATGACATCCTCATATACTCTCTGAGCGAGGAGGAGTATGTCATTTATTTGAGGATTGTTCTACAGACTCTCAAGGATCTCTAGTTATTTGCTAAATTCAGCAAGTATGTGTTTTGGTTTGACTCAGTAGCATGTTTGGGTCATATGGTGTCAAGTGAAGGCATACAGGTGGACTCTTAGAAGATAGAAATGATGAAGAATTAACCTAGACTAGTTAGCCCTTCGGACATCAGGAGTTTCTTAGGTTTGTATGGTTACTACAAAAGGTTTGTTGAGACATTTTCATCCATTACAACACCGTTGACTAAGCTGACCTAGAAAAAAGTTAAATTTCAATAGTCGGATGCTTGTGAGAAGAATTTTCAGGAGTTAAAGACTCAACTCACTTCATCCCCAATATTGACCTTACCCAAGGGTAAAGATGGATTTATGGTGTATTGCGATGCCTCAAAGGTTGTACTTGGTTGTGTGTTGATGCTGCAAGGAAAAGTCATTACGTATGCCTCTAGATAGGTTAAGACCCATGAGAAGAATTATCCAACGCATGACCTGGAATTTGCAGCAGTGGAGTTCGCATTGAAGATTTGGAGACACTACTTGTATGGGGTGCATATAGATGTGTTCACAGACCACAAAAGTCTTTGATACATATTTAACTAGAAGGATCTACATTTGTAACAAAGGAGGTGGTTAGAGCTTCTCAAGGACTATGAAATGAGCGTCCTTTATCATCCGGGCAAGGCCAATGTAATGGTGGATGCTCTTAGCAGGTTATCCATGGAGACTGTGTCTCATATGGAAGAGGAAAGGAAAGAATTAGTGAAGGATGTGCATCAGTTTGCATGATTAAGAGTTCGCCTCATTGATTCGACAAATGGTGGTGTCATTGTGCAGAATGGTTCAGAATCCTCTTTGGTGACAGAAGTAAAGTCTAAACAAGATGAGGATACGATCTAGGTAAAGCTGATGGAACTGTTTCAGAATCAGAAGGTTGAGGTCTTCTCCCAAGAGGGATGGTGTACTTTGATATCAGGGTCGTTTGCGTGTTCCAGGTGTTGATGACTTAAAAGGTCGGATGTTGCATGAGGCTCATGGTTCCCGATACTCTACACATCCAGGTGCGGCCAAGATGTACCGTGACCTATGAACAGTCTATTGGTGGAGTGGTGTAATACCTTGGAAGGGCCTAAGAATAGACCCAGGAGTTGAAGTTGGAACCTGTAGAAAACCTGGAATTTTGCACCAGTACGAATCGAGGTACGAATCATGGTGAGGACCTACGACTCATGACTCGAGTTGTGATGAGTTTGGGAGCCTGACGTTATACCACGAGTAGTCCTATGAATCGTGGCGCGTGGGTATGACTCATGGTGAATTTCTCAATGGTGCCAGAGTGGGTCGTCACGGGTCATGGTAGGACTTGTAGGATGTAGCAACGAGTCGTGGTGAGGAGTTGTGGTTAAGTCGTATTGGTTTGGGTTGCTGGTACCATGGTTGACAGTACGACTCGTAGGATGGTGGTATGAGTCGTGGTATACCAGTCGTTGCCAAATTTAGAAAGTTGGGAAGAATGGTGAGGTGACCACGAGAGGTAACCACGAGTCGTGACTTGATGTTACGACTCATGGTCGGGGACAGACCTATTTTTCAGGGAAGTTTCAAAAAGGGCAAATTTGACTTTTCTACACTTTTGGGGCCTAAACCATGTCGTTTTGAGGTCGGAACAGGGTCTTTAAGGGATGGAAACTCCTGCTAAGTTCATTTTTGGCAGTTTCAAGCGCTAGAGAAGGGAGTAAGAAGGAATTCGAGCAATTTTCTTCAAGTTCTTCAAGTTTCCACTTAGGGTTCTTCAAGAGAGTAGGAATCACGAAATTTTCAGGTATGTGAGGTTTTGAATGGGTAGTTTAGTCCCTACCCATGCCGAATTTCTCCCTAATTCTATGATTAAGTTACCAACTTTTGATGGGTCATAACCCAAATGCATGTTTCCTAAAAAATCGATTTGAGCATGTTATAGTATGTCTAAAATCATGGGTTTGAATTATTGAGCCATTTTTACTTATTTTATTCATTATTTGATGATTTAATCTCTAAAATCACATGGGCCCAAATCATGGGGTTTTTAGTGAAATTCATGGTTATGGTGATTTCTCAAGCATGATATGAACTCTTGAATTTAAGCATGTTTTCAACTACACATGTTATTATGATCATATTTCCGATAAATTTAAGCATTTCAAGTATGATTGAAATTATGGGCAATGCCCACATGTTGCTTGTGATTTATGAACTATGATTTTGGCCGATTCACGGACCCAAATTCCATGGCTAGTATTACGAATTCTCTAGCATGATATGATTCTCACGATTTAACTAGCCATGCATGTCATGTATGAATTTCTATGAGCACGTTGCAAGTTTTAGGAGTAGTACTTAATACCGAGTAGGTTCGGGGCCCAGGTTAAGCCCCGATCTTAGAACTACATATCACCGTAGGTTATGTTTGGGACCTCCTCAGTGACCGTCCCCTATTCCCTACGGGGCCTTCATGAGTGATATCATGCCTTCCATGGTTCATATCCTTGGCAAGATATGGAAGACCTCCCGACTAGGTTTACAAGTCAGGCTCCATGTGTGCTCATATGGGGTATGTCAGTTATAGAAATCTCCCATTGTTCCTCATGGTTTTTAAGTGAATGCATGATTATGTTTCTTTTGGATCAAGTTATGTTTTATGAAATGTTTTCCTCACATGTTATAACTATGTCAGGTTTACAAATATTTTGGAAATACTGAGCCTTACACTATACTTACGATTTCAGTCTTATGATCATGATGTCCCCACTCCTTTCACTTTTACGTTTTCAAATATTGTTTTGCATATCTTACATACTCAGTACCTTTCAAGTACTAACCCACATATTTTTAGGATCCGGTTCGCAGGTTCATCATCGTCCCCAGCTTGGTCTCAGCTTTAGTGGTGAGTCCTTATGATTCGAGGGCTTCATGTTCGGACCATGTTTGTCTTTTGTTCTCAGAATGTTGGGGTTAGCTGGGGTCTTGTTCCTTCAACCCGTCTATTATGATTAGAGGCTTTCAGACCTATATGTAGTATTCAACCATTTATGTTTGGATCTTGTATTGTTGTTTCTTATATCTCATGTTATGATTTTCAGTTAGTTCATGACTATTAAGTTAAGCTTTCCACCTTATGTGAATGAATTAGATATATGCTCATGCCATGGGTTGACTTGGAGTCTTCGGGGCTTGTTGTCCAGTGTCTACGATCCAGGTGTACTCTCTGGTCAAGAAAAACATGGTATCAGAGCCAGGTTCAGATATGTCCCAGGGAGTCTGAAAGCCGCGTTAGGTGGAGTCTTTTTCACGGGTGTGAAGCATGCCACACTTATGATGAAGAGGCTACTAAACATTTTAGGAAATGTTCCCTTCTTTCATGATCTACGTCATGCGGTGAAAAACTCTCCATCTTTCTAATTCGCGCGTTTCGCGATTGTAGAAAATTATGACTCCCAGAAGGATAAACAAAAGGAGGAACAGAAATGATGAAGGCCACGGGGGTGGCAATGATAATGGGCGTCAACAAGCCCCACCTGTTCAGGAGCCCCAAGCACCTGAGCTAGCTGCCTATGCTGAGTTTCGGGCGGTGATTCAAATATTGGTGCAGGCTCTGACTGCTCAGGTCAACCAACAAGTTCATATTCCTCAGAATGGCAATGCAGCGGCAGCTCGGGTCAGCGAATTTTTAAGGATGAACCCTCCCAAGTTCACAGGGGAAAAGGTGGATGAGGATCTGTACGAGTTCATTGAAGGGATCTTGAAGGTCACTCGGGTGATAGGGGTGACGAATGAGGAGTGCGTTGACTTGGCCTCTTATCAGCTGAAGGAAGACACTTATATTTGGTTCAAGTAATGGAAGGACAGCAGGGCAGCAGGAGCGGGCCCTATCAGCTGGGATGAGTTCCACATGGCCTTTATCGACATGTTCTTCCCTCGGGAGATGAGGGAATTGAAAGCAGCCAAGTTTGTTAACCTCAAACAAGGAAAGATGACGGTGCTAGATTATTCACTTGAGTTCACTCGCCTGTCAAAGTATGCCCCGGAGCTAGTGATGGACCAGAGGGCACGGGTGAGAAGATTCGTGTAGGGAGTAGCTGAGTATCTGGATAAGGATTCCAGAACAGCCATGCTCCATCAGGATAGGGACTACCCACAGATAGTCCTCTATGCCCAGCAGATGGAAGTAGCTCATATGCGGCAGAGAGAGGCCAGGAGGGCCAGAACTGATAGCCATAGGTTCTCCCAGCAGAGGCCAGGGGTTGGACCTCACCAGCAGTCCCAACACAGATCCATTACATCAACACCATCTTTAGCCAGTACTCCATCCAGGCCACAAGACGGTCAGAGGAGCAAGGCTCAGGTTCGAGGAGTCAGAATAGCATGCGCACAGAGTGCACCTTTCTATCTTGGCTTGTTCGCGTGATTTGTGGGTATATAAAATGACACGCAAGTGCACGTGGTCGAACAAGTAGTAAGTGGCTTTAGTAAGCCAAGTATCGATCCCACAGAGACTTGGATTAAGTGCAATCTGCTCAAGTGTACTATATTTTACTTCTAAAAATGCAGACAACAGTGTAACCAAAAGTTTGATAGTTTGTTTTATAATTTTTATACTAAAGCTAAAACAATTATCTACTTTGAGTCTGAACTATGAATGAGAGCATGCTGAGGTTAAACGAACATGTAATAAAATTGATTATCATCATAATTTGGTTAATCTTTTCCTCCGGTTGCTAGCCAAGAACTATTGCCAAGAGATTAAAACTATCGTATTTAACCTCACTTAAGAATCATGAACCATCCACCTACATTTCTGTGATTAAATGCAATTCATGTTCTAGCCATACAAATCCGGTTCCTAAATTGACTAATACGACTTTCAGGTATATTCTTATCCTGAAAGCAAATCAATACTCAATTTTCCCAAACCAAGTAAAGAACATATCCTATTAATTCACAACTTTACAATTTCTTGCTCTCTCGAGTGAAACCGGACTTTTTAGATGTACATTAATGTAGGCCACACATTAATGCAGTAAGAACAAGAATTAATAGAACAACCATGGAAGAAAAGATGAAAAACCAAAGAATCAATGATCACATTTCATCACAATTGTTCATAACCTCAACAAGAAGAGGAATTAGCCACTCATTTGTGGATTAAACATCTTAAAACGAGTGTTAATCATACAAACAATTGAATTAAAGAAGAAAGAAAGAGAGAAAAAACCCTGATATTTTCGTCCCTCAATTGCCTGTAACCCACGTTCTTGCTCCACCAAGTCAGAATATTGAAAAATGAACCTAAGTGTTCTATTTATACTGCTGGGAATTTTTCCCGGAATAACGAGCAACGTGTCACGGAGTGCATCGCGGAGCACTGCCTCCATGACACGCTACGAACGCGGACCCTCACTGGAACTGGGGGTCCAGGAATTAAAGCTCAACGTGGCACGATGTGCAACGCGGAGCCAAGCCACCGTGCCACGGACCAGACGCGGACCCTCTCTGGAATTTGGGCGAAATTTTCCTATCCAGGTAGAAGGCCTCCGCGATGGCAGCGTGTCACGGCTCCATCGCGGAGCCCCTTTAATTCATGCTGTCCAATGCCTTGTTCCTTGCTCGCATCCAAGTCCAACCCCGATATCCTCCAACATTCATTTTAGCTTCCCGAAATTACATTTTACCTGCAAAACAATGCTAATCATGTTGGTTAGTATAAATTCACATTTTATTTCCAATTACATGAGAATGTATACACATTGGTAGATAAAATTGCTAAAATGGTACTTTTGAGTATCACTTGGGCATATAAATTTGCCCAAGATCACTTACCCCACACTTAAATCCTTATTCGTCCTCGAACAACAATCCTACACTTCATGCAATTTACATCCCAACCTCTCTACTTTGGTTCGACAATTTAGGCTACAGTCATACCGATTATTCAATACAGCAAATCATCAAGAAAACATGCATGGTCTTATCAATACAATGACCTTCAAAACATTAAGACCCCCTAGACTTTAAGAATTGACTCTCGATATTGGAAAACTCATGCAAATCAGCTGATCAAGATATCCGACACGAAAATTAATCTTTCATCAAGCATGTACCCTCACAACACAAGAGAATCTTCCCCTTTTTCCTCATATGACTCACAAAATTTTAAGCAGGGGCATGTAAACACAATTTCGCTATCTCTCCCAAAAGAATTCACATGCATCATGTCATGACCCATAAGCTTGCCCTTAGTGTATTACTCCACTAATATAAAGAAGTGTGATGTAAGATCACATAGGACTTTAACGGGTTGTAATGGAAGCTACGGAACTAGTAAATACTGGATTAGCCAATAATAGCCACTAGCATCCTTAAGCGCCTTTTCAACACATCCCATCAACTCATGGACATTGTTTCTTTTTTTCCATCATCCCATTCTTGATGTTTTTCTTTAGTATGGCCCATCGTATTAAGCACACTTGACACAACAACAAAGATTATTCATGCACCTTCATTATAGTTTATTTATAGCAAGTGCACCTTCAACCTTTTCTTTTCTTCTATCACTCTGCTTTTCTTTTTCTTTTCACCATTCTCACTCTTTGACACTTCGGGAAAATGATTTTCTCTTCTTAAGCGCTTAAGAGTTTCGTATAGACTTTCCGGCTAATTAAAAGAAGGAATTAAGCTCGGTTTACACTTCATGACAAAAGGAAAAAATAATAGGCTAAAGGCTCAACGGGCTGACTAGGGTATACAATCAAGGTGTGTACGACAAGGAAAAATAGAAACTCTCGGTTAAAACAAAGAAATGCCTACATCCTTTCCTACAATACACCTCCTTCATTTCGTTTTGTACACACACCAGGCAGGTTCTAGACACTTCACAATAGCATGGAATAACAACACCTCACTTCACACTTTTTGCACATGCTCAATTCAAGATGTATTCACAGACTCTTCAATCAGCTAATTACAAGAATTCAAACATTAAGCCTCAATCACACTGAATCGAACTCTATGACCTAGGTATCTCAACATATTTACAAAGTTGCATGCTTTCGTACGAATCACCTTTGCATTTTAAATATCATGTACAACACGCAACCAGAATTTTGCAACCATACAGTAACTACAGGGTTTGGGATGCAACCCACCAAAGAAAAAAAACTGAAAAATAATTGAAAAAAATCTACTCCTAACGACTACATTTCCCTTAAGACGGTCGTCATCCATCCATCATAGGGAACGGTCACTACTATGACTTCGGTTCAATGGGACCATTCTCGGTAAAAGAACCGAAACAAATGCCGAGAAACCCAAGAAGTAAAAAAAATGTTGAAAATATCGATCATTTCGATAGAAAAAATTATGTACAAAATATTTTGAAATTTTTTAAAAAAATATCGATCATTTCAACAACAAAAATATGTATAGAATCAGCTAGCAGCATTCAGCAACACACATCAATTTAACATAAATTTACAAATACAGAACAACACTTTAACAATTCACAAATCACAAGGAACAAACAAAATTTCACATGCACGACAACAGAATAGAGCATACATACAAAACAGCCCAGCCCAGCACCTAACTACTCCCACCCCACACTTAGCTCGAACACTGTCCCCAGTGTTCACAAAATTTAAAATAGCATAAAATCGGGTGGTGGAACTCCCTAATCAGTCAAAGTATTCCACTTCTTCGTCGGGTGCTGCTGCTTCATCTCCCATGTCTGAGTCGCCCCCGTCGTCTTCATCGGACTCCACATCGGAGTCCTCCCGACGTGTCTCCTCGTCTGTGGGGACATCATCATCTGTGGGCTCTACAAATGCTAGCCCCACTCGGCATAGAGCCCTGGCGTTTTCGCCGAAAGGGTAGTCTAGCTCAAGCTACCATAACTCCTCCTCTATTGCCTGCCTCCCGCCTATCCTCAGCTGGAGCATCTGCATCCCATACATTCGAGCCGTATACTGATCATCACGAGCATGTCGCTCGCCAAGTGTAAGCACTGGCCCGTGGGTGGTGTCGGGAGCCTTAGTTTTAGTAACATCTAAGGCCCGCCGCTCCATCTACGGGATATAGTCAAGGGCCTCTTCCTCGACATCTAGACCCCTGAGAAAGGTGGTGAGTAGTCCACCAAAGCCATACCTGTGCCCCTGGTGCAACCGGGCTCTCTTCATGGCGGAGATAATTATCGCCCCCACGTTGATCTCCAGCCCTTTCATCAGGGCGTACACCAGGCATACACGATCCCGGGTTACATCTGTCATATGTACCCCCGGGATTAGGCATGAGCAGACTATCTTCAGCCAGATTCGGGCTTCCCTATTCATTTGTGAATATGGCAGAGTCTGGTGGTAGCCCCTCTCTTTGTGTCTGCTCCATCTAGCTGTCGATCGGGTCCCACACAATATGTGTCTGATGTCCACATATGGTGGGGTAATGTTCAGCTGTCAGAGTACGTGGGCGTCTGTGTCCCGCGCTCCTATGATGGCATTGAGGTGGTGGGGCTCCAAGGTGACTATTTGCCCTCTGATTTTGATGGTGTGACTTCGGATAGCGGGTTCCAGTTGGCATAGAAATCCCGAACCAGGTGCAAATTACCTTCCTTGGGCTCTTCAAAGATGAAATTTTGCCCAGCTGCCTCGATTCAGTGGACCATCCGAGAGAACTCCTGTGCCAATGGTTTCCGTGCTATATGCTCCTTGGGGAAATATTTGTTTTCTTTGTTCTTTGCGTACCACTTTTTCCCCTCATCAGTCACCCATCTCGTTCCGTATTGGCGGCGTTGGCCACATGGAACTGCTGGTGCTGCTGGGACTGCTGTGCCCAGTCTGATTCGCTTCCTTCCGGCGCCCGAAGTTGATGCGCCTTTTCCTTTCTCTTGCCTGCTTGCCATTTTACCTGTCAACCCAAGTAGACAAGATCAATGTTATGCTAACGGATATTAACTTTCTAAGGTCGGGTTAAGCTAGGTTACCCCACACTTAGTCCTTAGGTACAGTTACAATAATACGGCAAGATTATCTTTATTTACACACAATAAACAACTATACAATCATGCTTAGTGCGTTCGAAAAATTCAACGGTATATCTTCTGCGTACTACTCAGACTTCGTACAGCTAATCACAATCACTACCATCGCTAACATTTTACCCATCGCACTTAGCAAAGTAAAACAAAGAAACAAAAACAACAACAAAAATTTATCTACACGAACCTATATAACCAACCAAATTCTTACAAATTTCACATTCCCTTAACCCGAGAATCCGTCGTTCTATTAACATCCTAACAATTAGTACATCGACTCATCTCATTCAACATATACATCCCGGCATGAAACTCACAAGTTCACTACATTTTCAACTTCAAATTCAACATACAAGCCCTAGAATTGATATTATCAAGCAAATTCGATTAATTTATGCAATTGACGAGTTCAAGCAATCATAATGACATTCCGAACACTCATCAACAACAATTAAAATTGAATTCATGATTAATTTCTACTTAGGGCAATTTAGCTCACCTCACATGCTCAATATCGAAGAAAATCGACAAGAATTGAGAGGAAATCGGAAAACATACCTTGACTTTGAAGAATCGAAGAAAACTTGTTGATTTTCTTGCCTTACTCCGTGTCACGTTGATGGGGGATGGGTTTTGGGGGGTTTGGTCGCAGAGAGATTAAAAAATGAGGGAAAAGGGAGGGTTTTCGGGGTTAAAAAGTAGGGAAATCGCGCGGGTCACCCGGCGACCCGGTGTGACCCGTCGCGATATACACGGCAACGTGTCACAGAGTGCATCGTGGTGCACTGCCTCCGTGACACAGAGCCATCGCGAGACTGTTCTGGAAATTTTTAAAATTTCCGGATTATACCTCAACGTGTCATGGAGGTAACGCGGAGGTCCCCCTCCGTGACACGGAGCTGTCGCCTCAGCACACTGTTTTCCACTTTTTATTAATTTTCATACCTCGACTTTTCCTTCGCGATTCCATGCATATTTTTCTCCGTTTGACCTGAAATTCATCTCACTATACAAAATTGGTTAGAATTATAGGTTTCACTCTAAATACAAATAAAACAAAAACTAAAACGAAATTTTTTTGTAGTAACTCAAGAAAAAGAAAAAGAAAAGAAAAATCTATTTACACTTTACAAAAAGAAAGAAAATTTTTTTCACGGGTTGCCTCCCGTGCAACGCCTGGTTTACCGTCGCGGCTCGACGTCGTTAAGCTAAGTTGTCCGCTAGGGTGATGGACGATTTCTCTTGATCACCGTCCTCCCCCCAGTAGGGCTTACACCTCTGGCCATTTACTAAGAACGTGGCACTCCGATCTTCTTGCCACAACTCTACCGCCCCGTGCGGGGTCATTCTCACCACTTCAAATGGTCCCGACCATTTAGACCTCAGCTTTCCTGGAAACAACTTCAATCTTGAATTGAAGAGCAAGACTTTCTGTCCCGGCTAGAAAATGCGATACACCACATGCTTGTCATGCCATCTTTTCGTTCTTTCCTTGTAGTACTTGACACTCTCATAGGCATGCCAGCGGAACTCTTCAAGTTCACTGAGCTGCATTAGTCTCTTCTTGCCCGCCAGCTCTAAGTCCATATTTAGCTTCCTGACAGCCCAGAAGGCTCGGTGCTCTAATTCCACCGTAAGATGACATGCTTTTCCAAAGACCAGTCGGTATGGTGAGGTTCCAATTGGTGTCTTGTAAGCAGTTCTGTACGCCCACAACGCATCATCAAGTTTGCTTGACCAATCATTCTGTTGTGTATTTACCGTTTTCTGGAGAATCCTCTTCACTTCTCTATTTGACACCTCGACTTGCCCACTAGTTTGGGGGTGGTATGCTGTCGCCACTTTGTGACGCACCCCATACTTGGCTAGTAGTTTCTTGAAACTTGCATTGACAAAATGAGCCCCTCCATCGCTGATAATGGCTTGGGGTATCCCGAACCTGGTGAGGATGTGTTTTTTCACAAACTTGGTTACTACCTTGTTGTCATTCCTGGGACAAGCTATTGCTTCCACCCATTTTGATACATAATCTACGGCCACCAAGATGTAACGATTACCAAATGACGGTGGGAATGGGCCCATGAAATCAATGCCCTATACATCAAAGGGCTCAACTTCCAGTATATTCTGCAGCGGCATCTCTTGTCTTCTGCCAATTGCTCCTGTACACTGACATCTATCACACATTTTGACATACGCCATAGAGTCTCTGAACAGTGTCGGCCAAAAGAAACCTGACTGTAGAACCTTGTGTGCTGTTCTCTCGCCTCCGTGATGACCCCCATATAATGAAGAATGACAGCCCCTCAACACCTTTGCAATCTGACTCTCTGGGATGCATCTTCTCATTACCTGATCTGGTCCTTGTTTAAATAAGTATGGTTCATCCCAAACAAAGTGCCGGCAATCATGCCTCAATTTCCTTCTTTGCTGGTCTGTTGCCTTAGGTGGGTAGACTCCGCTCACTAGCAAGTTGACTATGTCTGCGTACCAGGGAACTTCAGCTTCCCCAACTGCCAAGAGTTGCTCATCTGGGAACTCTTCATTTATGTTATCACTTTCCATCACATGCGACCGGCTTTCCAATCGTGATAGGTGATCTGCTACCTGATTCTCGCTCCCCTTTCCGTCTTTGATCTCAAGGTCGAACTCCTGCAACAACAAGATCCATCTGATCAACCTAGTCTTAGCATCCTTCTTGTTGAATAGGTACCGAATCGCTGCATGGTCTGTGTACACCACAACTTTCGAACCCACCAAATAGGACCTGAATTTGTCAAATGCAAACACCAAGGCTAGCATTTCCTTCTTTGTGACTGTGTAATTGCATTGGGCCGTATTCAGCGTTTTGCTTGCATAATGAATAGAATGAAAGATTCTATTTTTTCTTTGCCCCAATACGGCTCCCACAGCCACATCACTGGCATCACACATCAGCTCAAATGGTTGTTCCCAGTCCGGAGAAGTGAGGATAGGTGCTTCTATCAATTTCTGCTTCAACTCTTCGAATGCTTTAACACACTCATCATTCAACTCAAACTTCACCTCTTTTTCTAGCAATCTGCATAGTGGTCTAGAAACTTTGGAAAAGTTTTTGATGAATCGTTCGTAGAATCCTGCATGCCCAAGAAAACTGCGCACACCTTTCACTGACACAGGTGGTGGCAACTTTTCAATAACCCCGATCTTAGCACAATCGACTTCCAACCCCTTCCGAGACACTTTGTGGCCAAGGACAATACCCTCCTTCACTAAGAAGTGGCATTTCTCCCAGTTTAATACAAGGTTGGATTCCTCACAACGAGCCAGCACCCTGTCAAGATTCTGCAAACAAGTAGCAAATGAATTATCGAAAATAGAAAAATCATCCATAAATACCTCAACAAAATCCTCCACCATGTCATGGAAAATAGCCATCATGCATCTCTGGAATGTGGCGGGTGCATTGCATAACACAAATGGCATTCGCCTGAAAGCATACGTCCCATAAGGACAGGTAAAAGTAGTCTTCTCTTGATCCACCGGAGCTATGGCTATTTGGTTATAACCAGAGTACCCATCAAGGAAGCAATAATATTCCTGTCCCGCCAACCTATCCAATATTTGGTCAATAAACGGGATGGGGTAATGATATTTCCTCGTGGCTTCATTAAGCTTCCTGTAATCCATGCAAATCCGCCAGCTTGTGACGGTTCGGGTAGGAATCAACTCATTTTTCTAATTGGTGACCACAGTCATCCCCCCTTTCTTTGGAACACACTGAACGGGGATGACCCATTCACTGTCTGAAATCGGGTAGACCACACCTGCATCAAGCCACTTGATTATTTCTTTCCTCACCACATCCTTCATTTCCGGATTTAGTCTCCGTTGCGGCTGAACGGTTGGTTTGGCTCCTGTCTCCATGAATATCCTGTGTGTACAGAAAGCTGGATTGATACCCTGAATGTCTGACATTTGCCAACCCATTGCTTTCTTCCTCTTTCTGAGGACACCCAATGCTGCCTTCTTCTGTGCCTCCGTCAAGTCTGCAGAGATGATGACTGGTAACGTCTCATCCTCCCCCCAAAAGATATATTTTAAATGGGGAGGCAATTCTTTCAGCTCCAGCTTCGGTGCCTCCTCAACGGATGGTTTCAGCAAAGGTTCTAGAGACCTCATCAATGATTGAAATTCCGGTCTCCTAGGATGATTTTGTGCTTCATTCAACATTTGGACCATTCCATACGCCTCTCTATCTCCAAAATGATTGGAGTGCGTCAACACTCTTTCCAATGGGTCTTGAGATTCAACAATCTGACGAATTTATTCATGTTCAACCACATTGATTGTTGAAAGCTCCTCATGTATAGCTGGCAGCTTCATGGCATTAAACACATCAAATACCTCCATTTTGTCGTGTGCTTGCATTGTTAGCTGCCCCGCAACTACGTCAATTAGTGCTTTCCCGGTTGCCAAGAAAGGACGTCCCAAAATAAATGGGACTTCCGCGTCTGGTTCAAAATCCAGCACGACAAAATCTACCAGGAAAATTAGGGAGCCAACTTGCACCAGAACGTCCTCCACAATGCCATCAGGTCTGGCTAAGGATCGATCCGCCAACTGCAAGATCACAGTTGTGGGTCTAGGACTCCCTAGACCCAACTTTCTGAATACCGATGAAGGCATCAAATTTATGCTCTCTCCCAAATCACACAATCCACGAGCTCGGATGCTCTGCCCAATAATAATCTGGATAGTAAAGCTCCCAGGGTCTTTGAGCTTTGTGGGCAGTCTATTTTGAATTCGGGAAGTGCACTCCTCCGTTAGAGCCACCGTAGCATACTCAGTCAACCGACTTTTGTTTGCCACGATGTCCTTTATATACTTAGCATATTTTGGCACTCCCTGCAAAACATCAACAAGAGGTAAGTTAATATGTACCTGTTTCAGCACCTCCATGAATTTCTTGAAACACGCCTCCTCCTTGTGTTTCTTTAGTCGTTGAGGGAACGGGGGTGGAGGTCTTTCTGATTCAGCTTCCTTAGTCTTCCCCCTTTCATTACTTTGCTCCCTCTCAACTTCTGCTGCTCCCGACTACTGAGGTGGTCTTTCTGGTTCCACCTCTTTTAGCTGCAAACCACTCCTTGTGGTCACTGCATTTACCTGCTTGGGATTGGGATCCGTGTCGCTCGGCAGTCCTCCTCTAGGCCTTGTGTTTTGGGCACTAGCAAATTGCCCAAATTGATATTCAAGTGCCTTGGTAGCTAACTGGTTGTTTTTCACTTCGGCTGCCAATTTCACATAGTCAGCCTGCAATTGAGCTTGGTTAGCTATCATGGTCTTGAACATCTCCTCAATGCTGGGTGATGGTGGTGGAGGAGGTGCATTGTTGTTTCTGAATTGTGCTTGATAATTCTACTGCCCTCCTTGGTTCCTTTGCACACCCTGACCCGAACTTTGGCCCTGATGGTTGTTGCTACCCCATGAGAAATTAGGGTGATTCCTCCAATTGGAATTGTAGCTACTACCATACTGTTGGTGGCTCCTTTGCGCATTACCAACAAAGTTTACCGAGTCAGGATTGGCTCCACAACACTCAGTTGAGTGCTCACTGCTTCCACACACTTCACACAACATTTGCTGTACTGCATTAACTGGGGCTTGAGGCTGGTTCATTGTCATGTTGCCAAAGTGGGTGTTAAGTTGATTTTGCAATGCAGCTATCTGTGCAGCGATAGCTGTAAACCCATCCACTTCAAGCACTCCTGCTGCTTTCCTTGTCCCGCCTCTTGATGAATCAGCATTCCATTCTGGATTGCCCTGCGAAATATGGTTCAACAAGGTATACAGCTCCTCATAAGTTTTCTCCAGCACTTACCCTCCAGCTGCTGAGTCTAGCAATATTTTGGTGTAGGGTTCCAAACCCTCTATAAAAGTGTGCACCAGCACATCATTGGACTGGTGATGATGAGGACAATCCCGCAACATGGACTTGAATCTCTCCCAGGCTTGATATAAATTTTCTCCCTCTCTCTGTTTGAAACTTAGAATCTGACTTCTAAGTCTTGCTGTTTTACCGGAGGGAAAAAACCGTATCAAGAATTTCCTTGCAAGATCATCCCATGTAGAAATAGAATTTGGTGGCTCAGCTTTCAACCACCTCTTGGCTTCTCCCAATAGTGAGAATGGGAACAATGTAAGCCGGACATAATCTGATGACACTCCAGCGGGGATGTATGTGTCACTTATCTCCAAAAAATTTTGGAGATGCTGCTGTGGATCTTCATGAGGGAGACCGGTAAACTGCCCGCTAGTGTGCAGCAACTGCACCATATTCTACTTAAGTTCAAATCTCCCTCCTGGCTCAGGTTTGCGGATACTAGATGTAACATTATTGGCATGTGGGATTGCCACCTCGCAAACCGGCCGAGCTGCTACTTCTTCGGGCACTAACACTGCCCGTACTACCGGTGGATTCTGTTGTTGCTCCATGATCGTCTATCTGAGCAACTGCAACTTTCTTTGTAGAGCTTCTCTCCGTTTACTGTGAAATATCCTTTCTGGCTCTATATACGATTCCACCAGCTCCTTGTCTCTTGCCAGAGTTCAACAGAAATTAAGTCTGCAAAATACAGGCTAAGACCAAGTTGTTAACACTAAGAAAATAAAAATACAGTGAATTAACACTTAAAACAAATTCACCAATTGCCAAGTCCCCGGCAACAGCGCCAAAAACTTGTTCGCGTGATTTGTGGGTATATAAAATGACACGCAAGTGCACGTGGTCGAACAAGTAGTAAGTGGCTTTAGTAAGCCAAGTATCGATCCCACAGAGACTTGGATTAAGTGCAATCTGCTCAAGTGTACTATATTTTACTTCTAAAAATGCAGACAACAGTGTAACCAAAAGTTTGATAGTTTGTTTTATAATTTTTATACTAAAGCTAAAACAATTATCTACTTTGAGTCTGAACTATGAATGAGAGCATGCTGAGGTTAAACGAACATGTAATAAAATTGATTATCATCATAATTTGGTTAATCTTTTCCTCCGGTTGCTAGCCAAGAACTATTGCCAAGAGATTAAAACTATCGTATTTAACCTCACTTAAGAATCATGAACCATCCACCTACATTTCTGTGATTAAATGCAATTCATGTTCTAGCCATACAAATCCGGTTCCTAAATTGACTAATACGACTTTCAGGTATATTTTTATCCTGAAAGCAAATCAATACTCAATTTTCCCAAACCAAGTAAAGAACATATCCTATTAATTCACAACTTTACAATTTCTTGCTCTCTCGAGTGAAACCGGACTTTTTAGATGTACATTAATGTAGGCCACACATTAATGCAGTAAGAACAAGAATTAATAGAACAACCATGGAAGAAAAGATGAAAAACCAAAGAATCAATGATCACATTTCATCACAATTGTTCATAACCTCAACAAGAAGAGGAATTAGCCACTCATTTGTGGATTAAACATCTTAAAATGAGTGTTAATCATACAAACAATTGAATTAAAGAAGAAAGAAAGAGAGAAAAAACCCTGATATTTTCGTCCCTCAATTGCCTGTAACCCACGTTCTTGCTCCACCAAGTCAGAATATTGAAAAATGAACCTAAGTGTTCTATTTATACTGCTGGGAATTTTTCCCGGAATAACGAGCAACGTGTCACGGAGTGCATCGCGGAGCACTGCCTCCGTGACACGCTACGAACGCGGACCATCACTGGAATTGGGGGTCCAGGAATTAAAGCTCAATGTGGCACGGCGTGCAACGCAGAGCCAAGCCACCGTGCCACGGACCAGACGCTGACCCTCTATGGAATTTGGGCGAAATTTCCCTATCCAGGCAGAAGGCCTCCGCGATGGCAGCGTGTCACGGCTCCATCGCGGAGCCCCTTTAATTCATGATGTCCAATGCCTTGTTCCTTGCTCGCATCCAAGTCCAACCCCAATATCCTCCAACATTCATTTTAGCTTCCCGAAATTACATTTTACCTGCAAAACAATGCTAATCATGTTGGTTATATAAATTCACATTTTATTACCAATTGCATGAGAATGTATACACATTGGTAGATAAACAAGGCTAAAATGGTACTTTTCAGTATCACTTGGGCATATAAATTTGCTCAAGATCAGTGCTAGCTGTGGCAAGAATCACCCAGGGAAATGTTTGGTGGGCTTAGATGCTTGTTTCGAATGTGGAAAACCCCGACACAAACTCAGGGATTGCCCTGCAGCTAGGTCAGGGGGTGGTGGAGCCCGCACTTCAGTAGCTAGTTCAGCATTTCCAATGGCACATCAGACTCAGTAGGGTGCTTCGACTGGTTCAACTGCGGCCAACGCCAGAACCGGTTTTATGCACTTGTCTCTCTACAGGAGCAGGAGACTTCTCCCGATGTGGTTACGGGGATGTTGAGAGTCTTTCATATTAATGCTTATTCTTTGTTAGATCTAGGAGCCACACTTTATTTTGTGACACCTTACATTGCTAGTCACTTTAGAGTCGGTCCTAAAATTTTTTCAGAACCATTTTCTATATCTACTCTAGTTGGTGATTCAGTCGTAGCGAAGCAAGTATATAAAGGTTTCCCCATTATAGTCTTGTATAAGGTTACCTTCGTAGACTTAGTAGAATTGATTATGACCGATTTTGACATCATCTTGGGCATGAATTGGTTGTTTGCATATTATGCATCTGTTAACTATAGAACTCGAGCGGTGGAGTTTCGATTTCCAGGTGAACCAGTTTTAGAATGAAGGGGTGGTTCAGCGGTACCTGTAGGTCGCTTTATCTCCTATCTCAAAGCCAGGAAAATGATTTCCAAGGATTGTATTTACCATTTGGTTAGGGTTAAGGATGTCACGTCCGAGACCCCGACTATTTAGTCAGTCCCTGTGGTGTGTGAATATCTCGAGGTATTTCTAGATGAACTACCAGGTGTTCCTCCCGAGAGAGAGATTGATTTTGAGATTGATCTTTTACCCGACACACAGCCCATTTCAATTCCTCCTACCGGATGGCCCCAGCCGAGCTAAAAGAGTTAAAGGAGCAGTTGAAGGATTTGTTGGATAAGGGTTTCATTAGACTGAGTAAGTCACCATGGGGTGCCCCGGTGTTGTTCGTCCGGAAGAAAAAAGGTTCTCTTCGGATGTGTATTGACTATAGACAGTTGAACAAGGTCACTATCAAGAATAGATACCCTTTACCTAGGATTGATGACCTATTCGATCTGCTTTAGGGTGCCAAATATTTCTCCAAGATAGATCTCAAGTCCGGGTATCACCAGCTCAGGGTTCAGGAGAGGGATATCCCAAAGACTGCTTCTAGAACTCGATATGGCCATTATGAATTGGTTATTATGTCTTTTGGACTAACCAATGCCCCTTAAGCTTTTATTAATCTAATAAATAGGGTATTCGAGGCATATCTGGACATGTTCATGATCGTATTCATTGATGACATATTAATATACTCCAGGAGCAAGGAGGGCATGCCGCACACCTGAGGGTAGCACTTCAGACCCTCAGGGATAACCATCTATACGCCAAGTTCAGAAAATGTGATTTTTGGATGAAATTAGTTGCATTCTTGGGATATGTAGTGTCAAGCAATTGTATAAGGGTGGATCCCCAGAAAATAAAGGCGGTAAAGAACTGGCCCAGATCGGTAAACCCTTCGGAGATCAGGAGCTTTTTGGGTTTAGCGGGTTACTATCAGAGGTTCATAGAAGGTTTGTCATCCATTGCAGCCCCATTGACTAGATTGACTCAGAAAAAGGTGAAGTTCCAATGGTCGGAGGTTTGTGAGAAGAGCTTCCAGGAATTGAAGGCCAGACTCACTTCAGCACCGGTGGTTGACTTTACCGGAGGGTACCGATGGCTTTGTGGTGTGTTGTGATGCTTCAAGAGTTGGACTAGGATGTATATTGATGCAGCATGGGAAAGTCATAGCATATGCCTCCATACAGCTAAAGATCCACGAGAAAAATTACCCAACCCATGATCTTGAGTTGGCCGCGGTGGTATTTGCTTTGAAGGTATGGCGACACTACTTGTATGGGGTTCATGTAGATGTATTCACCGACCAAAAGAGCTTATAATATGTGTTCACCCAGAAGGAATTAAATCTTCAGCAACAGAGGTAGTTGGAGCTACTTAAGGATTACGACATGAATGTCCTTTACCACCCGGGTAAGGCCGACGTGGTAGAAGATGCCCTTAGTAGACTTTCTATGGGAAGTGCGTCACATGTGAGTGAAGACAAGATGGAGTTGGTAAAGGAGGTACATCGACTTGCACGGTTGGAAGTTAGGTTAGTTGGTTCGGCCGATGGTGGGGTGGTAATTCAGAACGGGTCAGAGTCATCCTTGGTAACAAAGGTGAAGGATAAGAAAAATGAAGATCCAATATTGGTAAAGTTGAAAGAAGATGTTCAGAGTCAGAAGGTAGAAGTCTTCTCCAAAAAGGCAGATGGTGTGCTTCGGTACCAGGGCCGCTTATGTGTCCCGAATGTGGGGGACTTGAGGAGTCGAATGTTTCATGAGGCTACAGGAACCAGATATTCTATCCATCCAAGAGCCACCAAAATGTATCTCGCCTTGCGGGAAATCTACTGGTGGAATGACATGAAGCAGGATATTGCAGAATTTGTAGTCTGGTGCCCAAATTGCTAACAAGTGATAGTCGAGCATCAGAGACCGAGGGGTGTACTTCAATACATCAGCATTCCTACTTGGAAGTGGGAAGATATCAATATGGACTTTGTAATAGGTTTACCCCGCACTCGTAGACAGTATGACTCCATTTGGGTTGTGGTCGACAAGTTGACCAAGGCTACTCATTTCTTATTGGTCAAAACCACCGATTCAGCAGAAGATTATGCTAAGTTATACATACGAGAGTTGGTTAGATTTCATGGAGTGCCCTTGTCTATTATATCAGATAGAGGCACTCAGTTCACCTCTTAGTTCTAGAAGATCTTTTCAAAAGGGACTTGGCATCCAGGTCAAGCTTAGCATGACATTTCATCCGCAAACATATGGTCAGCTGGAGCATACTATCTCGACTCTTGAAGATATTTTGAGAGCTTGTGTTATTGACTTCTAGGGTAGTTGGGATGAGCACTTGCCTCTTATTGAGTTTGGCTACAACAACAACTATCACTTCAGCATTCAAATGGCACCGTTCGAGGCTTTTTATGGGCAAAGGAGTAGATCGCCCATTAGGTGGTTTGAATTCGGTGGGGCTTTTTTAGTGGGTCCAGATTCAGTCCATGAGGCTATGGAGAAAGTTCAGTTAATAAGAGGAAGGCTGAAAATGGCTCAAAGTCGCCAAAAGTCCTATGCGGATGTGAGGAGAAGGGAACTTGAGTTCGAGGTCGATGATTAGGTATTTCTGAAGTTATCTCCAATGAAGGGAGTGATGAGATTTGGGAAGAAAGGGAAACTTAGCCCCCGCTATATTGGCCCATATCGGATTGTGAGATGAGTGGGTAAGGTGGCTTATGAGCTAGAGTTACCTTCAGAGTTGGCTTCAGTTCATCCCGTATTCTATGTATCGCTCTTGAAAAAGTTCTTGGGAGATCTAGCCTTAGTGGTTTCGGTGGAAAGTGTTGGTGTGAAGGATAACCTCAGTTACGAAGAAATTCCTGTTGAAATCTTGGATCGTCAGGTTCGAAGGCTGAGAAACAAGGAAGTAGCTTCAGTAAGGTGTTATGGATAAATCAGCATGTTGAGGGAGCTACGTGGGAAGCTAAAGAGGATTTTGATGGCTAAATACCCCCATTTGTTCCCTACCGAATCAATTTCAGTTTAAGGTACAAATTTTTTCTCTAAACCTCTGTTCAGTTTTTCATGTTCCGCTCATGTGTGCGAGTTTTTTTCATGATATGATGTATGTATGTGATGTTTGAATCATCGTCGGTTTTCGATTTAAATGATCAGGATTTGCATATGGTAATTGTATGTTTCTATTGCTGTTTGTTTCCTACATTCGAGTACGAATGTTTCGAAGGAGGAGATATTGTAATACCCCGGAAGGGACTAAGAATAGACCCGGGAGTTGAAGTTGGAAACTGCAGAAAACCTGGAATTTTGCACCAGTACGACTCGAGGTACGAATCGTGGTGAGGACCTATAACTCGTGACTCTAGTGGTGATGAGTTCGGGAGCTTGAGGTTATACCACGAGTAGTCCTACGAGTCCTGGCGTATTGATATGACTCGTGGTGAATTTCTCGGTGGTGCCAGAGTGGGTCGTCAAGGGTCATGGTATGACTCGTAGGATGTAGCAACAAGTCGTGGTGAGGAGTTGTGGTTAAGTCGTATTGGTTTGGGTGGCTGGTACCATGGTTGACAGTACGACCAGTAGGATAGTGGTACGAGTCGTGGTATACCAGTCGTGGCCAAATTCAGAAAGTTGGGAAGAATGGTGAGGTGACCACAAGAGGTAATCACGAGTCGTGACTTGATGGTACGACTCGTGGTCAGGGCCAAACCTATTTTTCAGGGAAGTTTCAGTAAGGGAAAATTTGACTTTTCTACACTTTTGGGCCCTAAACCACATCGTTTGGGGTCGGAACAGGGTCTTTAAGGGATGGAAACTCCTGCTAAGTTCATTTTTGGCAGTTTCAAGCGCTAGAGAAGGGAGTAGGAAGGAATTCTAGCAATTTTCTTCAAGTTCTTCAAGTTTCCACTTAGGGTTCTTCAAGGGAGTAGGAATCACAAATAATTCAGGTATGTGGGGTTTTGATGGGTCATAACCCAAATGCATGTTTCCTAAAAATTCGATATGAGCATGTTATAGTATGTCTAAAATCATGGGTTTGAATTATTGAGCCATTTTTACTTATTTTATTCATTATTTGATGATTTAATCCCTAAAATCACATGTGCCCAAATCATGGGGTTTTTAGTGAAATTCATGGTTATGGTGATTTCTCAAGCATGATATGAACTCTTGAATTTAAGCATGTTTTCAACTACACATGTTATTATGATCATATTTCCGATAAATTTAAGCATTTCAAGTATGATTGAAATTATGGGCAATGCCCACATGTCTCTTGTGATTTATGAACTATGATTTTGGCCGATTCACGGGCCCAAATTCCATGGCTAGTATTACGAATTCTCTAGCATGATATGATTCTCACGATTTAACTAGCCATGCATGTCATGTATGAATTTCTATGAGCACATTGCATGTTTTGGGAGTAGTACTTAATATCGAGTAGGTTCGGGGCCCAAGTTACGCCTCGAATCTCACAACTACGTGCCACCGTAGGTTATGTTTGGGACCTCCTCAGTGACCGTCCCATATTCCCTATGGGGCCTTCATGAGTGATATCGCGCCTTCCATGGTTCATATCCTTGGGAAGATATGGACGACCTACCGACTAGGTTTATAGGTCGGGCTACATGTGTGCTCATATGGGGTATGTCGGTTATAGAAATCTCCCATTAATCCTCATGGTTTTCAAGTGAATGCATGGAATGTTTCTTTTGGCTCAAGTTATGTTTTATGAAATGTTTTCCTCACATTTTATAACTATGACAGGTTTACGAATATTTTGGAAGTACTGAGCCTTACGATATACTTACGATTTCAGTCTTATGATCATGATGTCCCCACTCCTTTAACTTTTATATTTCAAGAATTATTTTGCATACCTTACATACTCAGTACCTTCCAAGTACTGACCCACATATTTTCAGGATTCGGTTCACAGGTTCAGCATCTTCCCTAGCTTGCTCTCAGTTCTTCTCTCAGCTTGGATTCAGTCACTCCATTAGTTTTCAGGCTCAGATGTTCAATATTTGGGATGACAGTTCCATTCCCCAGTTTTTCAATAGGATTATCCACATTCGAGGATGAATGTTCCCAAGAGGGAGATATTGTAATACTTCGAAAGTCCCTAAGATTAGAATCAAGGGTTCGAGTAGAGAAAGTAGGAAAATAATGCCCAGGTCACAGGACGAGTTGTCTAGTGACCCGTCAGGAGACTTCACGAGTCGTGAAGTGACTTATGAAGTGAAGGTTGATTGGTAGGAACTCGTGCTTAGGGGTGACCCCGGAAGGCAACCACGAGTCGTGATGTGACTCCAAGACTCGTGAAGTTGGTCATGACCAGGACCTGAGTGGAAGACCTACATATTGTCCAGAAGACTTCATTGATTGAGCCCACGAGTCATCCAATAACCCTACGAGTAGTGATGTCACTCATGAAGATCGACAATGTCCAAATTTCCTGCATTTTACTAAGGGTGTTTTTATAATTCCTAAGCTCCTAAGTCCTAAACTACGTCATTTTAGGATCAGTTGGGAGGGTTTCAAGAGGGTTTAATCTATTCTAACACATTCCCTCCCCATGCATGCAATACTAGAGAATTCCTAAGGAGATCAAGTCTAGAACTCTTCAAATTCTTCTTCAAGTCCTTTGGGCTTTCAAAGAAGAGTGTAAAACCAGATTAACCAAGGTATGTAGGGTTATGAATGAAATTTCCTCTTCACTCTCATGCCCCCAATTTCTCTTCATGATTATGAATTCACGTATTAGAGTCAAGTTTAAGATCTTATAGGGTTTTAACCCAAATTCATGAAATTCTCTTAGATTAGCTTATGGGTCAATTCCATTCATATTTTAGATGATGTTTTGAGATTATGGGAAAGTTTTAAACCTATATTAATTATAATTCATGATTTCAAGTTTTAAGAGTATGATGCCCAATTATTCCAGTTTCCTGAAAAGTTGAATTTATGATTTATGCTTCCAAGTATGATGAAATTTCTAGTATAAGAATGTTTATGAATTATCCATGTATATATCCATGATTTGACTATCAAGTCTATTTCAATCATGATAAAGTTTGGGCAAGCCTACATGATCTAAGTATGACTTCATGATTTGACTAAATCTTATGATACTAGCTTACCACATGGTTTTTGGAGTCTAGACTTCCACTGTTTAGATTGTGGTATGTTTTGAGCCAAGTCTCCTCATGTTCAGTTTTTAAACTATGTATACATTGTTATGATCAGCTTCGCTGAAAGACCATGGTCCATCTTTGTGGAAAAATGATAGAGAACATATAAATGTTTTTGGGTGTTGTGCCTAGCACAAAGTAGGCTAGGGGTTCAGATAATCCCGGGCCTCAGAACTACGTGCCAACATAGGTTTATTCAGATTCTTTGGGACCTCCCTTGTGAGTTTCCCCTTCCCTCAAGGGGCCTTCAGCTTGATATCGTTATCATGGTAACACCCCTAGCTCTGGCAAGGTTTTGGATGGATCTGCCCACTTGAGTGCAATAGTCTGGATCACGTAAGCTCTATTGTGGTAATGTCAGTTAAATGATGAGTCTCCCATTGTTCCTCACGATTTCAGTTATGCATGTTCATCAGTTATGATATTATGTTTTTAGCAGGTTCGACATAAATGTTCAGTTTTACTTATGATTATCAGTTTCAGGTTTGAATCATTTGATTCAGTTATGTTTAATCATGTTTTCAGTTAATAGCATACAAGCCTTACCCTCAAAATCTTATGATGTAATGATTTATGACATACATGTTTTCAGTTTTACTTACTTAGTAGTATTACTTACCTTGCATACTCGGTACATTCCAAGTACTGACCGCATATTCTATATTGTATAGTTTGATGATACAGGCTCAGACATTTAGGCCCCATCCTGTCGCTAGACAGTTCTCAGAGTTTAGCATATCCAGTCTTGGTGGTGAGTCCTCATCCATCGAGGACCTTCAGTTATCCTTGTTATTATCGTCTTTCAGTTTTGGTCTTTTAGTGAGCTAGTTGGGGCCTTGTCCCATTAGCTCGTCAGTATGTAGAGGCTTATCAGACATAGTTATGTATTCAACATCAGATTCAATGTTTTATATTCCATTGTTGAGATGTATTAAATATTCAGGCTTCTGCTATTTCAGAATTAAGTTTTCCGCATTATTTATCTTGAGCTTTAATTATCATGTTCATGCAATAGGTCAACTTGGGGCCATTTATGATTCTAGGTTCCGTGTCTAGATCTAGACCTATGCTCTGGTCGTGAAAGTGCCTCCACAATAACCTTTCCTTTACTCAAAGCCACGAAACAATGTCAATCTCTTCAAATACGTAATCTATATAAGAATACAAGTCCATAGACACTGATATACATATATTTCGGATCCAAAAAGTCAACCCAAAAGTCTATCTCGAACCTCTAAGGTCAAAACTATAATTTCATCATAAAATCAGTTTATCCATATACCATAGTTCATAAATCTCAAATTTCATAAAAAATTGAGTCCAAATAGACCTCCACATCAATAAAATACAAATTTTCAATTAACAGGAGAAAACTCCCCACTTCTCAACCAGATCAAAGGATTATAACGATAAATAAATGATGAAATAGCGGGAAAAATACCAAAATCGAGGTTAGAATCTTACCCCATAGCTGAATCATGAAGAACGCCTCCAAAATCTCTCAAAATCGAGATCTCTAGCTCTAGAAATGAAATAAGAACAATGAGATTCGAAACCTTTTGTAGTCATGGTCCAAGCTTCGCGAACGTGACCAGTTGACCCAATCCAACCCATCGTGAATGGACCCCCCTATTGCGATTGCGATGCACTATCCAAACCCGACCCAAATTCCATTCTATGCAAATGCAATTTGCCTCACGCGAACGAGAAGACCATACTCTCTTCCTATTCGAGATCGTGATCTTCCTCTCGCCAATGCGAAGAAGGATCACTAGCACTAGACACCAAATGACTTTTGGTGTCATCTTAACTCCACTTTGACACCTGAAACATATCCAAGATCCTCCAGACACAAAGCAAATATGAAAATCTATGATAAAACACATTAGGAACCTGTTAGATGCTTAAAGCATTAACCTAGAGTCGTCTTGACAAAATATTAACCATGGTCAACTATATTTCTTTAGCTTAATTAGAAATTAACTCAATGATCTAAGCACTTTTGATCCCTTCAAGCCCCATGCAAAACATCCGACCAAGTCATCAAAAACCCTCCGAACCTAATAAAACTGATAACACTCAATTTTGAACTCGTTTACCCAGTTTGTAAACTTTGGTCAAACTTTTCATTATCAAACTTCCAAAAATAGAACTTCTTCTCTAAAACTCACTCGATCACCTAGAGAATTTGATCATTCATCGATGGAGATACTTGATCTCGAATTTAACCAATTAAGATATCAAAAAATAATGTTCTGAATTTCTTCATTCAAAATGAATTTTTAGCCTATTTCTTTATTCTTTATAGTTACCATCCATCTTCGCAAGTTAGAATTCACGTAATAAATCTACAAAAAAGGATTTTTAGGGGAAAGAGGCCCAAAATCTCAAAATAATCACACGGATCGTTACATTATCTACAATTTAAACAAATATTCATCCTCAAACGAGTAAAGAAAAGTATTTGAGCTGTCAAAAAACTGTAAATATTTGCTCTGCATATCTGACTCAGTCCCTCAAGTAGTCTCCTCAACCAAAGATGCTTCTATTTCACCTTTACAAAAGCAATCTCCTTCGATCTCAACTTTCAAACCTACTTGACCAAAATGATCACAAGCTCCTCCTCAAATGCCAAATTCTGATCTAATTGTACTAAATTCTACTGAATCATGTGAGAACCATCTGAATGATACTTCTTTAGCATCGAAACATGAAATACTGGATGAATACCAGATAAATATGGTGTCAAGACCAACTCATAAGAAAGCTCTCCAATACACCAAAGAATCACAAACGGGATATTATACCTCAAGCTTGGCTTGCCTTCTTTCTGAATCTCATAACACCTTTCATAGGCGAAAACCTTTAGTAGAATCTAGTCACCAACCATGAACTCTACATCATGAACCTTTCGATTCACATAACTCTTATGTCTTGGGATATGAGGAGTCTCTTTTGAATTAATTTGAACTTATCAAAGGAATCTCTCAATAAGTTTGTACCCCAAGGTCTATCCTCAAACACATCAAACCAACCAATTGGAAACGACATCTCCTAGAGCCCACAAACATAGCCATTTGAATGTTGGAGTGCTAACTATTATTATAAGCAAACTCCATCAATAGAAAGAACTGATCCTAAAGACCATCGAAGTCAATAACACAGGGCCTACAACATACCCTCAAGTACTTGAATAATCTGCTCGGACTGACCATCAATATATGGGTGAAATATTGTGCTAAACTTCATTCAAGTGCCCAACTCCCTCTACATAGACCTCTAGAAATAAGATGTGAATTCAGTACCACTGGCCGAAATGATAGATGTAGGTACTCCATGCAATCGAATGACCTCTCGAATGTAGATTTTCCCAACTTCTCCAAATTAATCTAAGTATCTGAATTGGTATGAAATGTAAAGACTTAGTCAGTTAATCCACAATGATACAAAAAGCATCAAATTTCTCAAATCTTATGGCAACTCTACCAGAAAATCCGTAGTAATGTGCTCTCACTTTCACTTAGATATAGGCATGCTCTAAGTCATACCACCCGATATTGGTGCTCATACTTCAACTGTTGGCATTTCAAACATCGATACATATGATCAACTAAGTCCCTCTTCAACTGACACCTCCAATGGTATTGTTTTAAGTCATAATACATCTTTGTTGTTCCCGAGTGAATAGAATATCTCAAACTATGAGCCTCTTCCATGGTCAACTAAGTCAACTCACCTGTCTACAAAACATAAAATGTGGCCTTTAATCATCAAAAATACCTTTATCATCTAGAATCACTTCGTTAGCTTCTCCTTACAACACCTTATCTCAAATCTTGCATAGTTTTTCATCTTCAAATTGTCTAGACTTGAGTTGTTCCATAAGAAGTAACTGAACCTCCACAAAATCTACCTGTACTCACTTCTTCCGACTCAAAGTATCCACTACCATATTCACTTTGCCTGGATGTTATATAATGGTTATGTCATAGTCCTTCACCAACTCCGATCACCTCTACTGCACCAAATTAAGATCCCTATGATTAAATATGTACTGAAGGTTGTGATGATCCATGTATAAGCAATACACACCATAGATGTAATGTCTCTAAATTTTCAACACAAATGTCACCATTGCCAACCAAACTATGAGTGGGTTAGTTCTTCTCATGCACCTTCAACTATCTCGAATTGTACTTATGACCTTGCCTTTATATATAAACACATAATCAAGGACAACTCTAAAAGAATTAAAATATATCGTAAAGCCTTCTTCCTTCGCGAATAATATCAAAATCAGGGTTGTAGCCAACAAAGTCTTGAGCTTTTGGAAACTTACCTCATGCTTTTCTAACCACTTGAAAATCACATTCTTTTGAGTCAAGTTGCTTAATAGAGACGCAATGGATGAAAATCCCTTTAGAAATCACCCGTAATAGTCTGCCATGTCTATAAAACTCTAAATTTCTATAGGTGATGAGGGATTAGCCTAATATCTAATAGCCCCAATCTTTTTAGGGTCTACTATAATACCCTCCTTTGACATTATATGTCCCAAGAAATACCACAAAACTGAGCCAACATTCTCACTTTGAAAACTTTGTATAAAGCTACTAATTCTTCAAAGTTTGAAGCACAATCATCAAATGTTACTCATGCTCCTCTCTACTGTGGGAGTATATCAAGATATAGTCGATGAAGACAATAACAAAGAATCCAAATACAATATGAAACTCCATTCATCGGGTCCATAAAGGTTGTCGGGGCATTGTTTAGCCCAAAAGACATCACTAAGAATTCATAATGACCATATCAAGTCCTAAAAGTTGTTTTAGGGATATCCTCTGTCCTAATATTTAGTTGATGATAATCAAACTCAACCCGATCTTAGAGAAAATTGAAGCACCCTGAAATTGATTATACAAATCAATAATTCAAGGTATAAGATTCTTATTTTTGATAGTCACCTTGTTCAAGTGTTTATAATCAATGCACATCTGCATGGAACCATCCTTCTTCATTACAAATAGAACAAGAGCATCCAAAGGGAGACACTCAGTCTAATAAATCCTTTTCTCAACAAATCCTGCAATTTCTCCTTTAACTCTATCAGCACCATCCCATATTACGGAATAAAAATGGGTTGATTGCCCAACTCCAAATCAATACCAAAATCAATGTCTTTATCAGGAAGAATATTAGGAAGATCTGTGGGAACACTTCCAAGAACTCCCTCACCACTAGTACTGACTATAACGTGGAGTCTCAACACTTGTTTCCTGAATGAAGGCCAAATTAGTCAAACATCCCTTCCCTATCATCTGTTGGGCCTTAAGAAATAATACCATCCTCTTCAGGTAAAGACTGACTATTTCATTCCACTCCAACCTGGGAATGCCCGACATGGCTAAGGTGATTGTTTTGGCATGCCAGTATAGAATTGCATGAAATGGATATAGCCAATTCATGCCCGTGATAATATCAAAATCCACCATATCCAAAATTACTAAATTCACCCACGTATTAGAGCCTAATAGAGTGATGGCACATGATCAATAGACTTGATCCACAGTCATTAAATCCCCAACTATAGTAGAAACACAAATAAGTGAAGCAAACGAGTCGTACATCATATCCAAACCGTAGAGAAATATATAGAAACATAAGAATAAGTAGAGTCTAGATCAAATAATATAGTAGTTGTTTGGTGAAAAACTAGAATAATACTTGTAATGACCGCATCTGAAGCCTTTGCCTCTAGTCTACTAGGGAAAGCATAGAATTAACTCTGACTACCATCAAAATGAGAACACCTATGGCCACCACCTTGGCCAGTTTGAGAACTAGCTCTACCATTCTGAGCACCTCTTTTGGTTGGCAGTACTGATGCTCGATATGTAGAAACCTGAGAACCCTGCTGCTAAGTGTGTCACCTAAGCCTAGGGAAATCCTTCTTAAAATGTCTCAGATCACCACATTCACAACATCCACCCTTCAGCTAAATCTGCCCAGATGAATCAAGATATCCCAAATAACCTCCACAACTTGAGGGGCTATATGAAGAGCCTTGGGAAGCCTGTTCCAAGCCATATGTATGAACTGCTCCTAGATTGATCACTCTATGATATCTACAAAGTTGAATGGACATGTCATCTGGACTGTTCGTGATGTCCAATCCTAGAATAACCCCTACATCCATATGAGGTACCATCAACACTACCTAAACTATGAGGTTTCTTTCCCTGATGCTCCTCAAAGTTCTATCATCTGATTAACTCCACATTCTTGGTGGCATTTATCACTTGTTGAAAAGTAGCTTATGTATCATCCACTTGAGATGTAGCTAGACAAACGGGTCAGATGAGTCCCTTAACAAATCTCTTCACTCTCTTAGTTTTATTTTAGAAGTATTATCTATGAATAGTGCAATAAGGTATGAAGCCTCATCTTATAATTCATCACGGTCATTCCATTATGTAGTAGCTCCTCGAACTGAATCTTGTTGCTCTCTCGCACACTATAGGAAACAAACTTCTCTATGAAAACTTGCAAAAATTGAGTCCATGTGAGAGGAGGTGACCCAACTGGTCTACACTCAATATAAGCTTTATACTATTGTTTAGTTGGACTGAACATTTGGAAAGCTATGAAACTGACTCCTTGAAGTCTACCAAATCCAAATTATATAATCTCTCATGACAGATAACTAAGAACCCATATAAATCTACACTAGGATCCCTAATGAACTGCTGAGGATTCATCACCTTGAACCGACTAACCTCTTCTGCTCCTCCACTGATAGAGCAAGTGCAATCATAGGTCATAGAGCAATGCCCGAAATGGTATGCCCAAATGCTGAGGAGCCACAACTAAAACTGGTTGTACCTCTGGAGTCTGGAATCCTGGTGTAACATGTTGATCAGGAGTCTGAACTCCTTACACTGCTTGTGAATCATCATGTGTATCGATAACATACCCACTTGATCCACGCTCTCTAGCAAACCTAACATCCAAACCATAGCATCTTGTAACACTAGTGTAGAAACAAATTCTAGTTGTGCTTGAGTTGGATCCAACTCAGCCGCGTCAACTGATTCATCACCATGAGTAGCCTCTATCTCAAGAGATATGGCTCTAGCACAACCCTTGGCAAGTGCTGCCACTTGAGCTATACCTCAACCTCTACCTCATCCTTTTCCTCTACCTTGTCCACGAACAATGACCCTAGCAGCCAACACAGGGTCTTTCTCTCCATTTGTGGGAGAATGAAATAAGAAAGTTTAAAATCTCAACTGAAACAATTATGCATTATAAGAATGGAAAACTTTTTCTAAATATCTCATAGCCTCTTGAAGATAAGTACAGATGTCTCTCCATACTGATCTGAAAGATTGTACTATACATTGAATCTAGTAACTACTAAATCAAAGAACTTGGGGCTTTGATACCAAATTATCACGATCCGAAAACTAAAAGCCACGAGGGCACCTACACCTGAGCCAAATAGATGAACCCTAACTAGATTTAGTCTATTGTTAACAGTTCTTTGCGAAAAGTAATTAAACATAGAAGCATAAAATCAATCTCAAGATATATCATAGCATAAGTGTGGACAAAACAAATGACATCCTCAAAACTTGAAAGTCACTAGTACAAGAGCCACTAAGATTTTGTAGCTATATAGAATACAAGAAGAAAAGTAAACTAGATTTAAGGAGATTGGTGTTATGGATCATATAAGCGGCTCACCACTAAGTCTTCTTAGGAAAAACCTTGGACTCAATGATCACCTCGAACTCCACCAATATACAAATCAATACCTACACCTATAAAGGGATCAACAAGCATAGTCTAAATATATACAACACGTACCCGACGAGTATCATAGACTGATTCTTCTTGAAGTAATAGCAAGATTTAATCACTGAAACATTTACATTAGTATAAGAGACAATATATGACTTTCAACAGCAGTAACAACAAAACAATGAAATCAAGTACCACAAATAAATTTCATAAATATAAGAATACAAAAGATGATAAAGAATCAAATCTACCAAATGGAGTGAGTATGGTGATGTGCAATGCAATGGAATGACCATGTCATGAAACCAGTATACACACACTCCTTTATTAGGGAGTGACGTGGTTTATATACATCCTGGGATCACGTCGGGCGATAATCCTAAATAATCCAATTGAGGCTACTCGGGATTACATTGGGATTTATTCATAGAGACGCCAGTCCAAGCTACCGGGATCACCTCATATTTTAATCATAAAGACACCAGTCCAGGCCACCCAGGATCATGTTATACTATAATATTTTGAGAAAAATATGCTAATCCATGTTGTGATGTTGTAAAATATGCCAAACCCAAGTTAAAATACCATGCATGAGTACAAGAATCATGTATTAAAATAAATACCATGATTATGCATGAACACGTACTTGTATTGCGTTTTATAGTCAAGTAGCATCAAATATCCTCTCTATTTGAGTTATTTATACGTCTTATCAATAAATCATCTAGGTATATTTCAGCCACAATCAAATCATGAATTGTCATTTGGAATAGTCTTAGACTGAATTAAATAAGCACATAAAATAATAAAAAGGATCCAATAATTACTTGTACATGTGATAATGCTCAAACTCACACCTCCTGCTGAAGCATGAAGCAGGCATGTAAATAAAGAACCCAACTAAGAGGTTGGGGTCGAACCCACAGGAAATATGGAAGATCTAGACTAATGCCGATAAGTGAATTTGTTGGTGAGTTATCTCCAATATGGGGGGTGGGGGTTGAAAATAATAACAAAAAAAGTTATAACTGTGAATTAAATAAAGTTTTGCAAATAACTAGGGTATGTGTTCCCCATGGGTTCATCCTACTTCAGGTATACACATATGATCAATCCTAATGCCTACTTGTAGAATTGATAACTAGGGTTCATCTAAAAAACTGATTCGTCCCTATTGGATGACTATAATCAATCACCAGGTTAGGTCCCATGAGCAATTTCAAACTAACCGTTATCAATATGTTCCAAATTTAACTATCTTGTGCCTACAACTCAAGTTAATATAATGATTGTAAAGATCAAGGCTTTGTTGCAATTCTCTTCTCCTAATCTCTACCTCTATAGGTTCAAGAAAGTAAAAAATTCGGGTAAGTCCTGTACACCATTAAGAAACATTTAAGCATGAAGAGAATATAATACAAGATTTTTCCATTGGTTTTAAATCACTTTTGTGCAACCCTAGTTTGTTAATCCTTCATGGTTCCCACAACCCCTAGTTGTGGAAGTTTTAGCCTCTCATGGTTGTAAGATTATGACATGCATTCATTGACAAACACATAATTAAGTACTTATAACAATAGAAATAGTAGATAGAAAAACTTCTTTGAATGTGCGAGAATAATCTCAAGAATAATTGATAAAGAAATCAGGAATTGCTCCCAAGAAGTGTTAATCACACAAAAACTACTCAATTCTACGTTCTCTTTTGATTCTCTATTGATTTCTATGAAAATAAAACATAAGAGGTATTTACAGATATCAGAAACCTTTTCCTAAGCTAATAGAGAGATTTTCCATAATTGGCACCGCCTGTGCCACGACTTGTCATATGACCCGTAGTAGGATTGTACGGGTCGTACCTGCCTTTCGTACGTCCTTGGCTGGCTGAAACTTTGTCTAAGTGTTGTGAGCTGCTACGACTTGTACCTCCTTCCTATGAGTCATAAAATGCATCTGTGGCTTGGTTATGAGAATTCTAGCATCTTCTGGAATGTTTCACGAGTGTTGTGGTACGACTCGTGCCTTCTTGCCACGACTCATACTCTCTATAGTGCCTGAAATTCCACCAAGTCTTGAATAGTCACTGGAGCTCATCATGGCTCATGGTACGGGTTGTATGTAAGTGCTACGACCTGTGGGTTCCACCGATACCAAAAGGTTGCCTTGTACGAATTCTCTAAAGTTTTCCACGGCTCCAGTTACAACTCGTACTGAGAGTCGTATGTTGCCTTCTTCACTATTCAGTCTTATGAACTTTATCACGGTTCTCAGTACGACTCGTATAATCTAGATAGGACTATTGAGACTGGTACTTTGACTGATTTTTTGCATTTTCAGGCTTCTTTTAGACATCTTTGCTCCAACACTTGTTTTTCCTGAAAGCAAAGTAAAAGTGCCTTATATCCATATAAACATACCTAAGTCCATGCTATTTTATTAGTTTTAAGTGTCGAAAGTGATGTAAACTCACAACACATCAACACCCTCAACTTAAGTCTTTTGCATGTCCTCATGTAAAGAAAAAGAAAAACTAAACACAATGCTTAACTAGAAAATAAACATAAGACACTACAACCAATATCAAGCAAAATTGCACTATGACTCCAAAAAACTTTTGACCCTTTTCCCGTGAACCAAATTAGCACATGCACTACAAGCAACTACAAAATATGATAATAGGGATCAAGACATGTCCTCCGTCTATCGACAGGTAGTCAAGTCATCACCTATGCTTTTCACACATACCACTGGTAAAGTAAAACAGAAACCATGTACCCTCATAGCAAACGATGTTCCCCACTCACAGATATAACAAAATATATGATATGAGACTAAACAAGTGAGACTCTCACTCTCACAAAGAAGTTTCAAATACTGCATATTGGATACCATAGGCTTTCCCTTATTTTCTCTACTTTAGTGTGTCATATGGTTAGGTTAGGATCACTATAAGACTTGTTTCGGCTTGTAATGTAGGCTTTTGGGCTGGGTAAGGTAAATATGGAAACTTTTGAGTGATTAAAACCCCTCCTTGGCTCTACATACATGTGGCTCTATTCTTCACTTATTTCACTCTTTTTGCCTTTTATTCTTTTTCCCTTTCCACCCTTTTTATACACTTATACGAGTGTGGTGTATTTTCAAACTTTTTCATGCATTATTTTCTTTTTAGAATAATTATTTTTTTCTTTTTTTTCACACCACACCTCATTTTCACCCTTTTTCTCTTTTCTCTCCCTTTTTCACCTTCCCAATCTTTATGCACCCCTACTCTAGCCACCCTCAACTTAGGAATTTTGCCTATGTTGAGGTTCACAATATCCAAGGAGAGACCAGGGAAAATGGGCTTAACAAAAATGGCCTATGATCCTTTCTTAACCAATCATCCTTAAACCTATGCAAAGACCAATCGGGAAAGTTCTAGATCCTCTGCACAGTTTTGAACTGGGTATCAGACCTCACTCACTCATGGTACATGATTTATACTCACTCTACTTGTCCAATTTATTCATGATTTAACAAAAACTACACATGCTAATATACTGAATTGACATCAAAATATCCACAGAAATCATGCATGCAGTCACAAGTACACAGCTAATTCATCAAAAAAAATTTTAAACAGGGTCAAATTTTCACAAATCCAAAACTAGTGTAATTTATTGGCTGAGTACTCCTAAGTTACTTTCTAATTAAATAAAAATCACAAAAATAAAATCCTAAACATGCCAGTTCTACTAGATAGCATCCCGAGGGAAAATAAACACAACAAGAAAAACCCTTGGACGAATCAAAAATTCCAAAAATACAAGTACACCCCTTCCCCTTTTTGAAAAGTGTGTTTCATCCCCGAAGCATAAAAAATATAAGAATAGAGGGAAGAGAACATACCTGTGGAGCTCTAAGCGCTCCTGTTATCCTGTGGAGGAGGTATCTCCACTGCAATCGTGGCGCTAGCGGTGACCGGTGCACTCATTGGTGGAACAATAGGGGGAGTGGTTACCCCCTCAGTAGACTCGGCCATCTCTACGGCCTCCAAAATGGTCGGGGCTGAATGTGGCTCGCCTGTAGGGTCCCTTCCACTAGCAAGCTCGGGCTGATCCATGGTGGAGCTACCCGCTCCTCTAGCTCGCTCCTGCGGCTCTAACATGTGTGAGCCATGAGTCTGTAGGCTGTCCACTCGTGCCCGCTTGCGTTCTCTTCTTTCTTTCTTCTTTCTCTTTTTAAGGGTCTCATCTCCAACATCCTCGGAGACCTTCTTCTTCCTTTTCTCTTTGCTTGGTACTGTGGACTCCTAGTAGGCCGCTAAATCAAGCTCCTCCTCAATATTCAAATCCAAGTCAGAAAGAGTGGGGGCTGGTATGATTGCCGGCTATCAAGATGACAACTCGGCCACTTGGCTCCGAAGAGCTCCCAACTCCTCACGGAGGCTACCTGTATCTGTATGCTTCTCCATGCACCTATTCAATCGACTCTCAAACCCGTCGAGCCTGGCATACAAGGCCTATGTGACTGTGTCTATCTCTGCTTTGACCCAACGCTTGACATTCTCCATCATTGCTTGAATTTTTCTCTCGGCCATAGTTAGTATTTTGTCTAGCTTCTGGAGAAAATCTTGGGGCACTAGGACATACCTTGTTGGAGTCAAGCTCGGTAAGCTGAGCAATGGTGTAGCAAAAGTGCTGGGAGCCGTCTCTGAATTACTGGCATTTGTAGCTGGTGTCTCGCTCTACTCCTGTGAGGTAGGGGAATTCACTTGTGCACCCCCAATTGGCCGGGTCAGTAGAACTGCTGTGGGAAGTCAGACCCAACTCACCAGGTTCATCTCATCTCGGATTAGGCCAATTTCTACTATTCTTTGTCCGCCGATCAGCCGCTCATCACTCCTGTGCACTGTGATACCTTCCTCCATGCATAATCTGAATATGAGGCTCAGGAATGGATAGCAGTGCTCAATCCTATAGTCCGATCTCGCATCTCCACAGTAATAACCCTCGGAATGTTGATGGGGTATCTGTACATGATACACGCCACCAAAGCTGTTCTATCCACACTGAGGGTGTTGTCATTAACTATTGATGCCAACTAGTACCGCACTAACATCCAGCAGGCCTTTTCTACGAAGTTTAAAGAATTCTTTGGGACCTGTTTGTCGCTAGTGACCCATTCTGCCTCATCTCTGGACAACCACTGCATCTGCCTCCTCCTCTCATCACGGGCAAGCTGCTTGGTCTTTTTTAATGCTTCCACCTGATACTCATATTCTGGCGTGGTGTGTAGATGTGTGAACTGACGCCCATATAGTATCAGAGAAAAGGTATGCTTGGATATATCGACCTCTCGGCCTCTAACTAGAACACTCTCCAGTTTGGTCTGATCTTTCAATTTCTGCCCCTCTTTGGCCTTCTGCTCCATGGTCGCCAAATAGTTGGCATAGAACTCATAGACGATTTTTGAAGTGTAGTTGTATGGAGTCCTAGACATCCACTTGAAGCCGTAGAAACTGAATATTCGCTTCATCTCCTATACCTTATTCAATGAATTTGTGAGGATCCATGGCTCTTCTTGCATGCTCTGCCTAGGCTTATTTTTGGCGGTGTGATGTAATATCCCAGAAGTTCTTAAGACTAGACTCGACAGTTGAAATGAAAAGTAACAGAAAAATTTGAATATCTACTCAAAACGACTCATTGTACGGATCATTGTTGGAACCAATGACCCATGAAAGGTTCCAATGGTGAGAAGCTACAGAATCGGGCTAGGAAGTACGGGCCTCAAAATGACCCGTTGGATCTTGTAATGAGTCGTTGGATGGGAGTCACTGTGAGGTTGGTCTTGATTAGCGAGGAAGTAATGAGTCATGGTACGACCTATTGTTGGAAGCAACGAGCCGTTGTCAGTGTCCATTGAGAGAAATCCTAGGTTAGGGTAGTGGTGACGACGACTGGTTGCAAAAAGTCATTGGAGCTTGTAATGACTCATCCTGTTCAGTCGTGGTAGAGGACCTGAGACCTCAATTAGGGATGAGACGACGAGGGGATGTAACGGATCATTGGATCCAGTAGCAGTCCATTGTGATGCCCGTTGCCACTGGCAGTGCAGTTTTTTCAGAAATTTCATCAAGGGTATTTTCGTTATTCCTAAGACCTAGGGTTCTAAACTACGTCATTTTAAGATTGAAATAATTTTTTTAAAGAAGGGTTAAGTTATTTTAAGCCTATCCTAATTCATACACGCAAGCTTAGGGGTTTGAGAGGTGATCAAGTCCAGTTTTCTTCGAAGTTCTTCCTCAATTCTCTTTGGGCAATCAAGGAAGTGGTAAAAAATCAAGTCTCTTCAGGTATGTAGAGTTATGAGTGGGTGTAATTGTCCACACCCATTCCCAATAACTCTCTATTTCATGAAATCCTTATTGATGAATTTATGGAGTTTTTACCCAATGTGTGAATTTCCTAAGTTTCTATCATGGGTATGATCTAAACATGTTTTGAGTGTTGAATTATAATAAATGGATAGATTTTAAAATTATTTAAGTTATAAATTATGTTTTCAAGTTTTATAAATTATGATGCCCATCCATGAAAGTTCATGAAAGTTGAGATCCATGAGATATGTGTTCAAGTATGATGATATGTTTATGAAGAAAGTATGATTTCGAATTACTGGTGTCTATGTTCATGTCTTTGAGAGAATTAAGTTGATTTCAAGCATGTTAAGTATTGGTCAAGCCCATATAATCAAGTATGTTTTACGATTTCATGTTATTTGCTTACCACATGGTTTTGGAGTTTAGACTCTCATTATTTTTAGCTTGTGGTATGGTTTGAGCCAAGACTCCTCATGTTATGATTTCAGATTTATGCATGTACGTTATGAGTTATCTTCATCACTAGACGATGGTCAGCTTCGTTGAAAAATGATGGAGAGCATATGCATGTTTTTAGAAGTAGTGTCTAGCACCGAGTAGGCTAAGAGTCAGTTAACTCTACACCTTAGAACTACGCACCAACATAGGTATGTTCAGATTACTTTGGAACCTCCCTTGGAACTTCCCCTGTCCCCAAGGGGCCTTGAGCTTGATATCGATATCATGGTAGCGCCCTTAGGCCTGGAAAGATTTTGGACGGCTCTGCCCACTTGAATGTGATAGTCAGGACCACGTAAGTTCTATCGTGGTAATATCGGTTATATGACGAGTCTCCCATTGTTCCTCATGATTTCAGTTATGCATGTACATTAATTATGTTATTATCTTTTCAGCAGGTTTGACCCAATGTTTAGTTTTATATGACTATCAGTTTTCAACTTTGGGTCATTCGATTTAGTTATGTTCAGATCATGATTTCAGAAAATAACATGCAATCCCTATTCTTAGAATCTTATCTCGAATACGTGTTTATTATGCATGTTTAATGATTTTACTTACTTAGTGGTTTTACTTACCTTGCATACTCAGTACATTCCACATACTAACCGCATACGCTATGCTGTATCGTTTTATGATACAGGATCTGATATCCAGACTCAGTCTCCCCGCTAGTCAGACTTCTGGAGTTAGCACTTCTTAGTCCCAGTTGGTGAGTCCTCATCTTGCGAGGGCCCTTTTTATCATTTGTATTTCGTCTTTTCAGTTTTCAGACTATAGTAAGTTAGTTAGGATTTTGTTCCATCAACTTATCTGTATTAGAGGCTTTTCGGACATAGTTTGTATTTAGATGTTATGTTCTGTTCAGACTTCCACTTTGTTATTCATGTTAATCTTCCTTTTTAATGAATGAGTTAGATGTTATGTTCATGCCATGGGTTGAATTGGAGCCTCTCGAGGTCCCTTTTCTCGTGTCTTAATCCGGGCCTATGTTAGGGTCGTGACAAACTTGGTATCAGATCATTAGGTTTTGAAGCGTCCTAGGATATCTGATAGCCGCGTTAAGTAGAGTCTTTTTCATGGGTGTGAAGCGCGCCACACTTATGGAGAAGAGGCTATGAGACATTTAGGAAATATTCCCTTCTTTCATGATCTATGTCGTGCAGTGAAGTGTCTCTCTGTCCTTCTAACTCGTGCTATACACATTTGCAGAATCATGCCTCCCCACAGAGTTAATGGAAGGAGAAACAGAAATGGGAATGGCCACAAGGATGGAAATGGAGACGGGCACCAGCAAGCCCCACTAGCCCCTGAGGAGTACGTAACCGAGCCATTTGCCCATGCTGAGTTCAGGGTAGCATTCAGATGTTAGCTCAGGCCTTGACCGCCCCAAGCTAACACCCTGGACGAGACACAGTACTTGGAGTCACAAGTAACCCCAAGTAAACCCCTGGTCTATCATACACTAGCACTCTGAGTAGCATAAAAATGTATACAATGGAAGTCTAAGGCAAAAATATGAATACTTGAAAGAAATAAAACTGGTTCATAGTATTTGAACATATTAGGACAAAACTACAAGTCTGAAAAACCAATCTATGTCTGAAAGCCACTATGACTGATAAGTTGCTGGGACAAGCCCCCAGATAACTCAAAATATAAATAGAAGGAAATAAAATATAACTGAAGTAAATAATCTCCATCCTCGCAGAATGAGGACTTACCAACTAGAACAGCTAAAGTCTGCAGTGAGTGATCGGCTAGAGAGGCTGAGATTGAAATCCTGCAGCTGTATCATAAAATGATACAACATAAAAGTATGCGTCAGTACTTTGAATGTACTAAGTAAGTGAGAGAAGCATAAAACAATGGAATAAATAAAAAGAAAATGTTGAACTGGAAGGACATGCAATGAACAAACTACTAAACTGAATAACTAAAATACTGAGATGGTCTAAAGGACCCTGTCTGATGGTCAAAGCATGTTCTAAATTTGGAATACTGATCTGAACTGAACTGAAACTGGACTAAACTGACTAGTGGAAGAGTCTATAACCGACATATGACCACGTGAGCTAGACGTGGAGTCCGATGTATACACTCCATCGATAGGACCCAATATACCTTATTGGGGTATAAAGGCATGAACTAGGTGATCACAAGAGTCTGGGGCCATGAGGCCAATAGTAACTGTAACCTACGGTGGCAACGATGTTTTGGGATTTGGGTGCGCTGGAACCAGGTCCGCTCGGTGCTAAGTCCTACTCCCACTGGATAGTCCTAGACTGAATACTAAGTTGATAGCTCGAAATTGGGGCCAAAGACTAGTCAAGGATACATATCTGAAAACACCCTGAGAGTCTTATCAGATCAAATTCTGGAACTAGGTTCAAAGATCGGTCAGAGTTGCTTATCTGAAAGCGTCGTAACCATCTAAAGAACAAACTAAAATATGAAACTGGGATCCTAAGGCTAGTCAGAGCTATTTATCTAAAGTTTCATGACCACCTAGTGGATTAATAAAACTAAATTCTTATTCTAATTCTGATAACTAGGAGGTACTACTGACACCACAAGAATTTCTATAGTCAAACTAATCAACTGGCATTTTCTGACTGACATTGAGAATTCTAACAATCTTACTAAAATTGAACTGACAACAATCTGATTTAGTTTCAATGCTACCAACAACATGGGAGTCCATAATACTGATAAATCCAAGAAAAAATTCGATATTCAAGCACTAATGCAAATTTCAAGACTTCCTAACTCAAGAAATAGGGCTAAATTTCACTTCAAAAGATTTAATATTATTTTAGTCACAAACTAGTGCAAAATATCTATAATTAACATGGTATCCCACATGATTTAGACGAAGTATGACTAGAAATTTCTAGACATTCGGTAGTTTCAGGGCTTCAACTGATAGAGAGAAATAAAATAGGAAGGAATTTGGGAACACAATGGAAGAACTATTCCCTTTCAGAATTCCCACATACCTGGTGAAGAAGCCTGAAGTATTCCCTTGAGAAACTGAGGAGAAAAGGTTGACCTAGCTCTTGCTCTGAAAAGTTATGAGAGAAGTTCTATGATGAATCCTGAGAGTCTAGATGGGGAGAATGAGGAAAGAAACTGTTTAACCCCTCTAATAAGTCTGAAAATATGCTTAAAATGACATAGTTTAGAGTCTAGGAGGGCAGGAAATTACTGAAAGACCCTTGAAAACTCGCAGGGGAAAACTGATCACCAGTCCTCATGGGTGACCTAATGGGTCCTGATTAGAGACCACGAATCATCGTCACTCGTGAGGTGCACTGCCTGGAACACACTGATGGTCACCCATGAGGGACCTAACGAGTCGTGGTTAGTGACCGCGACTCATGGGCTACACTGCCTCAAACACTCGGGAGTCCCCATGGGTGACACCACGACTCGTGGTATCCCAAATGAGTCGTGGTGAGGACTCATTGGGTACACTGCCTAATGATCGTGGGCAAAATAGCATGCCCGAGTGATGCTTTATAACTTAGTTTTGTCTTGTTTATCGAATTAATTATATGCATTCTCATGTGATTTTATGTAAATGTGAATATATACTAACCAACATGATTAGTCCTTATTTTTGAAGGTTAATAATGCATTTGAGGAACTAATTCATAATTTGGTGAAGTGGAGGAATGGAATCAAGAGCAAAACGTGAATGTCAACAAGAAAACATGCAATAACTGGCACCCTGCGATAGGGGCCGTGGCACGCTGCCAACGCGACAACACTTGGCCAAAAATTGCATTTTTTGGCACATTCTAGTGAGGATACGCGTTACCTCCGTGTTACGGAGGTCAAGTAGGGCGTTCAACTCCATGACACGTTGCTGTTCAACCATAGGCCAAATTTTGCATTTTTTCAGCATAGTATAAATTGAAACCTTAGCTCCTAAAATCAGATTGTCACGATTTTTTCTGAAAAACTACCTAGGAGTGAAGGGAGAAGTGGGAGAACTCACCTAGGGTTCATCAATTTCATCTTCTTATCTACCAATTCTTGTAAGTATGTTACTTTAACAATGTTTTCTTGTAATTTTACGAACTTGAATGTCTAGAACCCTTCCTCTACGGTTGAAGCCATGAGTTCTGAGTGTGTTTTTATGAATTTGCTTTGGAATTAAGTTATTGATTGTTGTTTTGTCTTGAATTATTAATTATGGTTGTTTTTATGATTGATCACCATGAAAACACACATGTTAAACTTAGGCAAATGCTTGAGAAAGAAAACCTAGGGAAGAACATAAGAATGTAGGAAGAAAGTTCTTATCTTTTGATAAGATTTTGTGGTTAGGATAGAAATATACCTAATACCTTGCTTGGTTGATAAAATGGGAAGAGAGAAAGACACCGGCTTAGATTTGTCACTCCACCACTGGCAGAAGTAGTTGTAAAGCTAAGTTTGGTTAAATGGTTGGAGGTACAAAAGTACCCTAATCAATGGCATAACCCCATAAACCACATCCACGTAGTTAATTGCCCATGAACTAGAATTAGCATCCTCGCTCACAATGATGTAGTGAGGCTAGTTTGTCGTGTTTAGAGGCTCGAAAGACCATGAACATGCAATTCTAATTATGTGAGACGACAATCGATAGGTTCATACTTAAACCATTGCAAATCGTAATATCGCATGATTATCGCATGTAAATCGTAATATCGCATGTAAAGCTAAGTTTGGTTAAATGGTTGGAGGTACAAAAGTACCCTAATCAATGGCATAACCCCATAAACCACATCCACGTAGTTAATTGCCCATGAACTAGAATTAGCATCCTCGCTCACAATGATGTAGTGAGGCTAGTTTGTCGTGTTTAGAGGCTCGAAAGACCATGAACATGCAATTCTAATTATGTGAGACGACAATCGATAGGTTCATACTTAAACCATTGCAAATCGTAATATCGCATGATTATCTGGTTTTAACTCTATGTTGCTCCTAGAGTGAATTCAGAATATTTCGTTGAACATATTTAGACTTAATTAAACCTTCTTGAAAACCTCTATAATCAACACTTGCGAAAGTTAATATCACACTCGAACTTGATAGTTAGCTGAATTGGTCCAGTCCCTGTGGGTTCGACATCCGACTCTTAAAAAGGGCCACTATATTACTTGTACGACCCGTACACTTGCGGGCAACATCACCTAACATTTCTTGGTCTTAAATTATTCTTGACCACAGGTCATATTATGACTCATGGGGGTTGACAATGACTTGTGGTCACACCCATGGTCACCCTTTTTCAAATTTCCAAATAAGCTCCAAGTCCTCACCACGAGTAACTTAACGACTCGTGGTCACCTCCCATGGGTCACAGAACGACTAGTTCTGTGACCTGGTGCAGATTTTCCAGTTTTCTCTGATTTAAATTCCAAGTCTAGTCTTTGAGTCTCCAGGGCATTACAATATCTCCCCCTTGGGAACATTCATCCTCGAATGTTGGAAAACATACAGGAAAGCAGAGAATGGAAGTATTTATACACAAATACTAATATGAAAGCTGAAAACTAGCGGAATGGCTATCTCCAAACTGAATCACAAGCCTAAACTGAATTCACTAATCGTGCACATGTTTATTTACATGAAAGAAGCTGAAACACACAAGCTAATATAGTTTTGGAGAGGAAAATGGATACCTTAAACTGAAACTGAGTCGGAAGGGAACAAATGGGGGTATCTAGCCATCATATCCGTTTCGTCATCCCACATAGCTCCCTCAACCTACTAATTCCTCCACAGGAATTTGACCGAAGCAAATTCCTTGTTCCTCGCTTATGAACTGGACGGTCAAGGATCAGTACTGGAACCTCCTCGTACGAGAGACTGTCTTTCACTCCCACGCTGTCTAATGGCACAATTGAAGTTGGATCACTGATGCACTTCTTCAATACTGACACATGGAATATTTGGCACACAAATGCCAATTCTGAAGGTAATTCCAGCTCATAAGCTACTTTGCCAATTCACCTTAAAATTCTATAGGGTCCCACATATCTCGGGCTAAGGTTTCCCTTCTTCCCAAATTTCATCACCCCTTTTATGGGTGAAATTTTCAAATAGACCCAGTCATCCATTTTATGACTTATTTCAACAAAACAAAAACTTTAAAAACTTTACAGATACACATATCTTTTTTCTTCATATCTTTTTCTTTATGTCGCCTTCCTTTTTATGTCATTGTCATTCCAGCTGGACTTCTGGTAGCTGCTTGTTATCTTCACCCTGGCATTTTGAACAGTGGTGATCTGGGTATTTTTGTCCTATAGTTTTACAGTATCTTGTCAGAAGTGCTGGAGAAATGTAGTTCTTCCGTATAGCTCTTGTTGTGGGTATCTCTTCTGGTTTAAGCAGACTAAGTATCCACTGGCATAGTTCTTCCATGTCTGCTTCTTTATGCTCTCTCGAGTTTGCATATATCATTGTCTGGTCTCTTGCATAATAGCTCCAGATAGAATTCCCATTTAAGTAATTATTGGCTAGTTCGTTTAATATTGTAGCTAAGCCAATAATTCTTTTATTAGCGTAGAATTCTGGTATATCTGTACATATTATCTCTTCTTGTTGGTCTATTTTTTCTGGTATAATCATCTCTCTTGTTAATCCTATCTTTACAACCTGTATGATTGGTTTTATTTCATCATACAGTATCTCTGCTGGTGCTGAGTATATTTTTATGTAAAAGAATGTTCCTTTTGTTATTCTTTTGTAGGTTGTAAATGCTTTGTGTAGTTCTGGTATAGTAGCTATTTCATCTCCTGTCTTTGTATAGACCGTGCTGAGTAATCCATAATTGTAACAGGTTCTAACTAGGTTGGAGTTGGTATTTGGTTGTGCTATCAGTTTATTATATCCCTGTAGGTATTGGGTAATATAGTCTTCTTCTGTGTGCTTGGTATTAGTAGATCTTGGGTTTTTGTTTAAGAATGTTTGTATTTTGTGGATATTTTGTATATAGGTACTGGCTATATGGTTGTATGTTTGTTTTGCTTGGTATAGGCTTTCTTTGTATGTACTAGTTTGTGGAGTAGGGTTGGGTTGTATATTTTTCCTTGGTATGAATGATTTTTCAAATAGTTTGTTCTTGGTATTTTGGGTAATATTTTCTTCTTTTCTTGCAGTTCCTGAAGTCCCTGCAGCTGAACTCAACAAACTGTTAGTTTGGGTTTTTAGGTGTTTCCCAACGTCACCTTTTAGCTCTGGAATTTTAGCGTCTTCCGATCGACGTAGCTCCGCATGTTTAAAGTCATGCTACTGATTGTTAGCTCTGCTCTTTAGCTGTTGTATCTCTGTTTCCATACTGTCCACTTTTTTGCAAAGTGTAGTAAGGAGACTGAGTATTTGTTCCATATTGTCCTTTCTATCTTCAATATTTGTATCTGGAGAGGTAGTCTGCAATTGTATTTCTTTCAGTTTTGATAATCTCAATTGTAAATGAAAAATTTAGTATATTTAAAACTAATCTTCTTATTTCTTTTGTTGTGACTGAATCTTGTACCTTTTTAGTTATCCACCATTTAACTTGTGTATTATCTGTTCTAACAATAAATTTGTTATAAACAATGTATGGTTCAAATGCTAATAAACATTTATATAATGCAAATAATTCTTTTCTATTTATCTCCCATTTTATTTGTGGTTCAGTATATGACCCTGAGTAGTATCTACAATGGTGTTCTATTTTTTCATTTTTATATTTATATTTTAATACTCCTCTATAGCTGTGGTCACTGGAATCTGTTTCCACTATATAACTAAACTGTCTATTTTCGTCTGGAAAATATAGTTTTGGTAGGTTTTTACACATGTCTTTTATCTTTTTTATATGGTTTTTATCTTTTTCATCAAAATAGTATTCTATGTCCTTTTTTAATTTTTTCTGTAATGGTTTTAAGTTTTCTGCTAACTTTGGTACATACTCTCGTACTTGGTTAACTAATCCTAAAAAGGATTGTAATTTTTTCTTGGTATCTAATAATTCTTTAGAATTAATTATTTTTTGTACTATATGTGTTTGCATTTTTATTCCATTCTTATCTATTTGTATTCCTAGGAATTCTATTTGATTTTTTAATATTTCAGCCTTTTTTCTACTTAAGCTTATTCCTGATATCTCTATTATATGCATAATTTTTTCTAATAATTTTATATGTTCTTCTTTTGTTCTTGAATAAAGTAGTATATCATCTATGTATACTATGCAATTTTCTAGTTGATTAAAGTAGATATCCATAAAATGTTGATATCTACCTGGTGCGTTTTTATATCCAAAAGGTAGTACATTCCATTCATAAAATCCTTGTGGTACAGTAAATGCTTTTAATTGTTTTGATTCCTCTTCTAGTTTTAGATGGTAAAATCCTGATTTACAATCAAATTTACTAAAATAATTGTATCCTTGTATCTGTCTTACTTTTAGTATTTTGTTTGGTATTGGGTAGTTATATGTTTTAGTTTTTGCATTTAAATTTCTATAATCTATAACCATTCTGCTTTTTCCTTTTTTTTGTTCACTATGTTTATTTACTATAAATGCTGGAGTATTATGTTTACTGTTACTTTCTTGTATATAATTGTTTTCTAGTAATTCTTTTATATGCATTTGAAATTCTTTTTGGTCTTCAAAATTATACCTCAGTGGTTTCTGTGTTATTATACTATTTTCATCTATTAGTTCAATTTTTATCTTTGTCTTATGTTTTTCCCATCCTTGTAACGGATTTTCATTATATAATGAATTTAACTTATTTTGTAATGCTTGTATTCTATCTATTGTGAATATTATAATTTCTATTTTGTGATCACTTGGCGTTATATTTTCTAATTTTTGGGTAATTTTTTTACTTTTTTTTTATCCATGGTGTATTTTTTCTTACCTTGTTACTAACTCTTTTTGCTCCTACTTTCTTATTACATGGGGTAGTAAACCACCAATGTGTTTTTGTTATGGTATGTGGGTATAGTTTTTCTAAAAAGGGCATTCCTAATAGTATATCCTTATTAGTAAATTCATAACTATACATTTCTTCTATTGTTAATATTTTATCCCATATTTGTATTTTTATGTTTTTAGCCTTATGTGTTATCATACTTCCTTCATTATTAAATCCGGTAACTATTAATGGTGTTTTCAATTTTTCCCATTTATTATCTGGTAAACAGTTATATTTACACATATTTGCTTCTGCTCCTGTATCTATCATAGGTGTGTAGTATCTATTATAATATCCTTCTGCTATAATTTTTGTTAATATATAGATTTTTGGCATTATTTTATATCAAAGTTCTTTTAATAATTATCTTCTTATTTTCATAATGTATCATTAGTTGTTTTTCATCTAAATTATAAGGTTTTACTGTTTCTAGCCATCTTATTCCTAAAGTAATATTATCTTTTCCTTGATATATTTTGAATTTTATTTTTATTGGTACTCCTCCAATAATTAATTCTTGTTCTGTACTGTGTTCTATATTTGTCAGTATTCTAGGTAATTCTGTATTTATATTTTCATTTTTATTGATTTCTTCTTCTTTTACTAATTCTCTTGTAATATAGTTTTCAATTTGTCCTGTGTCTATTATTATTAAATACTTTCGTTGATCTAGTATTCCTGTTATATAATATTGGTAAGGTTGTATTTCGTTTATTTTTTGTTCTAATAATTTTGGTTGTAATTCATAGTCTATCCTTCTTGAGGTACTACTTCTTGATGATGATGGTGTATCATAATTTATTCTTTTTGATGTACTTAGTCTTTCTTTTACTATTTCTAAATCTTCTTCAATATCTATTTCTTTATAACTATAATCATTATTATCAATGATAGTAACTATTTTGTCAAAAGGGTTTTCTATCTTAATTCTTTGAATCTTATTTCTAGCCATTATTTTATGTTTTGTTGTTAGTACATATAAATTTTTACATCTTGCTGTAAATACTTTACTGCCTGGTGCTAATTCTATTCCTGACATTTTCCAGTATAATACTAATGATTTATCTATATTTCTATCGTCCAAGGCTACTGAATAATTTGCACTTATTATAAATTTAATTTTTTGGTATATTAGATTTCCTTTAACTGCACTTATTATACTTTTCTCTATAGGGTGAATTATTCTATCATCTGCTAAATATATTTCTATTGGTGTATCTATTCCTTCTCTGAAACATGCTTTTATTAGTATTTCTGTTCCTCCTAGGTGTACGTATTTTATTGGATTCTTAGCCTTTATTTCTTGGATTTCTTTATTTATTATCTTTTTATTTATTATGGGTATTTTAGCTTTTCCTTGAGTATATTTACAGTCTATTATGTGTTCTTTTTGGCTTACTACATAATATTCTTCTTGTTTTATCTTAAAGAAATTTCTTAATTTGGGTACTTCTAGTATTTTATCTATGCTTAAATCTAATTCTTTTCCTTTTATTTGTTCAAACATATTGTTGTCAAATATTATTTTTTGTTCTGTACTTTCACTGTCTTGGTATTCTTCTTTACTTATTATTCTTATATCTTTCTCAGTCATTATCTGTCTCGTATTCTTTTATCTCATTTTCAGTTTCTGTTTTTTCATATTCTGTTAATTCATATATGCTATCGTCATCGTTTAAATCGTAGTCTATATATTCTAGTTGTTTGTATTTTTCATTTTCTATTATTACTTTTGATATTTGTTTTTTTAGTTAGATTTCTAGGTATTTTACAATTTCTAGCCAAATGTCCTATTTTGCCACAGTTGTAGCATTTACATTCTGTTATATTTTTCTTAGTCCTATGAGGTCTTTTTTGTTTGTAATTTTTTATATAATACTTTTTCCTTGGTTTCTTATACTTGTATTTTGTCCTAAATGGTCTGTATTTTTTGATTCTTTTCTTGTATTTATATTTGTTTGTACATCCAAATTGTGGTGCTGTTTTTGTTGTACAACATGCTAAGTTTTTTATTAAGATTTTTTTCATTTTTATGTCTTCCTTATGTTTTTCACATAATTTTGTAAACCATTTTTGTAAGAATTTTATTCTAGCTCCTAGTGTATCTATTAATCCTGATTCCTGCCATTTTTTAGTTATTTTTGAACTAAAGGGTTCTGGTAATTTTGCGTAATATAATTTTCTTATTTCTCTGCTTTCTTCATTCGTATATAATCCTTTATAGTAGTATTCTTTAAATGCACATGTATATTCATCTATATAACTCATTTTACATATACTTAATTAATTTATTAGATTCCTATTTAGTGCCTTGTCTTTTTGTCGTTCATCTATTTCAGTTGCCATGCTACTAAATTCGTTTCTTATTGCCATTTCATATTTGTTTAATATATCTATAGATGTTGCAGCTACTTCATTATTGGGTTTCTTATTATTTCTTAGTGTTTCTAAACTTTCTGCTGATAAGTTTTGTAACCATATTTTTGTTGTTCCTATGAGTGTTCTTTCTATATATCCAGGGGAATCTGCTACTGATATTTTATTATCTATTAGTTGTTTTGAAATATATCCTTTCCATAATTGGATTGTTTTATTTGTATCTGCTACACAATCTAGATCTATGAAGTTATATTGTTCTATGTTTTGCCTAGGTGTCCAGTTCCTATTCAATCTTTTATCCCATAATGTTTTACTTCTATTTTCTCTTTCGTAAGTATAATAAATTGGGCTAGTATCTAATCTTTTTGGGCTTTTAGTTCCTGATGTGCTAGGTTTTTCATCTACATCTTCCACATTAATTTTTATAGTATTTTCTTTTTCTATTAGGTTAGTATATGTTTCTGAAGTTTCTGAATATTGACCTAGATCTGCTTCTGAATTTTCATTATTTTGTTCATTTATTTCATCTATTCCTATTCTAGGTTGGTCTTCTAATATACTTGTTTCTTCTAGTAATGTTTTAAAATTTTCTATTTCTTCTGTGAGTTTTAATTCTTCACGTTGTTTTTCTCTAGCTTTTAATTTTTCTTCATACAATTGTTTAAGTTTTTCCAATTCTTTTTCTAATTCTTGGATTCTCGTATCTTTTTCTTCTTTAATCTGTTGTACTTCTATTTGGGCTTGTTTTTTAATTTTTTCTATTTCTTTTTTCCTATCTATCTCTTCATTTTCTTTATTAATTCTTACCATTGCTGTTAAGCTATCTTCTAGTTTTGCCGATTCTTTTTCTAACATTAAATATAATTGATCTCCTATTTTTTTAAATCTCCTTCCTAAGCTTGAGTGTATAATTTTTATTTCTAGTCCTTTTTGACTCATCTATTTTTCTTCTTCTAGGGCATATTCTTCTTTATTCATGGTAATTCGTGTTGTAATTTATATTCTAGGCTTTGTAGTTGTCCTTCTAAATAAAATATTTCTTTTCTTTGTGCTTTAATTGATGTTTTACATACTCCTACAACTATGTTATAGTTTAATCTCTTTTTTCCAAATTCGATTTCATTTATTATTTCATTTATTTTATTAAGTAGTTGTTGCTTGTACTCTTCATTGTTGTTGATATTGTCTTTCATGTTTTCTTTTTTAGATATTTTATATAATTATATTCTGTTTTTGAAATTAGATCTATTAAGTATTCAAGTCTAATATCATCTGTTTTGCTTGAGCTTAATTGCTTATATTCGGGATATAGTAATTTTAATTGCTTTTTTAATTCTTTGACTTTTTTGTGAATATGTCCTTTCTTTGGTCTATGTAGTTTTTTGTTATCCATTATTTGTTATCGGGGTCTTGTGTAAACATTTTATTGTAATATTTATTTTTTAATGGCTCTATCCTTTGTATTTCTTTTATGTTTTCTAGTGCATATTCTAAATGTTCTAGATTTCTTTCTCTTATGTAATCACTTATATTAGTTTCTAACAAAATTACTAATAGTCTTATATTTTCCATAGTTTCTAACCAATATTCCATATATTCATAGTTTATCATTATTAATCTGAATTTATATTTAGTTCATATAGATCTATAATATCTGAATCAAGGGTTCAGAGTGTATCTAGGATAAGTATTTTATATCTATGATCTTTATCCAGTAGGTACGAATTCATCTTTTGAATGTTTTCTAAACATAATATTCCCTCTAATCTCTTTAGGTATTATTAGAAATTATCCGGTTATTATAACGTTACTTTGAATAATCTTTTTCGGTCACTACTATGCGTTTTCAGCTTTGATCAGTTACCCTAACATTGCCTCAACTTTGTGTACGCCCCTAAAACGGCTCTCTTGGCCTCACCGGTTTCCACCTTAGGATGACATAGTCTGGGCTTACTTATTCTCAGCTTACTGGCCTCGTACATAGCAAACTTAATCAAGATTTATTGATTATAACGGCATAATAAGTAGATAATATCACATAATACTTAGGAGATTATAAGGAATATAAAAGTTTAGCTATTCATATTTATGAATTTATATACCTTATTTTGTAGATCTGCATCGTTGCTAGTTTTCTCCATAGCTTGATATTTTTTGGGTAGTTTTTATTTTATTTTATGTGCTAGCTCTGATACCAAATTGGGGGGTTGCGGAATTAGAGAGAAGATTTTTGGTTTTGTGTGCGGATATCCTCAATTGTGAGGATCCTTTGAATTTATAGAATTTACAAATGGCCTTACTGTTTACATACGACCTTTACTATACGACCTTTACTGTACGACCTTTACTGTAAATGGCCTTACTGTTTACATACGACCTTTACTATACGACCTTTATTGTATGACCTTTACTGTTTGTACAATATTTGACTCTTAGTATTTATACAGTAAATTGACTCTTACTATTTACTACTATTTACTTTACGACTTATTTCAACAAAACAAAAACTTTAAAAACTTTACAGATACACATATCTTTTTTCTTCATATCTTTTTCTTTATGTCGCCTTCCTTTTTATGTCATTGTCATTCCAGCTGAACTTCTGGTAGCTGCTTGTTATCTTCACCCTGGCATTTTGAACAGTGGTGATCTGGGTATTTTTGTCCTATAGTTTTACAGTATCTTGTCAGAAGTGCTAGAGAAATGTAGTTCTTCCGTATAGCTCTTGTTGTGGGTATCTCTTCTGGTTTAAGCAGACTAAGTATCCACTGGCGTAGTTCTTCCATGTCTGCTTCTTTATGCTCTCTCGAGTTTGCATATATCATTGTCTGGTCTCTTACATAATAGCTCCAGATAGAATTCCTATTTAAGTAATTATTGGCTAGTTCGTTTAATATTGTAGCTAAGCCAATAACTTCTCTGATGAGATGTACCTTCTGCATAGCTTCATGAACCGAGTCTGGCTTGATTATATAAGCTTCACCAACTTCAAACCACCCAATAGGAGATCTGCATCTCCTACCATATAATGCCTCAAACGGGGCCATCTGGATACTGGAGTGGTAGTTGTTGTTGTACGCAAACTCGATAAGAGGAAAGTGGTCGTCCCAATTGCCCTTGAAATCGATCGTGCATGCTCTCAACATATCTTCTAGGGTTTGAATAGTCCACTCAACTTGCCCATCTGTCTGTGGATGAAAAGTTGTGCTGAACTTGACCTGGGTACCAAGTCCCTTCTGAAAAGACTTCCAGAAATGTGAGGTGAACTAGGTACCTCTGTCTGAAATAATGGATAATGGCACCCCATGAAGTCTAACCAACTCCCGGATATAAAGCCTAGCATAGTCCTCAGCTGAATTTGAAGTTTTAACTGGGAGGAAATGTGCTGACTTAGTCATTCGGTATACTACTACCTAGATAGAATCATGTCGCCGATGAGTTCGAGGTAGACCCGTAATAAAGTCCATATTCACTTATTCCCACTTCCACGTGGGTATGCTGATATCCTGGGTCATTTTACAGCATTTTCGATGCTTAAAACCAAGAAACTATGCACATTGCGGGTATGTTTATGTAGATAGGATGTGTTTGTGTTGAATGTTGCAGAAAAACAGGTTTGGAATGGGAAATAGGCAAAGCAAGGCAGAAAAGGGCTGAAATGTAGGCTGCCAGGCACTTCATGATTCGTCGTCCCAAGGAACGACTCATGCCTGGAGTCGTGGGGAGAAGATCAAGTTTAATGCTAAAGAAACAGTGCACTCAACAGATTAAAGGCATGATTCGTTGCGTCTGGTAACGAGTAATTGAGCCAGTGTCACAATCCAAACGTACACCTGAATTGTAGACATGGGACCAGGAGCCCCGAGAGACCCCAAGTTGACCCATGGCATGAGCATACATCTAATTCAATCACATGAATGGAAGACTTAATATAAAGAACGTAATCATAACATAGCATAAGGGAAAAACAGTACTATACTTATACAATATGGCGGAATACATCTTGTAGTCTGATAAGCCTCTTAACATAAAAGGCGGATTGATGAGACAACTCGCCAACTAGTCCAACATCCAGAAACTAAAGAAACAACATAGAGTGTGAACATGTAGCCCTCGGAACATGAGGACTCACCAAATGTGCGGAGAGCAAGTCTGAATCTAGCTACGAGTGAGGATGAGCCTGAGAATTGGGACCTGTATCATGAAACGATACAGCATAGAAAGTATACGGTCAGTGCGTGGAATGTACTGAGTATGCAAGGTAAGTAAAACGGATATTTAAAACATATATGAAATTCATAAATGATCATAAGAGTAGGACGTCATGCTCGTATGGTAAATCATAATAACATATCATATGGCTCAAGGTTTTCAAAACATTCGTAACATAACATAATCATAATCATAATAGAAGCAATTTACTTAACATGACTTGAGCCAACATACATAACCATAACATGCATAAATCATGAGGAACAATGGGAGATTCTCTTAACCGACATACCCCATATGAGCACACATGAAACCCAACTTCTAACCCTAGTCGGGAGGGTGTTCGTACCTTGCCAAGGGTAGAACCATGAAAGTGTAATATCACCATGAGAAGGGCTATTTAGGCCAAGGACTAACATGAAAGGGGTTCCGACATACCTATGGTGGCACGTAGTTCATGAGATCCGGGGCTTAGCCTGAGCTCCGAACCTACTCGGTGTTTGATACTACTCCCAAAACATATATAATGCTCATAATAATACATACATGAGTTCATGGGCTAGTTAAATCATGATAATCGTAAACATGGTTAAACATATGTGAACTAGCCATGACATGAGGCCCGTGAGTCGGCCAAAAACATAATTCAAGAATAATTAGATTCATGCATATTGTAGATCATGTACATAGCTTGAATTTCATAAAATCATAATGGGTAGTAAAATAAATTCATAAGTTGAAACATAATTCATATTGGGCTCGTAAAGAACATCAATGGGGAAAAATAGCTCATAATTCGACTCATCATGGGGCATGCATAATTAAGCTTAATTGCTTATAAATCAAAATCATAATATTTTAATCAATTTAAAACTCAAAATATGATCGAAACCCATATATTATGATAATATTTCAAAATCAGAAAACCCACAATTTAAATCATTAGAATTTATATAATCAAATACAAAACCCATGAATTTTTGATAAATTGTAAGTGAAATCATAGAGTAGGAGCATGGGTGTGGAATAATTCACCCATTGAAGACTTTACGTACTTGGAAACACTTGATTCTCAATCTCCCTTTAAAGCCCAAGATGGAATTTAGAGAAATTGGGGAAGAACACCTTGAATCACCTTCTAGACTCCTCTCTATACTCTTGCATGCATGTATGAGGCTTAACATGGACTAATCCCCCTTAAAAGACCCTATTCAGACCTTAAAACAACATAGTATAGGCCTTAGGAGTTTAGGAATTACAAGAAAACCCTTACTAAAAATGCAGGAAATTCCTAGTCGCCAGTCCCCACGAGGGACCTCACGAGTCGTCGCCAGGGGGCACGAATCGTAGCCTGAATCCGTCATGCTCATTGCCCAACTCACTCAGGGGACCCCACGAAGGACCCCATGATTCATGGTGGCTGACCACGACTTGTGGTCACCACCTGTGACCCCCACTGCCCAAAAATCCTGACCAACCATGCACCCTAGCCCACGGGTGACCTCACGAGTCGTGAGGTCTGGCCACGACTCGTGGTCAAGCCCGTGGCCGCCTCCACCTGAGCCTGCCATCCTTGTTGACCACGAGTCACCTCACGACTCATGGTCACTCCCCACGACCTACCTCACGGGTCGTCCTGTGACCTGGTGCAAATTTCCAATTTTTCTCCGTTTTGACTCCCTCGTTTGATCCTTGGGTTCCTGGGGTATAACAATATCTCCCCCTTAGGAACATTCATCCTCGAATGTTAGAAACATGCAGAAAACTCAAAAACAAGCAATCACCATATATAAATACTGATCATTTAAGTTGAAAACTGACGGATTGACTACCTCCGAAAAGAACTACATAACTGAACTGAATTCAGACACCACATACATATACCATGTCATAAAACAAACTTGTGAACATGATTGGAACATGAAAACTAATTAGAGTTTTAGGGAAAAAACTGATACCTCAAACTGAAACTGAGCTGGTAAAGAACAGGTGTTGGTATCTAGCCATCATATCCGCTTTGGCTTCCCACGTAGCTCCTTCAACATGCTGATTTCTCCATAATACTTTAACTGAAACTACTTCTTTGTTCCTAAGCCTCTGAACCTGACGATCCAGGATTTCCACCAGAATTTCTTCATAGCTGAGGCTATCCTTTATACCAACACTGTCCACTGGGACTACTAAAGCTGGATCGCACAAGCACTTTTTTAAATGTGACACATGAAACACGGGATGAACTGAAGATAACCTGAGGGCAAGTCTAACTCATACGCCACCTTACCAACTCTCGTCACTATCTGATAGGTGCCAATATAGTGGGGACTGAGTTTCCCCTCTTCCCAAACTGCATGACTCCGTTCATAGGAGATACCTTTAGAAATACCTATTCGTCCACATCAAACTCCAAGTCTCTTCTCCTCACATCGGTATATGATTTATGATGACTCTGAGCGGTTTTCAACTGGTCTCTTATCAACTGAACCTTCACCATTGCCTACTGAACCGAATATGGTCCTATCATAGATGCCTCACCAACCTCAAACCATCCAATGGGAGATCTACACCTCCACCCATAGAGGGACTCGAACGGTGCCATTTGGATAGTAGAGTGATAACTATTATTATAAACAAACTCGATCAAGGGAAAATGATCATCCCAATTACTCTTAAAATCCATAACACATGCCCTCAACATGTCCTCAAGAGTATGGATTGTTTGTTCCACCTGGTCATCCGTTTGCGGATGAAATGCTGTGCTGAGCTTGACTTAAGTCCCAAGTCCCTTCTGAAAAGACCGCCAGAACTGGGAGGTAAATTGAGTACCTCGGTATGAAATAATAGACAAGGGCACTCCATGAAGTTTGTTATACCCCATAAATTTTAAATGAATAAATAGCCTAATGTCATGTTGGTTAAGGGATTTAGAAAGCAAAAAAAAAAAAGAGAATAAAATGAATAAAAAGTCGGTTTTCCTCCATTTTTATCAAGGAAATCATCAAAAAACAGGGGATATACATATGAAAGGAAAACCCACGACAATTATATACAATTTCCTTCTGATTACGCTACGAAACGTGGTCTAAACTCTGTTCCGGCTTAGGTACAGAGGTATAAAGCTGCAGAGAGCAATCCTACGAAGTTGGTTTCGTGAAATTTGGCCGGCAAAATGTCGTGCTACCAAGGTAAAGTAAATAGAATTGCTTTAAATTAGTACCAATGTGTTCCTAGCGTTGCAGTGAGCATTTATCCCTTCTGGACTATCGAGAAATAACGAGTTTTCGACCGTTTTTCAAAAGGTTGAAGTTTGGGATAAATATATATCAAAAGTGATAATTTCTACAGAATATTAATGTATTTAGTTCTAATTGACATGTATATGAATGTAGTTGGGAGAAACAGCAGAAGTACCGATGGAAATCACATCGGTCAGTCGGGTACTTAGAAACGAGGTATGTAAAGTTATTCTTTCGGCAAGCCAGGAAGTACAGTCTAGAAAATAAATAGAATGAAGGCTATTAACAGACATCCAGCGTACAGGAACGATTTTAGTACAATTTCCAGCAAGCATGCTAGTATATCAATACATATTACATTTGTTGAGATTATATCCAGTTAGAGATGGCATGTTCTATGTTATTGAGTTATACCCAGATATAATCAGATAGACAGATAAAGGCCAGGTAGCAGTTAGCCCAGCAATCAAAAACAGTGTAAAACAGAATATAACATCAGTTATTTAATACAGACTGGCCTTGAAATAAAAGATGAGAATATGATTAGTATTTTTCATTTGAGCATGCTTGCTGTGTATGTGTTTTGTATGTTGAGACTTGTTGTGGCATGTGGGCACCCTTTAGCAGCCCCACCGCCCCTGGGTTATAGTTGTGTCGATACCATATTCAGATACCGCTACCAGCTGGGCGATGCCGTCCGACTAAAGGACGATGATGGCCGACCACCAAGATAATACGGTCCAGACCACCCTGCTTGCAGGGGTAGTTCAGTTTACTCTGCGCAGAGCCAGCACACCCTGTTTACAGGGGCAGACCACTTTGTGTGCTCTTGTGGTCGGGGGCAGTTTATATACAGATTTTTATAAAATTACCCTATGGCGTGCTTGCACCCAGGGGCAGTTTCAGTCACAGATACAGCAGCAGATTACCCCGTGCGCACTTGCGCCCAGAGGCAGGAGTCTTCAGACTCAGACACAGTTTATTGTTAGAGGCCAAGGCCTGAGCTACGTACCCAAGGTGACCGGTAGGAGGAGCTCACAGTATCAGATGAGTGGAGTGACTTATTTTTGGTTGGTTTAGACTCGAGTTGGGGTATATAGATTGCTTGCTTGGTTGGCACCTTCCGGCTTATGGGGGTCGGTCAGGTATTGTGTGTACTATTATGTATATTGATATGTGCTATTAGATACTAATAGACAGTAGGACGACACGTCATCAGGTATGCTCAGTTAGTTACAGAATGAACAAACTCTCCCCAGTTATCCTCAGCTAGATAGACTCAGCTGCTCTTGCTTATATGTCATGTTATTGTTGCTATTCATTTCAGTTGCGTATTTCAGTTTGCTTTACATGCTCAGTACCTGTGGTACTGACGCCCAGCGGGGCGCTGCATTGCTTGCCTGCAGGTACTCACGGACGAGGAGCCGATCCCTCGTAATTCCAGCCAGCTAGTGAGTCATCAGCTCCTGTCATTCGGAGTCTGATTCCCAGAGGTGTAGCTCCTTTTCTTTTGTTGTGCAGTATGGGTAGGTCGGGGCCCTGTCCCGATCATTTCTATTAATTTCTTACAGTATTCGTAGAGGCTTGCAGTCTGTATATATTCCCTGTGGTTAGTTGAGCCGGTCGTGTGAGGCCGTGCAGTCTACTGTAGCTGTTTAGTATTTCAGTTTGTGTTGGCCGTGTGGGGCCTTAGTTTGACAGTAGTGGTGACCTTGCCGGTCACGTAGTCTTACAGTAGGTTTGTGTTGAGTTACAGATAACTAGACAGTATAATGGCCTTGTCGGCCCGCATAGGCTCCCTTATATCGACATATTTCTGGTTAGCTGTTATTACAGGTACAGATGGCTACAGGCCAGTGGGTCGGAGGCTGTGTTTACAGCCGTTATATAGTCGGTTTGTTTCTTGAAATAGAGCCAAAGCTAGCCAAAGCACCAGATGTGCTCAGGCTGGACCATTTAGTAGTCTAGAGTCTAGCAGGCACCAGGTGCCCGTCATACCCCCCCCCCCCCCAAGGTGGGGTGTGACAAACTTGGTATCAGAGCAGGTCATGTCCCAGGGAGTCTGCAAGCCGTGCTAAGTAGAGTCTTGTCTATGGATGTGTTGTGCACCACATACTATAGGCAAGAGGCTGCGAGGCATGTTAGGATTGTCACTCTTCTTTCTTATTCAGTCGTGCTATAGAGCGGTACAGTATAGAGTTGACTTTTGAAACTCACCATCCTCTTTGCTTACAGATACTATGGCAGACCAGTGGCACCCAGCTATAGGCAGGAGATTGGATACAGCAGCGGGCGAAGGCACCAGTAGGATGCCTCAGTTACAGCTAGATTTAGCCCGGTCTGAGAGCGACACGGAGGTGTCATCTCGACCCTCCCAGCAGTCTCCGCCTCGCCAGACACCATTTGAGGCAGCACCGCCTCCCAAAGCTCCTGCACCCATTTCATCTGATCAGGAGCTACGTAGTGCGGTGGTTATGTTGACTCAGATGCTAGCTGCTCAGCGTCAGCCAGCACTACCTACAGCAGTAGAATCCCTAGGTGGGCCAGGTAGTTCCAGGGTTAGAGAATTCTTGGCGTTGGGACCCCCTCAGTTTACAGGGTCGGATTCAGCGGAGGACCCTCAGGATTTTCTGGACCAGATGCAGAGGATCTTTAGAGTCATGCACGTAACCCCAGTAGAATCAGTTGAGTTAGCAGTGTTCCGGTTAAGGGATATTGCTGTTTTGTGGTACGAAAGTTGGGAGAGGTCTCGGGGAAGATATGCAGTCCCTCCTACTTGGTCCAGCTTTTCAGAGGCCTTCCTGGACCACTATTTACCCCGGGAGGTCAGACAGGCCCGGATGGACCAGTTCTTATATTTAGAGCAGGGGGCTAGGAGCGTCCGTGAATATTCCTTACAATTCGACTCCTTAGCCCGCTATGCTCCAGCATTTGTGGACACCATGTCATCCAGAGTCCACCGCTTTATTATGGGCCTGAATCCAGAGTACATAGAGACATGCATGACGGCTACTTTGAGAGAGGACATGGACATAGCCAGGGTACAGGCCTTCGCACAGACAATTGAGGGCCTGAGGCAGCGGCAGCGGGGTGACAGACAGGCGACTTCAAAGCAGCGCCGTTGAAGCAGACCCACTGAGATTCAGAGGGAAATTCCTAGGGGGCCGAGACCACAGTTTTCAGATAGGCCACCCAGATCTTTACCGCCAGTACAGCAGCAGAGGGGCAGATTTATTCGCCGGAGTCAGTCAGAGTCCGGTAGCAGTTCACGGACAGTAGCCTCACCTCAGCAGCGGAGGGTAGAACAGAGTAGATTTGCATCTACCCCTTGTCCTATATGCCACCGACTACATTCTGGAGCCTGTAGGCATGGCTTCCTAGGGTGCTATTACTGCGGACAGGAAGGGCATTTAATGAGAGATTGTCCATCCAGGGGACAGGGTAGTCAGGATGATCTAGATAGAGCGTCAGCAGGGCCACGAGTTCCAGCAGCCTCAGCAGGGCGCAGACCCTCAGGTTTAGGAAATAGGGGTCGAGGTAGATCAGGAGCCTCTAGCTCAGGTGCAGGCCCCAGCCATACCTATGCATTACCAGGAAGGCAGGATTCAGAGGCATCTCCCGACGTGGTTACAGGTATATTGATTATCTGCTCATACCCTGTTTATGTATTGATTGATCCAGGGTCTACCTTGTCATATATTACACCATTTGTGGCCTGAAAGTTGGGCATCAAACCAGAATTGCTTCAGCAGCCCTTTTCAGTGCTTACACCGGTCGGTGACTCGATTATAGCTAAGAGTTTACCGAGGGTGTACGGTAGAGGTTGCTGATCGCCAAACCACAGTAGACCTAGTAGAACTTGAGATGGTCGACTTCGATGCCATTATGGGTATGGACTGGTTAGTGCCATGCTATGCCAACTTAGAATGCTGGACCAAGACGGTCCGATTTCACTTTCCGGGGGAAGCAGTGCGAGAGTGGAAAGGGAGTGCACCTACGCCGAAAGGTAGGTTTATTTCCTACCTTCAGGCAAGAAAATTAATAGCAAAAGGATGTATTTACCACCTGGTTAGAGTCCAGGACATTCGGGTGGAACCTCCGACTCTTCAGTCTGTTCCAGTAGTCAATGAATTCCCTGATGTATTTTCGGATGAGTTGCCTGGTATCCCTCCCAAAAGGGAGATAGATTTTGCGATCGACTTGTTGCCAGGGACTCAACCTATATCCATTCCCCCGTATCGCATGGCACCAGCTGAGCTTAGAGAGTTGAAAGACCAGTTAAAAGATTTTCTTGACAAAGGCTTTATCAGGCCTAGTACTTCCCCGTGGGGTGCGCCAGTTCTGTTTGTAAGAAAGAAAGATGGCTCACTCCGTATGTGTGTAGACTACCGACAGCTGAATAAGGTAACAGTTAAAAACAAATACCCGCTCCCTAGAATAGATGATTTGTTTGACCAGTTGCAGGGGGCCAGATGTTTCTCTAACATAGATCTGAGGTCCGGATACCACCAGGTCCGGGTTCGTGAGAAGGACATTCCAAAGACTGCTTTCAGGACCAGGTATGGTCACTTTGAATTTCTGGTTATGTCTTTTGGGCTGACGAATGCTCCCGCAGTGTTTATGGACCTGATGAACAGCATATTCAAACCGTATTTGGATCTGTTCGTGATAGTATTTATCGATGATATTCTGGTATATTCTCGTTCAGAGACATATCACTAAAACCATTTACGAACAGTACTCCAGATCCTTAGAGACCGTCAGCTGTACGCCAAGTTTTCTAAGTGTGAGTTCTGGCTGAACTCAGTTGCCTTTTTGGGGCATATCGTGTCGGATGCTGGTATACAGGTAGACACATAGAAAATAGAGGCGGTCAAGACATGGCCCAGACCTACCACTCCGACCGAGGTCCGCAGTTTCCTGGGTTTAGCAGGATATTATTGGAGATTTGTTGAAGGATTCTCCACTATAGCAGCACCTCTGACAAAGCTAACATAGAAAGCAGCGAAATTTCAGTGGACGGAGGCATGTGAGCAGAGTTTCCAAGAATTGAAAGACAGATTGACCTCCGCCCCAGTACTAGCATTGCCAGAGGGAACAGATGGGTATGCGGTGTATTGCGACGCTTCAGGTTTGGGACTGGGTTGTGTGTTGATGCAACATGGCAAGGTGATTGCTTATGCTTCCGGACAGCTGAGGAAACACGAAAAGAACTATCCGACCCATGACCTGGAACTGGCCGCAGTGATCCACGCTCTGAAAATTTGGAGGCATTATCTGTATGGCGTCCATGTAGACATTTTTATAGATCACAAAAGCCTGCAGTACATTTTCACACAGAGGGAGTTAAATTTGCGGCAACGTCGCTGGTTAGAATTGTTGAAAGATTATGATGTAAATATTCTCTATCACCCGGGGAAAGCTAATGTAGTAGCAGATGCCCTGAGCCGTAAGTCAATGGGGAGTTTGGCGTACTTGCGGCCCGAGAAGCGGGAATTAGCCAAGGAAATTCATCAACTAGCTGGTTTAGCCGTTCGAGTAGTGGAGACAGAAAATAACAGAGCGGTAATTCAAAATTCTGCCGAGTCATCACTAGTTACAGAGGTAAAAGAATGGCAGTACGAGGACCCTGACTTAGTCCAGCTCAGAGATAGAGTTCAGAAAGGTAAGGAGTCAGATTTCCAAGTGACTGAAAATGAAGTGCTATGTTGTAAGGGCCGTCTTTGTGTCCCGAATGTTTCAGGGCTTTGCCAGCAGATCATGCATGAGGTACATTACACTCGTTATTCCCTCCATCCAGGAGAAACGAAAATGTACCACGATATCAGAGACATCTACTGGTGGCCAAGTATGAAATCTGAAATAGCTGAATTTGTATCTAGATGTCCTAACTGCCAGCAGGTGAAAGCGGAGCACCAGAAACCGGGCGGTCTGACGCAGGATATAGCTGTGCATATGTGGAAATGGGAAGCGATAAATATGGATTTTGTAACAGGATTACCCCGTACCAGACGCAGAAATGATTCCATTTGGGTAATAGTTGACAGGCTGACAAAATCAGCTCATTTCCTGCCAGTGAAAGTTACCTTCTTAGCCGAGGATTATGCTGAGTTATATATTAGAGAAATAGTTAGACTACATGGAGTGCCGGTATCTATTATTTCAGACAGGGGAGCAAAGTTCACAGCTAGATTTTAGCAGTCGTTCCAGAGGGGTCTGGGAACGCAGATTAATTTAAGCACAGCATTCCACCCTCAGATAGATGGACAGGCTGAGCGGACTATCCAAAAGCTCGAAGATATGCTACGAGCGTGTGTACTAGATTTTGGGGGTAGCTGGGATGAACATCTGTCGTTGATTGAATTTGCCTATAATAACAGTTATCACTCGGCTATTCAGATGGAACCTTTTGAGGCTTTATACGGACGGAAGTGCAGATCGCCGGTTGGCTGGTTCGAAGTAGGGGAATCAGCGATGATTGGGCCAGACATTGTGCAGCAGTCAGAAGAGAAAGTAAAGCTTATCAGAGAGCACCTATTGACTACACAGAGTCGCCAAAAATCATATGCAGATGTATGGCGCAGAGACCTGGAGTTCAATGTGAATGACTGGGTATATTTGAAAGTGTCTCCAATGAAAGGGGTGATGAGATTTGGCAAGAAAGGCAAGCTTAGCCCGAGATTGATTGGGCCATATCAGATTCGGTGGAGAATAGGCCGAGTTGCATACGAATTGAACTTGCCTCTGGAGTTAGAATCTGTTCACCCAGTGTTCCATGTATCTATGTTGAGGAAATTTGTAGGAGACCCTTCCACAGTTGTTCCAGTTCAGGATGTCCAGGTCACAGAAGAGTTAGTATATGAAGAGGTTCCAGTAGCTATCTTAGACAGAAAGATCCGTAGATTGAGAACTAAAGATATAGCGTCTGTCAAAGTATTGTCGCGTAACAGGAACCGAGAAGAAATGACCTGGGAAGCCGAGGAGGACATGAAAGCCAGATATCCCCACTTATTCCAGGCATAGGCAAACGGGAGGTATGTTAGAACTATTTTTCCTTATGAATGCTTATATTTCATATATGGAAGCAGGCGATTGATTATAGACAGTTATACATGAATGTTATTATATCGTGTGGAGTACCTGTATTGGGCTTTTCTGCTTTTCAGGAATCATGAGATAGTCCATAATACAGGGGAAACTCTGCCAAAATTTTTCTAGAAACAAGTTGAGTAAGTTGAGAAAGTCCTCTAGACAAAATGTCATTCGAGGACGAATGTTCTTAAGGGGGGGAGGATGTTATACCCCATAAATTTAAAATGAATAAATAGCCTAATGTCATGTTGGTTAAGGGATTTAGAAAGCAAAAAAAAAAAGAGAATAAAATGAATAAAAAGTCGGTTTTCCTCCATTTTTATCAAGGAAATCATCAAAAAACAGGGGATATACATATGAAAGGAAAACCCACGACAATTATATATAATTTCCTTCCGATTACGCTACGAAACGCGGTCTAAACTCCATTCCGGCTTAGGTACAGAGGTATAAAGCTGCAGAGAGCAATCCTACGGAGTTGGTTTCGTGAAATTTGGCCGGCGAAACGTCGTGCTACCGAGGTAAAGTAAATAGAATTTCTTTAAATTAGTACCAATGTGTTCCTAGCGTTGCAGTGAGCATTTATCCCTTGTGGACTATCGAGAAATAACGAGTTTTCGACTGTTTTTCGAAAGGTTGAAGTTTGGGATGAATATATATCAAAAGTGATAATTTCTCCCGAATATTAATGTATTTAGTTCTAATTGACATGTATATGAATGTAGTTGGGAGAAACAGCATAAGTACCGACGGAAATCACATCGGTCAGTCGGGTACTTAGAAACCAGGTATGTAAAGTTGTTCTTTCGGCAAGCCAAGAAGTACAGTCTAGAAAATAAATAGAATAAAGGCTATTAACAGACATCCAGCGTACAGGAACGATTTTAGTACAATTTCCAGCAAGCATGCTAGTATATCAATACATATTACATTTGTTGAGATTATATCCAGTTAGAGATGGCATGTTCTATGTTATTGAGTTATACCCAGATATAATCAGATAGACAGATAAAGGCCAGGTAGCAGTTAGCCCAGCAACCAGAAATAGTGTAAAACAGAATATAGCATCAGTTATTTAATACAGACTGGCCTTGAAATAAAAGAAGAGAATATGATTAGTATTTTTCATTTGAGCATGCTTGCTGTGTATGTGTTTTGTATGTTGAGACTTGTTGTGGCATGTGGGCACCCTTTAGAAGCCCCACGCCCTTGGGTTATAGCTGTGTCGATACCAGATTCAGATACCGCCACCAGCTGGGTGATGCCGTCCGACTAAAGGACGATGATGACCGACCACCATGATAATACGGTCCAGACCACCCTGCTTGCAGGGGTAGTTCAGTTTACTCTGCGCAGAGCCAGCACACCCTGTTTACAGGGGCAGACCACTCTGTGTGCGCTTGTGGCTGGGGGCAGTTTATATACAGATTTTTATAAAATTACCCTGTGGCATGCTTGCACCCAGGGACAGTTTCAGTCACAGATACAACAGTAGATTACCCCGTGCGCACTTGTGCCCAGAGGCAGGAGTCTTCGGACTCAGACACAGTTTATTGTCAGAGGCCAAGGCCTGAGCTACGTACCCAAGGGGACCGGTAGGAGGAGCTCACAGTATCAGATGAGTGGAGTGATTTATTTTTGGTTGGTTTAGACCCGGGTAGGGGTATATAGATTGCTTGCTTGGTTGGCACCTTCCGGCTTATGGGGGTCGGTCAGGTATTGTGTGTACTATTATGTATATTGATATGTGCTATTAGATACTGATAGACAGTAGGACGACACGTCATCAGGTACGCTCAGTTAGTTACAGAATGAACAAACTCTCCCTAGTTATCCTCAGCTAGATAGACTCAGCTGCTCTTGCTTATATGTCATGTTATTGTTGCTATTCATTTTAGTTGCGTATTTTAGTTTTCTTTACATGCTCAGTACCTGTGGTACTGATGCCCAGCGGGGTGCTGCATTTCTTGCCTGCAGGTACTCACGGACGAGGAGCCGATCCCTCGTAATTCCAGCCAGCTAGTGAGTCATCAGCTCCTGTCATCCGGAGTCTAATTTCCAGAGGTGTAGCTCCTTTTCTTTTGTTGTGCAGTACGGGTAGGTCGGGGCCCTGTCCCTATCATTTATATTAATTTCATACAGTATTCGTAGAGGCTTGCAGTCTGTATATATTCCTTGTGGTTAGTTGAGCCGGTCGTGTGAGGCCGTGCAGTCTTCTGTAGCTGTTTAGTATTTCAGTTTATGTTGGCCGTGTGGGGACTTAGTTTGACAGTAGTGGTGACCTTGCCAGTCACGTAGTCTTACAGTAGGTTTGTGTTGAGTTACAGATAACTAGACAGTATGGTGGCCTTGTCGGCTCGCATAGGCTCCCTTATATCGATATATTTCTGGTTAGCTGTTATTACAGGTACAGATGGCTACAGGCCAGTGGGCCGGAGGCTGTGTTTACAGCCGTTATATAGCCGGTTTGTTTCTTGAAATAGAGCCAAAGCCAGCCAAAGCACCAGATTTGCTCAAGCTGGACCATTTAGTAGTCTAGAGTCTAGCAGGCACCAGGTGCCCGTCATACCCCCCCCAAGGTGGGGTGTGAAAAAGTTGAACCAACTCCCGAATATACAACTTGGCATAATCATCCGCCGAATTTGTGGTCTTGACCGATAGAAAGTGTGCAGCTTTGGTTAACCTGTCTACCACCACCCAAATGGAACCATAGTGTCGACAAGTACGGGGTAAGCCTGTAATGAAATCCATATTAATATCTTCCCACTTCCAAGTGGGAATGTTAATATCTTGAAGTATGTCTCCCGTTCTTTGATGCTCGACTTTTACTTGCTGACAGTTTGAACATTTGGCTACGAACTCTGCAATATCCTTCTTCATACCATCCCACCAATAGATTTCTCGCAAGTATCGATACATCTTCATGGATCCCAGATGGATAGAATATGTGGTACTATGTACTTCATGCAATATCTGAACCCTCAAATTATCGAAGTTCGAAACACATAGTCGACCCTAGTACGTAGCACACCATTTCCCCCTTGGGAGAAAACTTCCACCTTTTGACTCCGCACTGCTTCCTTCAGCTTCCTCAAAATCGTATCTTCATATTTCTTAGATTTAACATCAACCCCCAAGGACGATTCTGACCCACTCTGCACAACGACGCCGCCATCAGTAGAGTCAATCAATCTAACTCCCAATCATGCCAGCCAGTGGACATCCTTCACCAACTCCTTTTTTCCCTCCTCCATGTAGGACACACTCTCTATAGAGAGCCTACTAAGTGCATCCACCACCACATTAGCCTTGCCTGGGTGGTAAAGAACACTCATATCGTAGTCCTTCAATAACCACCTCCTTTGCCGAAAATTGAGATCCTTCCGTGTGAACACATATTGCAAGATCTTGTGATCCATGAATACATCCACGTAGACCCCATACAAGTAATGACTCCATATCTTCAATGCAAACACCACCGCAGCCAAGTCGAGATCATTGGTCGGGTAATTCTTTTCGTGAACTTTCAACTATCGAGATGCATATGCTATTACCTTCCCATGCTGCATCAACACACCTCCCAGTATGACTCTCGAAGAATCACAATATACAACAAATCCATCTGTACCCTAGGGTAAAGTCAACACTAGTGCTGAAGTTAGTCGGGTCTTCAATTCCTGGAAGCTTTCCTCACAAATTGGGGAAGAACACCTTGAATCGCCTTCTAGACTCCTCCCTATAGTCTTGTATACATGAATGAGGCTTAAAATGGACTAATCCCCCTTAAAAGACCCTATTCACACCTTAAAATGACATAGTTTAAGCCTTAGGAGTTCAGAAATTACGAGAACACCCTTACTAAAAATGCAGGAAATTCCTAGTCACCAGTCCCCACGAGGGACCTCATGAGTCATTGCAAAGGGGCACGACTCGTGGCCTAATTCTGTCATGCTCACTGCCCAACTCACTCAGGGGACCCACGACTGGTGGTGACTGACCACGACTCGTGGTCACCACCCGCGACCCCCACTGCACAAAAATCCTGACCAACCATACACCCCATCCAATGGGTGACCTCATGAGTCGTGAGGTATGGCCATGACTCGTGGTCAAGCCCGTGGCCTCCTCCACCTGAGCCTGCCATCCTTGTTGACCATGAGTCATTTTACAACTCGTGGTCACTCCCCACGACCTACCTCATGGGTCGTACTGTGACCTGGTGAAAATTTTTAGTTTTTCTCCTTTTTGACTCTTGAGTCTGATCCTTGGGTTCTCGGGGTATAACAGCCAGTCGTGAAGACTGGGAAGAGGAATTCTGAAATGATCCAGTGAAGGCAACAACAGATGTACGAGTTGTCAGGTGTTGGGATGACTCGTCAGGAGGACTTTGGTAGGAATCGTCAAGTGCACTAAACTTTTTGATAGTCAAGACCATGATAGGCCTAACGACTCGTGCCCTGACATGATGAGTCATTAGGTGACCCGTTACCACAACTGAGCCTACTGCCGAGGACGACTGATTTCCACCGATCACGACTCATTAGGAGACCTAACGAGTAGTTACTTGGCCTGTTACCTCTGCTGACCTGGAATCCAAGTTTAGTTAGGATAAGATTTGTTTGGAACTATAAATATAATTTTCAGGTTTATTTTTCATACGCAGTTGTTATTTTTATCAACTTTCATATGAATTCTAGTGTTGTTAATGTTTTTTCTTGTTTCGGCTTGGGAATTAATCAATATTGGAGTTTGTTCATTGGTTTTGGAGTTATATTCAATTCACTTGGTTTTCTTCTACAAATTTTTGTAAGTTACAATTATGATTTATTTTATACTCTATGATTGTGATATTTCAATTATGAGTAGCTAAACCCATAACTAGGGTTAAGGGAACCATGATGAATTAATACACATAGGTAATACACTTAGTGATTCTTGAACGGGGTTTAATGCATGTATTGTTTTTTCCTTCATTTTAATTATTTCTTAACGGTTGCAAATGTTGGAACTTGCCTTATTCTTACTTACCGGATCAAGGGGGTAGTGAATAGGTAAGGGGATTAACAATGGAGATTTGAGGCTATCAACCCTCATCTAATAGCTTGAACTTGTCCAGGGATAGCTAATTCGATATTAACGGTAAGGCTTAATTAAGTATACACCCGTATATGGACCAAGTTGTGTGGTGATAATCATCTAGATAGGGGACCAACTATTTAGGTGAACCTAACTTACCGATATTGCATGTTAAACACCAGAATAAATTACCAGTGTAAAATCTTTGTAGTAATGAAGTCCTGGGGAACACAATCCTAGTCAATTTGTTGATTGAGTACAAACCAAAATTGATTTAACCATCTAGTAGTCTTTACTCTAGTTTATTATTTTATTTCTTTTCTCCCTTAGGAAATAAGTCAGCCGATAGTAATAGCTATTCAAATTAACTCAAGTCCTTTCCATATTCCTCATGGGATTGACCCCAACCTTTGTTGGGTTCTATATTTGACATCGACCACTTTATATCTCAATTGCGAGGTGTAATTTGGGCGACATCAAATTTTGGCGCCGTTGCCGGGGAATACGGCTAAGTCTTTTGTTAATTGTGTTTTCTTTACTGTTCGTTCTTATTTCCTTTTTATTTTTATTTTGTTGTTTTTTTTAATAGGTCTTAGGTTCGTGCATGCCTAGTACTAGAAGCCAAGGAAAATCCCTCGTTCAAATCGATCACGAACTTGAGCAATCACTGAGAAATCTAAGAAGCATGACCAACATACGAGAACAAGAAACAGTGGACCAAGATACAGAGAGAATTTTGGCTGAGGAACAAACTTGGGCTTGAGATCATGAGTTAGCTAGGGTTGGTGAAGAGTAACGCCTAGCTGCCAAAGAAGAGCGACCTAGAAGGAACAGGGGTCCAGAACAACAGAGATATCGGTATTTCGATGAGGATGATGATGCCGATATTGATGAAGTCGGTGACACTAGAGCTATTCTCCCTCCCCCTTTGCCTACTGGGGCAAATTCTGATATTACCAGTGTTATGATCCAACTACTCAACATGAAGGGAATATTTGCGGGTCATGCAACTGATGATGCAAATACTCACTTGACAAATTTCATGGGTATCTGCAAGGCATATAAACAACCGGGAGTGAGTCAGGATGTGATTCGGTGGAGGTTATTTTCTTTTTCATTAGGGAGTTATGCAACGCTCTGGTTGGTATAACTACCCAATGATTCTATCAACATATGGAGGGAGTTGAAGAGAGCTTTTCTTGAAAGATTTTTCCCACGTTCTAGAGCCTTGCAGTTGAAAGATGAGATATGTAACTTCAGGCAGTTAAATTTTGACCTTGCTAGAAATCTTCTACAGATCTTTAAATGCTAACACCAAGGCGGTGGCTGATACCATGTCTGGCGGATCATCCATGAGTCACACTTATGCCGAGGCTACCAAGATACTTGACAGAATCACCAAAACCAACTGCGCAGGGCACACAAGAGAGTCGAAAAATTTGGCTGGTTCTTATGTTGTAGGTATGTCTACAAAATAGAGAAGAAAGGACGAAGAATGAGATCAAGACATTGTTGAGATAAAGACCACAATGGGGCTTCTTGCTAAGAATTTGATAGGTTCCGGAGCTGAAAAAGTGAATGTTGTGGTTTCTCAGGCAAGGCCCCAAGGAATGATGGAGGCGAATTTGAATCTAAAGAGGAAGCTAATTATCTAAATGGTCAAGGGGCGAGTTTCTGGAACAACACCCAAGGTTCTAACTAAGACTCTTGTCGTCAAGGTTAGGGGAGCCAAGGTCAGAACTATTATAGGGATAACAATTACAATCGAGGCCAGTACAGAAACAATGGAGACTGGAAGAAGCGTGAGGAGTACAAGAATGATAAAAGCGGTCTGTATGTTCCTTCAAGGAACCGTGAGCCAGAGTCTAGTGGTTCAAGGGTTGAAGACATGTTGTCTAAGGTACTTAAGCAGATGGAGGCAATATATGGCCATTTCAAGGAGCTCTGCACTGATATTTCTGGTATGAATCAAAAGGTGGAATCACATGCCGTGGCCATTAAGAAAATTGAGCAGCAGCTTATTCAGATGTCTGTTGCAATGAAACAGAGGCAGAAAGGTATACTTCCCATCAACACAGTACAAAATCTGAAAAATGACAGTCATTGTATAGCGGTCACTACTAAGAGTGGGAAGGTGACAGTTGATCCTCTGAGGTCGGTTGTGACTGATGTGACAAAAGAGCCTGTAGTGATTGATGATGATAGGATAGCAGATTCTGAGGATCCAATTTTGGTTGATGATTCAGTGGTGAAGACTTCTCCGAGTAATGCAAAGGAGCATGGATCTGGCAATGAGAAGGAGAAGGAGGCACAAGAAAAGTTCACACCGACCCCTAGACCCCCTCCCCCTTTTCCGCAGCGGTTGAAGAAAAAGGTTGAGTATGGGAAGTATCACAAGTTCATTTCCATGTTGAAACAATTGTCTGTGAACATCCCATTAGTTGAGGCACTTGAGCAGATGGCCGGCTATGCTAAATTCATGAAGGACCTTGTCACTAGGAAGAGAATTGTAAGTTTTGAACCTGCAGATAATTTGCACCACTGTAGTGCAATAGTGTCCCATTCCCTTGTTCAGAAGAAGGAAGACCCTGGAGCATTCACCATACCATGCACTATTGGAGCCTTTAACTTTGCTAAGATGCTATATGATCTAGGAGCTAGTATTAACTTGATGCCGCTAGCAGTGTTCAGACAGTTGGACTTGGGATACTCCAAATTGACTACAATGCGGCTCTTGATGGCAGATTGTACGTTGAAGAATCCGGTGGGAATTCTATATGCTGTTCTAGTGAAGGTGGAGTCCTTTATATTTTCGGTCGATTTTGTCATCCTGGACTGTGAAGTTGATTTTGAGGTCCCCATTATTGTTGGGCGACCATTACTCGCCACCAGACGTGCTTTTATAGATATGGAGATTGGACAACTCAAATCTCGATTGAAAAATGAGGAAGTGACATTCAATGTATGCAGATCCATGAAACAACCAAATGATATGAGGGTGGTCTCAGTAATTGATGTTGTGGAACCTGAGTTCCCAATTATGCCCATTGAGGAGTTTTTGATTCTTGATGACTTAGCAGCAGTTTTGATGGATGTTGGTGCTGAGGAGATCCATGGGGGTGAGGAGATTGTTAATGCACTTGTTGGCATGGGGTCATATACTTATGCTCCAAAGAAGATTGATCTTGACCTGAAGAATCAGGTGACTCCACCAGCCAAGCCATCTATTGAGGAGCCTTCAATATTGGAGCTCAAAGCACTCCCGTCTCACTTACAGTACGTATTTTTGGGAGCCGGTAACACCTTACCAGTCAATGTTGCAGCTGACTTGGAGGAATGGCAAGTGGAGGCTTTGGTCTCCATTTTGAAGATATATAAAAAATCCATCGGGTGGACCATTGCACATATTATTGGAATCCCAGTTGATATTTGCACTCACAGGATTCAGCTAGAGCCATATTGTATTCCAAGCATTGAGCGTCAGCGTAGGTTGAATCCACCTATGCAAGAGGTGGTCAAGAAGGAGATCATCAAGTGGTTGGATGCGGGTGTGGTTTATCCTATTGCAAACAGCAAATGGGTGAGCCCAATCCAATGTGTACCAAAAAAGGAAGGAATCACGGTGGTCCCAAATGCTAATAATGAGCTCATTTCTCTAAGACCAATCACCGGTTGGAGAGTATGCATGGACTACATGAAGTTGAAATATTGGACGCAGAAAGATCACTTTCCTATGCCATTCATGGACCATATGTTAGACCGATTTGCAGGCAGATGATGGTATTGTTTCCTTGATGGTTATTCGGGGTACAATCAGATTTCTATAGCCCCTGAAGACTAAGAGAAGACCACGTTCACTTGTCCATATGGTACATTTGCTCTTAAGAGGATGCCTTTTGGGTTATGCAATGCGCTCACCACTTTTCAGCATTGCATGATGTCCATATTTTCTTATATGGTGGAGGACATCATTGAAGTCTTTATGGATGACTTTTCGGTGGTGGGTAATTCATTCGAAGATTGTTTGGATCATTTGGGCAAGGTGTTGCAGAGATGCGAAAAGACCAACTTGGTGCTTAATTGGGAAAATGTCATTTCATGGTCAAAGAAGGTATAGTGCTAGGCCACAAGATTTTTGGTAAGGGTATTGAGGTGGATCGGGCCAAGATCGAGGTAATTGCTAGTCTACCACCTCCAATTTCTGTGAAAGGTGTTCGAAGCTTTTTGGGTCGTGTAGGGTTTTACAGAAGATTCATCAAGGACTTCTCCAAAATTTCACATCCATTGTGTAAACTTCTTGAGAAGGAGGTGAAGTTTGTTTTTAATGAGGCATGCCTAAAAAAGAGATTGACCACTGCCCTAATAATAGTAGCACCAGACAGGTCTTTACCATTCAAGATTATGTGTGATGCTAGCGGAGAGGCCCTAAGAGTTGTGTTGGGTCAGAGGTGTGAAAAGATTTTCCATCCTATTTATTACGCTAACAAGGCTCTTAATGCAGCTCAGAAAAATTACACAGTGACCGAACAAGAGTTGTTGGCTATAGTTTTTGCATTTGAGATGTTTCGAGCATACTTGCTTGGAACTAAGGTGATAGACCATACAGACCATGCTGCTTTGAGATATCTTATGGCAAAGAAGGATGCCAAGCCACGGTTGATTCGATGGGTTCTGCTGCTATAAGAGTTCGAGTTCGAGGTAAAAGACTAAAAAGGGACTGAAAACCAGGTGGCGGATCACTTATCAGATTGGAACCTGATGCAGCACTTTGGGATAATCATGACATAGATGATGCATTCCCAGACGAGCAGGTTTTAACGGCCTCACAAGATCTCATCCCATGGTTTGTAGACTTTTCTAATTATCTGGTGAGTGATGTTGTACCGGAGCACTTATCTTTTCACCAGAGGAAGAAATTCATGTCTGACGTGTGAAAGTTTTTCTGGGATGAGCCCTACTTATTTCGCATATGTGCTTATGGGGTCATTTGGAGATTTATCCCTGAGGTAGAGATGTTGAGTATACTGGAGGCCTGCCATTCATCCCCTATTGGGGGTCACCATAATGGGATTTGCACAGCCCACAAGATTCTGCAATGCGGGTATTATTGGCCAACCATTCACCAAGATGCTCATGATTTTGCAAAGGCGTGTGATGCATGCCAAAGGCAAGGAGGTATATCACGGAGGCATGAGCTTCCTCTTACTCCCATTTTGATCATTGAGTTATTTGATGTATGGGCCATTGATTTCATGGGCCCATTTGTGAGCTCAAATGGGATGAAGTACATACTTGTTGCTGTTGACTATGTTTCGAAATGGATGGATGCAGTTGCGCTTCCGAATAATGAAGGGAAGAGTGTCACAACATTCTTGAAGTGGAATATATTTGCTAGATTCGGGACTCCCAGAGCCATTATTAGTGATGGGGGTTCACACTTCTATAACTGGTTGTTTTGTTCTTTACTGGAAAAATATGGGGTAAAACACAGGGTGGCAACACCCTACCATCCGCAGTCTAGTAGGCAGGTTGAAGTCACAAACAAGGAGATAAAGACCATCTTGGCGAAGACTGTGAATGATAACTGGACAGATTGGTCAAGAAAGCTAGATGATGCTTTATGGGCTTATCAAACCGCATTCAAGACTCCTATAAGTATGTCGCCGTATCAGCTTGTTTATTGAAAAGCATGTCATCTTCCGGTTGAACTTGAGCACAAAGCTATGTGGGTGCTCAAGAAGCTGAATTTGGATTGGAATGAAGCTGCGAACTTGAGGCTTGATCAGTTGAATGAGTTAGATGAATTTCGTTTGAAAGCCTATGAGAGTTTTGAAATTTATAAACTAAGAATGAAAATTCAGCATGACTGAAAAATCGAAAAGAGAGAGTTCAACCCTGGAGATATGGTGTTACTATTCAATTCTAGGCTTCGCTTGTTTCCTGGTAAGTTGAATCCAAATGGTTGGGGCCTTTTCGAGTGGTTCAAGTATTCTCCCATGGGGCAATTGAACTGGAAAATCATGAAGGAAAGCGGGTGAAAGTATATCTGGGGAGAAGCGAAGAAATAAAGCTAGTGGATCTCTAGGCTTTGGGGGACGTATGAGTAACCCAGGGACTTGCATCGTGCCACGATGTTAAATCAGGCGCGGCATGGGAGGCAACCCATGGAGGTGTTTTGGTGAAGTCTGTTTAGTCAAAATACCCGCATCGTGTCGCGACGTTAAATCAAGTGCTTCTTGGGAGGCAACCCAATTTGTAATTGTAAGAAAAATATAGTATTTATGTGTGTTGATGTGTACAGGTGATTAAGATGGGAAATTTGAAGTTAAAATCAAAAATTTGAACTTGAGTGGCTGGTGCCAAAAAGCACAGAATGAGTCTTCATCAGACCAAATGACTCGTTAACTGGATCATCGTCACTGGTGCATAAAACAGTGAAGACAATGGTTGACCAAACGAGTAGTTGCCTATGACAATGAATCATGGGGTCTTCCATCAAGTCTACTGGATTAAAGGTGGAAATAAACTAACAAAGGTGATAATGACTCACTTAATGAATTATTGGGCGTCCAGACGATTCATTAAGTGGCCCGTTAGGAAGCTACCACAGTTCAAGGCCTATGACTCGTTGGGTTACACCATGAGTCGTTAGGTCCCAGGTAAGTTCTTAAGCTTAAGCCACTGCACGAAGGGTCAAACGAGTCATTTAACGACATAATGCATTGTTACGTGGGTCGTCATATGTTTTTAATTAACTTTCACCCAACCCAACCCACACACAAATTAGGGTAAATCGTTGTTTTGAACATATAAAATCACTCGAATTTTTTCCCTCCAAACTCTCACATGAGTTTAAACCCAAAAACAATTTAACTTCAAAACTACCAGATTCTTAACCATTCCAAGATCAACTGCTCACTATCAAAGCATTCACACACACACACGATCGTACTCAACTGCTCAAAGTACACATCCAATTGCAATTTCAAATGCAAATCTCTCTTCTGCTCAATTAGAAATCATTATGAGTATTTTATGCTCTTCTCCATCTGTGTTCCTGTGTAATGATTGTAAATTCAAATAAATACTTTGAGTTTTTACGAAACCCTAGTGGCATGACAATGAATAAGCATTTGAATACGGAACCCCTAATGAATACGATTATCTGTGCTTGTGGGAACTTTAATTTCATTGATATGGAACATGGGTAATGGTATTTTTCATAAAACTCTTGAGCACGAGCCATTTAATAAGTCATGTTATCATCTCACCACTCATTATATAACTCATCCTAAGTGGAAATTGGTCCAGGGACCAGTGTACCTAATGAGTCGCCGCCTCTAGTAATGACTCATTGTGACCAGTCTTTAAGTCCACTGGCCCAACAAGAAAGGAACACATCCTGAGACAACGCCTGACATCATGAGTCGTGGCCAGTGGCAACGACTCGTCAAGTCACTCGTCCTGTCTGCAGAGACATAGTTAAGAGTTGATTAAGTTTCATCTCATCTTGTATACCAACTGATATCCCACAGGTATAATGGCTCCGAGGGGTACACCAAAGAAAGGTCCAGCTAAGAAACAAGTGTCGGAGAGGAGTTAACTGTCATACTGCAGACTTCGGGACTTGCCCTCCTCCTCCGAAGAGTCAAGTAGCTCAGAGGAGGGATATGAAGTGTCAGAAGAGCAGCTGCTGAGCAGATTAACTAGGGCTAGGGCTCAATGATCTACTAATCCAACAACCCTGGTTGATGCTCCCACTCCACTAGCAAGAGACCTATCGAGCTGAATAGATGAGAATGTTGGGGCCAAAATCCCGATTGCTCCCGAGGGCACCACAATTGGGAAAAATGAAGAAGTAGTTGATGAGTCACGTGCTCAACAAGGGAGCACAGATGATGAAATTGACCGAGACTTCGAACACATCCAATGATCAACCAAGGCACGTGAGGAGATGGTGTGTTCATGGTATGAGGGCTATATACAACAGGGACATTTCTCCAAATTACAAAGGACATCCAAAGAGGAGCATCTACGAGGAGCCCAGACTAATCACCACGGGGCGCAAGGACCTCCCTGAGTTGTAGGCTTTGTTCGACAAATACAGGTTCGGGTGGATGACTAAGCCATCGGGAAGCTACAATCCCTGCCTGGTCAGAGAATTCTATGTAGCCTATGCAGCCACACTATAGCGTCTGGCATTAGGTGGTCAAGACTGGAAAAAGAGGCCCGCTTTAACACAAGTGTTGGTTCAGGAGATGCCTGTGGACATATTTGAGAGGACCATCTCCATACTACTTTATGGGCCAGACTATCATTCCCCAATGAATATAACCGAGTTCGATCACAAACTATTCGAGCTCAAGAAAGACAATACTAAGAAGCTGAATAGTGAGGAGCGAATCAGGAAATATACTTGGCTATCACGGGTCATTTCCACAAGAGGTCCGTTGGTCGAATGGTTGCATTGCACTGAACCCCAGATAAAGAAGGCCACATTGAATTTTCAAAACAAGTTTTGGTGGTCACTAGTTCGGCATAGGCTAGTACCAACCAGCAATGATAACGTTCATTCACCTAACAGAGCTGCATTGGTAGCTAGCATTATGGAGGGGTATGCCATAAATTTCCCGCGGTATATTGGTGAAGAGGTTTGAGAGCGGGCGATAAATGATGGCACCACCATTCCCTTTCCATGTCTTGTTGATAGACTCTGTCAGGATTCAAAGGTGCTAGAGTTTCCCTCAGTTGACCATCGCATAGTGGTCCATAAGATAACTGATATCAGGTTGATAAGGGATGACACAAACCTAGTATCGAGAGCAAGGAGTCAAGCTGCCGCATTCGCTGGAGCGACTATATTGGCAGAGGCATTTAGCAGCAATATGCAGACTGAGGCTTCTGTATTTATTGAGATTGTGGCAAAGCCCACGAAGGCCAGGGAGATGGATAGCCAGCCTGAGGCTACAGATGCAGCTGACATTCTCGCATCTTCGAAGATTTTAGAGTCATCATCCACAGCAGCTGCATCTCGCCCACCTATTGCACCATCAAGTGCTCCTTCAGTCGGTCTAGTCACAATTTCCAATGAATTCCTGACTGACATGGCTAGACGGCTGGCAAAGGCTAAGAAACAATAAGCACACCCGGCTTTACAGGTAAAGGTGCTAATAGAGCAACTCAAGCCTTGGGTTACCAAAGAATTGGAGGCGCTCTCTAGCTTAGTGTATGGAAGATTAGATTCTTTTGAGAGACGCATGGATGAGCGCCTTACATAGTTACAGGCGCCCGAATTTGCAAGGTGGTATGCGGAGGTAGAAGTACTCAGAGCGGAGGTGCGGGAGTTTTCCGCACGAAGGTAGCTACAATCCCTCCACCCGTGCTTCCAGTGATAGAGGATGAGAGTGAAGAAGAGCTACCTCCGATATTTGACTTCATTACTAAGGAGCCGGTGGCACAAGATAAGGGAAAGAGGCCTCGTGAGGAGATGAGTTTTGAGGAGGATGACTCATTGCTCTGTCAATAAAAATGAGAGCAGAGAGAGATGGTGATAGCGCATCACCTATCTAGAGAGGAGGCTCGACAGAGGGCCACAAGTGAGGCAGCGAGAGCTCGGGGAGAAGGTACGAGCTTAGTTGGATCAGAAAATGCATCGGATCAAGCCGGTGGTATCAAAGAGGACATTGGAGGAGTATCTGCACCCTCCACCGACCAGGTCGCAAACACCTAGGTCGCATAGGTATGTTTCCTATTTCCATGATTTTGTTTTCTATATATGCATCGAGGACGACATATGCTTTTCTTGATGGGAGTGGGGAGGGATACCTGTGTATTTTTGCTGAACATAACCCAAGGGTTTTTCTTGCCAGATATCTTTTTCCTCGGGTGTTCGTTATCTAGTAGAATCAACATGTTTAGGTTTTTATGTTTTTGTGTTTATTTGTGTCAGTCGAAAGAAAGTTAGGTGAACTTAAGGCAGTTAAGAGCATGAATTTTTGAATTTAGTTGAATTGATAATGTGATACCCCTCCTAAAAATTTTTTTATGTATGTGTTAAAATCGACAAGTATGACCTTTATGAATCAGTGCATGGCATTAAAATTGTAAACATGTATACCATTGTATGGGTATACCTAAATTATCAGTTAGTAGAAGTGATGATGTTGACCTATGCTATGTGTGAGTGAGGTTTAATAGTTAAATTCTATGTGTGCGTCAATCTAGAAATTTCCTAGTCAGTCATACCGAGATAGAGGATGGGAAACTAGAAAAGGATCATAGGCCATTTTTGATTAATGAGCCCACTTTAGCCTTAAAAGACCGAACAAAAGGAAATAAATATCCCTTGATCTAAATTTTTTATCTTAAATTGACCTTTCTTTTGGTTTACACTAATTCACCTTCCTGCTTTGATTAAAAATGAACCTGTTTTGGCCCTGGTCCCTCCTTGGAACACTGTAAACCTCAACTCAGGCAAATCGCCTAAGTTGAGGGTGGCTATTATAGGGGTGATTAAGAAGAGTAGGGTGGAATGAGATTGGGCAATGAAAATGAAAGAGCGGGTGCGGTGTGCGTAATGAAAGAAAAGAAAGAAACAAAAATGTTGAAGAGAAAAAGAGAAAGAAAAGAAAAGAAAAATGTTAAAGCAATGAATGTTTGAAAGAAAAAGAACCGCACTCGTAGTTGCAAACAAAAATAAAAGAAGAAGCAAGTAAAGGAAAAAGGGAGAAAATATGAAAAAAGGTTTAAAATGGAGTCAAGGCATGTGTAGTGCCAAGGAGGACCATACCCGAACCCGAGCCTATGTTACAAGCTTAAAAAGTCCTATACTGATCCTGGTTACTTATCTGAAAATTGAGGTATTGAAAGTAAAGGCAAGCCTATGGCATTACATGCACACAGTTAGAATTTCTTTGTGAGAGTGACTGTAATCTTACCTAGTCCTAAGAGAAATACATTGATATAATCATATACACATGAGTGAGTGTGGGAATTCTTTGAGGTGAGAGCATTTGGTCAACAAAATCATCTGCATACTATCTGGGTCAGTGTTATAGATTTTTGTGCATGGTTGCAAGTGATAGTGTTTTGCCATGTTTCGATTTCTCTGTATCATGGATGAAAACTTTGCATATGCATTATGATTTGAGTTTGTATGATAAAGGAGGGGTTAGAAATTTTGATTTGATGAAGAGTTGTGACTGTCGTAAGTTTCCTAAAGTTCTTTTGATTGAAACGTCAAAGTAGTTTATTTTATTATATTTTTGCCTGAGGACATGCAAAAGTTCTAAGTTGAGGGTGTTGATGTGCTGTGATTTTACGGCACTTTCAATGCTTAAAACCATAAAACTATGTGTCACGCCCCGCCTTGGGGGTATGACTGGCACCTGGTGCCCTATTAGGACCTGAACTGCTAGACTACTGAGCCTAAGCACATCTGGTGCCTGGCCGGCTCTAACACTGATTCACGGAAACAACGGGCTATATAACGGCTGTAAATACAGCCTCCCGCCGACTAGGCCTATAGCCACCTGTACTATAACAACAACTAACCAGAATCATGCCAATATAAGGGAGCCTATGCGGGCCGACAAGGCCACCATGCTGTCTAGTTGAGTCTAGATCAGTATAACAAATGCTGAACAGCTACGTGACTATCAAGGTCACCACTACTGACTAGATAAGGCCTCACACGACAAACATAAACAACTAACATACGCACGGCCCACACGACCGGTACAACTAACCACAGGGAAATATATACAGACTGCAAGCCTCTAGGAATACTGATAAGATGGTTGGGACAGGGCCCCGACCTACCCGTACTGTACAACAAAAGGAAATGATATAAACCTCTGAAATATCAAGCTCCGGATGACAGGAGCTGATGACTCTGCGTTGGCTAGGATCATGAGGGATCGCCTCCTTGTCTATGAGTACCTGCAGGCAAGTAATGCAGCGCCACAAGCGGGCGTCAGTACCACTGGTACCGAGTATGCAAAGTAACTGGATACAACTGAATACAAATAGCATAACTAGCAATTCTAAATAGCAGGAGATAACTGAATCTGTAAGAACTGATATGAACTGAATCAGACTTTCTGTGCTGTGATAGGGCAGGAGCATACCTGTAGACGCGGCGGCCTGCTGTCTATTAACCAATATATAGCACATAAATACACACATATATATATAGCAAACAAGAGCCAATACCAACCCCCATAAGCCGGATGGCGCCAAGCAAGCAAACAATCTATATACCCCTACCCGGGTCAAAACCAGCCAAAAATAAAGTGACTCCACTCATCTACTAACTACGAGCACCTCTGCCGGCCCCCTGGGTCTCCGACTCGGGCCATAGCCTCCAATATAAATAACCGTGTCTGAGTCCGGAGGAATCCTATACTGTATCTGTAACTGTAACTGTATCTGAATCTGTTCCCTGGGCGCTTGCGCACAACAGGGCTATCTATACTGTAATGCTGATCAGCCTGATATGGGGAAAGCTTCATCCCATCTTCGTCCAAACTGGGGACGGCATGCCACTCCTTGGAGTGACGTAAACCCACCCGCTCAGTGGGCGACAGTTACCAACCCAGGGGCGGCGAGGACGCTCAAAAAGGTGCCCTCACGACACAACTAAGTCTCAACAAACAATAAGCACATATATAGCAAGCATGTTTAAACTGAAAAAAATACTATCTGAGTTCTGATTTCTTATTCTAATCTCTTTCTATATTATACTGGTTCTCATACTGCTTTATACTGAATCTGTGATCTTTATCTAACTGCATGGCTAATCTGTAGCAAGATACTATCTAACTGTATGGCTATACTGTAGCCAAGATATCATCTGTCTGTATGGCTAATCTGTAGCCAAGATACTATCTGACTTTCTGATTTTACTTTACTAACTCTTATTCCGAATATCTGTCATATTATTCTAGAAACATGCTTGCTAATCACATACTGGGCTATACTGAGTCTGGAATGCTAACTTGCCATTTTAGCGCATGCTTTACTAACTTTCGGGCTGAGTACGATATAACAACGCAAACCAGATTTACTGAACTTGCAGAATACTCAATATTCAACTCCGAGAATTCTACTACGGAGTTTACTGTGCTATACAAGGCTAAAACTACTAACTTGCTGAAGAAACTGGCTTTACATACCTTAACCTCGGTTTATCCGACTAACGTACGAAGCTCGGTCAGTACTCCAGCTATTTCTCCCAACTGCATTTACATATATGTCAATTAGAACTAAATACACCAATATTCTAAAATAAAACGTCACTTTCGATATATTTATAGCCTAAACTTTGTGTTTATCGAAAGACAGTCAAAAACTTGTTATTTCTCGAAAGTCCAGAAGGGAGAAATACTCACTTTAGGGCTAGGAGTATATTGACACTAGTTTGGAGCAAATCCACTTACCTTAGCCCGGTAGCACGATGATTTGTCGGCCAAATTTCGTGAGACTAAATCCGTAGGAATTCTCCTTACTGCTTAATGCCTCGGTATCCGGAGTTAATTTGAGCTTGGACCACGTTTGACGGCGTAATCGAGAGATAATTTAATAGTACTTTTGCACCCTCTTTGTTTTCTCACGAGTTCTGGAAATTATTTGATATCATAATGAAATGAACCAAAGTGGAGGTTTTATATACTTGGTCCTGGACATGGCCAACGTGTCACGAAGCCAACGCGGAGGCTCTACCTCCATGACATGTTGCCATTGCGGAGGGGCTCTGCCCCGGCTCCTTCCGCGATGGTTCGACAGGTTTCTCATCCGGTCTTTTCCCGGGCCTTTTTCTAGCATGTATGACTTTCAATTACTCTTAACCAATACGCGAATAGGCCATCTATGTGTTGGGAATTTTACAGGGTGTAACATTCTCCCCCCCTTAAGAACATTCGTCGTCGAATATAATCTTCTATCTAGAGGACTTCTCAACTTACTCAACTTGTTTCTAGAAAAATTTCGGCAGAGTTTCCCCTGTAATATGGACTATCCCAAAAACCTGTCGCCTGACTAGGCTTGAAATAAATGAGGCTATCTGGTCTTCATATCTTCCTCTGCCTCCCAAGTCATCTCCTCTCAGTTCCTGTTACGCCACAGTACCTTGAAAGACGCAATATCTTTAGTTCTCAATCTACGAATCTGTCTGTCTAAGATGGCTATTGGAACCTCTTCATAGGCCAGCTCTTCCGTAACCTGGATATCCTGGACGGGGACTGCTCTGGATGGGTCTCCTATGCATTTCCTCAGCATAGATACATGAAAGACCGAATGAACGAATTCTAATTTTGGAGGCAAGTTCAACTCATATGCTACTCGGCCTATCCTTCGACGAATCTAATAAGGCCCAACAAATCTCGGACTGAGCTTAGCTTTCTTGCCCAATCTCATCACCCCTTTCATCGGAGATACTTTCAGAAATACCCAGTCATTCACAAAAAATTCAAGGTCTCTGCGCCGCACATCAGTATATGATTTCTGGCGGCTCTGTGCAGTCAGTAGGCGTTCCTTGATAAGCTTTTCCTTCTCCTCTGACTGTTGAATGATGTCTGGCCCAATCAACGGTGATTCTCCCACTTCAAACCAGCCAACCAGCGATCTGCATTTTTGCCCATACAAGGCTTCAAAGGGCGCCATCTGGATGGCTGAGTGATAGCTATTATTATAAGCAAATTTAATTAACGGCAAATGCTCGTCCCAGCTACCTCCAAAATCTAGCATACACGCTCGTAGCATGTCCTCGAGTGTCTAAATAGTGCGCTCATCCTGTCAATCTGTCTGAGGGTGGAATGCTGTGCTCAAATTAATCTACGTTCCCAGACCTCTCTAAAATGACTGCCAAAATCTAGTTGTAAATTGTGCTCCTCTATCAGAGATAATAGATACTGGAACACCATGTAATCTAACTATTTCTCTGATATATAATTTGGCAAAATACTCGGCCGAGAAGGTAGCTCTCACTGGCAGGAAATGAGCTGATTTTGTCAGCCTGTCCACTATTACCCAAATAGAATCGTGTCTATGTCTGGTACGGGGTAACCCTGCTACAAAATCCATATTCACTGCTTCCTATTTCCAGAGAGGCACAGCTATGTCCTGAGTTAACCCGCCTTGTTTCTGGTGTTCCGCTTTTACCAATTGGCAGTTAGGACACTGGGCTACAAATTCGGCAATTTCTCTTTTCATTCTTGGCCACCAATAATTCTCCTTGATATCATGGTACATTTTCATCGCACCGGGGTGAAGAGAATAATGGGCGTAATGTACCTCATTCATAATCTATTGGCGGAGCCCTGAAACATCTGGAACACAGAGGCGGCCTCTACATAACAGCACTTCTTCCTCAGTTATTTGAAAATCTGGTGCTTTCCCTTGCTGAATTCTTCCCTTAAGCTGGACCAGGTCAGGATCTTCATATTGTTGTTCTTTTACCTCCACAACTAGTGACGACACAGCGGTGTTCTGAATTACCGCTCTGCTGTCCTCTGTATCTGCTATACGAACGGGTAGACTGGCTAATTGATGTATCTCCTTGACCAACTCCCGCTGCTCGGGCTGCAAATATGCCAAACTTCCCATGGATTTACGGTTGAGAGCATCTGCTACTACGTTGGCTTTTCCCGAATGATACAGAATATCCACATCACAATCTTTTAATAGCTCTAACCAGCAACACTGTCGCAAATTCAACTCCCTTTGAGTGAAGATATACTGTAGGCTCTTATGATCTGTGAAAATATCCACATGAACGCCATACAAGTAATGTCTCCATATCTTTAAGGCGTGAATCACTGCGGCTAACTCCAGGTCGTGGGTAGGGTAATTCTTTTTGTGTTTCCTCAGCTGTCTAGAAGCATACGCAATCACCTTACCATGCTGCATCAACACACAATCCAACCCAACGCCTGATGCGTCGCAATACACTGAATAACCTTCTGTACCTTCCGGTAATGCTAACACTGGGGCGGAGGTTAATCTGTCTTTTAACTCCTGGAAGCTCTGCTCACATGCCTCTGTCCACTGAAACTTCGCTGCTTTCTGCGTCAGTTTGGTCAGGGGTGTCGCTATAGTAGAGAATCCCTCAACAAATCTCCTGTAATATCCCGCTAACCCCAGAAAACTGCGGACTTCGGTCGGAGTGGTAGGCCTAGGCCAGGTTTTAACTGCTGCTATCTTCTGCGCGTCAATTTGTATACCAACATCCGACACAATATGCCCCAAGAAGGCTACTGAGTTCAGCCAGAATTCATACTTGGAGAACTTAGCATATAATTGACGGTCCTTGAGAATTTGGAGCACTGTCCGTAAATGAGCCTGGTGATCTGCTTTAGAGCGAGAATACACCAGAATATCATCAATAAACACTATCACGAACAGGTCCAGGTATGGTCTGAAAATGCTATTCATCAGGTCCATGAATATTGTTGGGGCATTCGTCAACCCAAATGACATAACTAGGAATTCAAAGTGCCCATATCGGGTCTTGAAAGCCGTTTTGGGAATGTCTCTTTCACGAACTTGAACCTGATGATATCCGGACCGCAAGTCAAGCTTGGAGAAATATCTGGCCCCCTGTAACTGATCAAACAAATCATCTATTCTGGGAAGAGAATACTTATTCTTTACTGTAACTTTATTCAGCTGTCGGTAATCTATACACATGCGGAGCGAGCCATCCTTCTTTCTCACAAATAGAACTGGCGCACCCCACGGTGAAGTACACGGCCTAATAAAACCATTATCTAGCAGGTCCTTCAGCTGCTCCTTTAATTCTCTGAGTTCAGCAGGAGCCATGCGATACGGAGGAATTGATATAGGCTGAGTACCTAGTAGCAGGTCAATTGAAAAATCTATCTCCCTTTCTGGGGAAATACCAGGTAACTCATCTGGAAATACATCAGGGAATTCATTCACTACCGGAACAGACTGAAGTGTCGGAGATTCTACCTGAACATCCTGAACCCTGACTAGGCGGTACATACATCCCTTAGTTATCAATTTCCTCGCCTGAAGGTAGGAAATAAACCTACCTTTTGGAGTAGTTGTGCTGCCTTTCCACTCTCGCACAGCCTCTCCTGTAAAGTGGAATCGGACCGTCTTGGTCCAACATTCTGCGTTAGCAAAGCATGGCACCAACCAATCCATACCCATAATGGCATCGAAATCAATCATTTCTAACTCTACCAGATCTACTGTAGTCTGGCGATCAGCAACCTCTACTGTACACCCTCGATAAATTCTACAAGCTATAATGGAGTCACCGACGGGTGTAGATACTGAAAAGGGCTGCTGTAATAACTCTGGTGCGACATTAAACTTTCGAGCCACAAATGGGGTAATATATGACAAAGTGGACCCTGGATCAATCAGTACATAAGCAGGGCATGAACAGATAGTCATTATACCTATCACTACATCTGGAGACGCCTCTGAGTCCTGTCTCCCTGGTAATGCATAGGTACGGCTTGAGCCCGTACCTGAACTGGAGGCTCCTAATCTACCTCGGCCTCTACCTGCTGTACCTGAGGGCCTACGCCCCACCGAGGCTGCTGGAGCTCGTGGCCCTGCGGATCCCCTATCCTAAATATCTCTGCTCTCTTGTCCCCTGGCCGGACAATCTCTCATGCGGTGCCCCTCCTGCCTGCAAATATAACACCCCGAGGAGCCATATCTACAAGATCCAATGTGAGGTCGGCCGCAATTAGGGCAGGGTGGGGGTGTAAATCTGCTCTGCTCTCCCCTTCTTTGCTGCAGGGAATCTACTATTCGAGAACTGCCACCAGACTCTGACTGCCCTCGATGAGCAAATCTACCTCGCTGCTGCTGCTGTGGTGGAGGTGGGGGTCTAGGGAGTCTGTTTGACAATTGGGGCCTGGGTCCTCTCTGAATCTCTCTCTGTGTATCGTCTGATCTATCCCTGCGGCGCTGCTCCTGACTTGTCTTTCTACTGCCCTGTTTCCGCTGTCTAAGGCCCTCAATGGTCTGGGCAAAGGCCTGTACTCGGGCAATATCCATATCTTCTAGTAACGTAGCCTTCATGCAAGCCTCAATATATTCCGGGTTCAGACCCATAATGAACCGGTGGACTCTGGATGGCATAGTGTCCACAAAAGCTGGAGCATAGCGGGCTAGGGAGTCAAACTGTAGGGCATATTCTCATACACTCCCTGCCCCCTGCTCCAAATGCAAAAACTGATCCATCCGGGCCTATCAGATCTCTCGTGGCAAATAACGGTCCAGGAAGGCCTCCGAGAAACTGGACCAGGTCAGAGGGGCAATATCTCTCCCTCGAGACCTTTCCCAACTCTCGTACCATAATACAGCTATGTCCCGCAGCTGAAACACTATCAGCTCAACTGATTCTGTAGGGGTCACATGCATAAGTCAGAAAATTCTCTGCATCTGATCTAGAAAATCCTGGGGGTCCTCTGCTTGATCTAACCTAGTGATTTGTGGGGGACCTAGTGCCAAAAACTCCCTGACCCTGAAACTACCTGACCCACCTGAAAGCTCTGTTGTTATAGGTGGCACTGACTGGCGCTGTGTGGCCATCATTTGTGCCAACATAACCACTACGCTCTGAACTTCCTGGTCTGATGGCGAAGGTACAAGAGCTATCGGAGGCGGTGTCGTGCCCAACGGCTCCTGATGTGAGGGGGACTGCTGATAGGGCTATGATGAAGCCTCTATATCGCCCTCAGATCGGGCTGACTCTGAATGGAACTGAGGCATCCTGCTGGTGCCATCTCCTGCTGTTGTGTCTAATCTTCTGCCGGTGGCAGGGTGATGCTGGTCTTCGATTCTTATCCGTAGACAAAGAATGTGATAAGTTTTAGGGACCCAACCCTATACTTTACCGCTCTATAGCACGACTGAATGAGAAAGAAAAGTAACCATCCTATCATGCCTCGCAGCCTCCTGCCTATAGTATGTGGTGTACAACACATCCATAGACAAGACTCTACTTAGCATGGCTTGCAGACTCCCTGGGACACGACCTGCTCTGATACCAAGTTTGTCACGCCCCTCCTTGGGGGTATGACTGGCACCTGGTGCCCTATTAGGACCTGAACTGCTAGACTACTGAGCCTAAGCATATCCGGTGCCTGGCCGGCTCTAACTCTGATTCACGAAAACAACGGGCTATATAACGACTGTAAATACAGCCTCCGGCTGACTAGGCCTATAGCCACTTGTACTATAACAACAGCTAACCAGAATCATGCCATATAAGGGAGCCTATGCGGGCCGACAAGGCTACCATGCTGTCTAGTTGAGTCTAGATCAGTATAACAAATGTTGAACAGCTACGTGACCGGTAAGGTCACCACTACTGACTGGATAAGGCCTCACACGGCCAACATAAACAACTAAACATACGCCGGCCCACACGACCGGCACAACTGACCACAGGGAAATATATACAGACTGCAAGCCTCTAGGAATACTGATAAGATGGTCGGGACAGGGCCCCGACCTACCCGTACTGTACAACAAAAGGAAATGATATAAACCTCTGAAATATCAAGCTCCGGATGACAGGAGCTGATGACTCTACACTGGCTAGGATCACGAGGGATCGCCTCCTCGTCTATGAGTACCTGCAGGCAAGTAATGCAGCCCCCCAAGCAGGCGTCAGTACCACTGGTACCGAGTATGCAAAGCAACCGGATACAACTGAATAAAAATAGCTTAACTAGCAATTCTGAATAGCAGGAGATAACTGAATCTCTAAGAACTGATATGAACTGAATCAGACTTTCTGCGCTGTGATAGGGTAGGAGCGTACCTGTAGACGCGGCGGCCTGCTGTCTATTAACCAATATATAGCACATAAATACACACACATATATATATAGCAAACAAGAGCCAATACCAACCCCCATAAGCCGGATGGCGCCAAGCAAGCAAACAATCTATATACCTCTACCCGGGTCAAAACCAGCCAAAAATAAGTCACTCCACTCATCTACTAACTACGAGCACCCCTGCCGGCCCCCTGGGTCTCCGGCTCAGGCCATAGCCTCCGATATAAATAACCGTGTCTGAGTCCGAAGGACTCCTATACTGTATCTATAACTGTAACTGTATTTGAATCTGTTCCCTGGGCGCTTGCACACAACAGGGCTATCTGTACTGTAATGCTGATCAGCCTGATATGGGGAAAGCTTCATCCCATCTTCATCCAAACTGGGGACGGCATGCCACTCCTTGGAGTGACATAAACCCACCCGCTCAGTGGGCGACACAGTTACCAACCCAGGGGCGGCAAGGACGTTTAATAGGGTTCCCTCACGACACAACCAAGTCTCAACAAACAATAAGCACATATATAGCAAGCATGTTTAAACTGAAAAAAATACTATCTGAGTTTTGATTTCTTATTCTAATCTCTTTCTGTATTATACTGGTTCTCATACTACTTTATACTGAATCTGTGATCTTTATCTAACTGCATGGCTAATCTGTAGCAAGATACTATCTAACTGTATGGCTATACTGTAGCCAAGATATCATCTGTCTGTATGGCTAATCTGTAGCCAAGATACTATCTGACTGTCTGATTTTACTTTACTAACTCTTATTCTGAATATCTATCATATTATTCTAGAAACATGCTTGCTAATCACATACTGGGCTATACTGAGTCTGGAATGCTAACTTGCCATTTTGGCGCATGCTTTACTAACTTTCGGGCTGAGTACGATATAACAACGCAAACCAGATTTACTGAACTTGCAGAATACTCAATATTCAACTCCGAGAATTCTACTATGGAGTTTACTGTGCTATACAAGGCTAAAACTACTAACTTGCCGAAGAAACTGGCTTTATATACCTTAACCTCGGTTTATCCGACTAACGGATGAAGCTCGGTTAGTACTCCAGCTATTTCTCCCAACTGCATTTACATATATATCAATTAGAACTAAATACACCAATATTCTGAAAGAAAACATCACTTTTGATATATTTATAGCCTAAACTTTGGCTTATCGAAAGACAGTCAAAAACTTGCTATTTCTTGAAAGTCCAGAAAGGAGAAATACTCACTTTAGGGCTAGGAGTATATTGACACTATTTTGGAGCAATTCCACTTACCTTAGCCCGGTAGCACGATGATTTGTCGGCCGAATTTTGCGAAACTAAATCCGTAGGAATGCTCCTTACTGCTTAATACCTCGGTATCCGGAGTTAATTTGAGCTTGGACCGCATTTGATGGCGTAATCGAGTGATAATTTAATAGTACTTTCGCACCCTCTTTGTTTTCTCATGAGTTCTGGAAATTATTTGATATCATAATGAAATGAACCGAAGTGGAGGCTTTATATACTTGGGCCTGGACAGGGCCAACGTGTCATGGAGCCAATGCGGAGGCTCCACCTCCGTGACACCTTGCCATCGTGGAGGGGCTCTGCCCCGGCTCTTTCCACGATGGTTCGACAGGTTTCTCGTCTGGTCTTTTCCCGGACCTTTTTCTAGCATGTATGGCTTTCAATTACTCTTAATCAACACGCGAATGCCATCTATGTGTTGGGAATTTTACGGGGTTTAACACTATGCACATTCCGGATATGTTTATGTAGATATGATGCGTTTATGTTGAATGTTGCAGGAAAATAGGTCCGAAATGGGAAATAGGCAAAGTAAGGCAGAAAAGGGCTGAAATGCAGGCTTCCAAGCATGTCATGAGTCGTCGTCCCAAGGAATGACTCGTGCCTAGAGTTGTTGGGAGAAGATCAAGTTTAATGCTGAAGAAAAAGTGCATTCAACAGATTGAAGGCACAACTCGTTACGCCTAGTAATGAGCCATTAAGCCAGTTGTGAAGACTGGGAAGAGGAATTCTGAAAAAGATGCAGTGAAGGCAATGACAGATGTAACGAGTTGTCAAGTGTTGGGATGACCCATCAGGAGGACTTTGGTAGGAATCGTCAGTTGCACTAGAATTTTGGAGAGTCAAGACCACGAGAGGCCTAACGATTCATGCCCTGACACGATAAGTCGATAGGTTACCCGTTACCACAACTGAGCCTACTGCAGAGGACGACTAATTTCCACTGCTCACGACTCATTAGGAGACCTAACGAGTTGTTACTTGGCCCATTACCCCTGCTGACTTGGAATCCAAGTTTAGTTAGGATAAGATTTGTTTGAGACTATAAATATAATTTTTAGGTTTATTTTTCGTACGCAGTTATTTTTACCAACTTTCACATGAATTCTAGTATTGTTAACGATTGTTCTTGGTTCGAGAAACAAAGTTTATAATTTTGTTCTTGATTTTGGGAATTAATCAACATTGGAGTTTGATCATTGGTTTTGGAGTTATATTCAATTCACTTGGTTTTCTTTTACGAATTTTTGTAAGTTACAATTATGATTTATTTTATACTTTGTGATTGTGATATTTCAATTATGAGTAGCTAACCATAACTAGGGTTGTGGGAGCCATAATGAATTAACACACATAGGTAAAACACTTAGTGATTCTTGAACGTGGTTTAATGTATGTATATTTTTCCCTTCGTTTTAATTATTTCTTAGCAGTTGCAAATGTTGGAACTTACCTTATTCTTACATACCAGATCAAGGGGGTAGTGAATGGGAAAAGGGATTAACAATGGAGATTTGAGCCTATCAACCCTCATCTAATAGCTTGAACTTGTTCGTGGATAGTTAATCTGATATTAAGGGTAAGAGTTAATTAAGTATACACCCGTATAAGGACCAAGTTGCATGGTGATAATCATCTAGATAGGGTACCAACTATTTAGGTAAACCTAACATACTGATATTGCATGTTAAACACCGAAACAGATCACTAGTGTAAAAGCCTTGTGGTTATGAAGTCATGGGGAACACAATCCTAGTCAATTTGTTGATTGAGTACAAACCAAAATTGATTTAACCATCTAGTAGTATTTACTCTAGTTGATTATTTTATTTCTTTTTCGCCTTAGGAAATAAGTTAGCGGATAGTAATAGCTATTCACAGTAACTCAAGTCTTTTCCATATTCCTCGTGGGATCGACTCCAACCTTTATTAGGTTTTATATTTGACATCAACTGCTTTATATCTCAATTGGGAGGTGTAATTTGGCCAACATCGGACCTCTGGACTGATATCAAACTATAATGATATGTAGGGAGTCACGAATAATAGAGTGGCTTCTGGATCTAGTAGGGCATACACGTCTAGATGAAAAAGACGTAACATAACTATGACCACATCAGGTGAGCTCTCCTGTTCCTGATGAGAAAATAATGCATAAAAATGGTTTTGGCACTGACTGCCATCCGTACCGTACCTGAAGTATTGGCTTGTTGAGCTGGTCGGCCTGCTGGAACTATTGAGGTAGTGAATTGTGACCTTCCCCGTCCTACTGACGGGCACTCTCTAAGCCGATGACCAAGTTGTCCACAACCAATACAACCCTCTTGACTCTAAAGACACTCTCCTGGGTGGTTCTTGCCACACTTAGGGCAAGCTAGATATCTGTTACCTGCACTGAAACTCTGGGACTGAGAGCCAGATGCTCCACCCCTCTGATCCTAGCGAGACCGAAAGGTAGGGGCGCTGGCTAAGCTAGGTGTTGGAGTCCTCTACTGCTGTTGCTGCTGTGCGCGGCTAGTACTGATAGACCTCTAGTCCACAATCTGATTGGCCAGTCCTAGCCCACTTGTTCTTTCACTCCATATCTCTCAATTTTTCTACCTCAACTTGCTGGGCAAAGACAATAAGGCTGGAGAGATCCATGTCCTTAATAAGCATCACTATTTTGCACTCATTGAGGACCAAGTTCGACACCCCATTTACAAATTTCAGCATGTGAGCCCTTGGCTCAATCACCATCTCTGTAGCGTATTCGGACAACCTGGTGAACTCCAGAGCGTGCTCTCCTACCATCCGTTTTCCCTGTCTCAAATTCATGAACTCCACTACTTTCGCCTCCCTAAGCTCCCGAGGGAAGAATCTATCCAAGAAGGTTGTAGTGAACTCCTCCCATTCCATCAGTCCTGCTTCTGCTGGCCTCCCCTCCTTCCACTATTCGTACCAAACCTGGGCTACCCCTTTCAGCTGGTAGACAGCCCCAAGTCAGCACTCACTAAGGGACTGACACTCATAATTCGGGTGATCTTTTTAATTTCATCCATAAATCCTTGTGGGTCCTCTCCTACCTTAGATCCATGATAGTCTGAAGGGTTCATTCGAGTGAAGTCCCGCACTCAGGAAGCTGCTGCAGAGCCGTTGTTGTTGATTGGAACCACCTGCTGGTTCACTTGGTTGGTAACAGTCTGGGTGAGCAGCTGAATGGCCGCCCTGAATTCTACCGTAGACACCGAGTTATCCTGAGGGGCTGTCGAGACTGGTGGGGCAGGTCGGTGAGCATTATCGACCCTTCTTCCATTACCACATCATGGAAGCATGATTCACTGAAATGAAATAGAGCACGAGTTAGGAGAATGATTTTTGGAACTGAGATTTCAATGCACGAGTATGAAATAAAGGAAATATGATTTTTGGAACTGAGATTTCAATGCACGAGTATGAAATAAAGGAAATATTTCCTAATGACATCTCGTAGCTTCCCCATCATAAGTGTGGCGCACTTCACGCCCATGAAGAGGACTCTACTTGATGTGGCTTTTAGACATCTAAGGATACTCTAGACCTAGTGCTTTGATACCATGTTTTTCACGCCCCGAGCTTAGACCCTGGACGGGACACGGTACTTTGAGTCACAAGTAACCCCAAGTCAACCCCTGGTCTATCATACACTAGTATTCTGAGTAGAATGAAAATGTATACAATGGAAGTCTAATGCAAAAATATGAATACTTGAAAGAAATAAAGCTAGTTCATTGTATTTGAACATATTAGGACAAAGCTACAAGTCTGAAAAACCAATCTGCATCTGAAAGCCACTATGACTGATTAGCTGTTGGGAAAAGCCCCCAGCTAACTCCAAATCTAAATAGAAGGAAAGAAAATATTACTTAAGTATATAATCTCCATCCTCGAAGAATGAGGACTCACCAACTAGAATAGCTGAAGTCTGCGGTGAGTGATCGGCTAGCGAGGCTGAGATTGGGATCCTGCAGTTGTATCATAAAATGATAAACATAAAAGTACGCATAGTAATTTGTACTGAGTAAGTGAGAGAAACATAACACAATGGAACAAATAAGAAGAAAATGTTGAACTCGAAGGACATGCAATGACCGACTAAAGCTACTGAACTAAATAATTAAAATACTGAGATGGTCTAAAGGACCCTGTCTGATGGTCAAAGCATGTTCTAAATCTAGAATACTGATCTGAACTAAATTGAAACTGGACTAAACTGACTAGTTGGAGAGTCTATAACCGACATATAACCACATGAGCTAGACATGGAGTCCAATGTATATACCCTATCAGTAGAATCCAATATACCTTGACGGTATATAAAGGCATGAACTAGGTGGTCACAAGAGTCTGGGGCCATGAGGCCAATAGTAACTGTAACCTACGGTGGCAACATAGTTCTGGGAACTTGGATGCACTGAAATCCCAGTCCGCTCAGTGCTAAGTCCTACTCCCACTGGATACTCCTATACTAAATACTAAACTGATAGCTCAAACAGGGGCCCAAGACTAGTTAAGGATATATATTTGAAAGAACACTGAGATTCTTATATGGACCAGATTCTGGAATTGGGTTCTAACATCGGTCAGAGTTGCTTATCTGGAAGCATCGTAACTGTTTAAAGAACAAACTAAAATATGAAACTGGGGTCCTAAGGCTAGTCAAAGTTGTTTATCTAAAGTGTCATGACCGCATAGTCGACCAATAAAACGGAATTCTGAATCTAATTCTGATAACTGGGAGGTACTACTAACACCTCGGGAATTTCTGTAGTCAAACTGATCAGTTGACATTTTGTGACTGACATTGAGAATTCTAACATTCTTACTAAAACTGAACTGAGAACAATCTGATTTAGTTTCAATGCTACTAACAACATGGGAGTCCATAATATTAATAAATCCAAGCAAAATTTCGATATTCAAGAACTAATGCAAATTTCAAGACTTTCTAATTGAAGAAATAGGGCTAAATTTTACTTCACAAGGTTTAACATTATTTCAGGAACGAAATAGTGGAAAATATCTATAATTAACATGGTATAATATCCCACATGATTTAGACAAAGTATGACTAGAAATTTCTAGACATTCGGTAGTTTCAGGGCTATAACTAATAGAGAGAAGTAGTGAGGAATTTGGAGACACAAGGGAAGAACTATTCCCTTGTTTAATTCCCGCATACCTGATGAAGAAGCCCGAAGAATTCCCTTGAGAAACTGAGGAAAAAAGGTTGCCCTATCTGTTGCTCTAAAAAGTTCTGAGAGTTCTATGATGAATCCTAAGAGTCTGGATGGGGAGAATGAGGAAAGAAACCATTGAACCCCTCTAATAAGTCTGAAAATATGCTTAAAACGACATAGTTTAGAGTCTAGTAGGGTAGAAAATTACTAAAAGACCCTTGAAAACTTGCAGGAGAAAATTGATCGCCAGTCCTCACGGGTGACCTAATGGGTCGTGATCAGAGACCATGAATCATGGTCACACTCAAGACGTGCACTGCCTGGAACACACTAATGGTCACCACAAGGGACCTAACCTCAAACACCTCGGAGTCCCCACGGGTGAAACCACGACTCTTGGTGTCCCAAATGAGTCGTCGTGAGAACTCGTTGGGTACACTGCCTAACATTTCCTGGTCATATATTATTCTTGACCACAGGTCATATCACGACTCATTGCGGTTGACCATGACCCCTTATCACACCCGTGGTCACCCTTTTTCCAAATTTCCAAATAAGCTCTCAGTCCTCACCATGAGTCACTTAACGACTCATGATCACCTCCCACGGGTCACAAAATGACTCGTTCTATGACCTGGTGCAGATTTTCCAATTTTCTCTAATTTAAGTCCCGGATCTAGTCTTTGAGTCATTGGGGCATTACATTAAAGCAGTCGAGTTTGTGAATCTAGAGCAAGGAAAGATGACAGTTCAGGAGTATGCATTGGAGTTCACTCGTCTATCCAAGTATGCACCTGAGATGGTGGCAGATCAGAAAGCCCCAGTGAGCAGGTTTGTACATGGGATAGCAAACTACTTGGTCAGGGATTGCCAAACGACAATGCTTCTTTAGGACATTGACTTTGCTTGGATAGTCCTGTACGCCCAACAGATAGAGGCAGTGTAGATGAGTGAGCAGGAGAGAGAGGCCAAGAGGGATAGGACTAATAGCTTTGGATTCTCCCAACAGAGACCTAGTGGGCACCATCAGCAGTCCCATCAGAGATCTTCAGCCCAACAGCTTCATCTATGAGTGTTTCATCTAGGTCCTGGTGCGATTAGAGGGGATGAGCATCAAGCTCGAGGGGCCAGAGTGTTAGACCTATAAAGATCAGCCCTCCTGAGTGTAGCAGATGTGGCCGGAGACACGTGGGCCAGTTCTTAGCAGGTTTAGGTGCTTTTCCGGGTGTAGGAAGCCCGAACATATGCTTAGGGATTGCCCAGTAGATAGAAAGGGGCATGATAGGGGCTGAGGCCTAGCTTCCAGTTCAACCGCTCCACCAGCACACCCGACTCAACAGGGGGCATCTACTAGTACAGATGGTGGACAGCGCCAAAAAAAATTTTATGCCCTAGCATCCCGTCAGGAGCAGGAGGTCTCCCCAGATGTAGTCAGTAGTATATTACGAGTACTCAACCTTGATGAATATGCATTTTTAGATCCAGGGGCTACTTTATCTTTAGTGATGCCCTATGTTGCTAGTAGTTTCAGAGTTAGTATTGAAATCTTATCAAAATCCTTCTTAGTCTCTACTCCAGTTGGTGATTCAGTCATAGTTAGATGGGTGTATAGAAAATTCCCTGTCACATCCTTCAGAAAGTCACCTCAATAGTATTAGTAGAGTTATCCATGACCAATTTTGATGTTATCCTCGGCATAGATTGGTTATTTTCATGTAATGCCTCAGTCAATTGTAGAACCCATGCAGTAGAGTTCATATTTCTAGGTGAGCCAGTCCTAGAATGGAAGGATAGTTCAATTGTGCCTGTAAGTCATTTCATTTCCTACCTTAAGGATAGAATTATTCTTAAGGGTTGGATGTACCATCTAGTTAGAGTTAAGGATGCTATACCCGAGACCCTGACTATCCAGTCAGTTTCATTATTATGTGAGTATCCAGAAGTATTCCCAGATGATCTATCGGGAATTCCTCCCGAGTGAGAGATTGATTTTGGTATTGACCTTCTTCTCGATACGCAGCCTATATCTATTTCTCCTTACAGAATGGCTCCAGCTGAGCTAAAGGAGTTAAAGGAGAAATTGAAAGATATTTTAGACAAAGGTTTCATCAAACCTAGCAAATCCCCGTGGGGTGCACCAATTCTCTTTGTTCGCAAAACAGATGATTCCCTTCGGATGTGCATTGATTATCTGCAATTGAATAAGGTCACCATAAAGAACAGGTATCATCTCCCCAGGACTAATGATTTGTCTAACCAGATTCAGGGTGCTAAGTGCTTTTCAAAGATATATCTCAGATCCGGGTACCATCAGCTCAGGGGTCGGGAGAGCAATATTTCGAAGACAGCCTTCAGGATTTGGTATGGTCATTATGAGTTTGTAGTTATATCTTTGGGACTAAAAAATGCTCCTACAACTTTTATGAATTTGATGAATAGGGTGTTGAAGCCATATCTATACATGTTCGTGATTGTGTTTATAGATGATATCCTTATATACTCTCGAAGCGAGAAGAAGCATGCTGCTCATTTAAGGGTGGTGCTACAGACTCTTAAGGATCGCCAGTTGTATGCTAAATTTAGTAAATGTGAGTTTTGGTTGAGCTCACTGGCATTTTTGTGCCATGTAGTGTCAAGTGAGGGTGTACAGGTTGACTCTAAAAAGATAGAGGTGGTGAAGAATTGGCCTAGACCGGTGAATTCTTTAGATGTCAAGAGTTTTTTCGATTTAGCTGGGTATTATCAAAGATTTGTTGAGGGGTTTTCATCTATTGTAGCCCCATTGACTAAGTTCACCCAGAAGAAGGTAAAGTTTCAATGGTTAGAGACTTGTGAGAGGAGCTTCCAAGAGTTGAAGACTCGACTCACCTCAACACTTGTATTGACTCTACCCGAGGGTGCCGATGGGTTTGTGGTGTATTGTGACGCTTCGAGGATCAGCCTTGGTTGTGTACACATGCAGCACAGTAAAGTTATAGCCTATGCTTCTAGGCAGCTGAAGGTCCATGAAAATAATTATCCGACTCATGATCTTGAATTGGCGACGATAGTATTTGCCTTGAAGATTTGGAGACACTATTTTTATGGGGTCCATGTAGATGTGTTTACGGACCACAAAAGCGTACAATATGTGTTTATCCATAAGGATCTAAATCTACGTCAAAGAAGGTGGTTGGAGATACTCAAGGATTATGATATGAGTGTCCTTTACCATCTAGGCAAGGCTAATATGGTAGCAAACGCTCTTAGTAGGCTTTCTATGCAGAGTGTGTCCCACGTAGATGAGGGGAGGAAGGAGCTGGTGAAGGATGTGCATCGACTTGCATTGTTAGGAGTTCGTTTGGTTCATTCGACCGATGGTGGTGCTATTGTTTAGAATAGATCAGAATCATCTTTAGTGACCAATGTTAAAGCTAGGCAAGACGAGGATCCTATTTTGGTAAAGTTAAAAGAAGTTGTTCGAAATCAAAAGGTAGAGGTCTTCTCCAAAGGGGGAGATGGTATGCTCCGATATCAGGGTCTTCTGTGAGTACTGGATGTCAATGATTTGAGTGGTCGGATGTTGCACGAGGCTCATGGTTCCAGATACTCTATACATCCAGGTTCCGCCAAGATGTACCGTGACCTACGGGAAGTCTATTGGTGAAATGCATGGAGAAGGACATTGCAGAATTTGTGGCTAAATGTCTAAATTGTCAACTGGTGAAAGTGGAGCATCAACGACTGGGAGGTATGCTTCAATACAATAGTATCCCTACTTAGAAGTGGAAAGAGATCTATATGGACTTCATCATAGGGTTGCCTCGCACTCATCGACAGTATGACTCCATTTGGGTGGTTGTGTACAGGTTGACTAAGGAAACTTATTTTCTACTGTCAAAACTACCGATTCAGCGAAGGATTATGCTAAGTTATACAATCGGGAGTTAGTTCGATTGCATGGAGTGCCATTGTCGATCATATAGGAGAGAGGTACTCAATTTACCTCTTAGTTTTGGAGATTATTTCAAAAGGGACTTGGTACTCAGGTCAAGCTCAGCACAATGTTTCACCCGCAAACAGATGGCCAGGTCAGACTCTTGAGGACATGTTGAGAAGGTGTGTGATTGACTTCAAGGGTAGTTGGGATGATCATTTATCTCTCTTTGAATTTGCGTATAACAACAACTACCATTCCAGCATTCAAATGGCTCCGTTTGAGGCTCCCTATGGGCGAAGATGTAGATTGCCTATTGGTTGGTTTGAAATCGGTAAAGCCGCGATGATAGGACCAGATTCATTCCATGAGGCCATGGAGAAAGTTTAGCTCATAAGGGACAGGTTGAAAATATCTCAGAGTCACCAAAAGTCCTATATGGATGTGAGGAGGAGAGAACTTGAGTTTGAAGTTGATGATTGGATGTTTCTAAAGGTGTCTCCGATGAAAGGAGTGATGAGGTTCAGAAAGAAAGGAAAACTCAGTCCTCATTATGTTGGTCCATACCGGATTGTGAAACGGGCAGACAAGGTAGCATATGAGTTGGAGTTTCCCTCAGAGTTAGCTTTAGTTCATTTAGTTTTCCATGTGTCACTCTTAAAGAAGTGTTTGGGTGATACATCTTTGGTTGTTTCGGTGAACAGTGTCGGTGTGAAGGACAGCCTTAGTTATGAGGAGGTTTCGGTGGAAATACTAGATCGTCAGGTTCATCAGCTAAGAAACAAAGAAGTAGCTTCTTTCAAAGTTTTATAGAGCAATCAGCATGTTAAGGGAGCTACGTGGGAAGCTGAAGCAAATATGATGGCTAAATACCCACATCTATTCCCTTCTGCCTCAGTTTCAACTTGAGATATCAATTTCCTCCTTAGTACACTATTCATTTTCATGTTCAACTCAGGTATCCTAGTTTCTTTCATATAAATAGATGTATATATGATTCAGGAATTTAGTTCAGTCATGTAGTTCAATTCGGTGTCAGTCACTCCGTCAGTTTTCAGCATGTATGTTCAGTGTTTGAGTATGATGATTGTATTTTTCTATTTTTTAGTATGTTTACCCACATTCGAGGATGAATGTTCCCAAGGAGAAAATATTGTAATACCTCAGAAGTTCCTAAGACTAGACTCGGGAGTTGAAATAAAAAGTAATAGAAAAATCCAAAAATCTACTCAAAACAACTCATTGAACGGATCGTTGGTGGGACCAATGACCCTTGAAAGGTTCCCATAGTGAGAAGCTGTAGAATTGGGCTAGGAAGTAACAGGCCTCAGAACAACCCATTGGATGTTGTAATGAGTCATTGGATGGGAGTCGTTGTGAGGTTAGTCTTGATCGGGAGGAAGTAACGAGTCGTGGTACGACCGGTTGTTGGAAGCAACGGACCGTTGTCAGCGTCCGTTGAGAGGAATCCCAGGTTAGGGTAGTGGTGATGATGACTGGAAGCAACGAGTCATTGGAGCTTATAACAACTCATCCTTTCTTGTCTTGGTAGGGGACATAAGACCTGAATCAGTGATGAGACGACGAGGGGGAGTAACGGATTGTTGCAGCCAGTAACGGTCCGTTGTGACGCCCGTTACCACTAGCAGTGCAGTTTTTCCAGAAATTTCATTAAGGGTATTTTCTTCATTCCTAAGCCATAGAGTCCTAAACTACATCGTTTTAAGCTCTAAATAGTGTGTTTTAAGAAGGGTTAAGTCATTCTAAGCCTATCCTAATTCATGCATGCAAGCTTAGGGGTTTGAGAGGTGATCAAGTCTAGTTTTCTTCAACGTTCTTCCTGAATTCTATTTGGGCAATCAAGGAAGTGGTAAAAAATCAAGTCTCTTCAGATATGTAGGATTATGAATTGGTGTAATTGTCCACACCCATACCCAATCCCTCTCTATTTCATGAAATTCTTATTGATGAATTTATGGTGTTTTTACCTAATGTGTGAATTTCCTAAATTTCCATCATAGGTATGATCTAAGCATGTTTTGAGTGTTGAATTATGATACGTAGGTAGATTTAAAAAAAATTAAGTTATAAATTATGTTTTCAAGTTTTATAAATTATGATACCCATCCATGAAAGTTCATGAAAGTTGAGATCCATGAGATATGAGTTCAAGTATGATGAGATGTTTATGAAGAAAGTATGGTTTCGAATTACCCATGTCTATGTTTATGTTTTCGAGAGAATCAAGTTGATTTCAAGCATGTTAAGTATTGGGCAAGCCCATATAATCAAGTATGTTTTACAATTTCATGTAATTAGCTTACCACATGGTTTTGGAGTCTAGACTCCCATTAATTTTTAGCTTGTGGTATGGTTTGAGCCAAGAATTCTCATGTTATGATTTTAGATTTATGCATGTATGTTATGAGTCAACTTTGTCACGAGATGATGGTCAGCTTCACTGAAAAATGATGGAGGGCATATGCATATTTTTGGAAGTAGTGTCTAGCACCGAGTAGGCTAAGGGCAATCAACCCTACACCTCAGAACTACGTGCCAACGTAGGTATGTTCAGATTACTTTGGGATCTCCCTTGGAGCTTCCCCTACCCCCAAGGGGCCTTGAGCTTAATATCGATATCATGGTAGCACCGTTAGCCCTGACAAGGCTTTGGACGGCTCTGCCCACTTAAGTGTGATAGTCGAGACCACGTAAGCTCTATCATGGTAATGTCGGTTATATGACGAGTTTCCCATTGATCCTCATGATTTCAGTTATGCATGTACATCAATCATGATATTATGTTTTCAGCAGGTTTGACCCAATGTGAAGTTTTACTTATGACTATCAGTTTTCAGCTTTGGGTCATTCAATTCAGCTATGATATTCAGTTATGTTCAGATCATGATTTCAGAAAATAGCATGCAAGCCCTACTCTCAGAATCTTATCTTGATTATACTTTACATTATGCATGTTTAATGATTTTACTTACTTAGAGGTTTTACTTACCTTGCATACCCGATATATTCCACGTACTGACCGCATACTCTATGTTGTATCATTTTATGATATAGTCTTCGATATCTAGACTAAGTCCCGCCGCTGTTAGACTTTCGGAGTTAGCACTTCTCAGTCCCAGTTGGTGAGTCCTCATATTGCAAGGTCCCTTCTTATCAGTTTTATTTCATCTTTTCAATTTTCAGACTATAGTGAGTTAGTTGGGCTCTTGTCTCATCAACTCATCAGTATTAGAGGCTTTTCGGACATAGTTATATTCAGATGTTATGTTCTGTTCAGACTTCCTCTTTGTTATTCATCTTAATCTTCCATTTTAATGAATGAGTTAGATGTTATGTTCATGCCATGGGTTGAATTGGAGCCTTTCAGGGTCCCTTGTCCCGCGTCTTGATCCGAGCCTATGTTCGGCTCATGACATGAGAGCAATGCCCTGCTCATATATCTCTTGAGCTCCTTGCACTCTCCACTGGATAGTGCAGTTTTCCCTTGGCAGAGTCTGCTCCTGCTCGCACTTGGTGCCTCCTCATCAGATTCAACACTGTCGCTTGCATCTCTGGATTAGGCTTCCTCGTCCCTTTTATCATCATTTGAGTCGATGCCCGACTCTTGTGCTCTTTCTTTGGCTCCTTCCTCTGACTGGGGAGCACCTGCTGATATGGCAGTGGCCACCACAGCTAGTGCTTTGGCCTTTGCCCTAGTGGTTTAGGTCCCATATGTATCTAAAGTATCGACCCTGTACTCCTCAACTGAACCACTAGGGGACTCACCTGCTTGCTTGGACTCAAGGGTCTCATCAATCAATTGCCTCCGAGCAGTTGCCTTAGATGCCTTGTGCTTTATCGTCATTGTACCTATAGAGAAAAAGAGTTAGCATTCCGTGTCTGAGAAAAGAATCAAACAAAGTTCCTCTGTAAATTACCACCATTCAATAGTATGGGTCGTACCTTGGAGGTACAACTCCTACAGAGACCTGTACTATCTCAGATTAGTGTTACGACTCTGAGGTATGACTCGTACCATGAAGGTACGATCCGTACTATGAGTCATATGAGGATGCCCCTTTAGAAACAACTTACTTGTTAACAACTTACTTCGACTAAAGAATAGAAATTAGGGTTGGACGAGGCTTGATTGAGCATGAAATTGCTCGATTAATCCTTAATTTTTGAGTTTTGGGTGTGAGAGAATCGTGGGTTATGTTCGTGACTTGGGTTATGAGTGCGTGGAGAATGGGTACGACTTGTTTTAGGCTTAAATAGGGTATAAGGCAGATTTGAAAATTGTTATACCCCATAGGATTCCCGGCACCTAGATGGTCTATTCGCACGTTGGTTAAGCATATTTGAAGGCCACACGTGCTAAAGAAAGGCCCGGGAAAAAGATCGGACGAGAAACCTGTCGAACCATCGCGGAAGGAGCCGAGGCAGAGCCCCTCCGCGACGGCAGCGTGTCACGGAGGTGAAGCCTCCGCGTTGGCTCCGTGACACGTTGGCCCTGTCCAGGCTCAAGTATATAAAGCCCCACTTCGGTTTAATTCATTTAAAACTTATAAAAATTTCCAGAAAACGCAGGGGGTAGAGAGGGACGAAGGAAGGTAGTATATTATCGTCCGATTACGCTGCCAAACGTTGTCCAAACTCAAATTAACCTCAGGTACCGAGGTATTTAGCAGCAGAGAGCATTTCTACGGATTTAGTTTTGTGAAATACGGCCGACGAATCATCAAGCTACCGAGCTAAGATAAGTAGAATTGTTCCAAACTAGTGTCTATATGTTCCTAGCTGTGAAGTGAATATTTCTCCCTTCTGGACTTCTGGAAAATAGCGAGTTTTTGACCGTCTTTCGATAAGCCTAAGTTCAGGCTATAATTATATCGAAAGTGACGTTGTTCTTTGGAATAAAGCTATATTTAGTATTAATTGACATATTTATGAATGCAGTTGGGAGAAATAGTTGAAGTATTGGCCGAGCCTCGTCCGACAGACGGATAGTTCGAGGATAAGGTATGTAAAGCTAGTTCCTTCAGCAAGTTAGTAGCTTTAGCCTTGTATAGTACAATAAACTCCGTAGTAGAATCCCCGGAAGTTGAATGTTAAGTGTTGTGCAAGTTTAGTAAACCTAGTTTGCGTTGTGATATCATATTCAGTCTTAGAGTTAGAAAAGCATGTGCCCAAGGGCAAGTTAGTAGTTCAGATTTAGTACAACCTATTATGTGAATAGCAAGCATGTTGTAGAATAAAAAGAAACAGATTTTCCTAATAAAAGTCAGTGAAGAAAGATCAGATAGACAGACAGTTATGGCTACAGATTAACCATTCAGACAGATAGTATCATGGCTACAGATTAGCCGTACAGTTAAACAGATATCGCAAAATCAGTATATTTAGTAAGAATCAGTTCAATATAGAAACAGATCAGAATAAGAAGTTAGATTCCAGATAGTCTTTTCAGTTATACATGCTTGCTATTTCTATGTGCTATTTGTTTGTTGAGACTTGTTGTGGCATGTGGGCACCCTTTTAGCATCCCCACCGCCCCTGGGTTATAGCTGTGTCGATACCAGATTCAGATACCGCCACCAGCTGGGCGATGCCGTCCGCCTAGAGGATGATGATGGCCGACCACCACGATAATACGGTCCAGACCACCCTGCAGGGGTAGTTCAGTTTACTCTGCGCAAAGCCAGTCCACCCTGTTTACAGGGGCAGAACACTCTGTGTGCGCTTGTGGCCGGGGGCAGTTTCAGATACAGATTTTTATAAAATCACCCTGTTGCGTGCTTGCACCCAGGGGCAGTTTTTATTACACACCCCGCGTGCACCTACACCTAGAGGTAGGAGTCTTCGGACTCAGACACAGTTTATTGTCAGAGGCCAAGGCCTGAGCTACGTACCCTAGGGGACCGGTAGGAGGAGCTCACAGTTATCAGATGAGTGGAGTGACTTATTTTTGGTTGGTTTAGACCCGGGTAGGGGTAAATAGATTGTGTGTTGGTTGGCACCTTCTGGCTTATGGGGGTCGGTCAAGTATTGTGTGTATTTATATGTATATCTATTTATGTGTTGTATACTAGCTACTAGACAGCAGGCCGATGCGTCTACAGGCACGCCTCTGCCTTATCAGTACAGAAAGCTTGATCCAGTTTATTTTAGCTTCTTCAGATTCAGCTCTCTCCTCCTGTACAGAAATGTTAGCTATGTTATCTATATTCAGTTGTTTTCAGTTATATTATTTCAGTTGCTTTGCATACTCAGTACCAGTGGTACTGACGCCCAGTGGGGCGCTGCATTACTTGCCTGCAGGTACTCATAGACGAGGAGGCGATCCCTCGTGATTCCAGCTAGCTATTGGGTATTCAGCTCCTATCATCCGGAGTCTAATTTCCAGAGGTGTAGCTCTTTTCCTTTTTGTACAGTACGGGTAGGTCGGGGCCCTGTCCCGATCATTTCTATTGTTATTCCTAGAGGCTTGCAGTCTGTATACATTCCCTGTGGTCAGCCGAGCCGGTCGTGTGAGGTCGTGCAGCTTGTTATAGTTATTTGTTATTTCTATTCCTGTTGGTCGTGTGTGGCCATAATCAGTCAGTAACGGTGGCCTTGTCGGCCCGCATAGGTTTCCTTGACAGTAGTATGTTTCTGGTCAGCTGTTTTCAGGTACAGGTGGCTATAGGCCTGTTGGCCGGAGGCTGTGTTTATAGCCGTTATATAGCCCTTTGTTTCCAGGAATTTGAGTTAGAGCCAGCCAAGCACCAGATGTGCTTGGGCTCACCAGATAGCAGTCTAGGTCCTACTAGGGCACCAGGTGCCAGTCATACCCCCAGGGTGGGGCGTGACAAAAATCTAGGCCGAGTCAGGTGTATTTTGAAAATTTTGACCCGTCATGACTCGTACCACGAGTCGTAGGAAGATCCTATGACTCATCCTTTAAACTCGAGACACAGAGATTTGGAAAACTTACCTGTGGACCTATGAGTGCATCTTATGACTCGTACTGTGTGAGTGCGGTTCGTACTATGAATCGTAGGTCTTTTCCTTTTATTGATGTCCATGACTTGCATAGATCATACCCATGTAGGTACTACGACTCGTACAATGGAGTTACGATTCATAGGACCAACCGTGCCCCGAACTCATGCACTGAAATACTCTCTGCTTCTCACTACAACTCATACTATGGTCCATACAACCCTATTACGAATCGTACTGATACCATAGTATCTACCTATTCTGTACCTTTTATGCCACCTGTTTTTGTTTCCCTTGCACACTTGAACACACATTAGTTGATTAACTTGGGTTGCCTCCCAAAAAGCGCTTGATTTAACATCGCGGCATGACGCTGGTGGTTCAGTTACTCAGAATTCACCAAACCACCACATGGGTTCCGTCCTAAGAAGCGCCTGATTTAACATTGCGGCATGACGCAAGTCTCTTGACTACTCAGACTTCATCAAGGAAATCGGATTCATCTTCTATCGCTGAGACCACTCTATATTCTTTTGGTTGCTTAATTGACTAGTAGACATTGAAGGTGACCTCTTCCTTATTTAGTCTGAGCTTCAACTGTCCAGCCTCCACGTCTACTAAGGCTCTCCTAGTAGCAAGGAATGGTCGCCCCAAAATGATGGGGACCTCATAATCAACCTCGCAATCAAGAATCACGAAGTCTACTGGGAATATGAATTTTTCGACTTTGACCAGCACATCAAATAGGATCCCTACAGGCTTCTTCACAGTTCTATTGTCCATCAGTAGCCGCATGGTAGTCGGTGTGGGGGCTCCCAAGCCCCAACTGCTTAAACACAACCAATGGTATTAGATTGATGCTTTCTCTGAGATCACAAAGTGTCCTTGCGAACTCAACATTGCCAATCATACATGGAATGGTGAAGGCACCTGGATCTTCCCTTTTCTAGGCCAGGACCCATGAAGCTATTGCACTGCAATGATGTACATTATCAACGGGCTCATAGCTCATATACCTCTTCTTCGTCACAAGTTCCTTCATAAACTTAGCATATCCCGGCATTTGTTCCAACACCTCGACCAGTGGTATGTTCACAAATAATTGTTTGAGCATTGACAAGAATTTCTGAAACTTACCATTCTCCGCCTTCTTCTTCATTCTTTTGGGAAACGGTGGCGATGGTCGCGGGATAGCCTTGTAAATTTGTGTAGCTCCTTGTTCAATTTCATTCCCTTTTTCACCAAGTGGGGCCTTAAGAAACTCAGCATCCCCATTATGTTCCTTCTACGCGACATCATCATCATCTTTATTCACGCTCTCTTTCTTGCTCTCAACTACAAACGGTAGAGGGGGGTCAACTGTGGTCTTTCCACTCCTAGTTATCACAGCCATACAGTGTCCATCATTCTTTAGATTTTGGATTGTGTTGCTAGGTAGTGTACCCTTTTGTCTAGAGTTCATAAATACTGACAGTTCCCCTAGATGCTATTCAATCTGCTTGGTAGCCATCACATGTGACTCCAGTCTCTAACCCATGCTTGATATATCACCACGGATTTCCTTCAACTGATCATCTGTGGACCTCACCTTTTTCAGCATCTCAGCCATCATGCTCTCTAATTTTGACTGCCCAGATTCTCCCTCACGTGCATTAAGGGGCACGTATACTCCAGCTCAGTTGTTGCGATAGCCATCATTTCTTCTCCAATCTCCTTCGCGCTCACGATCTCGGCTTTTGTCTCTGTACCCATTTCGGTTAAAGTTGTCTCTATATTGGTTCTGACCTTGGTTTCTAGAAACTTGGCGCCAAGTGTCTTGTCCAGACCCTTGGGCGTTGGCTTAGAAACCCACCACCTGGCCATCCAAGAAATTTGCCTCCTCCTCAGAATCTGAGGGATCTGGCACTAGCTCATATCCTTATGTCCCCACTGCATTCACCTTTCTAGATCCATCTCCCATGATATGCTTAGTAGGCAGATCCAACGATGTGCGCATGTGAGCTAACTCCTAGTCACGCTCTTCTTCTTTCCTATGTTGGTATGTAGTCAAACCAACAGCATATGTACCAACCGCTGTGTCTGCCTCCCGAGTGTGCCATTCCCTGTTTGTTTTTGTCACCCTGCCAAGAATGGTAGCGGCTTACTCCCAGGTGTGACTCATCAGTGCTCCTCCAGCTACAGTTTCTACTACTACTTTGGTACTGTTGTTTAAGGACCTATAAAAGATTTCCAACAAACTTTTATCTGGAATCTTATGGTTCGGGCACTTTGTCAACTTCTTCTTGAACCTCAACCAGGTTTCATGAAGTGCCTCAGTTTTAAGTTGTAGGGAGATGTAAATTTCATCCTTGAGTTGTAGCATCCTGTAGGGTGGAAAAAATCTTTCTAAGAAAGCCTCCTTAAGCTCCCTTCAATTGGTTATGGAGTCGCCGGGCAACTCTGGTAACCATAATGTGGCTTCCCCAGATAGAGAAAAGGGAAAAAGTCTGAGTCTGATGGCATCTTGGTTGACTCCGGGCAACCTGTACGCCTTGCATATTCCACGAAGTTCATCAAGTGCAGGTTGGCATCATCAACTACATAACCATTGAACACCCCTTTCATGTTTAACAATTGAATCACCGTGCTCGTGATGTCAAATTTGGCCCCAGCGGAAGTGGTTGTGGTACAATTGCCCCAGTTGACCCGACTTTATCGATGTCTGGGTCCTCATCATCGAAGAACTAAAAGGAAAATCTATGACTTCTGTTGCCCCTCCTATGTCGACCAGCGTTAATGTTACACTCCGTAAATTTTAAATGAATAAATAGCCTAATAGCATGTTGGTTAAGAGATTTAGAAGGCAAGCCAAAAAAAAGGGGGGGGGAAGTCGTTTTTTCATAGATATCAATAGATTTCCAGAAAAAAAAACTGGGGAATATAGGTAATATGAAGGAACCCACGACATTTATACATATTTACTTCCGATTACGCTATGAAACGCGGCCTAAACTCCGTTCCAGCTTAGAGACCGAGGTATAAAGCTGCAGAGAGCAATCCTACGAAGTTGGTTTCGTGAAATTTGGCCAGCGAAACATCGTGCTACTGAGGTAAAGTAAATAGAATTGCTTTAAATTAGTACCAATGTGTTCCTAGCCTTGCAGTGAGCATTTATCCCTTCTGTACTATCGAGAAATAATGAGTTTTCGACCGTTTTCCGAAAGGTCGAAGTTTGGGATAAATATATATCAAAAGTGATAATTTCTCCCGGATATTAATGTATTTAGTTCTAATTGATATGTATATGGATGTAGTTGGGAGAAACAGCAGAAGTACTGACGGAAATCACATCGGTCAGTTGGGTACTTAGAAACCAGGTATGTAAAGCTATTCTTTCGGCAAGCCAGGAAGTACAGTCTAGAAAATAAATAGAATAAAGGCTATTAACAGATACCCAGCGTACAGGAAAGATTTCAATACAATTTCCAGCAAGCATGCTAGTATATCATTACGTATCATGCGATAATCAGAATAACGAATAGCCAGATGATTTCAAATAGTAATGTGGTATCCGCTAGTAGCTCAGCATGTTCTTACGTAATACCCAGAATGGAAGTTGTAAAAGTAGTATAATGAATTAGCAAGATTACAGATAGTATGTATTACATTTGTTGAGACTGTATCAGGTAATAGATGGCACATTTTATATTATTGAGCTATATCCAGTTATAGATGGCATGTTCTATATTATTGAGTTATTTCCAGATATAATCAGATCAGTAATCAGATATAGAAATAGCTCCAGACACCGATATAGCTCCAGATACAGATATAGCTCCAGAAACAGATATGGCTCTAGAAACTGATATAGCTTCAGATCATGGATAACAATAATCAGATAAATAGATAAAGGCCAAGTAGCAGTTAGCCCAGCAATCAGAAACAGTGCAAAATAGAATATAGCATCAGTTGTTTAATGCAGACTGGCCTTGAAATAAAAGAAGAGAATATGATTAGTATTTCTCATTTGAGCATGCTTGCCATATATGTGTTTTGCATGTTGAGACTTGTTATGGCATGTGGGCATCCTTTAGCATCCCCGCCGCCCCTGGGTTATAGCTGTGTCGATACCCGATTCAGATACCACCCCCAGCTGGGCGATGTCGTCCGCCTAGAGGACGATAATGGCTGACCACCCTAATAATACGGTCCAGATTATCCTATTTACAGGGGCAGACTACTCTGTGTGTGCTTGTGGCCGGGGGAAGTTTTAGATATAGATTTTTATAAAATTACCCTGTTGCGTGTTTGCACCCAGGGGCAGTTTCAGTCACAGATACAGCAGCAGATTACCCCGTTGAGCGCTTGCGCCCAGAGGCAGGAGTCTTCGGACTCAGACACAGTTCATTGTCAGAGGCCAAGTCCTGAGCTACGTACCCAAGGGGGCCGGTAGGAGGAGATCACAGTTATCAGATGAGTGGAGAGACTTATTGTTGGTTGGTTTAGACCCGGATAGGGATAAATAGATTGTTCTGTTGGTTGGCACCTTCCGGCTTATGGGGGTCGGTCAGGTATTGTGTGTATTTATATGTATATCTATATGTGCTATTAGATACTGATAGGCAGTAGGATGACACGTCGTCAGGTACGCCCAGTTTAGTTACAAAATAGGTAAACTCTCCCCAGTTATCCTCAGCCGGATAGACTCAGCTACTTCCTGCTTATATGTCATGTTATTGTTGTTACCCATTTCAGTTGTATATTTCAGTTTGCTTTACATGCTCAGTACCTGTGGTACTAACGCCCGTGGGGGCACTGTATTGCTTGCCTGCAGGTACACATAGACGAGGAGTCGATCCCTCGTGATCCAGTCAGCAGAGTTATCAGCTCCTGTCCTCCGGAGCTAGACAGTTAGAGGTTGTTCCTATTTCCTTTTTGATTACAGTTTGGGTAGGTCGGGGCCCTGTCCCGACCATTCTATTATTACTTCCTAGAGGCTTGCAGTCTGATGTTTCCTATGGTGGTAGAGCTGGTCGTGTGGGGTCGTGCATGTATATATGTGTTTAGTTGTTGATGTTGGCCGCATGGGGCCTTCTTCTGGTTATAGTTAGTGACCTTGTCGATCACAAATGTGAATAGCAGTTGCTTCAGATTATAGTGTCATCGTTCTGGTTAGCTGTTGTGCATTGCAGGTGGCTATAGGCCTAATCGGCCGGGGGCTGTATTTACAGCCGCTATATAACCGGTTCGTTTCTTGAAATAGAGCCAGAGTTTAGCAGGCACCAGGTGCCCGTCATACCCCCCAAGGTGGGGTGTGACAAACTTAGTATCAGAGCGGTTCATGTCCCAGGGAGTCTGCAAGCCGTGCTAAGTAGAGTCTTGTCTATGGATGTGTTGTGCACCATATACTATAGGCAGGAGGCTGCGAGGCATAATAGGATGGTTACCCTCCTTTCATACTCTGTCGTGCCATAGCACAGTACAGTATAGGGTTGGTTCTTTTGAAACTTACCACCCTCTTTGTCTACAGATACTATGGCAGATCAGTGACACCCTGCTACAGGCAGGAGATTGGATACAGCGTCAGGCGAAGGCACCAGCAGGATGCCTCACATACAGCCAGATTCAGCCCGGTCTAAGGGCGATACGGAGGTGTCATCTCGACCCTCCCAGCAGTCTCCGCCTCGCCAAACACCATTTGACGCAGCACAGCCTCCCACAGCTCCTACACCCACTTCATCTGATCAGGAGCTACGTAGTGCGGTGGTTATGTTAACCCAGATGCTAGCTACCCAGCGTCAGCCAGTACCACCTACAGCAGCAGAATCTCTAGGTGGGCCAGGTAGTTCCAGGGTTAGAGAATTCTTGGCATTGGGACCCCCGTAGTTCACTGGGTTAGATCAAGCAGAGGACCCCCAGGATTTCCTAGATCAGATGCAGAGAATTTTCCGGGTTATGCATGTGACCCCTACAGAATCAGTTGAGCTGGCAGTGTTTCGGTTGCGGGATATAGCTGTATTATGGTACGAGAGTTGGGAGACATCTCGGGGAAGAGATGCAGCCCCTCCTACTTGGTCCAGCTTCTCAGAGGCCTTCTTGGACCACTACTTACCCCGAGAGGTTAGACAGGCCCGGATGGACCAGATTTTACACTTAGAGCAGGGGGCTAGGAGCGTCCGTGAGTATTCTTTACAGTTCGACTCCTTAGCCCGCTACGCTCCAGCATTTGTGGACACCATGTCGTCCAGAGTCCATCGCTTTATTATAGGCCTGAATTCAGATTACATAGAGGCGTGCATGACGGCTACTTTGAGAGAAGATATGGACATAGCCAGGGTACAGGCCTTCGCACAGACAATTGAGGGCCTGAGATAGTGGCAGCGGGGCGACAGGCAGGCAACTTCAGAGCAGCACCGTAGAAACAGACCCGCTGAGATTCAGGGGGAAATCCCTAGGGGGCCGAGACCACGGTTTTCAAATAGGCCACCGAGATCTTTACCTCCGGTACAGCAACAGAGAGGAAGATTTGTTCGCCGGAGTTAGTCAGAGTCCGGTAGCAGTTTACAGACAGTAGCATCACCTCAGCAGCGGAGGGCAGAACAGAGTAGATTTGCACCTACCCCTTGTCCTATATGCCACTGACCCCATTCTGGAGCCTGCAGGCAAGGCTTCTCAGGGTGCTATTATTGCGGACAGGAAGGGCATTTAATGAGAGATTGTCCGACTAGAGGACAAGGTAGTCGGGATAGTCTGGATAGAGCATCAGTGGGGCCACGAGCTCCAGCAGCCTCGACAGGGTGCAGACCCTCAGGTTCATCAAATAGGGGCCGAGGTAGATCAGGAGCCTCTAGCTCAGGTGTAGGCCCTAACCGTACCTATGCATTACCAGGGAGGCAGGATTCAGAGGCATCTCCCGACGTGGTCACTGGTATATTGATTATCTGTTCATACCCTATTTATGTATTGATTGATCCAGGGTCTACCTTGTCATATATTACACCATTTGTGGCCCGGAAGTTGAGTATCGAACCAGAATTGCTTCAGCAGCCCTTTTTAGTGCTTACACTGTGGTGACTCGATTACAGCTAAAAGAGTTTACCGAGGGTGTATGGTAGAGGTTGCTGATCGCCAGACCACAGTAGACTTAATAGAATTTGAGATGGTCGATTTCGATGCCATTATGGGTATGGACTAGTTAGTGCCTTGCTATGCCAACTTAGAATGCTGGACCAAGACGGTGCGATTTCACTTTCTGGGGGAAGCAGTGTGAGAGTGGAAAGGGAGCACAGCTACGCCAAAAGGTAGGTTTATTTCCTACCTTCAGGTGAGAAAATTAATAGCACAGGGATGTATTTACCACCTAGTTAGGGTCCAGGATGTTCGGGTGGAACCTCCGTCTCTTCAGTCTATTCTAGTGATCAATGAATTCCCTGACGTATTTCCGGATGAGTTGCCTGGTATCCCTCCTGAAAGGGAGATAGATTTTACAATTGACTTGTTGCCAGGGACTCAACCCATATCCATTCCCCCGTATCGCATGGTGCCAGCTGAGCTTAGAGAGTTGAAAGAGCAGTTAAAAGATTTGCTCGACAAAGGCTTTATCAGGCCTAGTACTTCCCCGTGGGGTGCGCCAGTTCTGTTTGTAAAAAATAAAAATGGCTCACTCCGTATGTGTATAGACTACCGACAGCTGAATAAGATAACGGTTAAAAACAAATACCCGCTCCCTAGAATAGATGATTTGTTTGACCAGTTGCAGGGGGCCAGATGTTTCTCTAAGATAGATCGGAGGTCCGGATACCACCAGGTCTGGGTTCGTGAGAGGGACATTCCAAAGACTACTTTCAGGACCAGATATGGTCACTTTGAATTTCTAGTCATGTCTTTTGGGCTGATGAATGCTCCCGCAGTGTTTATGGACCTGATGAACAGCATATTAAGACCGTATTTGGATCTGTTCGTGATAGTATTTATCGATGATATTCTGGTATATTCTCGTTCAGAGACAGATCACCAGAACCATTTACGAACAGTACTCCAGATCCTTAGAGACCGTCAGTTGTACGCCAAGTTTTCTAAGTGTGAGTTCTGGATGAACTCAGTTGCCTTTTTGGGGCATATCGTGTCGGATGCTGGGATACAGGTGGACACACAGAAAATAGAAGCGGTCAAGGCATGGCCCAGACCTACCACTCTGACCGAGGTCTGCAGTTTCCTGGTTTTAGCAGGGTATTACCGGAGATTTGTTGAAGGATTCTCCACTATACTAGCACCTCTGACAAAGTTGACACAGAAAGTAGCAAAATTTCAGTGGACGGAGGCATGTGAACAGAGTTTTCAAGAATTGAAAGACAGATTGACCTCCGCCCCAGTACTAGCATTGCCAGATAGAATAGATGGGTATGCGGTGTATTGCGATGCTTTAGGATTCGGACTGGGTTGTGTGCTGATGTAGCATGGAAAGGTAATTGCTTATGCTTCCAGACAGCTGAGGAAGCATGAAAAGAACTATCTGACCCATGACCTGGAACTGGCCGCAGTGATCCACGTTCTGAAAATCTAGAGGCATTATCTGTATGGCGTTCATGTAGACATTTTTACAGATCATAAAAGCCTGCAGTATATTTTCACACAGAGGGAGTTAAATCTGCAGCAGCGTCGTTGGTTAGAATTGCTGAAAGATTATGACGTAAATATTCTCTACCACCCAAGGAGAGCTAATGTAGTAGCCGATTCCCTCAGCCGTAAGTCAATGGGGAGTTTAGCGTATTTGCGACCCGAGAAGCGGGAGTTAGCCAAGGAAATTCATCAGCTAGCTGGTTTAGCCGTTCGAGTAGTAGAAACAGAAAATAACAGAGCGATGATTCAGAACTCCGTTGTGTCATCGTTAGTTACAGAGGTAAAAGAACGGCAGTACGAGGACCCTGATTAGTCCATCTCAGAGATAGAGTTCAGAAAGGTAAGGAGCCAGATTTCCAGGTGACTGAGGATGAAGTGCTAAGTTGTAAGGGCCGCCTATGTGTCCCGAATGTTTCAGGGCTTCTCCAACAGATCATGCATGAGGTACATTACGCTCGCTATTCCCTCCATCCAAGAGCAACGAAAATGTACCACGACATCAGAGACATTTACTGGTGGCCAGGTATGAAAGCTGAAATAGCTGAATTTGTATCTAGATGTCCTAACTGCCAGCAGGTGAAAGTAGAACACCAGAAAACGGGCGGTCTGACGCAGGATATAGCCGTGTCTTTGTGGAAATGGGAAGCGATAAATATGGATTTTGTAACAGGGTTACCCCGTACCAGACGCAGAAATGATTCTATTTGGGTAATCGTTGACAGATTAACAAAATCAGCCCATTTCCTGCTAGTACGAACTACATTCTCTGTTGAGGATTATGCTGAACTGTATATCAGAGAGACAGTCAGATTGCACGGTGTTCCGGTGTCTATTATCTCAGATAGAGGAGCAAAATTTACAGCGAGATTCTGGCAGTCATTCCAGAGAGGCCTGGGGACACAGATTAACTTAAGTATAGCCTTTCATCCTCAAACAGACGGACAAGCAGAACGAACTATCCAAACGCTCGAAAATATGCTACGAGCGTGTGTACTAGATTTTGGGGGTAGCTGCGATGAGCATCTGCCGTTGATTGAATTTGCCTATAATAACAGTTATCATTCAGCCATCCAGATGGCGCCCTTTGAAGCATTGTATGGGCAAAAATGTAGATCACCCGTTGGCTGGTTTGAAGTGGGGGAAACAGTGCTGATTGGGCCAGATGTTATTCGTCAGTCAGAAAAGGCGGTGAAGCTTATCAGAGAACGCCTACTGACTGCTCAGAGTCGCCAGAAGTCTTATGCAGATATGCGGCGCAGAAATCTAGAATTTGCAGTAGATGATTGGGTATATTTGAAAGTGTCTCCAATGAAAGGGGTGATGAGATTTGGCAAGAAAGGAAAGCTTATCCCGAGGTTCATTGGGCCATATCAGATTCGGCGAAGAATAGGCCGAGTAGCATATGAATTGAACTTGCCCCCAGAATTAGAGTTTGTTCACCCAGTATTCCATGTATCTATGTTGAGGAAATTCATAGGAGACCCTTCCATAGTTGTTCCAGTTCAGGATGTCTAGGTCACAGGAGTTAGCATATGAAGAGGTTCCAGTAGCTATCTTAGATAGACAGATGTTCGAGTCTGCTCTGGGGTATTTACTACACGCAAGTGCACGTGGTCTAACAAGTAGCAAAGTGGCTTAAGTAAGCCAAGTATCGATCCCATAGGGACTGGGATAAGATAACAACTACTTAAGTGTTACTATACTTACTCTAAAAATGAAGACAACAGTGCAAAGAAGAGTTTGATATTTTGATTTCTAATTGTATGCTAAGTCTAAAACAAATATCTAATGTGAGTATGAACTATGAATGTGAGCATGCTGAGGCTAAATGAACATATATAGAAACTAATTATTGATACAATTTTTGGTTAATCTTCTCTCCGGTTGCTAGTCAAGAATTATTGCCAATGGATTAAAACTCTCGTATTTAACCCAACTTAAGAATCATGAACCGTCCACCTACATTTCTGTGATTAAACCAAATTCATGTTCTAGCCATACAAAACCGATTCCTTAATTGACTAATACGACTTTCAGGTATATTTCTATCCTGAAGGTAAATCAATTCTCAATTTTCCCAAACTAAGAAAAGATCATATCCTATTGATTCACAACTTTCCAATTTCTTGCTCTCTCGAGTGAAACCGGACTTTGTAGATATACATTAACGTTGGCCACACATCAATGTAGTAAGAACAAGAATCAATAGAACAACCATGGAAGAAAAGATGAAAAACCCAATTGATCAATAACTACATTTCAATACAATTGTTCTTAACCTCAGCAAGAAGAGGAATTAGCCACTCATTTGTGGATTAAACATCGTTAAATGAGTGTTAAACATACAAGCAATTGAATTAAAAGAAGGAGATAGAGAAAAACCCTGAGATTTTCGTCCCCTCAACTGTCTGTAACCCACGTTCTTGCTCCACCAAGTCAGAATCATTAAAAATGAACCTAAGTGTTCTATTTATACTAGTGGGAATTTTTCCCGGAATAACAAGCAACGTGTCACGGAGTGCAACGTGGAGCACTGCCTCCGTGACACGCCACTGACGCGGACTCTTACTAGAAATTGAGTGTCCAAGTAATAAGGCCCAACGTGGCACGGCGTGCAACGCGGGGCTAGGCCAACGTGCCACGGCCCCAACATGCACCCTCACTAGATTTTGGTAAAAAATCCCTATCCAGGCAGAAGGCATCCGCGATGGCAGCGTGACACGGCTCCATCGCGGAGCCCCTTTAATTTGTGCCTTCAAATGCTTTTTCCCTTGCTAACATCCAAGTCCAACCCCAATCTCTCCCAACATGCATTTTAGCTTTCCAAAATTATATTTCACCTGCAAAACAACGATAATCATGTTGGTTAGTATAAACTCACATTTTATTATCAATTACATGAGAATGTATAAACATTGATAGATAAACAAGGCTAAAATGACACCTTTGAGTATCACTTGGGCATATAAATTTGCCCACGATCAACAGATTCGTAGATTGAGAACTAAAGATATTGCATCTGTCAAGGTATTGTGGCGTAACAGGAACCGAGATGAGATGACCTGGGAAGCCGAGGAGGACATGAAAGCCAGATATCCCCACTTATTCCAGGCATAGGCAAACATGAGGTATGTTAGAACTGTTTTTCCTTATGAATGCTTATACTTCATATATGAAAGCAGGCGACTGATTATAGACAGTTACATATGAATATTATTATATCGTGTGGAGTACCTGTATTGGGATTTTCTACTTTTCATGAATTTTGAGATAGTCCATAATACAGGGGAAACTCTACCGAAATTTTTCCAGGGATAAGTCAGCCAGTTAAGATTTCTATAAATCAGAATGTCATTCGAGGAAGAATGTTCTTAAGGAGGGGAGGATGTTACACTCCGTAAATTTTAAATGAATAAATAGCCTAATGGCATGTTGGTTAAGAGATTTAGAAGGCAAGCAAAAAAAAAAAGGGGAAAAAGTCGGTTTTTCATAGATATCAATAGATTTCCAGAAAAAACAGGGGAATATAGGTAATATGAAGGAACCCACGACATTTATACATATTTAATTCCGATTACGCTACAAAACGCGGTCTAAACTCCTTTCCGGCTTAGATACCGAGGTATAAAGCTGCAGAGAGCAATCCTACGAAGTTGGTTTCGTGAAATTTGGCCGGCAAAACGTCGTGCTACCGAGGTAAAGTAAATAGAATTGCTTTAAATTAGTACCAATATGTTCTTAGCCTTGCTGTGAGCATTTATCCCTTCTGGACTATCGAGAAATAACGAGTTTTCGACCATTTTCCGAAAGGTTGAAGTTTGGGATAAATATATATCAAAAGTGATAATTTCTCCCGGATATTAATGTATTTAGTTCTAATTGATATGTATATGAATGTAGTTGGGAGAAACAGCAGAAGTACTGACGAAAATCACATCGATCAGTCGGGCACTCAGAAACCAGGTATATAAAGCTATTCTTTCGGCAAGCCAGGAAGTATAGTCTAGAAAATAAATAGAATAAAGGCTATTAACAGATACCCAACGTACAGGAATGATTTCAGTATAATTTCCAGCAAGCATGCTAGTATATCATTACGTATCATGCAATAATCAGAATAACGGATAGTTAGATGATTTCATATAGTAATGTGGTATCCGCTAGTAGCTCAGCATGTTCTTACGTAATACCCAGAATGGAAGTTGTGAAAGTAGTATAATGAATTAGCAAGATTACAGATAGTATGTATTGCATTTGTTGAGACTGTATCCAGTAATAGATGGCACATTTTATATTATTGAGTTATATCTAGTTATAAATGGCATGTTCTATGTTATTGAGTTATTTCCAAATATAATCAGATCAGTAATCAGATATAGAAATAGCTCCATACACCGATATAGCTCCAGATACAGATATAGCTCCAGAAATAGATATGGCTCTAGAAACTGATATAGCTTCAGATCACAGATAACAATAATCAGATAAACAGATAAAGGTCAGGTAGCAGTTAGCCCAGCAATCAGAAACAGTGCAAAACAGAATATAGCATCAGTTGTTTAATACGGACTGGCCTTGAAATAAAAGAAAAGAACATGATTAGTATTTCTCATTTGAGCATGCTTGCTGTATATGTGTTTTGCATGTTGAGACTTGTTATGGCATGTGGGCATCCTTTAACATCCCCGCCGCCCCTGGGTTATAGCTGTGTCGATACCAGATTCAGATACCGCCCCCAGCTGGGCAATGTCGTCCGCCTAGAGGACGATGATGGTTGACCACCCTAATAATACGGTCCAGATTACCCTGTTTACAGGGGCAGACTACTCTGTGTGCGCTTGTGGCCGGGGGCAGTTTCAGATATAGATTTTTATAAAATTACCCTGTTGCGTGTTTGCACCCAAGGGCAGTTTCAGTCACTGATACAGCAGCAGATTACCCCGTTGAGCGCTTGCGCCCAGAGGCAAGAGTCTTCGGACTCAGACACAGTTCATTATCAGAGGCCAAGGCCTGAGCTACGTACCCAAGGGGGACGGTAAGAGGAGCTCACAGTTATCAGATGAGTGGAGTGACTTATTTTTGGTTGGTTTAGACCCAGGTATGGGTAAATAGATTGTTCTGTTGGTTGGCACCTTCTGGCTTATGGGGGTCGGTCAGGTATTGTGTGTATTTATATGTATATCTATATGTGCTATTAGATACTGATAGGCAGTAGGATGACACGTCGTCAGGTACGCCCAGTTTAGTTACAGAATAGGTAAACTCTCCCCAGTTATCCTCAGCCAGATAGACTCAGCTACTTCCTGCTTATATGTCATGTTATTGTTGTTACCCATTTCAATTGTATATTTCAGTTTGCTTTACATGCTCAGTACTTGTGGTACTAACGCCCGTGGGGGCGCTGCATTGCTTGTCTGCAGGTACACATAGATAAGGAGTCGATCCCTCGTGATCCAGTCAGCAGAGTTATCAGCTCTTGTCCTCCGGAGCTAGATAGTTAGAGGTTGTTCCTATTTCCTTTTTGATTACAGTTTGGGTAGGTCGGGGCCCTGTCCCGACCATTCTATTATTACTTCCTAGAGGCTTGCAGTCTGATGTTTCCTATGGTGGTGGAGCCGGTCGTGTGGGGTCGTGCATGTATACATGTGTTTAGTTGTTGATGTTGGCCGCGTGGGGCCTTCTTCTGGTTATAGTTAGTGACCTTGTTGGTCACAAATGTGAATAGCAGTTGCTTCAGATTATAGTGTCATCGTTCTGGTTAGCTGTTGTGCATTGCAGGTGGGTATAGGCCTAATCTGCCGGGGGCTGTATTTACAGCCGCTATATAGCCGGTTCATTTCTTGAAATAGAGCCAGAGTCTAGCAGGCACCAGGTGCCCGTCATACCCCCCAAGGTGGGGGGTGACAGTTAACAACCTCATCTCTAGCATCCTTCGCATCCTGAAGTGCAGCTTGCCAAGCTAGCTCGGCTTGCCTAGCTTCTTCAGCTACATGAGCCTTTCTCTGCTCCTGGTTTTCCATTTTATGCAGTGTTCGTTCAGGTTCAGGATTCAAAGGAGTCATGGGATTTCCACTACTCCGAGTTCTTAGCATTCATCAAGCAACAACCTTCGGGTAGCACAAACAAAAAGAAAATGTAAGTCAGGAAATAAAAACCAAAAGTCAATTACAAGCAATTAATCTAGTCTTAGTTGTATTCCCCGGCAACGGTGCTACTTTTTGATAATGCTCAAACTCACACCTCTTGTTGAAGCATGAAGTGGATGTTGTCAATAAAGAATCCAACTAAGAGGTTGGGGTCGAACCCACAAGGGAATATGAAAGATCTAGACTAATGCTAGTAAGTGAACTTGTTCGTGAGTTATCTCCAATTTGGGGGGTTTTGAAAATAATAATGAAACAAAGTTATAACTGTGAAATTAAATCAAGTTTTGCAAATAACTAGGGTATGTGTTCCCCATGGGTTCATACCTACTTCGAGTATACACATGTGATTAATCCCAATGCCTACTTGTAGAACTGATAACTAGGGTTCATCTAAACGACTGGTTCGTTCCTATTAGATGACTATACTCAATCACCGAGTCAAGTCTCATGAGCAATTTCAAACTAACCGTTATCAATATGTTCCAAAATTTAACTATCATGTGACCACAGCTCAAGTTAATACAATGATTGTAAAGATCAAGGCTTTGTTGTAATTCTCTTTTCATAATCTCTACCTCTCTAGGTTCAAGCAAGTAAAGAATTCGGGCAAGTCCTAACGTTGTACACCATTAAGAAATGTTTAAGCATGAAGAGAATATAATACAAGCTTTTTGCAGCTTAATTGCTTATATTCAGGATATAATATTTTTAATTGATTCTTTAATTTTTTGACTTTTTTCTGAATATGTCCTTTTCTTGACTTCTGTTCTTTATTCATTAATCTTGTATAAACATTTTATTATAATATTTAATTTTTAATGGTTCTAATCTCTGTATTTCTTTTATATTTTCTAGTGCATATTCTAAGTGTTCTAAAACATACAACTACCCAATACCAAACAAAATACTAAAAGTAAGACAAATACAAGGATATAATTATTTTAGTAAATTTGACTGTAAATCAGGATTTTACCACCTAAAGCTAGAAGAAGAATCAAAACAATTAACAGCATTTACTGTACCACAAGGATTTTACGAATGGAACGTATTACCCTTTGGGTATAAAAATGCACCAGGAAGATATCAACATTTTATGGATAACTACTTTATTCAACTAGAAAAATGTATAGTATACATAGACGATATACTATTGTATTCAAAAACAGAAGAAGAACATATAAGATTATTAGAAAAATTTATACACATAGTAGAAATATCAGGAATAAGCCTGAGTAAAAAGAAAGCTGAAATACTAAAAAACCAAATAGAATTCTTAGGAATACAAATAGATAAAAATGGAATAAAGATGCAAACGCATATAGTACAGAAAATAATAGATTCTAAAGAATTACTAGATACTAAGAAAAAATTGCAATCCTTTTTAGGATTAGTCAAGCAAGTACGAGAATACGTACCAAAACTAGCAGAAAACTTAAAACCGTTACAAAGAAAATTAAAAAAGGATATAGAATACCATTTTGATGAAAAAGATAGAAATCATATAAAGAAAATAAAAGACATGTGCAAAAATTTACCAAAATTATATTTTCCAGATGAAAGCAGACAATTTAATTATATAGTAGAATCAGATTCTAGCAACCATAGCTATGGAGGAGTACTGAAATACAAGTACGAAAATGAAAAGATAGAACATCACTGTAGATATCACTCAGGATCATATACGGAACCTCAGATTAAATGGGAGATAAACAGGAAAGAATTATTTGCATTATATAAATGTTTATTAGCATTCGAACCATATATTGTTTATAACAAATTTATTGTTAGAACAGATAATACACAAGTAAAATGGTGGATAACTAGAAAAGTACAAGATTCTGTGACAACAAAGGAAATAAGGAGATTGGTATTAAATATATTGAATTTCTCATTCACGATTGAAGTCATCAAAACTGAAAAGAATACAATTGCAGATTACATCTCAAGATGCAAAACCTGAAGAAGGTAAAATGGAACAGATACTTGGACTCCTAACTACACTTTGCAAAAAAGTGGAAAGTATGGAGGAAGAGATACAGCAGCTAAAAGAAAAGGCTAGTAGTCAGCAGCGTGACTCAAAAAACGCGGAACTACGTCGATCGAAAGACGTTAAACTTCCAGAGCTAAAAGGAGACGTTGGGAAACTCCAAAAAACCCAAGCTAACAATCCAGACCAACCTAGGATAGGAATAGATTAAATAAATGAACAAAATAATGAAAATTCAGAAGCAGATCTAGATCAATATTCAGAAACTTCAGAAACCTATACTAATCTAATAGAAAAGGAAAATAACATAGAAATTAATATAGAAGATGTATATGAAAAACCTAGTACATCAGGAACTAAAAGCCCAAAAAGATTAGATACAAGCCCAATTTATTATACTTACGAAAGAGAAAATAGAAATAAAACATTGTGGGATAAAAGATTAAATAGAAACTGGACACCTAGACAAAACATAGAATAATATAACTTCTTAGATCTAGATTGTGTAGCAGATACAAATAAAACAATCCAATTATGGATAGGATATATTTCAAAACAACTAATAGATAATAAAATATTAATAGCAGATTCCCCTGGATACATAGAAAGAACACTTATAGGAACAGCGAAAATATGGTTACAAAACTTATCAATAGAAAGTTTAGAAACACTAAGAAATAATAAGAAAGCTAATAATGAACCAGCAACAACATCTATAGATATATTAAACAAATATGAAATGGCAATAAGGAAATGAATTTAGTAGTATGACTACTGAAATAGATGAACGACAAAAAGATAAGGTATTAAATAGGAACCTATTAAATAAACTAAGTATATGCAAAATGAGTTATATAGATGAATATACATGTGCATTTAAAGAATATTATTACAAAGGGTTATCTACAAATGAAGAAAGTAGAGAAATAAGAAAACTATACTATGCAAAATTACCAGAACCATTTAGTTCAAAAATAACTAAAGAATGGCAAGAATCAGGATTAATAGATACACTAGGATCTAGAATAAAATTCTTACAGAAATGGTTTACAGAATTATGTGAAAAACATAAAGAAGAAATGAAAATGGAAAAAATATTAGTAAAAAATTTAGCATGTTGCACAACTAGAACAGCACCACAATTTGGATGCACAAATAAATATAAATACAAGAAAAGAATTAAAAAATACAGACCATTTAGAACAAAATACAAGTATAAAAAACCAAGAAAAAGATATTATATAAAAAATTATAAACAAAAAAGACCTCATAGAACTAAGAAAAATATAACAGAATGTAAATGCTACAACTGTGGCAAATTAGGACATTTAGCTAGAGATTGTAAAGTACCTAGGAACATAACTAAAAAACAAGTATCAGAAGTAATAATAGAAAATGAAGAATACAAACAAATAGAATACATAGACTACAATTTAAACAGTGATGATAGCATATACGAACTAACAGAATCTTTTGCATATCTTTGCTCCAACACTTATTTTTCCTGAAATTAAAGTAAAAGTGCCTTATATCCATATAAACATACCTAAGTCCATGTTATTTTCTTAGTTTTAAGCATCGAAAGTGTTGTAAACTCACAACACATCAACATGACACCCGATCCCCGCACAGATTCTCTTCAACTCATCTATATGATACCCCCATACTACCAAACCCCTTTATTTTATTTATTACAAATATATTCTCCAAATCGGAGTCTAGAAAGTCTTAACTTACCTTAATTTGGAGCACCATATTGTGCTTCTACAGTAGCCTTTTCTTTCCTCAAAGCATCTGAACGATGCAATCTTTTCAAATACATAATTTACATAAGAATACAAGTTCATAGAAATCCATATTGCTATACTTCTCTCGGACCCAAAAATCCAACCAAAAAGTCAAACCCAAGCCCTGAGGTTAAAACTATAATTTCATCATAAAATCAATTTACCCATAGATCATGGATCTCAAATCTCAATTTTTATTGATATCGGGGTTCAAACCATCCTCCAAATTGATAAAAGAACATTTTTTAAATTCTAGGGGGAAAACCACCTATTTCTCAAGCAAAAACAAGGATTACAATGATGAATAAATAATGGAATGCCAGGAAAAGAATAGCAAAATCAATGTTTGAATCTTAACCTCGAGACAAATCATGAAGCACACCCAAAAATTGAGGTTTCTAGCTCCCAAAATCGAAATAAAAATAATGAAATTCGAAAAGAAATTTAAATATGTCTGATGCACTTGTTCTCTGCGAACGCAACCCAAGCCTTGTGGACATGATCGGACGACCCCACCGAACCATCACTACTCAAACCAACCCGAAAATCCCTTCTATGCGAACACGATCTGCTCCATGCAAAGGAGAGGACCATACTCCCTTCCTCTTCACGATCACGATCCTCCTCTAGCGAATGCTAAGAAGGACCATCGGCACCATATACCAAAAAATTCTGATGTCAACCCAACTCTGCTTTGGCACCCAAAACTAACCCGAGATCCCCCGAACACAAATCAAATATGCAATTCGATCATAAAACACGTTGTGAACTTGCTGGAACACTCAAAATACTAATTCGGGTTCATCTTGATCAAATGTTGATTGTGGTCAATAATATTCCTTTAATTTAACTAGAAATCAACTCAATTGTCCGAATTACTCCTGAGCCCCTCAGGACTCGTATAAAACATTTGAAGAAGTCAAAATGTTATACCCTGGAAACCTGAGGATGAGACCCGGGAGTCAAAGCGGAGGAAAACTGAAATTTCGCACCAGATCATAGAATGATCCATGAAGTGGCTCGTGAGGAGTGACCACGAGTCATGAAGTGAGGAGTGACCACGAGTCATGAAGTGACTCGTGGTCAAGCAGGGCTTGGCAAGGTTGGATGAGGCCACGAGCATGACCACAAGTCGTGGTTAGACCTCACGACTTGTGAGGTCATTTGTGGCATGGATTGAATGATTTGGGCAGTGGGGATCACGGGTGGTGACCACAAGTCGTGGTCATCCACCATGATTCGTGGGGTCCTTGTAGGATCCCTTGAGTGGAATTGGGCAGTAGACTGTATGACTCCAGGCCACAAGTCCTTAGCCCTAGCCACGAGTCATCCAGTCCCTCGTGGGGACTGGCAGTCAGCCAAATTCTGCGATTTTAGTAAGGGCTTTTCCGTAATTTCTAAGTCTTAGTGGTCTATACTACGTCATTTTAATATCAGAAAGGGTGGTTTAAGAGGGAAAAGACTATCCTAAGTCCTCATTCATGCATGTAAAGGTTTGGGAAGGTCATAGAAGGGTGATCTAGGTGATTTCGATATGTTCTTCATCAATTTTCTCTTGGGAAATCTAAGAGATTGTAGAATTCAACTTCTCTCAGGTATGTAGGGTTATAAGTGGGTGTCTCCTTCCACACCCATGCCCAGTTTCTATCTAAATATGAGAAATTTCTATGATCAAGTTATGGGGTTTTCACCCAATTGCATAATTCTTCAATTTCTATACATGGGTATGAATAGATTATGTTTCAATTGATAAATTGTGAAGCATGGGCAGATTTTAAATTGTTTTCAATCAAAATTGTGTTTTCTAGTTTTATGAAATTAAAGGCCCATAGATGAGAAGTTCATAAAAGAAGAGTATGATGATGAATGTATGATGACGATGAGATTTAATGATGAAAAGCATGTTTCTAAAGCTACCCATGATTATGATATTATTTTTTAAAATGAATTGAGTAGATCCAAGCATGATAAAGTTTTAGGCAAAGCCCTTATATCGAGTATGATGATATAGTATCTCTAAAGTAAGCTTACCATATGGTTTTTGGAGTAAAGGCTCCCACTTATCTTTGAGCTTGTGTTATGTTTCGAAATAAAGCTTATCATATGCATGAATTCACAATTGAGATGTATGTTATTATTGAGCTTCATTTTCATACGATGTCGAGTCTATGTATGATTTCATTATTGAGCTTTATCAACAGACAATATTGAGCTTCCTTTTCATACGATGTCAAGTCTATGCATGATTTCATTATTGAGCTTCATCAATAGGCGATATTGAGATTCGTTATGTACGATGTAGAGCATTGCATGTTTTGGGATAAGAGTCTAGCACCGAGCAGGTTAAGGGTCAATCACCCTATGCCCCAAAACTACGCGCCAAGGTAGTTTGATACTACTGTATTATTGAGACCTCCCTTGTGAGCTATCCCTGGCCCAAATGGCCCATGAGCTTGATATCGATATCATGGTAGAGTCCTTAGCCCTGGCAAGGTTTTCAATGGCTCTTCCCACTTGAGTGTAATAGTCGGGACTACATAAGCTCTATCATGGTATGTCGGTTAAGTGACGAGTCTCCCATTGTCGATATGATTCAGATTTGCATATCCATTACTCATGGTTGTTATTTTATACATGCATATTCTAAAAGAAAGTTTTGACTCATTGTTCATCTTTTCTTATAAATGTCATATTTCAGCTTGAGTCATTTGAGTCAGTTATGATATTATGAAGCTATATATTGTCATGTTATGAAAAGATTATTATTTCAGAAAGAATGCATGCAAGGCCTCCTCTCATATTTGAAAGCTTATGATATGTTATGAAATGCTTTATATGATTTACTTTACCTAAGCGGTTTTACTTACCTTGCATACTCGGTACATTTCACGTACTGACCCGCATACTCTATGCTGTATCATTTCATGATACAGGACCCAGCTCCCAGGCTCAGCCCCGCTCGTAGTCAATTGTAAGAGTTAGTACCTGCTTGGTTGGTGAGTCCTCATCCTTCGAGGGCTAGACTTTTAGTTTCCCTTATGTATTTTCAGCTTCAGTATTGTTGAGTTAGTTGGGGTCTTGTCCCATCAACTCGTCCAGATTAGAGGTTTTTCAGACTTATGTATGTATTCAGCTTCAGATGCTTGTTCTGATGTTATGTTGAGTTAGACTTCCGCTGAGTTATATTGTTGATTCTTCATTTTATTGATTGAGTTAGATGTATGCTTGTGTCATGGGTCGACTTGGAGTCTCTCGGGGTACCTTGTCCCATGCCTACGATCTGGGCCTCCGTTCGGGTCGTGACACAATCACCCTCCGAACCTAATAGGACCGACAAAACTCAATTTCGAAATCGTTTACCTTTTGCTGACTCAGGTCAAACTTCCCATTATCAAACTTCTAAAAATATAATATTTTTTCTCTGAAACGCACCTAATCACCTCGTGAATTGCGCCACCCATCCCCGCATATCAAAATTCACATAATAAAGAAAGTGTCTTTTAGCAAAAGCCCAAAACGACTCTATGGATCGTTACCAGAAAGGAGACCTTTAAATGTATATATATATATATATATATATATATATATATATATATATATATATATGAATAACTTAAAACATTTCCGAACTCAAATTTAAAAGTTGGCATAAAGTTACAGTGACATTTGCTTCTACTAGAGAAACCTCATATTTGCAAATTTTGAGCTGCATTAGTGAAGGTCTAATTTTATCAATTGGCTAGTCCCTCAGATGATAAATAGGAAAGTTGAATGCTGTACGCATCTTTGAGCTCAGCTAATACTTCTGCAATACTCGGCCTTCGCAATGCATCCCTCTCCACTGACCTTGAGGCTATTAAAGCCGCTCTTCTCATGCTTTCTGTATCAAATGTTCCTTTTATGCTCTCATCTACTATCTCAAATGCACCAGCCTGCAAGTATGGCTTTGCCTGAAATTCTCAATTAGTTTACAACATATCAGTATTATTGGAAGTCAATAAAATGCTTTCTGTTATCTTTGCTGTGTAACACATAATAAGACTTGTTTTTACCCATAGAACCAAATTGAAAGAATCTGGAGACCCTGAGTGGCTAAGTGGTTCTCGGCCACAAATAAGTTCCAGAAGAACGACCCCAAAACTGTATATGTCACTCTTTTCTGTGAGCTGTCGAGTGGAATAGTATCTGTGGACGAGTAGTAAGAGAGGTTTAGGATAGGAAGTACCAAATTAAACTGGATACATGGATAATAAATGACTTGAAGCTTACTCGGGGTCAAGATAGCCAGCAGTGCCTTTGACAACAGTGCTAACATGAGTTGCATCTGATTGAGTTACTTGCTTAGAAAGGCCAAAATCAGATACCTTAGCATTCATGTCTGCGTCCAGAAGTATATTGCTGCTCTTCACATCACGGTGTATGATTCTTGGCTCACTTCCATTGTGCAAGTAATCCAAACCTTTTAAAGTAATAATCAACCATTATAAACTATGTAAAACTTAATGCTACATCATATAACTATTAAGTATCTGGGGAGGGAGAAGAATCCACAAAGCAACTGCATTCATCTGGGCTATATCGATCTATTGGTTGTAGAAAACCAAGCATTGTGGCACACACAAATGAGATGAACTCACAAACTCCAAGTAATAATTTGTTTTTCACAATGTATGAGGAAAAAATACAGGCAAAAAGATGTTATTTTTTCTGTAAAGAAGAAATTTGTTGTTCATGGTAGTTCTCCAATTGAGCATGAGTTAGTAATGATAATGTCTCACTCTACACATACCTTTTGCAGCATCAACTGCAATTTTCAATCTGCGCACCCAGCTTAGTGTCAATTTCTTGCTCATTGCTCCTGGGACAGTTACTGAGTGTTAGTTAACAATACGAGACAGAAGACTATGATGGATCTAGAGTGTGTATATGGGTGGGATTATGCGTGACATACCATAGAGATTATCAGCCAATGATCCTCCAGGTAAATACTCATAAACTAGAATTTGCTGCTTTGACTCATGGCAGAATCCTTCTAATGACACAAGACTTGGATGACTGATATGTGATAGAAGGGTCACCTAGAAATAATATAGAAAGCTCTTGAATCTCTTTTTTATTTGTATAGGGGAACTGAACTAGCATGGGTATAGTGACAAACCTCATTGATAAAAGAATCAGCACCTAATTGAGTTTTGTCAAATCGAACTTTAACAGCAACTTGTTTACCATCGGGAAGCTTCCCAAGATAAACAGATCCGAAACTACCACGGCCAATGACCTCTTTGAAGTTGTTTGTTGCAGCTTTGATTTCTTTGTATGAAAAGACTTTTGCAGCATTCCAATTTTTCATTTCCGCTGCAGTTCCTATAATTAGAAAATAGTCCTTGTTCAGAAGTCGATTTATCAATATTCTGTTATTAAAGAAAATTTTATCTTTTTCATACTTGATGCATATGTATCTCCAGTTTTTCTTCGCCTCATGTACAAGAATACTGATATAAAGATAAGAAATAAAGCAAATACAGCTCCTCCAACTGCACCGAGTATAACTGCTAATCGACTATGGTGCTTGCGTTTTGTGGGTGCAAAGACTGTGACTTGTGGTGTCTCAATTGTAGGATTTCTTGAGAAGTCATTGCATAAAGACATAGTGAAGGAAAGGCACAGATTTCCTGATGATCTGCAAATAGGGGAAAATATATAGATCGAGAAACTGACATGAGAAGCAAGAAAAGAATGACTTTTCAATTTCATACAGGACTTGTAAACTCTCTCTGTTTAAAGACTGTGGCAGGGGGCCTTGCAGCTTATTGTTCTCTAGGTTCCTGAATATTGCAGAGAGGTAAAATTAGAATAATTCATCAGGTGAAGCTTTAAGAAGTTCAAAATGCCAGTACATATTATCCTCACTCACAGTAAGTGGAGGTCCTTAAGCTCTCCAACGCTATCAGGTACTGTTCCCTGGAAACTATTGTTATGCAAGTCCCTTCAACAGAAAACACATTAATTTAAAAGACCGTCTTCTCTCCCACCATTGAACAGTACTAGCTAGGGATAATGAAGGAAATCACTGTCTGAATGCAAGCAGTGAGACTTACAAAACTTGAAGGTTTATCAAGTCTTCCAACTCAGAACCAAAAGCTGTAAGTTGATTGAAGCTCAAGTTCCTGCAATGTTGAGCACATAACTTATTATAGACAATGCGCTCCAAACTACATTAACTTAACATGGTAATTCCTCAAAGCCAAGTATTACAGCTTCTTAAGATGTTGCAGACTGCCAATGTTTTGTATCTCTCCGGAAAGTGAAGTGTTATGCAAATCCCTGTAACAAGAAGAACCTCAAATAAGTAACGTCAAGACATCTATACAAAACTATTAAGTGATAAGGTGCAAACAATTATACTCTTACAGTGATTTGAGATCCAGTAGGTCACCAAATGTTGGGCTGATTGACCTCAAGTTTACATCAAAAAGCTCCCTGTATAAGTCTAACTTTAATATGTTCTGTTCTTAACAGAAATAAGACCAAGAGAAAAGGAAAGTAAAATTGTAGTTCTAGGGTAAGCTTTGACATACAATGAAGTTACCAGATTTCCTTCACATTCTATGTGTTCCCATGATTTAGGAGAGCATGGATCGTCTTCCCAATCAAGATCTAGACCAGTTGACTGCTGAATAACCTGGAGGGCTGAAACTGCAAGAACAGAAAATGTCCAAAGTTTATGCAATTGGTTCTAATAGACTCCTTCAAATACCACATATCTCGAAAAAACAATAATAACTATATTAGAACCTGTTGTTGAAGAAGTTTCTAAGGGAATGCCTAGGATCTCATAAACCTCAAGAGCATTGATAAATGGATAGTAGTGGACAGTCTTCAATGTGATGTTCAAGCTCTCGATTCCTTTCATAGTAAAGAATAGACTACTGACTTCCCATCGATTCACTGTGTAGTTTGATCGAACAATATCCCCATTTATCAATACATCGAATGAAGGGGAGAGAGGCAGAATCCCAGCAAAGTAGAGAACAATGTGGTAATCTCCTTGATGATCAATAGGGAAGTTATATGTCATGTCGTTCCACCGTGCCAAAACTCTTCCGGTTTGAAGAACAGCTGCAGGAGGGCTCTCTTTCAGAACTGACATATTGAAATTGGCTTGAATATCAAAACCAGAAGACACATGAAATGGGCTGAAATCTTCATCAGCATCCCAAATTCTATCATACTGATCAATGGGGTACCTTTTACATAGCACGAAAACATCAAATTAATGACTAAATCATTGATAAGTAATACATAACATAATAGAAAAGTGAGAGTTCTGACCTTAAGGACCAATTATAACCACAATTAATACGATAACATTTCCTCAGCAACTTATTAGGAAAATCTCCCAAGGCATTGGTGTAAGCTCCTCGAGGAAGTGGCCTAAGTTCAAGGGATGAAATGACTGGAAATCCACCATCTTGAAGAGAGTGAAGACATAAAGACAGAATGTCTTTATCAACTGGCCATATGAACTCTTCGATCCGTGGATCGGTAATAGTAAGATTGACAGTGGTTGTAATAGCCCTCCCAAGAGAAACAGAGAATGCAGGTGGCTTATTATGTCCATCATAATTCTTATACACAAACTGTGTCCTGACAAGGACCAGGGATGACACATTCTTCACAGGAATCTTGTAACATTTTCTAAGTGGAGAATCAGGAAAGAACCTAATAGGGAGAGTAGATGAGGAACCCTCAAGAAAATTAACAGTGGTCATGTTACCAGCTGAGATATAGGCACCATCTGGTGTCCATGTAATGTTGGAGGAATCCACATAGGTAGTTGTTCCGCCACAAGACAAGCTCAAGAATCCTGCATATAATCAACATTCCGTTTTCTTTTAATGGAACAAACACATACAGGCAAACATAACTTCAACCTTACACAAGAGAGGAAAGATACAAGAAGTAAAATCACGAGATAAAATGGATGAGTGATAGGTCATATGTGGGAGAAAAACCACTAAGATTTTAACAAATATAGTAAATTCTGGACTCATTATTTTACAAGTAGAATAAATTCAGGAATAAGAATTTTAAAGGTTGAACTCGTAAGCACAGCGTACCTTCACGATCACAGAAAGCAACTGTGATGATGATAGAAGACAGAAGGAACCAAAAATAGTAACACCAATGCAGCTCCATTGAAGAAGAGCAAGATGCTAGAGATAAGTGCCTTAAATATCAAAGAATTTGCCAATAAACTGGTTTAAGTCTCCAACTGAATCACTGAAATGAAGGGAGTGAGGAGAAGGCAAAAGGGAATATTGTGGACATGTAAGCAGTTGCAGCAGAGGAACAAAAGAGAAGAAGTGAGTAGGAAAAGAGAGAAGAGACAACAAGTCCTTTTCTACTTTCCTTTTCTGTTGCTTTGTTGACAGAGTTGAGTAAAGGAGAAGATGTGATTTTGACAGTCTTTGAAAATGTGTTAACGGCCAAATGATCATAAGGAGTGGCAGAGTCTCCCATTGATTAAGGAAGTGGGATTTTAATTTGGATAATTCTCCTCTCAAAATTTTGTTTTAGGGGGCTAAGTTAGACATAAGGGTTATATATTTTATGACATTAGAATTAAATCTATTTTTATTTGGATCCTCATATTATATTCTTCACATTTTAGTTGATGATTTAGGCGTATAAAGAGCTCTTAGAGTGTTTAGAATCTCATATTAATGGAGAACGAATTGATAATTTTCTTATATAAAATTGAATAATCTTTTTTTTTTTTAAATTAACTTTTTAAATTAATTTAGGTCCATGTCGTACCAAAGAAAATCAGAGGGGCGATGGCACATGGGAATGAGTAGTAGCAGAGAAGAATGATGAATGATGATGATGACTATTGTCTCGCCTTTTTATACAAAGAAAAACTAATAGGTGAAACAAAGTGTCTAATGTCGTGCACTCCAAAGATGATAGGTGTTGCTTGTTAGTATTAGACGATCATAACCGTTGCCCAACGCCCTCTTCTCACTAATCGCCCAATTTTATTTTTTCTTATATAGAAATGATTTCAATTTGCCTTTTTAAATTTATTAGATTCTAATTGTCCTTAAGCTAATTTTCGAGTTCAAATATTATTTGCAGTAAAAACTTGCAACGGGTATTTATATCAAACATATTTTATTTTTATATACTTTTTTAATACTTAACCATAGTCAAGAGATAAGCATTTTTACTTTGATGTGTTGATTCATAAAATTAATTATTTTAGTTAAGTGTAAATATTCGAGGCAAATTTGTTTTTACAGTTATTTACTAGGGAGTATATAACCTAAATTCTTGAATTATAAGGTAAAAGGTCAAAAATATATTTAAGCTATTCAAAATAGGTCAAATTTACTCTTCGTTATATCTTCGGGTCAAAAATGCCTTCACTACTATATTTTTTGGCTCAAAAATACTGTCTTAACTATCCAAATGGACCAAAATAATCCTTCATAGTAACGTTTATTTCAAAACAAGAGAAAATAAGCTAACTTTACTTTGACAATATTCGAGATGAAATAATTTTATCCTTGTTATTTAATAAAAAACACTATTATGGGGGTAGGGGGGAGAAGTTGAATGTGAGAAATAATATAAGATAAGAAAATTAGTATAAACACTTTAAAAAAAAAAAAGGCATATCACTTATTTTTTTGTTTCGTGCATATTAAGTATGAGTTATTATTTTTAAACATGATAGCATGTACCTTTTCTCGATCTAACTAACTCAAAAAATGATATCATAAAAGAAATCAATTTCAATATACCTTAATATGCTTTATTACTTATTTTAACTTTAAGTCATCCCAAATTTCAGTCAAGGGTCAGTATAATAGTTTTTAAAAGAAAAAATAGAAAAAATATTTAGTTGAAAATTTAATATTGGTAATTAAAATTCATATTTCATAAAATTGGTATTGTATAAAAATTATCATTTTAAAATAGTTAAATTATTTTCACAATTTTCAAAATATTTTTTTACTCAAATCTTTAAAATTAAAAGCACGTGTCCTAAATTTTAAATGGATGATAAATTTATCCCATTTTAAATAATTCAAGAATAAAATTAACTTATATTTTCTTCTTTTGAAATAACCGTAAAAAAGATGGGTATTTTTAATTCATTTAGATAATTATAAAATATTTTTAAGCAAAAAATATAAGAGGATAAAGTTGACTTATTTTTAATAGCTGAAAATATATATATATATATTTTTTTTTTTTTTTTGCTCTTTTTACTACACTTCTGACTGAAATGTAGGGAATTAATGAACTGTAGCTCAATCATTTTTTCTTCCTCTTTCTGAATTTGCTTTTCAACTTTTTCCTATTTATGATTATGACAGTAATGCATAGGATTCTTCATGCTTAGAATTCCAGCATTCCCTTTGTATGATTGTTTTCAGGTTTTGCTTTTCCTATCTTTTTATCTTTATATATCCAATATCCAATATCTTACCTTTCAAATCAATCTCCATTTTGTTGTCTTCCTCATCAAGGAAAATCAATATATCAAGGACTAAGAAGCAGAGTTAGTCAACACATTTCAATGGACTAAAAGGCACAAATTATATATATATATAAATATAAATATAAAGTTAGGCATATCCCTATAACCTAGAGAACTATTTATTTGTTATCTTATTTTTTAAAATCTTTTCGTTTATTCTTTTAATTAATTAAACTATTTAATAATGCTTTTTAAATTTTTTTTATATATTTATTACATTTGATTATATCTCATGAGTTACAAAAAAATTCATCTATTTATATTCTCTATTTAAATAACATGTCTTTTCAACTCTCTTGTACATAATTCTTATGAATTAATCAATTTATAAATAACAATCATCTATGGAATTGTTGGAAGCTCATTTTCGTTTTCTCCCTTTTTGTTATTAGTATCTATTTCTCTCTCTCTCTATTTTTTTTCATTTATTTTTTTTTCATTGGTAATGTATTTAATAATCAAAAGAGAGGATATACAAAAAATGATGTGGCAATATGGCCACCACTTTAATGAAGATCCGAGACATGTTCTTTAAAATTTCTTCTTGAGTCATAATAACCAAATACAAGTTCATCAAGATGAATAAAGAAATTTGAATGTTTGATGGCAGTGTAAGATTCATCAAAGAAAGATGATCAAATTAGTTTGATACAAATTCATCAAAATGAAGAAAAAAAGTTAATGGTAGTAAAGTTTCATGAAGAGAGATTGTCAGATTAGTTTAGAATAGTAGAAGTTTAAATAATTTACAAATATATATATAAATATACTTATTGTTGCTTATTTTAATATTTTTAATTAATTATATCTTTAAATATTGGATATGTACCCTCCAGAAATAAGACGCTATTATAAAGTTTGGTACTTTGTTTATAAATAGTAACAGAAAATGATGATTATTTTATTACTAACATAAAATTTATTAATATTTTATTATATAAATTTTCACCTTTTATATATAGAATTTATGTGTTATATAATTGTGATCTATTGCTTCTCCCTTAATTTTTGCCTTCAATGAATCAATATGTAAAGAGTATTTATGTATTTGTTTGTTTGATGAATGGTTAAAATTGGATTTCAAAATTTAAGATGGAATTTTTCTTTAAATATAAACAAGTGAATAATAAATAAAATTTAATTGTGTATAGTAATTGGTAAGTATTATTTCACCAATTCAATCCATGAATAAGTAAGATCTAGTTACTTTAATAATATTAATTAAAAGGATATTCAAATTAAAATTAAAAGATCAGTGTAGACAATAAAATTCGCGTCAAGAAAATAATAATCATGATGGAAAAATATCACAACAATTATAGTATTTTATTTCAATATAAGTATTACAATATATCTCTATGAATCCTCTGATTCTTCTTTTCGAGTATAAATTCAAGGGGTTTTTTAGCTTGATCTTGAAGTCGATGGATTTGATGTTGACTTGTACTTGAATTCAAGGGCTTTTGAGCTTGATCTTGAATTTTCGTCTTGATCTTGACTTATTTGAATTCAAAGGTTGTTGAGCTTGCATCTTGATCAAACTTTGTGGTCTTGATCTTGGCTTGTATTTGAATTCAAGTTCTTTTTGAACTTGATCTTGAATCTTCATCTTCATCTTGACTTGTATTTGAATTCAAGGGCTTTTGAGATTGATCTTGAATTTTCGTCTTGATCTATGGAACTTGTAGCGAAATACTTGAGTCTCTTGAATTCTTGTAGCTTGTAGAAAGATCTGTGGCTTTTAATCCACTAGATCTCTCTTGCATCTTGTTAGAATTCTGGTCCTTTTTCTGAATTATGAGACCCCTATTTATAGTTGTAGGATGGAAACGTAGCGATAAGGATGAACTTCTTTCAACCAATCAGATTTAAGTTGACATGATGATATTTGATTGATCGGAACATGTCAGTTATACACATGGCTCATTTGACTAGGCATGCTATGTCATTTTGACATGTGGCATGATCCAATTGACTCTTTTATTTGACTTTAGCGTGACACGTCATTTGACACGTGGCATCAATTTGGGCCTCTAGAAAGATGACATCTTGGGTTTAGTAAAATGGGTTCATCATTTGTGACCCAATTTGATGAATTAACCCTAAGAAATTGGACCATCAATTAAATCCATATTATCAAACTTAATTAATTAACTCAATTATACTAATCCACAATATTTATTTGGATTAATATATAGAATTTAATATATTCTGAATTCCTTGTGAATTCGAATGTCATGCCCCACCTTGGAAGGAATGACTGACACTTGGTGAATACTGGAATCTGAACTGACCTGACTGGGCTTATGCACTTCTGGTGCATGCCTACTCTTCAATTTAAGAAAACAACGAGCTATATCTCGCCTGTAATCACAGCCTTCAGCCGACAAGGTCGCATAGCCACATGTAAAAAGAAAACAGCAGACTAATAACACGCAATAAAGGGACCCTATGCGGGTCGACAAGACCACCATGTTGTCTAGTTATAGTAGAATGAAAAAAGGTAGTCATAACTATTCTATAGCCGACAATGCTTCTAATCAAAAGCTAAACTAGGTCTCACACAGCCAACAACAAGACCAATGACTGGGAATCTGTAGCCTGCAAGCCTATAAAAGTGGAATAATGGTCGGAATAGGGCCCCCACCTACCCATAAACTGTACAACAAAAGAACAAACCTTCTAACTAACAACCCCGGAGAAGGAGCTGATTAGACTGCTGACTCAGCTGAAGACTAGGGAGGTCCTGAACCATGTCTATCCGCACCTGCAGGCAAGTAATGCAACGCCGCAAAGATGGGTGTTAGTACAATATGTACCGATTATGTAAGACAGTAATGAAAAGGGCTGAATGATATTGATAATGAAACAGAAAACAATTCAATAGGAGGGATAGAGATACCACCTGAATTGCCTTACAACATGCTATATATTTAATAATAAGTAATGCAAATAAGAACTTTACCTGGTCCCTATAAGCCTGGAAGGTACAACCAGCATAGAATAACTCGCCGGCGGCCCCCATAAGCCTTGACGATCACACTTCAATCTATATACCCCTAACAAGATCAAAAGGAGTCAACAAGTAACTATAGCCAACCTGCCGGTCCCATGGGTCTGCAACTAAGCCCACTCGGCTCCTGTAGCTGTGTCTGAGTCCAGTGGACTCCTGTAATTGCACCTTGGGCACAAGGCTCGATGAGGGTCAGTGATGCAGATATGATATAAAAATAATAGTCCAGCCATGGAATGGACTGTAATATGGCCCTTGGGCCTCAGCATTGTCCCTTGGGACAACATATAGCTCCTTGGAGCGATCCAGATAGCCCTGTAGGCAACGACACAGCTAGTAATCCTGAGGTTGGACAATGGAAGGCTATATAGGGCAACGTCAGTCCTAATTTAAATAGAAAATGCTAATCTCAAACTAATAGTAGCAGCCAACCACAACAATCATGCTTTTGGTTTTCTTACAAGGATCTAGGTCGTATTACAATACGATAGGAGTAACTTGCCGAAGGAATTCGCCTTAACATACCTCAAATGTTGATTTTCGATTAACTGGCGAGTTCCAACTTGCGATCGACGGTTTTACCCAACTGCAACCCTTATACTGAGAAAGTAGGGCTAATTTCAATACTAAATTTGACAAATAACGATAACTTTCGATAATAATAGCAATTATAACTCAACTTCGAATAACAGGATCGAAAACTTATAATTTCTAGAGAGTTCAGAAGGGAGAAACACTTACATGGTGCCTGTGGCCATTTAGGATTCAATTTGGAGTAGTTCTAACAACTTTTACTCGGAGGATTTCCGGTATGCTGAGCTAATTTTCGAGAAATAACTCCGTAGAAATGCTTCTTGTAGGCCTAGAACTTGTTACTCGAAGTTAATTTGCGTTTAAACAGGGTTTGATAGCGTAATTTGATGAAAATTCGACGAAAGTTGCGTGATCTCTCTGTTTTTACTCGTGGGTTTCACTTGGAAATGATTTAAAATAAACTAAGGCTTAAATATATACATGCATGGCCGGTGGAACAGGGGCACTTCACGCCTGCCAAAGCGCCACAAATGTGTCGTGCCCCGCTACCCAGCGCACAAGACGGTCGGCGCATCGTGATGGCTCCTTGTGGCCTGGCCTCGCCTGACCCTGCTTCTGAGGCTCTTCCCACACGCGTCAAGCTTTCATTACTCGTCACAAATCCACGCGTATGCCTACTAACCGTTAATATTTTACGGGGTGTAACATCCTCCCCCTCTTAGGAACATTCATCCTCGAATATCATCTTCAGACTTAATAGAGTTAACTCTCTTGACTAATACTTAGAAAAATTTTGGCAGAGCCTCCTCTGCATTATGGACTATCCAGAAAACTGAAACGCAAAAAAAAACCCAACATAGGTGTATAGCACGCTATAAATAGCTACTCCACCATATAAAGATAATCAACTAGACAGTGCTAATTATATAAACAGATAAATAACTCTGAACAACCACCTCACCTCATTGCACATTCTAGGTCAGTCCTGGAATAAGTGAGGATACCTAGATCTCATGTCATCCTCAGCTTCGCAAATCATCTTTTCTTTGTTTCTGTTCCTACATAAAATCTTAACAGAGGCTACATCTTTAGTCCTTAACCTATGAACTTACCGATCTAGTATGACAACTAGAACCTCTTCGTAGGCTAACTCCTCTATAACTTGAACGTCCTCAACTTGCACAACTCGGGACGGGTACCCTATGCACTTTCGCAACATGGACACGTGAAAGAGTGAATGAACAAATTCTAGGTTTAGAGGTAATTCTAGCTTATATGCCACTCGGCCTGTCTTCCGAAGGATCCGATACGGGCCAATGAACCTGGGACTAAGCTTGCTCTTCTTATCAAACCTCACCACGCCCTTTATCAGCGAAATATTGAGGAATACCCAATCATCAAAACTCAAATTCCAAGTCTCTATGCCGCGCATCGAAATAGGACTTCTGGCGACTTTGGGCTGTTAACAAGCGCTCTCTGATGAGATTTACTTTCTCTTCTGAGTGGTGGATCATATCAGGTCCAACTAATCCTGACCCCCTACTTCTAACCATCCGATGGGAAACCTACATTTTCGCTCATACAAGGCCTCATAAGGCGCCATTTGAATTATAGAGTGATAACTGTTATTATATGCAAATTCAATATAAGGTAGGTGCTCGTCCCAACTTCCTCCGAAATCTAGCACACACGCCCATAACATATCTTTGAGCGTCTAAATTCTGTGCTCTGCCCGACTGTCCGTCTGAGGATGGAATGATGTACTCAAATTAACCTATGTCCTCAAGCCTTTCTAAAATGATTACCAAAATCTAGCTGTAAATTTTTCTCCTTTGTCAAAAATAATAGATGCGAGGACACTATGTAGTCGGACTATCTCTTTAATATACAACTCATCATAGTCTTCGGCGGAGAAGGTAGTCCTAACGGCAAGAAATGAGATGACTTAGTTAATCTATCGATAATGAACCAAATAGAATCGAATCTCTGCTTGGTACGGGCTAACTCTGTCACAAATTCCATGTTGATTGCTTCCCATTTCCATATAGTCACCACTGTCTCCTGCATTAATCTGTCGGGTTTCTGATGTTCGGCCTTTACCTGCTGACAGTTAGGACATTGTGCTACAAATTCCGCTGCATCCTTTTTCATTCCAAGCCACCAGTATATTTCCTTTATGTCATGGTACATCTTCGTTGAACCAGGATGAAGAGTAATGAGAATAATGTACCTCTGCCATGATTTGCTAGCGAAGTCCTGCTACATCTGGGACGCAGAGGCGACCCCTAACTCTCAATACCCCGTCTTCTATCAATTTGAAGGCTGTAAATTTGCCTTGTTGAATCTTACTTCTGAGCTATGCTAGGTTAGTATCCTCATACTGCCGCTCTTTTACTTTCATAACCATGGATGATACTGCGGTATTCTGAATCACAGCCCCACTATCCTTTGAGTCTACTATCCGAATGGCTAAGTTGCCTAACTGATACAACTCTCGAGCCATTTCCTGTTATTTTGGATTTAGGAGTGCCAAACTTCCCATAAATTTGCGGCTAAGTGCATCTGCTACAATGTTAGCTTTCCCCAGGTGATGCAAACTATTTACGTTGTAGTCTTTCAGTAATTCTAGCCAACGAAGCTGCTACAAATTCAATTCCTTTTGCGTGAAGATGTACTAGAGGCTTTTATGATCAGTAAAAATATCCACGTGCACCCCATACAGGTAATGCCTCCATATTTTCAAGTCATAAATCACCACGGCTAACTCCAGATTATGGGTGCGATTGTTCTTTTCATGCTTCCTGAGCTGCCTCGAAGCATAAGAAATCACCTTATTGTGTTGTATCAGGACGCATCCTAACCCAATGCCTGAAGCGTCACAATACACAACATAACCCTCTGAACCTTCTGGAAAAACTGGTGTCGACATCAATCTGTTCTTCAATTCTTGGAAACTCCACTCATAGGCCTCGGTCAATTGAAATTTGGCTGCTTCTAATTCAATGTAGTCAAAGGCGCTGACAGGGTAGAAAATCCTTCCACAAACATTCTGTAATACCCAGCTAATGCTAGAAAACTATGAACTTCTATTGGAGTTGTAGGTCTAGGCCATGTCTTTACTGCCTCAATTTTCTATAAATCAACCTGAATACTAGCCTCGATATAATATGGCCCAGGAAATCTATGGAATTTAGCCAAAACTTTCATTTAGAAAATTTTGCATATAACTGGCGATCTCTGAGAATCTAGAATACCGGTAGCAAATGATTTCTATGTTCTGCTTCTGAACGGAAGTACACTAGGATGTCATCGATGAATACTATTACAAACTCATCCAAATATGGCCTGAAGATACTGTTCATCAGATACATGAATACTGCTGGGGCATTTGTCAACCCGAAGTACATGACTAGGAATTCGAAATGACTGTATCTGGTCTTGAAAGTTGTCTTCGGGATATCTTCCTCCCAAACCCGCACCTGATGATATCTGACCTTAAGTCGATCTTCGAAAAATATTTTTCCCCTTGGAACTGATCAAACAAGTCATCTATCTTGTAAAGTGGGTATTTATTCTTAATAGTAACCTTGTTCAACTGCCGATAATCTATGCACATGCGGAGGGAACCATCTTTCTTTCTCACAAACAAGACTGGCGCACCCTACGATGACGTACTCGACCTGATAAAGCCCTTATCTGACAGATCTTTCAACTGCTCTTTCAATTCTCTCAATTCAGTAGGAGCCATTCAGTATGGAGGGATGGATATAGGCTGAGTACCTCGTAGAAAGTTGATAGATAAATCGATTTTCCGTTCTGGGGGAATACCAGGAAGCTCATCTGGAAACGCATCTAGAAACTCATTCACCACTGGAATGGACTGAAGAGTCGGGGATTCTGCTTACATATCCTGAACCCTGACAATATGATAAATACAACCCTTCACTATCAACTTTTTCGCCCGGACATAGGATATGAACCTACCTTTTGGCGTAGCTGCATTGCCCTTCCATTCTCGCACTACTTCCACTAGAAAGTGAAATTAGACATTCTTAGTCCAACATTCTACATTGGCATAGCATGGCGCAAGCCAGTCCATACCTATAATTGCATCAAAATCAATCATTTCCAGCTCCACTAAATCTGCTAAAGTCTGGCGACCAGCAACCTCTACTGTGCAACCCTGGTAAATCATCGTAGCTATAATGGAATCACCGACAGGTGTAGACACCTAGAAGGATCGCTGAACCAATTTCAATGTTATACCAAACTTTCTGGCCACTAGTGGAGTAACATTGGACAAAGTGGAACCTGGGTCTATCAAAACATAAACTGAGTGAGAGAAAATGTCCAGCATACCTGTCACAATATCTGATGATGACTCTGACTCCTGTAGCCCTAGTAAAGCATAAGTGCGATCCGGACCGCTGCCTAAACTGGATGCCCCTGACCTGCCTCGGTCCCTGCCGGCTGGAGCTAAGGATCTACGCCCCACTGAAGGTGCTGGGGCATGTGACCCTGCTGAAGATCTGTCCTGTCAGTCCCGATCACCCTGACCTTTAGCTGCACAATCCCTCATTATGTGACCCTCTTTTCCACGAGTGTAATAAGCGGTAGGACCATATCTGCACGCCCAAAATGGCGTCGAGTGCAAATAACACAATGTGGCACAATGGGCCTGCTCTGATCTGACCCCCACTACTGCTGAGAACTTGATGGCCGTGAGCCCTTGCTAGGTCCTGATTGCCCTCGGCGGTCTGATCTACCACCCTGCTGCTGCTGTGGAGATAGGGGTCTAGGTGGCCTGCCTGATATTCGTGGCCTAGGTCCGCCCTGAAATTCTGCCTCTGCCTGCGTGTCACAGGGTCTGACCCTATGGCACTGCTCTTGATTTGTTCTTTCTATCTCCCGCCATCACTGCCTGATCCCCTCAATATTTGAGCGAAAGCCTGAATGTGGGCAATGTCCATGTCCTCCCGCAAAGTAGCTGTAACACAAGTTTCCACGTACTCGGGAAGCAGCCCCATAATAAATCGATGTACTATGGATGGCATAGTGTATACAAAAGCTGGCGTATATCTGGCCAAGGAATCAAATCTCATATCATATTCCTGAACACTAGGGTTTTTCATGGTTTGATTTAGGTCAATTTTTGATTAAAACCAAAACCAAACCAATTTAGTCGGTTTTTAAATTTTTAAAACCAAACCAAACCAAATAAAATAAGTAACCATCAATTTGGTTCTTGTCGGTTTGGTTTGGTTTGGTTCAAGTTTTCGGTTTATAACTAGCTAATGATAAATTAATAATAGTAAAACAACAGAGACATGAGATAATTATTTCAAGTGAACATTAGGAATCAACAAATTTCTCTCTACTATCACGAGATGAATGTATCTGAATCTTCTATTATTTTTCAACACTATTCCAAAGTTTTAGCATGTTTAATTTGCATAAATGTAGAGGTTTTTCCACTTCACATATCTAATATCCATACAGGAGCAATATACAACTTCATATAGAATGATCAATTCTTCAAAAATCAAAGAGGTAAATGATTGAAGAGTAGATGGATGTCTTAGTAAAAAAAATTTAAAAAATCGGCAATATGTCACACCACATATAAACAATTAGACTTAGAGTATTGGGTTTGGACATATTTTTTAAGTAATAGAATTTAAAAGTCTTGTAGTGCATGTGAAATAAAGTATACTAAAATCAAATTAATGATTAAAAGATATAAAATATTTATAATTCTTTATGAAAAACGATAAACATATATTCAAATAATTATAAAATCTATGTATAAAATTTATCGGTTCGGTTAGATTATTTCTTTGATTTTTTTTAGTAAAACCAAAACCAAACCAAATATCATCGATTTTTAAAATTTAAAACCAATCCAAACCAATCCAAACCAAATGTCGAATTTTTAATCGGTTTGGTTTGATTTGGTTTTTCACCAAACCGTGAACACCCCTACTAACACTCATTGAGCCTTGCTCCAGGTGCAAAAACTGATCTACCCAGGCCTGTCGAATTTTCTGTGGAAAGTAGTGATCCATAAAGGCCTATGAGAAATTGGACCAATTCGGAGGAGGAGCATCTCTGCCTTAGGACCTCTCCCAGCTCTCGTACCATAACACTTCTATATGTCGTAATCAAAACACCGCTAACTCAACCGACTCCGCGGGGGTAGCATGTATTCATCCTGAAAATCCGCTGTAACTGGTCCAGGAAGTCTTGAGGGTCCTCTTCCTAGTTCGTTCCTGTAAATTGTGGGGGACTCAGGGCAACGGACTTTGGACCCTCGAACTCCTAGGTCCTCCCGAAGATTCAGCAACCACTGGTACCATAGACTGGCGCTAAGCGACCATCATCTGAGTTAACATATCGACAACGCTCCTAACCTCCTGATCGGATGGTATAGGTATAGGAACTGTTAGAGGTGGTGCCGACATGTCCGCTTCTCTGGAGGACTCCTGGCACGGTGAGACTGCTAGGGAGACCAGGATAAAGTCTCCTTATTGCCCTCAGATTGGGCTGGCTCTGACTAGGGGCACCCTGCTAGTGCCCTCTTCTGCTGCAGCATCTAACTTTCGATCGGTCATAGTTTGTCGTGTGTCCAACATTTCTCTGTAGATAAGCAGAATAAGGTAAGCTTAGGGACTCAACCCTATACAACATAGACTTATAGCACGACTAGAGAAGAAGGAAGGGTAACCACACTATTATGCCCCGTAGCCTCTTGCCTATGGAATGTGGTACATAACACACCCATAGATAAGACTTTACTAGACATGGCTTGCAGACTCCCAAGGATACAACCTTCTCTGATACCAAGTTTTTCACGCCCCACCTTTGAAGGCATGACTGGCACCTGCTGCCATACTGGGATCTGAACTGACCTAACTAGACTTATGCACTTCTAGTGCATGCCTACTCTTCAAATTAAGAAACAACGAGCTATATCTAGGTTGTAATCACAGCTTCCGACTGACAAGGCTGCATAGCCACCTGTAAAAAGAAAACAGCTAACCAACAACACGCAATAAAGGAATCCTATGTGGGCTGACAAGACCACCATGTTGTCTAGTTATAGCAGAATGAAAACAACAGTCATAACTATTCTATAGCCGATAAGGCTGCTAATCAAAAGCTAAATTAGGCCCCATATGACCAACAACAACACCAATAACTGGAAATCTGTAGCTTGCAAGCCTCTAAGAGTGGAATAATGGTTGAGACAGGGCCCCGACCTACCCATAAACTATACAACAAAAGAACAAATCTTCTAACTAACAACCCCAAAGTAAAGGAGATAATTAGACTACTGACTCGACTGATGACTAGGGAGGTCCTGAACCGCGTCTATCTGCACTTACAGGCAAGTAATGCAGTGCCCCAAAGATAGGCGTCAATAAAATATGTACCGAATATGTAAGGCAGTAATGAAAAAGGCTGAATAATAATAATAATGAAACTGAAAGCAATTCAATAGGAGGGATAGAGATACCACTTGAATAGCCTTACAACCTGCTATATATCTAACAATAAGTAATACAAATAAGAACCTTACCTAGCCCTCATATGCTCGGAAGGTACAACCAACATAGAATAACCCGCTCGGGGTCCCCATAAGCCCTAGAGAGCATACTTCAATCTATATACCCCTAATAAGGTCAAAAGGAGTCAACAGGTAACTATAGCCAACCTGCCGGTCCCCTGGGTCTGCAACTAAGCCTGCTCGGCTCCTGTAGCTATGTCTGAGTCCGGTGGACTCCTGTAACTGCACCTTGTGTACCAAGCTCGACGAGGGTCAGTGATGTTGATATGGCATAAAATTAATAGTCCAACCATGGAATGGAGTGTAATATGGCCCTTGGGCCTTAGCATAGTCCCTTGGGACAACATATAGCTCCTTGGAGCGATCCATATAGCCCCGTAGGCAACAACACAACTAGTAACCCTAAGGTTGGACAATGGAAGGCTATATAAGGCAGGTTCAGTCCTAATCTAAATAGAAAATGCTAATCTCAAACTAATAGTAGCAGCCAACCACAACAATCATGCTTCTAGCTTTCTTACAAGGATCTAGGTCATATTACAATACGACAGGAGTAACTTGCCGAAAGAATTCGCCTCAACATACCTCAAATGTTGATTTCTGATTAACTGGCGAGTTCCAACTTGCAACCGGCAGTTCTACCTAACTGCAGCCCTTATATTGAGAAAGTATGGCTAATTTCAATACTAAATTCGGCAAATAATGATAACTTTCAATAATAATAGAAACTATAACTCAACTTTGAATAGCTGGACCTAAAACCTACAATTTTCTGAGAGTTCAGAAGGGAGAAACACTTACCTGATGCCTGTTGCCGTTTAGGATTTAATTTGGAGTAGTTTTGATAACTTTTACTCGGCGGAGTTCCGGTATGCCGAGCGAATTTTCTAGAAATAAATCCATAGAAATGCTTCTCGCAGGCCCAGAACTTGTTACCCGAAGTTAATTTGCATTTGGACAGGGTTTGGTAGCGTAATTTTACGAAAATTGGATGAAAGTTGCGTGCTCTCTCTATTTTTAGCTGTGGGTTTCACTTGGAAATGATTTAAAATAAACCAAGGCTTAAATATATACATGCATGGCTGGTAGCACAGGGGTGCTTTGGGCCAGCTAAAGTGCCACAAATGTACCGCACCGCGCCTCCCAGGGTGCCAGTAAGCCTGGCTCGCAGCGCTGCCCAGCGCATAGGACGGCTGGCGCGTTGCGCTTGTTGACACATAATTTTGACCTCCCTATGCCTATCTAAACTGCTTATCTAGCACCCTGGAAACTCAAAACCAATTCTAGGGTATAAAACAGAAAATCTAGAAAATTGTAGAAAAGTTGCAGGACGGCCCACCTGACGAGTCGTCAAGTAACTTCACGACTCGTTAGGTTAGCCGTGAGAAGAAGGCTGGTTAATGTAAAGAAGGGAGGCAGTGTACCAAATTAGGGATGTCATGAGTCGTGGTCACTGACCACGACCCGTTAAGTCACTCGTGGTCAGGCCTGAGTTGGGAAGATTTTAGTTGACCTGTGTACTCGATGAGTGGGTGAAACGAGTCGTCACCTGTGGCAACGACTCATTAAGTGAATCGTTATGGGACTTAGCATTAAATCTCCAGAATAAGACAGTGTGGTCCACAACTGGTGACCACGAGTCATGGTCAGAGATAACAACTCGTTAGGTCCCTCGTGGTGACCTACTGAGGATCCCAAGAAGTGTACCTGACGAGAGTGACCACGACCACGACTCCGTTTACCCAATTAACTAAACCCGCAACCCACTGCATGACCCATGACCCGACCCTAAAAGCTTTAACCAATCTCATCTATTCATCTTGTTTAATCTAGTGGACTAAATTAAACCTTACCTTATCCCATCATTTACCATTCAACACCCAAACCCTAATCATTTGTTCACTCCCTCTCTACCTGAACCACCCTCACCTCTTCCTCCTCTACACCACTGCATCGCACACCAACTGTGCTGCCTCCATAATTTCCTGCAAGCAACCACCGCTTCCTCCATTTATTCTGGCCACTGTTGGCCGGAAGACCACCCTCACCCGTTCATCAAATCCTCTCCTCATCGCCTTCTTCTCCGTCGAAACCACCACCGTTGTTTCTCTTCTCCATTATTGGTCCGATCGGACCTCGTAGGTCAAACACACCCTCAAATGATGCCATAACCACCGCCTCTATCTCATCTCCTCCATCTCCAGCCAAAATAGATTCGACGCCATCTCATTTCCCTCATCTTCTTCTTTGTCTTTCCCTCCATCTCCGGCAAATCCGACACCGACGAAGCCCCTTTAACAGACCACGAACCACAGCGGCTCTTCCGTTCTTCTCTCTCTTCTCTAGTAGAACCCTCACCTTATTCTTCTTCCTTTCATCCTGTCAGTGACCACCGTCACTACTCCGGTCATCGACAACCCAAACCCACGCCTAGTTCCTTCTTTCCTCTTACCAGAAACCCACAGATCCCACCGAAACTCACCCTCACAGCATCTCCTCTCCTCTTTTCTTCCCCATCGCCACCAACCTTTGGACCACAAAGATGGAGTGTTCATGGCAGATCCATAAGAATCTGCCTTCAGTTTGATTTTTATGTGGTTCTTTATTTGCTTATCGTGATTTCTTTTCTAGACAAGCTTTGAAGTATCTGATTTCTCTTTGAAATGGTACATTTTTCAAGACTCATATATGTGCGATAATATATGTGAAACATGTCTATCCTAATATGTATCACTGTCATACTCAGTATTTTACATGCCCAAAATTATATAAGTTTACTAAATTATTAAGTTTAGTGAAATCTATTGAAAGAGATGTCGCTCTTCTTCATATATCGTGAAGTTTTGTCGATCTCGTATGGTGTATTTTGTTGTTTACTCTGGTTTAGTTCTTGATGTTTTCATAAGGTTTATTTTCCTGTCCATTTTAAATTGATCTTAGACAACCTACTAGTTTTAATCATATTCAGGAAGTTTCTCTTAATTTTGATTATTTGTTTATTTGGTAAATTCTGATAGATTTGAATATTTCATTTCCTTTTCCTGTTAAGTTCAATTCATAGCAACATATGACAACCCAAGGTCTCATAGTTATGTGATTTATGTGTTAGCTGTTATATTTAATTTTTTTTGGTAAGTTGAATGTGCTTCGCGCTGATATTGATTCTGCCTTCTTTGAGTTACGATAATTCTTGCATGATTGATTATCATTTTCCTGTTTCGTCCTTTATCTTAGCTGTACATTTATTTATGTTAAATTTAGTTGTATAGATAATTGATTCTATTCAAAGGATGTTTGTGTGATCAATTATCTCCTTAGTTATTTTTTCTTAATTGATTCTTAATTAATTTAGTACTTGGCTAATTATAGTAAAGTCTGATATGTTTTTATACATTCTGATTTGATTTTACTAATTATGGCTATTTGTTCTTTTGATTGATTATTGCTTTTCTCTTCTTAACTGATTTGGTACATATTCACTTATGGTAATTTCGTATTAGTCTTACGCCTTATTGATTTATCTGTGCTATTTAAAGAAATAGGTTTTCCTAATAGACTATTCTGAAGGTTTTCTTCCATTGTTTTTTTTAATTAATCAAGCAATCTAAGTACACATTCTATTTATGATAAATGCTTACACTTAGATGATGCCCTCTCCGTAACTGATTTTCTTTCCTTTCTCTTAGGTTGATTTATTACATGATTGTTATATCCAATTAGCTTTTATCAATCCTGATTGGCCTTGTTAATTAAGGAACAATTTTCCTCTAATGGATTCTCTCATTTTTATCTCCTTCCTTTAATCTCTCGTCTGATTTAAATATAACAAGCTTTCCTCTCCCTTTCTAGAAATTCGGACATTGTCTGAAAAAACTCACAAATTATTTTACTCTTAATGCTTCTTTTTTCTTCGCTCTATTAATCATATAATTCCTCTATCCCTCCTCAACACAAGTACTGCTCGGAATCTTTGAGATTCTTGTGATCTTGATGCGTTGAGGACTGGGAACTAGTCAAGGCTTTTTGTTTCATTATTAATTCGTTATCTTCCTTTCAACTTTGACATTCGCTGGTTATTTTATTTACCTTTACACGATTATCATTTACCTTGTTTAGTATCTTCGATTGTTTTCTTCTTGTGACTAGATGTTTAATATGCTCTTTAACATGATTCTACCAAGTTAGCCAAATTTGTGGTTAAGAATATGAGATTATTGTTACATGTTTATTGTGGCACTAACCTTTAAGCAGGTATCATCTTATTCTGGCATTCATCGGAAAGTCGCCGGGACAAAAGGAAGCTACCGAATTATTCTAACAATATTTAATTTTCATATGCCATAGTTATTCGTTCCATTTTATTTTGTAATATTTGTAATAAAAACACTCATAATAGTAAAAAATGGGTCTTTTGGAGGGTGGGGATTGCATTTTTTTCTCAACTGTTAAGTCCACATAGAAAACATGTCTATAGGATTCATATAACCCATGCAAATCAAGCCCATAGGAATTAATTTAATTAATTATGTGTGACATAGAAATCATGCCTATAGGGTCTTTAAAGAGTTTATTTATGGTGTATTTTAGGTTTAAATTCTAATAACTTAGCCGTGTGATAACAAAAATGTGATTGAATTATGCCTATGGTTTTTTTAGAACAATTTATTTTAAATTAATCTCATATTAAGTCATGTCATGAAAGAATTTTCTAATTGTTACAATCAGAATATATGTTTGTAGGACTTTAATTGACTTAGTATGAAAGTAAATGTTGTTAAATCATTGTCATTGCAATTTATTTGTTTAGATATTGCCTTTTGCCTACAGGATTGTTCTACACTGACAAGGAAGCCATGCGAACGATTAATTAGAAATCACGCATATATAGAAATCCTGCATATATTAAATCATGCGTATTTATTAATTAGAAATTGCGCCTATATATTTGTAGTCTTTTCATTTGTTGAACCAGATTCGTAAATCGAAGTTATGCCTAAAAGTTTTGTGCTAAAAACATGCCTAATGTTGTCTGCGATATCCTGAATCTGTTCAAATTTGTCCCTAGATGTCATGCTTATAAGAATTTGATACAAAATATGCCTCTCATTTAACTTAGACACCATGCCCATAAAAAATTTATTAACGATTTTGCATTATTTTATCTGATATCGTGTGGATAAAAGCCTGGCCCTATGTTTAATAATGCGTGCATTTTATGAATGTTCGGGATCATGGCTGTAGAATTAAAATGCAACAAGATGCAATCTGAACATGCTCCTACCAATATAGTACCCTGTCTATAACCTAATTTGTCACTAATTACTTGTTTATAAATTTTTATCTCTCACATATTAATCATACCCGTAAAATCTGCCATTTTCTAATAAACATGGTTTGCATCTGCTTAGATATTGTGTTTTAATAATCATTGCTTTTTTAATTTAGAGGCCTATTTAAAACCTGAACTTGCTATCTGTCTTGATTCATTTGTATGGGTTTAATCATTTTTTTAAAACCCTAAGAGTTCTAGATCCAAAATTTAAATTAGTCGTCCAAAGCCTCTTGGACATTAGGCTTGAGACGGGTAGGAAAATACTAGGATGTTAGTCTTTTTCGCCTAGAAACGCTTTAGGGATAATAATTAATTAGGTGGATAGACGGGATATGATAGTCTGTGCTCGCTGAATAATACGAGCAATCTAAATGGTTGCGAAGTATTATTTAAGTTGCACGGGGTGATCCCTTTAGGCTAAAATTACCCCTTTCTTTAAGTGTAGAACTACGTCCGGCTCTGATTCCCCTCGGAGATACGTAGGCACCTCTATGAGGTTCGGCCTCTTAATTTTAAAATTTATTTATTTGTTCACTATATTTTTGTATTTATTTATCAATGTCTATTATGGTAAATTTTTTTGTATTTGTAATGCTGTATTTTTGGGTGAACTTTCTTAATTGAATTGTCAATTGTCATAAATTTTTAATAATAATAGTTTTCTAAGTGCATTCTGTTCAAATTTCTTTCTTCTCGCTTGTCTACAATTTTGTTTATTTATTTTTTATCAATCTAGTCTAAACCTAAATAATATAGGTTAAAATTAATTATCTTTTTATCACTTAGCCATTCCCCCACATAATTAATGAATCCGGAAGGGACCCACATTTGTGGACCTCGAAAGGTGCCTAACACCTTCCTTTCGAGGTAACTTGAACCCTTACCCGACTCTGGTAACATAGGCTAGTTAAATAGACTTTTAGCTTAGTACGGTGCTCTAACGCACCTCAAATCGTCAGGTGGCGACTCTTCTCTTTAAATAATCCTTAAGAGTTTTCACATGTCGAACCGCTTTTTGCGAGAAAAATGGGGCACGACAGCGCTGACCCCTCGTGGCCTGGCCTCGCCCGACCCTTCTTCCGAGGCTCTTTCCACACGTGTCAAGCTCTCATTACTCGTCACAAATCCACGCGTATGCTTACTAACCGTGAACATTTTACGGGGTGTAACATTGAATTTAATAAAAATTGTGTTGACCACAATCACTCAATATTTAAGTCTCACCAAATATTGCTAAAAAATTAATATAATTTATGTAATATACTATAATTAAATTACATTATTTTAATACATATAAAATTAAATAATATATAATTAGGATATACATTTAAAAAAAATATTTGTTTCACTTTATATAGATCTATCTATTGAAGGAAACAATTAAACTTCACTTACAATAAATATCTTTTCTACTTAAAAATTATAGTTAATTACTCAATAATACACAATTTATTAAAATACAATAAGAATGAACTTCAAAATTTTCAATTGAATTTTTCTTGAAGTGTAAAAAAGTAAATATTACGTATTACGTAGTTCTTTGATGATTAATGGACCATTGTCCATTAATATAATGTGTGTATTTTCCTTTCAAGAAAAAGAAATAAGAAAATAATTTTGGAAACTAAATATTTTAATAAGACAAAAAATGATAATGAGATATTTATAACTATACCTTGAATAATAATTTTTTTAATATTATAATTGCTATAAATGAGACAGTATATAGTAACTGATAAAATTATTTCACCAATTCTAATCACAATTCAAGATTCAGTTAATTCAATAACATTAATCAAGAGGATAATTTAAAATAAAATTAGAAAAACACTCAATACTTAATTCTCACTTATAATATTTAAAAACAAAGATACTTTTATATAACATACTATAATTAGATTAAGTCATTTTTAGTATATGTAAAACAAAGTAATATATAATTAGAATATACATTTAAAAAAATATTATTGAAGAAGATAATTAAACTTCACGTTAATAATAATTATAAATAAATATTTTCTCTATTTAAAAATTATATTTAATTACTCAATTATATACAATTTATCAAACTATAATAAGTATGAATTTCAAAATTTACAAATTAATTTTTCTTCAAATATAATCAAGTAGTTTTTCTAATAAAAATGGCAAAACATATATGAAGAAGGAAATATTTCTCTCTATATGTAAGTTAGAATTGCGGTAACATATTACTTCAGATCAGATTTATATCAATTTCTTCATTCACATATTGTCCTCATCAATCAAATTTAATCGGAGAAGATAGTTGTCTGTCATACGATTTATCAATTTCACTTGTTTTTATGGGAGGCTCGCTCTGGATTGGTTCAGATTACTTATAATACACGAGCTCTATAACAGAAGCAGTTGGGCTAAGTGCATTTTCAATATATATATATATATATATATATAAAATAATAATAATAATAATAATAATTATTATTATTATTATTATTATGGTCTATAGCATGATGATGTGGCATAATATTTTAGTCAATGATTCTTTAGAATACATAAAGACCTCACTGTACTTACACATTAATTTTAAGCAGACACTTTAACTTTGTGGGGATTCTATTATCCCCTTTAATCAATTCTAATTATAATAAATAGGCCCTTTTGACCCATTTTCACACCTATCGTATTCTCAGAGGATGAAGGGCACGTGAGTTTTTTAAAAGAAGCCCGAAATCACTCTTAAAATGACATGTAGCTTGATTAAATTAAATCTTTATAAAAGAACTCATCTTTCCCAAATCAATTCAAACGCCATTGACATATACTGAATATTGTCCAGGCATAGAAATTTTCTCTCCTCGTCAACGAAATCAGATTCAAAAGGTAAGAAATTTTCATCTATTATCTCTACTAGCTTCAGTTTTTCCTTATTTTGTTTAAAATATTTGAAATCAATTGATGTATAAGTTTTGAGGGAAACTACTTTTATAATGTCAAGTGCAAGCTTAAATTGCATTTGTAATAACAAGAACGATCCAATGTTGCGTGTGACAATATTATGCAAACATGGAGACTTACTTCCAATTTAGACTTCATGGTCGGAGGAAAACTTAGAAGATTTTGGTCATGTCCATGGTATCATGTACGTTTGACGCATTTCTTTACAAAAAAATTGTATATACTTAAACTAACTTATTTATGGCTTATTTTAGAAAAAATCATATAAGTTCTTTAGATGGAGGGATCTTGATGAGATTGATGTGTGATTCAAGTCTGTTATTCTCAAATTGGCGAATAGAATTAAAGAGTTGGAAGAAGTATTAGCATTTTATGAAGGTAAAGGAGAAGAAAAATCATCATGATAAGGTAATCAAGGAGAAGAAAAAGAAGAGGAAGACAAACTGTTGTAGTACCATTTGAAAGCTCATCAACATGTGTGTCATGGCGTTTTTCTGGTATTAGGCCTTAACAAGCAAGTGAAGGATGACAAATACAGTTGTATGCACTTGGAATTGCCATCATTATTTTCTATTTACATCTTTAGTTTGTTTGGAATTTATTTGGTTGTCGGATGATGTTTAACTCTAACAAGATAGAATTTTGTTTGGTTGTGTAAGACATTGATAATGTCTATACAACCTTATTTGTATCTCTTTAAATTATGTCAATAGAACATCTATCTCGTGTGCAATGGTTCATCTTTTATGTCAATCTCATTTTATTTCATAGCCAAATGCAAATCTGATATGCCAAATTACACCTATTAAAAAGGTATAAAGCGGTCGTTGTTCAAATATATAATCCAATAAGGTTGGGGTGGAATTCCACTGGGAATATGGTACAAAAGTTGTTGAAAGTAAATATTGAAATCATCTAGTCGGTATTTTCAAAGGGAGAAAATAAAATCACAATTGAGATTAATGATAATTTTGACAAAATTTTAACGCTTGCAGCCGTTAAACGACAATCAAAACAGAAGAATTGTTAAACCATTGTGCATTCGCCTTCCACATTTTGTAAAACATTGTCCACGTCTTGGGTGCACTTGGCTTCAATTTAGACTAGACTTTCTGTTTTGAAACACCTTGCATCCGCCTTCCACGTTTTGTATAATGTGGTCCATGTCTTGATCGCGCTTGGCTTCGTTTTGGACTGGACTTTCAATTTTGAAACGCCTTGCATCTGCCTTCCATGTTTTGCGAAACGTAATCCACGCCTTTGTTGCGCTTGTTCATTAGGGTGACTTAACGCACGTGCTCTGACAACACACTAGGTGTGAAAATGGGTCAAAAGGGCCTATTTATTATAGTTGGAATTGGTTCACGGGAGTAACAGGATCCACGCAAAATTAAAGTGTAAGTGCGCGTATAGGGAGGGGGAGGGGGAGGGGGGACTTTATGTATTCTCTATTCTTTTTGTTTTTTTTAACTACTTTTCTTGTTCTCATTCGATTAAATCTAATTTGAATGATATGACATATCTAAAGCCCACTCTTTTTTTTTAAATTTCAATTCTCTTAATTTTTTATTTTATTTTTTATCAAATAGGAATCGACTCCAGCCGGGATTTTCCGATCATTTTATGTATGTTACTAGAACATGTGACCTTTTGAGAAACAAGTGAATAATTAAGTAATTTTATCGATATAAAATAAATTATTTTATTTGATAATTTTATCAAATTGAGTAATCATTTAGAAAATTTATCCCGGTTAGTCGTCAGGAAGAACGAAGAAAAAAACAAGTAAGGGTTCATTTGTTATAGGTTAGAGTTATGTAGGTATTATTAATACTTGAATTAGTTATGAGGGAATCTGTGCATTATTTTATGCATGGATTAGTTATGCAGGTTTTAGTTATTCATGTATTAGTTATGTAGGTATTAGTTATGCAAGTATTAGTTATATAGGTATTAGTTATGTATGGTTTAGTTATGTAGAGATTACAATACATGAATTATTGATTATTTAATATTTAATTTATTATAAAATAATGTATATTATTTTCAAATAAATAAGTAAAAAAATATTATTTAATTATTGTATAATTGAATTTTTTTAAAGAAGAAAATGGAGGTGTAAATGTACACAGAATAAAAAAAGTGATTGTTACACCCCATTAAATGTTAACATTTAGTAGGTGTACGATGTGTTGTGGCGAGTAAGAAAAGCTTGTGGTGTGAGGAAAAAGCCTCGTAAGTGCGGTCGAACAGGACCAGCGAGCACGGGGCTAGCACGACGCGCCAGCCAGCAGCGCATTGGTCAGCGCGACACATAAGGCTTGCTGCCTTAATGGGAGGTGCAGCGCGGGGGCCTTGTGGCGCATTGGGCAGCGCGAGGCACACCCCTGCCACCACCCTAATATCTATATAAGGTCCCTCCTTTCAATTTTAATTCATTTCCAATAATTCCCTCGGCTAGAGAAAGTAGTAAATGAAGGTTTCATTTAATTTTCGTCCGGTTATGCTACCAAACTCCATCCAAACTCAAATTAACTTTAGGTATCGAGTTCTATGCCTACAAGGAGCATTACTATGGAGTTAGTTTCTCAAAATATGCCAGGCGAATCAGAACTCCGCCGAGTAGAAGTTATCAGAATTGCTCCAAATTGATTCCTATCCAGTCACGGGCATTAAGTATTTCCCCCTTCTAAACTCTCAAGAAATGATTTCGGCCGAGTATTTTGAAGTTAAACTATAGTTGATTCTATGATCAAAAGTTATTATTTTGGCCGAATTTGATATTGAAATTAGTCCCTTTCTCCCAGTATTACAGCTACAGTTGGAAAGAGCCATGAAATTCAAATTGGAACTCGTCAAATAATCGGGAGTCGGCACTCGAGGTATGTAAAGCTTATTCCTTCGGCAAGTTATTCTCGTCGTATAGAGATACTAACCTATGTTTTAAACGTAGATAATGCTCCTATATGTTGAAATTAGCTGTTGCTAGTATATAAGGACCAAATATGCTGTGATTAGCCATTATCAGTAGATTACGGTTACATATGTTATGGTTAGTTGCTAGAAAGCGTATAAAAATTATGTTGCAGTACTCCTTTTCAAGAAAGAGCATGTTAAGTGTGTCACACGCTAGAATCGTCATAGAAATTCCTTTGTTCTCTAGTTCAGTGTATTAGTCGAATTAAATGTTACATTGTCAGGCCTAGACCTTAGAAGCTCGTAGATAGTTATTAAGCCTGAATTAGTAAGTTGAACAACATAAGCGCAGCTCCGCGATATAGCCACTAGTTTGGCGCCTGTACGATTAGTGAGGCACGGCTAGAGGCCATTGGCGTATCCTTACGCCCCAGGGCTAGAAATTTAGATAGGGAAACCATACTTTAGAGTCATCAGCCTAAGGTTGCCTAGTGAGTTGAGTGATAGCCTGCCATCTAGTTAGCGACGACCAGTGGTTGTTAGTCCCAATTGATTTAGCGTTCGTCATACAGGTCGCCCAGAAAGCCAGCCCAGTCGTCTAGGTCAAATAGACCCGTGGTTACCCTAAGGAAGGGGACCTTATTAGTAGTTAGAGGCAGGGCTAGCTCCCCAACATGTTCTTAAAAGATACCAGGTACAGATTTCCATGAGTGGCTAAGTCAACATGAACTTGTCTATAAGGTTACGAAGCGTCCAGAAAAGTCATATAAGATTTGAGCATACCAAGAATGTTACACCCCGAAAACTTTTTGGTGATTATTTGATATTTTTATGCTATGTAAAGGGAAGTACAGGTTGTATATTTGCCGTAGATGACAAGGGAAAAGTGTTCGAACGGAAAACCGAAGAGTATGTAAAGTTCATAAGTAAGGGTCAACTTTAAATAATCATATCTTCTAGTATATAATGAATTAATGCCCCACGACATATCAAATTAAATTTCTTTGAGTCTAGTTTTCAGAACATCAAGCAGCTCATCAATCGGAGTTCGGAGTAAAAAGTTATAGACGTTTTACCGTGACACTATCGGGCAGTAAGGAGGCCACCGCCCTAAAAATGGCCACCACCCAACTTGCTTTATATTTTAAGTCATAACTTATCAAATCATTTTCAATGTTTACAAAATTAGGGTACCTTCTTATCCTCTAAAATTCTCTCAAATTTCCATCAAACAACTAAGGAAAACACTAAGCTAAACTCCATTAAACTAAAACTAAGTGAAGGGGATCTACCATAAGGTGAAGGTGGTGTGTTGCTGGTTGTTTTGGCTGCACTTGGGCAATGTTGTTGTGGTGAATTTGCTGCGTTTTTGAAGCTTTCCTAAGCTACATATACATTCACTATTGGTAGGGATTAAACACAAGTATAAAAGGTAAAGATTCTATTACTATCCTTGCTTGAATTTTCGATTACAAGATTAGAAGTTGGAGGTGTGTTTGGTGTGTTGGTGAACTGTTTTGTGGCATTTTGGACAACAAGATTGCTGTATTTTTGGACAAGAAGTTGAGGTCAATTAATCCTATTTTTAACCAAGAACAAATCCCCAGCAAAAGGTAAGTATTTCACCCCTTTTAAACCTCTCAAATTCTAAAGCGAAAATCTAAAAATTGGCAGCTAAGTGAGCTGCCGATGTACTGTTTGTGATCTAAGTATTGCTCATTTTCCTTAGGATTTTTGGCTGTTTATTTTGCTGGAATTATACTTTATATTGAGAGGAAGAATTACAGCAGAACTAAGGTAAAATTTTCTCTTGTTTCTCCCTTAAAAGTTAGTGAAAACTAGTTGAGAAAATGGCTAAATGTTGTTGATGTTGCTGTGTGTTGTTGTTGCTATTGTTTAGTTATTTTGGATGCATTTTTTGGTATAGATTAAGCTTGTCATTAGCCTATAAAATTACTGGATTAAGGAGGTTGAAGGCTGATCATTGAAATAGGAAATCGGCTAGAGAAAAGATCATCGGAGAAAGGTATGTAAGACGTTCTCTGTCTCTTGATTTTCAAGAACGAATTCATGCCGAGGATTCATCTGGCATTCCCCTGTACTTGAGATTCTATAGTAGCATATTATGGTTCCTCTCAATTGTTATAATTACTTGGTATTAAGTTGTGTATTTGCTAAAGAGTTGGAACGCATGAATGTGAAGCGGAGAGGGTAATTGCCTTCTATTATAGTCATAGTTGTAAATTGAGTTTGAAGTCCCCTCAGCGTGGGCACTGTGAGCTAGTCCTTTACATTATGTTATGTTTTGTGGTGTCAAAGTTGTTTCACATTATGGTTGCTAAGAAATTTGGTAAGCATGGCAAGACAACGACGCGCAGACAAACCTAATAATTGAAATCGGGTTTTAACTCAAGAAGGGCTAACGAGGGTAACGAAATGGAATTTCCTTATGACAGTTACCTACCCTATTATATTTCTGTTTTAAGGTACCTAGAACCATGAGATGGTTCCCCGATCCCTCTTCCTTAAGCTAAGCGACTAATTAATGCGTTTCTTAATTAACCGATACGTTAAACTTGGAAAATAGGGACCGAATGGATAAACTATTGATATTTCTATGAAACCATCTTTATTTTCAGGTTATGCACAATATCTTAATATTAACAAGTTATACGAAAATCATGATATATATATATATATATATATATATATATATATATATATATATATGCGTTTATGCTTACGTTCATATTACGCGCTAAAGCAGTAAGGATTACCTTTCGAAAGTCGCTATATGTTTATTAGAGCTCTTGAGTTATCTAAACCTCCTGAGAATTGCTTAAGGCTTTAAGTAGACACGTCGTATGTTCTTTGAAAGTTGTAGATGTGTAAAGTAATCAACCTAAGAGTAAAGGTTGAGGCTTTGGTAGCAATGGAGAGGTAAGAGTAAATATTAGACCTTTTAAGGTAAAATGTGAGTTATATGCCCTCTGTCCATAGTTGATTTCAAGAACCTTTGAGAGATTTTAAATATGAACAAGACGATGTTTAAGAGATAAGGTTGGAAATTAGGTAAAAAGGTAAGTGCATATAAGAAATTCTTGAATAATGAACACGAGAGTAAATAATTAAGTAGGGAATTATGAATTCTGGTTGGAAAAGAATTTATGATGAATACGAAAAGTAAAGCCAAAGGTTGTTTTCAGATGATAAGTGTTACGATTTTTAATGAGTTAGGCAAATAGCCAACAAGATTTTTCCTATTCTAATGATATTTAGCAAAAAAGGTTATAAATAAAGTTGGTTATGTTCATTTGTGTTAAGCTACTGGAAGACCAGTAAAGTGTTAACTTCTTAAGAAATGATTAGAATCAAATATTTTAAAATAGTGACTCAAGTTAAGGAGAAGTTCTTTGTCGTCCTTTTTAAACAATTATTTTTGATTATTTGTTCTATGAGTTGGAGTAACTTTCTCAAGTTTTAAAGGATTTTTTTTTCTTGGAAGCTTCTAAACTGTATATAATGCTGCTAAGTTTTTTTAAGCTCCACATATATTGCAGTGTTTCACATGAGCTTTTCCTATGTTGTCTGAAGCACGACTATAAGTCTTTATTTATCTTAAGACAACCCCTACATAGTTGCCTAGCATTTGTATATTAAAGAGCTCTAGGTTTGAGATACACAAGTTATGTCTTCTTGTTCATAAGTTACCTCGAGATGTGATATGATGTGCAATGAATGAGGTATGCTCACAATTCTTGATATGAAAGTATGAAAGTCAAATGAGTATAGCACGAAATGAATGCTGAGATTGTTAATAGAAAATGTTAGGTTAAGTTATTCCTCTCTGCTCCTCGTGTTAGAATTGCTAGGAGATGTTTAAAATCATGAACGTGAGTCTACACATGTTTTTATGATATTCCAGTTCTAGGAACTTCCCTAGAATTCATTCACAGCACATGTATGTATTTAAATGCTAAATGAAAGACCTATATGTGTATGGAATAATTGTAGTATTAGGGGTCGTGGTAAGATCCTACACATGTTATAGTTATTGATCGACATATTTTATGGTTTCCAGTATTCAGATAGTTTGTATGAGCTCTGTCAACTACATTTATGATTGTGATTAAGATTTGCTTTTATTTTACCCCGGTTTGGTGCACTGGCTGGAGATCTTTTTATTTCACCCGGTGTGGTACATCGGCCGGAGATATTTTTATTTTACCCCAGGGTAGTACATCAGTTGGAGATATTTTTATTTTATCCCGGTGTGGTACATCAATGGGAGATATTTTTATTTTATCCTAGCGTGGTACACCGGCTGAAGATCTTTTTATTTTACCCCGGTATGGTACATCAGCTGGAGATATTTTTATTTTACCCCAGTGTGATACACCGGCTGGACGAATTTTATATATGGATTTACGGTTGGCTAGTCACTGGCATTATAGTTATAGTTTCCTTCTTGTGCATTTATTAATTGCATTTTCATCTCATTATAGAGTTATTATCAAGTTTCAGTTTCTAGGATTCCAAGTTGTTACCATTCCTTATTCCTGGTTCAGTTATCTTGAGTTCAGTTATGTTATAGTAAGTTGTTATCAGTTATAGGTTGCAAAGTTCCAGGTTATATTTATCCTTTATATGTTTATGTGCTAAGTTAGTTATTACAGAATTGTTATCTCATGGTTACAGTTTCAACCTTACATACTAGCACATTTCATTCGTACTAACGTCCCCTTGCTTGGGGATCTGCATTCGTGCCGCAGGTGCAGGTAGAGGTCAGGATGGCCAGTTGGGTAGCAGTTCGTAAGATCAACAGATGGTTGGTATGCTCCCTTCTTCCTGGAGCTAGGGCTTAGTTATTTATGCTTGAGTTTTGAGATGCAGGTATGGGTAGGTCGGAGCCCTGTTCCGACCATCAGTCAGTTTATTCTTTAGAGGATTTTTGGACTTAGTGTGTATAGTGTTATTCAGTTTGTGGGCTCATCGGCTTATTGCTGCTTGGTTTAGCACACTAATTGCTTTGGTTTCATTTCAATTGTTTACCACGTATTGTTGAGACCTTATGGGTCTAGTTTATTCTTTAGTTGATTGTGACAGGTGGCCTGGATGGCCTAAGTGTTACAGTTACTGATGTCATATTGTTAGCTTCTTGATCAATCATGAATCGAGTGCCAGTTGTGTCCTACCCTAGTTTTGGGGCATGACAAAGATGAGGTCTAAAGGACTAGCACCATGTTAGTACAGTACTACCCTCAGGCTAAGAATGTCAGTAAGCTACCTGTGGAGGATTAGGGGCTGACCGCTCAAAAGCATGTTTAGTCAGTAACAGCCCTACAGTCGTTCCAATTAGAGAGACTAAGAAATCAGTCACCTGCAACCCCACAGTTGTTTATGAGTTATAGTTATCCGAGAAAGACATTCAGAGTACCATTAGGCCACTCCAGATCTCACCCTACCCAGTATAGACTATTAGAGATCATGATCACAACCAGGATCCTCTGATCAGATACAGGTGCATGGGGTGTGACTGTTACTAGCCTTACAAACTATTTTAAGGGCAAGCAGTGGTAACGTTAGGCCTAGAAGGATAGATACGCCTTTGAGTGGCTAGATTGAGATTTTAGTATAGCATCTCCGTTGGGGTTACCCTTACTTAGGAGCCTTCCGTGACTTCCCTAGGGTTATTAGCTGTGTCGACGCTCGCCAATGGCTAGATGATGTCGCTTCAAGGAGCGGTATGCTATCCGCGAGGTACAAAGATGGGGTCCCAGGTCCTCATACAGTCCATTCCATGGCTGGACTAGTTTATGCCGTATCGGCACCACACCCCCGTCGAGCCTGGTGCCCTAGGTGTAGATATCAGGAGTCCACTAGACTCAAACACAACTACAGATTAGGAGCCAAGTGGGTTCAGTTGCAGACCTAGGGGGACAGGTAGGTAGGCTGTAGCACCAGTAGAGTCGTAGAAACCTGGATAGGGGTATATAGATTGAGGTGTACTTTCCAGGACTTATGGGGGCCCAGGTAAGTTATTTCTGTGCTGCTTGTACCTTCAGGCTTATGGGGGTCGGGTGAGGTTCTTGTTTGTATTTTTTCCTCCTAGTTATAGTTTATGAATATATAATTATACAGTCTTATCTCATGTACATGTAGTGTTGGTTAGATGAAGATTACGAATAAGCAGGCATACAGGTTAATCTTTTTTGCCCTTCTTTCTATTTACTTCCAGTCTTTATCAACTTATTTACTGCCTTGCATATTCGGTACATATTGTACTGACACCCTCCCCTGGGCGCTACATTGCTTGCCTGCATGTTTAGACAAACTGAATTCAGGATCCTCAGTAACAGTTGTTCAGAGTCAGTAGTTTGGCCAGCTCCTTTCATTCAGAGTTGCCAGGTTGAAGAAAGTGTAGTCTCCTAGTGGTATAGCATTTAGGTAGGCCGGGAGCCCTATCCCGACCTTTATTTGCATTCTTAGAGGCTTGCAGACTGCAGTTATCAGTTAGTTGGATATCTTTGGCCGTGTGGGATCCATATATATCTATTTTTATGTGTTGGCCGAGTGGGGCTTAGTATAGAGCCTGATTTTTATTTCAGTTATAACTAGATATCATGGCGGCCTTGTCGCCCCACATAAGATTCCCTGTTATGTTCTGTTGCTAGTTTATTGTTTTCTTTTACAGGTGGTTATAACGCCTTGTAGGCCGGAGACTGTGTTTACAGCCGAAATATAGCTCGTTTTTTTCTTGATTCAAGTTGCAGGCTTGCACTAGATGTACATAAGCCTAGCCAGGTCAGTCAGGTTCCAGTGTGGCACTAGGTGCCAGTCATTCCTCCCAAGGTGGGGCGTGACAGTGATCAATAATGGTTTTAATATATATATATATATATATAACATTCATATTATTCCAAAAAATAAAAAAATATATCAAATAAAAAAAGTAATAACTAATTCTATTTACACGAAATAAAGTACAACTTTTAAAAAAAGTTCAAATTAAAAAATATTTTAAAAGTAAATAGGGATAAATGTGAAATTTTATTATTTTAATCATGTATAACTAATACCCACATAACTTATTCCATCTTCTACCCCGGATAAAATTATACATAGATTTTCTCATAAGTGATATAAGTTTTAATCATGTAGAATTATTAAAAACACAACCAAACATTGTATAACATTAATACATGAATAACTTTTATACAACATTTAAAACTTATCAATCAAACATCGTATAAAATTAATATATGAATAACTTTTATCCTATTTGGTAACCAAACATGGTATAAAATTAATACATAAATAACTAAGTTATTCATGTATTAAATTGAGTCTTATCCAATAATCAAACGGCCCTTAAAAGTTCCTAAAACAATGAAGATTAGTGTCTGCTTTTCCCAACAGTTAACAGTTTCTTCGATGGACTAAAAAATAGAAGAGAACTCTTTCGTTTTACAATTATGTTTGGATGACTGTTTTATACTCTCTTTCTTTTGATTTGTTTGTTCAATTTTCACTTGATAAAAAGAAAAATTTAAAATTTTTAGTTTTATGATTCTAAATTTTAAAGATATTTTAAAAAAATGAACTTAAAAAAAACTGAAACAGTGAGAGGAGAGAATAATTAATTTTATCAAGCACACTTTTAGTCACTTAGACAAGAAAATAGGTTAGGTACTTAGCCATGTGCAACTCGTCCTATTGATATACTTCCTCCCACTCAATTTATGTGATGAATTTTTGATTGAGCACGATATTTAATAAATATAAAAAGACTTTTAAAATTTGTGATCTAAAATAAGTTATAGATGTTTGGGTGACTATAAATCATCTTACTAAAGGTCAAATAAATACTTTAGTATTAAGTTATTATTAAATATAGAAATATGTCATTCTTTTTTAGACTTGACTAGAAAAAAATGTGTCACATAAATTGAGCCAGTGAAAGTAATACTAATAGCTAGTTTCTATCCATTATTATTATTATTATTCTTATTGCTATTGTTATTTGTTATTATTATTATTATTATTATTATTATTATTATTATTATTATTATTATTATTATTGTTATTATTATTATTATTGTTATTGTTATTGTTATTGTTATTGTTATTGTTATTGTTATTATTATTATTATTATTATTATTATTATTATTGTTATTGTTATTGTTATTGAGACAGTGAAAGTAATACTAATAGCTAGTTTCTATCCATTATTATTATTATTATTATTATTATTATTATTATTATTATTATTATTATTATTATTATTATTATTATTATTATTATTATTATTCATACATGTGTGTGTACATGTTCATACATGCATGTGTCAAAAACCATTCTGATCTTCTTTTCTTTTCTTTCCTTTTAATTTATTTTGTTCGAAACTTCTTATGATTATCACTTTATTTTCAAATATCGTCTACAATTTCAATATTTATTATACTCTTGAGATATATACTGTTGGCAAAATATTTAAATATATTCTTATTTTTAACTGCCCTCATATGTGACAGTGGACCTAGCTAGCTGTTAAAATGCCACAGTGAATGCTACATCTGTATTATCATTTTTTTTTGAAAAAATAGAAGAAAATACACCCTTTAGACAACTTTTCATTGTCTTTCCTATAGCTCCCATTATTCTTCATTTTAATCTTTATTTTAAAAAAACCTTTAAACTATTCTATTTTCATCGTTTGAATTGAGATGAAAATGGAGAGTATAATTACCAAAAGGTCACATTTGAGTCACAAATTCACGATATCACAAGTTGAAATTCTAATGATCTTTCACTTATCATTGAGAATCTATGGGAAACAATCTCTTTATTTTATAAGGTAAGAGTAAAATCCACATATACTTTACTTTTTTCAAACCTCACCTATAAGATTACATTGAATATGTTGTTGTTATTTAATCTTTCACTTATTGGATTGAGCCTTAGCTATTTCTGGGTCAACTATTTAAGGAAAAAAAGGAAAACAACTTACTAGGCCAAAAAGAAAATCTCAAAAAATGTCCAAATGACATCGATCTTAGATGCAAGTTGAATTATAGATAATTTAAAAGCAATGTCCTAAAATCTAGGCTGCATACTTGTGCAACTGTTGTCAAAACTTAGAACATTTAACTGAATTAAGGAGGAGGACACACGTCTCGATTCAACTCATTGATTAGTGTATTAACAATTAAATATATTTATGAATGAATTCAGTAAAAACAATTATGGAAAATATTTGAATGAAACAATAGACTTAGTTGCTTGATGATTAATCTGGATCCAAAGATGTTAGGGTGTAATGGATCTCATATTAGAAGATAAATTAATATGAAAACACTTGAGAGCTAAGACTTAGTAAAATTCATAAAGCTTGAAGCAGAAGAATATGAATATATTGCTTTGTATTGTTCAGAACTCAACCCTTTACAAGTATGTTTAGACTACTATTTTTAGGCAACACATGTAATACACTAACCAATAGAAAAGCTTTACTCGAGCTCTAAAGTATTATGTCCAAAAGAATTATTCCATTTTGAAATACCATTATGCGTGTCAGCTAATATTTCTATGTAAACTACAAAACCTCGTATGGATATAGTTGGCCGTCCTTTTGTTCTATTTTCGAGAGACGAGTCTTTCACTAACTTCGGGCCGTAAGTTTCCTCCATTCTTTCAATAGTGATCATCTAATTATCCTGATAATGAGTCGAGGTCAAGTTTACCAGATAGCTTTTTATCTGAACACTCTATTATTGAAATCATCACAAATAATCTTACCCGAATTTATATGCCACATATTTATTCTGAGTTATGCCGCATGTATGAGCTTTTTTGCCCAATACAAAAGGGTGATCAATAGGATCACTGCATGAAAAAAAATTAAAATGGGGAATTGCATAAAGATGACAATCAAAACACCAGAAGCTGGAAAAGGGAAACCCGTTCCAACATCCACTAGTATTAATCCAACTTCTTGTGAGAAGGAAACATGGCGGCTACTATTAAGGCGAGCAAGAAAGCCTTGATAACATTGTATTATGCAGTTTCTGTACAATTAATTGTAGAAAAAGATCAAGTATACAAATGGAGTAGAAAAGTATTTGATTTTTATAGGTATTGAATGAGACTGAGGAACTTGGGTTTTAACTTTGGTGTAGCTACGTTGAAGAAAATCAACTCAAATGGTATGCAAATTGACTTGTTTTCTAATAATCTGACCAGATATGTGCAATGGCACAAAAGAGGCATCATTCATACTCTGCCATAAACGCTGGTAAATAGTCTTTTGATTTATTCCTCCTCTTCTTCATCTTGCATCATTTCTTGCTGCATTCTCTATTATTTTTCATCAACTTAGTTACTGTAGATTTCTGTTTGTTTCCACTGTTGTCTCCATTCTGGTTGAGTGAAGAGGAAGGAATGAAGTAATGATGTTGTTGAGAATGATGGTGAAGTTATTTGGGCGTGTTTTTATTTTGAATTACACATTGGGCCAATCCACACTTTCATCCTATCCGGTGCAAATTTGTAGATACACATTATCCATATCATTGTACATATATTATCTTGTATTACACATAGGACTCTTCCATAATTTGTATATATTCATTAGTAGTATATTATCTGGTGTTTATATCAAATAGAGAATAATTAGCTAAGAGTATTAGACTCCTATTAGGTTTGTTTTAAATTTTACTTATATAATTAGGGAATTTGTACAAGATATGAAATCAATCAAAACAGGAAAAGAATGTTTTCTGCATCTTCCTGTCTTAAATTTTTTCATGGTATTAGAGCAAGGTTTAAAAACTGTCACGCCCCACCTTGGGAGGCATGACCGGCACCTAGTACCAACCTGGGACCTGGACTGACCTGGTTAGGCCTAGGCACCTATGGTGCTTGCCAGCAACTCAGAATCAAGAAAACAACAAGCTATATCTTGGCTGTAAACACAACCTCGGGCCGACAAGGCCATGCTACACCTGTAAAAGAAAATAGCTAACCCAACAACAAGATGATAAAAGGGATCCTATGTGGGCCGACAAGACCACCATGCTGTCTAGTTATAGCTGAATGAAAAAATAAGCAATCATACTCATACTATAGCCGACAAGGCCGCCAACTAACCAGCTACGCTAGGCCCCACACGGCCACCATGTAAAACATAATATACATAGGCCCCACACGGTCAACAACTACTAACAATTAGGGAACTATAGCCTGCAATCCTTTATGAGTAGAATAATAGCCGGAACAGGGCCCCCGCCTACCCAAAAGCTATACAACAAAAGAACAAACCTTCTCTAACTATCAACTCTAGAGAAAAGGAGTTGACTGAACTGTTGACTCTAATTGGCTGCTAGGAAGGTCTTGGGTCACGTCTAACCACACCGGCTGGAAAGTAATACAGCGCCCTAAATATGGGCGTCAGTACACCATGTACCGAACATGTAAGGCAGTAATGAAAGATGACTAAATCTAATAGAAGGACTGAAAGTAATCAATATGGAGAATTAGAATTTAACCTGAATAGCTTCACAATCTGAAATATAACTAGAAAGTATAAGCACAAACAAGAACCTAATCGGACCCCCATACGCCTAGAAGGTACAAGCAACACAGAATAACCTACCTAAATCCCCATAAGCCCCGATAAGTACAAATAGTGCACACCTCTCATATCTGGACTACTAAAGGTTCAGAAGCATACTGTAACTCAGGAGTACTTATCATCTGAAACTGTATTCGAGCATGATAGGCTCCTATTTCTAGGTTGAGCCATCTAGGCTCCTGTAGCTGTATCTGTGTCTGAGCCGTCTGGGCTCTTATAATTGTATCTGAGCCGTCTGGGCTCTTATAACTGTATTTGAGTCGCCTGGGCTCCTGTAACTGTATATGAGCCATTTGGGCTCTTGTAATTGTATCTGAGCTGTCTGAGCTCTTGTAACTGTATCCGAGCCGTCTGAGCTCCTGTAACTGTATCTGATCTGTCTGGGCTTCTGTAATTGTACTTGTGCTGTCTGGGCTCCTATAACTGTATCTGAGCTGTTTGAGCTCTTGTAATTGTATCTGAGCCATCTGGGCTCCTGTAACTGTATCTGGGTCATCTGGGCTCCTGTAACTGTATTTGGGTCATCTGGGCTCCTAACTATATTTGAGCCGTTTGGGCTCCTGTAACTGGACCCCAAGCCTTGGCTCAACTGAGGGTCATGATGCCACTGCGTCATAGAGGAGTCTAGAGGTGAATAGGCTTCAATACGACCCTTACGACCTCAATATGGTCCCTTCGGACATCCTAAAGCTCCCGTGAGCATAGCCCCATATGCAAGAAACATCCAGCGATCCAAATGTCGTATGCAGAGACCAAGATAAATAGGTTTAACTCTGAGGAGGGTTACTATGTCATCGTTGTTATCTCAATTCTATTTGTGGAACTAACCACAATAGGTTTACTCTGGAGTACTATAGATAAACAGGTCGTATTAACTCTATGACGAACATAACTTGTCGAAAGGGATAGCCTTAACATAACTCATTCGATGATTTCTAAGCGCTCGAGCAATTCCAACCTAAAGTCAGTGATTTCACCAATTTACAGTCATCACACTGAGAAGACGAGGCTATTTTCAATACTGAATTCGGCAAACAACGATATCTTTTGATAATAAAAACTATAATACAACTCTATTTAACTTAGCCGAAAACCCACAATTTTCGAGAGTTAGAAGGGAGAAATGCTTACCTATTGCCTGTGGCCGTTCAGGACTCAATTTGGAGTAATTTCGACAACCTTTACTCAGCGGAATTCTGGTATACCGAGTGAATTTCAAGAAATAACTTCATAGAGATGCTTCCCTTAGGCCTAGAACTCGTTACCCGAAGTTAATTTGCGTTTGGACAGTGTTTGATGACATAATTTGATGAAAATTAGATGAAAGTTGTGTGCCTTCTCTGTTCTTGGTCGAGGTTTTATTTTCAAATGATTCAAATTTACTAAGGATGACTTTATATAAGCATAGGTGGTGGCTCCCCAAGCTAGCCAATGCACCAAGAAGCCAGCGCCCTGTGCTGCCATCACGCAGGAAGGTTGCTACGTCGCGCTGCCCATCGCATAGGCAGGCCGGCACGCCACGCTGCCCATTGCGTTGCGCAGGCCCTCGTGGCCTGGCTTCGTCAACCCTGCTAAACCATTCGACGATGTCCTCGCTCGTCCTGCCTTCGAGGCTCTTCCCACATGCTTCAAGCTTTCATTGTTTACCACAATCCCACGCACACGCACACTAGCCATTAACATCTTACGAGGTGTAACATCATTCCTCCCTTAGGAACATTCGTCCTCAAATATAATCTTAGGTCTTAAAGGATTCAACTCTTTTAACTAATGCCAGAAAAATTTCGGCAGAGTCTCCTCTATATTATGAACTATCCGAAAACTTGAAAGGCAGAAAAGCCCAATATAGGCGCCTCACAGGGCGCTATAACCAGCTACTCCATCATATAGAGATAACCAAATAAACAGTGCTAATAATATAAGCAGTAAAATAACAACTAATCAACAACCTCTCCTCAAGTGCATAACCCGGGTCAATCGTGGAATAAGTGAGGATATTTTAATCTCATGTCATCCTCACCTTCCCAGGTCATCTCTTCTTTATTTCTATTCCTCCACAGAACATTAATAGAGGATACATCTTTAGTCCTTAACCTACGAACCTGTCGATATAGTATAGCAACTGGAACCTCTTCGTAGGCTAACTCTTTAGTAACTTGAACATCCTCAATTGGAACAATTTGGGACGGGTCCCCTATGCACTTCCATAACATGGACACGTGGAAGACTGGGTGGACAGATTCTAGCTTTAGAGGCAATTCTAGCTCATATGCCACTCGACCTATCCTTCAGAGGATCCGATACGAGCCAATGAACCTAGGGCTAAGCTTTCCCTTCTTTCCAAATCTCATCACGCCCTTCATCGGCAGAACTTTGAGGAATACCCAATAATCAACATCAAATTCCAAGTCTCTACGCCGCACATCAGAATAGGACTTCTGACGACTCTGGGCTGTTAGCAAGCGTCCTCTGATAAGTTTTACTTTTTCTTCTGACTGATGGATCATATCGGGTCCGATCAACTTAGCCTCACCTACTTCAAACCAGCCTATGGGGGACCTGCATTTTCGCCTGTATAAAGCCTCATACGACACCATCTGAATAGCATAATGATAACTGTTATTGTATGCAAATTCAATAAGGGGTAAATGCTCGTCCCAGCTCCCTCCAAAATCTAGCACACACGCCCGTAACATATCCTCGAGCGTCTGAATGGTGTGCTCTGCCTAGCCATCTGTCTGGGGATGAAAAACTGTACTCAAATTAACCTGCGTCCCCAAAACTTTATGAAATGTTTGCCAAAATTTAGCTATAAACTAGGCCCCTCTGTCAAAAATGATGGATGCTGGGACACCGTGCAGTCAGACTATTTCTTTAATATATAATTCGGCATAATCTTCGGCTGAGTATATAGTCCAGACTGGTAGGAAGTGAGCTGATTTCATCAACCTATCGGCAATAACCCAAATAGAGTCAAATTTGCGTCTGGTACGGGGTAACCCTATCACAAAGTCTATATTAACTGCCTCCCATTTCCATATAGGTACAACCATCTCCTGAGTTAGTCCGCCAGGTTTCTGATGTTTAACTTTTACCTGCTGACAATTAGGACACTGTGTTACGAATTCGGCTACACCTTTCTTTATTCCACGGCACCAGTATATCTCCTTTATTTCATGGTACATCTTCATCGAACCTGGGTGAAGAGAGTAACGAGAGTAATGTACCTCTACCATGATCTATTGGCGGAGCCCTTCTACATCTGGAACGTAGAGGCGACCTATGGATCTCAAGACTCCATCTTATGTTAACTCGAAGGCTGTTAATTCACCTTGCTGAAACTTATTTCTGAGCTGTACTAGGTTAGGGTCCTTATATTGCTGCTCTTTTACCTCTACAACCAGGAATGATACTACTTTTTTCTAAATCATAGCTCCATTATCCTCTGAATCCACTACCCGGACTACTAAGCTGGCTAGCGGTGCAATTCTCGAGCCATTTCCCGCTGTTCTGGCCTCAGATATGCTAAAATGCCCATGGATCTACGTCTAAGGGCATCAACTACGATATTAGCCTTCCCTGGGTGATACAAGATGTTCACATCATAGCCTTTCAGCAATTCTAGCCAACGACGCTGCTGCAAATTCAGCTCTTTCTGCGTGAAAATGTACTTGAGGCTTTTATGATCAGTAAAAATATCCATATGCACGCCATATAAATCATGCCTCCATATTTTTAAGGCATGAACCACTGCAGCTAACTCCAAATCATGGGTAGGGTAGTTCTTTTCATGCTTTCTTAGCTGCCTTGAAGCGTAGGCAATTACCTTGCTGTGCTACATCAGAACACATCCTAACCCGATGTCAGAAGCGTCACAATATACAACATAACTCTCTAAACCCTTTGGTAAGGCCAATACTAGTGCAAATGTCAATCTATTTTTCAACTCTGGGAAACTCCGCTCACAAGCCTCGGTCCAGTGGAATTTGGCTGCTTTTTGAGTCAATCTGGTCAACTGCGCTGATAGGGTAGAAAATCCATCCACGAATCTTCTATAGTACCCGGCTAACCCTAGAAAACTGCGAACCTCAGTTGGAGTTATAGGTTGAGGCCATGTCTTAATTGCCTTGATTTTCTATCAGTCAACCTAAATACACGCATCTGATACAATATGGCCCAACAAGGCTATGGAATTCAACCAAAACTCACATTTAGAGAACTTTGCATATAACTGGCAGTCTCTGAGGATCTGGAGTACTGTTCGCAAATAATCTCTGTGTTCGGCTTCTGAGCGGGAGTACACCAGAATATCGTCGATGAACAATATCATGAACAAATCTAAATATGGCTTGAAGATGCTTTTCATCAGATCTATGAACACTGCTGGTGCATTTATCAACCCGAAGGACATGAATAAAAACTCGAAATGACCATACCTGGTCCTAAGATCTGTCTTTGGGATATCTTTCTCCTGAACTCGAACCTGGTGGTACCCAGATCTCAAATCAATTTTGGAGAAACAATTCGCCCCTTGCAACTGGTCAAATAAATCATCTATCCTTGGAAGAGGGTATTTATTCTTAACGGTGACTTTATTCAAATGCTGATAATCTATACACATGTGTAGGGAGTCATCTTTCTTTCTCACAGATAGAACTGGCGCACCCCACGATGAAGTACTAGGCCTGATAAAATCCTTTTCTAACAAGTCTTTCAACTGTTCTTTCAGTTCTTTCAACTCAGCGGGAGCCATGTGATACAGAGGGATGGATATAGGTTGAGTACCTGGTAGAAAGTCGATGGAGAAATCGATCTCACGCTTTGAGGGATACCAGGAAACTCGTCTGGGAACATATCTAGAAACTCACTAACCACTAGAATGGACTGAAGATTCAGGGATTCTGCTTCCATATCCCGAACCCTAACAATATGGTAAATACAACCTTTCGCTATCAACTTTCTTGCCCGAAGATAGGATATGAACCTACCTTTTGGCGTAGCTGCATTGCCTTTCTACTCTCGTACTACCTTCCCTGGAAAGCAAAATCGAACAGTTCTGGTCCAACACTCTATAGTGGCGTAACATGGTGCCAGTCAATCCATACATATAATTACATCGAAATCAATCACTTCTAGCTCCACTAAATATGCTAAGGTCTGGCGACCAACAATCTCTACTGTAAAACTTCGATAAATTTTCTTTCCAACAATAGAGTCACCGACGGGTGTAGACACTAAGAAAGGTCGCTGAAGTAATTTTGGTGTTATACCGAACTTCCGAGCCACTAGTGGAGTAACATAAGACAAAGTGGAACCTGAATCTATTAGAGAATAAACTGAGTGAGGACAAACATCCAGCATACCTGTCACAACATCGGGTGACGACTCTGACTCCTGTCATCCCGGTAGTGAATATGTGCGACCCTGACCATTGCCTAAACTAGATGCCCTTGATCTGCCTCAGCCTCTACCGGCTGGAGCTAAAGGCCTGTGCCCTATAGAAGTTGCTGAAGCATATGAACCCGCTGAGGATCTATTCTGTTGGTCCCGATCGCCCTGGTGTCTAGTCGGACAATCCCTCATTATATGTCCCTCCTGTACAAAAGAATAACAAGAGGTGGAACTGTACCTGCATCTCCCCGGATGCCGCTTATGACAGGTACTGCAATGTGATACAGCTGGTCCCATTTGATTTAGACCCCTTTGTTGCTGCGAGCCTAACGCTTGTGAACTTTCACCGGGACCTAACTATCCACGATGATCTGGTCTGCTGCACTTTTGCTACTGAATGGGGGCCTAGGTGTCCTACCTGATAAATGAGTCCTGAAAGTCTGCAGGTCTAGCCCTCCGACATTGCTCCTAACCTGCCCTATGAATCACGTACTGATGATGTCTGAGTTCCTCTATGTTCTGAGAAAAGTCCTAAATCTGTGGGATATCCATATCCTCCCGCAGTGTGGCTATAATACAAGATTCCACATATTCTGGTGCAAGTCCCATAATAAACTGGTGCACCCTGGCTGGCATGGTATCAACAAATGTAGGCGCATATCTAGCTAGGGAATCAAATCTTAATGCATATTCTCTGACACTCATCCTGCCCTGCTCCAGATGTAGAAACTACTCTACTCTGTCCTTCCGGACCTCTCTGGGAAAGTAGTGGCCTATGAAAGCTTCAGAAAAGCTAGGCCATGTAGGTGGAGTTGCATATCTACCCCGGGATCTTTCCCAACTCTCGTACCACAAAACTTCTACTTCTCGCAATCGAAACACTGCTAACTCAACTGATTCTGTGGATGAGGCATGCATGATCCTGAATATCCTCTGTAGCTGGTTTATGAAGTTCTAGGGGTCCTCTCTTCAATCGGTTCCTGGAAACTATGGAGCACTCAGAGCAAGGAACATGTGAACCTTCGAACTCCCGGGCCCCTCAGTGGGCTCGACAACATATGGTATTATTGGTTGAGGTTGACGCTGGACCACCATCATCTGAACTAACATATAAATTACACTCCTAATCTCCTGATCCGATGGCACAGGGACGGCTAGAAGTGGCACAGTATATCCGCTTTCCTGGATGGCTCTTGGTGTGGTAGTGGGCGCTGTGGAGATCAAGGTGATGTCTCCCTATCGCCCTCAGATCGTACGGACTATGACTAGGGTCCCTAGCTAGTGTCCTCTCTTGCTGCGGTATTTAGCTCCCAACCAGTCGTGGTCTGTCGTACGTCAGAAATTTCTCTGTCAATAAGTAGAATAACGTAAGCTTAGGGATTTACCCTATACAACACAACTCTGTAGCACGACTGTAGGAGAAAGGAGGGTAACCACACTTATTATGCATCGTAGCCTCCTGTCTATAGAATGTAGTGTACAACATACCCGTAGACAAGACTCTATTCAACATAGCTTGCAAACTCCGTGGGATATGACCTGCTCTGATACCAAGTTTGTCACGCCCCACCATGGGAGGCATGACTGGCACCTTGTGCCAACCTAGGACCTGGACTGACCTGGCTAGGCCTAGGCACCTCTGGTGCTTGCCAGCAACTCAAAATCAAGAAAACAACGAGCTATATCTTAACTGTATACATAGCCTCAGGACAACAAGGCCATGCTATACTTGTAAAAGAAAACAACTAACCCAAAAATAAGATGATAAAATGGATCCTATGCGAGCCGACAAGACCACCATGTTGTCTAGTTATAGCTGAATGAAAAATAAGTAATCATACTCACACTATAGCCGACAAGGCCACCAACTAACCAGCTACACTAGGCCTCACACAACCACCACGCAAAACATAATATATATGTATATATAGGCTCCACACGGCCAATAACTACTAACAACTGGGTAAACTGTAGCCTGCAAGCCTCTATGAGTGGAATAATGGTCAGGACAGGGCCTCGATCTACCCAAAAGCTATACAACAAAAGAAAAAACCTTCTCTAACTATCAACTCTGGAGAAAAGGAGTTGACTGAACTGTTGACTCTGACTGGCTTCTAGGAAGATCCTGGGTTACGTCCAACCGCACCTGCAGGAAAGTAATACAACGCTCCAAAGATGGGCATCAGTACAACATGTATTGAGCATGTAAGGCGGTAATGAAAGCGGAATAAAGCTAATAGAAGGACTGAAATTAATCAATAAGGAGAATCAGAATTTAACCTGAATAGCTTCACAACACAAAATATAACTAGCAACTATAAGCACAAATAAGAACCTAACCGGGCCCCTATAAGCCTGGAAGGTAATATCAATACAGAACAACCTACTTGATCCCCCATAAGCCCCGACAAGTACAAACAATGCACACCTCTTATATCTGGACTACTAAAGGTTCGGAAGCATAATGTAACTCAGGAGTACTCATTCTCTGAAACTGTATCCAAGCCGTCTAGGCTCCTGTAACGGTATCCGAGCCATCTGGGCTCCTAGCTGTATCTAAATGGGCTTCTATAACTGTATCTAAATGGGCTCCTATAACTGTATTCGAGCCATCTGGGCTTCTGTAAGTATATCCGAGTTATCTGGGCTCCTATAATTGTATCTAAGCCATTTGGGCTCCTGTAACTATATTTGAGCCGTCTTAGCTCCTATAACTGTATCTGAGCTATTTGGGATCCTGTAACTGTATCTGAGTCATCTGGGCTCCTGTAACTTTATTTGAGCTGTCTAGGCTCCTGGAACTATATCTGAGCCGTCTAGGCTCCTGGAACTATATCTGAGCCGTCTAGGCTCCTGGAACTGTATTTGAGTCATCTGGGTTCACGTAACTGGACCCCAAGCCTTGACTCGACTGAGGTTCATGATGCCACTGCGACATAGAGGAGTCTAGAGGTGAATAGGCCTCAATAGGGCCCTTACGACCTCAATTTGATCCAATCAAAAATCCTAATGCTCCTATGAGCATAGCCCCATAGGCAATAAACATTCAGCAATCCAAATGTCATATGCATAGACCAAGCTAACTAGGTTTAACTTTGATAAGGGTTACTATGTCATCATTGTTGTCTCAATTCTATTTGTAGCAGCTAATCACAATAGGTTTACTCTGGAGTACTATAGATAAATAGGTCGTATTAACTTTACGATGAACGTAACTTGCTGAAAGGGATAGCCTTAACATACCTTATTCGATGATTTCTAGGTGCTCGAGCAATTCCAACCTGAAGTTGGTGATTTCACCATTGCAGCCCTCACACTGAGAAAACGAGGCTATTTTCAATACTAAATTCGGCAAACAATGATATCTTTCGATAATAATATCAACTATAATTCAACTCTATTTAACTCGGCCGAAAATCTAAAATTTATCAAGAGTTTAGAAGGGAAAAATGCTTACCTATTACCTGTGGCCATTTAGGACTCAATTTGGAGTAATTCAGACAATTTTTACCAGCAGAGTTTCGGTATACCAAGTGAATTTTCAAGAAATAACTCCGTAGAGATGCTTTTCGTAGGCCTAGAACTCGTTACCTGAATTTAATTTGCGTTTGGACAGCCTTTGAAGGCATAATTTGATGAAAATTGAATGAAGGTTGCGTGCCTTCTCTGTTCTTGGTCGAGGTTTTATTTTGAAATGATTCAAATTTACTAAGGATGACTTTATATAGGCATAGGTGGTTGTGAGGGGTGGCACCCCGCGCTTCCCATTGCGCAGGCAGGGCTAGCGCATCGCACATGCCCTCGCGGCCTGGCATCGCTTGACCCTGCTAAATCACTCGACGATGTCCTCGCTCGTTCTACCTCCGAGGATCTTCCTACATGCATCAAGATTTTATTGCTCACCACAAGCCCACGCACACGCACACTAGCCATTAACATCTTACGTGGTGTAACAAAAACCCTCTAAATCAACATCCTATCTTCCTGTTCTTTTTCACCGTTGGCAATGAAACTGTTTCTACTATATCTACTAAAACTAATGTAGTCAATAAAGGACATCCTTATTATCTTTATCCCTGGGATTACCTAGGGATGACTCTTCTGTATTCTGTGTTTGATAGAAATGCATATGGAGGTTTGAGGGGAGCAGTGATCATTGCCTTTTCAGCCAAAGATAAACTGGATTTGTTGATGGATCCTTCGATATTCCTACTTGCAGTTCAGGCTTACAGAAGGCTTGGGCTCGATGTAATGACATGGTGTTATCATGAATGCTCAATTCTCTCTCCAAGGAGAGAGTCTAAAGTGTATTATACTCAAGCAGTGCGAAAGATATATGTAAAGACCTGGAAGAAAATTTTATCCAGATAAATGGAGCTAAATTATTTCAACTTCAAAAGAAATTGAATGCTATAACTCAAGGTAATACAGGTATCTCGACTTATTTCACGAATATGAAAAGCTTGTGGGATGAATTAAATGCATTGAACACTTTTTCTGCTTGTGTGTGTGAATGTGAATGTCGTGCTAAAGTAAAAGGATACAAAGCACATCAAGATGACAGATTATTATAGTTTTTAGTGGGATTGAATGATATTTTCTATAACACCTCAAAAGTCTCTAAGATTAGATCCTAGATAAAACAGAAAACCAGCAGAACCGGACAAAAATCCCACAGTATGAGTCATATCACGACTTGTGGGAAGTAGCCATAAATCGTGACTTGACCTGTGGGGAGCAATAGATGTTTCAGGTTTTTAGATACCATGAGACAAGAGAAGACTCATGGTAGAGTGGTATGGTTCGTAGTATGGAATAGTGAGATAAGGTTCAGAGAAGTGTTCAGGATTTGTCAGATCGAGTCTTAGTACGACTCATAGTGAGGTGGTACGAGCCGTAATAACCATCGTAAGTATGTGGATAGACCGAAACCCGATAAAATTTATGAAAAAACTAATGTTAAGATCAATTACTAAGTGTGAGAAGTGCATTGGATACAAATTAAAATTCACAAGGAACCTCTAGCATAAAGTTGAGTTGAGAGCTTTCCTACCGATTTGAGCTTTCATGTAAGTCCTTACAAGGGTCAACTTTAAATGACCAAAGCTTCCAGTTTACAAAGTATATTTGGGTGATCCAGAATATAAAATTTAATACCTTTGAGTCTTCTTTCCAACTCATCTGACCTTGCTTTAATCGAAGTTCAAAGTAAAAAGTTATGAACAGTTTAGTGAAGCACTATCAGGTTAGGTGGACAGACAAGCCCAGACACCAAGAGTCATGGTATGACTCGTGGTATCAAGGTAAAATTCGTACCAAGAGTCTGTGGTGAGAGTTTATGCAAGATTTTAAGTTAACCAGAAGACATGAATTGCATACCACAACCCATGGTATGTCACCATAAGTCGTGGTACGACCTGTGAAGGCTGGCAGGGCAGTTTTTCAGCTCATTTTCATAAGGGAATCCTAGTAATTTTTTATTCTTCTAACTCCTAAACTATGTCATTTTGGGTAAATTGGTAGGAGATTAAGGGGATTTACTCGATTCTTCTCCCTATTTTCTCACTTAGCCTCTTAAGAACAGTATGTAAAAGTTCAGGAACTCTCCCAAGCAAGAAATAGAGTTCTTTCTACAACTTCAGAAATTCTAGCTTCTTCTTAGGGTTTTTCTTCTGTAGGTATGTGGGACATCAACATGGGTTTCCTTTCTCCATTGTGTCCTAAGATTTTCAATAAACCCTAGCTTTGAAGTTTTCTAGAAATCATGACCTAGGGTTTTCTTCTAATTGCTGAATTTTTCTATATTCTCAATATTTTAAAGATTCCACGACTATTATTATTTGAAATTCATGTCTTGATTTTATTTCTATAGTATGCTTTCCTAGCCCTGATCTTTAGCATTGATTTTGTGAATAAAACTTGCATGATTTAGAATCTCGTCAGAGATGTTGTATTATCATGATTCTATCACTTAATATGAAATTTAGAATAAATGCTTTAAATAAAAGTCAGTATTTTCAGATTATAAGTATGCTCAGTATCTTCAAAAATATCACTTATCAGTTATCATATTTAGCTTATTAGTATTTCAACTATTAGTTTATCAGGTCCTTTAAACTCTTAGACCACTTCTAGATAAATAGTTATGAATTAGTCTTAGGACACCAATTTTGAGCTAACTAATACTCTATCTCTATGTGTGTATGTGTATAAATATGTGTGTGTGTTATTTCTTCAGTTGGGAGTAGCACTTAGCAGCAAGCGGGCTGGGGTTCCAGCGTACCTAGGTTCTCAGAACTACATGACACCTAGGTTTTAGCCTGAATGAGTTTTTCAGTTAGTGATCACACAATCCAGTCACTATATCCTGGTAAGGTACAGTGGGCTCTATGAATGGGGAGTAGACATCAAACTTCATATTTAGCTCACGTGGTTACATGTCGGTTAACAAACACTCCCACAATACAGTATAGTCACGGCCCTCAGTCTAGTCTAGTCTTTCAGATTTTAGGATATGTATATGACCTTAAATCATTTTATCATGCCTTACAACAGTTTTAGATTTTCAGACTATTTTCAGTACTTATGAATTCAGATAGGGTCATTGCATGTCATTTTAGTATTGTTCGCAAATTTAATCAGCATGTTTATATTTTTATTTCACATCTCACATACTTAGTATATTCAAAGTACTAACCGCATACCTTCTATGCTATATCATTTTATGATATAGGCTCAGGTAGCCAGCCTTAGCATTGCAGCTAGACTCTCGCTGGCGACATCCAGCAACTGTTAGTGGTGAGTCCTTATCCTTCGAGGACCAAAGTACTTTCTTCTTTCAGTTTAAATGTCATTTTTTATTTTTCAGAATTTGGGGTTAGCTGGGGACTTGTATCGGTAACTCATCAGTTAGTAGAGGCTTTTAGATAGAGTATAATAGACCCAACTTTATAATTTTCAGTGTTGTTTATACTTTAATATGTATTTATGGAATGTTCTACAATTAAGTTAACTTCCACTCAGTCTATTTCTAAATCAGATCTTAGTAGTATTATGCTATGCTATGAGTTAGCTTAGGGTCACTTGTGGCCCTAGGCACTATATCTCGTCCAGGGTGTAGATTCGGGTCGTGACATTTTCATAAGGGTCAGGAGCAATATTCTCGTGTCTTCTCCTTTACCTTCTATAGGACAGGATTACTCACTTGTAATACAGGATGAAAAGCAAAGTGAGATACATGGCACCAGTATACCTTGGAGAATTTATATCCTTTACTACAACCAGTGAGCCAACAAATAGAAAGATCAATGATATAAGGGACTGAGAAAAAGTTATGACCCCAAAAAAATGATTTTTACTTGTGGTTACTGTAAGAAACCAGGTCATAAATGTTATAAGATTCATGGGTTTCCTTCTGATTTTAAATTTGCTAAATAGGGAAGATTTCAGGGAAACACTCAAGTAACCAATGTCTTTGAATTAAGTGAAAAGTAAACAAAGGTTCTATTCTTTGATCCAGGAAATATAGGATAATTACTAAAGCTTCTTCAGCATCTCAAGACTGCCCAACAGAGTGAAAGTAATCATGAGGCTTATGCAGACATGAATTTTGCTGGTATAACTTGATTTTTCAACTCTTATACATGTTTTGTTAATATTGAGAGTAACTATTGAATTTTAGATAGTGGAGTAACTCAATATGTGACTCACAATAAATATCTTATTTCATATTTTGAAACCCCGTCGAAACCTCTTATGGTCAATCTTCCCAATTTCTATAGAGTAAAAGTAACACATTCAGGGACAGTTTCTATTTTACCAAATCTAGTACTGCATAATGTGTTATATATACCATCTTTTAAGTTCAATCTATTGTCTGTACAGAAACTATATAGATACTCCTCATTCTTATTACATCTTGCAGAGACCTTTGGAGATTGGTAGAGAACAAGGAGGATTCTACATACTAAAATCAAGCCAGTCAGCATATCTAGTCAAGCAAAGTTCTAGATTTGGTTCAATTTTTAATTCTTGTATAGTCAACCAACATTTCAATTCTAGTTTAGTTTTTATTTCTCGTCTTATTTTCTTTAATTCAAATGTGAAATAACAGTTATGGCACTATAGAATAGTCCATATGCCTTTGAGTAATATGAAGAATATTTATTTTAATTCTATTTCTTCTTGTCAAAAGTCTTTTGTTCCTTGTGTTATTTATCCTATGGAAAGACAATCCAAACTTTCTTTCTCATAAGTCACATCTTTACTTGGGGACCATATAAGACTCAAATTTATAATAGACACCGATTCTTTCTCACTATTGTAGATGATTTTAGCAGAGGTACTTGGACTTTCTTATTGAATTCCAAGTCCAATGCTCTCATAGTACTCAAATGCTTCTTAACTATGGTGGAGAGAAAATTTCAAATCAAGGTTGAAACAGTAAGATCCCCTAATGCCTTTGAATTAGGGAGTGGAAATATTCAATCAGACTAGTTACTTCACAGGAGATTCAACATCAAACTTCTTATGTTTCCACTCCACTACAAAATGGGATAGTAGATTAGAAAATATAGGGCACTGTTATATCAATCACATTTGCCTATTAAATATTGGAGGGATGTCTCCTAGATGCAACTTATTTGATCAACAAATTTTCCTCTAGAGATTTAGACAATAAGACACCTTTTGAGAATTTTTTCAAAACTAAAACAAACTATTCTAGTCTCAAATGTTTTGGATGTTTATATTTTTCTTCCACTTTACCCACCTACAAAATCAAATTTAATCCATGGGTTGTCCCTTGTGTTTTTTTGGGATATCCACATGGTAAAAAGAGGGCATGAGATTTTAAATCTTGATATCTTGAAAGTTTTTGTTTCAAGAGATGTGGTATTTCATGTAGAATATTTTTTTGCCTCTGTTGAGCCTAGTCATTTTTATTTCCCTAATGCAAGAAAAAAGCTCATCTATATGACTTTCCTGATTCTTTAGAAATTGGTAATGCACCAACTAAACCAAATGCAAATTCTTTTTTTAACATTAATCTCCCTGATCATAGTCCCTACATGGATGTACCTAATGCTTTAGAAAATTTGGGTGATGCAGCTCCACTTGATCTTACCTCTTATATTTCATCCCCAAATCCCAACTCAGGAATAGGACTAAATAGTTTTGGAAAAGTTCCTGTCCTACTTGTTCCTAATACTTCTTCTCTTCCCAATAACCTGCTTAGAATGTCTATTAGAGCACACAAGACTCCTACCTATTTGGTAGGTTATATCTGCAACTATGTGCACCTCACTAGCCTCAGCACAAACTATTTTCTCAATCCTATTACCCCAATTTCTTTCCCCATTAACAATTTGTCCTCTACAAATCAAAAGATGTTCTATTCACTGTCCAATATGTAAAAGCCCGTCAGTTATAATCACGCTTCTTCACATCTAGGTTGGAAAGAGGCTATGGATAGAGACCTTCAGGCACTGAGTTAAACCAAATGTGGGAAGTTATTGAACTTCCCCTTGGTAAGAAGACTTTACCTTATAAGTGGATATACAAGGTGAAGCAACTCAGTGATGGAAGCATAAAAAGACTAAAGGCTAGGTTGGTCATCAGAGATGACATTCATGAGAGTAGGCATTGACTTAGATGAAACATTTTTACCGTAGTTAAAATGACTATCATCAGATGTCTTTTGGCTACAACTATCAAGAAAGGCTGGGAACTTTATCAATTAGATGTGAATAATGCTTTCTTATATGGAGACCTTAATGAAGAGGTTTATATGAAGTTCCCAACTGGTCTCAATCCACCCTCACCGTCTCATGTCTGTAGACTTAAGAAGTCCTTTTATGGACTTCGTCAAACTTCTAGACAATGGTACTCAAAATTAACAATCGTTCTCAATTTTAAGGGGGTTTACTCATTCACTTAATGACTACTCACTATTTATAAAGAAATCAGATTTAAATATTTTCATTCTTGTGGTCTATGTGGATGATATTATATTAATAGGTAAAGTGAACATGGAGTTACATTCATTGAAGCTATTTCTCCATGAAGAATTCAGAATAAAAGATTTAGGGACCTTACATTTTTTCTTGGGAATCGAGGTAATGAGGGAACCTTAAGGTCTGATCCTTTTTCAGCAATAGTTTGCGCTTCATTTGTTGAAAGAATTTGATGTTATGCACTTGTCTCCCGTCTATTCTCCTTTGGACCCAACATGTAAGCTACCAGTCAATGAAGGGGATCTTTTTCTCGATCCAACTTTGTATCGACATTTTCTTGGAAAACTTTACTATATGTCTCATACGAGGTCAGATCTTGCTTTTAGTGTACAAAATTTAAGCCAGTGTATAAAAGACCCTCGATAGCCTCATCTTACTGCGACACTCCATGTCCTTTGATATTTGTCCTAAGGACCCTAGTCTGAGACTTTCCTTCAATGCTTCTTCATTTTCGGCTGCTGGCTTTTTGTAACTCTGATTAGGAAACCTGTCCAAATTCAAGAAAATCCATTAAAGGATTCTTTATTTCACTTGGTGTTTCTTCAATTTCTTGATAATCAAAGAAGCAAACTTCAATATCTCTTAGATCTATAGAGGCAAAATATCGTTAATGAGAAGGGTAGTAGTTGAACCTACTTGGCTAGTTCGCCTCTTCCAGGACCTATCTATTTCGATTTCATTACCCGTTCCTCTCCATTCCAATAGTCAAGAAGCAATACACATTGCAATAAACCCTATATTTTATGAGAAGAGAAGTATGTTGAAATTGATTGCCACTTTATTCGACAGAAATTCCTCCATAGCCTTATCTCCCTCACTTTTGTTCGATCTTCCTCACAACTGGATGATTTGTTCACCAAATTACTCATAGGACCTATTTATCATAATATTTTGGACAAGTTAGGTGTCCTTCCCTCCCCTCCCACCTCGAGGAGGGTGTTGATTTCTATTTGTTCCACTGTTGTTTCTATTCTAGTTGATACAAAAGGGAAGAATGAAGTGATGAAATTGTTGAGAAAGATGGGTAGGTGATATATTACTGAAGTTTATTTGGGCTTATTTTTATTGTGTATTACACATTGGGCCAATCCACACTTTCATCTTATCCATGCCAAATTTGCAGATAATACACATTATCCATATCATCATAAATAAATTATCTTGTACTACACACAGGATTCTTCCATATTTGTATATATGCTTTAGTAGTATATTATTTGTGTTATATCAAATATAAGATACTTAGTCAATTGATGAGTATTAGACTCCTATTAGGTTCGTTTTACTATTTACTTGAGCAACCTTCTATACCACAGCCTAAACCTTAATTGATTAAGGGAGAAAATAAAGCGTAGGTATTTACTACTCTTAGTATATTCCGTATCTATAATGTTATTAATTACACACCATATGTGTATTTATATAGAAATTATTAGGGTTAAATTAATTTCCCTAATGGTCTTTAAAGCACCCTATATAGATAGGCCCGAATTTTCTAAATCTCCCACTCACACATAGTGAGAGTGTTTTTCTTATCTGAGAAACACATTCTCTTCTCGTCTCCACAATCACTCATACAGGAAAGTAGACCTTGCGCACAGCATACTGTGAGAGCTCAGTGTTATACATCTGTTAGGAGTATATAACCTCTTGTTAAGTACAAACCTAAGTAGATCATAAAGTATGCAGTACTCCAGATCATATGAATCACATCTGATATAATCTCATATATCATCATTTATTTTATTCACAATCATACTCATAAACTATAATTGATGCACCAGTGAACATAAATCAATGAGATTTATTAATGATCTTCCTCTTCTTAGGATTTCCTTAACATTAGTTTAACTATTTTTCCAGAAATGCTCCTCCAAATTGAATCTATGTTCATGGTATTTTGGAAACACACTAAGATAACTACGTCAATCTAAGTCTCAAGTATCTGATTAGAGTCATTAAGGACACATATCTTGAGCCATCATAAAGGCTCTGGGTGTCACACATCAACAAGTTGATAATGGACATATGTTTAATTCAATTGGTTGATATTAGCACGCATGGCATGAAACACGTGTTGCAGTATTTTCTCCTTTCCCATGGAGATTATGTCTTTGTCTTATTTATAATGTTGTATAGATGATATTTAGACACCAAAAGTGTCTAAGTTTGAGTTCCTTGATCTACAATCACTAACATCTGGCTCACTAAGTAGACTAGGTGAATATTTTTCACCTTAACAACCTTATGTCATTATTTTTGTGACTATCTTGATTTTAAGCTTATAGCTCTCAAATTATCCATTTGATGATTTTGCTTAAAATACAATCTCATGTCCACTATCAATAAGATAAGGAGGCAGTTACCTATGTGAGAAGGTCAACCTCTTGTCAACTCTACAAACTTATCATAAATAAATGAATAAAAAAGAAAAAAATATTCAAAAATTAAAATATGTATGTATGTAAATCAACTTTGTTGATAATTAAAGAATATCTACCTTATGAACATGGGAAAATAAATGAAAAAATAAAATATCTTAGAATCCGCAAGCCTTGAGACCCCGTGTGTCTCACAAATGCATCTCTATACAAAAGCTTGGTCAATAGATCTGCTAATATATCCTTTGTAGACACATACTTCATGTTCACTACCTTGCATCAAACCATATCTCTCACATAGTTATACTTGATATCTATGTGTTTGGTTTTACAATGAAACTTAGGGTTCTTGGTAGAAGATATTACAATCTCATTGTCACAGTAGACTAACACTGGTCCAACATTTTTTGTGATATCCAATATGTGTTTCAAGAACTTTTTCAACTAAACAACTTCTTGTATTGCTGATGCAAGATCCACATATTCAATTCCATCATTTATACATAATTATTTCTTACTACCCCCATGATATGGCGTCATCATTGAGTAATAAAATATATCTTATTATACACTTTCTCTCGTCTATATCTCTAGGATCAGCGTCAGTGTATCCAACTAATTGCAGATCTTTGTCACCTTGTTAACAAAGTGCATAATCAGCAGTTCCCTTTAGATATCTCATGATTTTCTTTACTGCTTGCCAATGTGCTAAGCCTGGGCCGGCTTGATATCTACTGACCAAGCTAACTTCTTGAAAGATATCAGGTCTGATACACCATAACATACATTAGACTTCCGACTGTGCTCCTATAAGAAACTTGACTCATTATCTCCTTATCTTTAGGAGTTTTAGGAAACATTTGACTACTCAAGGATTGGCCTTTACGGATAGGAGTATCAATAGGGCCACTACTTTGCATATTGAATTGTTCAAGAACTTTTCTAGTGTAATTCTCTTGGGAGAGATACAATAGTTTCTTTGGACAATCTCTTCAAATCTTAACCCAAGAATATATATAGATTTACCCATATCTTTCATCTCAAATTGGGATGACAACCATGACTTAATCTGAGTTGTGAACTCTTTATCATTTTTAGCTATAAGTATGTCATTTACATACAATGTTAAAATTAAAAGTTTGTTTCTTGATCTTTTGGTATGAACACAATTGTGTTCATCCATTATGGTAAAATCATTGGATTTCTGAAAGCGTATATAGCACTTCCTTGAAGATTACTTGAGGCCATAAATAGACTTTAGAAGTCTACAAACCTTTTATTCGTGACCATTTTTAATGAAACATTCAAGTTGCTCTATATAAATTTCTCCATCTAATTCTCCATTGAGAAAGGCAGTCTTTACATCCATCTGATGTAATTCAAGATCCAAGCATGCAACTATAGATAGAACCAAGCGAACAGAGGTAAACCGTACAATAGGCGAAAAAATCTCTTTATGGTGTATTCCTTTCTGTTGTGTGTACCTTTTCGCTCCTAGCTGAGCTTTATATCTCTCAACTGTGCCATCAGCCTTAAGCTTAATTTTGAGAACATATTTTCTCCGGTACTACAGGTTGATGCTGAGCAACCATTATCTGAGCCAACATACATACTGCACTCTTGACATCCTAGTCTGGAGGTGTAGGAGGAACTGAAAGTGGTGTCGGTGCTTCTGTTGCCCTAGGAGGTTCTTGGTGCCTTGGAGAGTGCCGGGGAGATCAAGAAGATCTCTCCCTTTCTCCCTCATGTCAGGCTGTCTCCAACTGTGGCACCTTGTTAGTGCCCTTCCCCGCTGTTGTGTCCAGCTCTCGACTGGATGCAGTCAGTCTCGTATAAAACATCTCTCTAGACAGACATAACATCATAAGCTTAGGGGATTAACCCTATATAACTCAGCTCTATAGAACAATTTGAGAAAAAATAAGGGTAACCATACTATCATGCCTTGGATCTTTGTCACGACCCCAGTCTGCACCCTGACCGAGACACGGTACTTGGTGCCACAAGTGATCCCAAGCTAACTCATGGTCTATCATTACACTGGTAACTGAGTAAACATAAGCAGAAGCTTTATAAAAATAATTATGTAATTAATACTACTGAGAGAGTAACCATATCAGAAAACAATACTAAACAACTGAGTCTAAAAGCCACTACTAACTGATGAGTTATTGGGACAAGCTCCAGCTAACTCTAAAGTCTGGCTGAAAAGAAGCTAACTGAAAAGCAAATAACGTCCTCAGAAGATGAGGGCTCATCAAATAGACTGCTGCTGCTAGAATCGTCGAAAGGAACTACTGATGATGCTGGGACTGAGAATTTATGCGTGTATTATAATACAATACATCATAGAAAGCATGCATCAGTACTTTGAATATACTGAGTAAGTGGATATACAATAAGCATGGAAAATAAATAATTGAAATGAAATAACATGAAATGACCAACTGATACTGAATACTGGTAAAACTGAACTATAACTGATATGGTCAATAATGACCATGACTGATGGTCATAAATATGTACTAGAACTGAGTGACTGAACTAAGCTAAATTGAACTGTACTGAGCTGAACTGAAACTGTACTGACAAGTTGGAGAGTCTATAACCGACATATAAAAACGTGAGCTAAACGTGGAGTCCGATGTATACACCCCATCGGAGAAAGCCCATTGTACCTTGCCAGGGTATAGTGGCTCACTAGGTGATCACAAAGTTGGGGCCCATTTGGCCAATATTAGTCATGCCCCACCTTGGGAGGCATGACTGACACCAAATGCCACACTAGGATCTGAACTAACTTGGATGGGCTTATGCGCTTTTGGTGCATGCCCGTAACTCAAATCAAGAAAATGATGAGCTATATCTCGGCTATAAACACAGCCTCAGGCCGATAAGGCCACATAGCCACCTGTAAAAGAAAACAGCTAACCAATAACAAGGAAATAAAGGGATCCTATGCGGCCGAAAAGACCAACATGTTGTCTAGTTATAACAGAATGAAAACAGGCGGTCATAATTATCCTATAGCCGACAAGGCTGCCAACGAACTTGCTAAACTAGGCCCCACATGACCAACACGTAAGAGATAAAATACATAGGCCCCACATGGCCAACAATAACCAACAACTGAGAAACTATAGTCTGCAAGCCTCTATGAGTGGAATAGTGGTCAGGACAAGGCCCCGACCTATCCAAAAACTAATCAACAAAAAAAACCTTTCTAACTATCATCTCCGGAGAAAAGGAGCTTACTGAACTGCTAACTCAGGCTGACTGCTAGGATAGTCCCGAACCACATCTATCCATAGCTGCAGGCAAGTAATGCAGTGCCGAAAGGATGGGGTTCAGTACAATATGTACCGAATATGTAAGGCAGTAATGAAAATGACTGAATAAAATTGATGAAAGAACTGAAAGTAAACAAGGGAAAGAATAAGAGTTATAACCTGAATAGACTTGCAATCTACATCATAACTAATAAGTGAATATACAAACAAGAACCTAACCGGGCCCCCATAAGCCTGGAAGGTGCAAGCAACACAGAATAACCTACCTAGTCCCCCATAATCCTTGACAAGCACCAATCAATCTATATACCCCTATAGGTACCCCTGAGGCTCCATAAGTGACTACAACAGCATCTCAGGCATAATAGGCCCTCGTGAGTGTCAGAAATATGATCTTTGACATAGAAGGAGTTCATAGGAAACTCCATTGTGGCCTCGAAGGCTTTACTTTAGTCCCTTTAGTCTCTCAATAGCTCCGTAAGCAACTCAATAGCTTGTGAGCCATTCAATAGCTCACAAGCAACTCAATAGCTCCGAAAGGAGTGTTATAGTGCCGTAAATGATGGCAGCATCATGGCTCCGTAAGAAACTCAATAGCTCCCTGAGCAGATCGTACGATCAGTAGTCCCTCAGCTATTACAACGAAAGGTCGTATGAAATGAGTTAACCCCTATCAGGGATGCAATACTACAACCTCAAGTCTAATCGTATCGACTAACTATAACATTCGAGTTCAGAAGTTACTACAGCGATAGTAGTCATATCAATATTACGATAGGGATAACTTGCCGAAGAAATAGCCTTTACATACCTTAATCGATGATTTCTATGCACTCGAACAATTCCAACCTAAAGTCAGTAATTCCACCAATTTGCAGCACTCATGTTGAGAAAATAAGGCTATTTCAATACTAACAATCAGTAAATAGCAATATCTTTCAATCGGATTGACTATAACTTTATCTTTGATTAATTTAGCCAAAAACTTGCCAATTTCTGAGAATTTAGAAGGTAGAACTGCTTACCTATTGCCTGTTGCCATTTAGAACTCAATTTAAAGTAATTTCGACAACCTTTACTCGGCTGGGTTCCGGTACATCGAGTGAATTTTTAAGAAATAACTTCGTAGAGATGTTTCTCTTAGGCCTATAACTCGTTATCCAAGGTGAATTTGCATTCAGACAGAATTTAGCAGCGTAATTCAGCAAAAAACAGAAGAAAGATAGAGAGGACCTTCATGGAGTTGCGTTCTGATCTTGGAAATTATAACTAATGAATTGAACTTGACTTTTATATATACATATAGGATGGTGGGGGTCAAGCATGCCACACGGGCTATCGCGCCACAGGGTTGCCACGTCGCGCTGCCCACTACACTAAGTGGCGTCGCGCAGTCCATTGCGCAGTAGGGCTGCCGCATCGCGCAGGCCCTCGCAGCCTGGCCTCGCAAGGCCCTGCTAGCCCACTCGATGATGTCCTCACTCATCCTACCATTGAGACTTCTCCCGCACGCGCCATGCTCTCATTGCTCACTGCAAGCCCCCGCGCATGCATACTAGCCACTAACATCTTACGGGGTGTAACAACATCCCCCCCTCTTAGGAAAATTCATCCTCGAATGTAATCTTTAGGATTAAAAGACTCAACTCTTTTAATTACTACTAGAAAACTTTCAACAGAGTTTCCTCTGTAATATGGACTATCCAGAAACCTAAAACACAGAAAACTCCAACATAGGCATCTCAGAAGACACTTAAACAATTACTCCACAACATAGAAGTGAACAACTGAACAGTACTAATAATATAAGCAACAAGTTAACATATAAACATCAATCTTACCACAACTGTCAGGTATGGAAAAAGTGAGGATATCTAGCCCTCATGTCGTCCTCGACTTCCCAGGTCATCTCTTCTACATTTGTATTTCTTCGCAATACTTTAAGGAGGCTACATCTTTAGTCCTCAATCTACGAAACTGTCGATCTAATATACTAACTAGAGTCTCATCGTAGGACAATTCTTTAGTAACTTGAACGTCTTCAACTAGAACAACCCGAGATAGGTCTCCTATACACTTCCGTAGCATTGACACGTGAAAGACTGGATGAACAGATTCTATCCCTAAAGGCAATTCTAACTCGTACACCACTCGGCCTATCCTTTGAAGGATTCGATACGGGCTAATGAACCTAGGGTTAAGATTGCCCGTTTTGCCAAATCTCATCACGCCATTCATAGGAGAAACTTCGAGAAATACCCAATCATCAACATTAAATGCCAAGTCTCTATGCCGGACATCGAAATAGGACTTTTGACGACACTAGGCTGTCAGCAAGCATTCTCTGATAAGTTTCACTTTTTCTTCTGACTGATGGATCATATCAGGTCCCATCAACCCTGTCTCTCCTACTTCAAACCAGCCTATAGGGGACCTGTATTTCCGCCCATATAAATCCTCATAAGGCGCCATATGAATAGCAGAATGATAACTGTTATTGTATGAAAATTCAATAAGGGGTATATTCTAGTACCAACTTCCTCCAAAGTATAGCACACACTCCAGTAACATGTCCTCGAGCGTCTGAATGGTGCGCTTTGCCTTACCGTCTGTTTGGGGATGGAAAGATGTACTCAGATTAACCTGTGTCCCCAAACCTTTCTGAAATGATTGCAAAAATCTAGCTGTGAATTGTGCCCCTCTGTTAGAAATAATAGATGCCAGGACAACATGCTGTCAGACTATTTCCTTAATAAGTAACTTGGTATAATCTTCAACTAACAATGTAGTTCGGACTGGCAAGAAGTGGGATGATTTCATCAACCTATCAACAATCACCCAAATAGAGTCAAATTTGCACCTGGTGCGGGGTAATCTTTTCACAAAGTCCATATTAACTGCCTCCCATTTCCACATAGGTACAGCTATCTCCTGAGTCAGTCCGCCAGGTTTCTAATGTTCCGCTTTTACCTGCTGGCAATTGGGACACTGTGCGACAAACTCAGCTGTGCCTTTCTTTATTCCAAGACACCAGTATATCTCCTTCTATCATCGTACATCTTCATCTAACCTAGATGAAGAGAGTAGTGAGAATAATGTACTTCTACCATGATCTACTGGCGAAGCCCTGCTATATCTTGGATGTTGAGTCGACCTCCAGACCTCAAAACCCCGTCTTCTGTTAACTCACAGGCTGATATTTCACCCTGTTGAACCTTGTCTTTGAGCTTTACTAAACTAGGGTCCTCGTACTGTCGCTCTTTTACCTCTCCAACCAAAGATGATAATGTTGTATTCTGCATCACAACCCCATTATCCTTTAAATCCACTATCTGGACTGCTAAACTGGCTAACCAGTGCAACTCTCGAGCCATTTCTCATTGTTCTAGCCTCAAATATGCTAAACTGCCCATGGATCTGTGGCTAAGGGCATCGAATACAATATTAGCTTTCCCCGAGTGATACAGAATGTTCACATCGTAGTCTTTCAGCAATTCTAGTCAACGACGCTGCCGCAAATTCAAGTCTTTCTGCATGAAGATATACTGGAGGCTTTTATGATCAGTAAAAATATCCATGTGCATGCCATACAAATAATGCCTCCATATTTTTAAAGCATGAACCACTGTAGCTTATTCTAAATCATGGGTAGGGAAGTTCTTTTCATGTTTCCTTAGTTGCCTCAAGGCATAAGCAATCACCTTACCATGTTGCATCAGAACACACCCTAATCCAATGCCTGATGCGTCACAGTATACAACATAGCCCTCTGAATCTTCCGGTAAGGCTAACATTGGTGCAGATGTTAATCTATTTTTCAACTCTTGAAAACTCTACTCACAAGCCTCGACCCAATAGAACTTGGCCGCTTTTCTGAGTCAATTTGGTCAAAGGCGTTAATAGGGTAGAAAATCCATCCACAAACCTTCTGTAATACCCGGCTAGCCCCAGGAAACTACGAATCTTAGTTGGAGTGGTAGGTCTAGGCCATGTCTTTACTGCCTAAATTTTCTGTGAGTCAACCTAGATACCAGCATCTGATACAATGTGGCCCAAGAAAGCTACGGAATTCAGCTAGAACTCACATTTGGAGAACTTCGCATATAACTAGCAATTTCTAATGATCTGGAGTATTGTTCACAAATGATCTTTGTGTTCAGCTTTTAAGCGGCAATACACCAGAATATCATCAATGAACACTGCCACAAACAGATCTACATATGGCCTGAAGATACTGTTCTTCAGATCCATGAACACTGCAGGTGCATTCGTCAACCCAAAGGACATGACTAAGAATTTAAAATGTCCATATTTGGTCCTGAAAGCTATTTTTGGGATATCTTTTTCCCAAACTCATACCTGGTGGTACCCAGATCTTAAATCAATTTTGGAGAAATATTTTTCCCCTTGCAGTTGATTGAACAAATCATCTATCCTTGGAAGAGGGTATTTATTCTTAATGGTAACTTTATTCAACTGCCGATAATCTATACACATGCGTAGGGAGCTATCTTTCTTTCTCACAAGCAGAACTGGCATACCCCATGGTGAAGTACTGCATAATAAAACCCTTATCTAACAAGTCTTTCAACTGTTCTTTCAACTCTTTCAATTCAGTGGGAGACATTCGATACAGAGGGATGGATATAGGTTATGTACCTGGTAGCAAGTCGATAGAAAAATTGATCTCACGCTCTGGGGGAAAACCCGGGAGCTCATCTGGGAACACATCTGGAAACTCATTAACTACCGGGATGGATTGAAGAGTCGAGGATTCTTCTTGCATATTCTGAACCCTAATAATATGGCAAATATAGCCCTTCACTATTAGCTTTCTCGCCCAAAGATAGGATATGAACCTACCTTTTGGCATAGTTGCATTGCCTCTCCATTCTTGCACTACCTCCCCTAGAAAGTGAAATCAGACGATTCTGGTCAAACACTGCACATTGGCATAACATGGTGCCAGCCAATCCATACCCATGATTACATCAAAATCAATCATTTCTAGCTCCACTAAATCTTCTAAGGTCTAGCGACCAACAATCTCTACTGTGCAACCTCGGTAGATTCTCTTAGCAACAATAGAGTCACCGACGGGTGTAGACACTAAGAAAGGTCGCTGAAGCAATTATGATGTTATACCAAACTTCCGAGCTACTAATGGAGTAACATAGGACAAAGTGGAACTTGGGTCTATTAAAGCATAAACTGGGTGAGAGCAAATATCTAGCATACCTGTCATAACATTTGGCGACGTTTCTGACTCCTATCACCCTGGTAAGGCATAAGTGTGATCTGGACCACTGTCCGAACTAGATGCCCCTGATCTACCTCTACATCTACCTAATGGAGTTAGGGGCCTATGCCCTGCCGAGGGTGCTGGAGCATGTGATCCTGCTGAGGACCTATTTTGTTGGTCCCGGTCACCCTAATCTCTGTTCGGACAATCCCCCATTATATGCCCCTCTTTCCACAGGAATAACATGCAGTGGAACTATATCAACACCTCCCAAAAGGTTGTCGATTGCAAATCCTACAACGCAGTACAGCGGGCTTGCTCTGATCAGAACCTGTTTGCTGTTGCGAGCCTGGTGCTCGTGAACTATCGCCTGGGGTTGACTATCCGCGATGATCTGACCTACTACCCTGCTACTGTGGAGGTAAAGGTATAGGTGGCCTGCCTGGTAATCGAGGTTTGAGCCCCCCAGAAACTTTGCCTGTATATCAATTGGCCTAGCCATCCAGTGCTTTTCCCGACTCACCCTCTCAGCCTCATAATGGCGTTGCCTGATTCCTTCTATGTTTTAAACAAAAACCTGAATACGCACAATATCCATATCGTCACACAATGTTGTAGTAATTGTTCGGTGCTTTGGTTGGGGTTATAAAACCGACACGCAAGTGCACGTGGTCAATAAAGTAGTAAGTAGCTTAAGTAAGCCAAGTATCAATCCAAGGAGACTCTGGATAAGTAAAAATTGCTTAAGTATACTATATTCTATCTCACTTCTATATATGCTGACAACAAAGTAAATAACAATTGTAAAGTTTGTTTTATAAATTATATACTAAAACTACTAACAATTATCTAGTTTGAATTTAAACTATGGTTATGAGCATGCCAAGGTTAAGAACATGTAATGAACTTGATTATAATCATAAATTGGTTACTCTTTCTCTTCCAGTTGCTAGCCAAGAACTTTAGCCAAGAGATTAAACTCTCGTATTTAATCTCACTTAAGAATCATAAACCATCTGTCTATATTTCTGTGATCAAATGCAATTCATGACCTAGCAATACAATTCCGGTTCCTAAATTGACTAATACGGCTTTCAAGTATATTTCTATCAGGAAAGCACATCAAAACCCAATTTTCCCAAATCAAGTTAAGAACAATACCCTATTAATTCACAACTTTCCAATTTCGTGCTCTCTCGAGTGAAATCAGACTTTTTAGATGTACATTAATGTCGGCCACACACCAATGCAGTAGAAACAAGAATTAATAGAACAACATGGAAGAAGAAGATGAAAACCCATATAATTCAATAATCAAAATTCATCACAAATGTTCATAACCTCAGCAAGGAAGGGAATTAGCCACTCATTTGTGGATTAATCATCCTAAAACAAGTGTTAATCATACAAACAATTGATTGAAAGAAAAAAGAAAGAGAGAAAAACCCTGAGCTTTTTTCGTCCCTCAACTGCCTGTAACTCACGTCCTTGCTCCACCAAGTCTAAATTAATTAAAAATAAGCCTAAGTGTTCTATTTATACTAGTGGAAATTTTTCCCGGAATAACAAGCAACGTGTCACGGAGTGCATTGCGGAGCACTGCCTCTGTGACACGGCGTGGACGCGGACCCTCACTGGAAATTTGGGGTCCTGGAATAAAGCTTCAACGTGGCACGGCATGCAACGCGGAGGCTTGCCTCCGTGCCACGGAGCTGTCGCGAGGCTCCACTGGAATTTGACTAATATTTCACCCTCCAGGCAGAGTGCCTCCGCGATGGTAGCGTGACATGGCTCCATCGCGGAGCCCCTTTAATTGGTGCAGTCCAATGCCTTTTTCGTGCTTGCTTCCAAGTCCAACTCCGATGTTGTTCCAACATGCTTTTTAGCTCTTCAAAATCACATTTTACCTACAAAACAATGCTAATCATGTTGGTTAGTATAAATTCACATTTTATTACCAATTACATGAAAATGTATACACATTGCTAGATAAACAAGGCGAAAATGATACGTTTGAGTATCACTTGGGCATATAAATCTGCCCAAGATCACTTACCCCACACTTAAATCCTTGTTCGTCCTCGAACAACAAACACATAATTCATGCAAATTACATCCCAACCTTCGCCACTATGGTGCAACAATTTGAGCTACGGTAATATCGATCATTCAATATTGCAAATCATCAAGAGAACATGCATGGTCTTAACAATGCAATGACCTTTAATACATCAAGACTTCCTAGACTTTAAGAATCGACTCTCGATATCGGCAAACTCATGCAAATCAGCTAATCAAGATATCCGACACGAAAATCAATCTTTCATCAAGCATGTGCCCTCACAACTCAAGAGAATCTTCCCCTTTATGCTCATGTGACACACAAACATTCAAGTAGGGGCATGTAGAAATTAATTTCACTCTCTCTCCCAAAAGAATTCACATGCATCATGTCATGACCCATAAGCTTGCCCTTAGTGTATTACTCCACTAATATAAAGAAATGCAATGTAAGATCACGTAGGACTTTAATGGGTTGTAATGGAAGCTATGGAACTAGTACATATTGGATAAGCCAATAATAGACACTAGCATCATTAAGCGCCTTTTCAACACATTCCCATCAACGTATGGACATTGTTTCTCTCTTTTCTTTTTTCCATCATCCCATTCATGATGATTTACTTTCGTCTGGCCCATTTCATCAAGCACACTTGACACAAAAACAAAGATTTTTCATGCACCTTCATTATCATTTAATTATAGCAAGTGCACCTTCACCCTTCTCTTTTCTTTCCTCACTCTACTTTTCTTTTTCTTTTCACCATTCTCACTCTTTGACACTTTAGGAAATTTTTTGTTCTTCTTAAGCGCTTAAGAGTTTTGTATAGACTTTGCGGCTAATGAAAAGAAAGAATTAAGCTCAGTTTATACATTTTTGGACAAAAGAAAGAAATAATAGGCTAAAGGCTCAACGGGCTGACTAGGGTATACAATCACATAAAAAGGAGAGTATGACAAGAAGAAAAAAAAATAGAAACTCTCGGTTAAAATAAAGAAATGCCTACATCCTTTCCAACACTACACCTCCTTCATTTCGTTTTGTACACACACCAGGCAAGTTCTAGACACTTCACAATAGCATGGAATAACAATACCTCACTTCACACTTCATGCACATGCTTGACTCAAGATGCATTCACAGACTCTTTAATTAGCTAATTACATGAATTCAAAAATTAAGCCTCAATCACACCGAATCGAACTCTACAACCTAGGTATCTCAACATATTTACAAAACTGCATGCTTTCATACGAATCACCTTTGCATTTTGAATGTCAAGTACAACATGCAACCAACATTTCACGACCATATAGTAACTACAGGTTCCGTGATGCAATCCACCAAAGAAAAAATTGAAAATAAATTAAAATAACTACTCCTACCGACTACATTTCCCTTAAGACGGTCGTCATCCATCCATCATAGGGAACAATCACTAACTATGACGTCGGTTCAATGGGACTATTCTCGGTAAAAGAACCGAAAACAAACTCCGAGAAACCCAAAAATAAAAATTGAAAAACTTTGCAAAACATCAATCATTTCGATGGAAAAAAATAAAAATATTTACAAAATATTTTTAATATGTACAAAATATTTTTGCAAAAATTTTAAAAGTATCGATCATTTCGATAGAAAAAAAAACATAAGAAATAAGAAAATATTCACAAAAATAATTTTTACAAACTTAGCTGGCAACAACAATATTCCACAACACACATCAATACCACAAATATGTACAGATACAGAACAGTTTGCAATTCACAAACACAGGGAAACATACCTACAAAACAGAGGAAAACATACAAGCAAACCAGCCCAGCCCCAGCACCTAACTACTCCCCACCCCACACTTAAATCGAACACTGTCCCCAATGTTCACAAAAATTAAAAATCACAAAATTGGGTGGTGGAACTCCCTGATCAGTCAAAGTGTTCCACTTCTTCATCAGGTGCTGCTGCCTCATCGCCCATGTCCGAGTCGCCTCCGTCATCGTCATCGGACTCCACATCGGAGTCCTCCCAACGTGTCTCCTCATCCGTGGGGACATCATCGTCAGTGGGCTCTACAAAGGCTGGCCCCACTCGGCATAGATCCCTGGCGTTTTCGCCAAACGGGTAATCCAGCTCGAGCTGCCATAGCTCCTCTTCCGTGGCTGGTCTCCCATCTATCCGAAGCTGGAGCATTTGCATGCCAAATATCCGTGCCATGTACTGGTCGTCACGAGCATGTCGCTCGCCAAGCGTCAGCACTGGCCCGTGTGTGGTGTCGGGGGCCTTAGTTTTGGTCACATCATGGGCCCTCCGCTCCAACTGCGGGATGTAATCCAAAGCCTCTTCCTCAACGTCGAGGCCTCGGAGAAAGGTGGTAATTAGTCCCCCGAACCTATACCTGTGGCCCTGGTGTAGTCGGGCTCTCTTCATGGCGGATATGATGACCGCCCCAACATTAATCTCCAGCCCTTTCATCAGGGCATACACCAAGCAAACCCGGTCCCGGGTCACATCAGTCATGTGCACCCCCGGGATTAGGCACGAGCAGACTATCTTCAGCCATATTCTGGCCTCCCTGTTCATTTGAGAATACGGCAGAGTCTGGTGGTAACCCCTTTCCTTATGTCTGCTCCATCTTGCTGTGGATCGAGCCCCACAAAATGTGCGTCTGATATTGGCATATGGTGGGGTGATGTTCAGCTGGCGAAGAACGTGGGCGTCTGTGTCCCGCGCTCCGATAATGGAATTTAATTGATGGGGTTCCAGAGTGACTATCTGCCCTCTGATATTGATTGTGTGGCTTCTGATTGCCGGGTTCCAATTAGCATAGAACTCCCGGACTAGATGTAGGTTGCATTCCTTGGGCTCCTGAAATATGAAGCTGAGCCCAGCTGCCTCGATCCTTTGCACTATGCGGGGGAACTCCTGTGCTAGTGGTTCCCGTGCAATATGCTCCTCGGGGAAGTATTTATTCTCCTTGTGTTTGGCATACCACTTCTTCCCTTCATCGGTTACCCACCTCGTTCCATATTGGCGGCGCTGGCCGCGTGGAACTGCTGGTGCAGCTGGGACTGCTGTGCCCAACCTAAGTCTTTTCCTCCCGGTACCTGAAGTTGATGCACCTTTACCCTTATCCTGCCTACTTGCCATTTTACCTGTCAACACAAGTAAACAAGCGCAATGTCAAGCTAAATGAATATTAACTTCGGCTAAGGTCGGGTTAACTAAGTTTACCCCACACTTAGTCCTTAGCTACGGTTACGATACTACGGGAAGAATAACTATATTTACACCAAAAGCTAACAACTATACAATTCATGCTTAGTGCGTTCGCAAAGATAAATTCGACGGTATAACTTTAGCATACTACTCAGACTTCATACAGCTAATCCCAATCACTACCATCTTTAGCAATTCAACCATCGCACTTAGCAAAGAAAAACAACAAAACAAAAACAACAACAAAAATTCTATATACATACGAACCTATATAATCAACCCAATTTGAACAATTTTCAACATTTTCCCAAAAACCCGAGAATTCATCGTCTATTACATTCAAACAATATTCTACAACGACTTATCTCATTCAATACATACAACCCGGCATATAATTCACAAATTTAACAAGTTACCCATTTCAATTTCAACAACCAAGCCCTAGAATTGAATTTCGCAATCAAATTCGAATCATTCACGCAATCGACAAGTTCAAACGCTCATTACAACATTCCAAACATTTATCAATCAAGGAATAACTCAATTTCATGCTAAATTTCGACTTGGGGTGATTTAGTTCACCTCCCATGTTTAAATTCGAATAAAGTCGACAAAAACTTGAGAGATAATCGGAAAACATACCTCGTAGTTGAATAACCGAAGAAAACTTGATAATTCTTTGCTTTATACCATGGCACGTTGATGGGCAAGGGAATTTTGGGTGTTTTGTCGCGGAGAAGTGTAAAAAAATGTGGGGAAAAGGGGGGAAATCGGGGGTTTTAAATGAAGAAAACACGCGGGTCACCCGGCAACCCGGTGTGACCCGTCACAATTTATATGGCAACATGTCACGGAGTGCATCGCGGTGCACTGCTTTCGTGAAACGGAGCCATCGCGATAGCTTACTGGAATTTTTGAAAATTCCAGTTTACACTTCAACGTGTCACGGAGGGTAACGCGGAGGTCCTCCTCCGTGACACGGAGCTATCGCCCCAGCTCACTGTCTCTGCATTTTATTAATTTTTTCATACCTCACCTTTTCCTTCACGATTCCATGCACATTTTTCTCCGTTTCACCTGAAAATCATTTCACTAAACAAAATTGGTTAGATTAATAGATTTCAAAAACCAACATACAATAATACTAACTAAAACAAAAATTTTGTACTAAATCAAGAAAAAGGAAAATAAAATAAAATCTATTTACACTTTACAAAATGAAAAGAAAAATTTTTTCACGGGTTGCCTCCCGTGCTGCGCCTGGTTTACCGTCGTGGCTCGACGTACTTTATGCTCAATTGTACGCTAGGGTGATGGATGATTTCTCACGATCATTGTCCTCCCCCCAGTAGTGCTCACCCTTATCCGGTGGTCTTCCCATCAACTCTCGGGAATCATCCAATTGTTTAGCATTCCCATGATCAATTACATTGATCACCGAGAGTTCTTCATTCACCATCGGGAGCTTGGGTGCTTTGTACACATCGAACACCTTTACCTTGTCATGTGCTCGCATTGTAAGTTGACCCGCAGCTACGTCGATTAATTCTTTCCCGGTTGCCAAGAAGGGTCGTCCAAAAATAAATGGGACTTTCGAGTCTGGTTCAAAATCCAGAACAATAAAATCTACTGGGAAAATTAGGGAGCCTACTTGAACAAGCACATCCTCAACAATGCCATCAGGCCTAGCTATGGATCTGTCTGCCAACTGCAAGATTACGGTTGTAGGTCTAGGACTCCCTAGACCCAACTTTCTGAATACCGAAGATGGCATCAGATTTATGCTCGCCCCCAAGTCACACAATCCACGAGCTCGGATGCTCTGCCCAATAGTAAGCTAGATAGTAAAACTTCCAGGGTCTTTTAGCTTCGTGGGCAGTCTATTTTGGATCCGGGAAGTGCATTCCTCCGTCAAAGCCACCGTGGCATACTCGGTCAAATGACTTTTGTTGGCCATGATGTCTTTAATGTATTTTGCATATTTAGGCACTCCCTGCAAGACATCAACAAGAGGTAAATTAACATGTACCTGTTTAAGCACCTCCATGAACTTCTTGAAACACGCCTCCTCTTTGTGTTTCTTTAGTCGTTGAGGGAACGGGGGTGGAGGTCTTTCTGATTCAGCTTCTTTGGTCTTCCCCCTTTCCGAACTTTGTTCTCCCTCAACTTCTGCTGCTCCTGACTTTTGAGGTGGTCTCTTTGGTTCCACCTCCTTCAGCTGCAAACCACTCCTTGTGGTCACTGCATTGACCTTCTTTGGATTAGGATCCGTGTCGCTAGGCAGTCCTCCTCTGGGCCTTGTATTTTGGGCACTAGCAAATTGCCCAAATTGATACTCAAGAGCCTTGGTTGCTAACTGATTATTTTTCACTTCGACTGCCAATTTAACATAGTCAGCCTGCAATTGCGCCTGGTTAGCGATCATGGTCTTGAAGATTTCCTCAATGCTAGGTGATGGTGGTGGAGGAGGGGCATTGTGATTTCTGAATTGAGATTGGTAGTTCTGTTGCCCTCCTTGATTCCTTTGCATACCCTAACCCGAACTTTGGCCTTGTTGGTTGTTGCTACCCCATGAAAAATTTGGATGGTTCCTCCAATTTGAGTTGTAGCCGCTACCAAACTGCTGCTGATTTCTTTGTGCATTGCCCACAAAGTTAACAGAATCAGGATTTGCTCCACAGCACTCAGCTGAGTGCTCACTGCTACCACACACTTCACACCACATTTGCTGGACCGCATTGACTGAAGCTGAAGGCTGGTTCAAATTCATGTTGCTGAAGTGGTTGTTCAATTGATTCTGCAAGGCAGCTATCTGTGCAGCGATAGCCTTAAATCCATCCACTTCAAGAACTCCTGCTGCTTTCCTTGCTCCACCTCGTGATGAATCAGCATTCCATTCTGGATTGCCCTGTGAAATCTGGTTTAGCAAAGTGTACAGCTCCTCATAAGTCTTTTCCAGCGCTTGCCCTCCAGCTGCTGAATCTAGCAAAATTTTAATATGGGGTTCCAAACCCTCAATAAATGTGTGCACCAACACCTCATTGGACTGATAATGATGAGGACAGTCCCCGCAACATGGATTTAAATCTTTCCCAGGCTTGATACAAATTTTCCCCCTCCCTCTGTTTGAAACTTAGAATTTTACTTCTAAGTCTGGCTATTTTACCAGAGGGGAAAAATCTTATCAAGAACTTTCGTGCTAGATCATCCCACGTTGAAATAGAATTTGGTGGCTCAGCTTTTAACCACCTCTTGGCTTCACCAAGTAATGAGAACGGAAATAGTGTGAGCCGAACATAATTAGGTGACACTCCAGCGGGTATATAAGTGTCACTTATCTCCAAAAAGTTTTGAAGATGTTGTTGTGGGTCTTCATGAGGGAGACCGGTAAATTGCACGTTTGTGTGAAACAGTTGCACCATGTTTTGCTTGAGTTCAAATCTCCCTCCAGGCTCTGGTTTGCGGATACTTGATGTTACATTGTTGGCATGTGGGATTTCCACCTCGCGAACCGGCCTTGCTGCTGCTTCTTCGGGCACTAACACTGCCCTCACAACCGGTGGATTTTGTTGCTCCATAATAGTCTGTCTGAGCAACTGCAGCTTCTTTTGTAGAGCTTCTCTGCGTTTACTATGAAATATACGTTCAGGCTCTATATAAGATTCCACCAGCTCTTTGTCTCTTGCCAGTGTTCACAGAAATCAAGTCTGCAAAATACAGGCTAAGACCAAGTTGTCAATACTTAAGAAAATAAAATAAAAATACAGTAAATGTACACTTAATACAATTTCACCAATTGCCTAGTCTCCCCGGCAACGGCGCCAAAACTCGGTGCTTTGGTTGGGGTTATAAAACCGACACGCAAGTGCACGTGGTCAAACAAGTAGTAAGTGGCTTAAGTAAGCCAAGTATCGATCCAAGGAGACTCTGGATAAGTAAAAATTGCTTAAGTATACTATATTCTATCTCACTTCTATATATGCTGACAACAAAGTAACTAACAATTGTAAAGTTTGTTTTATAAATTATATACTAAAACTACTAACAATTATCTACTTTGAATTTAAACTATGGTTATGAGCATGCCAAGGTTAAGAACATGTAATGAACTTGATTATAATCATAAATTGGTTACTCTTTCTCTTCCAGTTGCTAGCCAAGAACATTAGCCAAGAGATTAAAACTCTCGTATTTAATCTCACTTAAGAATCATAAACCATCCGTCTACATTTCTGTGATCAAATGCAATTCATGACCTAGCAATACAATTCCGGTTCCTAAATTGACTAATACGGCTTTCAAGTATATTTCTATCAGGAAAGCACATCAAAACCCAATTTTCCCAAATCAAGTTAAGAACAATACCCTATTAATTCACAACTTTCCAATTTCGTGCTCTCTCGACTGAAATCGGACTTTTTAGATGTACATTAATGTCGGCCACACACCAATGCAGTAGAAACAAGAATTAATAGAACATGGAAGAAGAAGATGAAAAACCATATAATTCAATAATCAAAATTCATCACAAATGTTCATAACCTCAGCAAGGAAGGGAATTAGCCACTCATTTGTGGATTAATCATCCTAAAACAAGTGTTAATCATACAAACAATTGATTGAAAGAAAAAAGAATGAGAGAAAAACCCTGAGCTTTTTCGTCCCTCAACTGCCTGTAACTCACGTCCTTGCTCCACCAAGTCTGAATTAATTAAAAACAAGCCTAAGTGTTCTATTTATACTAGTGGGAATTTTTCCCGGAATAACAAGCAACGTGTCACGGAGTGCATCACGGAGCACTGCCTCCGTGACACGGCGTGGACGCGGACCCTCACTAGAAATTTGGGGTCCGGGAATAAAGCTTCAATGTGGCACGGCATGCAACGCGGAGGCTTGCCTCCGTGCCACGGAGCTGTCGCGAGGCTCCACTGGAATTTGACTAATATTGCACCCTCCAGGCAGAGTGTCTCCGCGATGGTAGGGTGACACGGCTCCATCGCGGAGCCCCTTTAATTGGTGCAGTCCAATGCCTTTTTCGTGCTCGCTTCCAAGTCCAACTCCGATATTGTTCCAACATGCTTTTTAGCTCTTCAAAATCACATTTTACCTACAAAACAATGCTAATCATGTTGGTTAGTATAAATTCACATTTTATTACCAATTACATGAAAATGTATACACACTGTTATCTACATTTTATTACCAATTACATGAAAATGTATACACATTGCTAGATAAACAAGGCGAAAATGATACGTTTGAGTATCACTTGGGCATATAAATCTTCCCAAGATCAGTAATATAAGCCTCCACATACTCCGTAGCAAGACCCACAATGAACTGGTGTACTCTAGTTGGCATTGTATTAACAAAAGCTGGCGCATACCTTGAGAAGGAGTCAAACCTCAACGAGTACTCTCAAACACTCATGTTGCCCTGCCCCATATGTAAAAACTGATCCACCTGTGCTTATCGGATCTCCCAGGGCAAGTAATGATCTAAGAAGGCTTCTAAAAAACTAGGCCATGTAGGTGGGGGTACATCTCCACCCTGGACCTCTCCCAACTCTCGTACCACAGAACTACTATATCTCATAGACAGAACACTTCCAACTCAACTGACTCTCTGTACGAGGCATGCATCACCCTGAATATTTACTGCAATTGGTCTAAGAAATCTTGAGGATCCTCTCTGCGGTTTTTCCTCGTAAACTGCGGAGGACTCGAGGCAAGAAACTCTCCGACCCTTGAACTTTTGGGCCCCTCAGTGGCTTCAACAACAACTGGTGCCATTGCTGACGCTGGGCTGCCAACATTTGAGCCAACATGTAAACGACGTTGCTAACCTATTGATCCGATGATACAGGGATGACTGGGGGTGGTACTGGTATATCTGCTGCCCTAGAGGGCTCCTGGTGTGGCAGAGAATACTGGGGAGACCGGAATGAAGTCTCCCTATCGCCCACAGATCGGGCCGGCTCTGACTGGGGCCCCTCTGCTAGTGCCTTCTCCTGCCGCAACATCCAGCTCCCGACCAGTCGTGGTCTATCATGCATCAGACATTTTCTCTGTAAATAAGAAGAATGACATTAGCCTAGGGATTTACCCCTATACAACATAGCTCTATAACATGACCTGAGAAGAAAGGAGGGTAACCACGCTGTTATGCCTCACAGCCTCCTGCCTATGGAATGTGGTGCACAACATACCCATAGACAAGACTCTACTAGACACGGCTTGTTGAATCCCTTGGATACGAGCTGCTCTGATATTAAGTTTTTCATGCCCCACCTTGGGAGGCATGATTGGCACCTAATGCCATACTGGGATCTAAACTGACTTGGCTGGGCTTATGCGCTTCTGGTGCATGCCTGCAACTCAAATCAAGAAACCAATGAGATATATCTCAGCTGTAAACACAGCCTCGGGCCGATAAGGCCACATAGCCACCTATAAAAGAAAACAACTAACAACAATGAGGCAATAAAGGGATACTATGCGGCCCAACAAGACCACCATGCTGTCTAGTTATAACAGAATGAAAACAGGCAGTCATAATCATGTTATAGCCGACAAGGCTACTAACTAACTAGCTAAACTAGGCCCCATACGGACAACACGTAAAAAATAACATACATAGGCCCCACACGGCCAACAACAACCAACAATTGAGAAACTGTAGTCTGCAAGCCTCTATGAGTGGAATAGTGGTCGGGACAGGGCCCCGACCTACTCAAAAGCTGATCAACAAAAAAAACTCTTCTAACTATCAACTTCGAAGAAAAGGAGTTGACTGAACTGCTAACTCCGGCTGACCGCTAGGATGGTCCCGAACCACGTTTATCCGCACCTGCAGGTGATCTTGGGCAGATTTATATGCCCAAGTGATACTCAAACGTATCATTTTTACCTTGTTTGTTGTACAATGTGTATATAATATCATGTAATTGGTAATAAAATGCGAATTTATACTAACCAGCATGATTAGCATTTGTTTTGCAGGAAAATGTGATTTTTAGGAGCTAAAATGCATGTTGGAACTATGTCGGAGTTGGACTTGGATGCGAGCGTGGAAAAGACCCGGGAATGAAGGATTTATAGGGGCTCCGCGATGGCTCCGTGCCACGCTACCATCACGGTAGCACACTGCCTGAGCAGGAATTAAATTTGCAATTTCCAGTGTGCATGCGCGTCAGCTCCGTGGCACGGAGATAGGCCTCCGCGATGGCCTCCGTGCCACGTTGAGGTTAAATTACTGGACCTTGGAAATTCCAGTGAGGGTCCGCGTCCACGCCATGTCACGGAGGCATTGCTCCGCGTTGGCCTCCGTGACACGTTGCTTGTTATTCCGGGAAAAATTTCCCACTAGTATAAATAGCACACTTAGGTTTATTTTAAGTAGTTTTCAGTTTTTAGACTGAGTTCAGAAGTGGAGAGCAGGAACGTGGGTTAGTAGCAGTTGAAGATTGGAAAAGCTAAGGGATTTATTCTCTTCCTTTCTTCTTTCTATCAATTGTACGTATGATTTACACTCATTTTAGGATGATCAATCCAAGAATGAGTGGCTAATTCTCTTTCTTGCTGAGGTTTTGAACATGTGTAATGAATTCTGATTTTCATTGATATGGTTTATTCTTCTTCTTTAATGTTGTTCTATTAATTCTTGTTCTTTACTGCATTAGTGATTGGCCAACATTAATGTAAGTCCAATTTCACTCGAGAGAGCAAGAAATTGGAAAGTTGTGAATTAATAGGGTATTGTTCTTAACTTGATTTGGGAAAATTGGGTTTTGATGTGCTTTCCTGATAGAAATATACTTGGAAGCTGTATTAGTCAATTTAGGAACCGGAATTGTAGTGCTAGGTCATAAATAGCATTTGATCACAGAAATGTAGACGGATGGTTTATGATTCTAAAGTGAAATTAAATACGAGAGTTTTAATTTCTAGGTAAATTTTCTTGGCTAGCAACATGAAGAAGAGAATTAACTAAAATTATCATGATTATCAAGTTCATTACTTGTTCTTAACCTTGGCATGTTTATATCCATTGTTTGAATTCAAAAGTAAATAGTTTGTATTAATTGTAGTATATAGTTTAGAAACAAAAATTCAATTACTCTTGGATACGTTGTTGTTAGCATAATTAGAAGTTAAATAGAAATATAGTAAATTAGGCAATTTTACATATCTTGAGCCTCCTTGGATCGATACTTGGCTACTTAGCCACTTTATTACTTGTTTGACCACGTGCACTTGCGTGTTGGTTTTTACCCGTACCCCAAAGCACCGACCAAGTTTTTGGCGCCGCTGCCGGGGAGGCTAGGCGATTTGTAAAATTGTGTTTAGTGTAAATTTACTGTATTTGTATTTTTATTTTCTTAAGTGTTAACAACTTGGTCTTAGCCTGTATTTTGCAGATTTTGTTTCTGTGAACACTGGCATGGGACAAAAATCTGGTGGAATCTTACTTAGAGCCCAAGCGTGAATTTCATAGTCAACGTAGAGAAGCTCTTCGAAAGAAGCTGCAGTTGCTTCAACAGACTATGATGGAGCAACCAAATCCACCAGTTGTTAGGGCAGTTTTAGTGCCCGATGAAGCAGTAGCAAGGCCGGTTCGCGAGGTGGCAATCCCACATGCTAATAATGTACATTCTAGCAGCCGCAAACCAGAGCCTGGAGGGAGGTTTGAATTAAAGCAGAATATGGTGCAACTTTTGCACACAAGCGGGCAATTTACCGGTCTCCCTCACGAAGATCCACAACATCTCCAGAACTTTTTGGAGATAAGTGACACTTATATACCCGCTGGAGTGTCACCTGATTATGTTCGGCTCACCTTATTTCCATTTTCCTTACTTGGTGAAGCCAAGAGGTGGTTAAAAGCTGAACCACCTAACTCTATATCAACGTGGGATGATCTTGAACTGAAGTTTCTTATTAGATTTTTCCCTTCTGGTAAAACAGCCAGGCTTAGGAGTCAAATCCTAAGTTTTAAACAGAGGGAAGGAGAAAATCTATATCAAGCCTGGGAAAGATTCAAATCCATGTTGCGGCACTGTCCTCACCATCATCAGTCCAACGAGGTGTTGGTACACACGTTTATTGAGGGTTTGGAACCCCACACTAAAATTCTGTTAGATTCAGCAGCTGGAGGGCAAGCGCTGGAGAAGACTTATGAGGAGTTGTACACTTTGCTCAACCGAATTTCACAAGGAAATCCAGAATGGAATGCAGATTCTTCAAGAGGTGGAGCAAGGAAAGCAGCGGGAGTGCTTGAAGTGGATGGATTCACAGCTATCGCTGCACAGATAGCTGCTTTGCAAAATCAGTTAAACACTCACTTCAGCAATATCAATTTGAACCAGCCTTCAACTTCAGTCAATGCAGTTCAACAGATGTCGTGTGAAGTGTGTGGTAGTAGTGAGGATTCAGCTGAATGCTGTGGTGCAAATCCTGATTCTGTTAACTTTGTGGGCAATGCACAGAGAAATCAACAGCAGTTTGGTGGTGGCTACAACTCAAATTGGAGGAACCATCCGAATTTTTCGTGGGGTAGCAACAATCAACAAGGTCAGAGTTCAGGGCAGGGTATGCACAGAAACCAAGGAGGGCAACAAAATTATCAAGCTCAATTCAAAAATCACAATGCCCCTCCTCCACCACCATCACCGACTATTGAGGAGATGTTCAAAACCATGATCGCTAATCAGGCACAATTGCAGGCTGACTATGTCAAATTGGCAGCCGAAGTGAAGAACAATCAATTGGCGACCAAGGCTCTTGAATATCAGTTTGGGCAGTTTGCTAGTGCCCAAAATACTAGACCCAGAGGAGGACTACCTAGCGACACGGATCCAAATCCGAAGCAGGTTAATGCAGTGACCACGAGGAGTGGTTTACAATTAAAGAAGGTGGAACCGGAAAGACCGCCTCAAAAGTCAGGAGCAGCAGATGTTGAGGGAGAGCAAAGTTCTGATAAGGGGAAGACTAAAGAAGCTGAACCAGAAAGGCCTCCACCCCCGTTCCCTCAACGACTTAAGAAACACAAGGAGGAGGCGTGTTTCCAGAAATTCATGGAGGTACTTAAATAGGTACATGTTAACTTACCTCTTGTTGATGTCTTGCAGGGAGTGCCGAGATATGCGAAGTATATTAAAGACATCGTGGCTAACAAAAGTCGTTTGACTGAGTATGCCACGGTAGCTTTAACGGAGGAATGCACTTCCCGTATTCAGAATAGGTTGCCCACAAAACTGAAAGACCCTGGAAGTTTCACTATCCAGCTGACTATTGGGAAAAGTATCCGAGCGCATGGATTATGCGACTTGGGGGCAAGTATAAATCTGATGCCTTCTTCGGTATTCAGAAAGTTAGGTCTAAGGAGTCCTAGACCTACAACGGTAATCTTGCAGCTAGCAGATAGGTCTTTGGCTAAGCCAGATGGCATTGTTGAGGATGTGTTGGTGCAAGTAGGCTCCCTCATTTTTCCGGTCGATTTTATTGTTCTGGACTTTGAACCAGATGCTGAAGTCCCATTTATTTTGGGACGACCCTTTTTGGCAACCGAAAAAGCATTAATCGATGTAGCTGCGGGTCAACTCATGATGCGAGCACATGACAAGGTCAAAGTGTTCAACGTGTACAAGGTACCTAAGCTCCCGACTGTTTATAAGGATCTCTCGGTGATCAACGTAATTGATCATGGGAAGGCTAACAGATTGAGTGAATCCCGAGAGTTACTAGGTAGGCCACCGGATAAGGTAGAGCACTACTGGGGGGATGATCATGATCGGGACAAATCGTCCATCTCCCTAGTAGATAAATGAGCTTAAAGGACGTCGAGCCGCGACGGTAAACCAGGCGTTGCACGGGAGGCAACCCGTGAAAAATATTTTCTTTCTTTCTTTTTAGTGTAAATAATTTTTACTTTTCTTTTCTTTTTCTTGACTAGGTTTAGATTTTCATTTTAGTTAGTATCTTTTATTTTTAGCTAGGGAAATCTATTAATTTAACCAATTTTTGTTTAGTGAGGTGATTTTCAGGTATAACGGAGGAAATATACATGGAATCGAGAAAATGAGGCGAGGTATGAAAATTAAATTTATTGGTGAAACAGAGCACTGGCGCGTTGGCGCCGTGTCACGGAGGCAATGCTCCGTGTTGGCCTCCGTGACACGTTGAAGGCAAATCTGGATTTTTCAAAATTCCAGTAAGCCAACGCGTTGGCTCCGTGTCACGGAGGAGGGGCTCCGCGTTACCCTCCATGACACGTTGCCCTTTATCCAGTGCCGAGTCACACCGGGTTTCCGGGTGACCCGCGTGTTTCCTTTAAATAATAACCCCGATTTCGCCCCAAATTCCCCCATTCCCTCTTCCCTCCACGACCAAACACCCATTTCCCCCTCCCCAAGCAACGTGCCACGTTGATAGGCAAAGAAAAACGTCAAGTTTCTTCGATTCTTCAATTCTAAGGTATGTTTTCATCGTCTAACTCAATTTTTTGGCGATTTTTGTCAAATTTGGGCATATAAGGTGAGAAATATCACCCTAGGTAGAAATTGAACATGATATTGAATTATTTTGTGATTGATTTTTGTTCGGATTGTTGTATTTGGCGTTTGAACTTGTCGATTATGTAAATAATTCGAAATTGATTGTCGAATTGTATTTTAGGGCTTGGGTTGTTGAATTCGACTTGGGCAACTTGATAGTTTGGTGAAATTGATGCCGGGGTGTGTTTATTATTTGAGATAAGTCGTGGTAAATCTTGTATAACTGTTAAAAGACGACTAATTCTCGAATTTTTGTGGGAAAATGCATAATGTGTGAATTGGTTAGATTGTTAGATTAGCTTGTAGATAAAATATTTTTCTAGTTGTTTTTAGTTTGTGGTTGTTTTGTTGCTTGTGCGATGGTTGAATTGCTAGCGATAGTAGGATTGGGAATTCGTTGTATGAAGTCTGAGTAGTACGCTAACCGTTATGCTGTCGAAATTTTGTTACGAACGCACTAAGCAATATGTGTATAGTTGTTTGTGTTTGGGTTTGTAAATAGAGCTATCCTTGCTGAAATTTTGTAAATATTGTTAAGGACTAAGTGTGGGGTAAATTTTGTGTAACCCAACCTTAGCCGAAGCTAACAACTATTTAGCTTAACGTTGTGCTTGTTTGTGTAAATTGACAGGTACAATGGCTAGCAGGTAAGACAAAGGCAAGGGTGCTTCTACCTCAGGCACCGGAAGGAAACGGATGAGACTGGGCACTGCAGTCCCAGCTGCACCCGCTGTTCCGCGCGGCCAACACCGCCGATACGGAACACGATGGGTCACCAATGAAGGGAAGAAATGGTACGCAAAGCATAAGGAGAACAAGTACTTCCCCGAGGAACATATTGCTAGGGAACCACTTGCACAGGAGTTCCCTCGCATTGTACAGAGGATTGAGGCAGCTGGGCTCAGCTTTATTTTTCAGGAGCCCAAGGAGTGCAACCTTCATTTGGTCTGGGAATTTTATGCCAACTGGAACCCGGCCATCAGAAGCCACACTATTAAAATCAGAGGGCAGATTGTCACTCTGGAACCCCAGCAGCTGAATGCCATCATTGGAGCGCGGGACACAGACGCCCACGTTCTCCGCCAGCTAAACATCACCCCACCGTACGCCGACATCAGACGTACGTTGTGTGGGGATCGATCCACAGCCCGATGGAGTAGACACAAGGAGAGGGGTTACCACCAGACTCTGCCCTATTCGCAGATGAACAGGAAGGCTAGAATCTGGCTAAAAATTGTGTGTTCGTGCTTGATCCCGGGAGTTCATATGACAGACGTGACCCGGGACCGTGTCTGCTTAGTGTATGCCCTTATGAAAGGGCTTGAGATTAATGTTGGGGCGGTCATAATATCCGCCATGAAGAGAGCCAGACTGCACCAGGGTCACAGATACGGGTTTGGCGGACTCATCACCACCTTCCTCCGAGGCCTCGACATTGAGGAAGAAGCCTTGGATTACATTCCGCAGCTGGAGCGGAGGGCCCTTGATGTGACAAAGACTAAGGCCCCCAAGACTACACACGGACCCGTGCTGACTTTGGGTGAGCGACATGCTCTTGACGATCAGTACATGGCCCGTATGTTCGGCATGCAGATGCTGCAGCTACGGATAGGTGGGAGACCAGCCACCGAGGAGGAGTTATGGCAGCTGGAGCTGGACTACCCCTTTGGCGAGAACGCCAGAGCCTTATGTAAGGTGGGGCCAGCCTTTGTGGAGCCGACAGACGATGATGTCCCTACTGATGAGGAGACACGTCGTGAGGACTCTGATGTGGAGTCGGATGACGACGATGGAGCTGATTCAGACATGGGCGACGAGGCTGCAGCACCGGATGAGGAAGTCGAATATTTCGACTGAGCAGGGAGTTCCACCACCCAAATTTTGTGCTTTGTATTTTTGTGAACACTGGGGACAGTGTTCGATTTATGTGTGGGGTGGGGAGTAGTTAGGTGCTAGGTCAAGGCTCTAAATTGCTGTATAATTTTTCCTTGCTGTTTATGTATGTTGTGCCTTCCCTGTTGTGAACTGATTTGTGATGTACGTATATATTTGTTTTGTGGCTAATGATGTGTGTTTTTGAAAGTTATGGTTGCAATGGTAAATATTTTGTAAATTTTGTAAATAATTTTTTTCTCTATCGACATGATCGATATTTTTCAAAATTTTTGCAAAAATATATTGCACTTGTAAATATTTTCTTTCTATCGAAATGATCGATGTGTTGCAAAAAAATTTTAGATTTTTTTTTTGGGTTTCTCGGAGTTTGTTTTCGGTTCTTTTACCGAGAATAGTCCCATTGAACCGATGTCATAGTTAGTGACCGTTCCCTATGATGGATGGATGACGACCGTCTTAAGGGAAATGTAGTCGGTAGGAGTAGGATTTTTAGTTGTTTTTTTTTTAGTTTTCTTTGGTGGATTGCATCAATGAACTGTAGTTGCTTATGGTTGCTAAAATTTCGTTGCGTGTTGTAATTGATGTTCAAATTATGCAAATGATTCATTTGAAAGCATGAAATTCTGTAAATATGTTGACTTACCTAGGCTATAGAATTTGGTTCATTATGATTGAGGCTTAATCTTGAATTCATGTAATTGACTAATTAAAGAGTCTGTGAATGCATCTTGATTCGAGCATGTGCATAAAGTGTGAACTTGTGAAGTGAGGATTTGCTATTCCATGTCATTGTGAATTGTCTAGAACTTGCCTGGTGTGTATACGAAGCGAAATGAAGGAGGTGTAGTGTTGGAAAGGATGTAGGCATTTCTTTGTTTTAACCGATAGTTTCCATATTTTTTTCTTGTCAAATTCTACCTTTTTATATGTTGTATACCCTAGTCAGCCCGTTGAGCCTTTAGCCGATTTCTTTCTTTTGACCAAAATTGTATGAACTAAGCTTTATTCCTTCTTTTTATTGGCCTTAAAGTCTAAAAGAAGCTCTTAAGCGCTTACAAAGAACAGAAAATGTTTCCCAAAGTGTTAAAGAGTGAAAAGAGTGAAAAGAAAAAGAAAAGCAAAGTGAGGAAAGAAAAGATGACGTTGAAGAGGCACTTGTTGTAATTAATTGATATTGAGGGTACATGAAAACCCTCTGTTTTGTGTCAAGTGTGGTTGATGAAATGGGCTGTATGAAAGTAAACCAGCATGAATGGGAGAAAAAGAGAAAATAGAGGAACAATGTCCATGAGTCGATGGGAATGAGTTGAAAAGGCGCTTAAGGATGCTAGCGATTATTATTGGCTAATCCAATATATGCATACTAGATCCATAGCCCCGTTACAACCCATTAAAAGTCCTATTTGATACTACATTGCATTTCTTTATATTAGTGGAGTAATACACTAAGGGCAAGCCTATGGGTAATGACATGATGCATGTGAATTCTTTTGGGAGAGAGAGTGAAATTAATTTTTATATGCCCCTACTTGCATGTTTGTGTGTTGCATGAACATAAAGGGGAAGTTTCTCTCGAGTTGTGAGGGCACATGCTTGATGAAAGATTGATTTTCGTGTCGGATTTCTTGATTAGTTGATTTGCATGAGTTTGCCGATATCAAGAATCAATTCTTAAAAAAGTCTAGGAAGCCTTGATGTATTAAGGTCATTGTCTTGTACGACCAAGCATGTTTTCTTGATGATTTGCAAAAATTGAATAATCGGTATGACCGTAGCGTAAATTGTTGCACCATAGTGACGAAAGTTGGGATGTAATGTGCATGAGTTGTGTATGTGTTGTTCGAGGACGAACAAGGATTTAAGTGTGGGGTAAGTGATCTTGGGCAGATTTATATGCCCAAGTGATACTCAAACGTATCATTTTTACCTTGTTTGTTGTGCAATGTGTATATAATATCATGTAATTGGTAATAAAATGCGAATTTATACTAACCAGCATGATTAGCATTTGTTTTGCAGGAAAATGTGATTTTTAGGAGCTAAAATGCATGTTGGAACTATGTCGGAGTTGGACTTGGATGCGAGCGTGGAAAAGACCCGGGAATGCAGGATTTATAGGGGCTCCGCGATGGCTCCGTGCCACGCTACCATCGCGGTAGCACACTGCCTGAGCAGGAATTAAATTTGCAATTTCCAGTGTGCATGCGCGTCAGCTCCGTGGCACGGAGATAGGCCTCCGCGATGGCCTCCGTGCCACGTTGAGGTTAAATTACTGGACCCTGGAAATTCCAGTGAGGGTCCGCGTCCACGCCGTGTCACGGAGGCATTGCTCCGCGTTGGCCTCCGTGACACGTTGCTTGTTATTCCGGGAAAAATTTCCCACTAGTATAAATAGCACACTTAGGTTTATTTTAAGTAGTTTTTAGTTTTTAGACTGAGTTCAGAAGTGGAGAGCAGGAACGTGGGTTAGTAGCAGTTGAAGATTGGAAAAGCTAAGGGATTTATTCTCTTCCTTTCTTCTTTCTATCAATTGTACATATCATTTACACTCATTTTAGGATGATCAATCCAAGAATGAGTGGCTAATTCTCTTTCTTGCTGAGGTTTTGAACATGTGTAATGAATTCTGATTTTCATTGATATGGTTTATTCTTCTTCTTTAATGTTGTTCTATTAATTCTTGTTCTTTACTGCATTAGTGATTGGCCAACATTAATGTATATCTAAAAAGTCCAATTTCACTCGAGAGAGCAAGAAATTGGAAAGTTGTGAATTAATAGGGTATTGTTCTTAACTTGATTTAGGAAAATTGGGTTTTGATGTGCTTTCCTGATAGAAATATACTTGGAAGCTGTATTAGTCAATTTAGGAACCGGAATTGTAGTGCTAGGTCATAAATGGCATTTGATCACAGAAATGTAGACGGATGGTTTATGATTCTAAAGTGAAATTAAATACGAGAGTTTTAATTTCTAGGTAAATTTTCGTGGCTAGCAACATGAAGAAGAGAATTAACTAAAATTATCATGATTATCAAGTTCATTACTTGTTCTTAACCTTGGCATGTTCATATCCATTGTCTGAATTCAAAAGTAAATAGTTTGTATTAATTGTAGTATATAGTTTAGAAACAAAAATTCAATTACTCGTGGGTACGTTGTTGTTAGCATAATTAGAAGTTAAATAGAAATATAGTAAATTAGGCAATTTTACATATCTTGAGCCTCCTTGGATCGATACTTGGCTACTTAGCCACTTTATTACTTGTTTGACCACGTGCACTTGCGTGTCGGTTTTTACCCGTACCCCAAAGCACTGAGCAGCAGGCAAGTGATGTAGCACCCAAAAGATGGGCGTTAGTACAATATGTACAAAATATGTAAGACAGTAATGAAAATGACTGAATAAAACTGATGAAAGAACTGAAAGTAAACAATAGAAAGGATAAGAGCTATAACCTGAATAGCCTTGCAATCTGCATCATAACTAATGAGTGAATATACAAACAAGAACACAACTGAGCCCCCATAATCCTGGAAGGTGTAAGCATTACAGAATAACCTATCTAGGCCCCCATAAGCTCTGTCAAGAACCAATCAATCTATATACCTCAATCGGTACCACTGAGGCTCCATAAGTGACTGCAACTGCATCTCAGGCAGACTAGGCCCTCGTGAGGGTCAGAAATATGATCTTTGACATAGAAGGAGTTCGTAGGAAACTCCATCGTGGCCCTAAAGGCTTTACTTTAGTCCTTTCAAATTCTCAATAGCTCCATAAGCAACTCGATAGCTTATGAGCCATTCAATAACTCATAAGCAACTCAATAGCTCTGAAAGTAGTGTCATAGTGTCGTAAATGATGGCATCATCATGGCTCCGTAAGCAACTCAATAGATCCAAAAGACTAAGTAGCATCATAGCCCTGTAGGCAGTATATAGCTCCCTCCCTCAGCTATTACATCGTGAGGTCGTACGAAACGAGATTAACCCCTATCGGGGATGCTATACTACAACCTCATGTCTAATCGTATCGACTAACTATAACATTCGAGTTCAGAAGTTACTACAGTGATACTAGTGTATCAATGTTACGACAAGAATAACTTGCCGAAGAAATAGCCTTAACATACCTTAATCGATCATTTTTATGCACTCGAACAATTCCAACCTTAAGTCAGTAATTCCACCAATTTGCAGCACTCATGCTGAGAAAATAAGGCTATTTCAATACTAACAATCCCCAAATAGCAATATCTATTAATAGGATTGACTATAACTTTAACTTTGATTAATTCAGCCGAAAACTTGCCAATTCCTGAGAATTTAGAAGGTAAAATTGCTTACCTACTGCCTGTTAGGACTCAATTTAAAGTAATTTCGATAACCTTTACTCGGTGGGGTTCCGGTACACTGAGCGAATTTTCAAAAAATAACTCCGCAGAGATGCTTCTCGTAGTCCTAGAACTCATTATCCAAGGTGAATTTGCATTTGTACAGAGTTTAGCTATGTAATTCGGTAAACAATTGAAGAAAGGTAGAGAGGACCTTCATGGAGTTGCGTTCTGATCTTGGAAATTATAACTAATGAATTGAACTTGACTTATATATATACATGTAGGGCGTTGGGGGTCGGACGCACCATACGGGCCATCGTGCCACAGGGCTGCCGCGTCGTGCTGGCCCTCACAGCTGGGCCTTGCCTGGCCCTGCTAGCCCACTCGACGATGTCCTCGCTTGTCCTACCACCAAGACTTCTCCTGCATGTGTCATTCTCTCATTGCTCACTGCAATCCCCGCGCATGCATACTAGCAACTAACATCTTATGAGGTGTAACAATAACCTACAGTGGCAACGTAGTTTTGGGGACTTGGGTGTGCTGGAATCCCGGTACGCTCGATGCTAAGTACTACTGCCACTGGATAGTCCTAACTTGACTACTAAGTTGATAGTTCGAAGCTGGGGTCCTGGGCTAAGTAAGGAATACTTATGTGGAAGTAACCTGAGAGTCTGTAGGACCGAATAACTGAAAACTGGTGTTCTAAGACTGGTCAGAGCTGCTTATCTGGAAGCATCATTACCATCTAAAGAACTAACTGAAACTGATACTGGTGGTACTAAGACTGGTCAGAGATGCTTATCTGCAAGTATCATAATCGTCTAAAGAACACACTAATAATTGAAAATTGGAACTGGGAAGTACTACTGACACCTCAAGAACTGATCAACTGATATTTCTGTAAGATACTGAAATTTACTAAGTACTGACTTAGCCTAAACAATCAATAATTCTACTCTTGATCATACAACTGTACTATCCTGGTGATTTCAAGAATAATCAGAATCAAGCAACACTTGTATTCAGAACATGCTGAAATACTCAATTCATTGTATTAAAGAAACTAGGGCTAAATCATATAATTTCATGAAAAGAGATAATGATCAAAAGTATAGGTAACAATAGCCCTCAATACTCATGAAAATTATAACAGGAAGAAATCCATAATTTACTGGCAAATGAACCCAAACTGTGAACTTCAGGGTTAGAACTGATAAGCATTTCATAAGAGTTTTGGGGCACAAGGGAAGGACAATGCCCTTATTGAATTTCCACATACCTGGAGTCAAATTTCCTGAAAAGGATCTAGAGAATCTTAGTAGGAAACTTGAAATCCCTAGCTTGCTCTAAGAGAACTGTAAGGAACTTCTTTTCTCTAGAGATTTGAAGTTGAGTGAAAATGTAAGGAATTTAGTTGATTACCCTTTTAATGCTCTCCAAAACGTGTGCAAAACTGCATAGTTTAGGAACTAAAAAAGATGGAAGTTACTAAAATGCCCCTGAAAAAAATTTGGAAAACTATCTGACAGGGACCAACGTGTCACACAATGAATCGTTGGCTGATATCACGACTTATTGGTGTAATACCCCAGAAGTGCGTAAGAATAGACCCAGAAGTTTAAAAGTTGAAAACTATAGAAATTGGGAAAAATTGCATAGGACAAGCCATGGAATGACTCGTGGTAACAAACCATGAGTCGTTGTATGCAGTCGTTGGTTAGGGAAGGCTAGGTGGCAGTGGAGACAACGGACAACACAATGACTCATTGTTGGGAACAACGAGCCATTGTCAGCAGGCATTGGAAGAGGTTGGGTTCAGCAGGTGGCATACAATGGGTCTTCCAACGACTCGTTATAGGTTGTAACGAGTCATTGTTACCGGTCATTGTTTTGGTACAAGAATTTCTAGTTTAGATGATAGATCGAGACCGACTCATTGGAAGGAACCAGGAGTTGTGGTGAGGCTCGTGGTAAGCAAGTTCAGATTTTGTGATGAGCAAACAACGGATGATGTAATGGATCATTATTTTAGAGGACATTCGTCCTGTCCATCCGTTGTTCAGTTCTGCAAGTGAGCTACAACAGTGCAAACCACGAGAGACAGAATGGGTCATCGTTAGCTGTAACGACTCGTTGGTTCCGTCCGTTAGTTCAACCCGACCAGTTTTCAAGGCAGATTCATTAAGGACATTTTCAACTTTTTCATGCTATGAGACCCTAAACTATGCCGTTTAACTTATGGAAGGTGGGTTTTTAGGGGGGGTAATTTATTCAACGCCCCTATTCATGCATGCAAGAGTATAGGGAGGTAATCAAGGGTGATTCAAGGTCAATTCTTCCAATTCCCTTCTTGGGCAATCAAGGGAAGTTAAGAACCAGTTATTCTCAGGTATGTAATGCCATCAATGGGTGTTTCCTTCCTCACCCATGCCAATTCTCTACGTTTTTATGAAAATTTTATCAAAAGCTTATAGGGGTTTGAAATAGATTTATATAAAAATCTAATGATTTTTAATAGGCTTTGTGATTTTTGAATCTTATCATATTCTAATGGGTTTTTATCAGCTTTATGATTCAAATTATCTATAATATTATCGATTTCTTGATTTCTATTGAAGTTAGCCTAATTACGCATGACCCATGATAAATTGATTTATGATCTACTATTTCCATTGATGATATTTACAAGTGTAGTATGAATTATGATTCAAATTATGGATTTATGATATTACCCGTCATGATTTTACGAATTTCAAGTTATATGCATGATTTACAAGTATGTATGAACTTTTGAATCACGAATCATGTTTTGGCCGTCTCACGGGCCTTATTTCATGGCTAGTTCATGTATGTACAAGCATGTTTATGATTATCATGATTTAACTAGCCCATGAACTCATGCAAGTTATACTATGAGCACTATATATGTTTTGGGAGTAGTATCGAATACCAAGTGGGTTCGAGGCCTAGGTTCTGCCCTGTACCTCATAAACTACGTGCCAACATAGGTATGTTGGGACCTCCTATGTGACTGTCCCCATCCCAAATGACCCTTTTCATGGTGATATCACACTTTCATGGTTCTACCCTTGGCAAGGTACGGACACCCTCCCGACTAAGGTTACAAGTCGAGCTTCATGTGTGCTCATATGGGGTATGTCGGTTAAGAGAATCTCCTACTGTTCCTCATGATTTATACATGTTATGATTATGTATTTTGGCTCAAGTTATGTTAAATAAAGCTCTTCTCTTACGTTTACGATTATGTTTGCATTACGAATGTGAAATCCTTGAGCCTATATTATGTTATGATGTTCACGATATGAGCATGATGTCCTGCTCTTATGATCACTTATGAGTTTTATATATGTTTTAAATGTACGTTTTACTTATCTTGCATACTCAGTATATTCCACGTACTGATCGCATACTTTCTATGTTGTATTGTTTCATGATATAGGACCCGACTCTCAGGCTCACCCTCCTCAGTAGCTCCTCAGAGTTCGCTATCCGCTTATTTGGTGAGTCCTCATGTTCCAAGGGCCATATATTTAGACTTTATTGTTTCTCTTTCAGTTCAATTTTAGCATCAGGTATTAAATTCCTCCTCAATACTCTATTCAATTTCGTATTCATCAGCTCTATTCATGTTTTTGATATACATCCTAGTTGCATGAACTCAATTAGTATGATTAAATCAATTCAGAGCCAATCATTCTTTCAGAAATCAATTTATAGTTTCAGTTTGGGAATTGCATCTCTTTCCCAATGTTCTAGCAGTTTTAGCCTTCATTCGAGGATGAATGATCTCAAGGGGGAGATATTGTAACACTCTAAAACTTTCATAGACCAAGCTCAGACTTTGCATGAAAAAACAGAAGGAACTAGGATATTTTGTCTCAAGACGACTCAGACAACGAGTCTTTGTCAGCACCAACGGACCGTTGGATGAGTCATTGCTTGACTTGCAATCCTTCCATCCGGGAACCAACGAGTTATGCAACGATCCGTTATGAGGAGTAATGAGTCGTTGTTTCCCAGTTCAGAAATCTACCAGACACCTCCCAGAAGAAACGAGCGGAACCAACGACTCGTTGTAACCTTTAACGAGTCGTGGTTTCCACCTGTCACTAGATCTCAGGTCCAAGCAGTGTTGACCATGAACAGACACAATGACCCATTGGTTCTACCAATGAGTCGTTATGTCGTCCATTAGCGGAGGGACCAAGTTTTCCTGCCAGTGACAACGAGAGGTACCAATGAACCATTGGTTCATCCAACGAGTCTTGGTCCTCTCCCATTGTCAAATTCCAGTGAGCCTTGATTCCAAGTCGAGGACCAACTATCACGACCCGCACGTGCATCCGAATTGTCGGCACGGGACAAGGAGCTCCGATAGACCCCAAATTGACCCATGGCATGAGCATACATCTAATTCATTCACATAAGCGGAAGACTTAACACAAGAAAATGTAAACATATCATAATAACGGAGAAAAGACAATACATGATCCATACATGACGGCTAAATACAACTTATAGTCTGAGAAGCCTCTAATCATGAAAGACGGGTTGATGGGACAACATCCCAACTAACCCTATGATACTGAAACTGGAAGGGAATAAATGAGGGTATTTAACCATCATGTCTACTTCTGCCAGCCATGTGGCTCCCTCAACTAGCTGGTTCCTCCATAAGATTTTCACTGAAGTGACTTCCTTGTTTCTCAACTTACGAACCTAACGGTCTAGGATCTGAACTAGAACCTCTTCGTAAGAGAGACTATCCTTCACTCCCATACTGTCTAGTGGCAACACAGAGGTCGGATCACCGATGAACTTCTTCAACAGTGATACATAGAAAACTGGGGCACCGATGCTAACTCTAAAGGTAATTCTAACTCATAGGCCCCATTGCCAATTCATCTCAGAATCCTTTGGGTCCTACATACCTCGGACTGACTTTTCCTTTCTTTCCAAACCTCATCACCCCTTTTATGGGTGAAATTTTCAGATACACCCAATCATCTGTAGCAAATTCTAACTCTCTCCTCCTCACATCAGCATATGATTTCTGTCGGCTCTGAGTTGTTTTTAACCTTTCTCTGATAAGTTACACTTTCTTCATAGCTTCATGAACTGATTCTAGTCCTTTCAAGTTAAATTCTCCAACTTCAAACCACCCTATAGGAGACCTACACCTTATACCATATAATGCCTCAAACGGGGCCATCTGAATACTGGAGTAGTAGTTGTTGTTGTATGAAAACTCGATGAGAGGTATGTGATCATCCCAACTACCCTTGAAGTCGATCACACAAGCTCTCAGCATATCTTCTAAGGTCTGAATAGTCCACTCAGTTTGTCCATCTATCTGAGGGAGAAAAGTTGTACTGAGTTTGACTTGAGTATCGAGTCCTTTCTGAAATGACTTCTAGAAATGCGAGGTGAACTGGGTACCTCTATCTGAAATAATGGATAAGGGAACTCCATGTATTCTAACCAACTCTCGGATGTATAGTTTAACTTAATCCTCAACTGAGTTTATTGTATTAACTAGGAGGAAATGTGCTGACTTGGTCATCTGATCTACTATCACCCAAATTGAGTCATGCTACCGACGAGTACGAGGTAGATCTGTAATGAAGTCCATATTCACTTCTTCCCACTTCCACGTGGGTATGCTAATATCCTGAGCCATACCCCCAGGTCTTTGGTGTTCAACCATGACTTGCTGGTAGTTCGGGCACTTAGCCAAATTCTGCAATATCTCTCTTCATGTCGTTCCACCAGTAGATTTTCTGTAGGTCACGATACATCTTAGTGGCACCTGGGTAGATATAATATTTGGAGCTATGTGCTTCTGCCATTATTTTCTCTCTCAAGTCACCTATATCCGAAACATATAGCCTGTCCTAGTAACGAAGTGCACCATCTCCCCCTTTGGAGAAAGCCTCCACTTTTTTTCTTAGAACTGCTTCTTTCAGCTTAAGCAGTATGGGATCTTTATCTTACTTTAACTTAACTTCAACAACTAATGAGGATTCTGACCCACTATGCAGTACTACTCTGCCCTCAGTTGAATCACCAACTGCACTCCCAACCGAGCTAACCTGTGAATATCCTTTGCCAAATCTTTTCTTTCCTCTTCAACATGAGCAACGCTTCCCATGGATATCCTGCTAAGGACATCAGCCACCATATTGGCTTTGCCTGGGTGATATAGCACACTCATGTCATAATCATTCAGTAACTCCAACTACCTTCTCTGACAAAGGTTTAAATCTTTCTAACTTAACACGTACTGAAGGCTCTTATGATCGATGAAAAAATACACGTGAGCCCCATAAAGGTAATGCCTCTATATTTTTAGAGCAAACACCACTACTGCAAATTTAAGATCATGAGTCGGATAATTCTTTTCATGAACCTTGAGCTTTCTGGAGGCATAAGCTATCACCTTACCCCACTGCATCAGAACGCAATCGAGGAAAACTCTAGAAGCATCACATTAGACTATGAATCCATTAGTCCCTTCTGGTAAGGTCAAAATTGGAGTTTTAGTGAGTCGACTCTTCAGCTCTTAGAAAATCTTCTCACATACATCTGACCACTGGAACTTCACCTTTTTCTGAGTTAGCTTAGTCAGAGGAGACACAATAGAAGAAAATCCCTCTACAAGCCGTTGATAATAACCGACTAGACCTAGGAAACTTCTAATATCTGTTGGGAAAGTAGGTCTTGGCCAGTCTTTTACCGCTGCTATCTTTTGAGGATCTACCTGAATACCCTCACTTGAGACCACATGACCGAGGAAAGCCACAGATTTCAGCCAGAATTCACAATTTGTTGAATTTACTAAATAACTGGAGGTCTTTGAGAATCTACAACACTATTCTAAGATGGTTAGCATGCTCCTCCTCATTTCTGGAGTACACCAAGATGTCTTCTATGAACACAATGACGAATATATCCAAATACTATTTAAATACCCCGATTCATCAGGTCCATGAAAGCTGCAGGAGCATTAGTCAGTCCAAAGGACATAACCATAAATTCATAGTGACCATACCAAGTTCTGAAGGCTATTTTCAGTATGTCACATTCCCTGACCCTAAGCTAATAATACCCTGACCTGAGATCTATCATGGAAAAACAACTGGCTCCTTGAAACTGATCGAACAAGTCATCAATCCTGGGTATGGGATACCTACTCTTAACCGTAACCTTGTTCAGTTGATGGTAGTCGATACATATTCTGAGAGTACCATCTTTCTTTTGCACGAACAACACTGGAGCACCCCATAGAGAGATGTTGGGCTTGATAAAACCCTTATCTAAAAGGTCTTTCAGATGTTCCTTCAACTCCTTAAGCTCAGTTGGAGCCATTTTGTAAGGAGGAATAGAAATGGGCTAAGTGTCTGGAAGAAGTTCTATGACAAAGTCTATTTCCCGCTCGGGAGGGACTCTAGGATGATCTTCGAGAAACACGTCAGGGAATTTGCTGACAACTAGAACTGTCTAAATAGTTAGGGTCTCGAAGTTAGAATCTTTGAAATAAACTAGGTGATAGATGCACCCTTTCGAAATGAGCTTCCTTGCCTTAAGGTAGGAAATAAACTGACCCTGAGGCGCTGAAACACCACCCATCCATTCAAAGACTGGCTCATTTGGGAACTGAAACCTAACAACTCTAGTTCTGCAGTCGATTGAGGCATAACCAGAATGTAACTAATCCATGCCAAGAATAAGGTCAAAATCAACCATGTCTAGCTCTAATAGATCAGCTGGAATGACTTTGCTCAATATTGAGATTGGACAGTTTCTATATACCTGGCTGGCTCTAACTGGCTCACCAATTGGGGTAGAGACTGAGAATGGTTCTGAGAGAACATTTCGATTAATTTCAAACTAAAAATCTACATTAGTAGTCACGAACGATAGTGTGGCTCCTGGATCTAATAGTGCTTATACGTCTAGGTAGAAAAGATGTAACGTACCCGTGACCACGTCAGGTGAGCTCTCCTGATCCTGATGAGAGGACAAAGCATAAAAGTGGTTTTGGTGCTGGCCACCATCCGTACCTAAAGTAATACCCTGCTAAGTTGGACAACCTACAGAGGCTGCTGAAGTAGATTGAGCTCTCCTCTGTCCTACTGAAGTTTACTCTTTTAACCTGTGACCCAACTGCCCACATCCAAAGCAACCCTCCTTTCCCATGCGACATTCCCATGGATGGTTCTTGCCACACTTAGGACAAGCTGGGTAACGGTTGCTGGCACTATAACTTTGGGACTGAGAGCCAAATGAGCCACCCTTCCGATCCTTGTGGGACCAGAAAGTAGGGGCGCTGGCTAATATGGGTGCTGAGTGCTCTGTTGCTGCTGCTGTGGGCGACTTCTACCGTCGGACCTCTGGTGGCCATAATCCGACTAACCTATTCTAGAACGCTTGTTCTCCCACTCAATATCCTTTAACTTTTCTGCCTCAATTGGCTGAGCATGAATGATGAGGCTGGATAGGTCAATGTCCTTGATGAGCATCATGGTTCTGCACTCCTTCAGTACCAAGTCTGACACTCCATTGATGAATTTGAGCATGCGATCCCTTGGCTTGACTACCATCTCTGGAGCATACCTTGAAAAGTGAGTGAACTCCAACACATACTCCTCCCCGGTCCTATTACCTTGCTTTAGATTCATGAACTCTGCGACCTTGGCCTGCCTCAATTCCCGAGGAAAGAATCTGTATAGAAATGCAGTTGTGAACTCTTCCCACTCTACTGGCCCTGTTGTCGCTCTCCTCCTTTCCTTCCATTAATCGTACCAAATCTGAGCCACCCCTTTCAACTGGTAGGCAGCCAGATCAACACTCTCCATGGAACTAACACCCATAATCTAGGTGATCTTCCACACCTCATCTACAAACTCTTGCGGGTCCTCTCCCACCTTAGATCCATGGAAAGCTGGAGGGTTCGTTTAGGTAAAGTCCTGAACCCTAGCAGCTAATGTAGACCTGTTTGTATTCATTGGAACCACCCTACTGGTTCACTTGGTTGGTCATCATTTGAGCCAACAACTAGATTGCTACTCGGAATTCTGTTGAGGACACTTGGACGTCCTAAGGGCTGCTGGAGATGGTGGGGCAAGTCGATTAACATTGCAAGCCCTCCTTCCATTTCCTCATCTTGGAGCCATATTTTCACTGAAATGAATAGAACACGAGTTAGAAGAACATTTCTGGAATTAAATCTTAATGCACGATAAGGAGTATGAATAAAAGGAAGTTTTCCTAATAATGTCTCGTAGCCTCCCTGTCATAAGTGTGGCGCACTTCACACCCATGAAAGGACTCTACTAGATGCGGCTTTCAGACCTCCTAGGATACTCTAAACCTAACTCTGATCTAAGTTTTTCATGACCCAAGTCTGCACCCTGGCCGAGACACAGTGCTTGGTGCCACAAGTGACCCCAAGCTAACCCATGGTCTATCATTACACTGGTAACTGAGTAAACATAAGCGGAAGCTTTATAAAAATAATTATGTAATCAATACTGCTGAGAGTGTAACCACATCAAGAAACAATACTAAACAATTGAGTATGAAAGCCATTACTAACTGATGAGTTGCTGGGACAAGCCCCCAGTTAACTCTAAAGTCTGACTAAAAAGAAGCTAACTGAAAAACAAATAACGTCCTCGAAAGATAAGGACTCACCAAATGGATTGTTGCTGCTGGAATCATTGAAAGGAACTACTAATGATGTTGGGACTGAGAACTTGAGCCTGTATCATAATATGATAAAGCATAGAAAGTATGCATCTATACTTTGAATGTACTGAGTAAGTGATATATACAATAAACATGGAAATAAAAAACTGAACTGAAATAACATGAAATAACCAACTAATACTGAATATTGATAAAACTGAGCTATAACTGATATGGTCAATAATGACCTTGACTGATGGTCATAAACATGTCCTGAAACTAGTGACAAAACTAAGCTAAACTAAGTTGAACTGAAATTGTACTTACAAATGGGAAAGTCTATAACCGACATATAACCACATGAGCTAAACGTGGAGTCCGATGTATACACTCCATCGGAGAAAGCCCACTGTACCTTGCCAGGGTATAGTAGTTGGGTGGGTGATCACAAAGCTGGGGCCTGTTGGGCCAATAACCTACGGTGCAAACGTAGTTTTGGGAACTTAGGTGTGCTGGAACTCCGGTTCACTCGGTGCTAAGCACTACTCCCACTGGATAGTCCAAACTTGACTACTAAGCTGATAGCTTAAAGCTGAGGTCCTGGACTAAGTCAAAAATACTTATCTGGAAGTAACCTGAGAGTCTGTAGGACCGAATAACTAAAAACTGGTGTTCTAAGACTGGTCAGACCTACTTATCTGGAAGCGTCATAACCATCGAAAGAACTAACTGAAACTAATATTGGTGGTTATAAGACTATTCAGAGCTTCTTATCTGGAAACGTCATAACCTTCTAAAGAACACACTCATAATTGATAGCTGATAACTAAAAATCGAAACTTGGAGGGATTACTAACACCTCAAGAACTGACTATAGTCAAACTGATCAATTGACATTTCTGTAAGATACTGAAATTTACTAAGTACTGACTGAGACTAAACAATCAATAATTCTACTCTTGATCATATAACTGTACTATCCTAGTGATTTCAAAAATAATAAGAATCAAGCAACACTTGTATTTAGAACATGCTAAAATACTCAATTCGTTGTATTTAAGAAACTAAGGCTAAAATCATATAATTTCATGAAAAGAGATAATGATCAAAATCATAGGTAACAACAACCCTCAATACTCATGAAAATTATAACAAGAAGAAATTCATAATTTACTAGAAAATGAACCCTAACTGTGAACTTTAGGGCTAGAACTGATAAGCATTTCAGAAGAGTCACCTTTAGTTCTCTCCAAAATGTGCCTAAAACGATGTAGTTTAAGAATTAAAATAGCTTAAAGTTACTAAAATGCCCCTGAAAGATTTGGAAAACTACCCGACAGGGAACAACGGGTCACACAACTAGTCGTTGGTTGGTACCACGACTCGCTGGGATCAGTTATCGGTCTTGGGACTGGAATCAGGGGTCACTAGAATTTGACAATGGGATGGGACCACGACTCACTGGATGAACCAACGGGTCTTTGGTACCTCTTGTTGTCACTGGCAAGAAAACTTGGTCCCTCTACTAACGGACGACAGAGCGACTAGTTAGCAGAACCAATGAGTCATTGTGTCTGTTCGCAGTCAACACTACCTGGACCTAAAATCTAGTCACAGGTGGAAATGATGACTTATTAGAGGTGATAACGAGTCATTGGTTCCACTCATTGCTTCTAGAAGGTGTTTGGCAGATTTCTGAATTGGGCAACAACGACTCCACAAAACATCTCGTTATTCCTCGTAACAGGTTGTTTCATAACTTGTTGGTTCCCGATGGAAGGCTTTCATCTCAAACAACAACTCATCCAATGGTCCATTGGTGCTTACAATGACTCATTGTCTGAGTCGACCTAAGAAAAAATTTTCCTGGTTCCTTCTGGTTTTTCATGCAAAGTTTGAGTTTGGTCTATGAAAGTTTTGAAGTGTTACAATCTTCCTGCTTATAAAATGTGGTGAACAACACATTTATAAACAATACTCTACTAGACACGGCTTGCAGACTCCCTATGATACGATGTTTCTCTGATACCAAGTTTGTCACGCCCCACCTTGGGAAGCATAACTGGAACCTAATGCCATACTGGATTTTAAGCTGACCTAGGTGGACATATACACTTTTGGTGCATACTAGCCGCACTATCAAGAAAATAAACAGTTAAATCTCGGCTCAAAACATAGCCTTAGGCCGACAAGGCTGCTACATAAAAACCCGCATTAGATCAGCTCACCAAACAGTGGAAATAATGTCATCCTATGTGAGACGACAAGACCACCACGTCGTCTAAATCATAACAAAAAGGAAGCAGGCGCACAATACATATATATAAGCCAATAAGGCTTCTAACAAATAACACAACTAGGCCCCACATGGCCACTACGCGTGTCTAATCCAAAACTGCACTCTACAAGCCTCTAAAGAGTAAAATATTAGTTGGCACAGGGCCTCGGCCTACCCAAAAAATATACATCAAAAGACAGGAAAACCTCTAGTGTCTGGCAACTCCGGAGGATGGGAGTTGACCAATCTGCTGAATCTGAACGGCTGCTAAGGAGGTCTCGAAACCTGTCTGTTTGAACCTGCAGGCAAGTATGCAGCGCCCCATGCATGGGTGTAAGTACAGTACGTACCGAATATGTAAGGCAGTAATAATAAATTGAATAGAAACTGATAGAGAAACTGAAAGTTGTAATTAACAAATAATATTCAAACAAGAACTTAACTTGGCTCCCATAACCCTAACAGGTACAAACAACACAGAATAACCTATCTTGGTTCCCATAAGCCTTGACAAGTACAATTCAATCTATATACCCTTAATAGTATTACTGTGGCCCCGCAAACGAACTGTAAATAAAACATGCTCGATCTCTGAAACTGTAACTGAGCCCCCTGGGCTCCTGTAGCTATGTTTGAGCCCTTTGGGCTCTTGTATCTGTATCTGAGACTTTTGGGCTCCTGTAACTGCACCTCGAGCACACCAAGCTCTACCGAGGGTCAGTAATTCCACTACGGCATAAGGAAAGTCCATAGGTGAATAGACTTCAATACAACCCTGTAGGCCTCAATATAGTCCTTTCAGATGTCATTAGCTCCTGTGACCAATCTGTAGCCCCGTAGGCAACGATACAATTTGGTAATCTCTATGCCATTCGTAAATGGGAGGCAAAGCTAAATAGATTAATCCCGACAAGGGATACTATACTATAACCTCAATTCTACTTTTAGCAGCTAATCACAACATATGTATGCTTGAATTACTACAAAGGTACAAGTCGTATCAACTATACGACAAGAATAACTTGCCAAAAGAGATTAGCCTTAACATACCTTAAACTCCAACGAACATAAGCCAGACGCACCTTCACTTCTAAATGCACCAAGAGGCTTCCTAAGAGAATTAACTCACACCCTAAACACCCTGCCAACAAGTTCAACCAAGACGACACTTATTCTGCTAATTTCTAAAGAATTCGACAGTAGGAATTCCAAAACAAAAACCTACCAATGGTTACCTACCTAAAATCATTTAAACAGCTAAGAATAAGGCAGGGAAAATGTCTTACCAACTGGTTCAATAATAATAGCCACCAAACTTGCCTAAAATGACGCCAAAACACAAGCTACACAAAGATCCTAACTTCCTGATATCAAAAATCAAGTTGGAAATTATTTCCTAACCTTAAAAACCAAAGGAGCATGAAGAGGAGGGCTTGAGAGAGGTTCTAGTCGAGGAAACTTCTGAAAAATGATGAATAGTGATCAAACAATCAACCAAATAACTTATGTAGGCAGCCACCGCCTCAGTAGCAATGTGTCACGCTGCCCAATGCACTGATTTGGTGGTGTGACACGCTGCCATCATAGAGCCTCTCTAGCCCTCATCGACTACTCGAGAACGCGGTTATCTCTCTACTCTGAAGTCGGATTAATGAATGGTTTAATGCGTTGAAAACTAGACTGATAGACCTTTTATTACATAGGTCGTAGGCCCCATAACTCCTTATAGATTAGGATAAAAACTTTGACATATTTGAACCAAATTTCAGGGAATCTCAAGAAGAAAATTTGCAATAACTTTTGTCGAATTTCATTCTACAACCTGATCAACATCCAAACTTTAATACGGTCATAGAGTGACTCAAATACATCATAATACTTCCTTCTTATCCTATTAAGTGCACTTAGTCCTACCTCAAGAGAATAAATTTATCGCTCTAAATATCTAGGGTGTTACACAATGGCTTTGCGTCCTACAGGAAGGTCAACTAGTTCCTAGACTTTGTTGACTCTCATAGACTCCAATTCGTCTTTCATTGCTTTTGTCCATCTATCCTTAGAATCTCATGAGAGAGCCTCTTTTACATTCTTAGGCTCGTTTTCATCTTGTAGGAGCATCATAAATAGTTCACCGCTTTCAATGTCAAATCATCAACGGAGATCTTTTTACGAGAACCAAGTTTAATTTGTGATTTATCATTGTTATTATTTAGATTAATATTTCTCTCACTCGGATAAAAAACATTCATCTTGCTCCCACTTGGAACAAGATCGATGCACATATCGCTCCTACTCAAGAAAAGATTCATTTGGTCACTTTCATTAAGTGAAGAGTCATGACCCAAGCATAGACCCTGGGACGCAACAAGAGATCTAGAACCCCAAATGGCTCCAAGATAACCCATGACACGTAAATAGCATGATTAAGAGCATAACTAAGAGGAATTTAATCAATAACATAACATAAGAGGAAGTATGGATATCATTAAAGTATGAACGAGGACAATAAGTCAACAAAGCTGAACCCTCTAACACATAGCTGTCTAAAAAGCCTCTAATCATAAGATGAGTTGATGAGACAACATCTCCAACTAGCTCGACTAAGTCTGAAACTAATCGACATAGACATGGAACGTAAATCTAATAAGTGTCCTTGAATAATGAGGACTCACCCAAGCAAGGCTAGAATGTACTAAAGAGGGAGCAAAGCTAATGTCTTGGCTGATACTGGTCACCCAAACCAATATCATAAGATGATATAACATAAAGTATGAGTTCAGTACATGGAATGTACTGAGTATGTAAGGTAAGTAGAACATGCTAGTAAAACAATAGTCAGAAAACATGAGTATAACATAAGCATTTGACATGAGAGTAAGGAAAACAAGCTAAAATCATGATCATGAAATAGTCATAATCATGAGTTGTTCATCGTAAGTTGAAGCATAATTACCCAAGGTTTTAAAAATAAATCATATATTCAACATGTTCAAAATCATAAGTGAAAGCTTATAAATTGATCAATGAGTCAAATACGCTATAAAACATGATATCATAAGTCGTAAAGATGAATAACTTAAAGCGTGAGGAACAATGGGAGACTCGTCATAACCGACTCCATCATGATAGAGCTTAGATGATGCCCCAACTATCTTTCTCAAGTTGACTGAGCCATCCTAAGCCTTTATAGGGCAAAGAACGATAAGGCGTGATATCACTCGTAAAACCCCGTCGGGCTAGGGGCAACGTCCCAAACATGAATATATATATATATATATATATATATATATATATATATATATATATATATATATATATGAGACCTCGATTCCCGTATCCTCCGTCCTACTCGGTGCTAGACACTACACCCAAAAAACATGCACATGGCTCATAATCATCATCGTGAAACATACTTGATCTTACATGGGCTTATCTAAATCATGAAATCATAATTATACTTGACATACGTTAAATAGACACGGAAATAATTCCACTAATTTGTCCATGATATATAAACTTGAGTTTCGTGAAAATCATACATACTTGAAGAAATAGTCATGACTTGAAATCGTAGATTCATGAGCTTGAAATTTATAGAATCATACATAACTGGGCAAAATCACCATAAACTTGAAAATTTAGATCCATGATGGATTCCAGTACAAACTATGTATTCATAGTCATAAATCATGAGTAGAAGCATGAGAGAGTTGAATTCATAAAGACTCATGAGAATTTCATCATACTTTTGTCTAACACTAGAATTTGCCAATTTAAACTTGAATAATAGAGATCGTGAGATTGAGTTTGAAAAGGGCACCAGGGGGAAGAATTTTTCCCATTCATAACCCTATATAACTGGGTAAATGATTCACTAACTTATCTTGAAATCTAAGAGAAATTGAGAAGTTGGGGGTAATGAACCCTAGCTTCTTCTTGAGAGAAAAATAAAATCTACGGATGTTTAAAGAGAATGAGAATTTATGCTAAGTTAAACCCTTTAATCTGACCCTTAAGAAGCCTAAAACAACGTCATTCAGGAGTTAAAAGCGTAAAAATTTACCAAAATTGTTATACCCCGTAGAATTCCCGGCACTTAGATGACCTAGTCGCACGTTGGTTAAGTATATTTGAAGGCCATACGTGCTAGGGAAAGGCCCGGAAAAAAGATCGGACGAGAAACCCGCCGAACCATCGCGGGAGGATCCGAGGCAGAGCCCCTCCGCGATGGCAGCGTGTCACGGAGGAGAGGCCTCCGCGATGGCTCCGTGACACGTTGCCCAAGTTCAGGCCCAAGTATATAAAGCCCCCACTTTGGATTAAATCATTTAAACTCTTAAAAATTTCCAGAATAGCGCAGAGAACAGAGGAAAACGAAGGAAAATTAAATATTTTCATCCGATTACGCTGCCAAACGCTGCCCAAACTCAAATTAATCCCAGATACCCGAGTATTTATCAGTAGAGAGCATTTCTACGAAATTAGTTTCACGAAATACGGCCGACGAATCGGCGAACCACCGAACTAAAGTAAGTAGAATTGCTCTAAATTAATGTCTATGTGTTCCTAGCTGAGAAGTGAATACTTCTCCCTTCTGGACCGCTGAAAAATAGCGAGTTTTCGATCGTCTTTCGATATGCCTAAGTTTAGGCTATAAACTATATCGAAAGTAACGTTGCTCTTTACAATAAAGCTGTATTTAGTATTGATTGACATATTTATGAATGCAGTTGGGAGAAAATAGTTGAAGTATCAGCCGAGCCTCATCCGGCGGACGAATAGTCGAAGATAAGGTATGTAAAGTTAGTTTCCTCGGCAAGTTAAGAAATATTGAGACAGTATGGTAATTTACAGACCAGTAGAATGTTCAGAAGTAGATTATTGTGTTATTATGAATATTGGTGCAGTATGAGAAGTTTTGGGTTGTAACGTGTACGAAACCTATCCATATGATATAGATTCGGACGTAAGTAATTAAGATTGCCAGTATATTCAGTATGTGATGTAATATGCCATGTTAAGGTATTGTTGTGTTCAGCTGGAACCTCGTGAAGTAGTACAGTATCCGTAAAATATTTCAAACATAGAATAGTAACTAAATAGAGTTTAGTAAGCATGCTAGAAATAGAAAATTATGTTAATACAGAAACTTAGTAAACAGCATAGCTTTCAGCAGAAACACCCTCTTGTATAGCCTTTGCTCCAGTACAGTTTGACAGGAGACTATATTCATATTTATACTTACCTGTCTCAGCATGTATCAGACACCTACAGATTACTATTATTAGCTCAGCATGTGATTTATATGATACCTTACCCCTGTTAGCCTTAGCTTGTGAGATGCACAGACAGCATGACTAGTTGAGACCGTTGTATTGATTGGGGTTGGATTACGTAGCATCCCTGACCGCCCAGGGTTAATAGCTGTATCGACTCGTCCGCCAGAGGACGAGGATACGTCACTCTACGGAGTGATATGCCATCCCGCAAGGGGACGAAGATGGGATGCCAGTTTCCCCATATTGTGCCTTGGTCGGCCCTTATACAACCCCGTCGAGCGGGTACGCCCGGGGTGTTGATTTTAGAGTCCTTCGGACTCAGGTACAGTTATAGTCAAGGGCTCAGCGAGCCCAAGTGCATACCCAAGGACCGGCAGGATGCTTACAGCCACTATAGGAGATGGGATGACCGGGGTAGGGGTATAGATTCTGTGTTGATTGTACCTCCCGGCTTATGGGGGCCGGGTAAGGTTTGTGTGTGCCATGTTATATTATGTATGTCATGTTATGTTACATTAGACATGAGTAGATTAGTAGTAGAACGATACGTCTCCAGACATGACACCTACTCCTCCCAGTATGATTGAGAACAGGTACGACTTATATCTTCAGACAGATCATCTAGTTCTTCCTGTTTCAGTTTCGTCAGTTATATTATTGATACAGATATCTTTTTCAGTTATTGCTTTACATACTCAGTACCAGCGGTACTGACGCCCGGTGGGGCGCTGCATTACTTGCCTGCAGGTACCCATAGACGAGCAGGCGATACCACGTGATCCCCATCAGCGGTTGAGTATTCAGCTTCTGTCGTCCGGAGACTGAATTTCTAGAGGTGTAGTTCAGTTCCTTTTGTTGTACAGTACGGGTAGGTCGGGGCCCTGTCCCGATCAGTTCGATTACTATTCCTAGAGGCTTGCAGTCTGTATATATCCCCTGTGGTCAGTTGAGCCAGTCGTGTGAGGTCGTGCAGTTGTTTAGTTATCAGTATTCTTGCTTTCTTTATGTTGGCCGTGTGGGGCCATAGTTTACCAGTAGTGGTGACCTCGCCAGTCACGTAGCTTTTCAGTATGTTACGTTTGAGTTACAGATAACTAGACAGCATGGTGGCCTTGTCGGCCCGCGTAGGTTTCCCTGAATTACCATGTTTCTGGTCAGCTGTTAGTACAGGTACAGAAGGCTATAGGCCAATGGGCCGGGGGCTGTGTTTACAGCCGTTATATAGCCCTTTGTTTCCAGAAATGTGAGTTAGAGCCAGCCAGGCACCAGATGTGCCCAGGCTTAGCAGTCTAGCAAGTCAGGTCCTAGTAGGGCACCAGGTGCCAGTCGTACCCCCCTAGGTGGGGTGTGACAAACTTGGTATCAGAGCAGGTCGTGTTCCAGGGAGTCTGCAAGCCGTGCTAAGTAGAGTCCTGTCCATGGATGTGTTGTGCACCACATACTATGGATAGGAGGCTGCGAGGCATGATAGGATGGTTGTCTTTTATTCTGATTCAGTCGTGCTATAGAGCGGTACAGTATAGGGTTGAGTCCCTAAGAGCTTACCATATTCTTTGGTTACAGATAATGTCAGACCAGCAACATCCTACCACAGGTCGGAGCTTAGACATTGCAGCAGGGGAGGGCACCAGCAGGATGCCTCCCCTCTCATTTGGAGATAGCCCAATCAGAGGGCCCTACAGAGGCTTCATCTCAGCCTCCTCAGCAGTCTCCACCACGTCAGGAGCCATTTGGGGCGACAGTACCTTCAGCAGTCCCTATACCAACACCCTCCGACCAGGAGGTTAGGAGTGCTGTAGTTATGTTAGCACAGATGATGGCTGCTCAGCGTCAGCAAATTCCATCTACAGTTGCAGAATCTTCAGGAGGGCCCGGTAGTTCGAGGGTCTGAGAGTTCTTAGCCCTGAATCCCCCACAGTTCACAGGCACGGACCGAACAGAGGACCCTCAGGATTTTCTGGATCAGATGCAGAGAATCTTCAGGGTTATGCATGCTACGCCTACTGAGTCAGTTGAATTGGCCGCATTCCGGTTACGAGATATTGCGGTATTATGGTATGAAAGCTGGGAGAGGTCCCGAGGGAGAGATGTTTCCCCTCCCACCTAGTCCAGCTTTTCAGGAGCCTTTCTAGATCACTATTTGCCGCGGGAGATCCGACAGGCTCGGGTAGACCAGTTCCTACATCTAGAACATGGGGCCATGAGTGTTCGGGAATATTCCTTGCGGTTTGACTCTTTGGCTCGATATGCACCAGCCTTCGTGGATACCATGGCATCCAGAGTGCACTGTTTTATTATGGGGTTGAACCCAGAATATGTTGAGACTTGTATCACGGCCACACTACGAGAGGACATGGATATTTCCCGAATCCAGGCATTTGCCCAGAATATTGAGGGCATCAGACAGCGACATCGGGAGATCAGAAGGGTCAATCAAGAGCAGCGTCGCCGGGATAGGCCAGCTGAGTTACAGAGAGAGGCCCGGGGAGGACCCAGGCCACGATTGTCAGACAGGCCGCCCAGGCCCCCGCCTCCGCCACAGTCACAAGGAGGCAGATTCAGCCGCAGGGGGCAGTCAGAGGCTGGTAGAGGTTCGCAGACGGCAGACTCACCATTACAGAGGAGGGCGGAGCAGAGTAGGTATACCCTACCACTTTGCCCTATATGCAGTCGACGTCATTCTGGAGCATGCAGGTATGGTTCCACCGCATGCTATATTTGTGGCCAAGAAGGCCATTTGATGAGAGATTGCCCAGCCAGAGGTCGTGAGGACCGGGACAGACAGGATAGGGCATCAGCAGGATCGCGAGTTACAGCATCCCCGACTAGGCGCAGGCCCTCAGTTTCAGCAGGCAGGGGTCGGGGCAGATCAGGGGCCTCCAGTACAGGTGTGGGTCCAAGCCGCACATATGCCTTACCAGGGAGGGAAGATTCAGAGGCATCGCCTGATGTTGTGACAGGTATGCTAACTATCTGCTCATACCCTGCTTATGTGCTAATTGATCCAGGGTCTACTTTGTCCTATATTACTCCATTTGTGGCACGGAAGTTTAGTATTGTACCAGAATCATTACAGCAGCCCTTCTTAGTATCTACGCCCGTCGGTGACTCTATCACAACTAGCCGAATTTACCGCGGGTGTATAGTAGAGGTTGCTGACCGTCAGACTACAGTAGACCTGGTCGAGTTGGAAATGATAGACTTCGATGCCATAATGGGTATGGATTGGTTAGTACCATGTTTTGCTAATGTTGAATGTTGGACCAAAACGGTCCGATTCCACTTCCCGGGGGAGGCAGTACGGGAGTGGAAGGGCAGCACCGCGACGCCAAAAGGTAGGTTTATTTCCTACCTTCAGGCGAGAAAGTTGATATCTAAGGGGTGTATTTACCATCTTATCAGAGTTCAGGATGTCCAGGCAGAATCTCCGACACTCCAGTCTGTCCCAGTGGTAAATGAATTCCCAGATGTATTTCCTGATGAGTTACCTGGTATTCCCCCAGAAAGGGAAATAGATTTTGCCATCGATTTGTTACCAGGCACTCAGCCAATATCAATACCTCCTTATCGGATGGCTCCTGCAGAACTCAGAGAACTGAAGGAGCAGTTGAAAGACTTGTTAGATAAAGGTTTTATCAGGCCGAGTACTTCCCCGTGGGGTGCGCCAGTCTTGTTTGTGAGAAAGAAAGATGGCTCGCTCCGAATGTGCATAGATTATCGGCAACTAAACAAAGTTACGTAGAGAACAAGTATCCGCTTCCCAGGATTGATGACTTGTTTGATCAGCTACAGGGAGCCAGATACTTTTCTAAGATTGACTTGCGGTCCGGATATCACCAGGTCCGAGTACGTGAAAGGGATATTCCTAAGACAGCATTCAGGACCCGATATGGGCATTTTGAATTTCTGGTTATGTCCTTCGGACTAACGAATGCCCCAGCAGTCTTTATGGACCTGATGAACAGTATTTTCAGACCTTTCCTGGACTTATTCGTGATAGTATTTATTGATGATATTCTAGTGTATTCTCGCTCTGAAGCAGATCACCGGACTCATTTGCGGACAGTGCTCCAGATTCTCAGGGACCGCCAGTTGTACGCTAAATTTTCGAAATGTGAATTCTGGCTTAACTCAGTGGCCTTTTTAGGGCATATTGTCTCAGACGCTGGTATACAAGTAGATAAGCAGAAGATAGAAGCAGTTAAGTCGTGGCCCAGGCCTACCACTCCGACGGAAGTTCGTAGCTTCCTGGGGTTGGCAGGATATTATCGGAGGTTCGTTGAGGGATTCTCAACCATTGCAGCACCTTTAACTAAATTGACACAGAAAGCAGCAAAGTTTCAGTGGACGGAGGCATGCGAGCAGAGTTTCCAGGAACTGAAAGACAGATTAACCTCCGCCCTAGTATTTGCATTGCCGGAAGGCACAGAAGGGTATTCAGTTTATTGTGACGCGTCAGGTATCGGGTTGGGTTGTGTGTTGATGCAGCATGGTAGAGTAATTGCATAAGCTTCCAGACAGCTGAAGAAGCACAAAAAGAATTACCCCACCCATGATCTAGAATTGGCCGCAGTCATTCATGCCTTGATGATGTGGAGGCATTACCTGTACGGCGTCCATTCAGTACATTTTTACTCAGAGGGAGTTGAATCTGCGGCAATGTCGCTGGTTAGAATTGTTGAAGGATTATGATGTAAACATCCTGTACCATCCAGGAAAAGCCAACGTTGTAGCAGACGCCCTGAGCCGTAAGTCAATGGGGAGTTTGGCGTATTTGCGACCTGAGAAACAGAAATTAGCTAAAGAAATTCATCAGTTAGCTGATCTAGCCGTTCGAATAATGGAGACAGAAAATAATGGAGCAGTAATTCAGAATTCTGCAGTGTCATCGTTAGTTACAGAGGTAAAAGGATGACAGTATGAGGATCCCGATTTAGTCCAGCTCAGAGATAGAGTTCAGAAGGGTAAGGAGCCAGATTTTCAGATGACCGAGGATGGTGTGCTACATTGTAAGGGCCGCCTTTGTGTCCCGAATGTCACAGGACTTCGTGGGAAGATCATGCATGAGGTACACTACGCTCGCTATTCCCTTCACCCAGGGGCGACGAAAATGTACCACAACATTAGAGACATCTACTGGTGGCCAGGTATGAAAACTGAGATAGCTGAATTTGTATCTAGATGTGCTAATTGTCAGCAGGTGAAAGCAGAGCACCAGAAACCGGGTGGTTTGACGCAAGAGATAACGGTACCCACGTGGAAATGGGAAGCAATAAACATGGATTTTGTAACGGGATTACCCCGTAATAGACGCAGAAATGATTCCATTTGGGTAATAGTTGATAGGCTGACAAAATCAGCTCATTTCCTACTAGTGAAAGCTACCTTCTCAGCTGAGGATTATGCCGAATTATATATCAGAGAAATAGTTAGATTGCATGGAGTGCCGGTATCTATTATTTCAGATAGGGGAGCACAGTTTACAGCTAGATTCTGGTAGTCGTTTCAGAAAGGTCTGGGGACGCAGATTAATTTGAGCACAGCATTCCATCCTCAGACGGACGGGCAGGCTGAACGTACAATTCAGACGCTCGAAGATATGCTACGAGCGTGTGTGTTAGATTTTGGGAGTAGCTGGGATGAACATCTCTCGTTAATCGAATTTGCTTATAATAACAGCTACCATTCAGCTATTCAGATGGCGCCTTTCGAGGCATTGTATGGGCGAAAATGTAGATCGCCGGTGGGCTGGTTTGAAACAGGAGAATCAGCATTAGTTGGCCCAGACATTGTTCGGCAGTCCGAGGAAAAGATAAAGCTTATCCGAGAATGTTTGTTGACCGCTCAGAGCCTCCAGAAGTCATACGCAGATAGGCGGCGCAGAAATCTAGAATTTTCGGTAAACGACTGGGTATATTTGAAAGTGTCCCCGATGAAAGGGGTAATGAGGTTTGGCAAGAAAGGCAAGCTTAGCCCAAGATTCGTTGGGCCATATCAGATTCGGCGAAGAATAGGCCGCGTGGCATACGAGCTAAACTTGCCTCCAGAGTTAGCGTCGTTTCATCCAGTATTCCATGTTTCTATGCTAAGGAAGTTCGTAGGGGACCCTTCTACAGTAGTTCCAGCTTAGGATGTTCAGATCACAGAGGAGTTAGCCTATGAAGAGGTTCCCGTAGCTATCTTAGACAGGCAGATTCGCAGGTTGAGAACTAAAGATGTTGCATCTGTCAAAGTATTGTGGCATAACAGAAATCGGGAGGAAATGACGTGGGAGGCTGAAGAAGATATGAAAACCAGATACCCTCACCTATTTCAGGCCTAGTCAGACGACAGGTATGTCCGTATCATTACTTATACAGTATCTTATGATTGTACGTTTGTAAATGATAAAGAAAGAGGTGATATTTAGTTGTCCAGTGGATCTTAGAATATTGTATGCAGTGCCTGTGTTGGACTTTTCTGCATTTCAGGTTTTTGCGATAGTCCATATTACAGGGGAAACTCTGCCGAAATTTTCCCAGAAAGTAAAGTAAGCAGTCCTCTAGATAACAGTGTACATTTGAGGACGAATGTTCCTAAGGGGGGGAGAATGTTATACCCCGTAGAATTCCCGGCACTTAGATGACCTAGTCGCACATTGGTTAAGTATATTTGAAGGCCATACGTGCTAGGGAAAGGCCCGGGAAAAAGATCGGATGAGAAACCCGCCGAACCATCGCGGGAGGAGCCGAGGCAGAGCCCCTCCGCGATGGCAGCGTGTCACGGAGGAGAGACCTCCGCGATGGCTCCGTGACACGTTGCCCAAGTTCAGGCCCAAGTATATAAAGCCCCCACTTCGGTTTAAATCATTTAAACTCTTAAAAATTTCCATAATAGCGCAGAGAATAGAGGAAAACGAAGGAAAATTAAATATTTTCGTCCGATTACGCTGCCAAACGCTGCCCAAACACAAATTAATCCCAGATACCCGAGTATTTAGCAGCAGAGAGCATTTCTACGGAATTAGTTTCGTGAAATACGGCCGACGAATCAGCGAACCACCGAACTAAAGTAAGTAGAATTGCTCTAAATTAATGTCTATGTGTTCCTAGCTGAGAAGTGAATACTTCTCCCTTCTGGACCGCTGAAAAATAGCGAGTTTTCGACCGTCTTTCGATAAGCCTAAGTTTAGGCTATAAACTATATCGAAAGTAACGTTGCTCTTTACAATAAAGCTGTATTTAGTATTGATTGACGTATTTATGAATGCAGTTGGGAGAAAATAGTTGAAGTACCGGCCGAGCCTCGTCCGGCGGACGAATAGTCGAAGATAAGGTATGTAAAGTTAGTTTCCTCAGCAAGTTAAGAAATATTGAGACAGTATGGTAATTTACAGACCAGTAGAATGTTCAGAAGTCGATTATTGTGTTATTATGAATATTGGTGCAGTATGAGAAGTTTTGGGTTGTAACGTGTACGAAACCTATCCATATGATAGAGATTCGGACGTAGGTAATTAAGATTGCCTAGTATATTCAGTATGTGATGTAATATGCCATGTTAAGGTATTGTTGTATTCAGCTGGAACCTCGCGAAGTAGTACAGTATCCGTAAAACATTTCAGACATAGAATAGTAACTAAATAGAGTTTAGTAAGCATGCTAGAAATAGGAAATTATGTTAATACAGAAACTCAGTAAACAGCATAGCTTTCAGCAGAAACACCCTCTTGTATAGCCTTTGCTCCAGTACAGTTTGACAGGAGACTATATTCATATTTATACTTACCTGTCTCAGCATGTATCAGACACCTACAGATTACTATTATTAGCTCAGCATGTGATTTATATGATACCTTACCCCTGTTAGCCTTAGCTTGTGAGATACACAGACAGCATGACTAGTTGAGACCGTTGTATTGATTGGGGTTGGATTACCTAGCATCCCTGACCGCCCAGGGTTAATAGCTTTATCGACTCGTCCGCCAGAGGACGAGGATATGTCACTCTACGGAGTGATATGCCATCCCGCAAGGGGACGAAGATGGGATGCCAGTTTCCCCATATTGTGCCTTGGTCGGCCCTTATACACCCCCGTCGAGCGGGTACGCCCGGGGAGTTGATTTTAGAGTCCTTCGGACTCAGGTACAGTTATAGTCAGGGGCTCAGCGAGCCCAAGTGCATACCCAGGGACCGGCAGGATGCTTACAGCCACTATAGGAGATGGGATGGCCGGGGTAGGGGTATAGATTCTGTGTTGATTGTACCTCCCGGCTTATGGGGGCCGGGTAAGGTTTGTGTGTGCCATGTTATGTTATGTATGTCATGTTATGTTACATTAGACATGAGTAGATTAGTAGTAGAATGATACGTCTCCAGACACGACACCTACTCCTCCCAGTATGATTGAGAACAGGTACGACTTACATCTTCAGACGGATCATCTAGTTCTTCCTGTTTCAGTTTCGTCAGTTATATTATTGATACAGATATCTTTTTCTGTTATTGCTTTACATACTCAGTACCAGCGGTACTGACGCCCGGTGGGGCACTGCATTACTTGCCTGCAGGTACGCATAGACGAGCAGGCGATACCACGTGATCCCCATCAGCGGTTGAGTATTCAGCTCCTGTCGTCCGGAGACTGAATTTCTAGAGGTGTAGTTCAGTTCCTTTTGTTGTACAGTACGGGTAGGTCGGGGCCCTGTCCCGATCAGTTCGATTACTATTCCTAGAGGCTTGCAGTCTGTATATATTCCCTGTGGTCAGTTGAGCCGGTCGTGTGAGGTCGTACAATTGTTTAGTTATCAGTATTCTTGCTTTCTTTATGTTGGCCGTGTGGGGCCATAGTTTACCAGTAGTGGTGACCTCGCCGGTCACGTAGCTTTTCAGTATGTTACGTTTGAGTTACAGATAACTAGACAGCATGGTGGCCTTGTCGGCCCGCGTAGGTTTCCCTGAATTACCATGTTTCTGGTCAGCTGTTAGTACAGGTACAGAAGGCTATAGGCCAATGGGCCGGGGGCTGTGTTTACAGCCGTTATATAGCCCTTTGTTTCCAGAAATGTGAGTTAGAGCCATCCAGGCACCAGATGTGCCCAGGCTTATCATTCCAGCAAGTCAAGTCCTAGTAGGGCACCAGGTGCCAGTCGTACCCCCCAAGGTGGGGTGTGACAAAAATATCCCCAAACTACCAAAATAAAACTTGAAACTAGCAGAATCAATGACCAAAGGTACGAGTTGTTGAATGATAGGATAACCCGTACTATGGTTTGTCCAATGCATAGTGTCATTTTTCCAATTTCACTAAACTACTCATAACTTTTTACTCCGAACTCTGGTTGATGCAATGTCAGATGTGTTGAAAAGAAGACTCAACGGGCATCAATTTGATATATTGAATCACCCAAAACATTTTGTAAAATAGGAGTTATGATTATTTGAAGTTGACCTGTAAAAGAACTCATAGAAAAACTCAATCAGTAAGAAGGCTCTCAACTCAACTTTATGCTAGAGGTTTCTTATGACCTTAATTTGTACCCAAAGCACTTCTCACACTTAAGAATTGATCTTAACATCTAGTTTACATAAAATTCATTAGGCTTGGATCTTTTCACATAACTAGAACGATTTTAGACTTAGCCCGAAAGTACGAGGTGTTACAATATCTCAACTCATGACTAAAATAATGATTCGCACCATCATACCACAGACCTTTTGCAGAATTCTATCTCACGATTCTTGGGTATAGTCTTAGAATTTTTTGAGTTGTTACTTGTAGAAGATTACTTTCATTTGCATTTGATGATGAAAGAGGCTGTTGATGATAAACTAATTCATTATCTGCTAAAATACTCCCATTCGAATGAAGCGATCCTTGCATGGCTTGACTCCGTATCTCATACAAGGACATGTTTTCACCTATCTCTCCCTTTTTCAGAAACTTATTCTCTAAGAATGCGACATCTCGTGATTCAAATTCAGTTACATTCTAACTATTTTGCTCACCTATAAACACATAACCTTTAGAGGTTTCTGAGTACCTTAGAAAGATATTTTTCTTTCCTCTCAAAACCAATTTTCCATATTTGTGAGAGGAAATCATGTCTATAGGCAGCACAACCCCAAGGTCTTAGTACACATAGGGTCAGATGTCTTCCAGTCCATAACTCATATGAAGTGGTTGCAACTGATTTTGTAGTCATTTGATTAAGTACATAGGTTGCAGTAAGCAAAGCATCACCCCAAAAATTAATTAGGAGGTTGACTTGTGCTATCATTGACCTAACCATTTCTAGGATCATTCTATTTTTTTTCTATAACACCATTTTGTTGTGAAGTATTTGGAATAGTCAATTGATGAACTATTTTCTTTTCATCACATAACTCATTAAATTAAGCGATAAGTATTCTGGCCACGATTAGTTCGAAGAGCTTTTATCTTCTTGTTTAATTGATTTTCCTCTAAGCTCATATAGCTTTTGAAACAACTTATTGCTTTTTATTTGTGAAAAATTAAATAGACACAACTGAAATAGATAAAATCATCAATAAAAATAATAAAATAACTTGCTTCATGCCTAGGACTAACATTCATGGGCCCACAGATGTCTGAATGGACCAATTGCAAAGGATATTCAACTTTGGTTACTTTACCAAAAGGTTTCTTTGCATATTTTCTAGCTAGACAATTTTCACGAGTGGGCAATTCTACATGTTTAATGTTGATAAGCAAACCTCATGTCACTAGTCGTTGCATTCTTTTTTGGTCAATATGACCAAGTCTAGCATGTCATATATTTATATCATAATCATATTTATTGAAGAATCAAATATTGAAAAACTGACATTATCATTAAATGAATCAAAATTCAAATCCATAATAAATAAACATCCAGTAATATATCCAAAATCAAATAAAGTTGATCCAAAAGTCAACTTAATAAAATTATCATGAAAGAATAAATCGAATCCCAGCCTAAGCAAAACAGAAGTTGAAATAACATTTCAACGAATCATTAGTTCATAGAGGACGTTATGTAGGATAAGGTCTTGGCTACCACGCATGACAACTTATATGTACCGATCCCTTCAATAACAACTTTATTGTTGTTGCCCACATATACCGACTTTGCTCTACATGGAACTCATCAAAATTTAATAAAGGTAGTACACATGGTCTGTTTCTCCTGAGTATACAATATACAAAGGATTAGATTCAATTAGTAAAATAGAACTAGAAACATAAAGTTCACTAATTCGAATTTTATGAAATACATTTATAGGAGGCTCCAAGCAATCTCTAGCATAGTAACCCTTCTTGTCACAATTAAAGAATTTTACTTTAGTAATCTTGACATGTTTGAGACACTTGCTCTTTCCATTTTCAATCTTTGTATTCTTAGCAGGCTGAGACGGCTGAGTCTAAGATGACCCTCTTTCTTTTCTCACTCTTGAATTTGGAGGTTGTTGTCATGTGCAACTCAACTACTGGCGTTGCAGCTTGAAGTCATTCCTCCTCTAATTCAAGATGGCTCCAGCATCATCCAGAGTTGTGATCAGTTGATTGCTAGTCAAATGCATTTTTTTATGATTTCAAGAACTACATAAAGAGCATATTATTGTTTGGACCTGTTGCTCGTCAGTCAACACATGATTGGCGACTTTTAACTCTCCGATCATATTTGTCATTTACCTCATATGGATTTTCATTATATGTTTTGGGTGTTTCTTGTATGAATCAAACTTGATTGTGAGGGATCTTAGCTTTGCGGTAGAACAAGTACCAAACCTATTCTTCAAAGCATTCCAAAGTTCCACATCCCTTTTATGATCCTTTAACTCCTTTAGGATGATATCATCCAAGGTGCTTAGCAACATAATGCTAGCAGTGGAGTCCTTTTTCCTCTAAGAATAATAAGCTTCACGATTACACCTATGTTGAGCCATGTTTCCATCCTTTGGCTTGTTCAGCACATGATTAATAGCCTTGAGAGCCTCTTTCTCTTCTAGAAAATATTCAACTTTCAAGCTCCGAATCTCATAATTATTGTCGTTGAGTTTCAACCCTTTATTGAGCTCAGTAACAATGTTTTTAGAAGCAGCAGTCATTCTTTAACAAAATACAAAAATGCAAGGAGAATTATTAATATATATATATATATATATATATTGTTATACCCCGTAAAATTTCCAACACATAGATGGCCTATTCGCCTGTTGGTTAAGAGCATTTGAAGGCCATACATGCTAGAAAAAGGCTCGGGAAAAGACCGGACAAGAAACCTGTCGAACCATCGCGGAAGGAGCCGAGGCAGAGCCCCTCCGCGATGGCAACGTGTCACGGAGGTGGAGCCTCCGCGTTGGCTCCGTGACACGTTGGCCCTGTCTAGCCCAAGTATATAAAGCCTCCACTTCGGTTCATTTCATAAATATATCAAATAATTTCCAGAAACTCGAAGAGAAACAGAGGGTGCGAGGGTTGTCTATAAATTATCGCTCGATTACGCCGTCAAACGCGGTCCAAACTCAAATTAACTCCAGATACCGAGGTATTAAGTAGTAAGGAGCATTCCTACAGATTTAGTTTTGCGAAATTCGACCGGCGAATTGTCGTGCTACCGAACTAAGATAAGTGGAATTGCTCCAAACTAGTGTCAATATATTTCTATCCTTAAAGAGAGTATTTCTCCCTTCTGGACTTTCGAGAAATAGCGAGTTTTCGACCGTCTTTCGATAAGCCAAAGTTTAGACTATAAATATATCGAAAGTGACGCTTTCTTTCAGAATATTGGTGTATTTGGTTATAATTGACATGTATATGAATGTAGTTGGAGAAACAGCAGAAGTACCGACGGAAATCACATCGGTCAGTCGGGTACTCAGAAACCAGGTATGTAAAGTTATTCTTTCGGCAAGCCAGGAAGTACAGTCTAGAAAATAAATAGAATAAAGGCTATTAACAGATACCCAGCGTACAGGAACGATTTTATTACAATTTCCAGCAAGCATGTTAGTATATCATTACGTATCATGAGATAATCAGAATAACGGATAGTCAGATGATTTCAGATAGTAATGTGGTATCAGCTAGTAGCTCAGCATTTTCTTATGTAATACCCAGAATGGAAGTTGTAAAAGCAGTATAATGAATTAGCAAGATTATAGGTAGTATGTATTACACTTGTTGAGACTGTATCCAGTAATAGATGTCACATTTTATTTTATTGAGCTATATCCAGCCATATATGGCATGTTCTACGTTGTTGAGTTGTATCCAGATATAGCTCCAGATACAAATATATAGCTCCAGGTATAGATATAGCTCCAGATACAGATGTAGCTCCAGATACAAATATAGCTCCAGATACAGATATAGCTCTAGAAACAGATATGGCTCTAGAAACTGATATAGCTTCAGATTACGGGTAACAATAATCAGATAAACAGATAAAGGCCAGGTAGTAGTTAGCCCAGCAATCAGAAACAGCGCAAACAGAATGTAGTATCAGTTGTTTAATACGGACTAGCCTTGAAATAAAAGAAGACAATATGACTAGTATTTTTCATTTGAGCATACTTGCTGTGTATGTGTTTTGCATGTTGAGACTTGTTATGGCATGGGGGCACCCTTCAGCATCCCCACCGCCCCTGGGTTATAGCTGTGTCGATACCAGATTCAGATACCGCCACCAGCTGGGCGATGTCGTCCGCCTAGAGGACGATGATGGCCGACCACCATGATAATACAGTCCAGATTACCCTACTTGTAGGGGCAGTTCAGTTCGCTCTGCGCAGAGCCAGATTACCCTGCTTACAGGGGCAGATTACTCTGTGTGCACTTGTGGCCGGGGGCAATTTTGGATACAGATTTTTATAAAATTACCCTGTTGCGTGCTTGCACCCAGAGGCAGTTTCAGTCACATATACAGCAGCAGATTACCCCGTTGCGCACTTGCGCCCAGAGGCAGAAGTCTTCGGACTCAGACACAGCTCATTGTTAGAGGCCAAGGCCTGAGCTACGTACCCAAGGGGGCCGGTAGGAGGAGCTCACAGTTATCACATGAGTGGAGTGACTTATTTTTGGTTGGTTTGGACTCGGGTAGGGGTAAATAGATTGTTCTGTTGGTTGGCATCTTCTGGCTTATGGGGGTCGGTCAGGTATTGTGTGTATTTATATATATATATCTATATGTGCTATTAGATATTGATAGATAGTAGGACGACACGTCGTCAGGTACGTCCAGTTTAGTTACAGAATAGGTAAACTCTCCCCAGTTATCCTCAGCCAGATAGACTCAGTTATTTCCTGCTTATACTTCATGTTATTGTTGTTACCCATTTCAGTTGTATATTTCAGTTTGCTTTACATGCTCGGTACCTGTGGTACTGACTCCCGTAGGGGCGCTGCATTGCTTGCCTGCAGGTACTCACAGACGAGGAGACGATCCCTCGTGATCCTAGCCAGCGTAGAGTTATCAGCTCCTGTCATCCGGAGCTTGATATTCAGAGGTGTATTTCATTTTCCTTTGTTGTATAGTACGGGTAGGATCCCGACCATCTTATCAGTATTCCTAGAGGCTTGCAATCTGTATATATTTTCCTGTGGTTAGTTGTGCCGGTCGTGTGGGGCCGTGCATATGTTTAGTTGTTTATGTTGGCCGTGTGAGGCCTTATCCAGTCAGTAGTGGTGACCTTGCCGGTCACGTAGCTATTCAGCATTTGTTATACTGATTTACACTCAACTAGACAGCATGGTGGCCTTGTCGGCCCGTATAGGTTTCCTTACATGTGAATGTTTCTGGTTAGTTGATGATACAGTGCAGGTGGCTATAGGCCTAATCGGTCAGGGGATGTATTTACAACCGCTATATAGCCGGTTCGTTTCTTGAAATAGAGTCATAGTCAGCCAAAGCACCAGATGTGCTCAGGCTGGACCATTTAGCAGCCCAGAGTCTAGCAGGCACTAGGTGCCCGTCATACCCCCCAAGGTGGGGTGTGACATATATATATATTAGGGATGTGTATTTGTCGGTTAGGTTCAATTTTGAAGGTTAGCGGTTTAACTTATTGATTATCAATTTGTAGACAAGCTAAACCATTAAAGAATTGTTAAGACATCAGTTAATTGGTTATTGGTTAATCAGTATCGTTATCAGTTTAGTTATTGGGTTAATAGTTAAGATCTCATACGAAAATTTTCATAAGCCATAAGTATGTTTAGCTAGAAAAAAGTGGGTGAAAAGAGAAAGAGCATATAGAACTAAGCCAACTAAAGAAGTTAATTTGAATTTAGATTTGAATAACATCACCTTCACTTGTCATTGTAACCCAACTCATCTTCTTTCAAGAATACTTTATATATTAAAGGCTAAAATTATAATTTAATAAATTATTATCAGGTTATCAGTTCACCTGTTTTAAAAAGTGATCAAACTGATAACCGAATCAATAACCCAATAACTTCAAATAGTAAACCGATAATCAAATCATTAAATCAATAATCTGAATTATTAATTCAATAACCTAATTATCAGTTCAGGTTATTGGTTTAGCCGTTAATTTGCACAACCCTAATATATATTATGACACTATGCATCAATTAATTAGGATAATAAATACATATATTAATCATGGAGTCAAAAATTCATTATGTTCTCAATCATCATCCAAAAATTAAAATATTATGAAAACTTAGTCAATTACTTAGCTAAGTGTCTTAGACAACATATTTGTCTATTATAATTTTATGATCTCATATGAATCATTAGTTAAACAAATTAACTTATTTATAAGCATGCAAGTAAAATTAATTCCCAACTAATAAATATTTACTACATGCCAAAAAAAATTTGCATGAAAGTCTTAATGTTAAACCTATTAACATATCAAGCTTGTTGAACACATTATCATAAAAATTAATATTAGACTAATTAACATTTATTTCATTTTAAATTAATGTAAAAAAATGTTAAACTAATTAACATATCATGCATGTTGAACACATTTACAATTGGTGTCTAGATTCTATTGTTGTGAGGATCACAGGAAAGAAACCTTGAACCATTTATTTCTAACAGGTCCCGTAGCATCTAAGCTATGTAAGCAGTTTTTTGCATGTGCAGGTTTCAATCCACAGGTGATGCAGTTACAGCAGCTAATTAATACATGGTGGAAGGTTTCATCTCCTACAAAGCTGGAATACTTATTCAAAGTAATGGTAATAATCATCATGTGGCATTTGTGGAAAAGGAGGAATGCTAGAAGATATGGTAAGGACATTAGCACTTTTCAGATGACTATGATGATCCAGCAAACTGCTCAAAGGTTTATCAAAGCTAGATATCCATGGATTAATCTCCCTTGGTAGTGGGATGGAATTGTTAATGTTCTACAGCAATATAAGCCAAAATTGTACTACAAGATAATCAAGTGGGAATTCCTTATGGAGACATGGATAAAAATAAATATGAATGGTGCTTGCAAAGGAAATCCAGTGATAAGTGTTTATGCTTTCTGTGTGAGAGATCCTAGAGGTAATCTAATATATGTTGAAGCTCAAGAAATGGGATTTAGTAGTAACATGAAGGCTAAAGTTAGAGCTGTGAAGGAAGCAATGAGATATAGTTATAATAAGGGTCTCAACAAAATGTTAACTAAGACTTGGCAGATTCCATGGGAGATAGTGGAGGATATAGAGGAAATAATGAATATGATTTAGAATTTCTATATCCTAGTAAAGCATATTTATCGAGAGGCTAATTAATTAGCAGATGCATTAGCTAATTCAGCATTCAACCATACAGATAAGAGGACATACAACAACTTTCAGCAACTACCAACAGCATGCAAAGGAATATTAATCACAGACAAATTATAAATTCCACAGATCAGAATCAAAAAAAGAAAGATCATTCCAGACTACAGTTAGGAAAACATTATTCCCCAGAGTACTGTACATGAAGTAAGATAAACATACATGGGGAAGCGCTACCTATTCTATACTAAGGCAGCATTCAAAAAGCGATACAACAAAAAGGAGCAGGGGAGTCATATATGCGAATTAATGGCTACCAGCAGAGGTCTGGTGATGAGAGAGAATTTGGGAAACTGGTTTTCCCCGATCCTGACACATCACTCAACCCATCTAGAAGCCTAACTCTGCGCAATTAGAGAATTATCGAAATTTTCACCTGTAGAAGAGAAGCCAAGTTAGAAGAGAGTAAAAATGGGAGCGACAAGGTTGGAAGGTACCTTCTGAGCCGCATGCTTAGCTCAACAATGGTGAAGATCAGGCAACATGTTGATAATCTAGAGCACCAATAGGCGGAACTGATTGCTAGCAAAAGGAAACATTGGACAGGAGAGGAAAGGAGAAGAGCAACCCTAGATTTTCGATGTTCTGTTAGAGAACACCTGAGTTTGATGGGGTTTTATTGGGTCCGGCTCAGAGATAATGGGTTGGTCGGTCAAGCCAGCCCAACTTGTGTAATGGAATTTGTTGTTTAAATAAATAAAAGGACCTTTGAGTCCAAAAATTTAATTAAAAAAAAAGAACACATCATCATAAAAATTAATGTTAAACAAAAATAACATTTTAAGGATGTTAAATTCAAATAGCAAACAAATCTAATATTAACCTAATTAATATGTCATGCAAATACATTCAACAAAATAATTAATTTAAGCAATTGGGTTAGTAAAATAATCATGACTTCTTAAAATATAAATACTAAATTTATATTCTGAAAATTAGGTCCATATGAACAATTTTCTTAATCAAAATTTTAATTAAAAAAATTAAAATTATTATAATTAGACTTTAAACCAAAATAAATAACATAATAATCTGAAATGGGCCTTTAGCCCATCTTAAAAGTTCGGGCAGCCTTTTAAAATAAAAGGCACATAAGCCCATTGTCACACCCGAACCCGGGGAGCGTGATTGGTACTTGGTGCTACCCCTAATATGAGCATACGCGACGCCCAAATAAAAAACAAAGGTCAGAATCGATGAGGTTCGACAACATAATAACTATAAAATCAGAGTAAACGACAGACTAAAATTGAAGCTGGCTCAGAGACTAACAAAAAAAGACACAATTCGCTGCTAAGGACACAGAATGGAAAACAACTATACAATATGACCCACCTGGCCTACAACAACATTACTACCACAATAGATGTTTACGAGCCTATATGAATACACTTCGGCTAAGGGTTTTCAAATACTCTTTGGCTAGTGAAGCCCGGGAGTGGTTGCACCGATTGCCTTCAATTCAATCCACACCTTGCAAGAACATGTAAATGTGTTCCTAAAGAAGTGGTTCTCCCAAAGTAAGAAGGCAAAGTAGTGAGAAAAGATCTTCTACTTGTGATAGCTCCAAAGGGAGCAACTCTTTAAGTCATGGGAATGCTTCAAGTAGTATATATTTAGGGCTCCCAACCACGGATTCCTCGAGTATATTTTGCTTGAAAAGTTCTACATCAGCATGGACCCATTGACATAGTCTGTAGCAAAAAATATTGTTGGGGGTTTCTTCATGGACAAGATCTTCAACCGGATTGCCATTATTTTAGATTGGATTGCAAAGCATAATACTACATGGCATGGTGGAGACCAAAGTGGAGGGATGAATGTGGGTATTCCTTCATTATCTTACTTAATGAAGGGAAACCAAGATCATGATCATATGATGGTGGCTATATCCACCGACATAACTCTACTAACCAAGAAGTTGACCGAGACTGAGGTTAAAAAGGTGCATGTTGTGGAAGAAGCCCCAAATAGTTCTCAATATAGGCATGGATGGTCCCCTCCTCCATATCAATATCAACTGTATCAAGAGCCACCCCCATGCAAGTAGAAGATGTTAACTATGTTGGTAATATATCCGAAGTTTATAGACCACACTTTTCATAACAACAGCAAGGTCATTTTCCTTCCTCACATTAAGGATAATGACGACCTCAACAATAAGATCAAGGTCAATACTGCCTGAGGAATAATTGTGGTGGACCGCATGAAGGGTGGCACAATAATGGATAATATGCTAACATAAGTTCAAATCCCTTGTCCCATCGAGGGGCCCTTCTTCTAGTTCTCAAAACTGGAATAATGGACCTTCTCAAGAGCAAGGGGTTTCTAATCTTAAAGATATGTTAGAGAAAGTGCTTGCAAATCAAGAAAAGCATGATGCATGTTTGAAGAGCTTGACAGAAATTGTTAGCTCCCACACAGCGTCTATTTAGAAATTGGAGCAGCAAATAAGGGATCTTTCATCTGAGCACAACCCCAAGCAAAAGGGTCATCTCCTTAGTGACACCGTGGCCAACCCAAAGGGGCATGTTGGTACGTCCGATGCTCAATGTATAGTTATTCTCACTAGGAGTGGCAAGATTGTGCAACCCTTGGGTGGTGAGGTTATTGATGTTACTATTGGTAAAAGAGTTGAGAATATGCATGAGGGTAGTGATCAAAGTGAGGGGTTTATGAAGCCACAAATTGGTGAGATTGTTGATGATGGGGTGAAAAAGGCACCGACTGAGGCGGTTGATGAAGATGCTACAGTTACTTCCAAAAGAAAGGGGAAGGACAAGGAAAGAATTGATGACATTGCTAAATATTTTTCCCCACCTTTTCCCTCTTTTCCACAAAGGCTGGCAATGAGATCTTGATGCTAAATTTGCTAAACACATTGAGCAGTTGAAAGAAATAACATTTCAGGTCCCATTCATAAATGTAATCGAGAAGATACCTGGTTTTGAAAAATACTTGAAGATACTGCTAACAAAGAAGTTTCGAAGTGATAACGAAGAGCTGGTCCCTGTAACACATCGTGTGAGTGCTATCATTGTCGTACTAGTATGGAGAAAAAGGGTGATCCGACAGAGTTCACCATCCCGTGAAGAATTGGGTGGTATGATTACTTGCATACCTTGTGTGACAGTGGGGCTAGCATATATTTGATACCCCTAACAATATACAAGCGGTCAGGATTGTCTATGCTAAAGTCCACCTCTATTTGACTCCAAATGGATGACAAGTCAACTAAAACACCGGTAGGTATGGTGGAGGATGTGTTGGTCAAGGACAAAAAATTTATCCTCCCGGCCATTTTTGTAGTGTTGGATTATGATGTGTATAGGGACATTATAATTATCCTTGGGAGATCTTTTCTGGCTATCAAGAGGGCACTTATGGACTCAGAGAAACACGAAATCATGTTTTGGGTCAAGAATGATAGCATCACCTTCAAAGTCGGAAAAGGCCACTTAGTGCCATAGATGTTGGGAATATTTGTGTGGCTAGCATTGTTGAGATTGAAACGGGAAGAGCTGAACATGTATTCAAGGCATCACCCAAAAAGAAGACGGCCAAAAGCAAATGGGTAACACAATATCTCTATGGCTCGAAATGAAGAAAATGGGTAAGGAAGTCCCGTCCTAAGGACAACTTACCAATTGGTTTATTCAGGTATCTTACACCATGACTGAGAGACAAATTAACGGATGCTAACTATATGTAGTATCCACATTGTACTGCAATATTAAATTAAGCACTTTTGGGAGGCAACCCAAGTATTTCTAGATTAATGTCTGTTGATGTATGCAGGTGAACTTAAAATGATGGAGAAAATTGATTCAGGTAGAAAAGGGAATATTCAGCCTCCAAGGGATGGTAGGAAATGCAGATCGCATCTTTAAGATGCAAACTGTCCATCCTTCTGTCACTTGAGGTCACTTATGGACAGGTTCTAGTATTCAGAAAGGTCAAGGGACAGTCTGATGTGTGAAACTGTATCCTGTCTTGATGGTCCATCTATTGGACCATCTTTTATGCTTAAAAATTGAAGGATATTTGGGTTGTTTGTGCTTAATTCGTGTCGGAGCATTTGTGAGGAGCGAGTTGTCTTTTAATAAGGACGCCCATCGATGGAAAGAGACTCGAATCGGATTCCTTTTCGAATTAATAGGGCTAAGCGGGCATCAAATGCCCGTACTTGCTTCCTTCTTTCTCCCCACCCTATTTCCTTCTTCCTCACAAGTAAAACCATTATTTTTGCATCATTGTCAAGCTTCAACAATAGCATTCGCATCTCACATTCACTCACACATGCTTTAGCCTCTGTTCTTCAAGCATTGTTCCTCGAGAAATTAGGGCTAAACATCATCTCGGTCATCATCCTTCACTATCAGTAGACACAAGCACACATATTAGCTAGCCTAGGTAATTTTTACTCGATTTTTGAACTCAAAATTATTGTGATTTGTGCTTCTTTTATTTGGGTAATTGAATATCTATGCTTGGAGATTAACTTTAGAGAGAGAATTTGGGGAAATTTTATGAATAGTGGATGGGGCATATATTTGAAATTATTTGCATATTCTATATTTGTTCCATCTATGAGAATTATCATATATCAAAAGGGAACACTAGACCTAGTTTTGTGGTACCTGGCTAGTGATTCATTCAAACTCATAGGATATGTAGATACAGACTATGTGGGATATCTAGTTGACAGAAAACATACATCTGAAATGGATCGTTTTTGGGGCCTTGCTTAATATCATGGCTACTAAGAAGAAAAACTCAATAGTTATATCTACCATTGAGTCTAAATACATGGTAGCTGCATCATGTTGTACACAAGTTCTATGAATCCAACTGTAGCTCACTATGAAAACTACTAGAGTTCATACCGATCATATGTGGCAACTGATTTATTGGGAGTTTGCAATATGTCTTTACTTCATTTCATAGAGTTTTGCATGCTTTAAAGTACTAATTTATATTAAAACTAACTATATTATGCTATGTTTCCGGAACCCAATTGAAATAAAGAAAGGAGGAATCAAAGTCATTAAGTCTATCCAAAAATAGAGCAAAGGACGGATCGTCTCTTCAATGGATGGTCCGTAATCCACTGGTCAAGAAGTGCCTTTGTGATCCAAAAACCATTCCCAGGTGGTTGGCAACTGACGAGGCAAAGGATGGACTTTCTTTTCAAAAAATGGCCCGTTATTCAGAAGATGGATCAAAGGCTAAAAAACACCAAGAGCCAAGGGACGAAGCGAAGGACAAACCATATTTCCAAATGACGGTTCATCAATCAAGAGATGGACAAAGGCTAGGCAGAAACCAAATTCAAGTGACGGATCAAAGGACGGCCTGTCTTTCCAAAGGTCGTTCCATCCCTGTACACCCAGGACCCTTCGAATTTAAATGAATTTGGGTTTTTAAGGAATTTTTATAAATAGTATTTTCCATTCTTTTTCAGATATAGTGAAGTATAGATAGATAGTGAGTTAGATAGTTTCTAATAGAGAATTATAGATAGAAAAGTAGATCAACTTTGTAATGAAGATCGGAGATAAGATTATCAATTCAAGTTTTCTTCTCTCATTTGTGATTTCATTGGTAAGAGTGTTCAATTACTTGCTTTCTTATTCTCTTGCTATGGATAACTAAATCTAGATCTAGTGTTGTGAATCCTAATAATCTCAAATGGGTAAAATTAGTTATAGACTTAAGAATATTTGATTTTTTTGGGGTTTGTAAAGTATGATTGGTGATGAAAGTCACTCAATCCTGCCCAATTACCCTTATTATGATTAGCCAATTTAGGTTAGGTTAGTATCAATCAATAATAACTCAAGGCTCTAACCCTTGTTTAAAGGATTCATCTATACATAGGCTTAATCCAATCGGGTAGAAAAGAGTTCTCTTCAATTCGGTAAAATTGAGATAGATTGACACCATTCGTGTTGTTGAAAGATACTCATTTGTTGCCTAAGTGATTGCTTGCATATTTATCAAAAGCCTATTCTCAATTTGTCCATTTGATTCATTTAAGTGAATCGACCTAAATTTGGGGACACTTCCCTAGTTTTCTCACTATTGATCACAATATCAAGCATTTACATTGATTAGTTATAGTTATACGATTCTAACTCTAATTTGAATAGCATCTAAACTCTCAAATCTGAATTAAAAACTGCTAGATAGTTTGGGTCTACTAAAATCTGTATGGATACGATCCTGACTCCTAGTTGGGTATTATATTTGCATAGATTGCATACACTTTTGAATGGGAGTGGATTTGGGTGATAGTCAATAACATTAGTGTAATGAACATGGCTAAGAATCCAGTCTATCAAAAGAGAACAAATCACATTGATGTACGACAATACTTTTTAAGAGATGATGTTAAAAAGGGTATATCTTTGTAGAATTTTGTAAGATGGAGGATTAGGTGGTATATATATCCACAAAGGCTCTGGGGATAGAACAATTTGAAAGTATTCATGGGGAACTTCTCCTTATAATCTCCCTTGTTATTGACTAGACTAAGAACATTCTTATGCTTATTTAATTCTTTGCAATTTATCCCATTAACTCAATCTCGTATCTTTTTTAGGACACACCTTAAACACTTCACCATCAGGTTTAGAAAGAACTAATGATATTACCTCTATTGTCTAACTATTACAATAGAAAAGAGCAACAACAGAAGAATAACAGGAGGAACCAGGTCCTCTATAAGCTCACAGGTATGTAATATTCCTCTGCTAAACCTATTCATTGAGAAATGCTTTCCAAATCCAAATAAGCACCGATGAGCCTGGTCCTATCAATTATTTGTCATTTTTCCAAAATTGGGCTAAAATCCACTAGATGTATGTACTATTCACAAATGATAGTTCTAGTTTTTACATCACATCACCCAAAATCAATGTCATCATGTCAGTCACATCCCTTCCACTCTTCTAAAACGTTAAGTTACATCCTTTACTCAATGACACATCAACAGTTCATCTTCCCAACCTAGTCTACAAAACCACCTATTCTACTCTAAACACAAATCCCTCTAATTTCCCTTAGTTATTAAAGCCTAAATCCTCTTCATTTCTCATTGAAATTTCCAAGATCTAGTTTTTTTCTCATCTATGGCGTCACTCATTCCCAAACCCTCTCTAATGGATACTTTATAAAAGGAATTAAGTCATCAGAACTCCCTGACTCACACTCAAGGGGGAATCCCCTCCCCATCACTAATATCATCGAGTTACCTACTCAAGTTGTACCTCTTTATTTTACACCTAGTTCTCTACCTGTAGCCTCCGACCATATTTCCACAAATCTGGAAATTTCATCCACTAATATCAATCAAGTCACCTCTTAGGTATAACCACACTCCACCATAGCTCCAAAATTTGGAGAATCTTTTAATTATAGTTGGTCATCATTAGAAAAAGGAGGGGATGAGGTAACTATTAGAATTAAGAAGGAGGAGACAGCTACAAGAGAAGAGTAGGAAATCATAAATCGAGAAATAGAAGAGGAGAAACTTCAAGAAAAGGAGGAGAGTCAAGAGAAGGAGGAACAAGTGAAAATTGTGGAGGAAGAGGAAGAAGATAATGTACCTCTGAGTACAAGATTGAAAGTTTTGAAATCCTAGAAACCCAAGAGAACCAGGAAACATATTGCTTTCCAGGCATCTCCTTCTAAAAAACCTCACACCAAGAGCACAAAGAGTGGAGACACGACAAAAATTGCTCTTCCATGCAAATGGATGCGTGAAGAGAAATGAAAAAGTTATGTTAAGGAGAAGCTTCCGAAAACCATTCAACTTGAGGAAAGCACTGAAGAGGACCATCCACACCCCTTAGGTTATGAGTCATCTACAGAAGGCCTAGTACCCTCTCAGAATATCACCGATGCGAACTCGTTATTGTCCCAAAAAGAAAGAAGTCCTTTGTCTCGAATATAATCTCGTTTATCCTCATTATTCAAAACATCTCCAAAGGTAAACAAGAATATAGAAAAGTTTTTGACACTGGGAAAGGAAAGAGTACTCTGGGTCTCAGAAGGTGCTAAAGGGTAGAGTGGTGGACTTGTTAGTCTTGGCTAAACCTAATATGATAGAGCTTATAGATAAACTCAGATTTTAAGGTTGGTACCATTTGTTCATTTTTCCATAACCTGTGGTACATGAGTCTAAGGTGGTAGAGTTTTATGTCAATCTAGAAGTTCTTTAGGAGGGGACCATTAGCTTATCAGTTCTATGTGTGCCTATCGTGTTGAATGAAGTTAGTTTAGGGGAGTTGCTACATGTTCTATTCAAAGGGTATGCTGATTATGATTTGGAGAAAACAAACAGCTGCACTCACCATCAAGTTCACTCAGGGCAGAGTTCAGTTTTGGTCTTGCAAGGTTCTGAACGAGAGATGAGGCTATCACATAAGCTTCTGTTCAAGCTAGTTAACAAGTGACTTCCACGAACAAAAAGGATACATGATCTCTACTTGGAATTAATGGAAATACTTGATATAAATCGCGAAGTTAACCTTCCCTTATTGATGATTAAGCATATGATGTGTGTCTTGAATCTTGAAATGGGAGCTCATGGACTTGCATATGGGTTTTTACTTATAAAAGTCTTTGAAGTGCACCAAGTTCCCCTTAATGAAAAGTTGGCTTTAAAAAGGAACTACTCGACAAAAGGATGTTGGAGGAGTGTGGCTTTCAGAGGACAGGACCAGGTTCCAAAGGAAAAGGCCCATTACTCAGTTGTTGCTCAGTCTGCAACTTTCCATTGCTCGTGTTTTCTCTTTGGAAGGTGAAAATGTTCAGCTGGAGGATGATCTAAAATCTGCTCATGAGGAAATTTCCCATCTTAAGAAGAAGATGCTACAGGAACAACTGTTGACAAAGGTAAAACTGACAAACTCCTTATTCTGGTGCAAAAACACATCACCTTCTCATCCTCTCGTCTCTAGGTTTCCTTTTTCTTCGAACCTCATGTATTCAACTGCCCTTTTTGAACAATTTCGTTCTTTTGATATATCAGTGTTAATGTGTTTTGAATTGTTTCAATAAAATGATATGTTTTTTCTTTGGGGCCCAGAGGGCTTTAAAATGGCACTTATCTAGCTTATTTAGTTCTACCTGGAAATTGTCTTAATTGTGCAAATTGCTAGATAATTAATACTTAGTTCGAATCTAACATACACCGTGGGATGTGTACTGAGTAGTGTTTCCCTAGCGATCATGAGTTAGTTATTACACTTTGCTTGAGTTCTAGTTTGTTCTTTTCAATGATGTGTAAAGGGAAAAAAAATAGGTGTTGAATTCTTTTTTGTGCATAATGAAGGTAGTGTTTTTCGTCATCAAAAAGAGAAAATTTGTTGGAACTGTCAGGTTCATGTTATTATAGTTTTGATGAATGACAAAGTGAACTAGGTTCACTACGAGTTGTATTTCTTTGTCCAAGTTGTTACGGGTAAATCAGGTTCACCATCCATATGTCACTAGTTGAAGTCAAGAATTATCAAGGGCATAGATAAGAAAAGAAAAGAAAGAAGAAGATTTTGAGTCCAAACAAAACTCGTCAATGCAACAATTCAAAAGGGAAGAAAAGGGAGTTTCCTTCTAGGACTCAAAATCCTAACACAACATGACTAGGATTCAAAGAATTCTATTAGGCCTGCGGTGGAAAAAGCAAACCTATAAATTTAAAAGATGGCAGGAGGAAACCGCGATGATTGCAAGCACTAAAGAAGCATCTTTGAAGAGCATTAAACTTCATAGTACAAGAAGTGTCTTTATCTCAACGAAGCTGGAGCAGGTCTAATAGTGCTAGTGTGATGGAGTCTGTATGCATTCATCAACTAGTTAATTATGTGAAAGTTAATAGTTTGAAGCAGTGAGTGATTTAAGACTACAGTTATTAGTCTGGGCGATGATCATCGGTTGGAGTAAATCATTAATGTGGGTGACGTACTAGAGTTAGGCCTTTTAATTATGGAGTTATAATCGAAAATCACTCTTTCAAGTTTAATGAAGTTGATTGAAAATTCTATTTTATTGGCCATGATTTTTACTTCCTTATTTACTATTTACTTTGCGACTTTCTTGCTAAAGTAGCCGCCCTCTACTGTATACTTTACGACTTTACAAAAACAAACAAAAATTTTACTTTACAGCTGTCCTTTACATTCGGACTTTTTACAAAAATTGAAAAATTATATCTAACTTCTTCTTCTTATCTGCTTCTTTTGACCTTTTGCATTCGTTGTTTTCTTCTTTTTCTGTTGGCCGACACCTTTATCTGCTGGCCGACATCTTTACTTCATTTTCCACTATCTTCTTTCTTTTCATTTTCTTTGGTTTTATCTTGAGCCTTTGCTTTTTCTTTTTTGTCCTTATCTTATTCCAGCTGTACATCCGGTATTTGATCATTATCTTCACCATGGCACTTGGAGCAATGGTGGTCCGGATATTTTTGTCCGACTATCTTGCAGTATCTTGTTAGCAGAGCTGGAGAGATGTAATTTTTCCGTATGGCTCTAGTTGTAGGTATCTCTTCTGGTTTTAGGAGGCTGATTATCCATTGTCTAAGTTCTTCCATGTCAGCTTCCTTATATTCTTTCGAGTTTGCATAGATAATTGTCTGGTCCCGTGAATAATAGTTCCAGACTGCATTCCCATTTAGATAATTGTTAGCTAATTCGTTTAATATTGTTGCGAGTCCTATTATCCTTTTGTTGGAGTAGAATTCTAGTATCTCTTCATATGATATCTCATTTTGTTGTTCTATTTTTTCAGGGATTATCATTTCTTTTGTAAGTCCTATCTTTACTACTTGTATAATAGGTTTTATTTCTGTAAGTAGTATCTCTGCTGGGGCTGAGTATATTTTTATATAAAAGAAAGTTCCCTTGGTAATTCTTTTGTAGGTAGTGAAGGCCTTATGTATTTCAGGTATCATAGCTACTTCTTCTCCAGTTGCCGTATATACGGTATTAAGTAATCCATAATCGTAGCAAGTTCTTACTAGATTTGCACTAGTTTTTGGTTGTGCAATTAATTTATTATATCCTTGTAGATGCTGTGTCACATAATCTTCTGCGGGGTTATTTGTAGTGGTAGATCTTGGATTTTTGTTCAGGAAAGTTTGGATTCTGTGTATATTTTGTACGTATTTGGTAGTAATATGGTTGTAGGTTTGTTTATCTTGGTTCAAACTTTCTCTGTAGGTGGTAGTTTGTGGTGGTGGAGTAGGTGGTATATTCTTTTTGGGTGTAAATGGTTTATCGAATAATTGTTTTTTGATGGCTTCTCTTCTTTCTGTAGGTCTTGAGGTACCTGCAACTGCACGAGGTGAAATGTTAGCTTGGGTTTTAGGGAGTTTCCCAACGTCTCCTTTTAGCTCTGGATTTTTTACGTCTTCCGTTCGACGTATCTCCGCATGTTTCGAGTCATGCTGCTGACTAATAGCTTTGCCTTTTAGCTTTTGTATTTCTTCTTCCATATTTTCCACTTTTTTACAAAGTGTACTCAGTAGTCCAAGTATCTGATCCATCTTACCTTCTTCAATTTTTAAGTCTTGAGATGTAATCTGCAATTGTATTCTTTTCAGTCTTGATAACTTCAATTGTAAATGAAAAATTTAATATATTTAATACCAATCTCCTTATTTCCTTTGTTGTTACAGAATCTTGTACTTTCTTAGTTATCCACCATTTTACTTGTGTATTATCTGTTCTAACAATAAATTTGTTATAAACAATATATGGTTCGAATGCAAGCAAACATTTATATAATGCAATATTTATTTCCCATTTAATTTGTGGTTCAGTATATGATCCTGAATGGTATCTACAGTGGTGTTCTATTTTTTCATTTTCATATTTATATTTTAATACTCCTCCATAGCTATGATTACTAGAATCTGATTCTACTATGTAGGTGAATTTTTTGTTTTCATCCGGAAAATATAGTTTTGGTAGTTCTTTACACATTTCTTTTATCCTTTTTATGTATTTTTTGTCTTTTTCATCAAAGTGATATTCTATATCCTTTTTTAATTTTCGTTGTAATGGTTTTAGATTTTCTGCTAGTTTTGGTACATATTCTCTTACTTGATTAACTAATCCTAAAAAGGATTGTAATTTTTTCTTAGTATCTAGTAATTCTTCAGAATTTATTATTTTTTGTACTATATGTGTTTGCATTTTTACACCATTTCTGTCTATTTGTATTCCTAAGAATTCTATTTGATTTTTCAGTATTTCGGCTTTTTCTTTACTTAGGCTTATTCCTGATATTTCTACTATATGTATGAATTTTTCTAGTAGTCTTATATGTTCGTCTTTAGTTCTTGAATATAATAATATATCGTCTATGTATACAATACAGTTTTCTAATTGGTTGAAGTAATTATCCATAAAGTGTTGGTATCTACCTGGTGCATTTTTATATCCAAAGGGTAATACGTTCCATTCGTAAAATCCTTGGGGTACGGTAAATGCTGTTAATTGTTTAGATTCTTCTTCTAGTTTTAAGTGGTAGAATCCTGATTTACAGTCAAATTTACTGAAATAATTATATTCTTGTATCTGTCTTATCTTTAAAATCTTATTTGGTATTGGGTAATTATATGTTTTAGTTTTTGCATTTAAATTTCTATAATCTATTACCATTCTGCTTTTCTTTCTTTTTTGTTCATTATGTTTATTTACTATAAATGCCGGGCTATTATGTTTACTATTACTTTCTCGTATGTAATTATTTTCTAATAATTCTTTTATATGCATTTGGAATTCTTTTTGGTCTTCAAAATTGTATCTTAGGGGTTTTTGTGTTATTATGCTATTTTCATCTACTAATTCAATTTTTATTTTTGTTTTATGTTTTTCCCATCCTTGTAATGGATTTTCATTATATAATAATTTTAATTTATCTTGTAATATTTGTTCTTTATCAATTGTAAATATTATCATTTCAATTTTTTGATCGTTAGTTGTTATATTTTCTAATTTTTGAGTAATTTTTTCACTTCCTTTAATCCATGGTGTGTTTTTTCTTATTTTGTTATTTACTCTTTTTGCTCCTATTTTCTTATTACACGGAGTAGTAAACCACCAATGTGTTTTTGTTATAGTATGTGGGTATAGTTTTTCTAAAAATGGCATTCCTAATAGTATATCTCTATTTGTGAATTCATAACTATACATTTCTTCTATTATTAGTATTTTATCCCATATTTGTATTTTTGTATTTTTGGTTTTGTGTGTTATCATACTTCCTTCGTTATTAAATCCAGTTACTATAAGTGGTGTTTTTAATTTTTCCCATTTTTCTTCTGGTAGGCAATTATGTTTACACATATTTGCTCCTGCTCCTGTATCTATCATAGGTGTATAATATCTGTTATAATATCCTTCCACTATTATTTTCATTAGTATATAGATTTTTGTCATTCTTTCATATTAAAGTCCTTTTAATGGTTATCTTTTTATTTTCATAATGTATTATTAGTTGTTTTTCGTCTATATTATAAGGTTTTACTGTTTCCAGCCATTTTATTCCTAAAGTTATATTGTCTTTTCCTTGATATATTTTGAATTTTATTTTTATTGGTATTCCTCCAATAATTAATTCTTGTTCTGTACTTTGTTCCATATTTGTTAATATTCCAGGTAATTCTGTATTTATATTTTCATTTCTCGTGATTTCTTCTTCTTTTATTAGTTCTCTTGTGACATAGCTTTCGTTTTGTCCTGTATCTATTTTTATTAAATATTTTCGTTGATTTAATATTCCTGTTATATAGTATTGGTAAGGTTGTATTTCATCCATTCTTTGTTCTAGTAATTTGGGTTGTATTTCATATTCTATTCTTCTTGAAGTACTATTTCTAGATGACGATGGTGTATCATAATTTATTCTTTTCGATGTACTCAATCTTTCTTTTACTATTTCCAAATCTTCCTCTATATCCATATCTTTGTAACTATAGTCATTATTATCAATAACATTAACTATTTTGTCAAAAGGATTTTCTATTTTAATTCTTTGAATTTTATTTTTGGCTGTTATCTTATGTTTTGTAGTTAATACGTATAAGTTTTTACATCTAGCTGTAAATATTTTACTACCTGGTGCCAGTTCTATTCCTGACATTTTCCAGTATAGTACTAGAGATTTATCTATATTTCTGTCATCTAATGCTACTGAGTAGTTAGCACTTATGATAAATTTAAATTTTTGGTATATTAAATTTCCTCTAACTGCACTTATTATGCTCTTTTCTATTGGGTGAATAATTCTATCGTCTGCTAAATATAGTTCAATTGGTGTATCTATTCCTTCTCTAAAACATGCTTTTATGAGTATTTCTGTTGCTCCTAGGTGTACGTATTTTATTGGATTTCTAGCTTTTATTTCTTGGATTTCCTTGTTTATTATCTTTTTATTTATTATAGGTATTTTAGCTTTTCCTTGGGTGTATTTGCAGTCTATTATATGTTCTTTTTGGCTTACTACATAGTATTCTTCTTGTCTTATTTTAAAGAAATTTCTTAGTTTAGGTATTTCTAATATTTTGTCTACGCTTAAATCTAATTCTTTTCCTTTTATTTGTTCGAACATATTGCTGTCAAATATTATTTTTTGTTCTGAGCTTTCTTTATCTTGATATTCTTCTTTACTTATAATCCTTACATCTGTTTCAGTCATTATCTGTTTCGTATTCATTTATCTCATTTTCATTATCTGTTTTTTCGTATTCTGTTACTTCATATATACTATCTTCATCATTTAGATCATAATCTATATAATCTATTTGTTTATATTCTTCGTCCTCAATTATTATTTCTACTTCTGAAATTTGTTTTTTATTTACGTTTTTAGGTACTCTACAGTCTCTAGCTAAATGTCCTAATTTGCCACAGTTGTAGCATTTACATTCTGATATATTTTTCTTAGGTCTATGAGGCCTTTTTTGTTTATAATTTTTTATATAATACCTTTTTCTTGGTCTTTTATACTTGTATTTTGTTCTAGATGGTCTGTATTTTTTAATTCTTTTCTTGTATTTGTATTTATTTGTGCATCCAAATTGTGGTGCTGTTCTATTTGTGCAACATGCTAAGTTTTTTACCAGTATTTTTTCCATTTTCATGTCTTCCTTATGTTTTTCGCATAATTCCGTAAACCATTTTTGTAGAAATTTTATTCTAGATCCTAGTGTATCTATTAGTCCTGATTCTTGCCAGTCTTTAGTTACTTTTGAACTAAATGGTTCTGGTAATTTTGTGTAGTATAGTTTTCTTATTTCTCTACTTTCTTCATTTGTATATAACCCTTTATAATAATATTCTTTAAATGCACATGTGTATTCATCCATATAACTCATTTTACATATACTTAATTTGTTTATAAGATTTCTGTTTAGTTCTTTATCTTTTTGCCGTTCTTCTATTTCGGTAGTCATACTACTAAATTCATTTCTTATTGCCATTTCGTATTTGGTTAGTATATCTATAGATGTTGTTGCTGGTTCATTATTAATTTTCTTATTATTTCTTAATATTTCTAAACTTTCTGGTGATAAATTTTGTATCCATATTTTTGTTGTTCCTATTAATGTTCGTTCTATGTATCCAGGGGCATCTGCTATTAGTATTTTGTTATCTATTAACTGTTTTGAAATATATCCTATCCATAGCTGAATTGTTTTATTTGTATCTGCAACACAATCTAAGTCTAAGAAATTATATTGTTCTATATTTTGTCTAGGTGTCCAGTTTTTATTTAATCTTTTATTCCATAATGTTTTGCTTCTATTTTCCCTTTCGTAAGTATAATAGGTTGGACTAGTATTTGGTCTTCTTGGACTTCTAGTTCCTGATGTACTAGGTTTTTCGTCTATGTCTTCTACATTAATTTCTATATTATTTTCCTTTTCTATTAGATTAGTATAAGTTTCTGATGTTTCTGAATATTGATCTAGGTTTTCTTCATCATTTTGCTCACTTATGTCGTCTATTCCTATTTTAGGCAGATTTTCTACTGTACCTGATTCTTCTAGTAATATTTTAAATTTTTCTATTTCTTCTGTAAGTCTTAACTCTTCTCGTTGTTTTTCTCTTGCTTTTAATCTTTCTTCATATAGCTGTTTAAGTTTTTCTAATTCTTTTTCCAGTTCTTGGATTCTCGTGTCTTTTTCTTCTTTAATTTGCTGAACTTCTATTTGTGCTTGTTTTTTAATTTTTTCTATTTCCTTTTTCCTATCTATTTCTTCGTTTTCTTTATTAATTCTTACCATAGCTGTTAAGCTATCTTCTAAAGTTGCTGATTCTTTTTCTAACATCAAATACAATTGATCTCCTATCTTTTTAAATCTCCTTCCTAAGTTTGAGTGTATAATTTTTATTTCTATTCCCTTCTGGCTCATAAATTTTTCTTCTTCTACAGTGTATTCTTCTTTGTTCATATTAATCCATGTTGTAATTTATATTCTAAGTGTTGTAGTTGTAGTTCTAAATGAAATATTATTCTCCTTTGTGTTTTTATTGATATTTGGCACACTCCTGCAATTATATTATAATTTAACCTTTCTTTTCTAGATTCAATTTCTTCTGTTATTTCATTTATTTTATTAAGTAATTGTTGTCTGTATTCTTCACTATTATCCATGTTATTTTTCATTTCAGTTTTTTCAAATATTTTATATATTTATATTCTGTTTCTGAAATTATATCTATTAAATATCCAAGTCTAACATTATTTGTTTTATTTAAGCTTAAGAGTTTATATTCAGGATATAATATTTTTAACCGATTTTTTAATTTTTTAGCTTTTTTATGGATATGACCTTTCTTTGATTTATTCTGTGTTTGGTTCATTGGTTAAACATTTTATTATAGTATTCTATTTTTAATGGTTCTAATCTTTGTAACTCTTCTATACATCCATATGCATACTCTAAATATTCGAGATTACGTTCCACATTACTATCTTTCATATATTCCCTTATATTATCTTGTAATAAAAGCTTTGTTAATCTTATACTTTCCATAGTATCTAACCAATATTCCATATATTCATAATTTACCATTTTTTAGTCTAAATCCTTATCTAATTTTCTAATTTCTTCTATAGTCATCTCCGTCCAATCTTGGTTAATTAACTTCATAGTTTCTTCTAACTCTATTATCTCTTCTAATTTTTTAGACAATAATTTCATTATACATAAGACAAGTAACTTATATCTATGATTTCTATGTGATAGGTTTGAACTCATTTTATGAATTTTTCTAAACATGGTATTCCTTTTAATCTCCTTTAGGCATTATTTAATATTATCTAATTCTTATATCGTTATTCTGAATTATCCTTTTGGGTCATTACTATGCGTTTTCAGTTATAATCAGTTACCCTAACAATGACTTCAACTTCGTGTACTCCCCTAAAACGGCTCTCCTGGCCTAACCGGTTTCCACATTAGGATGTCTTAGTCTGGGCATACTTACTCATAACTTACTAAACACGTACATAGCAAACTTAATCAGGCATTCATAAAAACGATATAACAAGAAGATATTAACAAATAATACTTAGCAGATTATCAGGAATACAACAGTTTAGTTATTCATAATTATGAATAAACATACCTCAGTTTGTAACTTTGCATCATTGCTAGATTTTTCCATTTGGTTTATATTTTTAAAGTAGATTTTTTTTTTTATAAAGTTGTTTTTGATCTTATGGCTCTGATACCAAATTGGGGGTAGGGGTGCGGAAGTAAGAGTTGAGAGAGAATATGTTGGATTGCGGATGCCTTTGGCTTCCGTCTGATGTTCTATTTATAACAAAATTTATAATTCTTCAGAATTTATTATTTTTTGTACTATGTGTGTTTGCATTTTTACTCCATTTCTGTCTATTTGTATTCCTAAGAATTCTATTTGGTTTTTCAGTATTTCGGCTTTTTCTTTACTTAGACTTATTCCCGATATTTCTACTATATGTATGAATTTTTCTAAAAGTCTTATATGTTCTTCTTTAGTTCTTGAATATAGCAATATATCGTCTATGTATACAATACAGTTTTCTAATTGATTGAAGTAATTATCCATAAAATGTAGATATCTACCTGGTGCATTTTTATATCCAAAGGGTAATACGTTCCATTCGTAAAATCCTTGGGGTACGGTAAATGCTGTTAATTGTTTAGATTCTTCTTCTAGTTTTAAGTGGTAGAATCCTGATTTACAGTCAAATTTACTGAAATAATTATATCCTTGTATCTGTCTTATATACCAAATTGGGGGTAGGGGTGCGGAAGTAAGAGTTGAGAGAGAATATGTTGGATTGCGGATGCCTTTGGCTTCCGTCTGATGTTCTATTTATAACAAAATTTACAAACTATTACATTTGGCCTTTACTGTTCATGAACGACCTTTACTGTTCATGAATAGCGACTGGTGGCCGACAAATTTTACTATTTACTTTGCGACTTTCTTGCTAAAGTAGCCGCCCTCTACTGTATACTTTACGACTTTAATAGCCGTCTTCTATGACTTTTATACAAAAAGTAAAAAAGAAACTTTACATATATGTTTTTATATATTTTGGCCGACACTTTTGGTTGTTGGCCGACACTCTTTTTCTATTTTCTTTTCAGCTTGTCGTTTTCCTTCTTTATCTGCTTCTTTTCTTGTTGGCCGACATTGTTGGCCGACATCTTTTTCTTTTTCTTTTTTCAATTCAGCTTCTTTCTTTGTCGTTTTCTTCCTGTCTTGTCTGTTTTTCTCAGCCGTTGGATTTATTCTAGCTGAACATCTGGTATCTGGCTGCTTTCTTCTCCATGGCATTTTGTGCAATGGTGGTCTGGATATTTTTGACCGATAGTTTTACAGTATCTTGTTAACAAAGCTGAAGAGATGAAATTTTTTCTTATAGCTCTGGTGGTTGGTGGTTGTTCTGGTTTTAACAAACTTACTATCCATTGTCTTAACTCCTCCATATCTGCTTCCTTGTATTCTTTTGAGTTGGCATAGATGATTGTGTTGTCTCTTGAGTAATAATTCCATACTGAATTTCCATTCAGATAGTTGTTTGCTAGTTCGTTTAGTATAGTTGCAAGTCCTATTATCCTCTTGTTAGAGTAGAACTCAGGTATCTCCTCATGTGTTATTTCGTCCTGTTGTTCAATTTTTTCTGGAATAATCATTTCCTTTGTAAGTCCAATTTTTACTACTTGTATTATTGGTTTTATCTCGTCCAATAGTATCTCCGCGGGTGCTGAGTATATCTTTATGTAGAAAAATGTACCTTTGGTAATTCTCTTATAGGTGGTGAATGCCTTATATATTTCTGGTATCATAGCTATTTCTTCTCCGGTTGCCGTATACACGGTGTTAAGTAATCCGTAGTCATAGCATGTTCTTACCAGATTAGCACTAGTTTTTGGTTGTGCGATTAATTTGTTGTATCCCTGTAGATGTTGGGTTACATAATCTTCTTCGGGTTTTGTTGTAGTGGCAGATCTTGGGTTTTTATTTAGGAAAGTTTGGATTCTATGTATGTTTTGTATATATTTGGTAGTGATATGGTTGTAGGTTTGTTTGTTTTGGTTCAAACTTTCTCTGTAGGTAGTTGTTTGTGGTGGTGGAGTAGGTGGTATGTTTTTCTTAGGTGTAAAAGGTTTATCAAATAACTGTTTTCTGATTATGTCTCTCCTTTCTTTAGGTCCTGATGTACCTGCAGAAGAAGTAGATGGATTGTTAGCTTGGGTTTTAAGGAGTTTCCCAACGTCTCCTTTTAGCTCTGGAAGTTTGGTGCCTTCCGATTGGCATAGTTCCGCGTTTTTTAAGTCACGCTGCTGACTGCTATTTTTGCTTTTTAGCTTCTCCATATCATCTTCTAGCTTTTCCACTTTCTTGCAAAGTGTACTTAGCATTCCGAGTATTTGGTCCATCTTATTTTCATCTTTTTCCATATCTTGAGATGTAATCTGCAATCATATTTTTCTCAGTTTTGATAACCTCAATTGTAAATGAAAAATTTAATATATTTAATACCAATCTCCTTATTTCCTTTGTTGTTACGGAATCTTGTACCTTTTTAGTTATCCACCATTTAACTTGTGTGTTATCTGTTCTAACAATGAATTTGTTATAAACTATATATGGTTCAAATGCAAGCAAACATTTATATAATGCAAATAGTTCCTTTCTATTTATTTCCCATTTAATTTGTGGTTCTGTGTACGATCCTGAATGGTATCTACAGTGGTGTTCTATTTTTTCATTTTCATATTTATATTTTAATACTCCTCCATAGCTATGATTACTAGAATCTGATTCTACTATGTAGGTGAATTTTTTGTTTTCATCCGGAAAATATAGTTTTGGTAGTTCTTTACACATTTCTTTTATCCTTTTTATGTATTTTTTGTCTTTTTCATCAAAGTGATATTCTATATCCTTTTTTAATTTTCGTTGTAATGGTTTTAGATTTTCTGCTAGTTTTGGTACATATTCTCTTACTTGATTAACTAATCCTAAAAAGGATTGTAGTTTTTTCTTAGTATCTAATAATTCTTCAGAATTTATTATTTTTTGAACTATGTGTGTTTGCATTTTTACTCCATTTCTGTCTATTTGTATTCCTAAGAATTCTATTTGGTTTTTCAGTATTTCGGCTTTTTCTTTACTTAGACTTATTCCCGATATTTCTACTATATGTATGAATTTTTCTAAAAGTCTTATATGTTCTTCTTTAGTTCTTGAATATAGCAATATATCGTCTATGTATACAATACAGTTTTCTAATTGATTGAAGTAATTATCCATAAAATGTTGATATCTACCTGGTGCATTTTTATATCCAAAGGGTAATACGTTCCATTCGTAAAATCCTTGGGGTACGGTAAATGCTGTTAATTGTTTAGATTCTTCTTCTAGTTTTAAGTGGTAGAATCCTGATTTACAGTCAAATTTACTGAAATAATTATATCCTTGTATCTGTCTTATCTTTAAAATCTTATTTGGTATTGGGTAATTATATGTTTTAGTTTTTGCATTTAAATTTCTATAATCTATTACCATTCTGCTTTTCTTTCTTTTTTGTTCATTATGTTTATTTACTATAAATGCCGGGCTATTATGTTTACTATTACTTTCTCGTATGTAATTATTTTCTAATAATTCTTTTATATGCATTTGGAATTCTTTTTGGTCTTCAAAATTGTATCTTAGGGGTTTTTGTGTTATTATGCTATTTTCATCTACTAATTCAATTTTTATTTTTGTTTTATGTTTTTCCCATCCTTGTAATGGATTTTCATTATATAATAATTTTAATTTATCTTGTAATATTTGTTCTTTATCAATTGTAAATATTATCATTTCAATTTTTTGATCGTTAGTTGTTATATTTTCTAATTTTTGAGTAATTTTTTCACTTCCTTTAATCCATGGTGTGTTTTTTCTTATTTTGTTATTTACTCTTTTTGCTCCTATTTTCTTATTACACGGAGTAGTAAACCACCAATGTGTTTTTGTTATAGTATGTGGGTATAGTTTTTCTAAAAATGGCATTCCTAATAGTATATCTCTATTTGTGAATTCATAACTATACATTTCTTCTATTATTAGTATTTTATCCCATATTTGTATTTTTGTATTTTTGGTTTTGTGTGTTATCATACTTCCTTCGTTATTAAATCCAGTTACTATAAGTGGTGTTTTTAATTTTTCCCATTTTTCTTCTGGTAGGCAATTATGTTTACACATATTTGCTCCTGCTCCTGTATCTATCATAGGTGTATAATATCTGTTATAATATCCTTCCACTATTATTTTCATTAGTATATAGATTTTTGTCATTCTTTCATATTAAAGTCCTTTTAATGGTTATCTTTTTATTTTCATAATGTATTATTAGTTGTTTTTCGTCTATATTATAAGGTTTTACTGTTTCCAGCCATTTTATTCCTAAAGTTATATTGTCTTTTCCTTGATATATTTTGAATTTTATTTTTATTGGTATTCCTCCAATAATTAATTCTTGTTCTGTACTTTGTTCCATATTTGTTAATATTCCAGGTAATTCTGTATTTATATTTTCATTTTTCGTGATTTCTTCTTCTTTTATTAGTTCTCTTGTGACATAGCTTTCGTTTTGTCCTGTATCTATTTTTATTAAATATTTTCGTTGATTTAATATTCCTGTTATATAGTATTGGTAAGGTTGTATTTCATCCATTCTTTGTTCTAGTAATTTGGGTTGTATTTCATATTCTATTCTTCTTGAAGTACTATTTCTAGATGACGATGGTGTATCATAATTTATTCTTTTCGATGTACTCAATCTTTCTTTTACTATTTCCAAATCTTCCTCTATATCCATATCTTTGTAACTATAGTCATTATTATCAATAACATTAACTATTTTGTCAAAAGGATTTTCTATTTTAATTCTTTGAATTTTATTTTTGGCTGTTATCTTATGTTTTGTAGTTAATACGTATAAGTTTTTACATCTAGCTGTAAATATTTTACTACCTGGTGCCAGTTCTATTCCTGACATTTTCCAGTATAGTACTAGAGATTTATCTATATTTCTGTCATCTAATGCTACTGAGTAGTTAGCACTTATGATAAATTTAAATTTTTGGTATATTAAATTTCCTCTAACTGCACTTATTATGCTCTTTTCTATTGGGTGAATAATTCTATCGTCTGCTAAATATAGTTCAATTGGTGTATCTATTCCTTCTCTAAAACATGCTTTTATGAGTATTTCTGTTGCTCCTAGGTGTACGTATTTTATTGGATTTCTAGCTTTTATTTCTTGGATTTCCTTGTTTATTATCTTTTTATTTATTATAGGTATTTTAGCTTTTCCTTGGGTGTATTTGCAGTCTATTATATGTTCTTTTTGGCTTACTACATAGTATTCTTCTTGTCTTATTTTAAAGAAATTTCTTAGTTTAGGTATTTCTAATATTTTGTCTACGCTTAAATCTAATTCTTTTCCTTTTATTTGTTCGAACATATTGCTGTCAAATATTATTTTTTGTTCTGAGCTTTCTTTATCTTGATATTCTTCTTTACTTATAATCCTTACATCTGTTTCAGTCATTATCTGTTTCGTATTCATTTATCTCATTTTCATTATCTATCTCATTTTCATTATCTGTTTTTTCGTATTCTGTTAATTCATATATACTATCTTCATCATTTAGATCATAATCTATATAATCTATTTGTTTATATTCTTCGTCTTCAATTATTATTTCTACTTCTGAAATTTGTTTTTTATTTACGTTTTTAGGTACTCTACAGTCTCTAGCTAAATGTCCTAATTTGCCACAGTTGTAGCATTTACATTCTGATATATTTTTCTTAGGTCTATGGGGCCTTTTTTGTTTATAATTTTTTATATAATACCTTTTTCTTGGTCTTTTATACTTGTATTTTGTTCTAAATGGTCTGTATTTTTTAATTCTTTTCTTGTATTTGTATTTATTTGTGCATCCAAATTGTGGTGCTGTTCTAGTTGTGCAACATGCTAAGTTTTTTACCAGTATTTTTTCCATTTTCATGTCTTCCTTATGTTTTTCGCATAATTCCGTAAACCATTTTTGTAGAAATTTTATTCTAGATCCTAGTGTATCTATTAGTCCTGATTCTTGTCAGTCTTTAGTTACTTTTGAACTAAATGGTTCTGGTAATTTTGTGTAGTATAGTTTTCTTATTTCTCTACTTTCTTCATTCGTATATAATCCTTTGTAATAGTATTCTTTAAATGCACATGTGTATTCATCCATATAACTCATTTTACATATACTTAATTTGTTTATAAGATTTCTGTTTAGTTCTTTATCTTTTTGCCGTTCTTCTATTTCGGTAGTCATACTACTAAATTCATTTCTTATTGCCATTTCGTATTTGGTTAGTATATCTATAGATGTTGTTGCTGGTTCATTATTAATTTTCTTATTATTTCTTAATGTTTCTAAACTTTCTGGTGATAAATTTTGTATCCATATTTTTGTTGTTCCTATTAATGTTCGTTCTATGTATCCAGGGGCATCTGCTATTAGTATTTTGTTATCTATTAACTGTTTTGAAATATATCCTATCCATAGCTGAATTGTTTTATTTGTATCTGCAACACAATCTAAGTCTAAGAAATTATATTGTTCTATATTTTGTCTAGGTGTCCAGTTTTTATTTAATCTTTTATTCCATAATGTTTTGCTTCTATTTTCCCTTTCGTAAGTATAATAGGTTGGACTAGTATTTGGTCTTCTTGGACTTCTAGTTCCTGATGTACTAGGTTTTTCGTCTATGTCTTCTACATTAACCTCTATATTATTTTCCTTTTCTATTAGATTAGTATAAGTTTCTGATGTTTCTGAATATTGATCTAAGTTTTCTTCATCATTTTGCTCACTTATGTCGTCTATTCCTATTTTAGGCAGATTTTCTACTGTACCTGATTCTTCTAGTAATATTTTAAATTTTTCTATTTCTTCTGTAAGTCTTAACTCTTCTCGTTGTTTTTCTCTTGCTTTTAATCTTTCTTCATATAGCTGTTTAAGTTTTTCTAATTCTTTTTCCAGTTCTTGGATTCTCGTGTCTTTTTCTTCTTTAATTTGCTGAACTTCTATTTGTGCTTGTTTTTTAATTTTTTTTATTTCCTTTTTCCTATCTATTTCTTCGTTTTCTTTATTAATTCTTACCATAGCTGTTAAGCTATCTTCTAAAGTTGTTGATTCTTTTTCTAACATCAAATACAATTGATCTCCTATCTTTTTAAATCTCCTTCCTAAGTTTGAGTGTATAATTTTTATTTCTATTCCCTTCTGGCTCATAAATTTTTCTTCTTCTACAGTGTATTCTTCTTTGTTCATATTAATCCATGTTGTAATTTATATTCTAAGTGTTGTAGTTGTAGTTCTAAATGAAATATTATTCTCCTTTGTGTTTTTATTGATATTTGGCACACTCCTGCAATTATATTATAATTTAACCTTTCTTTTCTAGATTCAATTTCTTCTGTTATTTCATTTATTTTATTAAGTAATTGTTGTCTGTATTCTTCACTATTATCCATGTTATTTTTCATTTCAGTTTTTTCAAATATTTTATATATTTATATTCTGTTTCTGAAATTATATCTATTAAATATCCAAGTCTAACATTATTTGTTTTATTTAAGCTTAAGAGTTTATATTCAGGATATAATATTTTTAACTGATTTTTTAATTTTTTAGCTTTCTTATGGATATGACCTTTCTTTGATTTATTTTGTGTTTGGTTCATTGGTTAAACATTTTATTATAGTATTCTATTTTTAATGGTTCTAATCTTTGTAACTCTTCTATACATCCATATGCATACTCTAAATATTCCAGATTACGTTCCAGATTACTATCTTTCATATATTCCCTTATATTATCTTGTAATAAAAGCTTTGTTAATCTTATACTTTCCATAGTATCTAACCAATATTCCATATATTCATAATTTACCATTTTTTTTTTCTAAGTTTTTATCTAATTTTCTAATTTCTTCTATAGTCATTTCCGTCCAATCTTGGTTAATTAACTTCATAGTTTCTTCTAATTCTATCATTTCTTCTAATATCTTAGACAACAATTTCATTATACATAAGACAAGTAACTCATATCTATGATTCCTATGTGATAGATTTGAACTCATTTTATGAATTTTTTCTAAACATGGTATTCCTTTAAATCTCCTTAGGCATTATTTAAAATTATCTAATTCTTATATCGTTATTCTGAAATTATCCTTTTGGGTCATTACTATGCGTTTTCAGTTATAATCAGTTACCCTAACAATGACTTCAACTTCGTGTACTCCCCTAAAACGGCTCTCCTGGCCTAACCGGTTTCCACATTAGGATGTCTTAGTCTGGGCATACTTACTCATAACTTACTAAACACGTACATAGCAAACTTAATCAGGCATTCATAAAAACGATATAACAAGAAGATATTAACAAATAATACTTAGCAGATTATCAGGAATACAACAGTTTAGTTATTCATAATTATGAATAAACATACCTCAGTTTGTAACTTTGCATCATTGCTAGATTTTTCCATTTGGTTTATATTTTTAAAGTAGATTTTTTTTATAAAGTTGTTTTTATAAAATTTATTAAAGGTAATAATTTATTAAAGGTAATACTAATTTTATTTGAACTGACACACTGTATAATTTTTTTTTTTCTTTTCAAGAACTTAAAATTGAGGTTATTCGTGAGTCTTCCAAAACGACACTACAATTCAAAACTCGTTTTGCATGTGGCGAGTGAAACTGTCCTGTGGAGTGCGGACACACGCACCTCTCGTATTATTCGATGGTCCATCTTTCTTCGCTCCCTCACACCAACTCCCAACATCCGCTTAAATTCTAACCTCTCTTTTATTATATCCCCCAACGACCTTGTCCACTCTACTCCCACACTCCATTACACATACTCCTCGTTTCCTCCGAAGAAGGCCTTTTCTCTCCTCAAGCCTTTTCAATAGGTCTTGAAGTGCCAAATTTGATCTTCTTTTTCATCTTTGCTTGTTCATAAATGGGGGGTGAAACTAAGGTCTACACTTTGGCTGAAGTCTCCAAGCACAACAGCTCCAAGGATTGTTGGTTGATTATTAGTGGCAAGGTATGATTCCTGATCTCTGTTATTTGATGTAATTAAGTGGGTGGGTGCCTTATTATGCTTTCATTTCCTAGATCTTACTCTTGATCTCCTCTCTGCGTTTAAGATTCAATCTTGATCAGTTGTATGCGTTAAATTTTGAATTTTGATCAAGTTCTGTTTTTCTATACCCCAATCTTTTAATTTTATGTGGAGGCAATGAGTGTTTGAATGGGGTGTGATCTCATCCTGTTGTCTGATTGTTTTGTGGGTTGAGACTTGCATTATGTGTTTTCATGAATTAATGGCTAGTTTTCTTGATTCCCTCAATGGGAATATCAAACATATCTATGCGGAGAACCGATTTGTAGGTTTCTTTCTATCAGGAATAGCGTGGAGATAATCCAGTGACTTGAGAGTTTTAAGACATCAGCCAAAAATATTTGATAAACGTCACAACACTGAAGCTCTAACTTCCTCTTCAATAGCTTCTTCTTCTTCTTCAAACAGTTGACAAGATTCTTCATTCAGTACAGCTAGAATGCGACATTCTTCTCCTCCATTTTGTTGAGGAGGTAGGGGGTCATTGTCTATAGGTTGTGTTATCTAGACGCGGATCCAGGATCATAATACAGTGGGCAAAAAAAGATGTGATGTGCCCCTATTTCTCGGTTACAGAAAAAGTATTAGAAACTTTCATATCTACTTACAATTTTTGTGTAAACGGTATGTGCAGACTACCTGTTTGAATCATGTAGACTCTTGTACATACTTTTGATAACGCCTTGGTGTTTGCTAATGAAAATTTGACTTACTAAAACAAAGTCTGTCAGCAAAAGAAGTTTATACCTTTGTCATTCCTCAAAAGTTAAAGATGTAGTTGTCATCCGCTGGTAATGCTGGTATTTAGTCATGAAAAATTGTCTCATTGAAAAGGATTTTACATATATATATATTGAAAATGTAAAACCTTTTTACATAGCGTAATTTAACCGGTTATAGTAACTTGTCATATTTTCTAGATTACCAAATCATGTTTAGTGCGGGCAATACTAGTAATTAGTTTTCGAGTGACCTGATTGTGTACATAATTTTATAGTGTCATATAGAGGTTAAATTATACTCCTTCCGTTTCAATTTATTTGTCTTACTTTCCTTTTTAATCCGTTTCAAAAAAGAATGTCTCTTTCGCTTTTTTTTTTGGCAACTCTTTAATTCTAACTTTCCACATAGCATATTTAAGAGCACAAGTTTAAAGGATATTTTGATACATTCTACATATTTTTAGTTTAAAACCACAAGATTCAAAGTTTCTTTACTTGCTTAAACCTCGTGTCAAGTCAAAATCAACCAAACAAATTGAAACAGAGGGGTACCAAAAATAGAGAAAAGGCATGTCAGCAAAAGAAGTTTATACCATGACATTGCTTAATCATTGAAATAAATAGTTTTCACTGCTCATGATTTAGACCTTAGGTATTTTGGTTGGGAGCTTAAAGAAGCTTGTACATAAACAAATGGTCAACAGCTCTAGTTTTGACAATGTAAATATGCAAGCTCCATAATATTCTTAAAACAATTGTCTTTTCACCATAATGCATGGTGCCTTAATATGCTGTTAATAACTTGTAGTTTACGTTCCTAAGACAATGGAATAGGCTAATCACCCCTTGCAATTCCAAAACTCCAAGTAGTTCCCCCATTGTTGCTTTGTTGTTTTTATCTTTTGGTTGGCTGAAATGCTTAGAGTTCACCAGAGATTCATCAGACCATTTTGTTATAATGAGGTCTACTATTGTATTTTTCTTATACCATAATGCCATTATATGCGATATTACCACCTTTTGAAATGATTGACATACGTGTTAAGCATGGGTTTTTTGCAAGCTCATTGGCTTTTGGATGACTTTATCTTTAGGGGAACATGCTCTATGTATGGTCATTCAAAATTCTTATATTTTCTTCGTGTGCATTCCTTTTTTCTTCTCCTTTGTTATAATGGTGGTGTTTCGGGCGAGCACCTCGATTATTCACCAAATACCTACTACCTCTTACCTGTATGATCTATTGTGTATGAAGTTTATGGTTTCCGTTGGTGTAAATCCATCACCTGAATTTAAGATGATAAGAAATTCTACATCGGTAACAAATGATTATCCACTAAGCGGAGGAAATCTTATTTAAAAAGCATAAAACATAAAGATTAGGTAGGCCCCCAATCTGGCAAGAACGGGTATGTAAAAGATATTCTTTGTTTTCCATCACTTTTACATGTGTCAATAATTGTAACTCTGCCACCAAAGCTTCGACAATGCTGAAATGGTCCATGCCCTTATCGATACTATTTTGCTTTTTGCTGAAACTAGTTATATAGCAGACATTGTGAAGTGGGGTTTCCTTGGAATGGAAGACTAAGTGAACCCACTTCTAGTGAAGAAGGTAGCGCCTATAGCAACTCCATCCACATGTTGAGGTCTTCCTTTGTCAACCCGATGCCATTTATTATACTCGCTCTCTCTCTCTCTCTCTCTCTCTCTCTCTCTCTCTCTCTGTGTGTGTGTGTGTGTGTGTCTCTTTTACCTTTTTGTTTTTGGAAGTGATTCAGGAGTCTTGTGAACTCTATACTTTGTTGTTGATAGTTATTCTTTGTGGAGCAACAAAATGTTGCATTACTTTGGGTAGTTGGCATCAATTGCACCTTATATTGCGTGTTAGCTTACTTTTACTATTCCTTTTTTCTCCTGTTTCTTCTATTTCTTCAAAATTTTCAGTTTACTATATTTACAGGTATATGATGTGACAAAATTCTTGGCAGACCACCCTGGAGGTGATGAGGTTTTGATATCTGCAACTGGTAATATATTTTGACATATTCTTTCCTGCAACTAGAACTTTGGTGCTTTTGGCTTCTAGGAAGGAAAAGGAAAGCACCAGAAAGTTAGTTTTTTTTATCCACTTGATTAGCCCGGTAACTGAGAGAAAAGTAGGAAATACTTTCCTCCAAATTAAGTCAAGCAAAAAGGTGTAGGGACTTGATGAAAAAAGCTTTCTTTTATAATCTTTCCTTCTCTTTTACTCTTTGGCATGCAAGAAATGACTATTCGACTGTAAATTTATGAAAAAGTAAATTTATTTGTAGCTTTCTTGACATCCGTATGAAGCTTTACTGATTTGTTGTTGGAGTAGTTTCTCAAAATTTACATGTAGTGATCTATACAGTAATAAAATTAGAGTTGTAAATATAAATATCGATCACTTCTATATTTTGCCATCTTACCAAGTACTAGACAAACTTGATATAAAGAACTATATAGCCCTTTGAAGATAGTGGTGAGTGAGTTCCTGATTCTTTGTGCAGGAAAGGATGCGACTGATGATTTTGAGGATGTTGGCCACAGCAACAGTGCTCGAGCAATGTTGGATGAGTACTATGTAGGTGATATTGATTCAGAAACCATCCCCAACAAGACCAAGTATACTCCTCCCAAGCAGCCTCATTACAACCAGGACAAAACATCAGAGTTCGTCATCAAGCTCCTCCAGTTCTTAGTTCCCCTGATTATTTTAGGCGTGGCTTTTGGCATCCGCTTCTATACCAAACAATCAGCAGCTTGAAGATGGAGTTCGTGGGAATCCATAGTAAGTGTCGAAAAGAAAAGACAAAAAAAGGTTGGAGGTGGGGGTTGGGGTGGGGAGCCCTTTGTCATCTGAGCAAGTCTTGGTTAAATTATGGGAATAGTAAGAAACTGTCTTTGTAGTGATGAACCCTTTATCAGACTTCATATGGTCATCTTTCTAACGGTACTTGTTAAGATTTTTGGTTTCTGCAGTTGATAGTCTCTGCAAATTGAATTCCCTGTTTGGGTGTTGATTTATTGGAAATACTGCAAATTGAATTCCCCGTTTGGGTGTTGATTTATTAGGATATTTCCATTTCCTTGGCATGCCTACCTTTTGAAACGTGCAAAAAGTGTCTGATATGTTAAATTTTCACAAGATTCTCCAGAATGCATGTTAATGTTATTCTAAAAAAGAAAAAAGAATAGGAAAGCACAGAAGGCATTGTCTGTGATCTCGTCGAACTGAGGAGTTCGACTCATGCCCAAGTAGTCCTAATGTTTTTAAAGACAGCCAAAAGCCAAAGCAAGAGACATAAAACAAACATATGAAACAATGAACCCAAAAATGGCACACAACTGTTTTAAGAGTTTTGAGAGGCAAGAAAAAACATCACAGATCAATGACTATTGCAGCTGCGACTGGGAGAAAGATAACAATATGGCATGTAGGTATAGTTGGGGGTGCTTCTATTTGATCTTAGGAAAAGAAAACATACAAAACAACTTGCTATCTTTCAATTGAGACTGTTTTATTAATTAAGAGTTTGAAGCAAAGTACTATCACGTGTGGCTATGGATACTGCAAACAGGCTTGGACCATTCAATATCTTGGTTACTGGGTTGGCTACTTTCTTTATTCTTGGCTGTGTGGAGTCTCACTTGCTTATACCTGCTAGTGTTCCTCTTAGTCGTACATTGATTTCTCTGTGTGTGTGTATTCTTATTCACTGACAAAGTGAGGCTCATATACTAACGATACTCTCATACATGGCTGTATTTTAGATGCTATGTCCTCCATAACACTACTAAAAGGCCATCTTTCCGCTATAGATGCTAAAAGTATTCAAGGTTTTAACTCATGGAACCCTGTTTAGGTATAGTTCTGCTATTCCTGGTCTTAATACAACGGACATTTAACTTAAAGTTTATTCACATAATTGAACTTTTTATGTTGAATGAAAATATTTCCTCACTTGTCCTACAAGTAGCAGAAGGTCAAATCAGAGCTTATTGCAGAAGTTCTCTCAAACAAGTTAAAAGAGTGTTTTTTCAAGAAAAGAAAAAAGGAGATGTTTACTAAGTGCCAAGTGTCTGTTATGGAGTAATAACTGGCTCATGAACTTTGAAGACATCATTCTATGACACAAATTATGCAGCATCAAATTAGATAAAAATGGATCTTAGATACTACCAAATTGAGTCATTCTGAGATCATATTGTCCAATTACAAGTATCTGTCAAGTGTTGGTTACCACACTTTTTCCTATGTCCAATTCTTGTATTCCCCTCCACTCTTTTGTCAGGTTTTGAACACTAGCAGATTATAAGATTGCTAATTTGGGTAATCAAGTTCCCTCCCCTTTGATTCTTTTTGCATAAGCTTGTCAGAAAGTCCAAAAGCAAACTGGCAAAATGGGGATATCAACAAGAGAGGAAGGTTTTCTAAAGTTAGTACATCCTGGTAGGCGTGTTGAGACTCATACAGAACCTATTATTGCTGCAGAGGTACTCAAGAAGTACCCAAGACACTGCATTGCCCGTCCTGATGTTTTCAAATTTCCCTGGATCGTTGTTCGGCCTGAAGCAGTTCTGCTTCCAGGCAAAGTGTTCTATATAGTTCCTAAGAAGACAATTTATGATCTTCTGAAGGCCAAAAGGCAGCAAAATGAACAAATTCCACTAGCAATCCCCTCACTCAACATTCATGATTCCCGTGATTTAACTTCTTTAAATACTAGTCAAACCTCACTTCTCAAGGAAAACCAATACCTCAAGAATCATGGCAATCGTCATCTTAATGTCCAGAACTCACATCATAAGGAAAAGCAGTTCCCGAAGAATCATGTAAACTGTAGTCTTTCTGATCGGAGTTCATCATTCGAGGGAATTAAGTCCAAGAATAATCCTGGAAAGCTTCACTTTGCTCATCAAAACTCGCCCCTCAAGTCAACAGCAGGAATGACTCCAAAGCACCTTAGACATGGTAAGCACCCCAGCAGGCTTCAGAATTCTCCCTGGTATGGTGCAAGTTATGAGGAGGACGATTTTAAGGAGAATAGAAATGGACATGATGACTTCTCTCAGCAGTCTATTGATAATTCATCCTTTGACAGTACATTTATGCACTCTAAAAGATATTATTACAGAAGCAGTGGCTATTCTCCAACATCAGGAGTAGTCAGCCACCATTGTCGGTATACAATATGTTCCAACCAAGATGAGCTGAAATCTTGTTTGAGAAAGCCGGATAGTGAACGAGGACGACTCAATCTAAGGGTTACTTTTGGCATGCCGATTATTACTAAACCGTGAAAGAGTTACTTCCAAGTTAATTTGATGAAAAGAATATTACTGTTGAGGTTCTAAGAATTTTGCCATTGAGATTCTAAGAATATCTCTGAAAAAGTATTTGAAAAAAGGAATTAAAAAGTAGGAAAAATTATGAAACAATTTGACTAAAGAGAGGAAAAATATGATTCAGATGAAAGGTAGTTGTCCTTTTGAGAGAGGAAAGAGTAAAATGAACCATTTGGATAACCTGATGGCGATACATCTAGAAAATGAATAAACTTTCATGCATTTAGTCCATTTATTTGGAGATATGAAAATGAATTGCTGATAGTGAGAAAAGCGCGAAAACCAAAAGAACAGAAAGATAATCATATAATAAAAAAAAGTGTATTAGTCATATGGCTATGTCAGACATGTGGAGTTGGTTTTTCATATAAGGTACAATATTTTTTTCCAATTTCTGTAGATGAGATATATCAATGTGCAAACATCCATCTGGAGATCATATTTATCAAACTCAAAATTTACTTTACTTCATTGAAAAAGGAAAAAATCTCACTTGCTAAAGCATATACAAGATCTGAGACAGAAAATAGGGGTTGCACGATGGAACAGAGATTACAGCCAAAACCTATCAAAGTAATTTTATGTAACAGAAAGTTTGCCTGTCATGTTCTTTCAGTTAGCTTAGAATCAGTAACTTGTGACCTCTTTGTTGGAGAACTAGACTCCCTGGAAGAACTATGTCCAAAGATGTTCAACTTCCCAATCTTTTTCGTGAAGGAACTCATGAATCTTCGGGAGTTAGATTTTTCCATATTTTTCTTCATACAAACATGATCTTTCTCCAGGTCATTCAATCTCATCCTCATTCGTGCTAGTTCAAGTTTTAGTTCCCTGTTTTCTCGTCTTAGAGAAGCATAATTATCCCTGGGAGACATAGCTGCACTTAGAGCACCACTATTGATCCTCCACGATTGGTGCATTGGCTTATGATCATCATCAGGATAAGAACAAAATAAGGCATTTCGAAGCCTGATTTGCTCAAAATAAAGAACCTGTACAATTGATTGGAGTGGGAGGCGTTCATTTTGTGCAGCGTGTGCTCCAGCTTCTTGTGAGAGCTTCTGAAAATCAATCAGCTTGCATAGTCTCCTCCTGTCCGGATCTGATAAGGCCTGATGAGCCTGGAATTTCCATGGATGAACAACCATAATTAGTCAAAAATAATAACTTAAGGAACTGCCCAAGGAAGCTCTCTACGACTCGATTAGTAATATGAACTTATTAGGTTAGAAGATTCTGTTAAAGGCAACATCATGAACTCTGTGTAAAGTACTTAATCCTCTTCATAGAAAGGTAGTGTATTTGTTTTAAGTCATTAGCAAACAGATCAGTAATTAAAAAAAAAAAAACATATTGTAATTTGGAACCATATCCATTTAAGTCATTATGAACAGGTTAGTTTCGAAAGAAAGAACCATAAATTTTTCTCCTGCCATTAAATTTTAAAATTTGAACTCAAACCAATATAAGTTTTCTCAAAAGCACATTTCAAGCATTTGGCTGTACATACTTTGAGATAGACATCGATTGCTCGATAAAGTCCATCATGGATAGAACGAGCATGTGCCGGTAAGCTTTCAGCAATTGCTGTGAACTTGTTCAGCGTTAGGTTTGCATCAGGTGCAATTTCAGCCAGGTAATTGTCCACCAGTTTTGCGACTTTGAATAATGCAGTTTGGGATGGCGAAGTAGGGCTATCAGACTCAAACACTGAGACATCTTCCATATCTTCATCACTATCCTCCTGCTGAGAAAAATTAACCAAGATCCTATGCACTGTGTCAACATCAAATAATGTGTCACCAGCATTACGAAAAGAAGGAATGAGAAGATCATCGAGAGTAGCTATGTCTAATTGAGATCCTATCCGCCTCTCAAGATCAAGTCTACAAGCAACTGTGCAATCAAGCATCACAGCACTTCTCAGCAGCCCAAAAAGAAAGGTTATGGGAACAACTAATTTCTCAACAGGCATAAGGCTAACAATTGTCTCGACCACAACGTTTTCATGGCCATTTGAACCAGAAACCACATCAAGTCTGGGTTGGCTCGACTGATTCCAGGAAGTGGACTTCTTTGTCAACTCCTTCTGTGCATAGTTAACTAGTGAAGCTGCAATACTTTCAGGCCTAACACCACGACATTTCATTGCTGTTATGACTCGTTGGTACAAGTCAATACGAAGAACTGACAAATCCTCTATCCACCAGTCTCCTTCACACTTGGCTTGGCGGTTCATATGGAGTCTACCAGAACTACTGTATTCCAAGCGCGAGAAACTTGAAGCAATTTGCTCCACACACGCTTTAGAGGCTATAGCATCAATGCATCGGGTAACTATTTTCAGCTCATCGGCCAAAGGGAGCAGGTTTTCGCATTGTTTAAGGACTTCAACACACATTTCAAGATTCTTGGTTACAACAACCTCAAGATATTCTTCAGCTCGGGAACCAAGGTTATTTTTTGAATACTCCTCAGTCATCTCAAGATAATCAGATACACAACAAAGCTGAGCAACATTTGCAACTGTAATCTCAAAGTTAACACCATAGCAAAATTTGGCTGCTAGCTCAAATGCTTCAGCTCCACCTGGTAGGCTAAGTAGTTCAATCATTGATATATCAGAATCCCTGTGCCCTGCTACAAGCTTCCGAATTCTCCCACTCCTCGAGACGAGAGGAAACTGCATCACAGTTGTCTATGTTAGTAGTCTATGAACTTTGAATCAGTTTAGTGATGAAAAGGAACAATACGAATAAAGTGTTTTCTACCTTATTTTTTCATTAGCCCACAAAATCTATGACCAGTAAAGGGAAGGGCTACAAACAAGACTCACAAAGGAACAGTGGCTACTAAGAGAATAGAGAATTGAAAGAATTACCTTATGCAATGAAAAGGTGCCACCATCTACTAGTATCATTATATCACTGGGAACGTCTTGAAACACCCTACACAAGATCAAATGGATGATAAGCAATAAGACAAGAACATGTTATTCAATCTATGTTAGAGGGGATAGGTATGTTTATGTTTTTTTGAAGGATCACAACCGTCCAGCACTAGTATGTCAAAGGAAATTGAAGAATACTGGGAAATAATCTGAAATCGAAGTTGAAAGTAAAAGCAAATAAGAATTAAAAGATACTATTAAACACAAACCATTCACTATAGGTCGAACACTTGGCGAGATGGGAATGGTGTTTGTCCATGGAGATAGGGCAGAGGAAAAACTGCAAGTTTGATTTGAGAAACAGAATACAAGAAGGTGAAGGTTGTTAAAGAAGGCAAGTAATGAGGGGGACAAAGACACAGTGGAAAATGTTACTTCTTTGGCCATTTTTGCGTCAAACTGTTTGTGCTCAATTCATAGATTACACTTGTCCAAACTAATGGGCCTCTCTTGTGGGTCATGTCCTTGATACTACCCATAATTAATAAAACACTCTCTTTGTATCATTTATATTCTTAATTATTGATGCAGAATCAAGTTATAAGTTTGAATGTGATAAATTTTGAGTAGCAGAAAAAGTTTTATCAGACTTTTGTTTCAGTCGAAACAGAGAAAGTGAAGAAAACACTCAGCTAAAGAGAACAAGGGAAGAAAAGGTCGTTATTCTGTTTTGACATATTTTACCCGCTGTCCCTCAACTTTCATCATTGCCGCTTTGTTCTTTTGACATTTCATTTTAAAAAACAAAATCAAAAACCAAAAAACAAAGAAATTCTTTTAATATGTATCAAAATATCTATTAATTTTATGGTGTTAAACATATTAAGTGAAAAGTTAAAAATAAAGAATTATATATATATATATATATATACTAAAAAAATAAAATAAATAAATTAAAACGGAGAAAATCGTATTAACCATCTACTTTTTAAGTTTATTCATTATTGAAGATTTTGTCTGAGAGTCAAAGCTAAGACAATACAAAATCTAGCTGTGGGAAAATAACTCCCTACCACCCAGTGGGAAAAAGAAACTAAAAACCAAAAACCGAAGCCAGTGGCTGTCTGCTGTAAGCACGAATAATTGGGAGCATATAATTGAAAAGAAAAAAAAAATTAAAAAAGCAAGCTCATAACATTGGCCAACGGTTGAGAGTATCGGAATATTTATTACTCGTGCCGTCTTAATTTATATAATATAATTTAATTGACTATAAAGTATAAAAATATATGAAAATTTTATAATATTTTAAAATTATTTTTATAATAAATAAATTTATATATATATATATCTGTGAATTTTTTATCAAATAAGTGGGATACAATATGAGTAAAATATTAAAAATATTATTACATATTTATTAAATAAAAAATTAATGATATATATATATATATATATATATATAAAAGTTATAATAAGAAGCTAAAATGATCAAACCGGATGGCGTTTGGTCCGGTGATCTGCTTGATTGTGACATCTCAATTGCATATCATAACGTCACTTTGTGGGGTACGCTAATTCCGCCCAACTTCTGGGTCCTTTTTTTTTTCTTAAAAGATTATTACCATGATTACCTTGATAAATAATGGTAATTCAAGAAAAAAAAACAAAAACTTAGCACCATGATAAAATGAGCGGGGTACGAGTGGTATGGTGATTATTTTATGACTTTTGAACGGATATTGGCTTATAAAAGAACTTAGCTTATAAATATTTTAGTATTTACTCAATATTTAAATAAATTTAAAAATGTTTATAAATTCATATGATTAACTTATAAGTTTAGCCAAATATTTTTTCTTTTACGCCCTTTATATATATGTAATTAGTAATTCGATGAGATCAAATATCATCACACGGAGACTTATAATAATTAGTTGCTTCCTAAATCAAACCGATACAAATTATTTCGTCAAATTGATGATGTTTCCAATTTTCTACTGCAAAAGGTGTAAAGTAGGCAATTAAAGAAAATAAGTAGCCAAACACAGGTTTATAAATTCATTTAGAGAAAAGATTCCTGGGTTATGTGTGGACTACTAATTCTGTTGAATTCTTCATTTAAGTTGATTAATTAAGTTATCAGAATTATTCATTAATATTAATTTATCTCAATTATTCATTAAAATTTAACATGAATAACTTTACTCATTGTGTCATGAAATAATAAAATTAGAAGAATAATAATATAGAGAAAGAGAAGAGAGAAGAGAGAAAACCTCTTTATTTGTAGGGGAAAGCGAACTTGGTCCTAAAACTACTGATTCTAACTTTTCTTTAAAGAAATAGATATTCACTATAATACAAATATATTTATAACACTTTTCCTAGAATGTCTATTTGATAGATAATGTGTTTCATTAAAACCTTACTAGAAAAAACTTAATGGAAAAAATTCTAATGAAGGAAAAAGAATACACATATATAATAATATGCATTTTGGTTGCCTCAATAAAAATCTTACAAGAAAAATCTAGTGAGACAAAACCTTACAAGGAAAATAGAGTACAATATGTATTAACTCCCCCTGATGAGAACATCAATTCAAAAACTTGAATCTTCGCATCCCAATCTTGTGCACCATCTTCTCAAAAGTTGCAGTTGGTAGAGACTTGGTGAATAAATCAGTCATACTATTATTCAAACGCATGTTTATACCACCATTTTTTTGGAGATCATGTGTGAAGAAAAACTTTTGTGAAATTTGTTTCGTTCTATCTTCTTTCATGAATCCTTCCTTAATTATATTATGCATGCTGTATTATTTTCATATAAGATCGTGGGTATTTCTTTATATTTCAAATCACATTTTCCTTGAATGAGATGTATCATTGACCTCAGCTACATACATTCTCGGCTTGTTTCATGAATAGTTATTATCTCAACATGATTTTATGAAGTACCCACAATAGACTATTTTATAAATCGACAAGATATGGCAATACCTCCGCATATCAAATGTACCCTTTTTGAGATCGAACTTGGTGTGGATCAGATGAATATCTTGCATCGACGTGACTAATAAGATCGGGACTACAATTGTTAGAATAAAATAAGTCCATATTGATAGTACCTCTTGGATATCGCAATATGTCTTTGATTTCGTTCTAGTGTCGTTTGGTAGGAGTAGAACTATATCTTGCTAACAAATTAAATGAAAATACTATGTCAGACCTTGTAGTATTAGCAAGATATATTACTGCACTAATCAATTGAGGTATGGTACTTCAGGACCAAGGATTTTCTTATTCTTTTCTTGAGGTTGGAAAGGATCCTTATTCACATTAAATGATCAAACAACCATCTAGTGCTTTGGATTTGCTTCATGTAGAAACATTTCATTACCTTTTCTATATAGGTAGATTGATGGACAAAGATATTGTTTCTCAAATATTCAATTTGCAAACCAAGACATAATTTTGTGTTTCCAAGATCTTCCATCTCAAATTTCTTTTTTAAATAATCAATTGCCTTTAGAAACTTTGTTGAAGTTCTAATGAGGTTGTCATCAGCATAAATAGCAAGTACATAAATTCTGATGTTATAAAAACACAAAGGTAAGCAAAGTCATTATTATATTCTTTGTCAATTGAATATTTAGTACATGGTTAAGTCATATCCACCTTACTTGATTTTCTCTGTATAAGGATTATGGACAAGTTTACTACGATGGTCAAGTCATATCCACCTTACTTGATTTTCTCCATACAAGGATTATGAACAAGTTTACAGAAACTTATAAATGCTTCTTGGTATTTTAAATTCTTCAGTAATTTTCATATAATTTTTATCCAGTTTCAATATTCACTAGTAGTTAAATGTGTGACATCCTCGAGATATTTGACCCAAAATTTAGAGAATTTCAAGAAAGAAACTTGCGATATTTTTTTGCCGAATTTCATTCTACAACTTGATCAACGTCCAATCTCAAATACAATCATAGAGTGACTCAGATACCTCATAAAACTTCCTTCTTAACCTATTAAGTACTTTTAGTCCTACCTCGAAAGTATGAATTTATTTCTCAAATTATAAGGGGTGTAACATTCCCCCCTCCCCCCCCTCCAAAACTTTTTTCCCCGAATATTGGATAACACACATGATTCACGCTCAGAACTCAATATAACAAAACTAACCCATGAGCCGATAAAACTGAGGGTCTAACACAAACGACATCAAAGACATGACACATCTTGGACCTACCAAGGTACAACTGACTCACACACGACTTAAAAAACTAAAATTATACCTTCACCTGACATGCCACCTGCCAGAGGCTCTATACCTGCTGACTCCCCAGCGCGAAGAAACGACCATATACTCAACCCAACTGTATCCCTGGCTCAGCCGGCCTTGCCTATGTAGATGATCCTGCAATGGACCCTGTCGATTGTGCCACGCCATCCTGCTCTCTTTGAGGACGATCCATAAACTTGTGACCCTTAATACCACAAGTAATCTGCTCCCTTTATAGTGACCCACATGACTCCTACCGCACACCTTGCATAACGATGGTCCCATCCTTCTAGACTGTCACTATCCCGAATCCACTAGGGTACCATGACTAGGTTTTGTACCTGACATTGCTGGTGTCGGATGTCCAGATGGCTCCCCCTGATACTGTGTCCTAGAGCCACCCAGTGACCCACTCTGGAAGTCTGTAAGACTCTTTCTCTTTCATTGCTCCCTCTTAGCCACTCCTGCTCTAGCCGCTTTAAATTGTCATTCTCCAAACTCTGTCTCAATGTCTGTATACGTGCTATGCTCGCACCCGCCTGCATAGCGGCGACCCTACAATACTGCACATATTCTGGAAGAAACCAATACATACTAATGATTCTAGCTGGCATAGTGCTGACAAAGGAAGGAGCATATCGAGCCAGATACTGATCTAATAATGCATCAGCAAAATCAGCCCACTTGATTGGAGGTGCATCCCGACCCCTAGAGTGCTCCCAACCTTCATAACAGAACACCTCCACCTTGTGCAATCTAAACTCCACCAACTCTGTAGTTTCAATGGAAGTAGCATGCATGACTCGGAAGATGTGATACAAGTGATCCACAAAGTGCTATGGGTCCTTATTTACCTGTGTCCCAGAGAACTCTGGAGGATTCAAAGTTAAAAAATCTCGATTCCTGAAACTCCTATCTCGCTCTCCAAACCCTACCCATGGATGTGCCCAACCTCTATCTATCCCATCACTACTCTGGCCAACAACTGTATCGCAACCCTCAACTCCTGATCTGTCACAACTGGGGGAGGTACTGCAACTTTTGGGTCCTGCTCAGCTCTTGGAACATCTCTAGATGGGGATACTAATTCGAGTGATGGAGTGACGACCTTATCTAGAGTCTCAAATGGGTCTGTCTCTATGGGGGTACCCTGCTAGTACCCTCACCCGCAACAATATCCAACCGCTGCCCGACTATCATTCTACAAGTTACAGGCATTTTCTACACAATTTAAAAAATATAAGTCTATACCTAAATCCTACAACTTCAAACTCAATGCACAATTTGATTTAGAAAGACGGGTAACCATCCTAAATGCCTTATAGCCTCATGTCTATAAGTATGTTGTGCAACACACACATAAACAAGACTCAACTAGACAGGACTCATAGACTTCCTAAGACGAACTACTCTAATACCAAGTTTGTCACACCCCAACTCGAGGAGGCATGACTGGCACCTGGTGCCACTCCTGATACGAGCACATGAAGTGACAAAATATAAAACATAGGCCAAAACCATTAAGGTTATACAACTCAGCATCTCACAAGATGTGTATAAAAGACATAGGCAACAAAACAACTATAAACAATGGCCGACTAGGCCTGCCAACAAACCAAAAGACATATACAAGGGTAACTACCATCATGTCATATATAGGAGCCTCTAATGAGTTAACATAATAATCGGACATGTCCCTGACCTACCCAATATGTACTCAAAAATCAAAAGTATATCTCCGAACAAACTGAGTATACCGATGTCAACTAGAACTCAGCTCAAGCATAGGGACCCCGATCTACCTGAAAATCAAGACATGCAGGCATGAATAAAACACCCCGACTAGGGTGTTAGTACACTATGTACCGAGTATGAAAGGAAACAATAAGACAATACTCCAAAGTCGATAAATAGCTAATAGGAGATAGAATGATAACCTCAGAAATCCACCTGACAACCCACTTACCTGGGGAATATGGTCGACCTCAAACCATCACATAGTGTCAATCAATAATGCAAGGATATTCACATCAAACAATATCAACAATCAAGCACTAACTGAACCCGCTCTCGGCTGCACACATTTAGCAGAGCTCATTTCATCCAGGAAAATTAATCGCGATCTTAGGAAAGCTCAGAACAGACATATACAACACTATTAAGGAATGTACTTCCCCATAAGTCTTTCATGTCTCAGAATAGCCCTATGGGAGGCAAACTCAATTTGACCATAAGCCAATTGTTCAACCCCTTGGACTCAACCTCGCGGCCGGAACTACTCTCAGCATTGAGTATCCACGAACCTAAGAGACTCGATACACATATAAAAAACATCACACAATCACAAAAATTCATAATAAATATTCACATATAAAGGTCTTAGGTAGCCCCCAACCGACTTACAATCGACATCGGTTGATACGTGACACCAACCATTTCTAAGGGTTGTTCAACTCGATGATGTGCCAACCGACACACGAGTCTAACCCAACCTTATGAAAACATACATACACATATCATACAAAAACTGTAGTTCAAACAAGAGTATGCCAACATGCTTTTAAGACACCACAACGCAGCTCATATACATGACATAATACTAGCTCAAATCTTATGCAAATCATGCCGAAAAAAGGGATGAAATGGCCTAATCATACCTTAGAATCCAACAAATGCAATACAACTGAACTTCCACTCCTTAATCTTGCCAAGATACTGCCTAATAGGATCTTAAACAACCAGCAACAAGCTGCTACAAGAAACCGACAAGAGAAACAACATGAAATAACATTTACCGGCTAATTCTTAAGAACTTGATGGTAAGAAAGCTAAGGTGAAAACCTACTATCACCAGCAGCATCAAAACTAACCTTAGAACACTAATAATCAAAATGGGAGAAAGCTTACCAAGCAAGAAACTCAAAACAGATGCAAGAAGATCAAAACAAAACCGCTATATGAGTTTTACGGTGGATTCTAGCTTCCCGACATCAAAACTCACTTGACTTAAGCTTCCTAGCCTCCAAACCATTTGAACACCATGGAAAGGCCTTGAGAGAGTTTTTCCTTCATGAAAATTTCTAGAAATGAAAATTAGATGTAAAATAACTGACAAAATGGACTTATATAGTCCTCCGCCGCCTTAGCCATTTTTTACGTGCCTGCTTGTGCGGTCTCACGAAAAAGCGAATATCTCTCTACTTAGAAGCCGTATTAATGAACATTTTACTGCATTGGAAAGTAGACTCATAGATATTTAATTTGATAGGTTATAGGCCCCCTAACTTCTTTTATTTGGATAAAAGTTTCGAGACATTTGACACAAATATCAGATAATTTCAAGAATGAAATTTCCAATTACCTTTGCCGAATTTCGTTCTACAACTTGATCGATGTCCAATCTTAAATACGATCATAGAGTGACTCAAATACCTTATAACACTTCCTTCTTAACCTATTAAGTACTCTTAGTCCTAACTTGAAAGTACGAATTTATTTCTCAAATTATATGGGGTGTAACACCAGGATGCACCAACTACTGATGGAAGGATTCCAGAGAAACCAATTCCTTAGCCTCCTAGCATTTGTATTTCAAAGGAAGAGTTTAGAGGGTCCATCCAAATGCTCGCTCAATTGGTGGTTTCTCAGTCAAGCTTATAGAACTCAATACTAGCTAGTTTCAGCTCTCATGTTTCAGGAGCATCAAGGATTAGAGAGTTCTTGAGGATGAATCCTCCAATATTCATGGGGTCTAAGGTTAATAAGGAACCCTATAACTTCATTAACGAAATCTGAAAGATCATAAGGGTAATGCACACCACAAAGACAGAGGGAGTTGAGTTTGCTTCTTATCAGCTCAAGGATATGGCTAATGTATGGTATAACTAGTGGAGCAAGGGCGAGGTGAGAATGCAACTCCAACAACTTGGGATAGTTTTGAGGAGGCTTTCCTGAACAACTTCTTCCTTCTAGAGCTGAGAGAGGCGAAGGTGGAGGAGTTTGTAAACTTGAGGCCGGGCACTATGAGTGTGAAAGAGTATAGAGTTAAGTTCATCCAGCTATCCAAATATGCTTCGGAGATGGTACCAGATATGAGGGCAAAAATGAGAAAATTTGTGTTTGGGTTGGCCAACCACGTGATGATGGAATGCAAGGGCTCTCTATTGATCAATGACATGGATATTTCTAGGCTTATGGTGTATGCCTAGCAGTTAGAGGAAGACAAGCAGAAGGACAGAGAGGAGAACCAAAGTAAGAGGGCTAAGCTATCAGGTAATGAGACCACACAACACAGGAATGAAAATGAAAACAGGGCCTTCTTCAGAAAGAGGTCCTCTGGACCTACACAGTCAGCTGCCAATGCTCTAGCCACAGGTACTAAGAATGAACAGAGGTTCAGATGTAGAGTAATGCAGCCCAGGGAACCCCTCAACACCCACCTTGTAGCAAGTGTGGCAGGCCTATTTGGGTGAGTGTCATTCAGGTCGAGATGGATGCTATAGATGAGGCCAATATGGCCATTTTTTCAGAAATTATCCATCACGGTAGGGCAATGGGGGTAGCAGATAGTCTACTCCATCAGTAGGTAGAGTTTCCCAAAAAGCCACTACTTCAGGGATAGGCAGAGGTCAGACCTGTTTGTATGTCTAGTCACCAAGATCAGGAGAACTCCCCAAATGTTGTCACTAGTATGTTAAAAGTCTTCTTCATTGATGTATATGCTTTATTTGATCCAGATGCCACTCTATATTTTGTGACTCCTTATGTAGCCTTTAAGTTTGGGATCTCCCAAGAACAACTCTTAGAACCTTTCAGTGTTTCTACTCCGATCAGTGAGTCAGTCTTAGCAAAGAGAATCTATAGAGATTGTACAGTTTCAGTCCATTATAAAGAGACCAAACCTGACCTAGTAGAGTTAGACATGGTGAATTTTGATTTCATTCTAGGCAAGAACTTGTTATATTCCTACTATGCCACAGTTAATTGCAGGACCCGAGTAGTAAAGTCCTTGTCACGATCCAAAAATAGGCCCAGATCGAGACATGGGACAAAGAACCCTAAGAGGCTCCAAGTCGACCCATGGCATGAGCACGTCTAAGCTCAACATGATAATGCGGAAGTTTATGTATAAGATAGCAAAAGTTTGAAAATCTAATAACATCTGCATATCTGAATACATAACACTAATTTGAAACTGAAAACATACTATGTCTCATAAGCCTCTACATACTGACAAGTTGATGGGATAAGACCCCAACTAACTCACTAAAGACTGAAACTGAAAATATTGAATACAATTGACAAAGGGTCCTCGAAGGATGGGGACTCACCAGCTCTGGCAGAGAGATGCTAACTCTGAGGATCTGGGTAATGGCGGGACTGAACCTGAATGTCTAAGTCTGTATCATGAAACGATATAGCATAGAGTATACAGTCAGCACGTGAAATGAATTGAGTATGCAAGGTAAGTAAAACTACTAAGTAAGTAAAAATCAGAAACCATGCATACCATAAAACATTTCATCATAAGATTCTGAGAATAGAGTTTGCATACTGGTATCTGAAAATATGACTCAAACATAATTGAATATCATAACTGAATCGAATGACCCTAAAGCTGAAACTGATTGTTCACAAATAAAACTGAACATTGGGTCAGACCTGCTGAAATCATAATATCATGACTGATGAATATGCATAACTGAAAATCATGAAGAATAATGGGAGACTCGTCATATAACCGACATTACCACGATAGATTTTATGTGGTCCCGACCATCACACTCAAGTGCGCAAAGTCGTCCAAAGACTTGCCAGGGCTAAGGACTCTATCATGATATCGATATCAAGTTGAAGGCCCCTTGGGGGTAGGGAAATCTCACAAGGGAGGTCCCAAATAATCTGAACATATCTACATTGGCACATAGTTCTAAGGTGTACGGTTGACTGAACCCTTAGCCTACTCGGTGCTAGACACTACTCCCAAAAATATGCATTTACTCTCCATAATTTTTCAATAAAGATGAACCATCATCTTGCGATGAAGCTGAATCATAGTAATACAGGCATAATCTGAAACATAACATGAGGAGCCTTGGCTCAAACCATACCACAAGCTTAAAAGTGGGAGTCTAGACTCCAAAACCATGTGGTAAGCTAATAACATGAAATTGAGATAAATGATGAAACATACTTGATCATATAGGCTTGCCAAACTTAAACATACTTGAAATAGATTTTGATAGTCAAAAACATGAATATAGACTTAGGTAATTCGAAATCATATTTGCATCATAAGTATCTTGTCATACTTAGAAACATATATCATAATTTCATCTTTTCATGAACTTTCATAATTAGGAATTATAATTGTAAGACTTTGAAAACATATATTGCAATTGAAAACATTACAAAATAAGCCCATAAATCTGTATTCAACATTGAAAACATGAATAGAGTATACCCATGATAAATACTTAGAGAATTCACAAGTTGGCTTAAAACCCCATAGATTCATCAACTGAGAATTTCCATGAATTTGAGAAGGAATTGGGTATGAGAGTGGATGAATACACCCATTCATAAACATACATACCTGGATACTTGATATTTCACAACCCTCTCGAATGTCCGAAGTAAATTGAAGGAGAATTGATGAATTTATAGGCGTGATCACCCTTAGAAACTTCTAGGCTTGCATGCATGAGAGCGATAGGTTTAGGTTTAGAATGAGTTAAACCCTCTTAAAACATACCTATCTGAGCTTAAAACGATGTAGTTTAGGTCTTAGAAGCTTAGAGATTACAGAAAAGCCCTTAATAAATTCGCAAAAAAAAGCATACTGCAAGTCCCAATGAGGGACTAGACGACTCGTTATCTGAGAGGACGACTCGTGGCATGCACTTATCCTCAGCACTGGAAAACACACCTCTATTGGTCACCATGAGGGACACCATGACTCGTGGTGCACCTAATGACTCGTGGTGACCAATTCATGATAAACACTGCCAACAATTTCCACATTCATGCTAACTTCTGACTATGAGTAACCTAACGACTCATTGTTCTGACCACAAGTCGTAGCTTGTCTCGTGGGCAACCCCCAAACTACAGAAATCTTAGCCAACTGGCTTCCACCTCACAAGTCACTTAACGACTCATAGGGTGCCTCACGGGTCACTGTATGACTCATCCTGTAACCTGATGTAGAAAATTTTATTTTCTCCGTTTCAACCTCGGATATGATCTTAGGGCTTTTGGGGTGTTACAATATCCTCCCTTTGGGAACATTCATCCTCGAATGTGGGTAAACATACTAAAAAACTGAGAAATGCAACTGTCATACCAAATACTGGACATCTAAAGTTGAAAACTAACGGAGTGACAAACTCCGGACTGAATTACATGACTGAGTTGAATTCATGAATCACACATACATACATTGACATGAAAGAAACTGGGGCACATGAACTGAACATGAAACTGAATAGAGTACTAGGGAGAAAATTGATACCTCAAGTTGAAACTAAGCCGGAAGGGAATAGATGCAGGTATTTATCCATCATATCTGCTTCGGCTTTTCATATAGCTCCCTCAACATGCTGAATCCTCCATAAAACCTTTACTGAAGCTACTTCCTTGTTCCTTAGCTTCCGAACCTGACGATCAAGTATTTCCACCGGAACCTCCTCATAGCTAAGACTATCCTTCAAACCTATGCTCTCCACCGGTACAATCAAAGCTGGATCACTCATGCACTTCTTTAAGAGCGATACATGAAAAACTGGATGTACTGAAGCCAATTCTTAGGGCAATTTCAACTCATAGGCCACCTTGCCAACACATCTCACAATCCAGTACAGGCCAACATAACGGGGACTAAGTTTCCCCTTCTTTTCGAACCTCATCACTCCCTTCATGGGAGATACCTTCAAAAATACCCAATGATCAAACTCGAACTCAACCTCTCTCCTCCTCACATCCGCATAGTACTTTTGGTGACTTTGAGCTATTTTCAACTTTCCCTTATAAGTTGAACTTTCTCCATAGCTTCATGAACTGAATCTAGTCCTATCAACATAGCTTCACCAATTTTGAACCACCCAATAGGCGATCTACATCTTCACCCATAAAGAGCCCCAAAACAAAGCCATCTGAATGATGGAATGGTAGCTATTGTTATATGAAAACTCGATGAAAGGTAAATGATCATCCAAACTATCCTTGAAATCAATCTCACATGCTCTCAACATATCCTATGAATCCATTCAGCCTGACCATCTGTTTGTGGGTGAAATATTGTGCTAAGCTTGACCTGAGTACCAAGTCCCTTCTGAAACGATCTCCAGAACTGGGAGGTTAATTGAGTACCTCTATCTGATATGATGGAAAAGGGCACTCCATGCAACTGAACCAACTCTTGAATATACAACTTAGTATAATCTTCTACTGAATCGATAGTTTTGACTGTAGAAAATGAGTTGCTTTAGTCAACCTATCTACAACCACCAAATAGAGTCATACTGTCGCTGAGTACGAGGAAACCCCATAATGAATTCCATATTGATTTCCTCCTACTTTCAAGTAGGAATTCTAATTTCTTGAAGCACACCTCCAAGTCTTTGATGCTCAACCTTCACCTGTTGACAATTCGGATACTTAGCCACAAATTCTGTTATGTCCCTCTTCATGTCATTCCACCAATAAACTTCTCGTAGGTCATGGTATATCTTGGTGGCACCTGGATGTATAGAATATCTGGAACCATGAGCTTCATGCAACATCCGATCTCTCAAATCATCAATATCCGGAACACACAGACGACCCTGATATCAAAGCACACATCTCCCCCTTGGGAGAAGACCTCCACCTTCTGATTGTAAATAGTTTCCTTCAACTTTACCAAGATAGGATCTTCAGATTGTCTAGCTTTGACCTTGGTCACTAAGGAAGATTCTGATCCATTCTGAACAATGACACCACCATCCGTCGAGTCAACAAGACGAACTCCTAGTCGTGAAAGACGATGCACATCCTTTACTAACTCTTTCCTCTCTCATCTACATGGGACACACTCTCCATAGAAAGCCTGCTAAGAGGGTCTGACACCACATTCTCCTTGTCCGAATGATAAAGGAAACTCATATCATAATCTTTAAGAAGCTCTAACCACCTTCTTTGATGTAAATTTAGATCCTTCTGAGTAAACACATACTCTAGGCTTTTGTGGTCTATAAACACATCCACATGGACCCCGTACAGATAGTGTCTCCAAATCTTTAAGTAAACTACCATTGTTGCCAACTCGAGGTCGTGAGTCAGATAGTTCTTCTCATGGACTTTCAGTTGCCCGGAAGCATAGGCTATAACCTCATCATGCTGTATTAATACACAACCAAGGCCGATCCTTGAGATGTCACAATATACCACAAACCCATCGGTACCCTCAAGTAGGGTAACACTGGTGCTGAGGTGAGTCGAGTCTTCAAATCTTGGAAGCTCTTCTCTCAAACCTCCGACCATTAAAACTTCACTTTCTTCTAGGTCAAATTAGTCAACGGTGGTGCAATGGATGAAAACCTTTCAACAAACCTCTAATAGTAACCAGCTAAGCCCAAGAAACTCCTGATATCCAAAGGACTAACTGGTCTAGGCTAATTCTTCACAGCTTCTATCTTTTGAGAGTCCACCTGTACACCCTCACTTGACACCATGTGACCCAAAAATGCTATCAAGTCTAACCAAAACTCACATTTTCTGAACTTAGCATACAATTGGCAATCCTTAAGAGTCTGTAGCACCACCCTCAAATGAGTGGAATGCTCCTCCTTGATCCGAGAGTATATGAGAATGTCATCTATGAACATAATCATGAACATATCCAAATATGGCTTGAACACGCTGTTCATCAAATCCATAAAAATTGCAAGAGCATTTGTTAGTCCAAAAGACATAACTACAAACTCATAGTGACCATACCAAGTCTTGAAGGCTGTCGTTGGAATGTCACTCTCCTAAACCCTGAGCTGATGATACCCGGATCTGAGGTCAATCCTTGAGAAACACTTGGCACCCTAAAGTTGGTCAAACAAGTCATTAATTCTGGGGAGAGGATACCTATTCTTAATGGTGACCTTGTTCAACTGCCCGTACTCAATGCACATCCGAAGGGAACCATCATTCTTACGGACAAAGAGAACTAGTGCACCTTACAGGGATTTTCTAGGTCTAATGAAACCTGTGTCTAAGAGATCCTTCAACTACTCCTTCAACTCTTTTAGCTTAGCTAGAGCCATTCTATAAGGAGGGATAGATATAGGTTGCGTATCGGGAACATGGTCAATACCAAATTGATCTCCTGCTCAGGAGAAATTCCTGGTAAATCATCTGAAAACACCTCTGAATATTCTCACACTATAAGAACTAACTGGATAGTCGGGGTTTCGGATGTAGCATACTTAACCCTAACTAGATGGTACACGCAACCCTTAGAAATCATCTTTTTGGCCTTAAGGTAGGAAATGAAATAACCTACAGGCACAGCTAAACTACTCTCCCACTCTAGGACTGGCTCACCCGAAAATCAAAACTCCACTACACAGGTTCTACAATTTACTGAGGAATAACATACATGTAGCCAATCTATGTCAAAGATAACATCAAAATCTGTCGTGGCTAGCTCTACTAAATTAGCTGAGGTGAATTTCTAAAGGACTGTGATAGAGAAATTTTTATAGACCCATCGAGTTATAACTGAATCACCAACTAGAGTAGAGACTGAGAAGGGTTCTGATAGGATTTCGAGACTGATTTTGAAACTACTAACAACATGGGTCGTCACAAAAGATAAGGTAGCCCCTAGATCTAACAATTCATATACATCAAGGTGGAATACTCGTAACATACCAATGACTACATCTGGAGAGGCCTCCTGCTCCTGATGAGATACCAGAGCATAGAATCTATTCTGACGCTGACCACCACCTGCACTGGTGGATGCACCCTGCTAAGATGGGCGTGCTGGTGGGACTGCTGAACTAGTGGATGGGTCTCCGCCTCTACCATTGCCCTGTCTAGCTGCAGACAATCTCTAAGCATATGTACGGGCTTCCAACACCCAAAACAAGCACCTGTACCTACTAAGCACTGACCAGTGTGCCTCCTGCCACACCTGTCACAAGCTAGTATATTGGGCTCCACAGATCTGCTCCGCTGACCTCGAGAGCCTGATGCTCGTCCCCTTTGGTCACGCCTAAATCTAGATGGCACATTTGCTGTTGACAGCGCTGGGGATGATGATCTCTGGTGGGACTGCTAACGGTGCCCACCACCATGCCTCTGCTGGGAGAATCCAAAGGTATCAGTCCAGGCCCTCTTGGCCTCTCTCTGCGCTCACTCGCTTGTACCACCTCTATCTGTTGGGCATACAAAACTATCTGTGAAAAGTCAATGTCCTGATGAAGCATCGCAGTCTGAAAATCTTTGACCAAATAGTCTACTATCCCATGCATGAACTGACTCACTCAAGCCCTTTGGTCTGCCATCATCTCAGGTGAATATTTGGATAGGCGGGTGAACTATAAAGCATACTCCTGGACCGTCATGTTGTTCTGCCTCAAGTTCACAAATTCAACTACTTTGATTTCCTCCATCTCTCAGGGAAAGAACCGGTCCAAGAATATGGTATGGAACTCATCCCAACCAATAAGGACTGCTCCAACTACTCTACCATCCTTCCACTGTTTGAACCAGATATGTGCAACCCCTTTCAGCTGATAAGAGGCTAAATCTGCACGCTCATCCCCTGCCACCCCCATGATCTAGGTGATTTTCTGAATCTCATTAATAAATTGTGTGGATCCTCGTCCACCTTTGATCCGAGAAACTTTGGAGGGTTCATCCTAAGAAAGTCCCTGACTCGATCCGCTGTCGCATTCCCATTCTGGGGAACATGCACTACCACCTGTTGGTTGACTTGAGCGGTCAATGTCTATGCCAACGTCTGGATGACAGCCCTAAACTCCACATGGGCCACCTGCTGGGGAACATGATCCAGGGGGGCTAGTGAGGCCGCTGGTGCCCATCTCTGTTGCCATTCTCATGACCATTTTCATTTCCATTCCTTATTCTTTAACTTATTGAGGAGGCTTGATTCTGCAAATGCGTATCATACGAGTTAGAAGGATAGAGATACATTTCATCACACGACATAGATCATGAAAGAAGGGAAGTTTCTTAAAATGTTTCGTAGCCTCTTCATCATAAGTGTGGCGCATTTCACACCCATGAAAGATACTCTACTTAACACGGCTTTCAGATACCCTAGGACACTTCAAAACCTAATGGCTTTGATACCAAGTTTATGACGACCCGAACATAGGCCCGGATCAAGACACGGGATAAAGAACCCTGAGAGGCTTCAAGTCGATCCATGGCATGAACATGACATCTAAGTTCAACATGATAATGCAGAAGTTTACATATAAGATAGCGGAAGTCTGAAAATCTAATAACATCTGCATATATGAATACATAACACTGATCTGAAATTGAAAACATACTATGTCTGGTAAGTCTCTATATACTGACGGGTTGATAGGACAAGATCCCAACTAACTCACTAAAGACTGAAACTGAAAATACTGAATACAACTGATAAAAGGGCCCTTGGAGGATGAGGATTCACCAACTCTGGCTGAGAGATGCTAACTCTGAGGATCTGGCTAACGGCAAGACTGAACTTGAATGCCCGAGCCTGTATCATGAAATGATACAACAAAGAGTATGGGGTCAGCACGTGGAATGTACCAAGTAGGAAAGGTAAGTAAGACCACTAAGTAAGTAAAATTCATAAATCATGCATATCATAAAAAATTTCATCATAAGATTTTGAGAGTAGGGTTTGCATGCTAGTATCTGAAAACATGACTTAAACATAATTGAATCGAATGACCCCAAAGCTGAAATTGATTATTCACAAGTAAAACTGAACATTGGGTCAAACCTGTTGAAATCATAATATCATGACTGATGAACATGCATAACTGAAAATTATGAGGAACAATGAGAGACTTTTCATATAATCGACATTACCATGATAGAGCTTATATGGTACCGACTATCACACTGGGCAGAGCCGTCCAAAGCCTTGCCAGGAATATGGACACTATAATGATATCGATATCAAGCTGAATGCCCCTTGGGGGAAAGGAAATCTTAAAAGGGAGGTCCCAAATAATTTAAAAATACCTATGTTGGCATGTAGTTCTGAGGCATAGGGTTGACTAAACCCTTAGCCTACTCGGTGCTAGACACTACTCCCAAAACTATGTATATGCTCTCCATCATTTTTCAACGAAGCTGAACCATTGTCTTGCAATGAAGCTGAATCATAGTAATACATGCATAATCTGAAATCATAACATGAGGAGCCTTGCTCAAACCACACCACAAGCTAAAAAGTGGGAGTCTAGACTCTAAAATTATGTGGTAAGCGAATAACATGAAATTGAGATAAATCATGAAACATACTTGATCATATGGGCTTTACCAAACTTAAACATACTTGAAATAGACTTTGATAGTCAAAAACATGAATATAGACATGGGTAATTAGAAATCATACTTGTATCATAAACATCTCTTCATACTTAAAAATATAGATCATAATATCATCTTTTTATGAACTTTCATAATTGGGAATTATAATTGCAAGACTTTAAAAACATGAGTTGTAATTAAAAAAATTATTAAACATGCCTATAAATCTGAATTCAACATTAGAAACATGAATAGAATATACCCATAATAGATACTTACAGAATTCACAATTTGGGTTAAAACCCTATAGATTCATCAACTAAGAATTTTCATGAATTTGAGAAGGAAATTGGGCATGAGAGTGGATGAATATACTCATTCATAACCCTACAAACCTGGGTACTTCTGATTTCACAACTCTCTTGAATGCCTGAAATAAATTGAAGGAGAATTGATGAATTTCTTGGCTTGATCACCCTTAGGAACTTCTAGGCTTGCATGCATGAGAGAGATATGTTTAGAATGAGTTAAACCCTCTTAAACTCACATCTATCTAAGCTTAAAATAATGTAGTTTAGGTCTTAGGAGCTTAGAAATTACGAAAAATTCCTTAATAAATTCGTAAGAAAAAAACATACTGCCCGTCCCAACAAGGGACTGGACGACTCCTTACCTGAGGGGACGACTCGTGGCCTGCACCCATTCTTAGCACTGGAAAACACACCTCTACTGGTCGCCATGAGGGACATCATGACTCATGGTGCACCCAACTACTCGTGGCGACCAATTCGTGATGAACACTGCCAATAATTTCCACATTTACGCCAACCTTTGACCACGAGTAACCTAATGACTAGTTGTTCTGACCATGAGTCATGGCTTGTCTCGTGGTCAACCCCCAAACTACAGAAATCTTAGCCAACTGCCTTCCACCTCGCGAGTCACTTAATGAATCGTGGGGTACCTCACAGGTAGGGGTGTTCACGGTTTAGTGAAAAACTAAACCGATTAAAAAACCGGTATTTGGTTTGGTTTGGTTTGGTTTGGTTGGTTTTAAATTTTAAAAATCGATGATATTTGGTTTGGTTTTGGTTTTACTAAACAAACCAAAGAAATAACCAAACTGAACTGATAAATTTTGTAGGTAAATTTTATAATTATTTGAATATATGTTTGTAGTTTTTCATAAATAATTATAAATATTTTATATCTTTTAATCATTAATTTGGTTTTAGTATACTTTATTTCACATGCACTACAAGACTTTTAAATTCTATTACTTAAAAAATATGTTCAAACCTAATACTCTAAGTCTAATTGTTTATATGTGGTGTGACACATTGTCGATTTTTTTTTAATTTTCTTTTGCTAAGACATCCATCTACTCTTCAATCATTTACCTCTTTAATTTTTGAAGAATTGACCATTCTATATGAAGTTGTATATTGTTTCTGTGTGGATATTAGATATGTGAAGTGGAAAAACCTCTACATTTATGCAAATTAAACATGCTAAAACTTTAGAATAGTGTTGAAAAATAATAGAAGATTCAGATACATTCATCTGGTGATAGTAGAGAGAAATTTATTGATTCCTAATGTTCACTTGAAATAATTATTTCATCTCGTTGTTGTTTTACTATTATTAATTTATCATTAGCTAGCTATAAACTGAAAATCTGAACCAAACCAACAAGAACCAACTCAATGGTTATTTATTTTATTTGGTTTGGTTTGATTTTAAAAATTTAAAAACCCACTAAATTGGTTTGGTTTTAATTTTAATCAAAAATCGACCCAAATCAAACCATGAACACCCCTACTCACAGGTCACTGGACGACTCGTCCTATGACCTGGTGCAAAATTTTTTTATTTTCTCCGTTTCAACCCTCGGGTCTGATCTTAGGGCTTTCGGGGTATTACAAGTTCTACTTTCTAGATGAGTCAGTCATAGTTTGGGAGGGTAGTCCCGTTATTCCTAAGGGTTGTTTCATTTCATACCTTAAGGCCAAAAAATTAATCTCTAAGGGTATTATTCTTGTAATAATTTACAATTATGTATAATATAGCAAAAAAATAAATAAGAATTTACCTTACTATCAATATTTTCTATACACAATTAGTGAATCAAATCAAAGACAAATTCTTCGTAAAAGGGCCTATTATTTAGTAAGAGTGAGAGAATCTAATGTTGAGAAACCATCCCTTCAGTCAGTTCTAGTCGTAAATGAGTTCCCAGAGGTCTTTCCAAATGATCTTCCTAGAGTCCATCCAGCTAAAGAAATAGACTTAAGAATACATATTCTCCCTAACACTCAGCCTATCTCTATTCCATAATATAGAATGGCTTCACCCGAGCTAAAAGATTAAAAGAGAAAATTAAAGATCTTCTTGATAAGGGGTTTCATTCACCCTAGTGTTTCACCTTGGGGTGCTCTAGTTTTTTTCGTGCGAAAGAAAGATGGTACTCTTAGAATGTGTATGGATTACCGTTAGTTGAATAAATTCACTATAAAAGATAAGTATCCGCTTTCTAGAATCAATGACTTATTCGACCAACTACATGGTGCCACTTATTTTTCAAAGATAGACCTCGGATCGGGGTATCATTAGTTAAAGGTTAGAGAGTGTGATATTCTCAAGACAACTTTTAGGACCTGTATGGTCAAATTGAGTTGTTGTTAAAGTCCTTAGCATGGTTTCATATTTTGTGAATCCAGTTAAGCTCAATTAAGTTACTCTTAGTTAGATCACCTATTAGTCTAGTTTAGTTTTCATTTAAGGACGAATGATCCCAAGGGGGAGATAATATAATGATCCCCCAAAATTCCTAGGATTAGACCCTAGATATAAGCAGAAAACCAGCAGAATCAAACAAAATCCCACAGAATGAATCACATCATGACTCATGGTGAGATATCATGAATCGTGACATGGTCCGTTATGAGCAGTACCAAGGTTTCTTAGTCCAAATCCAATGATTCAATTAACGAATTATTATATTATTTAAAGACGTATTAGAGTGAACTGTGGTGTGAGATTCAGAGAAAATTCAAGACACTGTCAGTGACCACGAGTCATGGTCAGTCACCACGAGTGGTATGACGACTCGTTGTCATTGGAGGGGCAGAATTTCCAGACGAGTTCCTAAAGGTGTGGTATTTTAGTAACTTCCTATATTTTAATCACCTAAACCAGAATATTTTGGGATTCCTAAGGGGTGTATTTAAGGGTTTAATTAGTCTAACTCCTATTCCCTCTCCCAACAATGTAAGTTCAAGATGATCAAGATCTCAAGCTCTCCAAGAAGCTAGGAAGTTATCATCCTCAATCTAGGGTTTCGTCAAGCTTGAGTCTAAGTTCTTCATTCTCAGTATGTAAGGCTAACTTAAGTGAGGATTTCTATTCTTCCTCATTCCTTACATCTAGCATTTATTTCATTGAGATTAAAGCTTGGAATTTTTCCCAATTCTTGAATTAGTCTTCTTCCCTATCTATTGAATTATTCATTGTTAAATTCTTCATATTGAATTGTATCTATCGTATCTCTTGGTTGTAGATCATTACTCTCTTGATGATTATTAATGGCATCTCTTCAATTCTTAGTTGATTGATACTGATTCATGTCTCTTATCTCATAAACCCAATTGCATAAAAGTCATTTTTGAAAACACTGTAATTTGAGATAAATGCATTATTTTCATAAAGTTAAGAAGATTTTTAAGAGAGTTTTCATAGATTTTCAAACAGAAAGTACAGTTTTGAGCATGATTATCAAAATCTAAAGCAAAGTCTTGTTTTTGAAACTCAAGAGTTTGAGCTAGAAGCTCACAAGTTTTACAGAGATTTTGGAGCACAGAAGCTCCCAAGTTTTCAATGAGATTTTGAGTCAAGGCTCAACAAGAGTTTTAAAAATATATTATAACCATAGCTAAAGTACTTTATAAAATATGTTTTCAGTTGCCTCAGATAAATATATTTAAGTTTTGAGAGAATTATTTAGCACAGAATTGGGTGAAGAGTTTAAATAACTCGTAAATCCCAAAATTACATAGCCAACATAAGTTACGATCATGCCCTTGATTCAGGTGACTCCTCATATAGCCCCTGGTAAGGGCTCAATTATGGATCCAAGATAGTGATCATTCTCTGCCCTGAAAAGGCTTTGAATGGCTCTGCCAATTTGAGCAAGATAGTTGGGCATCATGTGTTCATTCATGATGTTGTCAGTTATGAGAAACTCCCCAAGTTAAAATTATATATTATTCATGTATTCTCAGAGATTGTTTTGATGCATGAGTTTTCTTGCATTAACTATTTTATGCATTGTTTATATTGTGTTTTTATGCATCATTTAGAGCTTAAGTTTTAGTCAGATTATTTCAATCAGTTTATTTCTTTAGTTTAGATATTCTTGCTTAACTATTATTTTGTTCAACCATATTACATACAGTATATTCCATATACTGACGCCACTTGATGTTGCATCTTATTATGATGCAGATTCAGGTAGACAGGATCAACATCAAATTCTTCATTATGATCTCACTTCGTCCAGCTTTGGGCGAGGCCTCCTACATTTAGAGAGTCCTAGTATTATTGAGTTATTTTATTTTATAGATCTTAAGGTAGCCACTGGAGTTTGTCTCGGCACCTATTCTTCAGTTACAGAGGCTTCATAAACGATTAGTTAGAGTTGAGTCAATAATATTATTTTTAACATTGATTTCAGTTGCACTAAATAAATCTTAAATTATCTTATTTAGCCCATTACAGTTTTAGTTTCCGCATTATTTTATTGCATTCTCAGCTTGTAGTAAGCAAGCCAAGGGTTCGCTTGGATCACCAGGTGGTTTGAGTCCGGCCATGTCTGTTCGTCTCGCGTTATATGGGTATATAACTACACACAAGTGCACGTGGTCGAACAAGTAGTAAAGTGGCTTAAGTAAGCCAAGTATCCATCCCACAGGGACTGGGATGAAGTGCAATCTGCTCAAGTGTACTATATTTCAATTCTAACAATGCAGACAACAGTGTAACCAAGAGTTTGATATTTTTGATTTCTAATAATTATGCTAAGTCTAAACAATTATCTAATGTGAGTCTGAACTATGAATGTGAGCATGCTGAGGTTAAACGAACATGTAATGAAATTAATTGTCGATATAGTTTGGTTAGCCTTTTCCTCCGGTTGCTAGTCAAGAATTATTGTCAAGGGATTAAAACTCTCGTATTTAACCCCACTTAAGAATCATGAACCATCCACCTACATTTCTGTGATTAAATGCAATTCATGTTCTAGCCATACAAAACCGATTCCTAAATTGACTAATACGACTTTCAGGTATATTTCTATCCTGAAGGTAAATCAATTCTCAATTTTCCCAAACTAAGAAAAGATCATATCCTATTAATTCACAACTTTCCAATTTCTTTCTCTCTCGAGTGAAACCGGACTTTTTAGATGTACATTAACGTAGGCCACACATTAATGCAATAAGAACAAGAATTAATAGAACAATCATGGAAGAAAAGATGAAAAACCAAAGAATCAATAATCACATTTCATTACAAGTGTTCTTAACCTCAGCAAGAAGATGAATTAGCCACTAATTTGTGGATTAAACATCGTTAAATGAGTGTTAAACATACAAGCAATTGAATTCAAGGAGAAAGAAAGAGAGAAAAACCCTGATAATTTCATCTCCTCAACTGCCTGTAACCCACGTTCTTGCTCCACCAAGTCAGAATATTGAAAAATGAACCTAAGTGTTCTATTTATACTGGTGGAAATTTTTTTCGTAATAACAAGCAACGTGTCATGGGGTGCATCGCGGAGCACTGCCTCCGTGACACGCTACCGACGCGGACCTTCACTGAAAACTTGGGGTCCAGGGAATAAGGCCCAACGTGGCACGGCGTGCAACGCGGATCCATGCTATCGTGCCACGGACCTATTGCGCACCCTCACTGGTTAGGCTGAAAATTCCCTTTCCAGGCAGAAGGCCTCCGCGATGGCAGCGTGACACGGCTCCATCGCGGAGCCCCTTTATTTTATGCTTTCTAATGCCTTTTTCCTTGCTCGCATCCGAGTCCAAACCCGATCTCTTCCAACATGCATTTTAGCTTCCCGAAATTACATTTTTCCTGCAAAACAATGCTAATCATGTTGGTTAGTATAAATTCACATTTTATTACCAATCACATGAGAATATATAAACATTGATAGATAAACAAGGCTAAAATGACACCTTTGAATATCACTTGGGCATATAAATTTGCTCAAGATCACTTACCCCACACTTAAATCCTTGTTCGTCCTCGAACAACAATCTTACACCTCATGCAATTTACATCCCACCCTCGCTACTTTGGTTCGACAATTTAGGTTACGGTCATACCAATTATTCAATACAGTAAATCATCAAGAAAGCATGCATGGTCCTATCAATGCAATGACCTTCAATACATCAAGACCTCCTAGACTTAAGAATCGACTCTCGATATTGGCAAACTCATGCAAATCAGCTGATCAAGACATCCGACACGAAAGTTAATCTCTCATCAAGCATGTGCCCTCACAACACAAGAGAATTTTCCCCTTTTTGATTATATGAACTCACAAAATTTCAAGCAGGGGCATATAAACACAATCTCGCTCTCTCTCCCAAAAGACTTCACATGCATCATGTCATGACCCATAAGCTTGCCTTTAGTGTACTACTTCACTAATATAAAGAAGTGTGATGTAAGATCACGTAGGACTTTAACGGGTTGTAATGGAAGCTACGGAACTAGTAAGTATTGGGCCAACCAATAATAGCCACTAGCATCCTTAAGCGCCTTTTCAACACATCCCATCAAACTCATGGACATTGTTTCTTTCTTCATCCTCCCATTCTTGAAGTATTTCTTTAGTTTGGCCCATCTTATTAAGCACACTTTACACAACACAAAGATTATTCATGCACCTTCATTATAGTTTATTTATAACAAGTGCACCTTCAACCTTTTCTTTTCCTCCATCACTCGGCTTTTCTTTTCTTTTCACCATTCTCACTCTTTGACACTTTGGGAAAATAATTTTCTCTTCTTAAGCGCTTAAGAGTTTTGGATCAAACTTACGACTAATGAAAAGAAGGGATTAAGCTCAGTTTACACTTTTTGACGATAGAAAAAATTAATAGGCTAAAGGCTCAACGGGCTGACTAGGGTACACAATCCAGGTGGGTATGATAATGAAAAATAGAAACTTTTGGTTAAAAACAAAGAAATGCCTACATCCTTTCCTACAATACACCTCCTTCATTTCGTTTTGTACACACACCAGGCAAGTTCTAGACACTTCACAATAGCATGGAATAACAAAACCTCGCTTCACATTTATTGCACATGCTCAATTCAAGATATATTCACAGACTCTTCGATCAGCTAATTACAGGAATTCATATTAAGCCTCAATCACACTGAATCGAACTCTATGGCCTAGGTATCTCAACATATTTACAAAGTTGCATGCTTTCATACGAATCACCTTTGCATTTCACATATCACGTACGACACGCAACCATAATTCTGCAACCATAAAGTAACTACAGGTTTTGGGATGCAACCCAAAAAAACAAACAACTGAAAAATAATTGAAAAATCTACTCCTAACGACTACATTTCCCTTAAGACGGTCGTCATCCATCCATCATAAGGAACGGTCACTAACTATGACTTTGGTTCAATGGGACCATCCTCGATAAAAGAACCGAAAACAAACGTCGAGAAACCCAAGAATTGAAAATTTTTTAAAAATATCGATCATTTCGATTAACAAAAATATCGATCAATTCGATAACAAAAATATGTACAAAATCAGCTAGCAACATTCAGCAACACACACCAGGTTCACATATATTTGCAATACAGAACAACAACTTACAATCACAAATCACAGGGTCATAAAAATTTATTTACAGGCACAACAACAGATTAGGACATACATACATAACAGCACACCCAGCACCTAACTACTCCCACCCCACACTTAGCTCGAACACTGTCCCCAGTGTTCACAAAAATTAAAATAGCACAAAAATCGGGTGGTGGAACTCCCTGATCAATCAAAGTACTCCACTTCTTCATCAGGTGTTGCTGCTTCATCTCCCATGTCTGAATCACCCCCGTCGTCATCATCGGACTCCACATCGGAGTCCTCCCGACGTGTCTCCTCGTCTGTGGGGACATCATCATCTGTGGGCTCTATAAATGTTGGCCCCACTCGGCATAGAGCCCTGGCATTTTCGCCAAAAGGGTAGTCTAGCTCGAGCTGCCATAGCTCCTCCTCTGTTGCCGGCCTCCCGCCTATCCTCAGCTGGAGCATTTGCATCCCATACATGCGAGCCATATACTGATCATCACGAGCATGTCGCTCGCCAAGTGTAAGCACTGGCCCGTGGGTGGTGTCGGGTGCCTTAGTTTTAGTGACATCTAAGGCCCGCCGCTCCATCTGCGGGATATAGTCAAGGGTCTCTTCCTCAACATGTAGGCCCCTCAGGAATATGGTGAGTAGCCCACCAAATCCGTATCTGTGCCCCTGATGCAACCGGGCTCTCTTCATGGCGGAGATAATCACCGCCCCCACGTTGATCTCCAGCCCTTTCATCAGGGCGTACACCAGGCATACACGATCCCGGGTTACATCTGTCATATGTACCCCTGGGATTAGGCAAGAATAGACAATCTTAAGCCATATTCTGGCTTCCCTGTTCATCTGTGAATAGGGCAAAGTCTGATGGTAGCCCCTCTCCTTGTGCCTGCTCCATCTAGCTGTCGATCGGGTCCCACATAATGTGCATCTGATGTCCGCATACGGTGGAGTGATGTTCAACTGTCGAAGCATGTGGGCGTCTGTGTCCGGCGCCCCTATGATGGCATTGAGGTGGTGGGGCTCAAATGTGACTATTTTCCCTCTGATTTTTATGGTGTGAATTCTTAGAGTCGGGTTCCAATTGGCATAGAATTCCCGAATCAGGTGCAAGTTGCATTCCTTGGGCTCTTCAAAGATGAAGTTGAGCCCAGCTGCCTCGATCGGTGGACAATCCTAGGGAACTCCTGTGCCAATGGTTCCCGTGCTATGTGTTCCTCGGGGAAGTACTTGTTTTCCTTGTGCTTGGCATACCACTTCTTCCCCTCATCCGTCACCCACCTGGTTCCGTATTGGCGGTGTTGGCCGCGTGGAACCACTAGTGCTGCTGGGACTGCTGTGCCCAGTCTGATTCGCTTTCTTCCGGCGCCAGATGTTGATGCGCCTTTCCCTTTTTCTTGCCTGCTTGCCATCTTACATGTCAACCCAAGTAGACAAGATCAATGTTAAGCCAATGAATATTAACTTCGACTAAGGTCGGGTTAAGCTAGGCTACCCCACACTTAGTCCTTAGCCAAAATTACAACATTCCGGCAAGATCATCTTTATTTACACAAATAAACAACCAACTATACAAACATCTTAGTGCATACGAAGAATTCGACGGTATATATTCTATGTACTACTCAGACTTCGTACAGCTAACCACCATCATTACCATCAATCACATTTTATCTCATCGCACTTAGCAAGGAAAAACAAAGAAATGAAAACAACAAGAATTTATCTACACGAACCTATACAATTCACCCAATTCTTGCAAATTTCAATATTCCCCTAACCCGAGAATCCGTCGGTCTTTTAACATCATAACAATTAGCACATCGACTCATCTCACTCAACATGTACAACCCGGCATGAATTTCACAAGTTCACTACCTTTTTCCACTTCAAATTCAAAAACAAGCCCTAAATATGATTGTATCAACAAAATTCGATTAAATTATGCAATTAACGAGTTCAAACAATCACAATGATATTCCGAACATTCATCAATACTAATTCAACTAAATTTACGTTTAATTTCTACTTAGGGCGAACTTAGCTCACATCACATGCTCAAATATCAAAGAAAATCGATAAGAAATGAGATGGAATCGAAGAACATACCTTGAGATTGAAGAATTGAAGAAAACTCGATGAATTTCTTGGCATATTCCATGTCACGTTGAAGGGGGAGGGGTTTTAGGGGGTTTGGTCGCGGAGTGTGTGAGAAATAAGGAAAAATTGAGGGGGAATCGGGGTTTAAAAGTGAAAAAATCACGCGGGTCACCCGGCGACCCGGTGTGACCCGTCGCGATATACATAGCAACGTGTCACGGAGTGCATCGTGGAGCACTGCCTCCATGACACGGAGTTGTCGCGAGGGCGATCTGGAATTTTTTTAAAATTTCGGATTTATACCTCAACGTGTCACGGAGGGTAACGCGGAGGTCCTCCTCCGTGACATGGAGTTATCGCCCTAGCTCACTGTTTTGCCACTTTTTATTGATTTTCATACCTCGAATTTTTCTTTGCGATTCCTTGCATAATTTCCCTCCGTTCGACCTGAAATTCATTCTACTCAAAGAAATTGGTTAGAATTATAGGTTTCACTCAAAATAAAAATAAAACAAAACTAAAAATTTTGTTGTTAAACAAGAAAAAGAAAAAGAAAAATCTATTCACAATTTACAAAGAAAAACTTTTTCACGGGTTGCCTCCCGTGCAGCGCCTGGTTTACCGTCTCGGCTCGACGTCATTCAGCTCAGTTGTCCTCTAGGGTGATGGACGTTTTCTCTCGAAAACCGTCCTCCCCCCAGTAGTGCTTACACCATTCCGGTGGTTTTCCCAATAGCTCTCGTGAATCCTTAAACTGCTCATCATCGACTTGATCAATCACATTGATCACTGAGAGTTCTTCGTACACCATCGGGAGCTTGGGTGCCTTGTACACATCGAATACTTCCAGATTGTCGTGTGCTTGCATTGTTAGCTGCCCCGCAGCTACATCAATCAGCTCTTTCCCAGTCGTCAAAAAAGGACATCCCAAAATAAATGGGACTTCCGCGTATGGTTCAAAATCCAGCACGACAAAATCTACCGGGAAGATCAGGGAGCCAACTTGCACCAGAACGTCCTCCACAATGCCATCAGGTCTGGCTATCTGTCAATTGCAAGATTACTGTTGTGGGTCTAGGACTCCCTAGACCCAGCTTTTTGAATACCGATGACGACATCAAATTAATGCTCGCTCCTAGATCACATAACCTACGAGCGCGGATACACTGCCCAATAGTGATTTGTATAGTAAAGCTCCCAGGATCTTTGAGCTTTGTGGGCAGTCTATTTTGTATCCGGGAAGTGCACTCCTCCGTGAGAGCCACCGTAGCATACTCAGTCAACCGACTTTTGTTTGCCACGATGTCCTTTATATACTTAGCATATTTTGGCACTCCCTACAAAACATCAACAAGAGGTAAGTTAATATGTACCTGTTTTAGCACCTCCGTGAATTTCTTAAAACACGCCTCCTCCTTGTGTTTCTTTAATCGTTGAGGGAACGGGGGTGATGGTCTTTCTGATTCTGCTTCCTTAGTCTTCCCCCTCTCATCACTTTGCTCCCTCTCGACTTCTGCTGCTCCCGATTGTTGAGGTGGTCTTTCTGGTTCCACCTCTTTCAGCTGCAAACCACTCCTTGTGGTCACTGCATTCACCTGCTTGGGGTTGGGATCTGTGTCGCTCGGAAGTCCTCCTTTAGGTCTGGTGTTTTGGGCTCCAGCAAATTGCCCAAATTGATATTCAAGTGCCTTGGTAGCTAACTGGTTGTTTTTCACCTCGGCTGCCAGTTTCACATAGTCAGCCTGCAATTGAGCTTGATTAGCTATCATAGTCTTGAACATCTCCTCAATGCCGGGTGATGGTGGTGGAGGAGGTGTATTGTTGTTTCTGAATTGTGCTTGATAATTCTGCTGCCCTTCCTTGGTTCCTTTGCACACCCTGACTTGAACTCTGCCCCTGATGGTTATTGCTACCCCAGGAGAAATTCGGGTGATTCCTCCAATTGGAATTGTAGTTGTTGCCATACTGTTGGTGGTTGTTCCTTTGTACATTTCCCACAAAGTTTACCGAGTCAGGATTTGCTCCACAACACTCAGCTGAGTGCTCACTACTTTCGCACACTTCACACCAAATCTGCTGCACTGCATTAACTGGGGCTTGAGGCTGGTTCATTGTCATGTTACTGAAGTGGGTGTTGAGTTGATTCTGTAAAGCAGCTATCTGTGCAGCAATAGCTGTAAACCCATCCACTTTTAGAACTCCTGCTGCTTTCCTTGTTTCGCCTCTTGACGAATCAGCATTCCATTCCGGATTGCCCTGCGAAATACGGTTCAATAAGGTATACAGCTCCTCATAAGTTTTCTCCAGCGCTTGTCCCCCAGCTGCTGAGTCTAGCAATATTTTTGTATGGGGTTCCAAACCCTCTATAAAAGTGTGCACCAACACATCATTGGATTGATGATGATGAGGACAATCCCGCAACATGGACTTGAATCTCTCCCAAGCCTGATATAGATTCTCTCCCTCTCTCTATTTGAAACTTAGAATCTGACTTCTAAGTCTTGCTGTTTTACCAGAGGGAAAAAATCGTATCAAGAACTTCCTTGCAAGATCATCCCACGTAGAAATAGAATTAGGTGGCTCAGCCTTCAACCACCTCTTGGCTTCTCCCAATAGTGAGAATGGGAACAATGTAAGCCGGACATAATCTGATGACACTCCAGCGGGGATATAAGTGTCACTTATCTCCAAAAAATTTTGGAGATGCTGCTGTGGATCTTCATGAGGGAGACTTGTAAACTGCCCGCTCGTGTGCAGCAATTGCACCATGTTCTGCTTAAGTTCAAACCTCCCTCCTGGCTCAGGTTTGCAGATGCTAGATGTGACATTATTTGCATGTGGGATTGCCACCTCGCGAACCGGCCGAGCTGCTACTTCTTCGGGCACTAACATTGCCCGTACTACCGGTGGATTCTGTTGTTGCTCCATGATTGTTTGTCTGAGTAACTGCAGCTTTCTTTCTACAGCTTCTCTCCGCTGTCGATGAAATAATCTTTCTGGCTCCAAATTCGAGTCCACCAGCTCCTTGTCTCTTGCCAGTGTTCAACAGAGAGTAAATCTGCAAAATACAGGCTAAGACCAAGTTGTCAACACTAAGAAAATAAAAATATAGTAAATTAACACTTAAAACAAATTCACCAATTGCCAATCCCCGGCAACGGCGCCAAAAAGTTGTTCGTCTCGCGTTATATGGGTATATAACTACACGCGAGTGCACGTGGTCGAACAAGTAGTAAAGTGGCTTAAGTAAGCCAAGTATCGATCCCACAGGGACTGGGATGAAGTACAATCTGCTCAAGTGTACTATATTTCAATTCTAACAATGCAGACAATAGTGTAACCAAGAGTTTGATATTTTTGATTTCTAATAATTATGCTAAGTCGAAACAATTATCTAATGTGAGTCTGAACTATGAATGTGAGCATGCTGAGGTTAAACGAACATGTAATGAAATTAATTGTCGATATAATTTGGTTAGCCTTTTCCTCCGGTTGCTAGTCAAGAATTATTGCCAAGAGATTAAAACTCTCGTATTTAACCCCACTTAAGAATCATGAACCATCCACCTACATTTCTGTGATTAAATGCAATTCATGTTCTAGCCATACAAAACCAATTCCTAAATTGACTAATACGACTTTCAGGTATATTTCTATCCTGAAGGTAAATCAATTCTCAATTTTCCCAAACTAAGAAAAGATCATATCCTATTAATTTACAACTTTCCAGTTTCTTGCTCTCTCGAGTGAAACCGGACTTTTTAGATGTACATTAACGTAGGCCACACATTAATGCAATAAGAACAAGAATTAATAGAACAACCATGGAAGAAAAGATGAAAAACCAAAGAATCAATAATCACATTTCATTACAAGTGTTCTTAACCTCAGCAAGAAGATGAATTAGCCACTCATTTGTGGATTAAACATCGTTAAATGAGTGTTAAACATACAAGCAATTGAATTCAAGGAGAAAGAAAGAGAGAAAAACCCTGATAATTTCATCCCCTCAACTGCCTGTAACCCACGTTCTTGCTCCACCAAGTCAGAATATTGAAAAATGAACCTAAGTGTTCTATTTATACTGGTGGAAATTTTTTCCGGAATAACAAGCAACGTGTCACGGAGTGCATCGCGGAGCACTGCCTCCGTGACACGCTACCGACGCGGACCTTCACTAGAAACTGGGGGTCCAGGGAATACGGCCCAACGTGGCACGGCGTGCAACATGGAGCCATGCTACCGTGCCACGGACCTATCGCGTACCCTCACCGGAATTAGGCTGAAAATTCCCTTTCCAGGCAGAAGGCCTTCGCGATGGCAGCGTGACACGGCTCCATCGCGGAGCCCCTTTATTTTGTGCTTTCCAATGCCTTGTCCCTTGCTCGCATCCGAGTCTAAACCCGATCTCTTCCAACATGCATTTTAGCTTCCCGAAATTATATTTTTCCTGCAAAACAATGCTAATCATGTTGGTTAGTATAAATTCATATTTTATTACCAATCACATGAGAATATAAACATTGATAGATAAACAAGGCTAAAATGACACCTTTGAGTATCACTTGGGCATATAAATTTGCCCAAGATCAATGTCCAGGGCCTAAACTCGGGGCATGACTACTTTTCAGATGGTAGGGGTCACTCGACCGAGGGAAGTAGTGTCCTTCTTGCACAATTGGATGATGAACCTGAAAACAAGACCTCGGCCAAACCCATAGCAAAAGGATAAATAGACACTTGCATGAAGTCCGGGTTGGGGAAAAAATATTCTCCGAAGGAAGGGAGAGAGAACTTGTGTATCATCAGACCAACCGCAGTCAATTTCTATTTGGGGGTAGGTTGCCTTTATCAACTGCAGATACATAGTGAACAACTTAATGGGTTCTCGAATATGCAGTTTCATTTTCAAAGGAATGACGGGAGCAGTCCTTTCTGAACTTGAACTTCTTAGGAACCACCGAATTAATTAGAGACTCGACCTCTTATGGATTCATCACTCATGGGCTAAAAAACAACATCGTAGGGGAGCATAAAAATGGCATTTCCATCTACAGTGGGAATAATAATGACTGCACTTTTGTCTCGACACCAACAACTGCAATATCATCGTCGGAAGTAGAAGGGAAATCCGAAGACATGACTATGAGCTGGAATATTTCTTACAATAAGAGGAAAGAAATGAAGATGGTGAACATCAAAAAGAAAAGAACCAGAAAAGGAAGAGAGAGAGCAGGAAAAAGAAGTTTTTGTCTAAAGAATAAGGGAGATGGCACGAACCTGAAGGTACTTTTATAAGGAAAGCTGGTGACATATGCATTTTTCCAAGCCCCCTTTATGTCGTGTAAATTCTACACATGCCCACGTGTATTAAAGAGAATGGGATGGAGCGAACAGTGGTAAGGCTATCACATCGAGTTTTTCACTTGAGAGAATTTGAAAAGTAACCGTCTTCCCGCTTTCCGAGCCATAAAACTTTGCATCCACAAAGCATAAGGGCTATCTATATATGAGAAATGAGAGTAAAAATACGTGGCACCATCGTTGGATCCTAAATAAGGATATCGAGACCATGAGGACCGACAAACCTTGAAAAAATAGCTTTGTTTGAGATAGTAATAGAGGGGTTACCATCTCGTACAAGATAAAGATCGGGGAGTCATCGCCCTAGGTGATGTGGTGTAAAAGACAAGTAGGGGATAAGGATGTTAGAATACTCAGAGAGCGAATGAGCTTGTATGGGTCTGAACAAGACAGGAATATTAGCTTTCACCTTTCAAATGGTTTAGACACATGGCATAAAGACACAGGGTGTAGTACTTTTGGGTTCCTATGGCATTTCCCTATTTTCTTATAACTGGTTGATCATGTTTCTTGTAAAGGCATTCAGACTCGATTCTCTCTCAAGTAATCATATTGACAATACATTATTCTCTTGGGCTTGAAACTCTTTTCTTTACTTTGTCTTGAACTAGCTTATGTTATTTAAAGTGGTTGCTCTCGAGACGAAAGGCTAAGGTCTTGGGTGCACACGCATTTTCACCGGAAACGCTCAGATTTATTTTCTCTTTACCCTATTTGGCTAATTTGTGTCGTGTTTCACTTGTTTCCATCACTTACTACTAACCAAATTCAAATCTAAAATAGGAGTGAATCGTAATACATATTTTTGACCCCCTATAAATTCAACTGTATTGATTTCAAGGTAAACACATGTGATTGTGGTCTACATTCAAAAGTTAAAACTTCTCTTTGAAAATCATGTTACATTAATGCTTTATGCCGTATAGTAGAAACAATCTCTAACAAGTATACTCTTTGTTGTTTCAGTTGGATTTACGACACCAGCTAACGACACAGGTAGGGGTGGACATGGTATGGTAAATATCAAATATCATATCAAATTAAAAAAAAATTATACCGCAGTTCCGGTATTATAGTATTTTGTATGGTATATGGTATACATTTTAAAATATTTTGAAATATGGTATGGTATTCAGTATTTATAAGAATAATACCAAAATATCGAATACCGTACCAAAGTATAGTTACATATTCAATTCATATATATTAGTATAATATTAGAAAATGTATAAAATCGTATTAGTAAAAAATTAATTATTTAGACGTTGGAACTTCGGATATTCTATCTTGGTTGAAATGTCCTTTTGTGTAATCGATTAACGAAGAAAATTATATGCTTGTACTTTCTTCTAAATATTTTTACATGTGTAAGGTGTTACTATCATATAATTGAGATGTTTTTTGAAAAGTCAAAGTCATACTTCTTTTTTATATAAGTCAAAGTCGAATAAACTATTCTTACTTATTTATCGTACTGTAAAATACTGAATCATATCGAATTAATTTGATGCGTTAATCATATAAAATTTTTAAAAATTGAAAATCAAAATTATTAAACTAAAGTTATCCAATATCATACCATGCTCATCCCTAGACACAAGAGAAGCGACGACTAAAACACACTGGTATTCCTTAGGCATCTTTGGGTAGTGCAGCACGCCAGACATCGTGCTAGGCATATCAAAATTTCAGAAATTAACCTAAGTTGGACGCCTTGGCTAACGCGATGCACCACTTAGAGTGTTTGCCATTTAAAATTTCATAACAATAACCGAAGAGCGATAAGGGGGCGATGCATCCAACATATACTCATAATTAATTCCATTCTTATTTTGATTAACTATTGGGCAGTTTACACTCAAACTTTGTGATTTTCGCTTCGCTTCGCATCACTCAGTTTCAATATTATGATTTCATTCCACTCAACTCTTACACATTTAAACACACTTATTATCACCATAATGTATTGAAACTCATACTTAAGAATACTAAAATGTTAAGTGATCACTAGCAAAACCTAGTCAAAATAGTTGTTGGTAAGATTTAAAACGCAAAATTTGGCTTTCGACTCCAATCAGCACAAAAGTTTTGAAAAGAAAGGAACACAATGAGCTAAAAAAGAGTGACGGTGGCCACTTTTCATAATTTTATAACATCATTACCCATCACCTTCTCCCATTCATTCTTTACTTTCAAGAGAGGTGACCCCATGTGCTCTACAAAAATCTTGTTTTAAAAGAAAATTTATTATTGATAAATTTAATCTAATATAATAAATTACTTACTTTACTCTCTAACTCAACAAATTAAATTAACTAACTTGCTCCCTTCATTTCAATCTATTTATCTTAGTTATTATATGAATAGTTAAAAAATATTTTTTATAAATATTTTAAAAATATATAAAAATTATTAACTATATAGCATATTTTTTATATAGCTTTTTAAATATATAAATTTTATTTTTAAAAAAATTAAAAATTTTATATTTAAATTTATATCAAATATTAGTTGGTTTGACCATTATACTTTGATTTATCATAATTTGACGATGTAAAATATTTATAAACTAATCATATACAAAATTTAAATTCAAAATAAAATACTTAAAATGTTTATGATATGACAAGTTCCACCACTTCTACTGTTTGAATTGCCCAAGTAAGAACAAAAATTGAAGCACTTGGTTTATAATAATCAAGTCATAGTCCATCATGTTCCGTCTACTTGAATGCAATCAAACTTTATGGACATAAGCATGCGCAGTAGGACCCAAAGTTCCCTCACAATTTGACATGTTTGGTTTAACTTTTAATTTTTTTTTAATTTTTAAAGTATTTTGAATTTTTCTGAAAAAGTCCTTTGAAGCAGTAGTTTGTGTTTACTTAATTAATTTTAAAAATAATTTTATTAATATTAAAGTAGTATTATATGCTTAGTTAATATTTTAAAAGTATCTTTAGGAATATTTTTTAAAAATTTTCAAAAAAATGATTCTCCTACTATTCAAAATTAAAGCACTATTTTCCTAAAAACTTGATTAAATATTTCAATTTTCTACAATAAATATTTTTAACTTTTTAAAAATTTGATCAAGCAAACTATGAGTAACCCACCCTTCTACGATTTCTTAGACAAAAATAAATAAGTAGATGTATAATTAATTCTATCACTTCCTCGATCAATTTTAATTTTTTTTTTTGAAATCTGTTTAAAAAAATATCTTTTGATAGGGTAAGTCTTTAATTTTAACTTTCCATCTGATATATTTAAAATGATAGAGTTAAAAGATATTTTAGTATATTTTATATATTTTTAATTTAAAATCATAAAATTATAAATTTTAAATTTTTTATTTTTTTAAACTTTGTGGTAAATTAAAATAAAGGTGGTACAATTTAACTCCCTTCTCTCTCTGTTTTTCTTTCTTTTGGGTGGAAAATTACAAATATAATTGGTTAAGAAATATGTGACTAGCAAAGCTCCTAAAAACTAGAAGAAGTTAAATCCTTGAACAATGATTTGACCCTTAACCATTTATTTACCGTTGATAAATTGACTGACTGATTATGTGCACTCAGACTTGGACTATATGGCTGAAGTTTGATTTTCCTAATTAAGATTCGTGCAGCTCATTAATATTCAAGATAAGACAATATACATATAGAACAATATTTTCAAGCTTTAATGGGACTCAATTTGACAAGTGACGTCTTCCCAAGACTAGTTCTATATATAGTACTCTATTGGATTGGAAGTTTAGCTTAAATAGCAATACAGTGACATGATGAAAAATAATGTACCAAATACTCCATGAATCTGATTTGTTCATGATATGAAAGAGGAGTGTGTTAAGCCTAAAGGTAGAGACTTTAACAAAAATTTAATTAGCTATGAAAGTAGATATATCGACTAAAGTTTAGGGGTGTGTTCGGTGCGGAGGAAAATATTTTTTAAAAAGAGTGTTTCTATTTTTTCATGTTTGGCTGGTAAAAAAATTTTGAAAAATATTTTTTTTTTTAGGAAAATAAAATTTTTTAAAATAAGAAAAATAACTTTTCGAATAAAAATAGAGAAAACAAACCATATTGTGTGTACCCACCATCACAACTAGTCATCCCACTCACCCACATAGACTCCACCACCCGCCCACCCTCAACCCACCCCACACCCCTGCCTACCACCCTCACCCCGACCCCCCATCCCACCTCCCCCCAACCAGCCTCCTCCCCCAGCCCGCCCAACCACCCTTACCCCGACCCACCCCCACACCCACCCACCCTACCCCCACCCCTACCTTACCAACCCCGCCCAATCAGCCCCCAACCCACCTTCCCCCACCCAATCACTCTAGCCACCCCATCCTCATCCTGATAATTTTGTTTTATATATAATAAAGATTTTAGGATAATAATTTATACTTGCATATCATAGACAAGAATATAAGTAAAAAATAATTTATTTTTCTAGAAAACATTTTTCTTCATATTGAACCCACCTTAAATCTGAAAAATTCTCAGTACTACGCAGATAACCCATTAAATATATACAATAAGAAAATTTGAGCAGTTTTTTGTTTCCTAAGAACTTACCAAAGGAATTGCCTATGAGGGATACTTAATAAGGATGGATCTTATTGAAATTAGTGATGGGAGTTATTGACTTTGCTAAACCTAATTACATGGTGAAGCCAAAGGTAAATCAAATTATGAGGTGAGTTGATGCACCTTGAATTGCGTGTTTCATGCACTTCTTACTCTATATCACATGATCATGTTATTGTATAAGTGAGAAGCTTCTAAGTTGAAAGTTAAATTATTATTTTGCTCTTTCATTAAATTAAAATTTAATTAGTATATAATTAAATATTAATATTTTATCATATCATATTAGATTTATATATTTATTACTATATAAGTGGAAAACCAAAAAATAAAAAATTAAAATAAGTAAATAATAATAAATAAATAAATAATAATAATAATAATAATAAATAAATACATAATAATAAATAAATACAAATAATGATAATGATAATAAATAAATACAAATAATAAATATAAATAATAAATAAATAATAATAATAATGCTAATTAATAATAATAATAATAATAATAATAATAATTATTATTATTATTATTATTATAATTATTATTATTATACTAACTAAAAGGGAAAATCCCTTGTCTTAAAAGTTGGATTATCATTTTTTCCCTGTAGTAAATTAAAATATAACAAAATATCTAATTAAATAGTAATATTTTACCATCAAATATCTAATATATATATATATATATATATATATATATATATATATATATATATATGAATAAAGTAATTTATTGAAACGAGTAAATGAGGAGGATTGTTTCATCTGCTAGTAATTATTATAGGTTACACTTTTATATTTTTTTTAATTATTATTTCATATACTACCTTTTCACCTTCTAATTATTTCATCTTCTAAGCTTCTACCTGTTACAATAAAATTTATACATAATCCTCTAATGAAGATCTATACCATTAAACAGACTCAATATGAAAAATATATATCTTTGTGTCATGATCATACTCTACACCTTTTAATAAGTAATATGAAGTTGTTGCATTCTTTCTTCTTCTTTTTTTTGGATAGTTTTTCAATTTTTTTTCTGATTTACCTTCTTGTTTTGTTGTTGTTGACATTTTGGATTTGTATGAAATGTACATAAACTTGATAGAAGCAGCTTCAAACCCGCAGATTAAATTTACTCTTGACTCGTGGCTTATATTTATGTCAATTATGGTAATTTGTATTCTATGTAATGCTTATACTTCTTTGCATAAAGTGTTGAATTTTTCTTTTTTTGCTTTCATTTTATTAGGTGATCGTGTCACGCTTTATACTTAATCATCATCAAAGCACAATTAACAAACTAAGGTAACCAAAATGTCAGTTCAATCATTTTGAATTTAACACTTATCGAAATTGTATATTTAATTATTTAATGTGGTATACACGTGCGAAATATGTGTCCAGAAACTAGTTATACTAAAAGCGTGAAAACCCTTAAAAATGTTGATTGAACTTTTTGCCCTTTATTAAAAGTCACTGCAATAGACAAAATAGTCATTTACTATATACACACAATTATTATTTAAAGTTATTATTTTTAAATATTTTCATCACCTAATTATCATATTAGTTTTTTTATTGGTGGTATAACTCTATTTGTGGTGTAAATTTTAAAAAATAATAAAAATTTCATTGAGTTTTTTTTCCTTTTTGACAGTCACAATTTTTTTTCTATCTTTTTATTATATTAAATTTTTACTTATAGTATAACTCTATTTGTATCGTAAACCTTAGAAAAGTAAATTTTTTTGAAAAAAATAAAAATAAAGGTGGCCTTCAACAAAAGTTTTTCTCTTTTTGATTTGAAAACCATTTATTTTTTTATTTTTACCTTTTTTGATGGTAGGAATTTTGTAAAAAAAAAAATTCTTTTTCATAGTACGAATATTTTTTTTGTTTTTGATAATTTTTTCTCCTTTTAATAATAATATCCTAATATTTTTATATTTTTTATTTTTTTTAATTTATAATTTTTTCCACTTCTATAAAAATATTTATAATTGCATAATTTAATTCATCAACTCTTCTACATCACTACATTTGATTCAATCTCCAACCTTGTATATTTTTGTGTTAATCTATTTTTTTTTCATGTTATATATATTTTTTATATTATGGATTTGAAAACGACAATAACAATTGTTATGCCAACTCAAGTTGTTTATATTCAAAATAATTTAACTTAGATCGTCTCTTTTAGTTGAGTCTAATATTGATATTATGTTATCTCCTTTAATTGTGTCTTATATTGATATTATGTGATTTAAATTTTTTGTTATTCGCAACTGACATTCTTCATCTACTCATACATTCACGAGTTTCATCTATTCAGGTAAAGTAATCTATTCATCTCATAAAATAATTTTTTTATAAGATTATAAATTACTATAATTATAATTTTTGTGCACAATTTGTTTTAGATAATCTTGCAATAGAATCTGAAAAGAATTTCGTGAACGAAATTATGACGATTAACAAGTTAAAGGTGATATGATTCTCATTGGATAATAAAAGTCTTAGTAATTGGAACTGGATTAATAAAAGAGTATAAAATGGAACAAAGAAAAGCACACGAATGCTATAACATTAGTTGACGAAGAGGTAAAAATTCCTTTTTCTAATATATTATATACTTATGTTTTATATTTTTACATATATGTTTGAGTTCTTTTCTATTTTTATTATATTTTATATATATATATATATATGTTTTTTTACCCTTAAAGTTTAATTTCTTGCAGGGCACAAAAGTTTATGCTACACTTTTCAATAAATTATATCAAGAAGGAAAAAAATAATTTACAACAAGATAAAATTTGTTACATCATAGCGGGCGCATTGATAGTGTTAATCCTAATTTTGTATTAGTAAATAAGATGATTGAGATTGAATTCAGTGACAACACTATAGTTCAAGAATGCAACAGTTACTTTTAATTTCTTCGGTTACTCTTTAAACAATTTTTTTTCTTTTGAAGATGCAATACAATTTTCCGAGGGAACAATATTTGATAATTTCTTTAGATTTTATCAACTAATCGAATATTCAGTATATGTATAATATTTTACTCCAATTTACTTAACAAAATATTCTATGTAGATATAAACACGAAGGTCATTAGAAATGTTGATTGAACTTTTTGCCCTTCACTAAAAGATTCTACAATAGACAAAATTTGTTATTTTTTTATGAAATAATAAAGGAAAAATAAGAATATTGTAGAGAAAGAGAGAAGTTCTTATTTCTTTTGATCGGATGAAATACAATGAAGGAGAACCCCTCTATTTATAGGGATAATTCCTCCTAACTTTTCTTCAAAAGATAGATTTTCACTATATTATAAACACATGTATCCACTACAATACAAATACCTTTATAGACATTCACTATGATACAAATATGTTTATAACACTCCCCCTTGAATGTCTATTTGATAGATACTGTGCCTCGTTAAAACTTTACTAGAAAAAACCCAGTGAAAAAAAATCTAGTGAAGGAAAAAGAGTATACATATCTAATAATACGCATTTTCGCTGCCTCATTAAAACCTTACAAGGAAAACCTAGTGGGACAAAACCTCATAAGAAAAAAAGAGTACAATGCGTATTAACTCCCCCTAATGAGAACATCATTGAATCTTTGCATCCCAATCTTGTGCACCATCTTCTTTGAAGTTGTAGTTGGTAGAGGTTTGGTGAATAAATCAGCCACATTGTCACTTGAACTAATATGTTGCATATTGATATCACCATTCTTTTGGAGCTCACGTGTGTAGAAAAACTTTGGCGGGATGTGCTTCGTTTTATCTCCTTTTATGAATCCTCCCTTTAGTTGTGCTATGCATGCTGCATTATCTTCATATAAAATTGCGGGTACTTTGTCACATTTCAAACCATATTTTTTTCTAATGAGATGTATCATGGACCTCAACCACACACATTCTCAGTTTGCTTCATGAATAGCTATTATCTCAGCATGATTTGATGAAGTGTCTACAAGAGACTGCTTTGTAGATCTCCAAGATATGGAAGTACCTCCACATATGAACATGTAGCCAGTTTGAAATCGAGCTTTGTATGGGTCAGATAAATACGCTGCATTAGCATAGCCGACAAGATCGAACTGCAATTGTTAGAATAATATAAGCTCATATCAGTAGTCCCTTTTAGATAACACATTATGTGTTTGATCTCATTCCAATATCTCCTAGTAGGAGTAGAACTATATCTTGATAACAAATTAACCTAAAAGGTTATATCAGGTCTTGTAGTGCTAGCAAGATACATTAATATACCAATTGCACTAAGATATGGTACTTTAGGACCAAAAATCTCCTCATTCTTTTAAATCCTTCAAGGATTTTCATATATCCTTCAGTCTATCTAGACATGAAAATAATTTCATTATACGCATATCAAGTTTTTCATGTATTGCCAAACTTATGAGTAACCTCAAAATAATTGCATCCATCACAGGAGGACCTTTCATATAATAATGTCAGAATTTACGAAAAATCTTTATGCCACAAGAATTCATTTATACCCACTGGCATTATACTTGAATTGCGTATTTTTATTTTGGCCAATCATTTATCTGTCCATACTTTTTGACAGATGTGAATTCAAGATCTTTATCAATATTTATAATATTGAGCGCTATATTATATCAAAGGTATTGTTGACGATCATTTTGATATCAGTTCTAATGCAACATAATTTATTGAGATCTCTTCATTTTTTGTCATTTTCAGGTACTTGAACCTTTGCCAAGGTTTTATGAAGTATTATGTCATGGTGCTTTCTTAAAGCACTTGACTCATCATTATGACCATCTTAATCATTTGCTCTTCTCCTTCTTCAAGAAGTTCTATATTTGGAATCGTTTGGTCTATCACGCTTCAGGTGTCTCATAGACCCTGTCCTTCAAGGACCTTTCATTGGAGCATCTGCAACTGAATTATAAAATAGGGTCAGCAAATACATCTGGCAATTGATTTGAAATATTTTCAAGTGAATTATCTCTTGAACTTTAAGTTCACATTTTTTTTCCGAGGATCTAGATAATTCATCCGACACTCAATTTTCAACTGTTAATCACTTTTTCTCCTAATATTAAGAAAACTAATATTTACCCCCCAAGCTCATTTGGGGATCCATCTTTATGCGTTGTGGTGGAGCAATTGAATCATATACCGCACGTTCAAATTTTTAGATGGAATTATTTGGTTCTTGACCCTGAACCAATTGTGATAGGGGAACTTTGTTGGCTTGATCCATTCAAGTGTTGCTATATGTTAAATAAACATATCTCATACCAAATTTTATTTGCAATTTTTGTTCTCATAACCAATGGTTTATCTATCGGAAACATACAATTTTTGCTAAACCAACTTAGATATGAACCAGCATTATCAACATGATTTTATAATTTGAAACCATGCTCTTAATTTAACAATTCGAGCAAACAACCTTTCAAGAACCAATTGCAAGTTGATATCAAAGCATATGTGACCATACCATAGATGCATCTACGGTTCACATGGCAGGTGAACGGGCCCATATTCACCTTTTTATAAGTTCCAAAATTTCAGAGAATATAATTTCAATCTTAGCTGATATAGTGATTATTCTATCATGAGAACAAGCAACACAAGAGAATTCTTGAAAAATATTTTATTTCTTCAATATATAACCATGTGAATTCTTAATTAATTTTTCTTCACATTTGAACCGGGATTGCCAACCGGTTATGCCAACTTATCTTTATTTCAATAAACTTCTAGTTTACTTTCATATGTGATTTTTGTCATCATACTCATATTTATATACTATAAACAAAAGAAAAAGGCAGGTCATCTTTTACATAAATATTTATAACCCGCTTCAATAGTAGTAGTATGAAGATATTAGATCTTCCCATAATTTATAGTCTCAATCCCTTTTCAATGTCTTTGAAACTTATAAGTTTCCTTTTGAGACTTACTACAATAATTTCATTCCTTGGGGTAGTTACACATTAGCTCTTCCGGAGCTCTCAATTAATTTTGTGTACTATCACATATTCAATCATATCAACATCATTAATTGTCTCTCCACATAGTTTCAACTAAGAAATAATTCTAAACATTGCAGAGTTGTACTCATGAACAGACTTATAGTCTTGATTGATCTAATCATATCGTGTCTTTGGTTGGATGACCATCTTCAGATGGTCATACCTTTCTTTTAGGCTATTCCATAAAACAAGTGAATTCTTAATTGTGAGATATTCAATTTTTAAAATTTCGTCAATATGATGACACAAGAATATCATAGCCTTAGCATGATCTTGGTTTGATGCTTTATTTTCATTTTTAATGGTGTCTCCAAGACACATTACATCCAAATATATTTCAGCATTCAACACCCATAAAGATAGTTTTTTGCAAGAACTTTAAACGACAACGAAATCAAGTGTCGTAAGGTTAGTCATATTAAAAGAAAGAGAAAAATAATACCTTGACCTTCAAATTTTGAGACGGTAGTGTCGTAGAGTCGTAGAGCAACAATATCACTAAAGGAATATCATTCATGTGGTTAAGTAATACATCTTTCGATTTTTTTTTTAATTTTTCTTACCTCAGATCTTTCAAATTGAGTGATCAAGGCAGAGACTCGTGTTGATAACGTGTTATGAAATAATAAAGGAAAAACAAGAATATTGTAGAGAAAAAGAGAAGTTCTTAATTCTTTTGATAGGATGAAATACAATGAAGGAGAACCCCTCTATTTATAAGGATAATTCCTCCGAATTTTTCTTCAAAAGATAGACTTTCAGTATATTATAGACACATGTATCCACTACAATACAAACACCTTTATAGACATTCACTATAATACAAATATGTTTATAACACATTTACTATTTTCCGCAATTAGTTTTTATTTAATTATTGTAGATCTTTACTAATTTGTAAAAGGTAAAACTCGTAATATTTAGTATTTTAAAATTGACTAAAATTTTGCTTCTTAAATATTTTCTTATTTGAACTATATTAAAAGCCCTAACATTTAAGACTTTAAACTCAATTACAATTCTATTAACTTATATATTAATCAATTAGTTATTAAACTAACTAATTATCCATCACAATATTTCAATATGAAAAAAATAAATTAAAGAGTGTAAATTTATTATGTATTAATACGTGAATTCTTCCTCCTTCTTTTAAAAAAATTGTATAATTGAAAAAAAATAGAAACACTATTTTAAGTTGCTTCAATCAATCGAATGCTCTTGTTATTCACTCTCTTTGGTTAAACCTATATTATTTTTAATTTCAATTTATGTGAAGTGTTTGACTAAACACATGGATTAAGAGAAAGAGAAAAAAATTAAGCTGAAAATCATCTCATAAAGGGTAAAATGAAAAGTTTAAAATCAAGTTATTACTAATATTTAAAGTACGAAATCTCATAGCAAATATCATTCATTTTTTTACCTTTTTAAAAATAGAGTTCACACTTGACAAAATAGTTATTTAATTATTTGTTTAATATTTAAAATTTTAAAATTAATCAAATTTTATGTATTAAATTCTTCCTTATTTGAAATATATATAAAATATTAATATTTATATATACATATAATGCATGCATTTAAGTGCTTATGTAAAAACGAATGAATTTTTACCTTTCAATCAAACACTATTTCTATGACATTCTTGTTCATTGAAACAAGTATTAGAACAAACTGAAGAAAGAACTATTAGATTGGATCAAACTCTTAAACATAATCATTTATCATTTGAAATTCAAAATAATTTTCTTTTTAAATTCATATATTTTTATACAAATACACATCTTTTAAATATTATTTACGCTATTTTATAAATTTATTTTTATTAATATAAGGGACACACGCATGACGCGTATGCTTAAATTAGTATAACAATTAATAGGCGCAGTAGTCATAAGAATCTCAAGTTGCAGCTTAGGGAGTAAAAGGAAGGTTCGTGGAGCAGAATGGAGTAATTAATTATATGGTCATTCAATTATAACATGTTAGTACTTATTAAAGTCACTGAATTTGGAATCTCACCTATATGGGTAAGACACGAGCGTGGAATTTTTGATCAAAATAAATTATAATATAAATTAATTTATTAAAATAATATATTTTTTAAAAACTTTATCAATTTAGAAGAAACGTACTTGACAGTAATGTATTAGGTAAAAAATTATTTAATCAAGGCTGATGGCATTAAACATAAAAACGTAATCGGGAGTTACGTTTTATATCTAATACGTCACTGGCAGTAACGTTTTACTTAAATGTTACTGGAGTTACTAATTATTATGCCTTATTATTAAATAGTGTGATAATATTTTAAAGACAATGTCATGATATTAAACTAGTGAATTTCATAGCAAAATTTTACTTTTAAGTGAAAACTTCTCTATTCTTAGAGTTCGAACGTAAAATTAATATTCACTAACCAAATTTTTACACTGTAATTTTGAAATATAATTATTATTGCAGAATTTTAAATTTCACAAGTTAAACTTTGGATAACATCATAAAATTTTACCCGTTAAATAGATTTTATAATTATAATTATTTTTCAATTATAATAATTGAAGAATAACTATTTATGAATTTTATTTAAATTTAAATTAAAAATCTAATTAAAAATAAAAAAAATACTTATGACATTGTCCTCTATCCTAAAGTGTAGAGATGAAAATGTCTTCCTCGTTCTTCAATGTCCTAAATTTACGAATTAGTAAAACGTTACTGCCAGTAACGTCTTAGGCATAAAATGTAACTCCCAGTTAAGTTTTATGTTTAACGCCATCAACCTCGGTTAAATATTTTTTTACCTAATACGTTACTGCCAAATACGTTTTTTCTAGTTTCATAAAATTTTTATAAAATATATCATCTTAATGAATTGATTTAAATTTGACTTATTTTGATCTCTATATATAATTTCTTAATTTAGTCCTAACGCAGAAGTAATAGGAGTTTAGTTGCGACGTTTGTAAGACATACGGGCACCTGAATTGTGATTGCAGACATCTCACATCTATGATCTAAATTATGTTCAACAAATCTCGCCAGCTAGCAAATCGGTTATCCCAATTGCATGTAAAAGACAATTTCAAGCCAATGGTTTTTTCTTCTTCCTTTAATTTTTGGCTATATTATACCAATTATTTGGTCATAATGGTACTCACACAGCTCAAACTTCAAACCTCCGCCATATATCTCTACAATGTGTCAATTTATCATGTCTTTCCCCTTGCCATGTTTAGAAATTAGGCTAATGATATATATAGATCGAGTTCAATTTGTTCGGTTGAAGTATTAAGATAAACAAGTCGCAGCTTCAACTCATGCTACTCTCTCCCATCCATTTTACGTACTAAAAATAATTCATCTAAAATACTTATTATTTCAGTAAATCAAAGTAGAATTAATTATTTTTTTCACACCTTTACTCTTACTTAAGGCTGTCGAGGGGGATTGGACTGTGGCCACTTTTAGGGGGTGGGGGGGAGGAGGGGGAGGGGGGCGCGGAATGGAACTGGACCAAAACTTAAGGGGTTGGGGGGAGGGAGTGGGATGGGTCTAGGGGGATGCACCAGGGGCCCTGTCCCATCCCTCTAGTTACGAACGGGTTGGAACGTTCGGAGGCTTTTTCATTTTCTAACCTTTAATTCACTTAAATATATAAGTCCTAAAAATTAGAAAAATTTAGTAAGAAATTATAACTTTATATTAATTTAGTAAAGTAGATACAAATTTAAAACAAAACTTCAAACTTAATAAATTATAAAGTAGTTCAGTAAGAAATTCTAATTAATATTAAATATAGTTTTTTTTAGTACATATAAAAAATTATAAAGAGTTGTAATTCTAATATCTATAAGAAGAAAAAGAATCTCAAAAGAAGTATGAAATAACGAAGTAAGATAATATTTAATAAAATTCAAGGTAGCCATTAAATTTATTTAAAATAGAAAATTTGAATTTCATACACAAATATAAAAAGAGTAGTTAATCTACACAACCATCTTCTGGAAAGGATTTTGTTTAAACTAGGCCTCTAAATAGCTAATTGTAATTATCATACTAATTAATATTTGTAGTCTTCTAATATGAGCTTCCTATATAGCTTTTTTGTAACTCTCGTATAATTTGATCAGGAATTCTCCTTGGAATTTACAACGATGCTTTACAGTCGATAATTTTCATATCGTCATTATTATTAGTGCTGAGTATCTCATTGAATTCTTATTCTTCTCAAGTTGTTAATCTTTCTGCAATGATCTAATCTCTAAATAATAATATGAAAATCTTAAAGTTGTCCTCTGCTAATTAATATTCGTGATCTTAGATTTGATATCTTGTTGTGCTACAAGAAAGCTCCGAAGCAACTGATGATACTTTAATAGCTAGTCTATCTCGAGTCATTCCTGAAAGCAATGAAAATGTCTTGCCACGCTCTCTCCACCATGATAAAAGCCGCTCCTTGCCTTCTTCGTCTTTAGTAGATTTTAATTCCTGATTAAGATAAGAATCAAGGTCTAGAATCTGATCATAATTCATAAAATATGGTATAAATCATGTGAAATAATACCCATGGATAGATCATTAGAATTCCACAAGATTTAATATAGAACCCCATAAGATTTTTGATCAAAACTTTATGAATTAGGAGAGATTGGGCATGGGTGTGAATGACGACACCCATTCATAACCCTACATACCTAATTATGGATGATTCTAACACTTCCTTTAATGTCCAAGAAGAAATTAAAGAAAGACCTTAAAGGATTGCCTTGATCACCTCTCTAGACTATCACTCTTGCATGCATGAACATGAAAATGACATAAAATGAACTTAACCCCTTTAAAAGTCATTATTCATGACTCAAAACGACATGGTTTAGGCTTTAGAAGCTTAGAAATTGATTTTGGGCAAATTTATATGCCCAAGTGATACTCAAAAGTACCATTTTAGCCTTGTTTATCTACCAATGTGTATATATTCTCATGTAATTGGTAATAAAATGTGAATTTATACTAACCAACATGATTAGCATTGTTTTGCAGGTAAAATGTGATTTCGGGAAGCTTAAATGCATGTTGGATGATATCGGAGTTGGACTTGGATGCGAGCAAGGGAAAAGGCATTGGACAACATGAATTAAAGGGGCTCCGCGATGGAGCCGTGTCACGCTACCATCGCGGAGGCATTCTGCCTGGATAGGGAAAATTCACCCAAATTCCAGAGAGGGTCCGCGTCTGCTCCGTGGCACGGAGGCCTGGCTCCGCGATGCACGCCGTGCCACGTTGAGCCTTAATTCCCGGACCCCCAATTCCAGTGAGGGTCTGCGTTCGTAGCGTGTCACGGAGGCAGTGCTCCGCGATGCACTCCGTGATACGTTGCTCGTTATTCCGGGAAACATTTCCAGCAGTATAAATAGAACACTTAGGTTCATTTTTCAATATTCTGACTTGGTGGAGCAAGGACGTGGGTTACAGGCAGTTGAGGGACGAAAATATCAGGGTTTTTTCTCTCTTTCTTTCTTCTTTAATTCAATTGCTTGTATTATTAACACTCATTTTAAGATGTTTAATCCACAAATGAGTGGCTAATCCCTCTCCTTGCTGAGGTTATGAATAATTGTGATGAAATTTGATCATTGATTCTTTGGTTTTTCATCTTTTCTTCCATGTTGTTCTATTAATTCTTGTTCTTACTGCATTAATGTGTGGCCTACGTTAATGTAAATCTAAAAAGTCCGGTTTCACTCGAGAGAGCAAGAAATTGGAAAGTTGTGAATTAATAGGATATGTTCTTTACTTGGTTTGAGAAAATTGAGTCTTGATTTGCTTTCAGGATAGAAATATACCTGAAAGTCGTATTAGTCAATTTAGGAACCGGAATTGTATGGCTAGAACATGAATTGCATTTGATCACAGAAATGTAGACGGATGGTTCATGATTCTTAAGTGAGGTTAAATACGAGAGTTTTAATCTCTTGGCAAATGTTCTTGGCTAGCAACTGGAGGAAAAGATTAACCAAAGTATGATGACAATTAATTTCATTACATGTTCGTTTAACCTCAGCATTCTCTCATTCATAGTTCAGATTCAAAGTAGATAATTGTTTTTAGCTTTAGTATAAAAAATTATAAAACAAACTATCAAACTTTTGGTTACACCGTTGTCTGCATTTTTAGAGGTAAAATATAGTACACTTGAGCAAATTGCACTTCATCCAAGTCTCTGTGGGATCGATACTTGGTTTACTAAAGCCACTTACTACTTGTTCGACCACGTACACTTGCGTGTTGTTTTATATACCCACAATCACGCAAACAAGTTTTTGGCACCGTTGCCGGGGACTTGGCAATTGGTGAATTTGTTTGAAGTGTTAATTTACTGTATTTTTATTTTCTTAGTGTTGACAACTTGGTCTTAGCCTGTATTTTGCAGACTTAATTGTTGTTGAACACTGGCAAGAGACAAGGAGCTGGTGGAATCGTATATAGAGCCAGAAATTATATTTCACAGTAAACGAAGAGAAGCTCTACAAAGAAAGCTGCAGTTGCTCAGACAGACGATCATGGAGCAACAACAGAATCCACCGGTAGTACGAGCAGTGTTAGTGCCCGAAGAAGTAGCAGCACGGCCGGTTCGCGAGGTGGCAATCCCACATGCCAATAATGTTACATCTAGTATCCGCAAACCAGAGCCAGGAGGGAGATTTGAACTTAAACAGAATATGGTGCAGTTGCTGCACACTAGCGGGCAGTTTACCGGTCTCCCTCATGAAGATCCACAACAGCATCTCCAAATTTTTTTGGAGATAAGTGACACTTACATCCCCCCTGGAGTGTCATCAGACTATGTCCGGCTTACATTGTTCCCATTCTCATTATTGGGATAAGCCAAGAGGTGGTTGAAAGCTGAGCCACCGAATTCTATTGCTAAGTGGGATGATCTTGCACGGAAGTTTTTGATACGGTTTTTTCCCTCTGGTAAAACAGCAAGACTTAGAAGTCAGATTCTAAGTTTCAAACAGAGAGAGGGAGAAAATGTATATCAGGCCTGGGAGAGATTTAAATCCATGTTGCGGGATTGTCCTCATCATCATCAGTCCAATGATGTGCTGGTGCACACATTTATAGAGGGTTTGGAACCCCACACCAAAATATTGCTACACTCAGCAGCTGGAGGGCAAGCGCTGGAGAAAACTTATGAGGAGCTGTATACCTTGTTGAACCGTATTTCACAGGGCAATCCAGAATGGAATGCTGATTCATCAAGAGGTGGGACAAGGAAAGCAGCAGGAGTGCTTGAAGTGGATGGGTTTACAGCTATCGCTGCACAGATAGCTGCATTGCAAAATTAACTTAACACCCACTTCAGCAACATGACATTGAACCAACCTCAAGCCCCAGTTAATGCAGTACAACAAATGTGGTGTGAAGTGTGTGGAAGTAGTGAGCACTCAGGTGAGTGTTGTGGAGCCAATCCTGACTCCGTAAACTTTGTGGGTAATGCACAAAGGAACCACCAGCAGTATGGTAGTAGCTACAACTCTAATTGGAGGAATCATCCTAATATCTCATGGGGTAGCAACAACCATCAGGGCCAAAGTTTGGGTCAGGGTGTGCAAAGGAACCAAGGAGGGAAGCAGAATTATCAAGCTCAATTCAGAAACAACAATGCACCTCCTCCACCACCATCACCCAGCATTGAGGAGATGTTCAAGACCATGATAGCTAACCAAGCTCAATTGCAGGCTGACTATGTGAAATTGGCAGCCGAAGTGAAAAACAACCAGTTAGCTACCAAGGCGCTTGAATATCAATTTGGGCAATTTGCTAGTGCCCAAAACACAAGGCCTAGAGGAGGACTGCCAAGCGATACGGATCCCAATCCCAAGCAGGTAAATGCAGTGACCACAAGGAGTGGTTTGCAGCTGAAAGAGGTGGAACCAGAAAGACCACCTCAACAGTCGGGAGCAGCAGAAGTGGAGAGGGAGCACAGTACTAAAAGGGGGAAGACTAAGGAAGCTGAATCAGAAAGACCTCCACCCCCGTTCCCTCAACGACTAAAGAAACACAAGGAGGAGGCGTATTTCAAGAAATTCGTGGAGGTGCTGAAATAGGTACATGTTAACTTACCTCTTGTTGATGTCTTGCAGGGAGTGCCGAAATATGCTAAGTATATAAAGGACATCGTGGCAAACAAAAGTCGGTTGACTGAGTATGCTACGGTGGCTCTAACGGAGGAGTGCACTTCCCGGATTCAAAATAGACTGCCCACGAAGCTAAAAGACCCTGGGAGTTTTACTATCCAGATTACTATTGGGCAGAGCATCCGAGCTCGTGGATTGTGTGACTTGGGAGCGAGCATAAATTTGATGCCTTCATCGGTATTCAGAAAGTTGGGCTTAGGGAGTCCTAGACCCACAACGGTAATCTTGCAGTTGGCGGATCGATCCTTAGCCAGACCTGATGGCATTGTAGAGGACGTTCTGGTGCAAGTTGGCTCCCTAATTTTCCCGGTAGATTTTGTCGTGCTGGACTTTGAACCAGACGCGGAAGTCCCATTTATTTTGGGACGTCCTTTCTTGGCAACCGGGAAAGCACTAATTGATGTAGCTGCGGGGCAGCTGACAATGCGAGCACATGACAAGGTGGAGGTGTTCGATGTGTACAAGGCACCCAAGCTTCCGACGGTGCATGAAGAACTCTCGGTGATCAATGTGATTGATCAAGGTGATGATAAGCAGATGAAGGATTCCCGAGAGTTAATGGGAAAACCACCGGAAAGGTGTAAGCACTACTGGGGGGAGGACGGTGATAGAGAGAAATCGTCCATCACCCTAGCGGACAATTGAGCTTAACGACGTCGAGCCGCGACGGTAAACCAGGCGCTGCACGGGAGGCAACCCGTGAAATTTTTTTTCTTTCATTTTGTAAAGTGGAAATAGTTTTTTTTTCTTTTTCTTTTTCTTGATTTACTACAAAATTTTTTGTTTTAGTTTTTGTTTTATTTGTATTTAGAGTGAAACCTATAATTCTAACCAATTTTGTATAGTGAGATGAATTTCAGGTCAAACGGAGAAAAATATGCACGGAATCGCGAAAGAAAAGTCGAGGTATGAAAAATTAATAAAAAGTGGCAGACAGTGAGCTGAGGCGACAGCTCCGTGTCACGGAGGTGGACCTCCGCGTTACCTCCGTGACACATTGAGGTACAATCTGGATTTTTTAAAAATTTACAGAATAGTCTCGTGATGGCTTCGTGTCACGGAGGCAGTGCACCGCGATGCACTCTGTGACACGTTGCCTTGTATATCGCGACGGGTCACACCGGGTCGCCGAGTGACCCGCGCGATTTTCTTACTTTTTAACCCCGAAAACCCTCCCTTTTCCCTTATTTTTTAATCCCTCCGCGACCAAACCCCCCAAAACCCAACCCCCATCAACGTGACACGGAGTAAGCCAAGAAATTCAACGATTTCTCTTTGATTCTTCAAAGACAAGGTATGTTTTTCGATTCCCTCTCAAATTCTTGTTGATTTTCTTCGATTTTAAGCATGGGAGCTGAGCTAAATTGCCCTACGTAGTAATTAATCATGAATTCGATTTAATTGTTGTTGATGAATGTTCGGAATGTCGTTATGATTGCTTGAACTTGTCGATTGCATAAATTACTCGAATTGGCTTGATAATCTCAATTCTAGGGCTTGTATGTTGAATTTGAAGTTGAAAATGTATTGAAATTGTGAATTTTATGCCGGGATGGATGCGTTGAATGAGATGAGTCGATGTACAAATTGTTAGGATGTTAATAGAACGACTGATTCTCGGGTTGGGGAAATGTTGAAATTTGTAAGAATTGATTGGTTGTATAGGTTCATGTAGATAAATTTTTGTTGTTGTTTTTGTTTCTTTGTTTTTCTTTGCTAAGTGTGATGGGTAAAATGTTAGCGATGGTAGTGATTGTGATTAGCTGTACGAAGTCTGAGTAGTACGCAGAAGTTATACCGTCGAATTTTTCGAATGCACTAAGCATGATTGTATAGTTGTTTATTGTGTGTAAATAAAGATAATCTTGCCGTAGTGTTGTAACTGTAGCTAAGGACTAAGTGTGGGGTAACCTAGCATAACCCGACCTTAGCTGAAGTTAATATCCGTGAGCTTAACATTGAGCTTGTTTACTTGGGTTGACAGGTAAAATGGCTAGCCGGCAAGATAAAGGAAAAGGCGCATCAACTTCAGGCGCCGGAAGAAAGCGAATCATATTGGGCACAGCAGTTCCACGCGGCCAGCGCCGCCAATACGGAACGAGATGGGTGACCGATGAGGGGAAAAAGTGGTACGAAAAGCACAAAGAAAATAAATATTTCCCCGAGGAGCACATAGCACGGGAACCATTGGCACAGGAGTTCCCTAGAATGGTCCACCGGATCGAGGCAGCTGGGCTCAAGTTCATCTTTGAAGAGCCCAAGGAATGCAATCTACACTTGGTTCGGGAGTTCTATGCCAATTGGAACCCGACTATCAGAAGCCACACCATCAAGATCAGAGGGCAAATAGTCACTCTGGAGCCCCACCACCTCAATGCCTTCATAGGAGCGCGGGACACAGACGCCCACGTACTCCGACAGCTGAACATTACCCCACCGTATGCGGATATCAGACGCACATTGTGTGGGACCCGATCGACAGCTAGATAGAGCAGACACAAAGAGAGGGGCTACCACCAGACTTTGCCCTATTCACAGATGAACAGGGAAGCCCGAATCTGGCTGAAGATAGTCTGCTCATGCCTAATCCCGGGGGTACATATGACAGATGTAACCCGGGATCGTGTATGCCTGGTGTACGCCCTGATGAAAGGGTTGGAGATCAGTGTAGGGGCGGTAATTATCTCCGCCATGAAGAGAGCCCGGTTGCACTAGGGGCACAGGTATGGCTTTGGTGGACTACTGACCACCTTCCTCAGGGGCCTGGATGTTGAGGAGGAGGCCCTTGACTATATCCCGCAGTTGGAGCGGCGGGCCTTAGACGTTACTAAAACTAAGGCTCCCGACACCACCCACGGGCCAGTGCTTACACTTGGCGAGCGACATGCTCGTGATGACCAGTATATGGCTCGGATGTATGGGATACAGATGCTCCAGCTGAGGATAAGTGGGAGGCCGGCGACAGAGGAGGAGCTATGGCAGCTCGAGCTAGATTACCCCTTCGGCGAAAACGCCAGGGCTCTATGCCGAGTGGGGCCAGCATTTGTAGAGCCCACAGATGATGATGTCCCCACAGACGAGGAGACACGTCGGGAGGACTCCGATGTGGAGTCCGATGATGACGACGGAGGCGACTCGGACATGGGAGATGAAGCAGCAGCACCCGACGAAGAAGTGGAATACTTTGACTGATCAGGGAGTTCCACCACCCGATTTTGTGCTATTTTAATTTTTGTGAACACTGGGGACAGTGTTCGAACTAAGTGTGGGGTGGGAGTAGTTAGGTGCTGGGCTGGGCTGTTTTGTTTGTATGCTCTCTTCTGTTGTCATGTATGTTGTTTGTCCCTGTGAGTGTGAATTGTTAAGTTGTTTTGTATTTGTAAATGTTTTTTAAATTGATGTGTGTTGCTGAATGTTGCTAGCTGATTCTGATTCTGTACATATTTTTGGTTATCAAAATGATCGATATTTTTTTTTAAAAAAAAATTTAAAATATTTTGTAAATAATTTTTCTATCGAAATGATCGATATTTTCAACATTTTTTACTTCTTGGGTTTCTCGGCGTTTGTTTTCGGTTCTTTTACCAAGAATGGTCCCATTGAACCGACGTCTTAGTTAGTGACCGTTCCCTATGATGGATGGATGATGACCGTCTTAAGGGAAATGTAGTCGTTAGGAGTAGATTTTTTTCATTTATTTTTCAATTTTTCAATTTTTTCTTTGGTGGATTGCATCCCGGAACCTGTAGTTACTGGATGGTTTCGAAATTCTGGTTGCGTGTTGTACATGATATTTAAAATGCAAAGGTGATTCGTATAAAAGCATGCAACTTTGTAAATATGTTGAGATACCTAGGCTGTAGAGTTCGATTCAGTGTGATTGAGGCTTAATGTTTGAATTCCTGTAATTAGCTGATTGAAGAGTCTGTGAATACATCTTGAATTGAGCATGTGCAAAAAGTGTGAAGTGAGGTGTTGATATTCCATGCTATTGTGAAGTGTCTAGAACTTGCCTGGTGTGTGTACAAAACGAAATGAAGGAGGTGTATTGTAGGAAAGGATGTAGGTATTTCTTTGTTTTAACCGAGAGTTTCTATTTTTTTTCTTCCTTGTCATACCCCCCCTTTTTTTTTGATTGTACACCCTAGTCATCCCGTTGAGCCTTTAGCCTCTTATTTTTTTCTTGTGTCCAAAAAGTGTAAACCGAGCTTAATTCCTTCTTTTCATTAGCCGTAAAGTCTATACAAAACTCTTAAGCGCTTAAGAAGAGAAAATCATTTTCCCAAAGTGTCAAAGAGTGAGAATGGTGAAAAGAAAAAGAAAAGCAGAGCGAGGGAAGAAAAGAAAAGGTTGAAGGTGCACTTGCTATAAATAAACGATAATGAAGGTGCATGAATAATCTTTGTTGTTGTGTCAAGTGTGCTTAATGCAATGGGCCATACTAAAGAAAATCATCAAGAATGGGAGGATGAAAAAAAGAAACAATGTCCATGAGTTGATGGGATGTGTTGAAAAGGCGCTTAAGGATGCTAGTGGCTATTATTGGCTAACCCAATATTTACTAGTTCCGTAGCTTCCATTACAACCCGTTCAAGTCCTACGTGATCTTACATCGCACTTCTTTATATTAGTGGAGTAATACACTAAGGGAAAGCTTATGGGTCATGACATGATGCATGTGAATTATTTTGGGAGAGAGAGCGAAATTGTTTTTACATGCCCCTGCTTGAATGTTTGTGAGTCATATGAGCAAAAAGGGGAAGATTCTCTTGTGTTGTGAGGGCACATGCTTGATGAAAGATTAATTTTCGTGTCGGATATCTTGATCAGCTAATTTGCATGAGTTCGCCAATATCAAGAGTCGATTCTTAAAGTCTAGGAGGTCTTAATGTATTGAAGGTCATTGCATTTATAAGACCATGCATGTTTCTTGATGATTTGCTGTATTGAATAATCGGTATGACTGTAGCCTAAATTGTCAAACCGAAGTAGCGAGGTTGGGATGTAAATTGCATGAATTGTAGGATTGTTGTTCGAGGACTAACAAGGATTTAAGTGTGGGGTAAGTGATCTTGGGCAAATTTATATGCCCAAGTGATACTCAAAAGTACCATTTTAGCCTTGTTTATCTTCCAATGTGTATACATTCTCATGTAATTGGTAATAAAATGTGAATTTATACTAACCAACATGATTAGCATTGTTTTGCAGGTAAAATGTGATTTCGGGAAGCTTAAATGCATGTTGGATGATATCGGAGTTGGACTTGGATGCGAGCAAGGTAAAAGGCATTGGACAACATGAATTAAAGGGGCTCCGCGATGGAGCCGTGTCACGCTACCATCGCGGAGGCATTCTGCCTGGATAGGGAAAATTCGCCCAAATTCCAGAGAGGGTCCACGTCTGCTTCGTGGCACGGAGGCCTGGCTCCACGATGCACGCCGTGCCACGTTGAGCCTTAATTCCCGGACCCCCAATTCCAGTGAGGGTCTGCGTTCGTAGCGTGTCACGGAGGCAGTGCTCCGCGATGCACTCCGTGACACGTTGCTCGTTATTTCGGGAAAAATTCCCAGCAGTATAAATAGAACACTTAGGTTCATTTTTCAATATTCTGACTTGGTGGAGCAAGGACGTGGGTTACAAGTAGTTGAGGGACGAAAATATGAGGGTTTTTTCTCTCTTTCTTTCTTCTTTAATTCAATTGCTTGTATTATTAACACTCATTTTAAGATGTTTAATCCACAAATGAGTGGCTAATTCCTCTCCTTGCTGAGGTTATGAACAATTCTGATGAAATGTGATCATTGATTCTTTGGTTTTTCATCTTTTCTTCCATGTTGTTCTATTAATTCTTGTTCTTACTGCATTAATGTGTGGCCTACGTTAATGTAAATCTAAAAAGTCCGGTTTCACTCGAGAGAGCAAGAAATTGGAAAGTTGTGAATTAATAGGATATGTTCTTTACTTGGTTTGGGAAAATTGAGTCTTGATTTGCTTTCAGGATAGAAATATACCTGAAAGTCGTATTAGTCAATTCAGGAACCGAAATTGTATGGCTAGAACATGAATTGCATTTGATCACAGAAATGTAGACGGATGGTTCATGATTCTTAAGTGAGGTTAAATACGAGAGTTTTAATCTCTTGGCAAATGTTCTTGGCTAGCAACTGGAGGAAAAGATTAACCAAAGTATGATGACAATTAATTTCATTACATGTTCGTTTAACCTCAGCATGCTCTCATTCATAGTTCATATTCAAAGTAGATAATTGTTTTTAGCTTTAGTATAAAAAATTATAAAACAAACTATCAAACTTTTGGTTACACTGTTGTCTGCATTTTTAGAGGTAAAATATAGTACACTTGAGCAAATTGCACTTCATCCAAGTTTCTGTGGGATCGATACTTGGCTTACTAAAGCCACTTACTACTTGTTCGACCACGTGCACTTGCGTGTCGTTTTATATACCCACAGTCACACGAATAAAAATTACGGAAAGACCCTTACTAAATTCGCAGAAAATAACTTCCAGGTGGTCTCAACGAGGGACCTAACGACTCATTACCCCGGGCTATGACTCGTGGCATGGTTGGTGAAGTACACTACTCATCTGATCATTTGGGCTCATCATGGGCAACCTCACGACTCGTTATTGGTGACCACGGCTTGTGGTTACCACCCTTTATGTACATTGCCCCCATACCAATTAATTCTCTAACTAGATGACCATGACCCTCCCCACGAATCGTGGGGACTGACCACGATTTGTGGGGTCCTTTCGTTGAGTACACTGCCTTCTTTCTTTTCTTTTCCTTCTCACCCACCCCATGACTAACCTAACGACTCGTGGGGCCTGACCACGAGTCATGGTCATGCCCGTGGGGTTTCACTTCTCAAATTTCTCATTAAATCCCTGGGCCTCCCCAAGAGTCACATCATGACCCATGGGCTTCTCTCATGAGTCTCCTCATGACTCGTTCTAAGTCTGATGCCAAATTTTAACTTTTTCCCTGGTTCAACTCCCGGGTCTGATCCTTGGGCTTCCGTGGTATAACACTTGGCCAAATAGTCCCTACCCGTCCCTTAGCCTACATTACAACCAAATATAAGTCCTAATTGATCCTTAATTCAAAATTCTATATTAGTGGAGTACTACACTAAGGGAAATCCTATGGGTCATCTTTTGCATGTATGTTGAGTTCTTTGGGAGAGTGAATGAATTTTGTTTTATGCCCAAGTTAATATTATGTTATATCTTGTGCATGAAAGGGAACAATGGTAAGACTTTGGTATATCTTGATTGCTAAATTACATATGATTCATGTTGGCCCAAAAGATGTCTTGATGAGTAAGTTTTCAAAGGCTAAGTGATTTCGAATATTGACATTTTAATGTTGATCTTATATGCCTATGAGTGAATTGTTTGAGCTTCATTGATTTGTCTCATGATCCTAAGTGCCAGTAGACCTGTTTGTAGGAGGAAATTTGTGCCTAATTGTTAGAAGGGAAGTAGTAGATTATTTGAGAACAAACAATAGTTTAAGTGTGGGATGGTGATGAAGGGTGTATTTACACACTTCCTAGCCATATTTTGCCCATACTTCACTATGTTTTGAGAATAAATTATGTGTGTTTGCATGTGTTTAAGTTATATATTTGTGAAAAGCGATAACGCACATGATTAGATGCTTTCAGGGCTAAAAGTGATGGATTTTGGTGTATTTGAGGCTTTTGGATCGAATGTGAAGAAGTTGGAATGAACAATGCAAAGATCAAAGGATGAAGCAATGCATTGGCACCCCTATGTGACTAGCAGTGCAGCGTGCAGGCCCTTCTGCGTGATGAGAGGCGCGAGGAGCCTACCTAACTGAGCTACCAACCACACGACGCAGCACTACTCTGATGTGATGCCTTGCGTGAGGTGCATCCCATTCTGCACAGTGACTAGTGATACGCGCCAGACCTGTCCGGGTGCCAACCAAGGAATCCTACTTCAATAAGGAAAAATCAAATCTATGAAGGAATAAAGAATTCATAAATCTACTATTATAAATACCCTTTATTTTTATGTAATGAGGAGTGCACAATTTTAGAGAGAATTTTTAGAAAATTTACAACTTAAACTTGAGAGTTAGAAATATATTGAGATAATTGTTGTTGAATTTTTCTTCCTTATTTTTGCAATAATCAAGTGAATTTCTTTCTATCATTATTGTAAGTATTAATATATCATTTTTCTATAAATGTCATTAATTTACTTGTAATTATGAGAGGATAAAACCTCCACAACTAGGGTTGTAGGAACCATGGTGAATTAATGAACTAGAGTTTGCACGACGTGATTCTAAACCAATATTAAACACTTCTATTGTATTCTCTTCATCTTTAAATGTTTCTTAACGGTGCTCAACATTAGGACTTGCCTAAATTCTCTACTTGTGTGAGCCTAGAGAGGTAGAAATTAGGAAAAGAGAACTACAACAAAGAGCTTTGATTTTTATGATCATTGTATTAACTTGCGTTGTGGTCGCAGGATATTTAAATTTTAAGAAAATTGATAACAGTTAAATTAAAATCTCTCATGAGACCTAACTCGGTGATTGAGTATAGTTATCCTGTTGGGATGAACCAGTCATTTGGATGAACCCTAGTTATCAGTTTTACGAGTAAAGTATTGGGATAGATCACAACTGTAAAATCCGAAGTAGTTAAGAATCCATAGGGACACTTACCTTAGTTTCATTAATTTGGAAATAACCTTCAATTTCACAATAATATTACTTGTTACTTTTGCAAATCCCCCCCCTTAGGATATAGTTGAGTCAAAAGCTTAAATACTAGCGTCTTTCTACATCCTGACCTTATTCCCTATGAGATCGACCCCAACCTCTTTGTTGGGTTCTTTATTGACAACGTTCACTTCAACCTTTGTCAAGAAGTGTGAGTTTGAGCATTATCATGGAATCAGTCCCAAATTAGGCTAGGCCTAATATGGTGATGGAAGTTTATAGTTTGTGAGGCTAGCCAATTATTACTGCTGTTTTGTAAAGGGTTTTATGGCCATTGCTTCTCAGTTGATAAGGCTGACACAAAAAGATGTGCCATTCTAGTGGTCAGAGTGTGAAGAGAGCTTTCAAAGAATCAAGACCTTGTTGATCACGACTCTTATCCTAGCGCTACCGGTGGAAGGTAAAGACTTTGTAATTTATTGTGATGCCTCAGAGTTTGGTTTGGATGTTGTGTTCATGCAAGAAAGATAGGTTATTGAGTATGCTCCAAGACAACTAAAATTGCAAGAGAAGAACTACCCCACGTATGACCTGGAATTGGCAGCGGTGGTATTCACTTTGAAAATCTGAAGGAGTTATTTATATGGGGCCCGTTGTGAGGTGTTCACAGACCATCACAGCCTACAGTATGTAATCTCCCAGAAGGATCTCAAGTTGAGACAGGGAAGATGGATAGAACTGCTTAAGGACTACGATGTTACAATCTTGTATCATCAAGGAAAGGCTAATATGGTGATAGATGCTTTGAATAGGAAAGTTGTAAGTATGGGTGATTTGGCTTGCTTGGAAGCTATCCGACGCCCAATAGACAGAGAAGTTCATACACTGGCCAACAAACTTGTGAGACTTACATTGTTGGAGTCAGATGGAGTATTGACCAGTATGGAGGCTAGATCATCACTGCTAAATGAAGTAAAATCCAGGTAGTTTGGGGATGCAAAGCTAAGAAAGATTCATGGCCAGGTCTTGCAAGGGGAGGCCAAGGAGGCGGAGATTGATGATGAAGGGGTGTTGAGGATAAGAGGGCATGTATGTGTTCTTCGGGTTGGTGATATCATCAAAACCATATTATCAGAAGCTCAAAGCTCGAGATACTTCATACACCCCAGGGTTGGTGATATCATCAAAACCATATTATCAGAAGCTCAAAGCTCAAGGTACTTCATACACCCTAGAGTTACTAAGATGTATCATGACCCGAAGTAATACAATTTGTGAAGCAGGATGAGAAGAGACATCATAAAGCACGTTGCTCAACGCCTGAATTGCTAGAAAGTGAAGTATTAACATCAAAAATCTAGGGGAGTGCTCTAGAGATGCCAATCCCAAAATGGAAGTAGGAGCAGAAAACTATCTAGTATGTAGAATTAGGCAGCACCGGTGGTGGGTGAAAAATTCATATGGCTGGGATCATGTCCCACTCTTCTATGGAGATGGATTTCCCCTAAGAAGAAATTGGAACTCAAAGATAAGGATAACAAGGATGATTTGAAGGTTGAGGATGGAGATCAAAAAGGGAAGGAAGAGTCGTTCATATATGATCCTGACGATTGGGTTACTTGTGCGAATTACGATGTCTTTATCAAATACTATCAGCAGCTACACGAAAGTGATGGTTTTGAGTCTGATGAATACCCTGTCGTGTATGTTTTCTCCCATCTAACATGACAGGATTTGAATATTTTCCTAAGTTTATGGATAATATCAAGGGTTAGGCTTCAATGGAAATAAAGTTGTACTATGGCGATGATGGGAAGGAATGCAATATTAGGGATTTTGTGAAGATAAATGCAAGTGGTTGTTGTGACTTTGAATACTACATTGCCTTTAAAATTGATAAAAATGGGAATGAAGAAACCCTTCAAGCTAAGGTGGTAGACACGATTGAGCGTGCAATAGAGATTCCAATATGCAGGCGTGAAAATGAATAACCCATTGTTGAAATACCTATGGTGACTCATGGAATTTGTCCCTCTCATTTTCAAAACTTTGCTTTCTTTCTCTTAAAGAAGAGCGCTAATATTATTGGTTTTCTTATTTTCCATGAACATCTTATTAGCAAAGTAGACATACTTCTTTTATGCTACAAGTATTTGTTCTTGATAAAGAAAATTTAAAAAAAATGGGAGCGAATAGCAATGAATTTCATAGTTGGTCTTTCGAAGACCTTGGGAAAGTTTGACTCAATATGGGTCATTGTCAACAGACTGACTAAATCGGCCCACTTCTTGCTAGTTCAGATGACTTACAGTGGAGAGAGGTTGGATAAACTGTATGTTAAGGAGGTATCGGTTGCACAGGGTGCCAGTATCGATTATCTTAGACAGAGGTACGCAGTTCACTTCTAATTTTAGAGAACCTTGCAGACTGAATTAGGCACTAAGCTGGACTTAAGTATGACATTTAACCCACAGATAGATACACATTCGAAGAGGATGATCCTGGTGTTGGAGTATATGCTTCCGGCCTATGTGATAGACTTTGGGGGTCATTAAGATAAGTTCTTACCTGTGGTAGAATTTGCATACAACAAGAGCTACCACTCAAGCATTGGAATGACACCATTTGAGGCCTTATATGGGAGGAAATGTAGATCCCTTATCGGCTAGTTTGATGTATTTGAGGTGAGGCCATGGGACATTGATTTGTTAAAGGAATCCTTGGAGAAGTTCAGAATAATTGAAGAAAGGCTCTTGGTAGCTCAAAGCATGCAAAAATAGTATGCTGACCAGAAGGTGAGAGATATGGAGTTTATGGTGGGAGAATAGGTCTTGCTCCAAGTTTCCTACATGAAGGGGGTGATGCATTTTGGAAGCAGCACAAGCTTAACCCGAGGTACATTGGGCCATTTAAAGTCCTTCGACGTGTGGGGGAGGTGTCTTACGAACTAGACTTGCCACTAGATTTGTCTAGAGTCCATCCGGTATTTCATGTCCCCATGTTGAAGAAATATCAAGGGGATGGTTCTTACATCATTCAATATGATTTAGTCCTGCTTGACGAGAATATGTGTAACGAAGAGAAGCTGGTGGCAATATTAGACAAGGAGGTCCGCAAGTTAAGATCGAAGGAGATCGTTACTGTAAAGGTCCATTAGAAGAATAGTCTGGTGGAGAAAGCCACTCGGGAGACTGGAGTAGACTGTTACGACCGGAGTTCACACCCTGGTCGTAACATGGGACAAGAAACCCCGAAAGGCTCCAAGTCGACCCATGGCATAATCATAGCATACACTTAACATTAAAAAAGACTAACAACATGAATAAGCGGGAGCAAATAACAACAATCTATTAAAAATCATAAGGTCAATTTAATAACACTTAGATACAACATTGAATTTGTCTAAACAAGTCTGAAAGCCTTCTACTAAACTGATGAGTTGCTGGGACAGGCCCCAACTAACTCCTGAGTTCTAAAAACTGAAACATATAGATAATATGAACATTAATTACGTCCTCGGAAGATGAGGACTCACCAATAACAGCTAGGTAGAGATAAAGCGTATCTAACCATGAGGCCGAGTCTGGAAACCTGAATCTATATCATGAAACGATATAGCATAAAGGCGTGCATTTAGTACTTGGAATGTATAGAGCATGCGGGATAACATAAAAAATTAACTAAACAAATATAAAATAAGGATTTAATCAAATACATCAACATAACTAGGTCAACATGCCACTACCCTCTAGTGATTCACAACACACACACACACACACACACATATATATATGAAACTTCCCTTTTTAATCTCATTTTATACAACATCTTCGAACTCATGCATAAGGGTCAAGTTTTGAACATTTAAATAGAACCGAATCTGAATCTAGCATCACACACTGTACTGAATTACTACTAATAACTGAAACTGATTATCATTTTTATTAAGCCCGTTATAATCTGAAAGCTGGGTCATACAAAACTGAGTTATGTTGATATCATCATTAAGGGAGTCATCCTCTACTATGGGGAGTTCCAACTGCACTGAGGTATCACTCTCCACTATGGAGGAACCCAATTGGACTAGGGAATCACTCTCTACTATGGAGGATCCCGACGGTGCTATGGAGTCTCTCTTTACTATGGAGGATCTCGACAGTGCTAGGGAGTCTCTCTCTACTATGGAGGATCCTGACTGAACTAGGGAATCTCTCTCTACTATGGAGGATTCCGACGGAACTAGGGAATCACTCTCTACTATGGAGGATCCCGACTGAGCAAGGAAAACAATCTCGACTATGAAGAGTCCCTGGCTAACTAGAATCTGAGAGGTACTGGTTTGACGTTATACATCTATTCTATAATATTGCAGCTAGTCAGAAACATGAACATACTCTGCTTTTTCATACATCATTCACTTCAAAAGGATTGGGGATACTTTCTACTAACAACAAGCCCAACATTCGGGATTTATCATTCTCATGCTTTATCATCATAATTCATCTCATCATGGAGCCATACCAGTATTTCTTCATAGGTCTTACTTTAGTGAGCATCTTTAGATTCACATCATGCGTACTACTTTCACAAAATTAAATTCTGGTTTCATATTATTCGACATGTATCATCGAGACATTCATGATCTGTAGATCCAATTCGTACTTTCACATACATATATTGATTCATATAATCTAGATTTACGGGAAGCCAAGTGCTTACTCATATCTCAAACATATACAATGGGATTATGTGAGAAGTGTACATCTTTATTTCATGAGACCCATTTCAAGGTTTACTCCAATTCATGAGAAGGATGCATTAGTTAGGCCATTATCATAGAATTACCTCAAACCCAATTAATTCCACCGAGAACATAAGAGTCAAACATATTTTACTTTCAATTATTCAAGCTCATGGACTCTAATTTATTCTCATCACATCTATCAATGACATACTCAAATTCTCAAGGTTAATCATACAATCTTCACATATCAAACATGGATGCAAGAAATTTGCGATAATTGAGTGAACAGTGATAAAGCCTTACTCAAAGTTCAAGTCATTCATGAAGAACATACGATAACTCCACATTTTTAATCACCCAACACATAATTCAAGGTGACCAAATTATTTTACGTCATACTTAACTCATAATCACAAGAGATCTTAGAATTTAGAGGTTTACAGACGAATTCATCATCAATTTAAAAATCCTAGGTCATGCTCTTATAGATTAGTTGAAATTGAGCATTTTGATAAAAACATTTTGGGGCACAAGGATGGGAGATTATCCTTGTTGAAAGACCCGCATACCTTCTTTGAAGAATTCCCCGCTTGCACTTGGCCTTGAAACCTTTGGAGAAATCCCTTGAGCCTTGGGAAAGAGAGGATGAATGTTTGGGGAAGTTGTTTCAAGAAGAATAAGGGTTTAGGCTTGATATCCCTTTAAAAACGTCCCATATAATAGTCAAAATGATGTAGTTTGGAAGTTAGGAACATAGGAGTTTACGGAAATGCCCCTGGATAAATGTAGGAAAATTTACTCTGCCAGAGCCCATGAGGCACCCCACGAGTCATGGGGTCTGGTAACAACTTGTGAGGTCCATTCTTTAAGTACACTGGATAATTTACACAAATTCAATTCTTCAAGCCTCGACCAACATGTCGAGTCGTTACTAGCCCCAACAACTCGTTAGACCCACTCGTCAAGTACACTGACTTCTCAACTGGTTCACCATCCAACAACTGACATGACAAGTCGTTGCCATACCTAACGACTCGTCACCTCCTTCGGTTAACCACACTGCTTAAGACTTAAATCGAGGACCCTATGCTTCACCCAACGACCAACCAAATGAGTTGTTTCCAGGCAAGACAACTCGTCAGGTCATCTGTGGCCACTGGGCTTGCCATCCCTTCCTTACAGTTCCTCATGGGTTAGACCACGATCCATTAGGTCTCCTAACGGGTCGTTCTCTGACTCATTCTGAGGCAAGTTTCTACTGACTTTTCTACTAACCTTCATCTAACTCCGGGGTCTGATCTCAAGGACTTTTGGGGTGTTACAATATCTCTCCCCCTTGGGAACATTCGTCCTCGAATGTTGGCTAAACATACTAAAAAGATAGGAACGGGGCTGAAACCCGAAAAATAAATCAATCACAGGTAACACCAACGGTGTATCTGACTCCGGACCAACCTTACACACCAAAACTGAACATCCACATCTAACATTCATACCATGGCACAAGGGAAACCGAAGAACATAAAACCAACATAGAACTAGACAAAACACTGAAAAGAATTCTTCCCCCTTTTATCTGGCACTAAACTAATGCGGACTGATCCTTTACTTTGGAATTGCTTCTTGATACTAAGCTGACATTAACGACATCTAATCTGACTAAGGGTAGGGAATTTATGAGTACGAGTTATTCTCGACATCTAAAACTGAGCACATATATGAGATAATCCGACTCTACTGAGTTAATAAACAAATTCTAAAGTCTGAGTTCGAGCTGACCACACTGGAAAACATAAACTAACACACAAAACTGATTCATAACACGAAAATAAGCATAAAGAACTTATAGAGAAATACTGGCATCACTGTCTGAAGCGGTTACCTCTAAACCTCGGGAATCTTCACATAAGGATAGACACCATTTTAGCTTCAACTAAAACATAAGGGAAATTATCTGAACCTTGAAGAGATCAACAAATTGCAACTGCTAAGATGAAAACTTCTTTATGGGCATTCTTAAGGTCTGACTTACTACGTATACTCACTATCTCCCCCTTAGCTTAAAGTCATCATTCTAAGGATCCCGAATCTTCCTTAAGGTCAGGCCAATTTACCAACTCTTAGCTTCTCTTCCACCGCTAACCTTCACTACAAGCCTCACACTAATAGTTATTCACATTACCTATCGAAAATCTCTTCTTGTAATTATAATAGGGCTTCTTATTCAATACTGGGCTGACATGATATAAGGGGTAATGCAAGATTCACAACATAGCTATGGCCGCTACTAGCGACTTGTCTTTATCCTGGTGTGCTATTCTAGCATAGGAGCGGTTTTGACGATGTCCTCCATCGGGCTAGATACTGCACCCTTATGAAATGGGCGGGCTATGCGGGCCATGAAAAAAATGGCCGAGGACCTACTCTCGCCTCGCTTTGCCACTATGCAATCTCGGTGCTTATGGCCTGACTGGCCACACTAGAAGCAAACATCTGATCCCGCCATACACTCTCCCAAGTGGTGTTTCCCACAGCTTGCACACATAGGGTACGTGATCCCCCTTACTCTAGGTCTGTATGGAGCACTGACTGTTGAAAATGCTAGGGTTGCCGACCTTTGCTGAGAATGTGGGCGGTGCCAACCACTCGTCCTTGGCAAAGAGGACTCTGAATATCCTCCCATGGCCCTCTTAGCCTTTATCTCCTTTTCCTTTACTTGTTCTGCCTCCATTTGTTGTGAAAAATATCACCAAGCGTGAAAAGTCTATGTCCCAGTGCCACATAGCAGTTCTGTAGTCTTTAATCAAAGAGTCTAACACTCTATTCACGAACCTGCTCACTCGAGCCCTCTAGTCCGCTACCATCTCTAGGGAATACTTGGATAACTGGGAAAATTCCAATGCGTACTCTTGTACTGTCATGTCATTCTGTTTCAGGTTGATGAACTCTGCTACCTTAGCATCTCTCAACTCTCTAGGGAAAAACCTGTCTAGGAACACAATCTTAAATTCATCCCAACTCACGAGGCTTGCCCCAACCCCTCGACTGTCCCTCCACTAACAAAACCATATATAAGCAACTCCTTTTAGCTGGTAGGAGGCTAAGTCTGCGCTCTCAATTCCCCTTATCCCCATGATGTGAGTGATCTTCTGAATCTCTTCCAAAAACTCATACGGGTCCTCATCTCCTTTGACCCCAAGAACTCGGGTGGGTTCAGTTGAAGAAAATCTCTCACCTTTATTGCCACTACATTTCCATTCTGGAGAATACAAGTCATTGCTTGTCGATTAATCTCCTCGGTTACGGCCTGTGCCAACATATTAAGAGTTGCTCGGAACTCGGCATGGGTAACATAGTCATCCCTCGGGTTTGGCGGGGCTGGTGGTGCCTACTGGCGATCATTACCATTTCTCTTTTCATTGGCTCACCTACGGGGCATTATCTACGAGCGTGTAAAGCATGAGTCAAGGGAAAGAACTGTTCAGAGCTTCATAGTCTATGCTCGATAGGAATCATGAAGAAAGGGAATATTCCTAAAACATATCTTAGCCTCCTCATCATAAGTGTGGCGCGCTTCACACCCATGAAGAAGACTCTACTTAACGCGGCTTTCAGACACCCTAGGACACTCTAAGCCTTTGCTCTGATACCAAGTTTTTCACGATCTGAGCTCACACCCTGGTCGTAACACGGGATAAGAAACCCCGAAAGGCTCCAAGTCGACCCATGGCATAGTCATAGCATACACTTAATATGAGAAACCACAAACAACATGAATAAGCAGAAGCAAATAACAAGAATCTATTAAAAATCATAAGGGCAATTTAATAGTACTTAGATACAATGCTGAATCTTTCTAAACAAGTCTGAAAGGCTTCTACTAAACTGATGAGTTGCAGGGATAGGCCCCCAGCTAACTCTTGAGTTATGAAAACTGAAACATAAAGATAATATGAACATCAGTTACATCCTCGGAAGATGAGGATTTACCAATAGCTGCTGGGTAGAGATGAAGCATATCTAATCACGAGGCCAAGTCTGGAAACCTGAATCTATATCATGAAATGATATAGCATGAAGGCGTGCGGTCAATACTTGGTATGCACTTAGCATGCGGGATAACATAAACAATTAACTAAACAAATATACGATAAAGGATTTAATCAAATACATCAACATAATTGGTAAACATGCCACTACCCTCTACTGATTCACATACACACACAAATACACACACACACACACACATATATATATGAAACTTCCCTTTTTAATCTAATTTTATACAACATCGTCGAACTCGTGCATATGGGTCAAGTTCTGAACATTTAAATAGAGCCGAATCCAAATCTAACATCACACACTGTACTCAATCACTACAGATAACTGAAACTGATTGTCATTTTATTAAACCCATTTTAATCTGAAAGTTGGGTCATACAAAATTGAGTTATGCTGATATCATCATTAAGGGAGTCATCCTCTACTATAGGGAGTTCCAACTGCTTTGAGGTATCACTCTCCACTACGGAGGAATCCAACTGAGCTAGGGAATCACTCTCTACTATGGAGGATCCCGATGGTGCTACGGGGTCTCTCTATACCATGGAGGATCCCAATGGTGCTAGGGAGTCTCTCTCTACTATGGAGGATCTTGACTGAACTAGGAAATCTCTCTCTACTAGGGAGGATCCCGACAGAACTAGGGAATCACTCTCTACTATGGAGGATCCCGACTGAGCAAGGAAAACAATCTCGACTATGAAGAGTCCCTGGCTAACTAGAATCTGAGAGGTACTGGTTTGACGTTATACATCTATTCTATAATATTGCAGCTAGTCAGAAACATGAACATACTCTGCTTTTTCATACATCATTCACTTCAAAAGGATTGGGGATACTTTCTACTAACAACAAGCCCAACATTCGGGATTTATCATTCTCATGCTTTATCATCATAATTCATCTCATCATGGAGCCATACCAGTATTTCTTCATAGGTCTTACTTTAGTGAGCATCTTTAGATTCACATCATGCATACTACTTTCACAAAATTAAATTCTGGTTTCATATTATTTGACATGTATCATCGAGACATTCATGATCTGTAGATCCAATTCGTACTTTCACATACATATATTGATTCATATAATCTAGATTTACGGGAAGCCAAGTGCTTACTCATATCTCAAACATATACAATGGGATTATGTGAGAAGTGTACATCTTCATTTCATGAGACCCATTTCAAGGTTTACTCCAATTCATGAGAAGGATGCATTAGTTAGGCCATTATCATAGAATTACCTCAAACCCAATTAATTCCTTTGAGAACATAAGAGTCATACATATTTTACTTTCAATTATTCAAGCTCATGGACTCTAATTTATTCTCATCACATCTATCAATGACATACTCAAATTCTCAAGGTTAATCATATAATCTTCACATATCAAACATGGATGCAAGAAATTTGCGATAATTGAGTGAACAGTGATAAAGCCTTACTCAAAGTTCAAGTCATTCATGAAGAACATACGATAACTCCACATTTTTAATCACCCAACACATAATTCAAGGTGACCAAATTATTTTACGTCATACTTAACTCATAATCACAAGAGATCATATAATTTAGAGGTTTATAGAAGAATTCATCATCAATTTAAAAACCCTAGGTCATGATCTTATAGATTAGTTGAAATTGAGCATTTTGATAAAAACATTTTAGGGCACAAGGATGGGATATTATCCTTGTTGAAAGACCCGCATACCTGCTTTGAAGAATTCCCCGCTTGCACTTGGCCTTGAAACCTTTGGAGAAATCCCTTGAGCCTTGGGAAAGAGAGGGAAAATGTTTGGGGAAGTTGTTTCATGAATAAGGGTTTAGGCTTGATATCCCTTTAAAATTGTCCCATATATTAGTCAAAATGATGTAGTTTGGGAGTTAGGAACGTAGGAGTTTACAGAAATGCCCCTGGATAAACGCAGGAAAATTTACTGTGCTAGAGCCCATGAGGCACCCCACGAGTCATGGGGTCTGGTAACGACTTGTGAGGTCCATTCGTTAAGTACACTGGATAATTTACACAAATTCTATTCTTCAAGCCACGACCAACATGTCGAGTTGTTAACTCGTTAGACCCACTCATCAAGTACACTGACTTCTCAACTAGTTCACCATCCGACGACTGACATGTCAAGTCGTTGCCACACCTAATGACTCGTCACCTCCTTCCATTAACCACACTGCTTAAGACTTAACTCGAGGACCCTGTTCTCTACCTAACGGCCAATCAAACGAGTCATAACCAAGCAAGATGACTCGTTAGGTCGTCCGTGGCCACTGGGTTTGCCATCCCTTCCTTACAGTTACTCATGGGTTAGACCATAATCCGTTAGGTCTCCTAACGAGTCATTCTCTAACTCGTTTTGAGGCAACTTTCTGTTGACTTTTCTGCTGAGATTCATCGAACTCCGGAGTCTGATCTCAAGGACTTCCGGGGTGTTACACAGACTTGTGAGACAAATTCCCTTAGTTGTTTGTTGAGCCAGTTATTTTCCTTTCTTTTGCTTTCTTTTTGCTATTCGAGGAAGAACAGTGATTTACTTGGAATCTAATGTAACGACCTATCCATCATTATGGAGGAATTAGATTCAGAACAACCTATTTTTTCCTAGGTCCATAGTGGGAAGTGTTGGGGAAGTAGGATTTAAGATTTGTGTTGAGAAATGGAAAATGTGCAAGAATATCTGAGCTACTAGTTAATGGGGTCCGCTGTAGCAGTGAAAGCCCACTGCAACGAGACCGTCATGATAATCAGAGGTCCACCATAGCTGGAAGGGAGGACTAACCATTGGGTTCCCTATGACGAGTTCCTAGCCGCTATAGTGGGTCCACTGCAGTAGAAATCTAACCATTGTAGCTGATGATGGAAGGAAGTATAACTATTTAAGTCAGAATTTTAGGGTTTTCACCCTATTACTCTAAGGGCACGAACTCTGAGCGCAAAAGGGAGATTTTTAGAAGGCAAACCTGTTTCTCCTTCCTAAGATAAGATTTCTAGCCAATTTGTTTCCTATTCAATTCCGTAACACCCTAGAATCACAAGGGTAGCCTATAATGGTGGAATCCTAGCCAAAACCCTGGGGTTGTGAAAGCTAGGGTCTGGGTTAGAGGAACGACTAGGTACTGATTCCTAGGCTTAAAATTTTGGTAATGATCACTTCTTGGGGGAATGTGGAAGTAAGTATGATGAGTTTGGGATAGTTTGAGACTCGGTTATTGACAAATTGAGGTTTCTACCATTGTTGACTGCCTAATAAAGGGTTAAGGAATAGAAAATCCATAGAATAGCTAAAAATGCCTATGTAGGGGATAAAATGTGATGAATTAACTATTGAGATATTGTTTTAATCATAATTTCAGGGAGAATGGGGTAGAATCAAAGTTTTAGGCCCAAATGATTTTTTACATGATTGAATATGGCTTCTTTTCTTGTTGTTAGATTTTGAACATTGGGAGGCGTTACTGAAAGGCAAGGCTTCTGCAGAGCAGTTGAATTATTCCTTCCAACAATCGAGGTAGGTTATGATGATATAAGGAGTTAGACTTTAGAAAATGACTTATATGTATGTAGAATGTATAGCATGCTTAGTTGGTCTCGGACACTAATTGATAATAGATTATGATAAAAAAAATTTATGATGCCTCAAAACTTGGGATGTAATTGTTTGGAACTGTTTGTACAAATGAATGTCACTTTGCAGTGTTCAATGTGTTTCTTTCTTACTTATTCTATGAATGGTTGATTGATGATGAGAGAACCCAAGAGGGTTAGGGTATATTGATGCCCCAAATGGTCATGTAAATGGACCAATTTGAATGAATATAGAACAAGAAGATATGAATGGATAACATGTTTTATCCTGAGTGAGAGGCTCTTGCCCAAACTGAGCATCGAGGCGAGCGATTATGGCATTATTGGCTTGTCTTCAAGAGGAGCATCCAAATAAGTAGATGAGTGAGAGTGGGTACCGTGCCAATATAGTACATGGATTTCTAGAGTTCCCTGTAGGTTATGCCTGGAAGAGTAGAAATAAGACCCTCTAGTATATATGTATAGTGATATTCCATATGAGTGTGTATGGTGATATGACGGAGGCCTGTGCCTAGAACATTATCGATGGTATGATATCAAAGGAGAACTGAAGAGTGAGGTTTGGTTCAATGATATAAGAATCGTGTGAAATCATGATGCTTGAATGTGTAGTTATTTCTGTATTTAATATTGATATATTCGTTTGTGATTGCAGTATGTTTGCAGAGTTATGTGTGAATCTGTGAAGCATTGATAAATTGATTATTGAGGATTTAGTTGTATATCCCATGTGATAAGTTGATGATTAGATCATTGAGTTTTAGCTATGCATAAGCTGGTACGAAGTTGTTGAACTGATTGTGAGAAAATGCTAAGTGAGAAATCTAAGATTGTCAGCTTGGTCGAGTAACTGCCTATGCAATATTGCTGCAGTGGTAACCTTACCACTGCTATGGTCTTACCACCACTGCAGCAAGGCCTAATCCAGTGAGCAGGCCAACTTTAAACCTTACTCTGACTAATTTTAGAATTTGTGTTATCTGATGATTATCTTTTTCAATGAATATATATTATTTATTTTACATGCATTTATTTTCTGAGTGCAGACTGTGACCCAAGAAGTTTCACTCAACGTAATCTGTAGAAGCAGCTGTGAGTAATTCGAGGGTAAGATGGTTTTTTTTTTCAAGCTACTGCAAATCCTCTTGAAGAAGATGTCATTGATCCAGACATGAACTTTTTTTATTTTGTTTTATCCCTCATAGACTATGACTAAGTAGAGTCCTCAGTACAACGACTTTAAGATTTTGGGATTGTAATAGATAGAGGCTGCAGATATTTCCTTTCGTGTTTTTCTAAGACTTCCACATTTTTTCTTTGAGAATATGTCATGCCTCGAGTCTACACCCTGGATAAGACACGGTACTTGGTGCCACAAGTGACCCAAGCTAACCCATGGTCTATCATTACACTGGTAAACTGAGTAAACATAAGTGGAAGCTCTTTTTTAAAAAAAAACAATCATTCGAGAAATATTGATTTGACAAGAGTCTATATATCAAAGATACAATGCTGCATAACTGTGTTTGAAAGCCAACTACTTACTGATGAATTGTTGGGACAAACCTCCAGCTATCTCTAAAGTCTGACTGAAAAGAAACTAACTGAAAACAAATAATGTCCTCGGAAGATGAGGACTCACCAAACATTATTGTTGATATCGTTTGAGGGAACTACTGACGATGCTGGGACTGAGAACCTACGCCTTTATCATAATACGATACATCATAGAAAGTATGTATCAGTACTTTGAATGTACTGAGTAAGTGAGAAATACAATAAGCATGAAAGAATAAATAACTGAGCTGCAATAACATGAAATGACCAACTAAAGTATTGTAAACTGCTAAAACTGAACTCTAACTGATTGGTCAATAATGACCCTGCCTGATGGTCATAAACATATCCTAGAATTGAGATATTGAGCTAAGCTAAACTGATCTGAACTAAATTGAGACTGTACTGACAAGTTGGAGAGTCTATAACCGACATATAACCATGTGAGCTAAACATGGAGTTCGATGTATACGCCCCATTGATAGGACCTAATATACCTTGCTAGGGTATAAAGGAATGAACTGTGAGATAATTGTGTGAGCCCATTTGAGCTAAATAACCTACGATGGCAATGTAGTTCTGGGAACCTGGGTACGTTGGAACCCCGGTCCGCTCAGTGCTAAGTCCTACTCCCACTGGATAGTCCTAGTCTGACTACTAAGCTGATAGCTCGAAGGTGGGGCCCAATACTAAGTCAGGGATACTTATTTGGAAGTGCCCTTAGAGTCTTACCGGACCGGATAACTGTAACTAGTGTTCTAAGACTGACTAGAGCTGCTTATCTGGAAGCATCGTAATTGTCCAGAGAACAAACTGAAATTGATACTGGTAGTTCTCAGACTGGTCAGAGCTGCTTATCAGGAAGCATCGTAACTGTCTAAAGAATAAACTGAAATTGATAACTGGGAGGCATTACTGATACCTCAAGAACTGACTATAGTCAAATTGATCAGCTGACCATACTGAAAGATAGTGAAGATACTAATATTTTGACTGAGACTGAACTAGTATGCAACTGACCAAGAATTCATGCGATAGTAATAACATAGAATTTCCAACACTAACAGAGTCAAGCAACATTAATATCTGATCAACTATGCAAGACCCAAATTACTGCATTCAAGAACTAGGGCTAAAATTATTTTACAGGAAACAAGTATCAACACGATCACTAAGTAGTGAAAATATAGAAACAAATAATATCAACGATATTCCACATGAATTAATCGGAATTTGACTGAAAAATTACTCTAATTTGAAATCTCAGGGCTAGAACCGATAAGAGAATAGCTGGGACACACGGGAAGAACAATTCTCTTGTTAAATTCCCACATACCTAGTGGAAAATTCTTGAGAAAATCCTTGAAAAATTGAGAAGAAGATTGAATGCCCTAGCTTTCCCTGAGAAGACTGTTTGAAACCACTTTTCTCTGAAAATCGAGAGTTGAGTGAAAATGAAAAGGACTTTGTCACGACCCGATCCTACACACTGGATGTAACACGGTACTTGAAGTCACAAGTGACCCCAAGTCAACCCTTGGTCTATCATTCACTGGTGTTCTGAGTAAACATGCACAATGGAAATTTGAAATGATACATAATAGCATTAATGAAAAATTAAAGACTGAACATAGAGATTTTAAATATCTGAAAGCCTGAAATCAAGTCTGGTCTGAAAGCCATCTAATGGAGGAGTTACTGGGACAAGCCTCCAGCTAACTCTAAGTCATAACTGAAAATAATAAAGAATACTAAATGAATGAAATAACGCCCTCGGAATATGAGAACTCACACTGTTGTTGCTGATAGGGAGATCCGGACGAAATCGGCTAACGGCGTTGGGTCTGAGAACCTGCAGTTATATCATGAAATGATACGGCATAAAAGTATGCATCGGTACTTTGAATGTACTGAGTAAGTGAGAGATATAAATAATATGAAAGAACTAGTAACTGATCTGAAATGACATGAAATGACAAACTGAAAATACTGAAAATTAATAAAAAAATATAGCTAATATGGTCAATAAAGACCCTGGCTGATGGTCATAAATATGCCCTAAGTTTGACATACTGAGTCTGAGAGACCACACTGAACTGATCTGAACTGAGCTGAACTATCAAAATTGGGACTAAACTGAACTGACTAGTGGGCGAGTCTCTAATCGACATACAACCACCTGAGCTAGACGTAGATTCTGATGTATACACCCCACCGATAGGACTCAGTATACCTTGCCAGGGTATAAAGACATGAACTGGGTGATCACAAAAGTCTTGGGCCAATCAGGCCAAGTAATACTATAACCTACGCTGGCAACGTAGTTTTGGGAACCCGGGTGCGCTGGAACCCCGGCCTCCTCAGTGCTAATTCCTACTCCCACTGGAAATCTATACTGAACTGTTAATCTGATAGCTCAAAACTGGGGTCCAAGACTACAGGGACATATAACTGAAAGTACCCTAGAGCCTTGTCGAGCCAGATTATGAAACTGGGTTCTAGACTGGTCAGAGCTGCTTATCTGGAAGCGTCATAACCGTCTAAGAACAAATTGTAAACTGAACTGGGTCCTGGGGCTGGTCAGAGCTATATTTCTAAAATTTCATGATCGCCTAATAGACCAAAACTAGATTCTAAGTCTGATTTTGATAACTGGGAGGCACCACTTACACCTCGGGAAAAGACTGGAGTCAAACTGATCAGTTGACAAGTTCTGAATAGTTCTGAAGAGATTCTACATTCTAACTGAACTGAACTACTAAGTAGCTATAGAGAACTCAACTCATTCCAACAACACGGGAATTCCATATTATGGAAAAATTTCAAGAATTAAAGCAAAATCTTATTCGACAAGATTAAGATATTCTTATCAATGGAGTATTTACTCAACATATAAACAATAAGAAAGGCTAGAAAATTCAACCCAAATCAAACTTCACAAACTAGATGAAATTTAATACGCAAATAGTCATTACTCAAAAGTTTTGTTACACCCCGTAAGTTCTTGACACTTAGTTGGCCTATTCGCATATTGGTTAAGAGTTTTAGAATGCCATACGTGCGAGAAAAGGGCCCGAGGAGAGACCGGACAAGCGCCAAGTCAGAGCGTCGGAAGGAAAATGCGACTTATAAATCGCATTCGACAAATGCGACTTATAAATCTCATTCGACAAATGCGACTTATAAATCGCATTCGACAAATGCGGCTTAAAGGCCCCAAGTATATAAAGGCCTCCCACTTCATTTTTAAGTCACTTTTCATTTTATTTCCAGCAGAAACAACCAGAAAACAGAGGAGAACGAGGGTTCAAGATAAATATTCGTCTGATTACGCCGTCAAATGCATTCCAAACACGAATTAACTTCGAGTAGTGAAGTATAAAGCTGTCGGGAGCATTCCTGCGGAGTTAGTTTCTCAAAATTCGGCCGGCGAATCGTCGTCACACCGAGCTAAGGTAAGTGGAATTTCTCCAAACTAGTGTTAATATACTCCCAGCATTAAAGTGAGTATTTCTCCCTTCTAGACCCCTGAGAAATAGCGAGTTTTCGGCCGTTCTTCGATAAGTTCAAGAATAGGCAGTAGGTATAGCCATAATATGGTTTCTTTCCAAAATAATAGTAGAATTAATTCTATTCTTTCATGAATATGAACACAGTTGGGAGAAATAGCTGAATACTAGTCGAGCTACGCCAGTTAATCAGAAAGTCGGCAGTTGAGGTATGTAAAGCCAGTTTCTTTTGGCAAGCTAGTAGTTCTAGTATAGCAAAATAGTACGAATTTCAGTAGAGTGTTTCAGAAGTCGTATATTATGTTCAGTATGAAATATAGTAAGCATGTTAGAAATATGAAACAGTATAAGTCCCAGTAAAATATTCCAGAAATATTATTACAGATTTAGTATATTTCAGTATCAGATTCAGTACATTTCAATATGAGATTCAGAAAAGAATACCAGAACATAAATATTATTATCAGATCTAGTATATATATTACTTTTGCTTATTGCTATTTGTGGAGACATGATTGTTCTGTGTTGGGCACCCTTAGAGCTTCCTTGACCGCCCCAGGGTTAACAGCTGTGTCGACTTGCCCGCCAGAGGGTGAGGATACGTCGCTCTACGGAGTGGCATGCCGTCCGCCAGCGGACGAAGATGGGATGCAGATTCCCCATAGCAGGCTAATCAACACTATACCACACCCCCTGTTGAGCGCTTGCTCCCGGGGTGCAGATTTCAGATTTCAGGAGTCCTCCGGACTCAAATACAACTACAGTCAGGGGCCCGGCGAGCCCAAGTTGCATACCTAGGGGGCCGACAGGATGCTCATAGTTACAAGGTGGATGGTATGACTTGGGTAGGGGTATATAGATTGTGTGTTGGTTGGTACCTTACAACATATGGGGGCTGGTAAGGTTCTTGTATGCTATGTTGTGTTAGTTATTAATAGATAGAAAATAGACCGCCATGTTATCAGGTATGACTCTTACTCTCTTCAGTAAAGTTACGCTCTTTTCAGTCAGTCTCAGCCCATCTCCTATTACTTTAGTATCTATCAGTATTATTGTTTGCTTTCAGTTATTTTCAGTTATTGCTTTGCATACTTAGTACCAGTGGTATTGACCCTATTTTGGGGCGCTGCATTACTTGCCTGCAAGTACTCATAGACGAGGAGTAGATCCCTCGTAGTTCTAGCCAGCGTACAGAGTCTTCAGCTCCTATCATCCGGAGCTTGACAGCTAAAGGTTTACTTCCATTTTTGTTTGTACAGTATGGGTAGGCCGGGGCCCTATCCCGACCATCTTATTATTCTTAGAGGCTTGCGGATTGTATATTCCCTATGGTTAGTTATACCTGTCGTGTGGGGCCATATGTATGTTTCAGTTTGCATGTGATGGCCATGTGGGGCCTTATTCAGTTTTCAGTTGGTGACCTTGTCGGCCACAGATCAGTTCAGCACTTGATTATACTTTTCAGTGATAACTTGTCAGCATGGTGGCCTTGTCGGCCCGCATAGGTTCCCTTATGCTCAGTTGTTCTGGTTAGCTGTTATATTCCTACAAGTGGCTATAGGCCTAGTCGGCCGGAGGCTGTATTTACAGCCGTTATATACCCCGTTGTTTTCATAAATCCAGAATTACAGTCAGCCTGGCACCAGAAGTGCTTAGGCTAAGTAGTCCAGTAGTCTAGGTCCTAGTAGGGCACCAGGTGCCAGTCATGCCTCCCAAGGTGGGGCGTGACAAACTTGGTATCAGAGCAGGTCGTATCCCAGGGAGTCTGCAAGCCGTGCTAAGTAGAGTCTTGTCTACGGATGTGTTGTGCACCACATACCATAGGCAGGAGGCTGCAAGGTATGATATGATAGTTATCCTTTCTTCACATTCAGTCGTGCCATAGAGCAGTACAGTATAGGGTTGAGTCCCTAAAGCTTACTATACTCTTTGTTTACAGATAAAATGTAAGATCAGCGACATCCTATCACAGGCCGAAGATTGGATGCAGCAGCAGGAGAGGGAACCAGCAGGATGCCCCAGTCTCGAATAGAATCAGCCCGATCTGAGGGCGATATGGAGGCATCGTCCCGACCTTCTTAGCAGTATCCACCCCATTAGGAGTCACTCAGGACGACACCACCTCCAATAGTTCCTATACCTACACCATCTGACCAGGAGGTCAGGAGTGCCATAGTTATTTTAGCGCAAATGATGGCTACTCAGTGCCAGTCAATGCCACCTACAGCTGCAGAGTTATCAGGTGGGCCTGGTAGTTCGAGGGTCCGAGAATTCCTAGCACTAGGTCCCCCGCAGTTCATAGGGTCGGACTGGACAGAGGACCCCCAGGACTTCCTGGATTAGATACAGAGGATTTTTCGGGTAATGCATGTTACATCTACAGAGTCGGTTGAATTGGCGGTATTCTGATTGCAGGATATTGCTGTGTTGTGGTATGAGATTGGGAAAGGTCTCAATGGAGAGATGTTGACCCTCCGACCTGGTCCAGCTTTTCAAAGGCTTTCCTGGACCGTTACCTACCACGAGAGATCCGACAGGCCCAGATGGACCAGTTTTTACACCTGGAGCAGGGGGCGATGAGTGTTCGAGAATACGCCCTGCTATTCGATTCTTTGTCCCGCTATGCTGCGGCCTTTGTAGACAACATGCCATCCAGAGTCCATCGGTTTATTATGGGGATGAACACAAAGTATATTGAGTCTTGTATGACAACTACTTTGCGGGAAGATATGGATATTGTTCGAGTGCAGGCATTTGCTCAGACTATTAAGGGCCTCAGACAGCGGCAACAGGATAGCAGACGAGCAAGTTAGGAACAGTGCCGCAGGGACAGGTCAGATGAGTTACAGGGGGAGATTCGGAGAGGGCCTAGGCCATGATTGTTAGATAGGCCACCTAGACCCTCACCTCCATCACAACAGCAGAGGGGTAGATTCAGTCGCCGAGGACAGTTAGAGTCCAACGGAAGTTCTTGAACAATAGATTCACCCCAGCAGAGGAGAGCAGTGTTCGATGCTTTTTGGATATATAGCTACACGCAAGTGCACGTGGTCGAACAAGTAGTAAAGTGGATCAAGTAAGCCAAGTATCGATCCCACAGGGACTGGACTAAAGTAACAATCTACTCAAGTGTCAATGAACTTAAACTCTAAAATGCAGACAACAGTGTGAAGAAGAGATGTTGAAAGTTTGTTTCCTAATTTTATACTAAGTCTAAAACGAATATACAAATTGAGTCTGAACTATAAGTATGAGCATGCTGAGGTTGAATGAACATGTAGAGAAATAAATTATTGATACAATTTGATTTATCTTTCTTCCGGTTGCTAGTCAAGAATTATTGCCTATGGATTAAAACTCTCGTATTTAACCCAACTTAAGAAGCATGAACCTTCCACCTACATTTCTGTGATAAAAAGAAATTCATGTTCTAGCCATACAAACCCGATTCCTTAATTGACTAATACGACTTTCAGGTATATCTCTATCCTGAAGGTAAATCAATTCTCAATTTTCCCAAACTAAGAAAAGATCATATCCTATTAATTCACAACTTTCCAATTTCTTGCTCTCTCAAGTGAAACCGGACTTTTTAGATATACATTAACATTGGCCGCACATTAATGCAGTAAGAACAAGAATCAATAGAACAACCATGGAAGAAAAGATGAAAATCCAATTTATCAATAATTACATTTCAATACAATTGTTCTTAACCTCAGCAAGAAGAGGATTTAGCCACTCATTTGTGGATTAAACATCATTAAATGAGTGTTAATCATACAAGCAATTGAAATAAAGAAGAAGGAGATAGAGAAAAACCCTGAGATTTTCGTCCCCTCAACTGCCTGTAACCTACGTTCTAGCTCAACCAAGTCAGAATAATTAAAAATGAACCTAAGTGTTCTATTTATACTAGTGGAAATTTTTTCCGAAATAACAAGCAACGTGTCACGGAGTGCATCGCAGAGCACTGCCTCCATGACACGCCACCAACGCGGACCCTTACTAGAATTCGGACGTCCAGGTATTTAGGCCCAACGTGGCACGACGTGCAACGCGGGGTTAGGCCAACGTGCCACGGACCCAACGCGCACCTTCACTGGAATTAGGTAAAATTTCACCCTCCAGGCAGAGTGCATCCGCGATGGCAGCGTGACACGGCTCCATCGCGGAGCCCCTTTAATTCATGCTCTACTTGTGCTTTTTCCCTTGCCCACTTCCAAGTCCAATTCCAATTTCTCCCAACATGCATCTTAGCTTCATAACTTTATATTTTTCCTACAAAACAACGCTAATCATGTTGGTTAGTATAAATTCACATTTTATTACAATTCACATGAAAATGTACAAACATCGATAGATAAACAAGGCAAAAGACACATTTGAGTATCACTTGGGCATATAAATTTGCCCAAGATCACTTACCCCACACTTAAATCCTTGTTCGTCCCCGAACAATAGTCTTACACCTCATGCACTTGAAACCCCCTCCTGGCTACTTTGGCTCGACAATTCAAGCTATGGGTATACCGATTATTTAATACAACAAATCATCAAGAAAACATGCATAGTTTTTATCAATACTATGACCTTCAACACATTAAGACCTCTTGGACTCAACAATCGACTCTCGATATTGGCAAACTCATGCAAATCAGCTGACCAAGATATCCGACACAAAATTTAATCTCTCGTCAAACATGTGCCCTCACAACACAAGAGAATTTATCCCTTTTTAATCACATGAACTCAAAACATTACATGCAGGGGCATATAAACACAATTTCGCTCTCTCTCCCAAAAGAATTCACATGCATCATGTCATGAACCATAGGATTGCCTTTAGTGTATTACTCCACTAATATAAGAAAGAGTGATGTAAGATCACGTAGGACTTAACGGGTTGTAATGTAGCTCTGGAACTAGTAAATACTGGGCTAACCAATAATAACAACTAGCATCCTTAAGCGTTTTTTCAATACATCCCATCAACCTTATGACATTGTTTCTTCCTTCATCCTCCCATTCTTGAAGTCTGTCTTTATTTTTGACCCCATATCTTTAAGCACACTTGACTCAATAACAAAGATTATTTATACATCTTCATTATATTTAAGTTATAACGAGTGCACCTTCGACCTTTTCTTTCCTTTCATCACTCTGCTTTTTCTTTTCTTTTCACCATTCTCACTCCTTGACACTGTGGGAAAATTACTTTCTTTTCTTGAGCGCTTTAGAGTTTTGGATCAAATTCACGGATAATGAAAAGAAGGGGTTAAGCTCAGTTTACACCTTTTTGACAAAAGAAAAATAATAGGCTAAAGGCTCAATGGGCTAACTAGGGTGTACATTCAAGGTGGGTATGATAATGAAAGAAAAAAAATGTTCGGTTAAAGCAAAGAAATGCCTACATCCTTTCCTACAATACACATCCTTCATTTCGTTTTGTACACACACCAGGCAAGTTCTAGACATTTCACAATAGCATGGAAGAAACGAAACCTCACTATACGCTCATTTCACATGCTCAACTCAAGACATATTCACAGACTCTTCAATCAGCTAATTACAAGAATTCAAACATTAAGCCTCAGTCACACTGAATCGAACTCTATGGCCTAGGTATCTCAATATATTTACAAAGTTGCATGCTTTCATACGAATCACTTTTGCATTTCAAATATCATGTACAACACGCAACCAGAATTTCGCAACCATAAAGTAACGACAAGTTTTGGGATGCAAACCAACAAAAGAAAAACTAAAAGTAAATGAACAAAAAAAAATCTACTCCTAACGACTACATTTCCCTTAAGACGGTAGTCATCCATCCATCATAGGGAACGGTCACTAACTAAGACTTCAGTTCAATGGGACTATTCTCGGTAAAAGAACCGAAAACAAACGCCGAGAAACCCGAAAATTTAAAAATTCATGAAATTTTTTTTAAAAATATCAATCATTTTGATAAAACAAAAATATGTACAAAACCAGCTAACAACATTCAACAACGCACAACAACTTCACCTTAATTACAATACAGACATACACAAAAATCACAGGGTCACAAGTTTATCCAAGCACAACAACAGACAGAGGCATTAAAAATAACAACAGCAACCGACACCTAACTACTCCCACCCCACACTTAAATCGAACACTGTCCCCAGTGTTCACAAAATTCAGCATAGTATGAAAGTAGGTGGTGAAACTCCCTGATCAATCAAAGTATTCCACTTCTTCGACAGGTGTCGCTGCCTCATCTCCCATGTCTGAATCGCCCCCGTCGTCATCATCTGACTCTACATCGGAGTCATCATGATGTGTCTCCTCATCTGTGGGGACATCATCATCAGTGGGCTCCACAAAAGCTGGCCCAACTTGGCATAGAGCCCTGGCATTTTCGCCAAAAAGGTAGTCTAGCTCGAGCTGCCACAACTCCTCTTCTATTGCTGACCTCCCGCCTATACGTAGCTGAAGCATCTGCATCCCAAACATGCGAGCCATGTACTGATCATCCCGAGCATGTCGCTCGGCTAGTGTCAGAATTGGCCCGTGAGTGGTGTCGGGTGCCTTAGTTTTGGTGACATCTAAGGCCCGCCTCTCCATCTGCGGGATGTTGTCAAGGGCCTCCTCATCAACATCTAGGCCCCTCAGGAACGTGGTCAGTAAGCCATCAAACCCGTACCTGTGCCCTTGATGCAAACGGGCTCTCTTCATGGCAGAGATAATCACCGCCCCCACATTGATCTCCAGCCCTTTCATCAAGGCGTATACCAAGCGTACACGATCTCAGATGACATATGTCATATGCACCCCCGAGATCAGGCAGGAACAAACAATCTTCAGCCATATCCTGGCTTCCCTGTTCATCTGTGAGTAGGGCAAGTTCTGATGGTAGCCCCTTTCCTTATGCCTGCTCCAACATGTTGTAGACCGGGTTCCACACAAAGTGCGTCTAATATCCGCATATGGTGGAGTGATATTCAGCTGCCGAAGCACATGGGCGTCTGTGTCCCGCTCCCCCAAGATGGCATTAAGGTGGAGGGGCTGAAAAGTGACTATCTGCCCCCTTATCTTGATGGTGTGACTTCTGAGTGTCGGGTTCCAATTGGCGTAGAATTCTCGAATCAGGTGCAGGTTGCACTCCTTGGGCTCTTCAAAAATAAAATTTAGACCGACTGCCTCAATCTTGTGGACAATCCGGGGGAATTCCTGTGCCAATGGTTCCCGAGCAATGTGTTCTTCGGGGAAGTATTTGCTTTCCTTATGCTTTGTGTACCATTTCTTCCCCTCCTCTGTCACCCATCTGGTTCCGTATTGCCGGCGTTGGCCGTGTGGAATAGCTGGTGCTGCTGGGACTGCTGTTCCCAGCCTAATTCTTTTCCTTCCGGCGCCTGATGTTGATGCGCCCTTCCCTTTATCTTGCCTGCTTGCCATTGTTTCTGTCAAACCAAAAAGACAGTCCCAATGTTATTCCAATTAAAATTAGCTTTGACTAAGGTTGGGTCAAGCTAGGCCACCCCACACTTAGTCTTTAGCCACAATCACAATATTACGACAAGATCATACTTATTTCCAAAAAAAAACAAAAACAAAACATAACAAATATGCCTAGTGCATTCAGAGAATTCGACGGTATAAAGTCTATGTACTACTCAGACTTCGTACAGCTAGTCACAACATTACCATCGATAACATTTCATCACATAGCACTTAGCAAACATTTCTATCAACAAAATCGATACAATTCCCTCAATTTCTATGCAATTTCAACAATTTCATTAACCCGACAATCCGTTGCGCCTTAATCGTCTTAACGTTAAGCACAACCTCATGTTCCTCACCCAACATGCACACACTAAGAAGAATTACACATTTCAACTCGATTTTAACATCTTCATATTCGAATTCTAACCCTAGCTACCATTTCGCAAGAATTTCAATCAAACATGTATTTATCGAGTTCATACCATTACATCAATACTATGAACATCAATCAACAATAATATACATGAATTCATGCTCAATTTACACTTAGGGCAAGTTTTCCGCACTTACTATGCTAAAAATCGGAAAAATAAGGTAAGAAATGAGATGAAGTTAACAAACATACCTTAAATTCGATGATATCGAAGAAGAGTTGATAAAAGTGAGCTCCTAGTCCGTGTCACGTTGGGGAAGGGGGGATTTTAGGGTGTTTGTCACAGAGGAGGTGAAAAAATGGGGAAAATGAGGGGAAAACAGGGTTAAAAAAAAAGGTTTTTCGCGCGGGTCACCCGGTGATCCGGTATGACCCGTCGCGAAATACACTTCAACGTGTCACGGAGGGTAAAGCGGAGCATGCCCTCCGTGACACAGAGCCATCGTGCAGGTGTTCTGGAATTTGTAAAAATTCCAGAATTACCTTCAACGTGTCACGGAGGGTAACGCGGAGGCCCTCCTTCGTGACACGGAGCCATCGCGTGGGCTCACTGTTTTGCCACTTTTTATTATTTTTATTTCCTCAATATTTCCTTTGCAATCCTTTGCACATTTATCCTCCGTTCAACCTGAAATTCATCTCACAACAAGAAATTGGTTAGAATTTATAGGTTTCACATAAACTACAATTTTTTTTGTTTTTATATTTTTTATTTTTCTCATTTTTTTTTTTTTTTTTTTTTTACGAAACCTATTAAAATATTACAAAATCTTCACGGGTTGCCTCCCGTGCAGTGCCTGGTTTACCGTCGTGGCACGACATATCAAGTTTCACCACTTTTTCCTCCACCTTGAGGATATGAATCTCACCCCTAATTTCTTCTCTAATTTCCTCTTATGCTCCAGGGGTGGTGGTGAAATATTGTAAGGACCAAGCAGTAGATGTTGCCTTTTGAACTTATTAGCCCTTAAGTAAGCGAAGTCATTTTGTCTCTCCAAGTTAGCAAATTCCAAAATATTCGGGGCTTGGTCCTCCTCTAGACATTTCTCTATAAGCTTGGAAGACTCTATTTCTATGTTGTCAACTAAACTTAATGTCGAAAAATGCTTCGAGTGTGGTCCAATAAACCTCAACTCTGAAAATGGATTGTGCTTGACCTTCTTACTTGTATACACCTTCGCAGCATCGACATCTAACTCTCCATTAATGTCAACTGGGGGATACTCTATCTCTTCTTCCATGAATGGATTTTCCATAAGTGTGAGCCCATCACGGGGACACTCAAGAGATTCTAATTGTTGGGCTTCATCCAAAAATTAACCCTTGTCTTCCTCTTGTAGTTCCTCTTGAATATCGGCTAAAACTGTTACCTGCAATTTATCACAAGCTTCAGCCTCAGCAATCATCTCTGTGACTTTGACGCTCATCCTTTCTAGAGCCTCTGCATTCTCTTCTTGCTGAATTCTCAATACTGCCATTGCCTCCTTCATTGCTTCTGATTGCTCCAGGAGTTGTTTCGGCATGTTTTCTATTTGAGCTTGGCGTCCCAAGTCCTCATTTTCAGCATGCCTATATTCAGCAAAAACAATAGAAGGATCATAGTAGGGGCTTGGGGGAGGGGAATATGCATTCGGACAACCATCCCAATGGTCATCTTGACCACCACATATATTCCACGTGTTACAGTGTTGCCACGAGTGGTGTCCTCCGTAATTCAGACAAGATTCGCCAAAATATGAGTATCCACCACTTAAACCATTTGTATTCCACGATGTCATGTCAAGAAGGGTATCCGGAAAAAAAAATAAAAAAGAATTAAAACAAACACTAAGACCAAGTTGTCAGCACTTATATAGAATTTGTAAACTAACACTAAGAAAACAATTTTACCAATTGCCAAGTCCCCGGCAACGGCGCCAAAAACTTGTTCGGTGCTTTTTGGGTATATAGCTACACGCAAGTGCACGTGGTCGAACAAGTAGTAAAGTGGATCAAGTAAGCCAAGTATCGATCCCACAGGGACTGGACTAAAGTAACAATCTACTCAAGTGTCAATAAACTTAAACTCTAAAATGCAGACAACAGTGTGAAGAAGAGATGTTGATAGTTTGTTTCCTAATTTTATACTAAGTCTAAAATGAATATACAAATTGATTCTGAACTATAAGTATGAGCATGCTGAGGTTGAATGAACATGTAGAGAAATAAATTATCGATACAATTTGATTTATCTTTCCTCCGGTTGCTAGTCAAGAATTATTGCCTATAGATTAAAACTCTCGTATTTAACCCAACTTAAGAAGCATGAACCTTCCACCTACATTTCTGTGATAAAAAGAAATTCATGTTCTAGCCATACAAACCCGATTCCTTAATTGACTAATACGACTTTCAGGTATATCTCTATCCTGAAGGTAAATCAATTCTCAATTTTCCCAAACTAAGAAAAGATCATATCCTATTAATTCACAACTTTCCAATTTCTTGCTCTCTCAAGTGAAACCGGACTTTTTAGATATACATTAACGTTGGCCACACATTAATGCAGTAAGAACAAGAATCAAATGAACAACCATGGAAGAAAAGATGAAAAACCAATTTATCAATAATTACATTTCAATACAATTGTTCTTACAGCAAGAAGAGGATTTAGCCACTCATTTGTGGATTAAACATCACTAAATGAGTGTTAATCATACAAGCAATTGAAATAAAGAAGAAGGAGATAGAGAAAAACCCTGAGATTTTCGTCCCCTCAACTGCCTGTAACCCACGTTCTTGCTCAACCAAGTCAGAATAATTAAAAATGAACCTAAGTGTTCTATTTATACTAGTGGGAATTTTTCCCGGAATAACAAGCAACGTGTCACGGAGTGCATCGCGGAGCACTGCCTCCGTGACATGCCACCAACGCGGACCCTTACTAGAATTCGGACGTCATTTAGGCCCAACGTGGCACGGCGTGCAACGCAGGGTTAGGCCAACATGCCACGGACCCAACGCGAACCTTCACTGGAATTAGGCAAAATTTCACCCTCCAGGCAGAGTGCATCCGCGATGGCAGCGTGACACGACTCCATCGCGGAGCCCCTTTAGTTCATGCTCTACTTGTGCTTTTTCCCTTGCCCGCTTCCGAATCCAATTCCGATTTCTCCCAACATGCATCTTAGCTTCATAACTTTATATTTTTCCTGCAAAACAATGCTAATAATGTTGGTTAGTATAAATTCACATTTTATTACAATTCACATGAAAATGTACAAACATCGATAGATAAACAAGATAAAATGACACATTTGAGTATCACTTGGGCATATAAATTTGCCCAAGATAAAGCAGAGCAGAGCAGGTATACACCACCACTTTGCCCTATTTGTAGCCGACGCCACTCTAGAGCTTGCAGATATGGCTCCACAGGGTGTTATATATATGGACAGGAGGGTCATGTGATGGGAGATTGTCCAACCAGGGGTCAGGGTGACCGGGATAGACAGGACAGGGCATCAGTAGGGTCGCGAGCTCCAGCGGCCCCGACAGGGCGCAGGCCCTCAGTTTCGGCAGGCAGAGGCCGAGCCAGGTCAGGGTCCTCTAGTTCAGGTGCGGGCCCAAGCCGTACCTATGCATTACTAGGGAGACAAGATTCAGAGGCGTCTCCACATGTTGTGACAGGTATGATGACTATTTTCTCTCACCCTGCTTATATATTAATCGATTCGGGATCTACCTTGTCCTATGTTACCCCATTAGTGGCTCGAAAGTTCAGTATTGTACCAGAATTGCTTTGGCAACACTTTTAGGTATCTACACCCGTCAGTGACTCTATTATAGCTAGAAGGGTTTGTCGAGGGGGTACAGTAGAGGTTGCTAACCGTCAGACCACAACAGACTTGGTAGACTTAGAAATGGTTGATTTTGACGCCATTATGGGTATGGATTGGTTAGCTCCATGCTATGCCAATATAGAATGCTGGACCAAGATGGTCTGATTCCACTTTCCAGGGGAGGCAGCACGAGAGTGGAAGGGCAGTACAGCTACGCCAAAAGGTAGGTTTATTTCCTATCTTCGAGAGAGAAAGTTGATAGCCAAGGGGTGCATTTACCACATTGTCAGAGTTCAGGATGTTCGGGTAGAGCCTCTGACTCTCCAGTATGTTCCAATGGTTAATGAATTGCCCGATGTATTCCCAGATAAGCTACCTGGTATTCCCCCAAAAAGGGAAATAGACTTTGCAATTGCTTTTTTACCAGGCACTCAGGCCATATCAATTCCCCCTTATCGCATGGCTCCTGCTGAACTCAGAGAACTAAAGGAGTAGTTGAAAGATTTTTTAGATAAGGGCTTTATCAGGCTGAGTACTTCACCTTGGGTGCGCCAGTTCTGTTTTTAAGAAAGAAGGATGGTTCCCCCCGCATGTGTATAGACTATCGACAACTGAATAAAGTTACTGTCAAGAATAAGTATCCGCTTCCTAGGATAGATGATCTATTTGATCAGTTACAGGGAGCTAGATATTTCTCCAAAATTGACTTAAGGTCCGGATATCATCAGGTTCGGGTTCGTGAAAGGGACATTCCAAAGACTGCCTTCAGGACCAGATACAACCATTTTGAATTCTTAGTCATGTCCTTTGGGCTGATGAATGCTCCATTCGTGTTTATGGACCTGATGAACAACAATTTTAGACCATATCTGGACCTGTTTGTGATAGTGTTTATTAATGATATTCTGGTGTATTCTCGCTCAAAGGCAGACCAGCAGGATTATTTGCGGACAATGCTCCAGATTCTCAGAGACCGTCAGCTGTATGCCAAGTTCTCTAAATGTGATTTTGGCTGAATTCAGTAGCCTTTTTGGGGCATATCGTGTCGGATGCTGGTATATAGGTAGATACATAGAAAATAGAAGCAGTGAAAACATGGCCAAGACCTACCACTCCGACCGAGGTATGTAGTTTCTTGGAATTAGCAGGGTACTACAGGAGGTTTGTTGAAGGATTTTCCACCTTAGCAGCACCTCTGACTAAACTAACACAGAAGGCAGCAAAATTTCAGTGGACTGAGGCATGTGAGCAGAGCTTCTAGGAATTGAAAGATAGGTTAACATCAGCTCCAGTGTTAGCATTGCCAGAAGGTACATAAGGTTATGCAGTTTATTATGACGCTTCGGGTGTTGGGTTAGGATGTGTGTTGATGCAGCATGGTAAAGTAATTGCTTATGCTTCTAGACAACTGAGGAAACATGAAAAGAACTATCCTACCCATGACCTAGAATTGGCCGCAGTGATTCATGCCTTGAAGATATGGAGACATTACTTGTATGGCGTCCATGTGGATATTTTCACTGAGCATAAGAGCCTACAGTATATCTTCACCCAGAAAGAACTGAACTTGTGGCAGCGTCGCTGGTTAGAGCTGTTGAAAGACTATGATGTGAATATTCTGTATCACCCAGGAAGGGCCAATATGGTGGCAAACGCCCTTAGCCGTAAGGTTATGGGGAGTTTGGCTTACAGCCTGTGCAGCGGGAATTAGCCCGGGAATTGCATCAGTTATCCAGTTTAGCCGTTTGTGTAGCAGAAACAGAGGACAACAGAGTGGTAATCTAGAACACCGCATTATCGTCTTTAGTTGTGGAAGTAAAGGAACGGCAGTGTGAAGATCCTAGCCTGGTTCAGCTTAGAAATAGAGTTCAGCAAGGAGAGGTGACAGATTTTTACATAACCGAGGAAGGGGTTATTGAGATATAAAGATCGCCTTTGTGTTCTAGACGTTGCAGGGCTTCGGCAGCAGATTATGGGCGAGGTACATTATGCTCATTATTCTCTCCAACAAGTTTCGACGAAAATGTATCACGATATAAAAGAAATCTACTGGTGGCCAGGAATGAAGAAGGGGATAGCAAAATTCGTAGCTCAGTGTCCCAACTGCCAGCAGGTAAAAGCTGAACATCAAAAACCAGGCGGACTGACTCAGGATATAGCTGTGCGTTTATGGAAATGGGAAGCAATAAATATGGATTTTGTAGCAGGATTACCCCGCACCAAGAGTAGATATGATTCGATCTGGGTGATTGTTGACAGATTGACAAAATTAGCTCATTTCCTGCCAGTAAGGGCTACCTTTTCCGTTGAAGATTATGCTGAGCTGTATATCAGAGAAATAGTCAGATTGCACGGTGTTCCAGTGTCCATTATCTCCGACAGAGGGGCACAATTTACAGGTAAATTCTAGCAATCATTTTAGAGAGGCTTGGGGACGCAGGTTAACCTGAGCACAACTTTTCATCCTCAGACAGATGGACAGGCAGAATGCACCATTCAAACGCTCGAGGATATGTTGCGAGCATGTGTGTTGGATTTCAAAGGTAGCTGGGATGAACATTTACCACTCATTGAGTTCTCCTATAATAACAGTTACCATTCAACTATTCAGATGGTGCCTTATGAGGCATTATATGGGCGAAAGTGCAGATCTCCAGTTGGTTGGTTTGAGGTAGGAGAATCAGCATTGATTGGGCTAGATATCATTCATCAGTCAGAGGAAAAACTAAAGCTTATCAGAGAACATTTACTGACTGATCAAAGCCACCAGAAATCGTATGCTGACGTGCGGCGCAGAAACTTGGAATTTAATGTGGGTGATTGGGTGTTTTTGAAAGTTTCACCGATGAAGGGTGTAATGAGATTTGGCAAGAAAGGCAAGCTCAGCCCGAGGTTTGTTGGGCCTTATCAGATTCGCCGAAGAATAGGCCAAGTGGCATATGAGTTAGACTTACCTCTAGAGTTAGAATCTGTCCACCCAGGTTTCCATGTATCAATGCTGAGAAAGAGCATAGGAGATCCCTTCAGAATTGTCCCAGTCCAAGATGTTCAGGTTACAGAGAAGTTGGCCTACGAAGAAATTCCAGTAGCCATACTAGACCGGCAGATCCGCAGATTAAGAACTAAAGATGTTGCTTCTGTCAATGTATAATGGCATAACAGGAACCGAGAGGAAATGACTTGGGAAGCAGAAGAAGATACGAAAGCCAGATATCCTCAGTTATCTCAGACTTAGTCAGCCAGAGGTATGTTGATATTGCTGTTTTATGAGTTGCTTTATATTCATGTGTATGAGTGAGATGTTGACTTCAGTTTATTATGTAATGGATGTTATAGTATTATATGGAGTACCTATATTGTACTTTCTGCGTTTTAGGAATTTTGAGATAGTCCATATTACAAGGGAAACTCTGCCGAAATTTTTCTAGAAAAGGTAGAGCAATTTAAAATTTCTGTAAATGGAAGTTAATATTCGAGGATGAATGTTCTTAAGGGGGGAAGGATGTTACACCCCGTAAGTTCTTGATACTTAGTTGGCCTATTCGCATGTTGGTTAAGAGTTTTAGAATGCCATACGTGTGAGAATAGGGCCCGGGGAGATGTTCGGCGTGATTGTGGGTATACAAAACGACACGCAAGTGCACGTGGTCGAACAAGTAGTAAGTGGCTTTAGTAAGCCAAGTATCGATCCCTCAGAGACTTGGATGAAGTGCAAATTGCTCAAGTGTACTATATTTTACTTCTAAAAATGCAGACAATAGTGTAACCAAAAGTTTAATAGTTTGTTTTATAATTTTTATACTAAAGCTAAGAACAATTATCTACTTTGAATCTGAACTATGAATGAGAGCATGCTGAGGTTGAACGAACATGTAAGGAAATTAATTATCATCATAATTTGGTTAATCTTTTCCTCCAGTTGCTAGCCAAGAACATTTGCCAAGAGATTAAAACTCTCGTATTTAACCTCACTTAAGAATCATGAACCATCCGTCTACATTTCTGTGATCAAATGCAATTCATGTTCTAGCCATATAATTCCGGTTCCTAAATTGACTAATACGACTTTCAGGTATATTTCTATCCTGAAAGCAAATCAAGACTCAATTTTCCCAAACCAAGTAAAGAACATATCCTATTAATTCACAACTTTCCAATTTCTTGCTCTCTCGAGTGAAACCGGACTTTTTAGATTTACATTAATGTAGGCCACACATTAATGCAGTAAGAACAAGAATTAATAAAACAACATGGAAGAACAGATGAAAAACCAAATAATCAATGATCAAATTTCATCACAATTGTTCATAACCTCAGCAAGGAGAGGAATTAGCCACTCATTTGTGGATTAAACATCTTAAAATGAGTGTTAATCATACAAGCAATTGAATTAAAGAAGAAAGAAAGAGAGAAAAAACCCTGATATTTTCGTCCCTCAACTGCCTGTAACCCACGTCCTTGCTCCACCAAGTCAGAATCTCTCCAATAAAACCTAAGTGCGCTATTTATAGTAGTAGGACTTTTTCTCGGAATAACAAGCAACGTGTTACGGAGTGCATCGCGGAGCACTGCCTCCGTGACACGCTACGGACGCGGAAACTCTCTGGAAATCACCCGAACTTGGCCCCGGCAGCATCCTGCCGCGTTGGCAGCGTGTCACGCTGCTTGGGCAGCGCGTTGGCACCTCTTGGTCGTGCAGCCAACCTGCTGTGGCACGTTGCCAACGTGCAGGTGGGCTGTTGTGATCAGTCTGCCTGCCGTGGCACGTTGCCGACGCGCAGGTGGGCTGTTTTGTGCCTCCTCTTTGCCGACGTTCACGTATTAATTCCGTTTCCAAGCCTTTACTTCACCAACTCATGGATTAGTTACTCAAAATTCATCAAAACCTACAAAACAAAGGCTAATCATGTTTATTAGCACATATCTTTACTTCATATAAATTTACATGAAAATGTATACAATAACTTAGATAAACAAGACTAATTTAAGTCATAAAGCGTATCTCGGGCATGCTATTTTTGTCCGTGATCACAACCCCACACTTAAAGCCTTGTTCGTCCTCGAACAACCTTTTACATATCATGCATATGGAGACTCCCACATAACTAATTTAGCAAGATAATTCAAGTTACGGCTATAATGATTACGTAAGATAACAAGCTACAACTAGAGCATGCACAATTTAATCACATAAATGAAATACAACGATGTTAAGACCTCTTAACCTCAAGAATCGACTCTCAATCTTAGCAAACTCATGCAAATCAACTGATTAAGAAATCCCACATGAATTATATCCTTCATTCAACATGTGCCCCTCACGGGAAGAGAGTTACCCAATCACACGCAAAAATAATTTTTTACATCACAACATGTGTGGGTACATGAATAGAATTACACTCACTCTCACAAAGAATTTACATGCATTATGTAATGACCCATAAGCTTGCCCTTAGTGTTTTGTTCCACTAATTTAAGGATGTATGAATGTAAGATCAAGTAGGACTTTTTAGGTTGTAATGTAACTCAGGTGCGGGTAGGTACTATTATGATCAGTAATAGTGACTATCTTTCCTAAGCGCTTATAATACATCACGCCTTCATTACAAACTTTCCTTCCCTCACTTCACCTTTTTCTCTTTTCATCTTTCTTTTTCCTCTTTTGTTCCCCCCTTTCTTCAGGCACTTTTAGCTTATTAGTAAGGAGTTCTATAAGTAACTTTTCATTTATTTATTTTCTTACTCCCTACTAATACTCACCCGTATTCAAACAAGTGCACCCTCGCCCTTTCTCAACTTTTACAATTGCTACTTTTCCTTCTTTTTCATTCTTCTCACTCCTTTGCTCTTTCGGATTTTTCCTTTAAGCGCTTAGGAGTTTTGGTTCAATTTCAAGGCTAATGAAAGAAAAAGGATTAAGCTTATGTTGCAGCTATCAAAGAATAGGCTCAAGGCTCAATGGGGTTAACTAGGATTAATTTTTCAAGGTAGGTATAATGAGGGATAAAAGTTTGGTTCATTCAAAGAAATGCCTAAATCATCTCCTACGATTCACGTCCTTCATTTCATTTTATATACACACCAGGCAAGTTCTAGACATTTCATAATAGCACAGAATACTCAAAAACCTTACACTCATGGCACATGCTCAAATCAAGACACAATCAGTAGACTCTTACTCAGCTAATCACAAGAATTCAGAATTAAGTTTCCATCATATTGAGTCAAATTCAAGAGCCTAAGTGTCTCAAACAAAGTTATGCACTTGCATGCTTCACACTGAACATACTTGCATCTTACAACCATGTATAGCACCTAACAAGAACATCAAGCCATCAATTAGTTATGGTTTCAAAACCCAACACCTACCGACTAATTTTTCCTCAAGACGGTCGTCATCCATCCATCGTCAGAAACAGTCCCTAACTATGACTAAAAACACTATATACAGACAAAGGAAAAAAAAGAAAAAGAAAATTTTTATTCTTCGGTTCAAAGACCCCCCGTCGGAAAAGAACCGACAAGAAAAACCAACGGGTGATGAAGTCATGCTTAATTCACAAAAATTTTCAAATTTTTCAAATTTTTCAAATTTCTCAAGCATTAGCATTACATTCACCACAAACTTGTTAAGCACAAAAATTTAGAAATTTGAAATTTCCCTTGAAATTTCCCTCACCCCACACATAAATCATGCTATGTCCTCATAGCATCAAATTAAAATTTAAAAAGGGTGAGAAATACTCCCTGAGGCCTTTAGGCCTAGCTAATAGCATGCCTTCCTTCAACTTTGCACAAGTGGGTGTTCGACCCCACACTTTTTTCTCTTCCATGCTTGTTAGCTCCCTCCTCCACGGGTACTCAGACTTCCCCTCCATCTGTACTTAACTTTTCACCAAAACAACACAAGATGAAAAATAAATAAAATCAACTTAAATGCAAGAAATTAAAATGGTACGCATGGTACCCTTGGGTTGCCTCCCAAGCAGCGCCTAATTTTACGTCGCGGCACGACGTATCCAGTTTCACCGCTTTTTCCTCCACCTTGAGGATATGAATCTCACCCCTAATTTCTTCTCTAATTTCCTCTTATGCTCCAGGGGTGGTGGTGAAAAATTGTAAGGACCAAGCAGTAGATGTTGCCTTTTGAACCTATTGGCCCTTAAGTAAGCGAAGTCATTATGTCTCTCTGAGTTAGCAAATTTCAAAATATACGGGGCTTGGTCCTCCTCTAGACATTTCTCTATAAGCTTTGAAGACTCTATTTCTATGTTGTCAACCAAACTTAATGTCGAAAAATGCTTCGAGTGTGGTCCAATAAACCTCAACTCTGAAAATGCATTGTGCTTGACCTCCTTACTTTTATACACCTTCTTAGCATCGACATCTATCTCTCCATTAATGTCAACTGGGGGATACTCTATCTCTTCTTCCATGAATGGATTTTCCATAAGTGTGAGCCCATCACAGGGACACTCAAGAGATTCTAATTGTTGGGCTTCATCCAAAAATTCACCCTTGTCTTCCTCTTGTAGTTCCTCTTGAATATCGGCTACAACTGTTACCTGCAATTTATCACAAGCTTCAGCCTCAGCAATCATCTCCGTGAATTTGACGCTCATCCTTTCTAGAGCCTTTGCATTCTCTTCTTGCTGAATTCTCAATACTGCCATCGCCTCCTTCATTGCTTCTGATTGCTCCAAGAGTTGTTTCAGCATGTCTTCTATTCGAGCTTGGCGTCCCAAGTCCTCATTTTCAGCATGCCTATATTCAAAAAAAATAACAGAAGGATCATAGTAGGGGCTTGGGGGAGGGGAATATGCATTCGGACAGCCATCCCAATGGCCATCTTCACCACCACATATATTTCACGTGTTACAGTGTTGCCACGAGTGGTGTCTTCCACAATTCAGACAAGATTCGCTAAAATATGAGTATCCACCATTTATACCATTTGTATTCCACGATGTCATGTCAATAAGGGTATCCGAAAAAGAGAAAAATAAAATGAAAAAGAATTAAAACAAACACTAAGACCAAGTTGTCAGCACTTTGCCGACGTGCATGTGGGCTATTTTGTGCCTCCTCTTTGCCGACGTTCGCGTGTTAATTCCGTTTCCAAGCCTTCACTTCACCAACTCATGGATTAGTTACTCAAAATTCATCAAAACCTACAAAACAAAGGCTAATCATGTTGGTTAGCACATATCTTTACTTCATATAAAATTACATGAAAATGAATACAATAACTTAGATAAACAAGACTAATTTAAGTCATAAAGCGTATCTCGGGCATGCTATTTTTGCCCGTGATCAGGAGAGACCAGACAAGCGCCAAGTTGGAGCGTCGCAAGGCAAATGCGACTTATTAATCGCATTCGACAAATGCGACTTAAAAGACCCAAGTATATAAAGTCCTCCCACTTCATTTTTAAGTCACTTTTCATTTTATTTCCAGCAGAAACAACCAGAAAACAGAGGAGAATGAGGGTTCAACATAAATATTCATCCGATTACACCGTCAAATACATTCCAAACTCGAATTAACTTCGGGTAGCGAAGTATAAAGCTGCCGGGAGCATTCCTGCGGAGTTAGTTTCGCGAAATTCGGCCGGCGAATCGTCGTCACGCTGAGCTAAGGTAAGTGGAATTGCTACAAACTAGTGTTAATATACTCTCAGCATTAAAGTGAGTATTTCTCCCTTCTAGCCCCCAAGAAATAGCGAGTCTTTGGAGGTTCTTCGATAAGTCGAAGAATAGGCAGTAGGTATAGCCATAATATGGTTTCTTTCCAAAATAATAGAAGAATAATTCTATTCTTTCGTGAATATGATTATAGTTAGGAGAAATAGCTGAATACTAGTCGAGCTACGCTAGTTAATTAGAAAGTCGGCAGTTGAGGTATGTAATGCCAGTTTCTTTTGGCAAGCTAGTAGCTCTAGTATAGCAAAATAGTATGAATTTCAATAGAGTGTTTCAGAAGTCATATATTATGTTCAGTATGAAATTTAGTAAGCATGTTAGAAATATGAAATAGTATAAGTCCCAGCAGAATATTTAGAAATATTATTACAGATTCAGTATATTTCAGTATCAGATTCAGTACATTTCAATATGAGATTCAGAATAGAATAACAAAACATAAATATTATTATCAGATCTAGTATATATATTACATGTGCTTATTGCTATCTGTGGAGACATGATTGTTCTGTGTTGGGCACCCTTAGAGCTTCCTTGACTGCCTCAGGGTTAATAGCTGTGTCGACTCGCCCGCCAGAGGGTGACGATACGTCGCTCTATGGAGTGGCATGCCATCCGCCAGTGGACGAAGATGGGATGCATATTCCCTATAGCAGGCTAATCAGCACTATACCACACCCCCTGTTGAGCGCTTGCTCCCGGGGTGCAGATTTCAGATTTCAGATTACAGATTTTAGATTTCAGATTTCAAGAGTCCTCCGAACTCAGATACTGCTATAGTCAGGGGCCCAGCGAGCCCAAGTTGCATACCCAGTTGGCCGGCAGGATGCTCATAGTGACTAGGTGGATGGTATGACCTGGGTAGGGGTATACAGATTGTATGTTGGTTGGTACTTTATGACTTATGGGGGCTGGTAAGGTTCTTGTATGCTATGTTGTGTTAGTTATTATAGATAGAAAGTGGACCGCCATGTTATCAGGTATGACTCTTACTCTCTTCAGTAAAGTTACGCTCTTTTCAGTCAGTCACAACCTGTCTCCTATTACTTCAGTATCTATTAGTATTATTGTTTGCTTTCAGTTATTTTCAGTTATTGCTTTGCATACTTAGTACCAGTGGTATTGACCCTATTTTGGGCCGCTACATTACTTGCCTGCAGGTACTCATAGACGAGGAGTAGATCCCTCGTAGTTCTAGCCAGCGTACAGAGTCTTCAGCTCCTATCATCCGGAGCTTAACAGCTAAAGGTTTACTTCCCTTTTTGTTTGTACAGTATGGGTAGGCCGGGGCCCTGTCCCGACCATCTTATTATTCTTAGAGGCTTGCGGATTGTATATTCCCTGTGGTTAGTTGTACTGGTTGTGTGATGGCCGTGTGGGGCCTTGTTCAGTTGTCAGTTGGTGGCCTTATTCAGTTGTCAGTTGGTGGCCTTGTTCAGTTGTCAGTTGGTGACCTTGTCGGTCACAGATCAGTTCAGCACTTGATTATACTTTTCAGTGATAACTAGTCAGCATGGTGGCCTTGTCAGCCCACATAGGTTCCCTTATGCTCAGTTGTTCTGGTTAGCTGTTATATTCCTACAGGTGGCTATAGGCCTAGTCGGCCGGAGGCTGTATTTACAGCCATTATATAGCCCATTGTTTTCATAAATCCAGAATTAGAGCCAGCTTGGCACCAGAAGTGCTTAGGCTTAGTAGTCCAGCAGTCCAGGTCCTAGTAGGGCACCAGGTATGCCTCCCAAGGCGGGGCGTGACAAGTTTAGGGCTTAAATTCACCTTGAAAAGAACATCAACAATTCAAGTAGGAATTGATCAAGATCGTATCAATAAGAAGCAAGAATATCATTCTATGTGAAATTTACGAATAATAACATGTAATTTATTCGTATTCGAAAAATCAGGGCTAAAACTGATATAGAAACTAGGGGAGGGTTTTGGGGGACACAAGGGAAGAACAATTTCCCTTGTTGAATTCCCACATACCTGAATAAAATCCTTCCGGAGGAAAATCTTGAACTGCTGCAAGAGATGAGAAGTCGTAGTCTTGCTTGGAGGGTTTTTGAGAGGAGAATGTTCAATCTTATTCTAAGAACTGATAGTGGGGAATGAGGAATGAACCGTTTCCCCCCACTAAAACGTCTAAAATAAACATTAAAACAATGTAGTTTAAAGTTTGGGAGAGTATAAAATTACTAAATAGCCCTTAGAAACTCGCTGGGAAAAACTGTCAGGTGCCCCTAACGGGTCGTGGTGACTGACCACGACTCGTGGTTACTCCCATCAGGTACACTGCCTGGGATCCTTAGTAGGTCACCACGAGGGACCTAACGAGTCGTGGTCAGTCACCATGACTCATGGTCGCCAGTCATGGACCACACTGTCTCATTCCGGATATTTAATGTTGAGCTTAGTAACGAGTCATTGGAACAGATGACGACTCGTTGCACCCACTCGTCAAGTACACTGGTCAACTAGCTATATTCCCATCTCAAGCTTGACCACGAGTGACTAAATGGGTCGTGGTAAGTGACCACGACTCGTGAAGCCCCTCGTTAGGTATACTGCCTCCCCTCTTTAAACTTTTAAGACTCCTTCTCATGGCTCACCTGACGAGTCGTGAGGCCACTTAACGACTCATTAGGTGGGTTGTCCTGAAGCTTTAATTCAGCATTTTCAGATTTTCTGATTTAAGTCCCGGAATTAGATTTTGAGTTTTCGGGGCATTACAATATCTCCCTCTTGTAAACATTCATCCTCGAATGTTAGAAAACACATAGGAAGCAGAGAAATAGCAATCAAACTTTCCAAGTAGTGCTTATTTAACTCCAAAACTGTCGGAATGACTACCTCCGTTTCAAAATACATTACTGAATTGACTTTACCTTTCATACATACATTTAAAACATAAAAGAGACTTGAACATCTGAACTGAGTCATGAAAAATAAATTGAGTTCTAGGGTCAAAACTATTGTCACAAGCTGTGCTAGAGCCGGTAGGGAACAAGTGCGGGTATTTGGCCATCATATCTGCTTCAGCCTCCTACATAGCTCCCTCAACCTGCTGATTTCTCCATAAGACTTTGACTGAAGCTATTTCCTTGTTCCTTAGCTTACGCACCTGACGGTCAAGGATCTAGACTAGTACTTCCTCATATGAGAGACTATCGTTTATTCCTAAATTGTCCAATGGCACAACTGAGGTTGGATCTTTGATGCACTTCCTCAAAAGTGACACATGGAAAATTGGGTCAACAGCTGCTAGTTCTGAAGGTAACTCGAGCTCATAGGCTACATTGTCGATACACCTCAAAATTCTATAAGCTCCCACATATCTCTTACTGAGCTTTCCTTTCTTGTTGAACCTCATCACCCCTTTCATGGGCAAAATTTTAAGGTATACCCAGTCATCAACTTCAAACTCCAATGCTCTTCTTCGCACATCGGCATAAGATTTCAAATGGCTCTGAGCTGTTTTCAACCTTTCTTGGATGAGCTGAACTTTTTGTATTGCCTCGTGAACCGAGTCTGGACCTATCAAGGTAGCTTCTCTAACCTCGAACCACCCTATAGGAGATCTACACCTTCTACCATACAATGCTTCAAATGGGGCCATTTGGATACTAGAATGGTAGTTGTTGTTGTATGAAAACTCGATAAGAGGCAAGTGGTCATCCCAATTACCCTTAAAATCGATCGCACATCCTCTTAGCATATATTCTAGGGTCTGAATGGTCTGCTCCGCTTTACCATCGGTCTGTGGGTGAAAAGCGGTGCTGAGTTTGACTTGAGTTCCTAGTCCCTTCTGAAATGACTTCCAAAAGTGTGAGATGAACTGCGTTCCCCTGTCTAAAATGATAGCCAAAGGCACCCCATGGAGTTTGACTAACTATCGGATATAAAGTTTCGCATAGTCCTCAGCTGAGTCTGTGGTTTTAACAGGGAGGAAATGAGCTGACTTAGTCATACGATCTACTACCACCCAGATTGAGTGATGTTGTTGGCATGTCCGAGGTAGACCCGTAATGATATCCATATTCACTTCTTCCCACTTCCACGTGGGTATACTGAGATCTTGGGTCATTCCTCCTAGCCTTTGATGTTCTACCTTGACTTGATGGCAGTTTGACCACTTGGCTATGAATTCAGCAATGTCTCTTATCATGTCGTTCCACTAGTACATATCCTGCAAATTGCGATACATTTTGGTAGCACCGAGGTGAATGGTGTATCTCGAGCTTTGTGCCTCAGCTAGTATCTATTGTCTCAACTCACCAACATTTGGTACACACAATCTTCGCTGGTAATGGAGTACACCATCTCCCTCTTTGGAGAAAGCCTCAACCTCCTTTATGAAAACTGCTTCTTTAAGTTTAAGTAGGAGTGGATCTTCATCTTGTCTGGACTTAACTTCAACTACAAAGGATGAATCTGACCCGCTTTGCATTACCACACACCCTTCAGCTGAATCCACCAACTGCACACCTAATCGGGCTAGTCTGTGAACATCCCTTGTTAACTCCTTTTAGTCTTCCTCAATATGAGTCACACTCCCCATAGACTGTCTTCTTACGGTGTCGCCAGCACATTGTCTTTGCCCGGGTGATACAGTACACTCATGTCATAGTCATTTAGCAACTCCAACCACCTTCTCTGGCGCATATTTAGATCCTTCTGACTCAACACTATTGAATACTCTTATGATCTGTAAATACATCTATGTGAGCTCCATATAAGTAATGCCTCCATATTTTTAGCGCAAACACCGCCGCTGCCAACTCCAAGTCATGAGTTGGATAATTCTTGTCATGAACCTTGAGCTGTCTGGAGGCGTAAGCTATCACTTTGCCCCGCTGCATTAGAACACAACCGAGTCCAACCCTGGAAGCGTCACAATAAACAACCAATCCATCTGTTCCTTCTGGAAAGGTCAAAACTGGAGCAGTAGTGAGTCGAGTCTTCAACTCCTGGTAACTCTTCTCACACTCGTCCTACCACTGAAATTTCACCTTCTTCTGGTTAACTTAGTCAGAGGAGATGCTTTGGAGGAGAAGCCTTCCACAAACCATCGGTAATAACCTGTTAAGCCCATGAAACTCCTGATTTCGGTAGGAGAGGTCGGTCTGGGCCAATCCTTCACTGCTGCTATTTTATGATGATCTACCTGTATTCCTTCACTTGAGACCACGTGACCCAAGAAAGTCACGGACTTCAACCAAAACTCGCACTTACTGAATTTGGAAAATAGCTGGCGATCTCTGAGTGTTTGAAGCACTATCCTCAGGTGATCTGCATGCTCTTCCACATTTTTGGAGTATACCACAATGTTGTCTATAAATACAATGACGAACATATCTAGATACTGCTTGAAGACTCTATTCATCAGGTCCATAAAGGTTGCATGGGCATTGGTGAGTCCAAAGGACATCACCACAAACTAGTAGTGACCATACCGAGTTCTAAATGTTGTTTTCAGTATGTCACACACTCTGACCCTTAACTGATGGTATCCTGACCTGAGATTGATCTTGTAGAAACAACTGGCTCCCTGAAGTTGGTCGAACAGGTCATCAATTCTAGGTAGGGGATATTTGTTATTGACTGTGACTTTGTTCAACTGGCGGTAATCTATGCACATTCTAAGGGTACCGTCTTTCTTTCGCACGAATAGAACTGGAGCACCCAAGGGAGAGATGTTAGGTTTGATAAAACCCTTGTCAAGAAGATCTTTTAGCTGCTCCGTCAACTCCTTAAGCTCAAATGGAGCCATTCTATAAGGAGGGATGGAGATGGGCTGAGTATCTGGGAGGAGATCTATTCTAAAGTCTATTTCTCATTCAGGGGGAACTCCGGGAAGATCCTTAGGAAAAACATCTGGGAACTCACTGACTACTGGAACTGACTTGATGGTTGGGGTCTCAGAGTTGGAATCCTTTACCCGAACCAAATGATGTAAACATCCTTTGGAGATGAGTTTCTGAGCCTTAAGGTAGGAAATAAACCTACCCTTAGGCACTGAACTGCTGCCCGTCCATTCTAACACTGGCTCATTAGGAAACTGAAACTTGACAAATCTAGTTCTGCAATTGACAAAGGCATAGCAGGAGTGTAACCAATCCATGCCGAGAGTAAGGTTAAATTCGACCATGTCTAACTCTACAAGATAAGTCAGAATAACTTTACTCAAAATTGAGACTGGACAGTTTCTATACACTCGGCTGGCTCTAACTGACTTGCCAACTGGGGTGGAGACTGAAAATGGTTCTGAGAGGACCTCTGGACTGATGTTGAACTAGACTACTATATAGGGAGTCACGAACAAAAGAGTGGCTCCTGGATCTAAGTGGCCATACACGTCTAGATGGAAGAGACATAACATACCAATTACTACGTCAGGTGAGCTTTCCTGATCCTGACAAAAAAATAGAGCATAGAAGAAACTTTGGCGCTGACCGACATTTGTACCTGATGTGTTGGCTTGCTATGTTGGTCGTCCTGCTATTGCTAATGATGTGATAGATTTTTATCTCCCTCGCCCTGTTGACGGGCACTCCTTGAGTCGGTGTCCAAGTTGTCCACACCTAAAACAACCCTCTCGTCCCTGAAGCCATTCTCCCGGGTGGTTCCTACCACACTTGGGGCAAGCTGGATACCTATTCCTTATACTGTGAGTCTGAGACTGAGTACCAGATGATCCACCCCTCCGATCCTAGCGGGACCAAAAAGTTGGGGCGTTGGTTGAACTAGGTGTTGGGGTTCTCTGCTGCTGTGGGCGGCTACCGCCGCTAGACCTTTGATGGCCGAAATCTGAATGGCCAGTTCTTGCTATTTTGTTCTTATGCTCCATATCCTTCAGCTTTTTAGCCTCAATCTACTGGGCATAGACAATCAAGCTAGAAAAGTCCATGTCCTTAATCAGCATCGTGATCTTGCACTCCTTGAGGACCAGATTTGACACTCTATTTACAAACTCCAGCTTGCGAGCCCTTGGCTCGGCTACCATCTCTGGAGCATACTTAGACAGCCTAGTAAACTCTAGAGCATACCCCTCCACAGTTCTGTTACCCTGTCTCAAGTTCATAAACTCCGCCATCTTTGCCTCCCTCAGCTCCCGAGGGAAAAATTTGTCCAAGAAAGCTGTGTGAAATCTTCCCACTCCACTAGTCCTGCTCCAGCTGGCCGCCCTTCTTTCCACTGGTCATTCCAGACTTGAGCTACCCCTTTCAGCTGGTAGGATCCAAGTTGGCACTCTCAGAGGGACTGACACCCATAATTCGGGTTATTTTCCTAATCTCGTCTACAAACCCTTGCGGGTCCTCTACCACCTTTTTTCCATGAAAATCTGGAGGGTTCATCCGTTGGTGTTCATTGGCACCACTTGCTGGTTCACCTGATTGGTGACTGTTTGGGCCAGCAGTTGAATGGCCTCCCTGAATTCGGCGGTAGACACCGAATCATCTTGAGAAGCTACCGGGGCTGGTGGGGCCGGTCTGTTGACATTACTGACCCTTCTTCCATTACCACGTCTGGGTGGCATGGTTCACTGAAATGAAACAGAGCACAAATTAGAAGGACATTTCTGGAATTGAACTTTAACGCACGATAAAGAGTATGAACAAAAAAGAGTTTTCCTAATAAAATATCATAGCCTCCTCATCATAAGTGTGGCGCTCTTCACACCCATAAAAAGGACTCTACTCGATGCGTCTTTCGGAAATTCCGAGGATACTCTAAACCTAGTGACTCTGATACCATGTTTGTCATGACCCGAGCAATCACTTTGGACGTAACACGGTACTTGAAGTCACATGTGACCCCAAGTCAACCCTTGGTCTATCATACACTGGTATTCTGAGTAAACATGCACAGTGGAAATTTGAAATGATACATAAGAGCATTAATGAAAAATTAAGGACTGAGCAAAGAGATTTTAAATATCTGAAAGTCTGAAATTAAGTCTGGTCTGAATGTCATCTAACAGAGGAGTTACTGGGATAAGCCCCCAGCTAACTCTAAGTCTTAACTGAAAATAATAAAGAAGACTGAAGTGAATGAAAAAATGCCCTCGGAATATGAGGAATCCCACTGTTGCTGCTGATAGGGAGATCTTAACAAAATCGGCTTACGGCGTTGGGTTTGAGAACCTGCAGTTGTATCATGAAACGATACAGCACAAAAGTATAAGTCAGTACTTTGAATATACTGAGTAAGTGAGAGATATAAATAGTATGAAAGAACTAGTAACTGATCTAAAATGACATGAAATGACCAACTGAAATACTGAAAACTGATATAACTGAAATATAGCTAATATGGTTAATAAATACCCTGGATGATGGTCATAAACTTGCTCTATGTCTGAAATACTGAGTCTGAGATTGAAATGATCTGAACTAAGCTGAACTGTCAAAATTGAGACTAAACTGAACTGACTAGTGGGAGAGTCTCTAACCGACATATAACCACGTTATCTAGACGTGGAGTCCAATGTATACACTCCACTGGTAGGACCAAATATACCTTGCTAGGGTATAAAGGCATGAACTGGGTGATCACAAAAGTCTAGGGCCAATCAGGCCAAGTAATACTGTAACCTACGCTGGCAACGTAGTTTTGGAAACTTGGGTGCGCTGGAACCCCGACCCGCTTGGTGATAAGTCCTACTCCCACTGGAAATCTATACTGAATTGTTAAGATGATAGCTCGAAACTGGGGTCCAAGACTAACGGAACATATAACTGAAAGTACCCTGAGAGCCTTATCGGACCAGATTATGAAACTGGGTTCTAGACTGGTCAGAGCTGCTTATCTGGAAGCGTTGTAACCGTCTAAGAACATACTGTAAACTAAACTGGGGTCCTGGGGCTGGTCAGAGCTATATATCTAAAATGTCATGACCACCTAATGGAGCAAAACTAGATTCTGAGTCTGATTCTGATAACTGGGAGGCACCACTAACACCTCGGGAAAAGACTGGAGTCAAACTGATCAGTTGACAAGTTGTGAATAGTTCTGAAGAGGTTCTACATTCTAACTGAACTAAACTACTAAGCATCTAATAGAGAACTCAACTCATTCCAACAACACGGGAATTCCATAATATGGCAAAATTTCAACAATTAAAATATTATTCGAAAAGATTAAGATCATTCTAATCAATGGAGTATTTACTCAACATATAAACAATAAGAAATGCTAGAAAATTCAGCCCAAATCAAACTTCACAAACTAGATGGAATTTAATACACAAATAGTCATTACTCGAAAGTTTAGGGCTTAAATTCACCTTGGCAAGAACATCAACAATTCAGGTAAGAATTGATGTAGATCGTATCAATAATAAGCTAGGATATCATTCTATGTGAAATTTACAAATAATAACATGTAATTTATTCATATTCGAAAACTCAGGGCTAAAACTGATATATAGAAACTAGAGGAGGGTTTTGGGGGACACAAGGGAAGAGCAATTCCCTTGTTAAATTCCCACATACCTGACTAAAATCCTTCCGGAGGAGAATCTTGAACTGCTTCAAGAGATGAGACGCCCTAGTCTTACTTGGAGGGTTCTTGAGAGGAGAATGTTTGATCTTATTCTGAGAGCTGAGAGTGGGGAATAAGGAACGAACCGTTTTTCCCCACTAAAACGTCTAAAATTGACACTAAAACGACGTAATTTAAAGCTTGAGAGAGTAGAAAATTACTAAATAGCCCTTAGAAATTCGCTGGAGAAAACTGTCAGGTTCCCCTAACGGGTCGTGGTGGTTGACCATGACTCGTGGTCACTCCCGTCAGGTACGCTACCTGGGATCCTCAGTAGGTCACCAAGAGGGACCTAACGAGTCGTGGTCAGTCACCACAACTCGTGGTCGCCACTCGTGGACCACACTGTCTCATTCTGGAGATTTAAGGCAAAGTCCAGTAACGAGTCACCTAACGAGTCATTGGCACAGATGACGACTCATTGCACCCACTCGTCAAGTACACTAGTCAACTAGCTATATTCCCATCTCAAGCCTAACCACGAGTGGCTTAATGGGTCGTGGTCAGTGACCACGATTCGTAAAGCCCCTCGTTAGGTACACTGCCTCCCCTCTTTAAAATTTTAAGCCTCCTTCTCACAGCTCACCTGACGAGTCATGAGTCCACTTAACGACTCGATAGGTGGGTCATCCTGAAGCTTTTCTGCAGCTTTTTCAGATTTCCTAATTTAAGTCTTGGAGTTATATTTTGAGTTTCCGGGGCATTACAGACTTAGTAAATTATCCCTTTAATTATCTCTAAAACGTGCCCAAATGACGTAGTTTAGATCCTAGGAGTTTAGAAAATTATGAAAAAGCCCTTAAAAATTATCCACAGGTAAATCACATTACCAATCCCAACAAGGGACTGGACGAGTCATTACTTAAGGATGACTCATTACGTGTCCCATCGTTAACACAGGGAGATCTTATCCTTTCAATCACCACAAGGGACACCATAACTCGTGGTGATAGTTGTGATGAACACCGCCAAAAATTCAACATCCAACACAAACTCCTGACCACGACCAACTCCACGAGTCGTGGAGTCACTTCAGGACTCGTGGCTGCCTCTCATAGCATCTCCAGGGAGTCCACCTCGAACCCTTGACCACAACTCACTTGACGAGACGTTGCCATGACCACGACTCGTTACCTCTCTCATGGTCTCCTCCTAACCACAATTTCCTGTCAATCCTCCCCTAACTTCACGAGTCACTCCATGACTCGTGTAGTACTCACGGGTCACTGGATGACTCATCCTATGACCTGGTGCAAAATTTCCACTATTGGAGAATTAGTACAGGTGCCAATCACGGCCACTTGGGTCGTGACACACACACACACACATATATATAGAGTCATATTTCGTGTCATAAGCATTTTATTTAAGTACATATTTTAGATTATCAATTTAGATCAACAGTAATTTCAAACATTTTATACAAATAAATATTTTACTTTTTTAAGTTCAAAAGCTTAATTAAATTAATCAATTAATAATTCATCTTAATTTTTATTCATTTTTTCAAGAATGGGATGATTTTATAACTCAATTGATTTCAAATTTTATTAATTAATGTTATTTTACTAAGAAAGTGACTAGGATTGAAATACAATTGCCTTTATTTTCAATTATAAATCTAGCCACAAATTGAGCCAAAATCTTGCCTTACACCTAAATCCATGCCACAAAGATTAGTTAATTCCTATGTGCCACATAGGTAAGCATATAGATTGTGCTTCTTCTAGATTGATCTCAACCATCCAAGATCTGATCCAATGGCCACCCAAATTTCCATTCATATACCCTTTATATATATATATATATATAATTTTAATTTTATCCTTTTTTAATCCCAACCATCTAATGTAAATGAAATATTCTAGGTTCACATGACCCACCTCAAACCCGACCCAACCTGCCTAGACCTGGCCAGTCCATCTAATCCCTAACCTTCTAATCCTTCTCCTCCTAACACTCTACGTCCAAACCTACCACACTGAGCACACCCCCACTAGAAACACCTCCCCTCCTGTACTTCAAGCCCTAACAAACACCTCTCTAACCCCACCCTCACAGATCTCTTCTGTCAACCCCATCCCCACTGTGACACCCACCTCCGAAGATCCAAAAATCTGCCCGAAAAACTCGCATTTCACCCGTACCTCAGCCTATTGTTGGCGTGAATAAGGGAAAAGTCATCTCCCTCAAAAGTAAAAAAGAGGTAAGTTCCCTTTTTGTAAAACATTCTTTAGATTTTCTCCTCTTTTTCACTCTACATGTCCCTTCAAGGTTGAGGATTTAAAATTTAAGTCTTCAAGTTCTTGGAGAAATTTTTCATCTCAATCTCCTTATAAAAGGGAAGACACATATAGATATATAAAAGAGGGGATATAGACAGAGAGATAGATAGACAGGATAGACAGAAATTGATAGAGATATGGAGAGAAACAGAGAGAGACAGACGCACCGAGTTGCGGAGAGAGAAAAACACACTAAGAACAGACAACGACACGTACAAGCATACACTAAAAAACTAAAAAATAGGGTGCACATATATACAGTTCTTTAAGAAAATTTATGAGTCACAAAGCTAATTGATTCATTATTTTCTTTGTTTCACTTGTGTTTGTCCCCATTGTTGTCGTACTCCCTGATCTGTCTTCCTATTTCCTGTCATCACTCGCATTCGAAGTCGAAATCAATGGCATAAGACTCAAGAACTTTCGACCTCGATCGCTACACAATAATAAGTAATATTCATCCTTTATTTAGTCATTTATTTTCAATTTTATAGTTGATTTTAGTTAAATATTGAATCTGGCTATAGCTGATAATAGTTGTTTGCTTGCATAAAGGTGATGACATAATGATTTATAATTCGTTAGTGGTTTATTTAGTATTTCTATATATTACAACAGTTGTTTACTTATTTCTATGTATGTTTAGGAATACATAAGAGGTTTCTAGCCTCTAACTTAGTATTAAAGGTGTCACACCCCGCCTTGGGGGGTATGACTGGCACCTGGTGCCCTACTAGGACCTGAACTGCTGGACTGCTAAGCCTGGGCACATCTGGTGCCTGGCTTGCTCTAACTCACATTTCTGGAAACAAAGGGCTATATAACGGCTGTAACCACAGCCCCCGACCTATTGGCCTATAGCCTCCTGTACCTGTGCTAACAGCTGACCAGAAACATGTCAATATAGGGAAACCTATGCGGGCCGACAAGGCCACCATGCTGTCTAGTTATCTATAACTTAACCATGAAGTACTGGATAGCTACGTGACCGGCAAGGTCACCACTACTGTCGAACTAGGGCCCCACATGGCCAACATAAGGGAAACACAAGTTCTAACAGCTATACAACTGCACGGCCTCACACGACCGGCTCATCTGACCACAGGGAAATATATACAGACTACAAGCCTCTAGGAATAACAATAGAAATGATCGGGACAGGGCCCCGACCTACCCGTGCTATACAACAAAAGAAAATGAAATACACCTCTGGGATTCAGTCTCCGGATGATAGGAGCTGAATACTCGATCGCTGACAAAAATCACGTGGTATCGCCTGCTCGTCTATGAGTACCTGCAGGCAAGTAATGCAGCGCCCCACCGGGTGTCAGTACCGCTAGTACTGAGTATGTAAAGAAATAACTGAAAGAAATGTCTGAAAACAACAATATAACTGATGAAACTGAAGTATGAAGGAATAGATTAACTGTCTAATAATGTAAGTCATACCTTCTCTTAATTATACTGGAAGGAGCAGGAGTCATACCTGAGGATTTATCGTTCTACTATCGATCTACTTGTATCTACTATAACACGGCACAATATATCATAACATACATAGCACACACAAACCTTACCCGGCCCCCATAAGCCGGGAGGTACAACCAACACGCAATCTATACCCCTACCCCAGTCGTCCCATCTCCTATAATAACTATAAGCATCCTGCCGGTCCCTTGGGTATGCACTTGGGCTCGCTGAGCCCCTGACTATAACTGTACCTGAGTCCGGAGGACTCCTGAATCAACACCCCGGGCGTATCTGCTCGACGGGGGTGTATAAGGGCCGACCAAGGCACAATATGGGGAAAACTGGCATCCCATCTTCGTCCCCTGTGGGACGGCATGCCGCTCCGTAGAGCGACGTATCCTCATCCTCTGGCGGACGAGTCGATACAGCTATTAACCCTGGGGCGGTCATGGATGCTAGGTAATCCAACCCCAAACAATACAACAGTCTCAACTAGTAATACTATCTGCATATACCACATACTGAAGCTAATGATAATAAAGTGTTTGTACATACTGCATGCTGAACTAGTGATAGTGATATGTACGTATTTAATACATGCTGAGACTGATAATAGTATATATATATATAAATATAATCTTCTGTCATACTGTACTGAGTCTAATGCTGAACATGATATAGTATTTCTGCTGAAACTATATTGTATACTGAGTTTCTATAGTAACATGATTTACTATTCCTAACATGCTTTCCAACTTCATTTTAACTTATCATTCTATTTCTGAGATGTCTTACAGATACTACATTGCTCTACTGGGTTTCAACTGAATACAATGATATCCTAACATTCTGTGTCAGATCACATACTGAGCATGCTGTGGAATTCCTAATACTTATATTAGAATCTATATCGCGCCAGCAAGTTTCGCGCAAGTTATAGCCTGATGCTTCTAATATTGTATCAACATTCGTAATAAACATAATACATGGCTTCTGACATTCTATTGGCCTTTAAATTACTGTACTATACCGAGATTTCTAACTTGCCAAGGAAACTAGCTTTACATACCTTATCCTCGAACTATCCGTCTGTCGGACGAGGCTCGGCTGGTACTTCAACTATTTCCTCTCAACTGCATTCATAAATATGTCAATTAATACTAAATACAACTTTATTGTAAAGAGCAACGTCACTTTTGATATAGTTTATAGCCTAACTTAGGCTTATCGAAAGACGGTCGAAAACTCGCTATTTTTCAGCGGTCCAGAAGGGAGAAATATTCACTTCACAGCTAGGAACACATAGACACTAATTTAGAGCAATTCCACTTACCTTAGCTCGGTAGCTCGATGATTCGTCGGCCGTATTTCACGAAACTAAATCTGTAGGAATGCTCTCTGCTGCTAAATAGCTCGGTATCTGAGGTTAATTTGAGTTTGGACAACGTTTAGCAGCGTAATCGGACGAAAATTATATTACTTCTTCGTTCCTTTCCATTCTCCTGCGTTTTCCTCTTTGTTTTTGGAATTTTTTAAGTGATTAATCATTTAAAAACCGAGGTGGGGCTTTATATACTTGGGTCTGGACAAGGCCAACGTGTCACGGAGCCAACACGGAGGCTCCACCTCCGTGACACGCTGCCATCGCGGAGGGGCTCTGCTTCGGCTCCTTCCGCGATGGTTCGACAGGTTTCTCGTCCGATCTTTTCCCGGGCCTTTCCTTAGCACGTATGGCTTTCAAATATGCTTAACCAACGTGCGAATAGGTCATTTAGGTGCCGGAAATTCTACGGCGTATAATATTCTCCCCCCCTTAAGAACATTCGTCCTCGAATGTACACTGCTATCTAGAGGACTACTTAACTTACTTTCTAGAAAAATTTCGGCAGAGTTTCCCCTATAATATGGACTATAACAAAAACCTGAAATGCAGAAAAGTCCAACACAGGTACTGCACGCAATATTTTAAGATCCACTGGATAACTAAGTATCAATCCTTCTCATTCACACATACAACTATAAGGTACTGCATAAGTAATAATACGGACATACCTGTCGCCTGACTAGGCCTGAAATAGGTGAGGGTATCTGGCTTTCATATCTTCTTCAGCTTCCCACGTTATTTCCTCATGGTTCCTGTTATGCCACAATACTTTGACAGACGCAACATCTTTAGTCCTCAACCTGTGAATCTGTCTGTCTAAAATAGCTACTGGAACCTCTTCATATGCTAACTTCTTCGCCGAATCTGATATGGCCCAATGAATCTCGGGCTAAGCTTGCCTTTCTTGTCAAATCTCATTACCCCTTTCATCAGAGACACCTTCAGATATACCCAGTCATTTACTGCAAATTCTAGATTTCTGCGCCGCATATCTGCATAAGACTTCTGGCGGCTCTGAGCAGTTAGTAAACGTTCTCGGATAAGCTTTATCTTTTCCTCTGACTGCCGAACAATGTCTGGGCTAACCAATGCTGATTCTCCTATTTCAAACCAGCCCACCGGCGATCTACATTTTCGCCCGTATAATGCCTCGAAAGGCGCCATCTGGATAGCTGAATGATAACTGTTATTATAAGAAAATTCAATCAATGAAAGATGCTCATCCCAGCTACCCCCAAAATCTAGCACACACGCTCGTAGCATATCTTCGAGCGTTTGGATAGTCCGCTCAGCTTGCCCATCTGTCTGGGGGTGGAATGTTGTGCTCAAATTGACCCGCGTTCCCAAACCCCTCTGGAACAACTGCCAGAATCTAGCTGTAAACTATGATCCCCTATCTGAAATGATGGATACCGACACTCCATGCAATCTAACTATTTCTCTGATATATAATTCGGCATAGTCCTCAACCGAGAAGGTAGCTTTCACCGGCAGGAAATGAGCTGATTTTGTTAGCCTGTCAACTATTACCCAAATGGAATCATTTCTGCGTCTGGTACGGGGTAACCCTGTTACAAAATCCATGTTTATCGTTTCCCATTTCCACATAGGCACCGTTATACCTTGCGTCAAACCGCCCGGCTTCTGGTGCTCTGCTTTCACCTGCTGACAGTTAGAACATCTAGATACAAATTCAGCGATCTCAGCTTTCATACCTGGCCACCAGTAGATGTCTTTGATGTCGTGGTACATCTTCGTCGCTCCTGGATGAAGGGAATAGCGAGCGTAATGTACCTCATGCATGATCCGCCCGCGAAGCCCTGAAACATTCGGGACACAGAGGCGGCCCTTACAGCATAGCACATCATCCTCAGTCATTTGGAAATCTGACTCCTTACCTTTCTGAATTCTATCTCTGAGCTGGGCTAAATCAGGGTCTTCGTACTGTCGTTCTTTTACCTCTGTAACTAATGATGACACAGCAGAATTCTGAATTACTGCTCTATTATTTTCTGTTTCCATTACTCGAACGGCTAAACCAGCTAACTGATGAATTTCTTTGGCTAACTTCCGTTTCTCTAGTCGCAAATACGCCAAACTCCCCATTGACTTACGGCTCAGGGCATCCGCTACAACATTAGCTTTTCCCGGGTGATACAGAATATTCACATCATAATCTTTTAACAGCTCCAACCAGCGGCGTTGCTGTAGATTCAACTCCCTCTGAGTGAAGATGTACTGTAGGCTCTTGTGATCTGTGAAAATATCAACATGGACGCCTTACAGGTAATGCCTCCACATCTTTAAGGCGTGGATTACTGCGGCCAATTCCAGGTCGTGGGTAGGGTAATTCTTTTCGTGTTTCCTCAGTTGTCTAGAAGCATATGCAATTACTCTACCATGCTGCATCAACACACAACCTAACCCGACGCCTGACGCATCGCAATAGACTGAATAACCTTCTGTGCCTTCCGGCAATGCTAATACTGGGGCGGACGTTAATCTATCTTTCAGTTCTTGGAAGCTCTGCTCGCATGCCTCTGTCCATTGAAACTTTGCTGCTTTCTGTGTCAATTTGGTTAGGGGTGCCGCAATAGTCGAGAACCCTTCAACGAACCTCCTGTAATATCCTACCAACCCCAGAAAGCTACGAACTTCAGTCGGAGTGGTAGGCCTAGGCCATGACTTAACTGCTTCTATTTTCTGCTTGTCTACCTGTATGCCAGCATCCGACACGATATGCCCTAAAAAGGCCACTGAGTTAAGCCAGAATTCACACTTAGAAAATTTAGCATACAACTGATGGTCCCTGAGAATCTGGAGCACTGTCTGCAAATGAGTCCGGTGATCTGCTTCAGAGCGAGAATACACCAGAATGTCATCAATGAACACTATCACGAACAAGTCTAGGAAAGGTCTGAAAATACTGTTCATAAGGTCCATGAAGACTGTAGGGGCATTCGTTAACCCGAAGGACATGACTAGAAATTCAAAATGTCCATATCGGGTCCTGAACGTTGTCTTAGGAATATCTCTCTCACGTACTCGGACCTGGTGATATCCGGACCGCAAGTCAATCTTAGAAAAGTATCTGGCTCCCTGCAACTGATCAAATAAGTCATCAACTCTGGGAAGCGGGTACTTGTTCTTTACTGTAACTTTGTTTAATTGCCGATAATCTATGCACATTCGGAGCGAGCCATCTTTCTTCCTCACAAATAAAACTGGCGCACCCCACGGTGAAGTACTCGGCCTGATGAAACCTTTATCCAATAAATCTTTCAACTGCTCTTTTAATTCTCTGAGTTCTGCAGGAGCCATACGATAGGGAGGAATTGATATCGGCTGAGTGCCTGGTAACAAGTCAATAGCAAAGTCTATTTCCCTTTCTGGGGGAATACCAGGTAACTCATCTAGGAACACATCAGGGAATTCGTTCACCACTGGAACAGACTGGAGCGTCGGAAATTCTGCTTGGACATCCTGGGCTCTGACCAGATGGTAAATACATCCCTTAGATATCAACTTTCTCGCCTGAAGGTAGGAAATAAACCTACCTTTCGGCGTAGCGGTACTGCCCTTCCACTCCCGCACTGCTTCTCCTGGGAAGTGGAATCGGACCGTCTTGGTCCAACATTCAACGTTGGCAAAACACGGTACTAACCAGTCCATACCCATTATGGCATCGAAGTCTATCATTTCTAACTTGACCAGATCTACTGTGGTCTGACGGTCAGCAACCTCTACTGTACACCCGCGGTAGATTCGGCTAGCTGTGATAGAGTCATCGACGGGCGTGGATACTAAAAAGGGCTGCTGCAATAATTCTGGTGTAATACTAAACTTTCGTGCCACAAATGGAGTAATGTAGGACAAAGTAGACCCTGAATCAATCAACACATAAGCAGGGTGTGAGCAGATAGTTAGCATACCTGTCACAACATCAGGTGACGCTTCTGAATCTTGCCTCCCTGGTAAGGCATATGTGCGGCTTGGACCCGCACCTGTACTGGAGGCCTCTGATCTGCCCCGACCCCTGCCTGCTGAAACTGAGGGCCTGCGCCCAGTCGAGGATGCTGTGGCTCGTGACCCTGCAGATGCCCTATCCTGTCTATCTCGGTCCTCTCGGCCTCTGGCTGGGCAATCTTTCATCAAATGGCCTTCTTGGCCACAATTATAACATGCGGTGGAGCCATATCTGCATGCTCCAGGATGGCGTCGACTGCATATAGGGCAAAGTGGTGGGGTATACCTACTCTGCTCCGCCCTCCTCTATAATGGTGAATTTGTCATCTGCGAGCCTCTACCAGTCTCTGACTGCCCCCTGCGGCTGAATCTACCCCCCTGCGACGGTGGCGGAGACGGGGGTCTGGGCGGCCTGTCTAACAATCGTGGCCTGGGTCCTCCCCGGGCCTCCCTCTGTAACTCAACTGGCCTGTCCCGGCGACGTTGTTCCTGATTGACCCTTCTGATCTCCCGATGTCGCTGTTTGATGCCCTCAATATTCTGGGCAAATGCCTGAATTCGAGCAATGTCCATGTACTCTCGCAGTGTGGATGTAATACAAGTCTCAACATATTCTGGATTCAACCCCATGATAAAGCGGTGTACTCTGGATGCCATGGTATCAACAAAGGCCGGTGCATATCGAGCCAAAAAATCAAACCGCAAGGAATATTCCCGAACACTCATGGCCCCCTGCTCCAGATGTAGGAACTGGTCTACCCGGGCCTGTCGAATCTCCCACGGCAGATAATGATCCAGAAAAGCTCCTGAAAAGCTGGACCAGGTGGGAGGGGAAACATCTCTCCCTCGAGACCTTTCCCAGCTTTCATACCATAACACGGCGATGTCCCGTAACCGAAATGCTGCCAACTCAACTTATTCTGTAGGCGTGGCATGCATAACCCTGAAGATTCTCTGCATTTGATCCAGAAAATCCTGAGGGTCCTCTGTCCGGTCCGTACCTGTAAACTGTGGGGGATTCAGAGCTAAGAACTCTCGGACCCTCGAACTACCGGGCCCTCCTAATGACTCCGCAACTGTAGACGGCATTGGCTGACGCTGAGCAGCCATCATCTGTGCTAACATAACTACAGCACTCCTAACCTCCTGGTCGGAAGGTGTCGGTATAGGGACTGCTGAAGGTAGTGTCTCCCCAAGCGGCTCCTGATGTGGTGGAGACTGCTGAGAAGGCTGGGACGATGCCTCCATAGTGCCCTCTGATCGGGCTATTTCTAAACGAAGGTGAGGCATCCTGCTGGTGCCTTCCCCTGGTGCAACATCTAAGCTCCGACCTGTGATAGGATGTCGCTGGTCTGACATTATCTGTAACCAAAGAATATAGTAAGCTTTTAGGGACTCAATCCTATATTGTACCGCTCTACAGCACGACTGAATAAGAATAAAAGACAACCATCCTATCATGCCTTGCAGCCTCCTACCCATAGTATGTGGTGCACAACACATCCATGGACAGGACTCTACTTAGCACGGCTTGCAGACTCCCTGGGATACGACCTGCTCTGATACCAAGTTTGTCACACCCCGCCTTGGGGGGTATGACTGGCACCTGGTGCCCTACTAGGACCTGAACTGTTGGACTGCTAAGCCTGGGCACATCTGGTGCCTGGCTGGCTCTAACTCACATTTCTGGAAACAAAGGGCTATATAACGGCTGTAACCACAGCCCCCGGCCCATTGGCCTATAGCCTCCTTTACCTGTGCTAACAGCTGACCAGAAACATGTCAATATAGGGAAACCTATGCGGGCCGACAAGGCCACCATGCTGTCTAGTTATCTATAACTTAACCATGAAGTACTGGATAGCTACGTGACCAGCAAAGTCACCACTACTGTCGAACTAGGGCCCCACACGGCCAACATAAGGGAAACACAAGTTCTAACAGCTATACAACTGCACGGCCTCACACGACCGGCTCATCTGACCACAGGGAAATATATACAGACTGCAAGCCTCTAGGAATAACAATAGAAATGGTCGGGACAGGGCCCCGACCTACCCGTACTATACAACAAAAGAAAATGAAATACACCTCTGGGATTCAGTCTCCGGATGACAGGAGCTGAATACTCGATCGCTGACAGAAATCACGTGGTATCGCCTGCTCGTCTGTGAGTACCTGCAGGCAAGTAATGCAGCGCCCCACCGGGTGTCAGTACCGCTGGTACTGAGTATGTAAAGCAATAACTGAAAGAAATGTCTGAAAACAATAATATAACTGATGAAACTGAAGTATGAAGGAATAAATTAACTGTCTGATAATGTAAGTCATACCTTCTCTTAATTATACTGGAAGGAGCAGGAGTCATACCTGAGGATTTATCGTTCTACTGTCGATCTACTCGTATCTATTATAACACGACACAACATATCATAACATACATAGCACACACAAACCTTACCCGGCCCCATAAGCCGGGAGGTACAACCAACACACAATCTATACCCCTACCCCGGTCGTCCCATCTCCTATAATAACTATAAGCATCCTGCCGGTCCCCTGGGTATGCACTTGGGCTCGCTGAGCCCCTGACTATAACTGTACCTGAATCTGGAGGACTCCTGAATCAACACCCCGGGCGTATCCGCTCGACGGGGGTGTATAAGGGCCGACCAAGGCACAATATGGGGAAAACTGGCATCCCATCTTCGTCCCCTGTGGGACGGCATGCCACTCCGTAGAGCGACGTATCCTCGTCCTCTGGCGGACGAGTCGATACAGCTATTAACCCTGGGGCTGTCATGGATGCTAGGTAATCCAACCCCAAACAATACAACAGTCTCAACTAGTAATACTATCTGCATATACCACATACTGAAGCTAATGATAATAAAGTGTTTGTACATACTGCATGCTGAACTAGTGATAGTGATATGTACGTATTTAATACATGCTGAGACTGATAATAGTATATATATATAAATATAATCTTCTGCCATACTGTACTGAGTCTAATGCTGACCATGATATAGTATTTCTGCTGAAACTATGTTGTATACTGAGTTTCTATAGTAACATGATTTACTATTCCTAACATGCTTTCCAACTTCATTTTAACTTATCATTCTATTTCTGAGATGTCTTACAGATACTACATTATTCTACTGGGTTTCAACTGAATACAATGATATCCTAACATTCTGTGTCAGATCACATACTGAGCATGCTGTGGAATTCCTAATACTTATATTAGAATCTATATCGCGCCAGCAAGTTTCGCGCAAGTTATAACCTGATGCTTCTAATATCGTATCAACATTAGTAATAAACATAATACATGGCTTCTGACATTCTATTGGCCTTTAAATTACTGTACTATACCGAGATTTCTAACTTGCCAAGGAAACTAGCTTTACATACCTTATCCTCGAACTATCCGTCTGTCGGACGAGGCTCGACCGGTACTTCAACTATTTCCTCTCAACTGCATTCATAAATATGTCAATTAATACTAAATACAGCTTTATTGTAAAGAGCAACGTCACTTTCGATATAGTTTATAGCCTAAACTTAGGCTTATCGAAAGACGGTCGAAAACTCGCTATTTTTCAGCGGTCCAGAAGGAAGAAATATTCACTTCACAGCTAGGAACACATAGACACTAATTTAGAGCAATTCCACTTACCTTAGCTCGGTAGCTCGACGATTCGTAGGCCGTATTTCACGAAACTAAATCCGTAGGAATGCTCTCTGCTGCTAAATACCTCGGTATCTGAGGTTAATTTGAGTTTGGACAACGTTTAGCAGCGTAATCGGACAAAAATTATATTACTTCTTCGTTCCTTTCCCTTCTCCTGCGTTTTCCTCTTTGTTTCTAGAATTTTATAAGGGATTAATCATTTAAAAACCGAGGTGGGGCTTTATATACTTGGGCCTGGACAAGGCCAACGTGTCACGGAGCCAACGCGGAGGCTCCACCTCCGTGACACGCTGCCATCGCGGAGGGGCTCTGCTTCGGCTCCTTCCGCGATGGTTCGACAGGTTTCTCGTCCGATCTTTTCCCGGGCCTTTCCTTAGCACGTATGGCTTTCAAATATGCTTAACTAACGTGCGAATAGGTCATTTAGGTGCCGAAAATTCTACGGGGTATAACAAAAGGGCTCCAAAAGGATTGAGCACTAAAGTATGACCATATTGTTTGCCTTGAGTGTTAACGGAATATTGATCGGTGAACATATGTTTGATTGTAACCATTTACTTTCATCCTTGAAAATTTTGGATCTTTTTCAAGTTATTTATTTTCTAAACTAATCAAGTGTTTGGCAAGCATTAATCGCCTAGAAAGATAATAGAGTTTATAGTAGAAAATGACTCTAAATTAAGCTCATAACATGGTTCTCCTCCAGTATGAAATTTGGTCCAGTTTGGAGGTTTGTTTCTTTTTCTTTTATATACTCATCCTTGATCAATAATATAGGGATTGACATAAAAGAGGTAGCAATATAGACGAAGATCTTTATATAATGAAAGTTTTCATGTTTACCATTAAACTAACTGCTTAGCTTTACAAATTTAGGATCAGTGTTGAGTTCATGCATAAGTAGCTTAGACTTTGGTTGTAATATGAGTAAACATAATTATGCATTTTCATTCCTGAACACACTTTAAGAGTGACTGTATAAAGTACTAAGTAGTAATCTAACTAAGATAACTGATATTTCTAACCGACTATTCTATTTCCCAAAATCTATCATTTTTATTTTATTTTTCTAACTTCCTAAAGTACCAACATGAATGTATAATAAGTAGTCATCAAAAGGATACTAACATGTATAAAGGTCCATCATTCTCTTCTTTAAACTCCTTAAGAAAGTTTATATAGGTTCATGTTTAGAATAGGACGTGTCAACATGAAAAAGGGTTAGCTAATATGAATATGACTTAGTTTAATGAGTAAAGTTACTTGTTTCCTTTAAGAGAAAAACAGACTCTATTTAGTATATTTGTCAAAAGAGTAGGTGTATCTATTTAAATTATTTAGCAATAGTAGTTGAAGGGTAGCATGAAATCTAAGTTTCAAGTGGTAATTGGTGAACATAATTTTTTTCTTCTAAATTTGTTTAGTTTACGCAATTAATTGGCTAAGTGTTTGTATGTTTTTTCGTTTAGTAGTAATCCGACTAATACAAGTAATGATCCGAAATTAAGTTCATGAATATGGTTTGTCTAATGTGTGACTCTGTTTAAGTTGTTTTGTTTACCTCTTGAATATTCATATGATCTTATGTTCTAAAATAGTAGTTGTTAGTTTAAAAAAAATTAAATTGAGCATGATTTTGTTGGCAGTATTGTTTATTCTCTTTTGAAATTACATATATTATTTTCCTTATTATGCATTGGATGTTTGTGTGTTAGAAAAGGACTTTGACTAGAATGATAAATGAAGGAGATATGAAATATGACTAAGAGATATAGGTTAATTCTTTTTAATATTAAGAGTGTTATCTCTCTATTTCAATTTTTGGTGCAAACTTTGGGTTTTAATGAGTATACCATCAAATCAATTTCGTTTCTAGTTACAATCCTCTATTGAAGCAGATGTGACTTATTTAAAGTACTAAAAAGGCTATTTTTGTTTGTTTGGGATTTGAGTTTTTAAAATTTTCTCATAGTATGACTGCTATCTTGATTGACTTTCTAAAAAGTAGAAGTAATTAAAGAGATTTTATTTTCCTAAGAATAATTAATATCCTTCTTTGATTTTTTAAAGATTTCTTCTACTTCTATATAAACTGCTTCTATAAGTTCTTGAATCTGATCTTTCTTTTAAATTTATTAGACTTAAATATTGAGGAAAATAATAGCTGTAGTACAAGTGTCATTAACATTACATTATTAAGTCTTACTTTTTTATAGTATGCATCATCCTTGTTAGCTTTTTCCCCTTTCATTTAACTATCTTAATGAGTTTACTTGAGCAAGTATGATCCAACAGTAATTTAATGTGGTTGTGTATTTTTTTGATTTTTGTGAAACTCAAAATTATTCAAGATCTTTGTGTTTTAAGTATGTAAAATGATTCAGCGGATTACGTTTATTCATTTCTTTTCAAATATTTTCTGTCTTTTTGATTTTTTAAATTTATATAAAGGATTAAGTTATTTAAAGATATTAAAGTATTTTGGAGCAATACGATGAAAAATTTTAGTTTAGGATTTAAGGTTACCATGTGTTGCTCAATCATGAATTAGTTGGTACAAGAAATAATTTTAACTTGGTGTTATAAATATGCTCACTCTCTTTCCAACGTCTCATCGTCCATAATTTAAAAATTATTGTGCTTCCAAATTTCTCTTAAGTATGTACACTATCTGTTTGATCCTAAAAAATAGAATTGACAATATAAGAATTAATTATCCTATGAGATAAATTTATATGTTAAGAGTGAGAAGAATTGTTTACAATGAACATATTTCCGTTTGGTATAATTTGTTTGAACCTGCTATCTACTTTATGAAGTTTCTTGTTTAGCTAAATTGCCTCTAATCATTTTCTCTCTTTTTTTCATGGCCCGGAGGTGAAGTTCCTATTTTGAGACTTGACTTTAGCCCAGTATATTTAGGTCAGCAGCCATTAGGATATTCACAGCATTGAGAGTCACAGTATTAGGGATTGGGCTATTGAGGAAGAGCAAAACATTTCCTTCTCCCCTGTTTATATTTGCTAAAGCTTAAGTCGTGTCACTTGCTTGACTAACCATTGATATTTACTATTTATTTTGTGTGGATGTGCATTATCTTGTAGCCGAATCTTAGTAGTACAGTGAATTATCCCCTCCTTTCCGCTTTTAGGAGTTGAAGAATAAAGTTGGTAACTTTTTTTTAACCATTTAATGGATTTTTATTTGACTTGATTTTTCAAGAATCCATAGAATGAAGTAGTCACAAAGCGCAACCCAAATTTTGTTCAAATTATAAATTTATAGTTTCGCTATCGAACATATGATCTTTAGGTAGTACAATTAGATTTTTGCTGAAATGGGCTGAAGGCCCAACCTTTTACTAATGTTGTCTGCAGAAAATTAGGCCCAACGGTTTGGCACTTTCCAGAATTTTTCCAAAAAAGGCCCAACAGCTCTTGAATAAAAAGAATACAATTAAAATAATAATTGAAATCGTTCCGAAGTGAATATGTATCCCGGCATTGCACAAATAAGATCTGGTTATATTGGCCCATTTTGAAATTTTCTACAAAAAGTGCTCAAGTATAAGGTATACACTATTATTCTTTACAAATATATATTTATGTGTATTTCACACACACACACACATCACTTGTTTGACTAACCATTGGTATTTGCTATTTATTTTGTGTGGATGTGTATAAGCTTGTAGCCGAATCTTAGTAGTATAGTGAATCATCCTCTCCTTTCCACTTAGAAATAGTTCACGACCTCTATTTAGTTCAAACTATTTAAATTTGTCTTCCATAAACTATTTTCTGTACACATTTTAGGAGTTGAACAATAAAGTTGGTAATTTTTTTTTAAATTGACTTTTTTCAAGGACTAATAGAATTGAAATCAAGCAATCATAGAGTACAGGTCAAGTTTTGTTCAAATTATTTACTAATAGTTTAGCTACCAAATAAACGATCTTTCGGTATTACAATCAGGTTTTTTACTGAAATGGGTTGAAGGCCCAACTTTTTACTAATGTTGTCCGCAGAAAATTAGGCTCACCTGTTTGGCCCATTCCACAATTTTCCAAAAAGGCCCAATGATATGACCCATTTTGAAATTTCGTCAAAAAAGCTCAAATATAAGGTATACACTTATTTTTCATAATATATATTTTATGTACTATTATAATATATTATATTTTCGCGACACACACACACACACACCCACATTTTTCATATATACTTATCTCCATATACACATACTGCATATATTATTTCACACACACATACACACACACATACACATGCTTTTCCGATTTACTCTATTATACACTCCATATATACTACTACACACTATTTTACAACTACTTCACACATATTACTTTTCACATTATATATATCTTGTATATCATAAGTATATTAGTTTTATATATATACACATATTACTTATACTTTCTGTATACCTCATATACTATTTAATTACAAATAGTCAAATTATTTTATTTTTTTTCTCATTTTATTCAAATTAACACTTGTTGTTGTTGTTGTTGTATTATATACCTTGTATATAATAAGTATATCACTTCTTAAATTTAATGTATATCACTTATATACTTTACATACATCATACAATTTTAATTCCAAATTGTTTTCAAATGAAGTAGCTCATTTTTATCGCTTTTTAATGCCCTTTTAGCAAGTAATAAATGAAAATAGATGATTCCTTTTTGTTAATTTAAATCTAAGGGCTATCTTTAGATAGGTTATGAGGGGTGCCTAGCACCTTTCCTTTAGAGTATATAAAATCCTTACCTAGAATTTAAATGGTTTTCACAGACTAAACAAAGTTTACATTTTTACAAATAGTTTTTTTAAAACTTAGTGGCGACTCTAAATTTTTTTTAAAACCAGGTAGAAGAGTCAGACATTGTAAATATATTTTGACTGGTTCAAAATAAGGGTGCGACAAGAGTACGCTTGCGTTGGATGTACTCCATGATGGAAAAACTACCCTTGGTCATTGTTTGTGGGTGGAGACGCAAAGTCATTACCGAGTAGGGGCTTGAGTCTGCAAGGTATGATGGAGGCTAGTCAGGCCTCAACCATGGTTAAAGACTGGATAATTTGTCCAAGGATAGAAGGATCAATAGTTTTTTTGATCCAAAGAAGAATAATTCTATTATGGGATTTCCAAGTTTCATACTCTATATTGGGGGCAATAGTTTGATTTGTGGAGGAGTTATCGGTTGAAGGCAACACAACGATGGTTATGGGAATTTTGGTAGATTCAAGATACTTCTCCCAGTTAAACGCCTCAAGAGAATATATGATTATGGTTTCCCATAGTAAATAATTATCTTGGTGAATTGTGAAATTGAGAGAAGGTAAGGAAACTTTGTTGTTTGATCCTCTTGATAGTTCTATAAGTAATTGTTGGTTGAAGATTGATTTCCAGAGGCTGTTTGGAAAGCTATAGGGATGGAAAGAAAGAAAACAAAACACGAATAGCATACTGCTCTGATATCAACTTAAAGCAGGAGACCTTCTACTTTACCCATTATTTCAAGAGCAATCCTGCAAACACCTTGTTGCAAAAGTGGGAGCCCCCATCACTAATAGTGCACCTAGAAGTGTCAAATCTACTAATGATATTCTTCTTCAGAAAGCAATCATACTTCGTACTTTATTGTTAGGCAACACTGTTTGCTTCAACCCATTTGGACACATAGCCACAACAACTAGGATGTATGTCATTCCATAGGAAATCACAAACGGTCTTGTGAAGTGTAACACCCCCGAAAATTTCTAAGATCAAATTCGAGACTTGCAGCAGAAACCAGCAGGAAAAATGGCACCATGCCTTTGGAAGAACCAAAAGATGAGCCGTCCTATGAACCCACGACTCGTTGGTTGTCCCATGGTGGAGAACTTCTGAAAAATATCAAAAATTACCTAGAACCGACAAGTGGATTGTGTGACCCACTGTTGGAATGTACCGGTTATTTGTTTTAGTCATTGAAGTAGGTTCGAAGGATGATTTAGAGTAGAATCAATAGCCAACCTGTGAACCAATGGTTCATCCTATTGGTCGTTGGTTCTGCCAGCTGAAATTTTAATTCGGCAATCCAGGGATATTTTAGTAAAATCCTATGCTTTTAACTCTTAAGTGATGTTGTTTTAAGCTTCCTAAAGGGATCATTAAAGGTTTATACTTAGCCTAATCCCTCATTCTCTTCAAACACCATAAGTTGGAATTTCTGTCTCAAGGAAAGGCTAGGGTTCTTTGTTATCTTCTTCTCAATTTCTCTTGGGTCTTCAAATCAAGTTAAGGATTCATCAAGCACAGGCATGTAGAGTTATGGATGGGAGATTTCTTCCACCCTTATGCCTAATTTCATCTCAATCTCATGAATTTAAGTATCCAATCATGAATTTATGAATTTTTATGGTTAGAGCCAATTTTGATGAAAACTCTCATGGTCTTCTATGAATTCATTCTCTTATGATTCAATTCTCTTATGATTCAATTCATCATTTATGATTATGATTACATGTTTTCTACTAGAATATCTTATGAACCTATAATTTTCATGTTATGATGATTTTACTCAATTATGTATGATTTTCATGGATCTTATGCTTATATATCATAGCCGACTTAGCAACATTATTTTCATGCCTAGTTCACGTATGACAAGTATGACTATGATTTTCATGTTTTCTAACTAGTCCATGCAAACCAAGTATGTTTCATGATTATGACTATGAGAAATGTGCATGTTTTGGGAGTAGTATCTAGCACCGAGTAGGCCGGGGTTCAGCGCACCTAGGTCTCATAACTACGTGCCACCGTAGGTATATATTCATGTTTGGAAACTCGCCAGAGAGTGTTTCCCCATCCGATGGAGCTCACGAGTGATATCACGCCTTTATCGATCTTTGCCCTGGCAAGACTTAGGACGGCTCTGCCAACTTGAACAAGATAACTGTGCATCATGTGCTCATTCATGATGGTGTTAGTTATGAGAGTCTCCCATTGTTTCCTGATTTTCTATGCATGTTCATTTTCATGGCTTATGCTTTTATAACTTATGATATTTTGGCTCAATATATGCTTTTTATGAGGTTTACATATGAAGTCAGCCATGCCCAGCTTTATGAATCAGTTTTGAAAACCTTGAGCCATTATACTCAGGTTATGATCAAAAACTCATGTTTTAGCTTACTCTATACTCATGATTTCAGAATACCGTTTCACTATCATGTTTTACTTATCCTATATGCTCAATAAATTCAAAGTACTGATCATATACTTTTGCATTATATCGTCTCATGATATAGATCCGGGTGATCAGTCTCAGCCCCAACATTAGCTTCGCTCCCGCTTTAGTCCAGCTCAGCCCCAATTTGGGTGAGTCCTTATGATCCAAGGACGTTAGTTTTGATACATGTTCTTCCTTTTTATGTCTTTCAGTTTTCATACTTTAGTAGAGCTAGTTAGGGGTAATGTCCCGTCAACTCATTGTATGTGTAGAGGCTTTCTGACTTGATATTAGATATTTCAGTGGTTCTAACTTATAGTCCTATTTATATTTTATGAGATTCTAAACTTCAGCTCATGTTATGATTTATGCTTTATATCCACTTAGTCATTTGCTCTTAATCATGCTATATATATGCCATTGGTTAGCTTAGAGTCATTCATAGTTTTAGGTCCTATTATCTCGGTCCGGGGTCCATGCTCAAGTCATGACAAATATGGTATCAGGCAACAGGTTTAAAGTGTCCTAGGGTGTCTAAAAACCACATTAAGTAGAGTCTTTTTTATGGGTGTGAAGCACGCCACACTTATGAGGAAGAGGCTACAAGATGTTTTAGGAAACTTCCCTTCTTTCATGATCTATGTCGTGTGATGAAGTTCAACTCTCTCCATTCCTCTAACTCGTGCTACACGCGTTTGTAGAAATATGCCTCTCCGAAGAGCCAATGGAAGAAGGAATGGCAACGGCGATGGCCATGGGAATGGCAATGGAGATGGGCATCAACTAGTTCCAGCTAATCCTTTGAATGAGCAGCTGACTCATGTTGAGTTCATGTCACGACTCGAACATAGGACTGGATCGGACACGGGACAAGAAACCCCCAGAGGCTCGAAGTCGACCCATGGCATGAACATACATCTAACTCAATCATAGATAAGCGGAAAATCACCATAAATAACATAACGGAAGTCTAAACAAAACATAACAACTGATTACATACATGAATCAAAAGCTGAAACACAAACTATGTCCGAAAAAGACTCTAACACTGAAGAGTTGATAGGATAAGACCCCAAATAACTCACTATAATATGAAGACTGAAAATAAAACATACAACTGATAAGAAGGGCCCTCGCAAGATGAGGACTCACCAACTGAGGTTAAGGAAAGGTAACTCCAGGAATCTGACTAGCAGCGGGACTAAGCCTGGATATCGGAGCCTGTATCATAAAACGATACAACATAAAGTATGCGACCAGTACATGGAATGTACCGAGTATGAAAGGTAAGTAAAATCTCTAAGTAAGTAAAACCATTAAATAATGCATATAATAAAACATAATCAAGATGAGATTCTAAGAGTAGGGGTTGCATGCTATTTTCTGAAACCGAACATAATTGAACATCATAACTGAATTGAATGACCCAAATCTGAAAACTGATAATCATAAGTAAAATTGAATATTGGGCCAAACCTGCTGAAAACATAACATCATGACTGATGTACATGCCTAATTGAAATCATGAGGAACAATGGGAGCCTCGTCATATAACTGACATTACCACGATAGAGCTTACGTGGTCCCGACTATTACACTCAAGTGGGAAGAGCCGTCTAAAGATTTTATAGGGCTAAGGACGCTACCATGATATCAATATCAAGCTCAAGGCCCCTTGGGGGCAGGGGAAGCTCACAAGGGAGGTCCCAAGTAATCTGAACAAACCTACGTTAGCGCGTAGTTATGAGGTATACGTGTCATGCCTTGAGTGTATACCCTAGACGGGACACGATTCTTGGGGTCAGAAGTAACCTCAAGTCAACCCATGGTCTATCATAACACTGACATTCTGAGTAAGAACATAGAAGAAGCTTTAAAATAATAAAATAAAACATTTATGAAGAAGTAGTAAATCATAAAGTTTAAAACAACTAAAACAAATCTGAAAATCTAAATCTGTATTTGTGTCTGAAAGCCATCTATCTGATGAGTTGCTGGGACAAGCCCCCAGCTAACTCTAAGTCTAACTAAAGAAATATAACTGAAAAGAAATATCCTTGTCCTCGAAAGATGATGACTCACCAATGATGCAGCTGAACTTCTGAGCGAGTTCTGCTAACGCTGCTGAGACTGAGAACCTACAGCTGTATCATAAAATGATACAACATAAAAGGTATGCGTCAATACTTAGAATGTATTGAGTAAGTAGGAGAAACCATACACAAGAAATAAAATCACTGAACTGGGAAGACATGCAATGACCAGCTGAATTACTGAAACTGGATAACTATGATATACTGAGATGGTCAAAATGACCCTGTCTGATGGTCAAATACATGCCCTAAATATGTGATACTGATCTGATCTTCTTTACTAAACTGATAACTATATTGACTAGTGATCTTGGGCAGATTTATATGCCCAAGTGATACTCAAACGTATCATTTTTGCCTTGTTTATCGTGCAATGTGTATACATTTTCATGTAATTGGTAATAAAATGTGAATTTATACTAACCAACATGATTAGCATTGTTTTGTAGGTAAAATGTGATTTTGAGGAGCTAAAATGCATGTTGGAACAATATCGGAGTTGGACTTGGATTCGAGCACGAAAAAGGCATTGGACTGCACCAATTAAAGGGGCTCCGCGATGGAGCCGTGTCACGCTGCCATCGCGGAGGCATTCTGCCTGGAGGGTGGAAAAATGCATAACTTCCAGTGGAGCCTCCCGACAGCTCCATGGCACGGTGGCAAGCCTCCGCGTTGCATGCCGTGCCACGTTGATGCTATATTCCCGGACTCCAAATTTCCAGTGAGGGTCCGCGTCCACGCCGTGTCACGGAGGCAGTGCTCTGCGATGCACTCCGTGACACGTTGCTTGTTATTCCGGGAAAAATTCCCATTAGTATAAATAGAACACTTAGCCTTATTTTTCATAATTCAGACTTGGTGGAGCAAGGACGTGGGTTACAGGCAGTTGAGGGACGAAAAGTTCAGGGTTTTTTCTCTCTTTCTTTCTTCTCTAATTCAACTGTTTGTATGATTAACACTTGATTTAGGATGATTAATCTACAAATGAGTGGCTAATTCCCTTCCTTGCTGAGGTTATGAACATTTGTGATGAATTTTGATTATTAAATTATATGGTTTTTCATCTTCTTCTTCCATGTTGTTCTATTAATTCTTGTTTCTACTGCATTGGTGTGTGGCCGACATTAATGTACATCTAAAAAGTCCGATTTCACTCGAGAGAGCACGAAATTGTAAAGTTGTGAATTAATAGGGTATTGTTCTTAACTTGATTTGGGAAAATTGAGTTTTGATGTGCTTTCCTGATAGAAATATACTTGAAAGTCGTATTAGTCAAATTAGGAACCGGAATTGTATTGCTAGGTCATGAATTGCATTTGATCACAGAAATGTAGACGGATGGTTTATGATTCTTAAGTGAGATTAAATACGAGAGTTTTAATCTCTAGGTTGATGTTCTTGGCTAGCAACTGGAAGAGAAGATTAACCAATGTATGACTATAATCATGTTCATTACATGTTCTTAACCTTGGCATGCTCATATCCATAGTTTAAATTCAAAGTAGATAATTGTTTGTAGTTTAGTATAAAATTTATAAAACAAATTATTCACTTTTTGGTTACGTTGTTGTCAGCATATTTAGAAGTTAAATATAGTATAGTATACTTAAGCAAACTTCACTTAATCCGAGTCTCTGAGGGATCGATACTTGGCTTACTAAAGCCACTTACTACTTGTTCGACCACGTGCACTTGCGTGTCGGTTTATAACCCCAAACAAAGCACCGAACAAGTTTTTGGCGCCATTGCCGGGGAGACTAGGCAATTGGTGAAATTGTATTAAGTGTAAATTTACTGATTTTTATTTTATTTTCTTAAGTGTTGACAACTTGGTCTTAGCCTGTATTTTGCAGACTTGATTTCTGTGAACACTGGCAAGAGACAAAGAGCTGGTGGAATCTTATATAGAGCCTGAACGTATATTTCATAGTAAACGGAGAGAAGCTCTACAGAGAAAGTTGCAGTTGCTCAGACAGACTATTATGGAGCAACAAAATCCACCGGTTGTAAGGGCAGTGTTAGTGCCCGAAGAAGCAGCAGCAAGGCCGGTTCGCGTGGTGGCAATCCCACATGCCAACAATGTAACATCCAGTATCCGCAAACTAGAGCCTGGAGGGAGATTTGAACTCAAGCAAAATATGGTGCAATTGTTGCACACAAGCGGGCAATTTACCGGTCTCCCTCATGAAGACCCACAACAACATCTCCAGAACTTTTTGGAGATAAGTGACACTTATATACCCGCTGGAGTGTCACCTGATTATGTTCAGCTTATATTGTTTCCGTTCTCATTACTTGGTGAAGCCAAGAGGTGGTTAAAAGCTGATCCACCAAATTCTATTTCAACGTGGGATGATCTAGCACGGAAGTTCTTGATAAGATTTTTTCCCTCTAGTAAAACATCCAGACTTAGGAGTCAAATTCTAAGTTTCAAACAGAGGGAGGGAGAAAATTTGTATCAAGCTTGGGAAAGATTTAAATCCATGTTGCGGGACTGTCCTCATCATCATCAGTCCAATGAGGTGTTGGTGCACACATTTATTGAGGGTTTGGAACCCCATACTAAAATTTTGCTAGATTCAGCAGCTGGAGGGCAAGCGCTGGGAAAGACTTATGAGGAGCTGTACACTTTGCTAAACCGGATTTCACAGGGCAATCCAGAATGGAATGCCGATTCATCACGAGGTGGAGTAAGGAAAGCAGCAGGAGTGCTTGAAGCGGATGGATTTACAGCTATCGCTGCAAAGATAGCTGCCTTGCAGAATCAGTTGAACAACCACTTCAGCAACATGACTTTAAACCAGCCTTCAGCTTCAGTCAATGCGGTCCAGCAAATGTGGTGTGAAGTGTGTGGAAGCAGTGAGCACTCAGCTGAGTGCTGTGGAGCAAACCCAGATTCGGTTAACTTTGTGGGCAATGCACAAAGAAATCAGCAGCAGTATGGTAGTGGCTACAATTCAAATTGGAGGAATCATCCAAATTTTTCATGGGGTAGCAACAGCCATCAGGGCCAAAGTTCGGGTCAGGGTATGCAAAGGAATCAAGGAGGGCAACAGAACTACCAATCTCAATTCAGAAATAACAATGCCCCTCCTCCACCACCATCACCTAGTATTGAGGAGATGTTCAAGACCATGATCGCCAACCAAGCGCAATTGCAGGCTGACTATGTTAAATTGGCAGCCGAAGTGAAAAATAATCAGTTAGCGACCAAGGCTCTTGAGTATCAATTTGGGCAATTTGCTAGTGCCCAAAACACAAGGCCTAGAGGAGGACTGCCTAGCGACACGGATCCGAATACGAAGCAGGTAAATGCAGTGACCACAAGGAGTGGTTTGCAGCTGAAGGAGGTGGAACCAGAGAGACCACCTCAAAATTTGGGAGCAGCAGAAGTTGAGGGGGAGCAAAGTGCGGAAAGGGGGAAGACCAAAGAAGCTGAATCAGAAAGACCTCCACCCCCGTTCCCTCAACGACTCAAGAAACACAAGGAGGAGGCGTGTTTCAAGAAATTCATGGAGGTGCTTAAATAGGTACATGTTAACTTACCTCTTGTTGATGTCTTGCAGGGAGTGCCTAAATATGCCAAATACATTAAAGACATCGTGGCCAACAAAAGTCATTTGACTGAGTATGCCACGGTAGCTTTGACGGAGGAGTGCACTTCCCGGATCCAAAATAGACTGCCCACGAAGCTAAAAGACCCTGGAAGTTTTACTATCCAGCTTACTATTGGGCAGAGCATCCGAGCTCGTGGATTGTGTGACTTGGGAGCGAGCATAAATCTGATGCCATCTTCGGTATTCAGAAAGTTGGGTCTAGGGAGTCCTAGACCTACAACCGTAATCTTGCAGTTGGAGGATCGATCCTTAGCTAGGCCGGATGGCATTGTTGAGGATGTTCTAGTGCAAGTGGGCTCCCTAATTTTCCCGGTAGATTTTATTGTTCTGGATTTTGAACCAGACGCGGAAGTCCCATTTATTTTGGGACGACCCTTCTTGGCAACCGGGAAAGCATTAATCGACGTAGCTGCGGGTCAACTTACAATGCGAGCACACGACAAGGTAGAGGTATTTGATGTGTTAAAAGCCATGAAGCTGCCAGCTATAAATGAGGAGCTTTCGGAAATTAATGTGGTTGAACATGAAGAAATTAGGCAGATTGTTGAATCTCAAGTCCCATTGGAAAGAGCATTGACACACTCTGATCATTTTGGGGATAGAGAGGCATGTGGAATGGTACAATTATTGAATGGAGCACAGAATCATCCGAGGAGACAGGAATTTCAATCATTGATGAGATCTCTAGAGCCTTTGCTGAAACCATCCGTTGAGGAGGCACCGAAGCTGGAGCTGAAAGAATTGCCTCCCCATTTAAAATATATCTTTTTGGGGGAGGGGGAGACGTTACCAGTTATCATTTCTGCAGACTTGACGGAGGCACAGGAAAAGACAGCATTGGGTGTCCTCAGAAAGAGGAAGAAGGCAATGGGTTGGCAGATGTCAGACATTCACGGTATTAATCCAGCTTTCTGCACACACAGGATATTCATGGAGACAGGAGCCAAACCAACCGTTCAGCCGCAACGGAGACTTAATCCAGCAATGAAGGATGTGGTAAGGAAAGAAATAATTAAGTGGCTTGATGCAGGTGTGGCCTACCCAATTTCAGACAGTGAATGGGTTAGCCCAGTTCAATGTGTTCCAAAGAAAGGAGGGATGACTGTAGTCCCCAACGAGAAAAATGAGTTGATCCCTACTCGAACTGTCACAGGTTGGCGGATTTGTATGGACTACAGAAAGTTAAACGAAGCCACAAGGAAAGATCATTATCCCATCCCTTTCATTGATCAAATACTGGATAGGTTGGCAGGACAGGAATATTATTGCTTCCTTGATGGGTACTCTGGTTATAACCAAATAGCCATAGCTCCGGAGGGTCAAGAGAAGACTACTTTCACCTGTCCTTATGGGACATATGCTTTCAGGCGAATGCCGTTTGGGTTATGCAATGCACCCGCCACATTCCAGAGATGCATGATGGCTATTTTCCATGATATGGTGGAGGATTTTGTTGAGGTATTTATGGATGATTTTTCTGTTTTTGGTAATTCATTTGCTACTTGTTTGCAGAATCTTGACAGGGTGCTGGCTCGCTGTGAGGAATCCAACCTTGTGTTGAACTGGGAGAAATGCCACTTCTTAGTGAAGGAGGGTATTGTCCTTGGCCACAAAGTATCTAAAAAGGGGTTGGAAGTCGATCGTGCTAAGATCGAGGTTATTGAAAAGTTGCCACCACCAGTGTCAGTGAAAGGTGTGCGCAGTTTTCTTGGGCATGCAGGATTCTACAGGCGATTCATCAAAAACTTCTCCAACATTTCTAGACCGCTATGCAGATTGCTATAAAAAGAGGTAAAGTTCGAGTTGAACGATGAGTGTGTTACATCATTCGAAAAGTTGAAGCAGAAATTGATAGAAGCACCTATACTTACCTCTCCTGACTGGGAACAACCATTTGAGCTGATGTGTGATGCCAGTGATGTGGCTGAGGGAGCTGTATTGGGGCAAAGAAAAAATAGAATTTTCCATTCTATTTATTATGCAAGCAAAACACTGAATACGACCCAAAGAAATTACACAGTCACAGAGAAAGAGATGCTAGCCTTGGTGTTTGCATTTGACAAATTCAGGTCTTATTTGGTGGGTTCGAAAGTTGTGGTGTACACCGATCATGCAGCTATTCAGTACCTATTCAACAAGAAGGATGCTAAGCCCAGGTTGATCAGATGGATCTTATTGTTGCAGGAGTTCGACCTTGAGATCAGAGACAGAAAGGGGAGCGAGAACCAAGTAGCAGATCACCTATCACGACTGGAAAGTCGGTCGCATGTGATGGAAAGTGATAACATAAATGAAGACTTCCCCGATGAGCAACTCTTGGCAGTTGGAGAAGCTGAAGTTCCCTGGTATGCAGACATAGTCAACTTACTAGTGAGCGGATTTTATCCACCTGAGGCAACAGACCAGCAAAGAAGGAAATTGCGGCATGATAGCCGGCACTATGTTTGGGATGAACCATATTTATTCAAATAGGGACCAGATCAGGTAATGAGAAGGTGCATCCCAGAGATTCAGATTGCAGAGGTATTGAGGGGCTGCCATTCTTCATTGTATGGAGGGCATCACGGAGGCGAGAGAACAGAACACAAGGTTCTACAGTCAGGTTTCTTTTGGCCAACACTGTTCAGAGACTCTATGGCGTATGTCAAAATGTGTGATAGATGTCAGCGTACAAGATCAATTGGCAGAAGACAAGAGATGCCGTTGCAGAATATACTGGAAGTTGAGCCCTTTGATGTATGGGGCATTGACTTCATGGGTCCATTCCCACCGTCATTTGGTAATCGTTACATCTTGGTGGCTGTAGATTATGTATCAAAATGGGTGGAAGCAATAGCTTGCCTCAGGAATGACAACAAGGTAGTAACGAAGTTTGTGAAAAAACACATCCTCACAAGGTTCGGGACACCCCGAGCCATTATCAGTGATGGAGGGGCTCATTTTGTCAATGCAAGTTTCAAGAAATTACTAGCCAAGTATGGGGTGCGCCATAAAGTGGAAACAGCGTACCACCCCCAAACTAGTGGGCAAGTAGAGGTGTCAAATAGAGAAGTGAAGTAGATTCTTCAGAAAACGGTGAATACACAACGAAATGATTGGTCCAGCAAACTTGATGATGCGTTGTGGGCTTACAGAATTGCTTACAAGACACCGATTGGAACCTCACCATACCGGTTGGTCTATGGCAAAGCATGTCATCTTCCTGTGGAATTAGAGCACCGAGCTTTCTAGGCTGTCAGAAAGCTAAATATGGACTTAGAGCTGGTGGGCAACAAGAGACTAATGCAGCTCAGTGAACTGGATGAGTTCTGCTGGCATGCCTATGAGAGTGCCAAGTACTACAAGGAAAGAACTAAAAGATGGCATGATAAACATGTGGTGCATCGCATTTTCGAGCCGGGACAGAAAGTTTTGCTCTTCAATTCGAGATTGAAATTGTTTCCTGGAAAGCTGAGGTCTAAATGGTTTGGACCATTTGAAGTGGTAAGAATGACCCCTCATGGGGCTGTTGAATTATGGGAAGAAGATCGGAGTGCTACGTTCTTAGTAAATGGCCAAAGGTGTAAGCACTACTGGGGGAAGGACAATGATCGTGAGAAATCGTCCATCACCCTAGCGGACAATTGAGCATAAAGGACGTCGATCCGCGACGGTAAACCAGGCGCTGCACAGGAGGCAACCCGTGAAAAATTTTTCTTTCATTTTGTAAAGTGTACATAGAGTTTATTTTTTCTTTTTCTTGATTGAGTACAAAATTTTTGCGTTTTAGTTAGTATTTTTTTATTTTAGTTAGGTGAAACCTATTAATCTAACCAATTTTGTTTAGTGAGATGATTTTCAGGGTAAACAGAGAAAAATGTGCACGGAATCGTGAAGGAAAAGGCGAGGTATGAAAAAATTAATAAAATGCAGAGACAGTGAGCTGTGGCGATAGCTCCGTGTCACGGAGGAGGACCTCCGCGTTACCCTCCGTGACACGTTGAGGTTAAATCTGGAATTTTCAAAAATTCCAGTAAGCTATCGCGATGGCTCCGTGTCACGGAGGCAGTGCACCGCGATGCACTCCGTGACACGTTGCCATATAAATTGTGACGGGTGACCCGCGTGTTTTCTACATTTTAAACCCCCAATTTCTCCCCTTTTCCCCTCATTTTTACATTTCTCCGCGACCAAACACCCAAAATTCCCTTCCCCATCAACGTGCCACGGTCTAAAGCAAAAAATTATCAAGTTTTCTTCGGTTCTTCAACTACGAGGTATGTTTTCCGATTATCTCTCAAGTTTTTGTTGATTTCATTCGAATTTAAGCATGGGAGGTGAACTAAATCACCCCAAGTCGAAATTTAGCATGAATTTGAGTTATTTATTGATTGATAAAAGTTCGGAATGTTGTAATGATTGTTTGAACTTGTCGATTGCATGAATTATTCGAATTTGATTGCGAAATTCAATTCTAGGGCTTGGTTGTTGGAATCGAAATTGATAACTTGTTAAATTTGTGAAATATATGCCGGGTTGTATGTATTGAATGAGATAAGTCATTGTAGAATATTGTTTGAATGAAATAGACGACGAATTCTCGGGTTTTTGGGAAAATGTTGAAAATTGTTCAAATTGGGTTGGTTGTATAGGTTCATGTATATAGAATTTTTGTTGTTGTTTTTGTTTCGTTGTTTTTAGTTGCTAAGTGCGATGGTTGAATTGCTAGCGATGGTAGTGATTGGGATTAGCTGTACGAAGTCTGAGTAGTACGCAGAAGTTACACCGTCGAAGTTTTTGTTGTGAACGCACTAAGCGTGAATTGTATAGCTGGTATTTTGGTGTAAATAAAGTTATTCTTGTCATATTGTTATCACTGTAGCTAAGGACTAAGTGTGGGGTAAACTTAGTTAACCCGACCTTAGCCGAAGTTAATATTCATTTAGCTTGACATTGCGCTTGTTTGTTTGTGTTGACAGGTAAAATGGCAAGTAGGCAAGATAAAGGTAAGGGTGCATCAACTTCAGGCACCGGGAGGGAAAGACTTAGACTGGGCACAACACTCCCAGCTGCACCAGCAGTTCCACGCGGCCAGCGCCGCCAATATAGAACGAGGTGGGTGACTGATGAGGGGAAGAAGTGGTACGCCAAACACAAGGAGAACAAATAGTTCCCCGAGGAGCATATTGCACGGGAACCATTAGCACAGGAGTTCCCCCGCATAGTTCAAAGGATCGAGGCAGCTGGGCTCAACTTCATATTTCAGGAGCCCAAGGAGTGCAACCTACATCTAGTCCGGGAGTTCTATGCTAATTGGAACCCGGCAATCAGAAGCCACACAATCAAGATCAGAGGGCAGATAGTCACTCTGGAACCCCAGCAGCTAAATGCCATCATCGGAGCGCGGGACACAGACGCCCACGTTCTCCGCCAGCTGAACATCACCCCACCATATGCCGATATCAGACGCACATTGTGTAGGGCTCGATCCACAGCCAGATGGAGCAGACATAAGGAAAGGGGTTACCACCAGACTCTGCCGTATTCTCAAATGAACAAAGAGGCCAGAATATGGCTGAAGATAGTCTGCTCGTGCCTAATCTCGGGGGTGCACATGACTGATGTGACCCGGGACCGTGTTTTCCTGGTGTATGCCCTGATGACAGGGCTGGAGATTAATGTTGGAGCGGTCATCATATCCGCAATGAAGAGAGCCTGACTACACCAGGGCCACAGGAATGGGTTCGGTGGACTAATCACCACCTTTCTCCGGGGCCTCGACGTCGAGGAAGAGGCTTTGGACTACATCCCGCAGTTGGAGCGTAGGGCCTTGGACGTGACCAAAACTAAGGCCCCCGACACCACACACGGGCCAGTGCTGACGCTTGGCGAGTGACATGCTCGTGACGACCAGTACATGGCACGAATATTTGGAATGCAAATGCTCCAGCTCAGGATCGGTGGGAGACCATCCACGGAGGAGGAGCTATGGCAGCTCGAGCTGGATTACCCGTTTGGCGAAAATGCCAGGGCTCTATGCCGAGTGGGGCCAGCCTTTGTAGAGCCCACTGACGATGATGTCCCCACGGACGAGGAGACACACTGGGAGGACTCCGATGTGGAGTCCGATGATGACGACGGAGGCGACTCGAACATGGGCGATGAGGCAGCAGTACCTGATGAAGAAGTGGAATACTTTGACTGATCAGGGAGTTCCACCACCCAATTTTGTGATTTTTAATTTTTGTGAACACTGGGGACAGTGTTCGGTTTAAGTGTGGGGTGGGGAGTAGTTAGGTGCTGGGCTGGGCTGGTTTGCTTGTATGCCTTCCTCTATATTTTTGTATGTATGTTTCCACGTGTTTGTGAATTGCAAACTGTTCTGTATTTGTAATTATTTGTGGTATTGATGTGTGTTGTGGAATGTTGTTGTTGCCAGCTAAGTCAGTGTAAAAATATTTGTAAATATTCTCTTATTTTTTTTTCTATCGAAATGATCGATATTTTTAAAATTTTGCGAAAACATTTTGTTCAGATTTAAAAATATTTTGTAAATAATTTTTCCATCGAAATGATCGATGTTTTGCAAAATTTTTCAATGTTTATTTTGGGTTTCTCGGAGATTATTTTCGGTTCTTTTACCGAGAATAGTCCCATTGAACCGACGTCATAGTTAGTGATTGTTCCCTATGATGGATGGATGACGACCATCTTAAGGGAAATGTAGTCGGTAGGAGTAGTGATTTTAATTTATTTTCAGTTTTTTTTCTTTGGTGGATTGCATCACGGAACCTGTAGTTACTATATGGTTGTGAAATTTTGGTTGCGTGTCGTAACTGATATTCAAAATGTAAAGGTGATTCGTATGAAAGCATGCAGTTTTGTAAATATGTTGAGATACCTAGGCTGTAGAGTTCGATTCGGTGTGATTGAGGCTTAATTTTTGAATTCATGTAATTAGCTAATTAAAGAGTCTGTGAATGCATCTTGAATCGAGCATGTGCATAAAGTGTGAAGTGAGGTATTGTTATTCCATGCTACTATGAAGTGTCTAGAACTTGCCTGGTGTGTGTACAAAACGAAATGAAGGAGGTGTAGTGTTGGAAAGGATGTAGGCATTTCTTTGTTTTAACCGAGAGTTTCTATTTTTTTTTCTTGTCATACTCCCCTTTTGATGTGATTGTATACCCTAGTCAGCCCGTTGAGCCTTTAGCCTATTATTTCTTTCTTTTGTCCAAAAATGTATAAACTGAGCTTAATTCTTTCTTTTTATTAGCCGTAAAGTCTATACAAAACTCTTAAGCGCTTAAGAAGAACAAAAATTTTCCCAAAGTGTCCAAGAGTGAGAATGGTGAAAAGAAGAAGAAAAGCAAAGTGAGGAAAGAAAGGAAAAGGTTGAAGGTGCACTTGCTATAATTAAATGATAATGAAGGTGCATGAAAAACCTTTATTTTTGTGTCAAGTGTGCTTGATGAAATGGGCCATACGAAAGTAAACCATCATGAATGGGATGATGAAAAAATAAAAGAGAGAAACAAGGTCCATGAGTTGATGGGAATGTGTTGAAAAAGGCGCTTAAGGATGCTAGTGGCTATTATTGGCTAATCCAGTATGTACTAGTTCCATAGCTTCCATTACAACCCATTAAAGTCCTACGTGATCTTACATTGCATTTCTTTATATTAGTGGAGTAATACACTAAGGGCAAGCTTATGGGTCATGACATGATGCATGTGAATTCTTTTGGGAGAGAGTGTGAAATAAATTTTTACATGCCCCTATTTGAATGTTTGTGTGTCACATGAGAAAAAAAGGGAAGATTCTCTTGAGTTGTGAGGGCACATGCTTGATGAAAGATTGATTTTCGTGTCGGATATCTTGATTAGCTGATTTGCATGAGTTTGCCGATATCGAGAGTCGATTCTTAAAGTCTAGGAAGTCTTGATGTATTGAAGGTCATTGCATTGTTAAGACCATGCATGTTTTCTTGATGTTTTGCAATATTGAATGATTGGTATAACCGTAGCTCAAATTGTCGCACCATAGTGGCGAAGGTTGGGATGTAATTTGCATGAATTGTGTGTTTGTTGTTCGAGGACGAACAAGGATTTAAGTGTGGGGTAAGTGATCTTGGGCAGATTTATATGCCCAAGTGATACTCAAACGTATCATTTTCGCCTTGTTTATCGTGCAATGTGTATACATTTTCATGTAATTGGTAATAAAATGTGAATTTACACTAACCAACATGATTAGCATTGTTTTGTAGGTAAAATGTGATTTTGAGGAGCTAAAATGCATGTTGGAACAATATCGGAGTTGGACTTGGATTCGAGCATGGAAAAGGCATTGGACTGCACCAATTAAAGGGGCTCCGCGATGGAGCCGTGTCACGCTGCCATCGTGGAGGCATTCTGCCTGGAGGGTGCAAAAATGCATAACTTCTAGTGGAGCCTCGCGACAGCTCCGTGGCACGGTGGCAAGCCTCCGCGTTGCATGCCGTGCCACGTTGATGCTATATTCCCGGACCCCAAATTTCCAGTGAGCGTCCAAGTCCACGCCGTGTCACGGAGGCAGTGCTCCGCGATGCACTCCGTGACACGTTGCTTGTTATTCCGGGAAAAATTCCCATTAGTATAAATAGAACACTTAGGCTTATTTTTCATAATTCAGACTTGGTGGAGCAAGGACGTGGGTTACAAGCAGTTGAGGGACGAAAAGTTCAGGGTTTTTTCTCTCTTTCTTTCTTCTCTAATTCAATTGTTTGTATGATTAACACTTGTTTTAGGATGATTAATCCATAAATGAGTGGCTAATTCCCTTCCTTGCTGAGGTTATGAACATTTGTGATGAATTTTGATTATTAAATTATATGGTTTTTCATCTTCTTCTTCCATGTTGTTCTATTAATTCTTGTTTCTACTGCATTGGTGTGTGGCCGACATTAATGTACATCTAAAAAGTCCGATTTCACTCGAGAGAGCACGAAATTGTAAAGTTGTGAATTAATAGGGTATTGTTCTTAACTTGATTTGGGAAAATTGAGTTTTGATGTGCTTTCCTGATAGAAATATACTTGAAAGTCGTATTAGTCAAATTAGGAACCGGAATTGTATTGCTAGGTCATGAATTGCATTTGATCACAGAAATGTAGACGGATGGTTTATGATTCTTAAGTGAGATTAAATACGAGAGTTTTAATCTCTAGGCTGATGTTCTTGGCTAGCAACTGGAAGAGAAGATTAACCAATGTATGACTATAATCATGTTCATTACATGTTCTTAACCTTGGCATGCTCATATCCATAGTTTAAATTCAAAGTAGATAATTGTTTGTAGTTTAGTATAAAATTTATAAAACAAATTATTCACTTTTTGGTTACGTTGTTGTCAGCATATTTAGAAGTTAAATATAGTATAGTATACTTAAGCAAACTTCACTTAATCCGAGTCTCTGAGGGATCGATACTTGGCTTACTAAAGCCACTTACTACTTGTTCGACCACGTGCACTTGTGTGTCGGTTTATAACCCCAAACAAAGCACCGAACAACTAGTCTAAAAACTATTCTGAAATGAGCTAAACTGAGATCGAATTGAACTGAGTAAACTTGAAACTGAAATGACTAGTGGCAGAGGTTATAACCGACATATAACTATGTGAGCTAGAAGTGGAGTCTGATGAACACACCTCGTCGGTAGGACCCAATATACCTTTCCAAAGTATAAAGGCATGGACTGTGAGATCACTGTTTGGGGCCATGAGGCCAATAAAATATAACCTACGGTGTCAACGTAGTTCTGGGAACCCGAGTGTGCTAGAACCATAGCCCTCTCGGTGCTAAGTCCTACTCCCACTGGATAATCCTACCATGACTACTACTGCCAAGTGGATAGCTCGATACTGAGGCCCAAGACTATAACTAGCTCAGAGATATTGTTTGAGAGTACCTTGAGAGTCTTATAGGACCAGATTTAGAAATTGGTGTTCTAAGACGGGATAGAGCTGCTCATCTAAGAGCGTCGTATCCGTCTAAAGAACAAACTCAGGCTAAAGTTGGTGGTTCTAAGACTGATTAGAGATACTTATCTGAAAGTGTAGTAACCATCTAAAGAACCGCAAAAAATTGATAACTGATGTCTGAGTCTAAATTCTGATAACTTTTTTTCTTAAAAACACTTATGTTGCTAAAAATTTGAATAAGACTAGACTAACATGAATCTGACTAAATTCTCAATATTTTCTAGAAATAGGGGAAACCCAACTGATAAAGATCAAGACACAAGGAAGAACTAGTCCAACAGGCAAAATTCTAGTTTACTAAATTCAAAGCTAGGGCTAAAATAATTCTTACAAGAATGAGTATTAACATGATAACTAGATAGTGAAAGTATGACAACAATCACATAGACAATATTTCATATGCTATAAACGACGTTTGACGTATCATTTATTCACATTTGAAAGTTTAGGGATAGAACTGATAGAGAAGATAGAGAAGATTTTTAGGGACACAAGGGAAGAATTATTCACTTGTTGAATTCCCATATACCTGGTGAAGAGCCCCTAAAAATCTCATAGAAAAAATCACCCTGCCAGTCCCAATGAGGGACTGGACGACTTGTGCCCAGAGACCACGACTCATGGTCCAACTCGTGAAGTTCACTGCCAAAAATCCACTATTGTGACAACAGGGGTCATAACGAGTCGATAGTGTCGTGGTCACCTATCGTCCTCAACACTACCCGAAATTACCAAGGGGTCTCCATAGACGAAACCACGACTCATGGTGTTCCCAATGAGTTATGGTTAGGACTTGTTAAGTACACTATCCCATTTTTTCCCCAATTTTCAGTCAAACTTTGACCACAACTCACATGAAGACTTGTGGTGTTGACCAAGAATCGTGGTCACACTCGAGGTCACTCAAATTTTCCCAAATTTTCAACCAAGTCTGGACCCTTCCCTACGATTCACTGTACAACTTGTGGCCTACCCACAGGTCATAGAATGACTCGTTCTGTGACCTGGAGGAGAAAATCCTATTTTCTTCTTTTCAACTCCTGGGTCTGGTCTTAGGATTTTTGGGGAATTACAATATCTCCCCCTTGGGAATATGTATACCCCAAAAAAGTCTAAGAAATAGACCCAGGAGTTTAATTTGAAAAATGCATAAAACTGGCAAAAGCATCACAAGACAGACGACTCAATGACTCGTGGGTGGACACCATGAGTCGTTGAAAGCAGTCATAGAAGGGGGTTTAGGAGAGCTGTGGTGACAACGAACGGTGTAACGACTTGTTGACAGGAATAACGAGTCATTGTCACCAATCATTAGAAGGACTGAGCTTAGGCTGAGGGAGAAACAACGGGGTATCCCACTATTCATCGTGAGGAGGAAAAACACGTTGTTTCAAGTCTTTACTTGTGGGTTGAGGTTTCCAGTGCATTCAACAGATAGAAACTGTGACTCGTTGGAAGGCACCACGAGTCATGGTGAGGCTCGTGGAAAGGGAAGTCAGATTGGTCAAGGAGTTGATGACGGTCGATTCAACGACCTATGGTTTGAAGTAACGACTCGTCCTGACGAGTCGTGGGAACGATCTGATATGTGTTATGAGGTAGTGGATCCGATGACTCGATACACGAGTCGTGGTATGTTTCCACGACTCGTTGGGTCGGTCTTTGGTCCATCCGAGACAGTTTTCAGGAAAATAATTTTAAGAGAATTTCCTAGTTTTCCATGCTTTTAGAACCTAAACTACGTCATTTTGGATATCTTCTGAGTTTGATAAGATGAGTTAAGTCCCTTATGCATGCCCATTCTCATGCAAGAACTTTAGAGAGATTTTGGGAGATTCAAGGTCTTCTTCCCCAAGTTTCCATCAATTTCTTTGTGGGTGTTCAAGGAAATTTGAGTCAATCCATTTTCAAGTATGTAGGATTTTAAAATGGGTGAAATTTCTCCCCACCCATGCCCAAATCTCAATTTAAATCGCGAATCCACCTATTCAAGTCTATGGGGTTTTACTCAAATGCATGAAAATGTGATTTCTCCTTATGGGTATGATTTAATTGAGTCTTAATTATTGAATTATGAATGATGGGCTGGTTTTATATTATTTTCTCCAAAAATCATGTTTCAATCTTTTAAATCTAAAATTCCCATTTGATGAAAGTTCATGAAAGTTATGATTTATGATGACTACTCTATTTGAGTTTACTGATGATAGAAAAGCATGATTTCCAAGTTACCCATGTTTATGAGAATATTTTGGAAGATATGAATATGAAGAAGTATTGGGCAATGCCCACATGTTGAAGAATGATTTATGATTTATGAACCGAATTACATGATTTATCGACTTATGATGTTGGCCGATGAAAAGGGCCTATGATTCTTGGCTAAACATGTTTTAAAGGGTATCAATGATGATAAATGTTGTATTTTAGCCAAAGAATCTTAATGCATGATGTTATTGATTTATGTATGACCCTATATGCATGTTTTTGGGAACCGTGTCTAGCACCGAGTTGCCCGGCGTACAAAAGACTACGCCGGTTTCTCATAACCACGTGCCATCGTGGGTTTGTAAATGATATGATGTATTGATAATGATCCTCTAAAATGTGATATCACGCCTAATGCACTACCTTCGCCTGGCAAGCCAGGGTCGGCTCTGCCCACTTGAGTGAGATAGTTGGGGCATCATAAAAGGCTCTACCATGATGGTGTTGGTTATGATGAGCCCTCCCATTGTTACGTATGTTTTATGCATTGATATATTTATGTTATTGGATCAAGTTATGTTTTGATAATGTTTACTTATGATTATGATTATGAAAGCTTTATGAATAATTTGAAAGCCTTGAGCCTTATGTTTTCTTATGGAGTTTATGATATATGCATGATGTCCTTCTCCTACGTTTACTTATGAGTTTGATTTTAAATTTAAATGTCCGTTTTACTTACCTTGCATACTTAGTACATTCCACGCACTGACCAAATACTTTCTATGTTGTATCGTTTCATGATACAGGGTCCGGATCTCAGGCTCATCTTCATCCTTAGTCCATCTCAGCCTACGATTTCAGCTTATTTGTGAGTCCTCATGTTCTTAGGGCCGTTTGATAGACTTTCATGTCGTTTATGTTCAGTATTGGTCGGGTTAGTTGGGGATGTTGTCCCATCAACCCATCTTATATATTAGAGGCTTCTAGACAAGTATGTAGCACTTAATTGTGTATATGTCCAGTATTTCCTGATGTTATTCTATAATTACGTTTCCGCTATGCTTTTATGATTGTCATTCCACTTATTTGAATGATATTAGTTGTATGGATGAGCCATGGGTCGACTTGGGGTCTCTCGGGGTTCCTTGTCACGTGTCTACGATCCCGGTGTAGATTCGGGTCGTGACAAACTTGGTATCGAAGCAATAGGTTTAAAGTGTCCTAGGGTTTCTGAAAGCCGCATTAAGTAGAGTCGTTTTCATGGGTGTGAAGCGCGCCAAACTTATGACGAAGAGGCTACTAGATGTTTAGGAAATGTTCCCTTCTTTCATGTTCTATGTCGTGCGATAAGAAGACTTTCCATCCTTCTAATTAGTTTGATTCGCGATTGCATAATTATGGCTCCTAGAAGAATGAACGGAAGGAGGAATGGAAATGATAAAGGCCACGAAGATGGCAATGACCATGGGCATCAACAAGCCCCACCTGTTCAGGAGCCCCAGGCAGTAGATCCAGTTGCCCACGATGAGTTTCGGGCGGCTATTCAGATGTTGGCGCATGCCTTGATCGCTCAGGTCAACCAACAGGCTATTGCACAGGTCCCACATAATGGCAATGCGGCGGCGGCTTGGATTAGAGACTTATTGAGGATGAACCCTCCTGAGTTCACGGGATCAAAGGTGGATGAGGATCCACATGAGTTTATTGAAGGGATCTTGAAGGTCACTCAGGTTATAGGGGTGACAAATTGGGAGTGTGTTGACTTGGCCTCTTATCAGCTAAAAGAGGTCACTCATATTTGGTACAAGCAATGGAAGGACAGCAGGGCAGCGGGAGCGGGCCCTATCAGCTGGGATGAGTTTCGCATGGCCTTTCTCGACAGGTTCTTCCCTCGGGAGATGAGAGGGTTGAAGGTAACTGTGTTTGTGAACCTCAAGCAAGGAAAGATGACAGTGTTGGAGTATTTGCTTGAGTTCACTCGTTTGTCAAAGTATGCCCTAGAGCTGGTGATGGATCAGTAGGGCGCGGGTGAGCCGATTTGTTCATGGTGTAGCCGGTTATTTAGACAAGGATTGCAGGACTTCTATGCTCCACAAGGATATGGACTTTCCTCACATAGTGTTGTACACCCAGCAGATGGAGGCAGCTCATGCGAGGGAGAGGGAGGCAAATAGGGGACGGACAGTCGTGGGTTTTCAGAACAGAGGTCCGGTGGTGGCTATCGTCCACAGTTTCAGTAGAGGTCACTAGCCCCAGCACCATCATCAACTAGTGTCCCATCTAGACCCAGGGGTGATCAGAGGAGCAGGGCTTCAGGGTCGAGGGATTAGAAGGGCACCCAGTTAGAGTATACCACTGCAGCCATAAATATGGATTTCATTACAGGCCTACCTCATACTCACCAACACTATGATTCCATTTGGGTAGTGGTAGACACGTTAACAAAGGCTGCACACTTCCTACCGGTCAATACCACGGAGTCAGCAAATGATTATGCTAAGCTGTATATTCGGGAGTTGGTTTGACTTCATGGAGTGCCCTTGTCTATTATTTCAAATCGAGGTACTCAGTTTACCTCTCAATTCTAGCGTTCTTTTCAAAAAGGACTTGGAATGCAGGTTAAGCTCAGTACAACCTTCCATCCGCAAGCAGACGGCCAGACAGAACGAACCATTCAGACCCTGGAGGATATGTTGAGGGCATGTGTTATGGATTTCAAAGGTAGTTGGGATGATCATTTGCCCTTGGTCGAGTTTGCCTATAATAACAATTATCACTCTAGTATCCAGATGGCACCATTCGAGGCTCTTTACGGTGAAGGTGTAGATCTCCCATCAGATGGTTTGAGGTTGGTGAGCCAACTATAGTGGGACCAGATTTGGTTCACGAGGCGATGATAAAGGTTCAGTTGATAAGGGACCCGTTAAAAATCACTCAAAGTCATCAAAAATCGTATGCTGATGTGAGGAGAAGAGATTTGGAGTTTGATGTGGATGACTGGGTATTTCTAAAGGTGTCTCTCATGAAGGGAGTCATGCAGTTCGAGAAGAAGGGGAAACTCAGTCCCCGCTATGTTGGTCCCTATCGGGTTGTGAGGAGAGTTGGTAAGGTGGCATATGAGTTGGACTTGCCATTGGAGTTATCTTCAGTTCATCCCATCTTCCATGTGTCACTTTTGAAAAAGTGCTTGGGTGACCCAGCTTTAGTAGTCCCGGTAGACAGTATTGGTGTAAAGGATAGCCTCAACTATGAAGAAATTTCGGTGAAAATCTTAGATCGTCAAGTCCATAAGCTAAGGAACAAATAAGTAGCTTCAGTTAAAGTATTATGGAGGAATCAGCATATTGATGGAGCTACGTGGGAAGCCGAAGCGGATATGATAGCTAAATATCCACAGTTGTTCTCTACCAGCTCAGTTCTGACTTGAGGTATCAATTTTGCCTTATGACTTTATCTAGTTTTCATATTTAGTTCACGTGCGCAAGTTTCTTTTATGTGTATGAATGTGTATGTGAAGTATAGGATCAGTTCAGCTATGTGGTTTCATTTGGAGGTAGTCATTTTGTGAAAATTCGGTTAAAATGATCAGTATATAGCTGTGATAAATTATATATTTCTATTTGCTGCTGTTTCCCTACATTCGAGGAAGAATATTTCCAAGGGGGAGATATTGTAATACCCTAGAAAGGCCTAAGAAATAGACCAGGGAGTTTAATTTGAAAAATGCAGAAAACTAGCAAAAAAGTCACAGAACGGACGACTCAACGACTCATGGGGGGACACCATGAGTTGTTGAAAGCAGTCGTGGAATGGGGGTTCAGGGGAGCTGTGGTGACAACGGACGGTGTAACGACTTGCTGTCAGGAACAACGAGTCGTTGTTACCAGCGTTAGAAGGACTGAGCTTAGGCTGAGGGAGAAACAACGGGGCATCCCACGATTCGTGGTGAGGAGGAATGACCTATTGTTTCAAGTCGTTGTTTGTGGGTTGAGGTTTCCAGTGCATTCAACTGTTGGAGACCACAACTCGTTGGAAGGCACCGCGAGTCATGGTGAGGCTCGTGGAAAGGGAAGTCTGATTAGTCAAGGAGTTCACAACAGTCGATTCAACGAGCCGTGGTTTGAAGTAACGATTCGTCATGATGAGTCGTGGGAAGAGTCTGAGATGTGTTATGAGGCAATGGACCCGACGACTCAATACCACGAGTCGTGGTATGTTGCCACGACCCATTGGGTCGGTCGTTGGTCCGTCCGGGACAATTTTCAGGGAAATAATTTTAAGGGGATTTTCAACTTTTCCACGCTTTTTGACTCTAAACTACGTTATTTTGGATATCTTCTAAGTATGATAAGATGAGTTAAGTCCTTTATGCATGCCCATTCTCATGCAAGAACTTTAGAGATATTTTGGGAGATTCAAGGTCTTCTTCCCCAAGTCCCCATCAATTTCTTTCTGGGTGTTCAAGGAACTTTGAGTCAATCCATTTTCAGGTATATAGTGTTTAATAATGGGTGAAATCTTTTCCTACCCATGCCCAAATCTCAATTTAAATCATGAATCCTCCTATTCAAGTCTATGGGGTTTTACTCAAATGCATGAAAATGTGATTTTTCCTTATGGGTATGATTTAATTGAGTCTTAATTATTGAATTATGAATGATGGGCTGGTTTTATATTATTTTCTCCAAAAATCATGTTTCAATCTTTTAAATCTAAAATTTCCATTTGATGAAAGTTCATGAAAGTTATGATTTATGATGACTACTCTATAATTTGAGTTTATTGATGATGGAAAAGCATGATTTCCAAGTTACCCATGTTTATGAGCATATTTTGGAAGATATGAATATGAAGAAGTATTGGAATGCCCACATGTTGAAGAATGATTTATGATTTATGAACCGAATTACATGATTTATCGACTTATGATGTTGGCCGATGAAAAGGGCCTATGATTCTTGGCTAAACATGTTTTAAAGGGTATCAATGAGATAAATGTTATATTTTAGCCAAAGAATCTTAATGCATGATGTTATTGATTTATGTATGACCCTATATGCATGTTTTTGGGAGACGTGTCTAGCACCAAGCAGCCCGGCGTACAAAGGACTACGCCGGTGTCTCATAACCACGTGCCACCGTGGGTTTGTAAATGATATGATGTATTGATAATGATCCTCTAAAATGTGATATCACGCCTAATGCACGACCTTTGCCTGGCAAGCCAGGGTCGGCTCTGCCCACTTGAGTGAGATAGTTGGGGCATCATGAAAGGCTCTACCATGATGGTGTTGGTTATGATGAGCCCTCCCATTGTTCCGTATGTTTTATGCATTGATATATTTATGTTATTGGCTCAAGTTATGTTTTGATAATGTTTACTTACGATTATGATTATGAACACTTTATGAACGATTTGAAAGCCTTGAGCCTTATTTTTTCTTATGGAGTTTATGATATAAACATGATGTCCTTCTCCGACATTTACTTATGAGTTTTATTTTACTTTTAAATGTCCGTTTTACTTACTTTGCATACTCAGTACATTTCACATGCTGACCGCATACTTTCTATGTTGTATCATTTCATGATGCAGGGTCCGAATCTCAGACTCATCCTCATCCTTAGTCCATCTCAGCCTACGATTTCAACTTATTAGTGAGTCTTCATGTTCCGAGGGCCATTTGATAGACTTTCATGTTTTTTATGTTCAGTATTGGTCGGGTTAGTAGGGATGTTGTTCTATCAACCCATCTTATGTATTAGAGGCTTTCAGACAAGTATGTAGTGCTCAGCTGTGTATATGTCCAGTATTTCCTGATGTTATGCTATAATTACGTTTCCACTATGCTTTTATGATTATCATTCCACTTATTTGAATGAGATTAGTTGTATGCATGAGCCACGGGTCGACTTGAGGTCTCTCGGGGTCCCTTGTCCGTGTCTACGATTCGGGTGTACGTTCAGGTCGTGACAGAACATTCGTCCTCGAATGTTGGAAAACACACAGAAAAATAGAGAATTGCAATCATTATACTCAAATACTGATCATGAAAGCTGAAAACTAACGGAATGACTATCTCCAAACTAAATTACATGAATGAACTGAATTCATGAGTCACACTTTCGCACATTGACATGAAAGAAACTGGGGCGCATAAACTAAACATGAAACTGAATAGAGTGTTAGGGAGAGAATTGATACCTTAAACTAAAACTGAGCTGGAAGGGAATAAATGTAGGTATCTAGCCATCATATCTGCTTCGGCTTCCCATGTAGCTCCTTCAATATGCTGATTTCTCAATAAGACTTTAACTGAAGCTACTTCTTTGTTCCTCAGCTTATGATCCTAACGGTCAAGGATCTGAACTGGGACCACTTTGTAAGAGATACTATCTTTTGCTCCTACACTATCTAGTGGCACAACTGATGTCAGATCACCGATGCACTTTTTCAATAGCGACACATGGAACACTGGATGCACAGATGAAAACTCTGAAGGTAATTCCAGCTCATAGGCTACTTTGCCAATTCACCTCAGAATTCTGTAGGGTTTCACATATCTCGAACTGAGTTTTCCTTTCTTCCCAAATCTCATCACCCCTTTCATGGGTAAATTTTTGGTAAACCCAGTCATCCCACTGCAAACTCTAATTCTCTTTCTCCACACATCAGCATAGGGTTTTTGTCGGCTCTAAGCTATTTTCAACCTTTCTCGAATGAGCTGTACTTTTATGCATAGCTTCATGGACTGAGTCTGGCCCGATTAGAGTAGCTTCACCAATCTCAAACCACCCGATATGGAATCTACAACTCCTACCATACAATGCCTCAAACGGGGCCATCTGGATACTGGAGTGATAGTTGTTGTAGTACGCAAACTCGATGAGAGGCAAGTGATCATTCCAACTACCCTTGAAATCGATCGTGCACGCTCTCAACATATCTTCTAAGGTCTAAATAGTCCACTCAGCTTGTTCATCTATCTGCGAGTGAAAAGTTGTGCTGAGCTTAACCTGGGTACTAAGTCCCTCTTGAAAAGACTTTCAGAAATGAGAGGTGAACTGAGTACCTCTATCTGAGATAATGGATAAAGGCAGCCCATGTACTATGACCAACTCCCGGATATAAAGCTTGGCATAATCCTCAGCTGAGTCTGTAGTTTTTAACTAAGAAGAAATGTGCTGACTTAGTCATCCGATCTACTATCACCAGGATCGGGTCGTGCTACCGATGAGTACGACGTATACCTGTAATAAAACCCATATTTACTTCTTCCCAATTCCATGTGAGTATACTGATATCCTAAGTCGTACCTCTTGGTCTCTTCTGTTCCACCTTAACTTGCTGGTAGCTCAGGCATTTAGCTACAAATTCTGCGATGTTTCTCTTCATGTTGTTCCACCAGTAAATATCTCATAAATCACGGTACATCTTAGTAGCACCTGGGTGGATAGAGTATCTTGAACTGTGTGACTTAGCCAGTATCTACTATCTCAGATCACTCACATCCAGCACACAGAGTCTACCCTGGTAACGGAGTAGACAATGTCCCCCTTGGGGGAAAGCCTCCACTCCTTCTCTGAGAACTATTTCTTTTAGGTTAAGCAGTATGGAATCTTCCTTTTGCCTTGACTCAAAGAGGAATCTTCCATCCCAATTGTTGAACATTCGGAGCTGAGACTAACTATGTGACTGAGCTGACAAGCTAGGCGAAAGAGCTGAATTCCCAAAATCTGACTACTAAGGGCTGAATGCTAATAGAGTATTTGACTCCGAGCTGAATTACATATCTGAACTGAGTTTCTGAATCGAACATGCATGCTAAGACATGAGAAAAATAACTAAAGGACATGAAGCTAACACAGAACTAAGTAGAATACTAAGAATAAACTGTTCCTCTTAGGCTGGAATTGAGCGGTTAGAGACAGAGTTGTAAATCCCATAACTACTTTATGATATTTGAGTAGGTGGCCTTTTTTGATTTCGGTTTCCCCAGTAGTTCCTCCTACTAGCTGAGCGTTCTTTATAACCTTCACTGAAATAACCTCTTTATTTCCACTTACTTACAATTTTGATGGTCAACGATCTCAATAGGAACCTCATTTTAAAAGAGACTGTCATCTTCACCAACTTTCCACATTCAAGCCTATCACTTAATCATTTTACGATTTCTCTGCAGTATATACCATCCAAGAATTTCCCTTCCTCCCTTGTAAGAGAAGTAACTACATTTCATGAATTTCTGCATATGAGCATCTAAGGTATAACTAAAAAGTTATCCTAAGTATATCTTTTACAACAATCACTCCCGATATAGGTGAACATACACCTATCTTAGAGTAAAGAATCACAAGCACAAATCACTCAAGGAGCCCTGTCTGAGCATACACATGATGTAGCATGATCTACTGAATTGTAAGAGTCTAAGGGACTGGGTCCTTGGAGCTGAGCATAATGTGAGACATGAGTTTGTACATAACTAGTCTTCATGACATAAAGTTGGAATTTTCGGAACCATGGAGTAAGACCGGGATTGCTGTCTGAACCGGTTATCTATAATTCTAGGACTCTAAACATAAGAATAAGTAGAATGTACCATAGACTAACAAAAGGAAGCAGCTGAATAGAAAATATTGACATCCCATAGTTGTTATTTATGGAGCCCTTCTACTGCAAAACTTAGGGCTTGACCTGGCCTTCTTAACCTTCTTAACTTATCATCTCCACCTTAGCTAAAGGTCACCATTCTCAAGCTCTTATATACTTTCTTAAGTCTAGGTTAACATCACTAACTCTTGAGTTCTCATTCATCACGAAAGCTATCACTATAGGCTTCATAGTTATAATCATTTCATAACAACCACAGGATAACTCTTATATTGGTGTTATAAATGTATTTTATACTTTATATCATGGTTCCTGAACCTAAAAACATGCAAGTATCAACATAAGAAATTCATAACATTCCTGCTACTATATCCGGAGCTGTCAGCTATCTGTACTGGATGTTGTTCCCTGCTGAGATGGGCAAGCTGCCAGAGTTGCTGGGATGGTGGATTGAGTTTTACCATGTTCAGCTATAGGGAAAATTCGTATTTCTATGGCCCGACTGACCATATCCAAAACTTTCTTCCTTACTAAACAAAAAATTTTCGGGTTGGCCCCTTCCACATTTCTCGCAAATTGGGCGACTTGAAGGGGCTGCAAAAGAGTTAGCCAGAGCTCTACCTTCACACCATTTGGCTGCTAGGCACGCTCTGAGTTTATGGCCTGACTTGTTGCACCAAAAGAAACCGCCTGAGCCAGCCCTGCATTCTCCCAAATGGTTCTTCCCACAGTTCTTACAAGCTGGGCATGTAATCTCCTTTACTCTAGGTTTGTTGGGATCTTTGGCTATCGATGGTGCTAGGGCTGATGACCTCCGACGAAATTGCAAATGAGGTCCACCACTCATCCTTTGTTGGGGAAACCTCAAGTCCCCTGTCCTTTCTCTCTTGCTCCCCTTTTCTTTTCCCCCTGACTTTCCATCCGCTATCAGACCGTGAAACTCAAGTGTGACATTTCAAACCCTGGTAGCTATTATCTCTTTAGTAGGATCTGCAGGTGTGACTTCTTGTTGGTTAACCTGAGTGGCCCCGGCCCATATTAACACTCTAAGGGCATCCCCCAGCTCTGCATTCGCCACTTGCCCACTAAGGGGGCCTACTGGGTTGGTGGGACTAGTGGATTCCTATTATTTTTCCCTCTTCCAATACCCCTTCTAGGAGGCATTATTTGCGAACGTGTAAAGCACGAATTAGAAGAGAAACCTTAGAGTTTATACTCTATCGCATGATAAGAATAGTGAAAGAAGGAAATTTTCCAAAAACATCTAGTAGCCACCTCATCATAAGTGTGGCACACTTCACACCCATGAAAAGGACTCTACTTGATGCAACTTTCAGACATCCTAGGACACTCTAAACCTAGTGCTCTGATACCAAGTGTGTCATACCCTAGATGGGACACGGTACTTGGGGTCACAAGTAACCTCAAGTCAACCCATGGTCTATCATAACACAGGAATTCTAAGTAAAAACATAGAGGTAACTTTAAAATAATAGAATAAAATATTTATTAAGAAGTAGTAAATCATAAAGTTTAAAACAACTGAAACAAAGCTGAAAATCTAAATCTATATCTGTGTCTGAAAGCTATCTATCTAATGAGTTGCTGCGATAAGCCCCCTGCTAACTCTAAGTCTAACTGAAGAAATATAACTGAAAAGAAAAAATCCCCGTCCTCGAAAGATGATGACCAGATGAACTTCTGAGTGAGGTTTGCTAACGGTGCTGAGATTGAGAACCTGCAGCTATATCATAAAATGATACAACATAAAAGGTATGCATCAATACTTAGAATGTATTGAGTAAGTACGAGAAATCATACACAAGGAATAAAATAACTGAATTGGGAAGACATGCAATGACTAGCTGAAATATTGAAATTGATTAACTGTGATATATTAAAATTGTCAAAATGACCTTGTCTGATGGTCAAAGACATGTCCTAAATCTGAGATACTAATCTAATATGCTTTACCGAACTAATAACTGTACCGAGTAGTCTGAAAACTATTCCGAAATGAGCTAAACTGAGACTGAACTGAATTGAGTAAACCTGAAACTAAACTGACTAGTGGGAGAGACTATAACCGACATATAACCACGTGAGCTAGATGTGGAGTCTGATGTACACACCCCATCGTTAAGACCCAATATACCTTACAAGGTTATAAAGGCATGGACTGTGAGATCACTTTCTGTGTCCATGTGGCCAATAAAATATAACCTACAGTGGTGACGTAGTTCTAGGAACCTAGGTGCACTGGAACCCCAGCCCTCTCAGTGATAAGTCCTACTCCCACTGGATAATCCTACCATGAATACTACTTCCAAGCAGATAGCTCGATACTAAGGGCCCAAGACTATAACTGGCTCAGGGATACTTTCTGAGAGTACCCTGAGAGTCTTATCGGATCAGATTTGGAAACTGGTGTTTTAAGACTGGTCAGAGCTGCTCATCTGAGAGCGTCATAGCCATCTAAAGAACATATTGAGGCTGAAGTTGGTGGTTCTAAGATTAGTCAGAGCTACTTATCTAGAAGTGTCGTAACCATCTAAAGAACCACAAAAATCTGATAACTAATGTCTGAGTCTAAATTCTGATAATTGGGAAGTATCATTGATACCTCAAAAATTAACTGTGGTCAAACTGATTAGCTGACATTTTTTTCTGGATAACACCGAGGTTGCTGAAAATATGATTGAGACTAGACTAACATGAATCTGATCGAATTCTCAACATTTTCTAGCAATAGGGGAAGCCTAACTGATAAAGATCAATCCACAAGGAAGATCTAGTCCAACAGGCAAAATTCTAGTTTACTGAATTCAAAGTTAGGGCTAAAACCATTCTTATAAGAATAAGTATTAACATGATAATTAGATAGTGAAAATATGACAACAATCAGATAGACAATATTCCACATGGTATAAACAAAGTCTGACATATAATTTATTCACATTCGAAAGTTCAAGAACTGATAGAGAAGATAGAGAAGATTTTTAAGGACACAAGGGAAAAACTATTGCCTTGTTGAATTTCCACATACCTGGTGAGGAAATCCTAGAGAGAATTCCTTGAAAAATCCGAGAAGAAATCGATTGCCCTAGTGCTAGCCCTGAGAGTTTCTGTGTACTGAGTCTAAGTATCGAGAGAATGGGTGAGAGGAAAACGCCGATCGCCCTCTTAACTCCCTCCTGGATGAGCCTAAAACAACGTAGTTTAGAGTCTAGGAGTATATAAAATTATGGAAAAACTCCGAAATATCTCATAGAAAAATCACCCTGCCAGTACCAATGAGGGACTGGATGAGTTGTGCCCAGTGACCATGACTCATGGTCCAACTCATGAAGTCCACTGCCAAAAATCCAATGTTGTGACAACGGGGGACATAATGGGTCGTTAGTGGTGACCACGAGTCGTGGTCACCTCTCGTCCTCAACACTGCCAGAAATTACCAACGGGTCACCACGGGCGACACTATGACTCATGGTGTTCCCAATGAGTTGTGGTGAGGACTCGTTAAGTACACTGTTCCATTTTTTTTCCAATGTTCAGTCAACCCTTGACCACGACTCACATGACAACTCGTGTTGTTGACCACGACTCGTGGTACAACATGTGGTCACTCAATTTTTCCTAAATTTTCAACCAAGTCCGGAACCCTACCCCACGAGTCGCTCCATGACTCATGGCCTACCCCACAGGTCCCAGGACGACTCGTTCGGTGACCTGGTGCAGAAAATTCTATTTTCTCCATTTCAATTCCCAAATCTGGTCTCAGGGTTTCTAGGGCATTACAATAGGGTTGACTGACCTTAGCCTACTCGGTGCTAGACACTACTTCCAAAAATTATAGATACGCTCTCCATCACTTTTCAACGAAGCTGACCATCATCTAATGACGAAGCTGAATAATAACATACATGCATAATCTGAAATCATAACATGAGGAGCCGTTGACTCAAACCATACCATAAGATGAAAATAATAGGAGTCTTAACTATAAAACCATGTGGTAAGCTAATTTCATGATATCATAAAGCATACTTGATCATATGGGCTTGACCAATACTTAAACATGCTTGAATCAACTTGATTTACTCTGAAAACATGAACATAAACATGGGTATTTTGAAATCATACTTTCTTCATAAACATCTCATCATGCTTAAAAACATATCTCATAGATCTCAACTTTCATGAACATTCATGGATGGGCATCCTAGTTTAGAAAACTTGAAAACATAATTTATAATTAAAAACATTGTAAAATATGCCCATTAAATCATAATTAATCATTTAAAACATGCTTAGATCATACCCAGGATTAAAACTTAGGAATTCATGCATTGGGTAGAAACCCCATGGAATCATCAATTAGAACATCATGAATTGAAGGGGAATTGGACATGGATGTGGACAATTGTATCCATTAATAGCCTTACATACCTGAAGGATTTGATTTTACCACTTTCTTGATAGCCCAAAGAGAATTGAGGAAGAACTTTGAAGAACTAGCCTTGATCACCTCTCAAACTTCTAAACTTGCATGCATTAATTAGGATAGGCTTAGAATGACTTAACCCTTCTTAAAACACTCCATTCTGACCTTAAAATGATGTATTTTAATCCTTAGGAATATAAGAATTATGAAAAATCCCTTAATAAACTCGTTGGGAAAAACAGACTGCCAGTCCCAACGAGGGACTGGACGAGTCGTTGCCTTGGACCACAACTCGTGGTCTTCCAGTCGTTGCCTTCACTGGACTCCATCTTCGCTGGTCACTATGAGGGACTTAATGAATCATTATCGGTGACCAAGACTTGTGGTCACCTCCCGTCACCTTCACTGCCAAGAATTCTCCTGGGGGTCACCACAACTCTTGGTGTACCCCACGAGTTGTGGTGATGACCCGTTAAGTGCACTGCCGAGTTTCTTCTCCCTTCATATCATCCTTGACCACGACAGATATGACGAGTCATGATGCTAACCACGACTGGTGGTCACATCCTTGGTCACCTATAAACAAAATTTCCAACAAGCCCTAGCCTCTCCCCACGGGTCACTTAACGTCTCGTGGGGTTCTTGACGGGTCACTGGACGACTCATCCTAGGACCTGGTGCAGAAATTTCTATTTTCTCCATTTCAACTCCCAGGTTTGATCTTAGGTCTTTTGAGGTATAACAATATCTCCCTCTTGGGAACATTT